>CM057451.1:1078035000-1079285000 GCA_016271365.2 Neoceratodus forsteri
CATGCCATCTTGTGGGTGTTGCCCATGGCTGCCTGCCGGTGGCTATGGGTGTCACGCCACCTCCATATGCTGCAGTGGGATGCGTGGTCAGGGCATGTGGCCATGCACCTGCCTTACCACCCTCCAGTCATCTCTACACTATGGTGGCAGTGTGTCCTGCTCTTGTGGCCTGCTCCACACTGTGCCAGAGGCCCTGTGCCATGGCCCATGTTCCTCTGTCCCTTGCCCTGCCCATGCTATGCTCCTGCACTTCCTGCCTTGCTCCATTGCGCAACCCTAGTTGCGCAATGGTGCCTGCTGCCTTGATCCCTGGTGCAGCCCTAGTTGCGCTATGGCGCATCCCTGTGATATTCAGCCATCTTGCGCTATCACTTGCCTTGGTGCTCAGCCTTTGAATATCGTGTTGGCTGCACACCTGTGCAGTGTACCTGCGCTGTGCCACTCTTGCGCCTGCTTCTGGTGCATTTCTGAATATCTCACCCTAAGAGTCTTTGTTACTGGACTGAGAATACCCCCACCCCCATGGCAGACACACTTAAGTGTTTTTGATTGATTTATATACAGGTCAGTTCCACCTGTTAGTTTGAAATCTTTTTTGCATTGCAACTTACAACAATGAAAAAGATGTTCTAAATTCATGTTTATGTTTTTGTTTAACTTCTCCAGAGTCTGATGAAGGAACTTTTTGGTTCTGAAATGTTACTAAATAAATTAATTGGAGCCTAACACCAAAGAAGAGAAAATGTCTGAAAGACTGGAAAATAATAAATAAATATAAGGACTAACGTGAATGATTAGTGAATGCATTTATTTACAGTATCTAGCATTGAGACAGGGTTATTTTGTTTGTACTTCTGAATGTATCTGTATTACCCTTCTCCCCTTGTTTTTACAATAAGAATAAGGAACCTTGGGAGACTTTTTTCTTTGGAAATTTCCCCACCCTGATCTCCCACTCAGCACCCACCACACCACACACACCCTCTCTCTGCTGAACATGCCCCATGGCAAAGATCTACTCTCCAGTTCAAGACACATCTTGCTGCTGGAACCACTGACTGCAATACGAGAAACTAAAATAAGTGTGGGTCAATGTATTTCAATGGGATTTTGAACTTTGATGCATAACGTTCTCATTTTTGCATATTTTGACCCCAAATTTTCAACATGCCCTTTTTGGGACCCCACCTCATGACCAGTGACAGTGGAATTATGAAAATCAGGACCAAAAGCAATTTCAGGGTTGCTTCATGAAATTGCCTTTGGGTGGGATTTGAAAATGTTCACTGCCATTGTTCATGACGTGGGGTCATAAGAAGGCCATATTGAAAATTTGGGGTCATAATATGTAAAAATGCCAAAGTTACATAGCGTACTTTGAAATTTTTCTATGCTCACTTGTAACATTGGTAGTTTTAAATATTTTAATCCTAAATTTTCAACGTGGCTTTTTTTCACACCACTTCAGGAATGTGACAGCTGTCATTTTTCAAATCTGGGCCAAAATATGTTTTCGCACCTGTGGCACAGAATGACATTTTTGGGTGCGCAGATAGACATTTTGGCAGGGATATGAATCTTTTCACCCACCGGGTTCATGAGGTGCTATAATAAGAAAGCTGTGTTGGAAGCTGGTGTACAAATATGGTAAAATGCCCAGGTTGTGACTGAACATTCCAGTATTTCAGTGTTCACTCATAGGTTCATTAATTTTCAATATTTTGACTCCAAACTTTGAATGTACCCATTTTTCTACACCACCTCATAAACATTAATCAAGCTTCCAATAGTGAATTTATTGTTTAAAGTACAAAGTACTCACAAGACGCAGCTCAACAGTGAAAAAGCAGCAGCGGCAGCAGTAGCTATGGAACTGAGATCCCCTAACTGATTTAGCCAAAGGCTTCGTCAGAGGAGGGTGTGTCTGCTAGCTGCTAGTGTATCACTTTCCAGATTTGTTGATGCCCATATAAAAGGGCTAGTCACCTCCCTTCATTCATATGTCCAGGATACTGGACATATTTTGAACATCCTGGATGATATGCAGGTTGAAAAAGAGTGGTGTTTGGTATAATTGGATGTTGAGTCCCTTTAAACCAACATTCCTCATACAGAAGGGTTGCAAGCATTAGGGCATTATTTGGAGCCTAGCACTAACTACAGTCAGAACTTATAGGAATTTTGATTGAATTTGCTTGACATATGTTAACATGCAATGCATTTCTTTTTCAGGAAGACTTCTGGCTGCAGATTAAAGGGACGGCTGTAACAAGGGATAAAGAAGTTTGTCCCCATATTGCAGCCTAACGTCATTTTGGTCTGAAATATCATGTGTCTGTGTAACAAATGTTGGCCTATATAATTGGATCATATAAAGCTTGTGAAACCACAAGACAACCTAAGCCACAGTTGCAATATTAAAGTGCCTTTTGACATTTGTGCTGACCATTAAGAATAGCAAACATTTGGCCTACGTGACTGCAAGTAGGAACACAGGATAGTGTCCAAATTACCCTCTTGACTATCTCTAGTGTTTGTCCTTTTGTGGACAGGCCAAAATGCTTGTATGCATATTCCTAAGTCCAAACCTATTTCTTCCTGCTGGACTTTGGTAACTGGTAGTAACAGCTGTTGCTAGCCATATATGATAATAGAATATACACTATCTATACTTGTGCTGACCAAGGATGAGCTCATACATATACCAAAGAAAAAGTATTACCTTATAAGTTGATGCTTGTGCTTGTTTTAAACCAATCATAGAAAACCATAGGAAATGATGATGCTGTCTTCCACTATATAAGCAAGCCAGCACACACTGATATTTTGAAGAATGTACCACTTGTAATCTCTCGCTGTGATTATTGTTATAATCATTAAATTCTTCCGCCATCAGTCTCATCTCTGTTCGTCTCCTTTCTAAGTATCTATAATTGATAATTTACTAACTGTAATTTTTTCTCAACATTACAATTGGTGCCTTAAGACTCGGATCGCTGGTGCTGCATGTGAGGAGGACGCCTAACTGCTGGTCGGTTAGCTTTCGAGCCCCATAGCAGGGTGACGACGCTCGGAGACGTGGTGCTGCTTGCTCAAAGCAAGAGAAGAAGGTACACACAGACGGTCACAGCCACTTGACAATCAGATGATGTATGCTTTGTATGCTTCTCAAATTGTTTAAAATAAAAAGTAATGCTTAACTCTGTAGGAACTCATGGGGCAGAGTAGGTAAGTGAAGGTACTGGGACTTGCAAGCCGGACCTCACAAGGAAGCCGTAAGACGTAGCCAAATGGACCGGGGCACCAGTGCATGGGTGAGCCCGGCTGTGGAAGCTAAGCAGGCAAGAAGATAAAAAAATGAGTATGGAAACAATAATAGGCCGTTTTTCTAGGAAAACACCTAAAGGGGGAAGCATACAAACCAGTGCCTGATGATCAACAAGCACAATTGTATTTTACTCAGCAAGTGTCCCTTCGTAATGAGGGAGTAAAAAATGAAAATGAAATCTTTGTAAATGCATTTCAAGGGCTGTGGCAGTATAATCAGACTATTGTGTGTCACCAAAATAAAGAAGCAGCTCAGTTGAGGGATGAAAGGGATCAAAATGCTAAGTTGCAACAACAACTAAAAGAATTAACATCAAAGCATAAAGGTAGCGTCCCAATAGATCAACACCAAGAGTTAGAGCAGCAGTGTATTAATTTTAGGGAACAGCTAATTAAAGCACAAGGAGATTTGTGTCTGTTAGACAGAAATAATGCCCTCTTACAAATTAAGTTAGACCAACAGTCACAAGAGCATGCTAGTGAAGCTAGGCGCCTGTACACTGAGCTCCAGGATGCTGCAAGCAAGATCCAGGAGTTACAGGAAAAACAAGATGAGTTAGATGAGCTCCTTACTGGAAAAAGGGGTGGGACAGTAACCATTCAAATGGCACCTGTAAGCACACGAGGAATGACCGCAGCTGGGGGGGGGGCTATGTCAGCTGCAACCCGACATCAACAAGAGCAGTATCTACTAATGTTAGACTCCAAATGGCTAAAACATAGATTAAAAAGGGAATATGCTGAAAAAACTGGGCATATGGAAGAAGCTGAGAGGTATAGGAAACAAGAATTCTAGGTACATGTTGATTGGTGTAAAAAAGTGTCAAACAAAGCTGGTTGAAAATTAAATTACTACACTTGATGTTTATAGCCATGAAGACCCAAGACATTGTTATCACCGGCTTGGTGGCAGCCATAAGACTTTCTATAATCCTCAGCCTATATATTAATGTGGAACAGACTAATGTCAAGTGTGAGTATGAACAGTCCATTACTTTGTTAGTCAGTTGGAACTGGGACCCTGTTGATACAAATGCCTACACGACACGAGCATGGAAAGCCACCTGGACTAAAAATAACCATACTTTTATATCTACAAATTGGTGTGTGGACATTTTTAATAGCTGGTCCAGCTGTGCCTCAGAGCTCAAGACTGGATCACAGCAAAGTTACATGGATTGGAAACAGAAAAATGGGTCTCTTGTCATAGACAGGGCCACACCAAAGGACAATGGTGTTTATGTGTTAACTCTATCCTACTGTCTTTGGGGTAACAATAGTGTTTGTAACTATGCTAGTGTAAACAACTCATTATGTTTTACAATTTCAGATGCCATACGTTTAACTGTAACACCAACCGAATGCCCAAATGTGACAAAGGGGCCAGAGAGCGGACTCACATCAACACCTATTGATATGTATATTGAGTCTCGCCCCAGAGATCCTGGTGTGTAGCAATGATGGGTCTTGGGTGACAACAAACTTACATTGCTGTGAAAAAATAAATAATCAATGGATTTGCCAGTGTGACGTCATGTCACAAATGCAACTCATCTGTGGGGACATTCCCATGGGTCAAGCTGAAAACAATACTGCCTGGTGCCCTATCCAGTTAAAATGGTGGTATACCCCACAAGCAGTTGTAACCTATAATGGTACTAACCAATACTGTGTTGTTACAAATACACCCATCTTATTTTATGAAGGACAAATGTGTACCATTCACAACCCTAACTTTTGTATTATTCCCAAACATAATGTATATATTGGTGACAAAGTGTTGCACCCTATTACCAACTCAGGGGATAAGAGATATAATGTGACATTCAACATCCCACACCAGGCATATGATGTTAACAAGTATGCACCATCATTTGGAGCTGTTATACCTCCTCTGTCCCTTAGCGTGCAGTCACTTTTAAATCGAAAAGATACTCATTTGATACAAATCCAAAATACTGCCCATAAGGCACAAGCAGTTGTAAATGAATTGTTCAGTGAGAGTGATAATGAGCACTTGATTTATAGCTATGCAGGGGGCCCTTAGGAGTCCTGTCTTTTAAAGCTTTACTTGTGTTGCAAGTGGTGTTAGTGTTCTTGGTAATTATAGGCCTGTGTCGCTTAAGACTTACTATTCGTAAAGTACGCAGTGAGATGTACATGATCCGAGGAGTTGCATTGTTGCACAAATAATAATTAGGCAATATAGGGCCAAGGGGGGCTTGTAACAAGGGATAAAGAAGTTTGTCCCCATATTGCAGCCTAACGTCATTTTGGTCTGAAATATCATGTGTCTGTGTAACAAATGTTGGCCTATATAATTGGATCATATAAAGCTTGTGAAGCCACAAGACAACCTAAGCCACAGTTGCAATATTAAAGTGCCTTTTGACATTTGTGCTGACCATGTAAGTAATAGCAAACATTTGGCCTATGTGACTGCAAGCAGGAACACAGGATAGTGTCCAAATTACCCTCTTGACTATCTCTAGTGTTTGTCCTTTTGTGGACAGGCCAAAATGCTTGTATGCACATTCCTAAGTCCAAACCTATTTCCTCCTCCTGGACTTTGGTAACTGGTAGTAACAGCTGTTGCTAGCCATATATGATAATAGAATGTACACTATCTATACTTGTGCTGACCAAGGATGAGCTCATACATATACCAAAGAAAAAGTATTACCTTATAAGTTGATGCTCGTGCTTGTTTTAAACTAATCATGGAAAACCATAGGAAATGATGATGCTGTCTTCCACTATATAAGCAAGCCAGCACACACTGTTATTTTGAAGAATGTACCACTTGCAATCTCTCGCTGTGATTATTGTTATAATCATTAAATTCTTCCGCCATCAGTCTCGTCTCCGTTCGTCTCCTTTTTAAGTATCTGTAATTGATAATTTACTAACTGTAATTTTTTCTCAACTCTACAATGGCAATGAGTGCAACTTTTGCACCCAATTATGCCAGTCTTTTTCTAGGTAAAAGGGAGACAGAAAATGTCCATAATTATGAGGTCAGTCCTTTTTACTTTAAGACTGACCTACAGAAAAGTTACTTAGATGACATATTGATGGTGTGGTGGGGTGACAGGGATGAACTGGATGAGTTTGTAGGATATTTGGAAAAGAGTAATCCAAATTTACAATTGACCGTACAAGCATGTCAAATTTCAATTTCTTTTTTGGATCTGATAGTAAAAAACAAATTGATGGCAGTACTGATACTAATTTATACCTCAAAAGGACACAATGCCTTACTCCACCCATCCAGTTGCCACCTTCTCCACACCATCAATAATATACCAAAATCCCAATTTCTACATGTCTGCCGAAATTGTAGTGAGCAATAGGATTTTGAAAAAGACGTATTGAACTCTATCATAGATTTTAGGATTGTGGATAGAAAACAGAGGTTTTGGATGAGGCTTTAAACCAGGTGAAAAACATGGACAGGATAGTTCTGCTGGGACCCAGACTACCCAATGTAAGGAGCCAGAAGCCACAATTTAATTTTGTATCTACTTATTGCATTCAAAGTGAAAAAGTTAGGGAAATTTTACAAAAGAATTGATCTGTCTTGAGGTCTGACCTCATCCTAAGGAAGTATACTTTGGATCCCTTACGTATGGTATACAGAAGGGTCAGGAACTTAAAAGACATGCTTGTACATAATCTGCAACCAATACAGAAGGCCAACCCTGTGGTTCCTAGGTGGTTTCCACCTCTACCTAATGGCACATTCGTATGCAGCAGGTGTAAATTTTGCAAGAATGTTACTAACAGCACTAGTTTTACTAAAACCACTAGTTTTACTAGTGTGAATTCCACAAAGTCTTTTGATGTTAGGGCATTCATTAATTGCAATACTGAAAATATTATCTATCTAGCCACCTGCTGCTGTGGTGCCTTTTATGTAGGGGTGACATCACGTGCCTTTAAGGTACAGATATGGGAACACCTTGGTAAAATAGAGAAAAAAGACTGCTCTAATGCCTTAGCTAACCATGTCTGTACCCAGAAAGATGGTGGTCCCCACATATCCAAGTTCAGTGGAATAGTGCATGTAAGGTTGGAGAGAAGTGGAGGGAATGTTAAGGACCTCACCCTAAGTACAGAAGCAATGTGGATTGTCCAGCTAGGGTCCTTTTTCCACCAGGATTAAATGACAAGATAGAATCCACTTCTCTTAACAGAAATAGAAGTAATAAATCATGGAAATTGTTGTTATCTTCCTATACTTATATTAATGGCTTTTGTTTTCTTTCTTTTTTAGAAACCGTAGTAATCCCCTTTTACATCTGGACCAGGTGCAAAATTGCCTGACTGTCCAAAGTTTTAAAGGAGCTTTGAAAACCTATCTTTTTAGTAAAGCTTATAATGATTTTTGAATATTTTAATGTTGTTTTAATTATTTATTGTTTTACGTTATATTGTACAGGCGCCTTGGTTTAAGAAAGGAGCCTTATATAAATAAAGAGTGATTTGATGATTTGATTTGATATGAAAAAAGATTTTTAAGTTATAATGGAGATTAAAAATTGAAGACCAATAGGAGCTACATTTATTCTTCATTTACCTTTTCAACAATTTCCACTGTAGTTGCAATCATAATGTAATATTGTGCAATAAGTAAAAATTAAGTGTTTATCTAGAGTACTATTTATGAAATGTGTTGTTAAAAATTATGTTTTAAATTAAACCTCCAACTTCTTTATTTCTTTATCCCCTTTTCCTTCCCCCTGCTCCCCCTTCCCCACTTCCCCACTTCCATACTCTTTTACTATCTTCATTTCCCTTACCTCCATTTTTTTCTTGCACTTTACTTCCCCCTCCCATCCCTCGCTTCCATTTCCTTTCCCTCTTCTTTGGACTGTCCTAACTTGTTATTCAGTTCTATCTTTGTCTGGTTCTTTCTAGTAATTTCTTCCCTCACTTTTCTTTATTCTTTTTTCTTCTTTCTTCTGTCTTACAATTGTAAATAATTGGTGCTGATTTTACACTTGGAATCATGTGATAGTTTGTAATTTTTGGTGTACTATCACTTTAAGGAATTGTTGTATTTAACTGTTACACTTGCAGCTAGCAGACACCCCCCCCCCCCAATGAGGCCTTTGGTGAAACTGGTTACTAGGGGATCTCAATTCCCTCGCAACTGCTGCTGCTCTTTCACTGTTGAGCTACGTCTTGTGAGTACTTTGTATTTTAAACAATACCTTTACTATTGGAAACTTAACTGGTGCCCAGATTTTGCTGCTTTTCCTCTGTTCCCTTGCTCTGTGGCATGGTCTAGTTGTTTGTTGAGCATTTTCCCTGCCTGCAGCTCATACAACATGACAGGTATAATTTCTTAAATCCTGAACAAAATGTATTTTCACACTTGTGGTGTGAAATGACATTTCAGCCAAGATGCTATAAATGATACATGTCATGTTTATAAGGGCAGTCCTAAAATGACAATCTTGAACATTTGCTGTCAAAATTAAAAAAAAAAAAGATTGAATGTATGAAGTGTGAATGCGTAAAGCATGAATGTGTACTGAATGTGTAAAGAGTGAATGCGTAAAGTGTCAATGTGTACTGAATGTGTAAAGAGTGAATGTGTTAAGTGTGAATATGCCACAGCCTGCACTTCTGAAGATGGACAGAGTCTTTCCATAGCACATGGCCCAAAGGGCCCTGCACATCTGCACCTGTTCACCCAGGTCCAAACGGGACCTGCACACATGAGGATATGATTCCACTACCTCAAAAAGAAAGGAAATTCTTTGCAAAAAAACTTTGTTAATGCACCAGTTACTGTAAATTATCACCAGAAAAGTAGTGAAATGTGTCATTATGGTTTACAACCCTAACTTCCAACTCCCCTCCCCCCAAGCAGCAAAAGGAAAAAAAAAGGGTTTTGGGTCTTTAGAGTCTTGGTGAATCTGCATTAGGGTCTTTCTTGGGGTTGTGAACTGTAATGCTCACTTCTCATCACAGCCCATAGCCTACAGTCCAAAGCACAAGGTACAGGTCCAAGGCAGTGCCTCATAGTGATAAAGATAGAGAAGTATCTGCTGCCACTTGTTGTGAACATAATTTGTTTTTTTATCATAGAATATTTTTTATTCAGTTATTCATAAATCATACAACCAGGTGTTGTACAAATGCTTAACTGACAGGGTGAAGCATAACATTAAATATATTCTAGACTATATATATGTTCAAGCAATACTCTGAGTATGTCATGCAGTATTTATGCATTCAAATATTCTACCCTAATTCTTCCAAAAGACAAAATCCACTATGAACTGGGCTTATTATAACTACCTAATAAATGTAATCCTATCTTACCATTAAGTGATTGGGAATCTCATCCATTTGGGCAACTAAATAAGCCCCTTGGTGCCATTGTTGGCCAAAAAACCTATCCAGAGGAATAAGAAAACAGAAGGTGTACAGAAGAGGTACTGCAGTAGGAGAGAATATAGTGGGCATGCTCAGTTGTATCCACCCAGTACCAATTCTGCAGGGATCAGCAGGGGTTACAAGACAGGAGGAAGTAGCTTCTAGAGTCCTTATATAATCAGGAACCATCTTTAGGCTGGGGGGTTTGCCAGCGGGGGAAGTGGTGCCTTGCACAGGGGAGAACTAAGGTAGGCTCCCCATTTCTGGAAGTATGCCTCTATTTGCCCCCTGCTCCCATGGGTAAACTTTTCAAAGGTGGCTAGTCCAGCTAGAGCAGAGTGCCACAGTGAAAGGGATGGAGGAGAGGTATGTCTCCAGAACCAAATCAGGAGCCTCTTGGCCTCCAGCAGAGCCACAAGCAGCCATTTCTGATGTGATTTTGAAAGGTGGTTCACCGGTTTCGAGTCTCCCATTAACAGCATAGGGTTGGAAATATCCACAGTGGAACCTAATACCTCGGAGCAGGCCATGGCAATACAAGACCAAAAGGAGGAAAGGACTAGGCATTTCCACAACAAGTACAGGATATTAGCCGGGTCATGCCTACAACACCAGCACTCTGCATGAGGAAGAATACCCCAGGAAAGAAGAACTGCTGGGGTACGGTGCCATTTGAGAAGCAATTTGAGTTGTATCATTTGGCTCCTAATATCCATTTATGCAGAGTGGGCCAGGTGCAAGCTTCTGGCCCAGGTTTCTGAGGTAATGGGGGTCTTGAGATCCGAAGCCCAGGCGACTCTGCATGACTCAGTATGGTCTGGTTGTGCCTCCCTCCAAGTGTTGTAAAAACTCCCTGCTAAGCCTTGGGATAAGGTTTTCTTGTTTAGGGAGGTCAGCCAATGCCATTTAGGGTCAGTTTCATATTTTTTGCTGAGAGTCTGAACCACACTACATATCTGCAGGTATCTCCAGAAGTCATGCGCCTGCAGAGAATACCAAGCTTTGAGTTGCTCAAATGACATCATGGTGTCGGAGTTGGCCACAAATAGATCATGGATAGTAAGAATTCCGTTGGACTCCCACGCATCCCAATGAAGTGGTTTGCTGTCTACCAGAAGGAGCTGGTTATGCCAGAGGACCATATACTGGAATGGGATGGGACTCACTGCCTTGTTAGTATAGGATGCTGCCCTAAGCTTGAACCAGGCCCTCCTAGTCTCAGCCATAGCTGGTGTGAGCTTGCTATGGTCTGTGGAGGTCTTTGTAAACAAGGAGCTCAAGGGGTGTTCTGCATCAACTGAGTCTCCAAGTGGATCCTCTGTGTTGGCTCAAAAGGTGAGGGGACGAACCATCTAGTGGCTTGTGCAGCTTTATAAGCCCAGTGGTACCCCTGTAACCATGGGAGTCCCAAGCCTCCCCTAGTCCAGTGGGCCCTCAACTTACTGAGGGTCCAATGAGGAGCCCTACCCTCCCATAAAAGAAAGGATATCAGGTTGTCTAAGGGGCGGAGAACCTTGCTGGGGAAGGAAATGGGAAGATTATTAAGGAGATATGCCACCTTATTTAGCAATAGCATCTGTATAGCTGCTACCTTACCTGGGAGGGAGAGGTTAAGTCGTCACCATCTACTAATTTCAATCGTTAATGATTTTATTACGGGGACAAAGTTCTCTTGTGGCAGTAGTTGCCAGTTAAATGGGATTCTAATGCCCAGATATAAGAAGCTATGTGGAGTCCAAGCCAGTTCTAATCCTTACATACACAAGGATGAGCAAGCCGCATGGGGTGGGGGGCGACATTGGTCTTTTTTCGGTTTATAGTTAGGCCACAGAGTTGAGCAAAATGCTTCAAGATTCAGAGTACATGGGGGAGTGAATCTTTAGGCTGTGCCAGTGTTAGGAGGAGATCATCAGTGTATAAGGCAGTCAAAAAGGTGCTATGACCCACCTGGATACCTTTAATGTCTTTGGTCACCTGCAGCTTCTGGGTAAGTGGGTCCAGAGCCAGCAGGAAGAGCGGGGGGATAGAGGACAACCTTGTCTGGTGCTTCTGCAAACAGAAGGGAGGGGATATATCCTTGTTTGTCAGGATTTTAGCTAGGGGGCCATTGTATAACACCTGTATCCAGTGCCTAAAATATGGACTGAACCCACAGATCCAGAGTATTTCATGGAGGTAGGGCCATTCTACGGAGTCAAATGCTTGGGAAAAGTCCACCGCCATAGCTACCATGGGAATTTTGGATTGCATTGCAAGCCACTTGATATCCAGGACCAGCTTGATATTGTCAACTACCCCCCTTCCTTTAACAAATCTGACTTGGGAGGGGTGTATAAGAGTGGGTATGACATCCACCAGGCAGAGGGCTAGCATTTTGGCTGCTATTTTGCAGTCTACCGATATGAGAGAAATGGGCCAGAAGTTGGTGCAATTTTGGGGGCCATCCGACTTTTTCAGTAGTAGGGTGATTAATGCTTCTGACATAGAAGGGGGAAAGATGCCAGATTCGTGAGCCTCCTGCAGTGCTGAAAGAAGAGGGGAACAAATCTGATCACTGAGGGCTTGATAAAGTTCAGTGGTCATGCCATCCGGCCCTGGAGGTTTACCCTTGGCCAACTGCCCAGGGTGGTCAGCAGCTTTGCTTTTGAGAAGGGCCTGTCCAAAGCCTGTTTTGTTACTTCTGACAGCTGCGGGATATCAACCCCAGCACAGTACATTGACATTTCCCTCTGCAGTTGGTCAGGTTCCCAGGTATTGTGTGACCGGTACAGTTGCTGATAAAAGTATTGCATACACTCATTAATTTGTTTTGGGCCTGTAATGATGCAGCCATTCGAATTCTTGAGGGCATGCATCCTAGAGGCAGCTTGTTGTTTCCTTAACTGAAAGGCCAGAAGCTTCCCCCCTTTTTCACCACCCTCCCAATAGCCGTGCTTAGACCGAAGGAGGGCCCATTCTGCTTTTTGCTGCAGCATTGCATTGATACTGTATTTGAGTCCAACAATTTCCCGCAAAAGTAAAGGTCAGGTGCTTGAGTATTGAGGGTCCTTAATCTAGTTTCTAAAGCAGAAAGTTTAGCTTGCAGATCATTTAGTTCGGACCTCCTCTGTTTGTTCTTGTGTGCTATGTAGGCAAAGATTTGCCCCTGCAGTACAGCCTTAAAGGCCTCCCACACAGTAGCAGCAGAGGTATCTGAGACCTGGTTTAGAGAAAAATAGTCCCTAGCAGTCTCCTGGACCATGGCTAGAAACTGCGGGTCTTTAAGGAGTAGGGGATTACATCTCCATCTGGTGCCGGGTCTGTCCTGGCCTGAGGGAGTGTACATGCAAGATACTGGGGCATGATCTGAGACCAGGATGTTATGCACTGTGGTGCAGGTGATATCCAGGGCTGCATGCGAATTGGCGAGCCAGAAGTTGATCCTACAGCTTGAAGCATGAGAAGCAGAGAAGAAGGAATAGTCCTACTCTGAAGGATGATCTATGTAAGCAATAATACCTGACAGGGTGGGCGGTATTGTGCTATACCGGACCTCCCAGGGGTGTAATGAGGCCCTGACGCGCGTAGGCGGAGGGCCTTATAGCCCCTGGAAGGTCCAGTATAGCACAATACCACCCACCCTGGAAGGTATTATTGCGTTTAGAAAATGGGCACTGTAAAAAAACACAAAATAGTTGAAAAGCATTAATGAAAAATAAGTTTAAAGTAACCTTTGAAATAAAATAGTTCCTCTGCCTGCATTTGAATGTGTATTTTTTTTTTTAGAGGAAGACTTTTGTGTTAATACAGCCCCTGCCATAGTTCCCTCGCCTCTATCCCCACACACAGGGCTTTTGGGAGCAGCAAGACTTAGTGTAGCTTTTTATTTTTTAATATTTGACACACCATAGACTAGATCGGGAGACAATGGCGCTCAGCAAAATTAGTTTAGTGAGCCAGCAAAAGACAGAAACAAGTCTATCTCCCACAGCAGCACTACTATTTGTGACTGACACAGACCCTTCCCTGCTTTCTGTCGCCGATTACAGTAAGCTGTGGAGAGATGGCTTTCTAAGTATCAGGGATCAGCACGGAGACTAGACAGCATGACTAGAGCCAGGAGAGAAAAAGAAAAAGGGCAAAGGTAGATTTATTTTCTGGCAAATGTGTCTCATTTATGGGATTTAAGTTGTGGGGCAATGGGCAAAAGTATGTGCAGTACAGCAGAAATGGCAAGGAGCCGTTTGACAACTAATGGCACGGTAGGTGGAGTTTTATGCAGAGAGCTTAGGGAGCCACTTGATGAGCTAGCCATGTCAGCGGGTTTTAGTCGTATAGGAAAAAAATGAAAGAGAAGTTTGTAGCAGGGAAATAGGCACACAGATTTCTTTTGGGCAGTTACTGGGTGGTGAATGTGTGTGTGGGGTGCTTTTACTCGCCATCTCACTTATCGATGAAAAAAATGGCGGCAATTTTAAATTTTGTGCCCAGTTTTATTTTCTGGCAAATGAGTCACATTTACGGGATTTAAGTTGTGGGGGCGACAGGCAAAAGTATGTGCAGGACAGCGGAAATGGCAAGGGAGCCATTTGACAACTAATGGCACGGTACGTGGACTTTTATGCAGAGAGCTTAGGGAGCCACTTGATGAGCGAGCGATGTCAGTGGGGTTTTTACTCGCAGGAGAAAATAAAAGAGAAGTTTGTAGCAGGGAAAATAGGCACACAGATTTCTTTTGGGCAGTTACTGGGTGGTGAGTGTGTGTGGGGGGCTTTTACTCGCGATCTCGCTTAGCGATGAAAAAAACGGCGGCAATTTTAAATTTAGTGTCCAGTGCTCCAACCAGTCATGAAGCAGGCTGGGCACTAGGATACTTGTCTGGGTATGAGGCAGGTATGTGCTGGGGCTTTTTATTTGGTGGGCATCTATTGTCTGATAGATGCCCACCTAAATAAGTGTCTCAGCCAATCAGAAGAGAGAATTGTCTTTGCCCATTTTCTAAGCACCATATATCAGTCATGCCCCATTCCTCCATTACTCCTTGTAGGACCGAACGTGACTTGGGGTGTGTTTGAGGGGTTGGTGATGACTTATCAAGGAATATATCCAGGGCTAGATTAAAGTCACCCCCAAGCATAATTGGAATCTGTGGGTATGGTGAGGCCAGGGTTTCTACTGCCTTGTTAATATCTAATAGGATCTCAGGATTGTCCATATTTGGGCTGTATGTGGTCACCCGTATGACATGGCCACCTGGGTATGAAAAGCGGACCACCAACCAACGGCCTTGAGCATCTGAGAGTACTTGTTCCTGCACCCATGTGCAAGATTTCTTGAGTAGGATAGCGACTCCTTTAGATTTTGTTGATGCTGAGCTGGCTATAACCGTACCCACCCAGGATTTCCTAAGCCTCTGTACAGTCCTAGCAGTGAGATGCATCTCTTGGATTAGAGCAATATCTGCCTGCAAAAAGTGTAGGTGCCTAAGGATCATGGAACACTTAACCGGGTGGTTTAGGCCCTTCACTTTCCATAACACAAGTTTGATACCTGCAGTGGCAGATTGCGCCATGTTGACAGCCCAGGAACGTTGTAAGAGGTACTTACCACCCAAGTCCAAGGGAGAAAAAGATACAGGGATGGGAAGATTGCTTGATACTGCATAGGTAAAAGAGGAAGACCAAAGTAGAAGGAGAGAAGAGTCCAATCACTTAACGTGAGTACAAATATTAACCTGGTGCAGAGAAAAAAACCAAAAGAAAAGCAGTGAACAAATTTTAAAACGTAAGGTGATAACTCTAAAACACACCTAATTGAATAAGGTACTATAACTACTACAAACCAAGTAATGCTCAATATATGAATGATTGCAGAGCTAAAGGTGACTGGGTGTGAATGCGAGGTGCAAACTTCCTTTATACCGAGGTGGAGCACTCAGCCGTACTGACCGTTCACCCTAATGGGGATGGTGAGAATGCAAAAAACAAGAACACTAACCTATAAACTCAGCCCCAGCTTAACGAATAAGAGGAGAGTTACATAACAGTGTATTCAGGCAGGGAAGGGGGGGAGTCAGATATTGCCCTATAATCATGCAGGATAATGCGGGCATATCTGAGCGTTGTGGTATGGGTTACCTTAATCAGCTCTTACGTTATAACATCATACCAGGCTAACTTGGGGTGCCATTTTATCACATCTATGATAGATGCCAGAAATGTCTGGCTAGTAGCCAGGGACCAGCTTGAGGCAGAGATAGCCTGTAAAAGTGAACAGACTACATTTATGAGTTGCCTGGTATCCAACCAGAGTGCCTTAGGCTGAGGGGTCCCTTTCAGCCAGGTGATCCCTGTGACATATGCCCCCGGGGCTGGGTACCCAGAGATAAGAGGGGTAGACAACAAACTTTATATTTTGTATACATATTATATGCTCAGTCATTAGGGTTTGGTACCTCTGTCGTGGCTAAGTTTGTTGCATTTATGGTGAGATCTTGGGACACTGCCTGCGCAAAGATTAGCAGGCCTGGCTTGACAGACATATTGGGAAAGTCCTGACAACTTGCAATATCTGGTGAAAGATCAGCCCAGGAGGTAGATTCAGTTACTGTACTTCCATTAGCAGCTCATCTAGAATTTCTTGCAGGTCCGAGTGTTCCTGTACTGGATAGTCGTCTCTGGTCTGCTTCGCTGGTGGGGCCATCCCAAGGCCTTTGGAGGGAGAATGCTGTCATATGTGAGTAGCCTGTTTGGGTCCCCGCTGCGATAGAGGTGGTGAGGATTGCTACGCATACCCCGCACAAGAAGGTATAACATTATTTCCCAGTTCTGATGGTTTGTTACTAGTAGAGGGCCTGTGGGAAGTATTTGAGGTGGGTACAGTCTGTTGTAAGTTATGGTCTTCCCAGCAATCATCCCTAGACGTACAGTTCCTTCTTCCATTGTTGTGGGTACCCGGCCACCAGAGCCTCTTAGATGTGGTATGCAGGGGGATTTGGGCCAGTATTTTGAGGCCCAGCTCTCCACTTCCCGGGGTGTTTCTGCCAACATTTCCCTGCCTTCTTTAGAGACATGCAGATAAGACAGATTCCTGAACCCGTATTTGAAGCCGTGCACAGCCAGTATTTTTTTAAGGGGAAGACAGGTTTTTCTTCAAGCGGGGAAGGGAATTGGTAGACCGCAGTCCCCCGGGATGTGATGCATCCTCTCTAACTCCACTGGGCCATGCCATCACTCCCCTAGCATCTTGGGGAGTTTGTCATTGAGGAACCTTTCTGTGTTTGTACCCTCAGCACCTTCCAGAACACCAAGAATCCTGATATTGTTCCTTCGCCCATGATTCTACTGGTCTTCCACACGTTTCCATAATAAAGTTAATTTATCATCTTGTTCCCTTATATGTTGTAAGATCTTAGTCTGTCCAGCCTCTAAATCCTCTGTATGCTGATCAGTGACATTTAGTTTATCATTGAGCACTTTCACCTCTGCAACTGTCACCTATAATGTGGCAGAAATCGTGTCTACCCTAGTGAGCAAAGTTGTGATGCATTGCAGTGAAGTGCCAACATCCACCTGAGGGTTAGGGCCATCCGCTAGGGCTGCACTGTGATCTGTTATGTCAGGTTTAAAGGAAGCCATCCTAGAGTCTGAGCCATAAGATTTATCCGTGCTGCCTCCTTCTAATCCAGGTGTCCACAGTCTGTTGACTTGTTCCGCTGCCACAAGGAGCCATTTGGTGGGGATCACTGTATGGGAATGGTGCTTCTCTAGGCCTTCACTGCCCTGGGGCGAGCCGCATAAGGGTCGGCACTTTGTAGCAATATACCAAGTCACTAGATGTGATTAAACCAGCGGTAAGCAGTGATCTGAGTTGATGGCATATCTGGGGTTTTTTAGGGAAGCCTTGCGCACTGTATGACCACAGTTGCATGCAGATTATTTTAGCTGGAGACAGAGCTAGCGGTTCAGGCATCCATCATCATCGGCTGTCAAACCATGCCCCCATGAACATAATTTGTTGTAGCTTTTCTTCATGAAGGGCCCTGTGTGCCCTGCATGAAGAAAGGGAAATCATGTGTAACACTGTTTGCTCAGGGAATGGGATGAGAATTAAGGTTGAACAACCCCAAGAAAGACCCCGCCACTGATTCAGCAAGACTCCAAAGACTATAGTTATATATGGCTTAGTTATATATGGATCTGCCACTACTACAGCACTTAGTCGCATTACAACATCCCTAAATAAGGCCTGTCGGCTGCTAACTGGTGCACATCGATGTACCCACACATGTGAACTCTATGCTGACTCAGGTTGGTTGCAACTCTCAAACCGGATAAAGTACCTTACCTGCCTGATGGCGAAAAAATCCACTCTGGGCCTCACTCCACCCTGTATCCAAGACTTGTTATGCCTGAGCGCTAGCACCCATTTTACCAGAAGATCAGAACACCAGCATCTCCAAGTCCCCCGATGCCGGACTTCTCAGGGACAAAGATCATTTACCTATCATGCCCCCAGCTGGCTAAATGCCCTCAGCACTCATATTACTGCCTCCACCTCTCTAGGTATTTTCAAATCAAGGCTTTTCTCTCACCTTGCCACCTCCAGCTCCTGTGACTGCCCTGATTAAACCTCCTATTTCTCACTACCCACCCTGTTCCGTTATTTGACAAAGACATGTTTGGGAAACCTTTTCTCCTGCTATAGTCTGCTCCCCACACCTTTCACTTACCCTCTCTGTTCTGGACTTTTTCCCCTATTTGTTTCTTCTAATCTGGCATGACCTCTTTCTTGTAATAATAATGTGATTATTGATATCTCATGTCCTTTTGCACAAATTATTTGATATGTATTTGTATATATTTTCTTGCTCTTGACACAACACAAATTGTTGTGTTATCTATGTAACCTTTTGCACTGTACCTAATTGACGTGGAACCTTTGTAAAAGAGCCTCTGGCTCAAAGGTAGTAATTCCTAGAACAATAAACTAAACTAAACTAAACTATAAACCCTAATATTGTTTTACTTTTGCTGCTTGGGGGGGAGTGAGGGTTGGCAGTTAGGACAGAAACCCTAATGCCACATTTCCCTACTTTTGTGGTGTTAAGTTTCCCTAACTGGTGCATTAATAAAGTTTTTTGCAAAGAATTCCTATATAAATGAAAAAGAGCACAAACACTTAAGTGGGATGACTGGTTGAGGGCTGAAAACAAATAAGAGCAGAAAAGTACATGGCAGAAGTATTTACTGGATTGCTGTGTTTGTAGGGAAATGAGAAAATCAAAATGAGTATGGATTTAAGCAACTGATGCCCAAAAATCAGGATTAGTGATAATGATGCGAAGAGCAGATTGAAGGGTGCAAACCTAAATAAGGCCATTAGGCTCAGACAAAATCCACCCAAGAATGTTAAAAGAACTATATGAGAGCTGACCCAGAGGCATAGAGTACTGAGGCACTGCAAAACACCTTACCTCCTGCCACACCAGCATCCCGGGTTTGGGAACAGACTCAAGTTGTTGGATTTTAGCCAGGGAGGGAGGGAGAAGATTGAACGTCCGAGGTACTGCTGTCCTCTTCCGAGAAAAGGGTGGCTTGTCATCCCAGGCTCATCTGCCCCCAAGTGGAGGCTGGGGGTACAGCAAGTCAAGGAGTCAAATTATAGGAGGGACCTGCAGGGATACATAGGATGGGCACACCTCCACATCCAAGTCCTACGCTCCACAGGAGGGATGGGACAGGAGAAAATCAGGTGGAAAATGGATGTTGGCTGGCTTCATGAAGCTTGGCCCAGCTGTCTCTGTGCCCACACCACCACCTGGTGAAATGTTCTGGTCTACCTCGGATCTGATGTACATGGGGTGAGGACGGCCCTCCTCCCTTAGCCCTACCACAAGAGGGGAACTTGTGGGGAGAAACCATGATCAGGAGCACACCGAAAGGAGGCAGATAGATGGCCTGGAGGAGCTGGGAAACTGGCTGAGGCAGCTGTCCCCCAGATGAAGAAGGGTACACACTTGCATAAAAAAAGAACTATATGATGAAATTTCTGGCCCCATCATTAATATATTCCAGCACTCATTAAATACAGGGGAAGTGGCAAAAAGACCATGAAAACTATAGGCCAGGAAGTTTGACCTCTGTAATAGAGAAGGTTTTTGAGGCAATTATCAAAATAGGAATAGAAAAACATTTACAGGAAAATAACATGAAGGACCAGTCACTACATGGTGTTATGAAGGGACGTTTGCGTCAGACAAATCTGATAAGTTTCTTTGAAAATGTTATTAAAGCTTTGGACAAAGGGCTCCCAGTTGATGTTATTTTCCTGGACTACAGCAAAGCCTTCAATAGTGTGCCACGTATCGAACTTGATAACAAAACTAAGGAAACTGGGACTCAGCATGAGACTGATTAGCTGGATTAGATCATGGGTACATGACATGTGTCAACGTATCATCATAAGTGGATATAAATCAGGTTAGGGTGGGGTGACAAGCAGTGTACCTCAGGGCTCTGTGCAGTGCCCATTTCATTTAACATCTTCATGTTATCAATGAAGTGTACTAGTGAAGTGTGGGTCGGTGAAATTTGTTGATGATACTAAAGTAGGGGTGGTGGTCAACTCAAATTAAGCAATAAATCAACTAAAACAGTTGGAGACTTGGACAAAAGCACATACATTAGATTTTATTGTTATTATATGTGCAGCAATGCACCAGGAAAACAAAAACAAAATGATTAAATATATAGTATTATTTTATTTAGCTTTTGTTTACCAGGAAAGCATGCTAGACAGACAGGTGCGACCTGGGAGAATTACAAAAGGTACTAGGAAAAGCAATTAAGGAAACCAAAATGGAAAAAGATCTGGGGATACTGATAACAAAGGATTTTAAGTTTGAAAAACATTAAAAAGAAACATCATAGAAATGCTATAGTATAATGGGATGTACAAGAAAAAACACTGTCAGTAGGGATGGCAGTGTTAATGCCCTTGTACGGTGGCTACCCAGTCAGAATAACGTATTCTGAATTGCCCAGTGTAAACCACATGATCAGAATAATGCTGCGAAATACAACGATAGGGATAGAATATTGCAAGTCAGGTTAGTGCTATCCCTATGACTGTATTGAAGTTGCAGAGGAGAAAGGGATTAAGCCTCTGCTGGGAGGTATTTTACAGAGCAGCTGTTGTGGCGTAGTGGGTAGAGCCACAGCCAGTGGAGAGTGGAAAAATGCTGGTGGACTGGCGTTTGATTCCCAGTCCTGGGAAGCATGCATCATGTGCTGGCAGTGTGTGTTTATTTTTTTTTTTCTCTCCCCTCCCAGCTACTGGGGGTACTGTGCCTGCCCCCACGTGGCATTCCCCTTCCCCTGTACAAGCCCCCCTGAGGTTTCACCCTTTCCTTGAGTTGCCTCCCCCCGGAGATGATTATAAATAGCTGGGAGAGGTTTGGGGGTGAAGCCCCCCATAATGGGAGTGCGGGTGGAAGTGCCCCCCCCCCGAAAAAACAGAAATATGCATAATATTTTATGGTAGTGATCTGTGTCTTCGGGGACTGCTACCATTGCCACTGTTGTTGCGCTCTGTGTTTTGATCAGATGCTGTTGTGGTGAGTGGTATTATTACATCACTCATCTGGCCCGCACTGTTGTGACCTACACAGTTCTGAGCTAGTGCTGTATGGTGCTTTATTGAGGTCTCCCCTGGAGTATAGCAGAAAGTTTTGGTCACCACAGACAAGGGTGGAATGAATCAGTTGAAGTGTGTGCAGATGAACGCCACAAAAATGATATCAGGTATGGGGCAGCTGACATATGAGGAGAGATTGGAGAGCTTGGATATGTTTTCCGTGGACTACAGAAGGCTGAGAGGTGATCTCTGCCTGATATTTATAGCAGTTCATGATGAGGATTTAACAAACTGTTTAAGTATGCAAAAAAAAAAGTATGATATCAGGGGTCAGATTCGCAAAGCTTTGCCATAGCACAAACTTGATTTGCGCGGAAGTGGTATTCACAAAAGCCTGGTTTGTGCCCACAAACTGTGTTTGTACCTGGGCAGTGTAGAGTGGTCTACAATGCAAATGATGGGGAGGGGACCTGCATATTGATGCACTCCCATTCACAAAGTGTTTGCCCTGCGCAAGGGCCTTTTGTAGGGGTCCTCTTGTGCCAAGCAAATATTGCTGAGGAAAACCTCCACTTAACTCTGCGTAACCCTAGTGGTTGGCTGAGGTAGTGCAAGGAACCCCCCCAACCCACAACACTGTGTCCCTCATAGTCCAGTGGCCCCACTCCTGACACCCTGCCATTACGTAGTTCAATATCCCTTGTAGACTAATGGTTCCACCCCCCACCCAATACCTTTCCCATTTTGTAGCTAAATGTCCCTGCCTGTGGATAATAAAAGAAATGTCCCTGGTAGTCCAGTGGCCCCTCCATCCTTCCCTGATCAATGATCGCTGGCCTGTTATGATAACAAGAATGACCCTGGTGGTCAAGTGGTCACTCCTCCCTATCCCCAAGCCCCCCTGCCAAAACTGGAATAGGTACCCTGGTGGTATAGTGTCCCCTCCACCCATCCCGATCTGCCTGTATATGAAAGGTATAGCATTCCCTGGTGTCTAGTGGACCCTCCTACACACCCCAGCAGGTAGTGACCACCATCCTCTGCCCCCTATCCTGACCCCCAGTTGGTGACTAGCACAGCCCTTCTCTCTCTCCACCATGGCTTGCCACTGACTGAACTGTTAGTGAGTATGTAGTGTATATAGTATGTGCTCATTGACAGTTCAGTTGTCGGCCAGCTGTGGTGGAAAGAGGAGGACTGTGCTGATCACTGGCTTGGGTTCAGGATGGGGAGAAGTGACTGCTAGCCTGCCAGGTGGGGGGGGGTGAGGAGTACACTAGATCACCATGGAATAAATGTTAAATCCCTTACTGGGGATTGGGGATGGTGGGGGTTCACTAGAAAACCAGGGAAATGTTTATATTCACTATACAGGGAATCAGGATGGGGGGGGTCACACTGGATACCAGGGAATATGATGACAACATTGGGTGGATGATCGGCTTGGGGAGGGATCACTAGCCACCAGGGAGTTCCTTTTTATATATCTGGTGAGTGATGGGGGGAGGGGAGGGCCTGCTATCCAGCAGGGAGGTCATATTTATATATTGAGGAAGTGATCAGGTGGGGAGAGGGACTGCTAGCCACCAGGAAATATTATTACTATTTTGGGCAGGGCTTTGGGGAGAGGTGTGAATACTGGACAACAGGGATATCTTATATATTTGATATCTGGTGCCAATCAGCAACTGGGTTTGGCACTAGGTCACCACGGGCTATCTTAATCTATATCAGGCTGGCAATCAGTGAGGGGGGTCCACTAGACCACCTGGGATCATCTTGATTTTATATCAGGTCAGCAACAGGCAAAGGGTGGCCACTAGACCACCAGGGAATATCTTTATCTACATTGGGCCAGTGACTGCGGGGGGGGGGGGCAGTAGCCTCCAAGGAGACAGCCTTTTTTTTTGTCTCAGTCTGGCGATCGACAAATGGCAGTAAGGGGAGAGGGGCACTGCAGTACCTCCACCAACCACTAGGGTTTGCAGGAGATTAAAACATGGTCTCGGTCGGTGGTATTTGCTCTGCACAAGGGGACCCACAAAAGGCCCTTGCAAGGAGCAAATGCTTTGTGAATTGGACAGTGCAGATATGCAGGTCCCATCCTCCTCATTTACATTGCGGCCCCCTCCACACTTTGCACCGGTGCAAACCTGATTTCTATATGCAAACCAGGATTTTGCGAATACCACTGTGGCACGAAACCCAGTTTGCACCACGCAAACTGTATTTGTGCAGGGGCAAAGTTTTGTGAACCTGGCCCCATTTTTTTTAAAGTTGGGATAGAACTGCACTCTCCCTTTTTTTCACAATGTGTACAGTCTCTATCAGGAAGTGATTCTAGGGTATTTGCTTTAAGTGAAGTGCCTTTATTTGATACATATGCTGGCCTTATATCACTTTGAGTTAGTCCATATATATTCAATTATTTAAATTTTTTCCTTTGAGTGAGACACTCAGTATGTAAAACTCCACCCCCTGATAAAGGAGCATACTGCTCTGAATGCATACAGGGATCTGTTGTTAGCAGCTAAGCACTTTGCATTTTGCACTGTTTGCCCTTTTGCTTCAATAAATTTTCATAACCCCAACTTGTGTGCCTGTAACTTGTTATTTTCATTGTTTTCTGAAGGAACAGAGGTCTTTCTGTGATGGGGTTTCTTTTGCTTTTCCGGCTCTCACTTTTAGCTGCTCTGGTCACCTTTTAGTAGGAATTTAAACTTAGCTGTGGGTGGCCTTCACCTTTGGAGGCTCTGTCTGCTCTTATTCTGATGTCCGGCCCTGCAACTTTCAACTTTAGGAATGTTAAAACAGAAAATGATTAATTTGTGAGTTTTTCAGTGGCGAGTGCTGAGCTGTTTTGTGACCGAGAGTTGTGAGCAGGAGTTGCGGGTAGGGGACAGAAATGAAAGAGGAGGTTGGGAGGAGTGACTGAGCAAGTGATTGGCTACAGTGAGAATATAAGAAAACAGAACAAAATGTGAGTTCTAAGGTTTGCAAGTGCATTTTCATATAGTACGTGTGTGAGGAGGTTATTAAACTATGTTACAATGTTATTTAGGAAGTAACGGCAAAGTATGACTGCAAGATTTTTAACAGAGATATTTTTTTGTAAAATTTCTGGGAAGCATGGATATCTGGGTTCACTGTGTTCTGCTTGCCAGAAAAGTAACTAGTAAAGAGTTTATAGCTCTGTAAGGCCATGGAGAGAGGGTACCTCTCAGCCAGTCAGGATGCAGTGATTTCTCTACCCATTTTATAATAAAAAAGTAATTCTCTATTTAGAAAAGGCCATACCGTAAGAGTATGTCACAGTATGGCTATCATTCTGTCTGTCTCACATAATGCATTTGATCCAGCTCATGGTGGTGGTACTTGTAACTGATAATAAAGCTATATGAATTTTCTACAGAGATTTATGGTCTTCATCAACTTGCTCCTAGTTCAAAGCCTATTCAGAGATGGCAGTAGAGGTAGCTAACAAACTACTCAGCAAGGGCTTTCTTATAATATTCAATGAATTAGGCAGATCTTAAAGCAATGAGTGCTAGCTAAAGTTCAAAAGTCCACTTGATGCGTGTGATCCTTTTATATGTTGAATTCATCTTTCTGACAAAAGTTAAAAAGAACAGACTGCTGGTATAATTAGTGTCAGGTGCTGAACAGAGCACCATTGGTCCAAGAGAGGATTTTCTTGGGCACAGACACACAGTGCTGTCAGAACCTTGCCAATTTCTGCTGTAAAACAAATAATCTTATAAAAGTTGCACGTATCCCTACCCTATCCAACAATTAGCACCTTGTTCAAGTTTTTGTTGGATTTATCTTTCTTCCTCCTCTGTTTTTGCTTTAAATTTCACTTTATATTGACCTTCCTTTAATGTTCAACTGATGAAAGAGGTAACACATATGATTTCTGGAACTGGCATCTTTCATCAATGCTATCATTTGTTCATTAAATTGCATTGCAGCATGCTGCGGAGTTGGCTACAAGATATTCTTGCAGTTCAGTTCTACTGTGCTGTAGGCATGGTATACAATATTACACATAGGTGAAATTAAATAATTTACATTGAGTAGTATGTGGTGAAATAACTGTGAGTAACTGTTGCATTTGCTATCCGGCACCTCTCAAATTATAGCAAACACTTTCATAAACTATTCTACACTCAATGATAAAAAAGTGTTGTCCAACTCTATCGGTGTTTATTTCTTGTTTTTGTTTTTTATATAAGCTACAAACCTTAGCATGGCATGTGTTTATCAGGTAATAATGCTGTCCCTTGTGACTGTGAAGCATGAGACAAAAGGCTAAGTGTCCTCTTAACCACTCGGGAAATGCATTAATGCCTAATATACAACTATGCCCTGGAGCGGGTTATTGCACTTATAAAATGGAAAAGTTATTTGTTTAAAGGAAAAAGGTTTTATTTTCATTAAGTCAGGGTGTTTCTAGGTAGCATAAGGTAGGTTAGTTACAAACTGAGCATATACCAGAGTTTATCAATGGTCAGGTGATGTATTTAGACCAATGAAGTTATTAAGATTCTGAAGCCCATTTTACGTTTTCTATTTATGCTCCCTTAGTTAACAGCCCTGCCCCATCTGCCTTGAGCAATCTTATAGCCCGGTCAGACTCACCAGTCTGGGTCATCTCAGCTTACGCCACGTTGTGAGGACTTTTTTTGGTCACGATTCCCTCAAGAACGTACATCAGGGAAGTGCTGGCTACTGTAGTGAAACCCAGTAGTGACCTGTATTAACTGGAGTTTCTATACCATGCTTTAATCCATGATCTCAAGATGTCAATGAAGGTGCACCACATGCACACACATAAGGGGTAGTCGTGTGGAGTGTGCCTGATATCAATCCCACCTATCTGCTTCCAGCTGCACCAACACTTTTGGTCACACAGGTGGCAGTAACACTTAGAATTCAAAGACCCTCTCTCCTCCTCTGGAAAACCCAATCATCTCCTCCATGTCAGCCCTCTGATGAACCGGGCTTAGGTTATGAACCCAAGTAGCCAGTCCCATGTATGGTAATAAAGCAGCTGCATTGAAAGGCCAGTTGTGTTGTTGCTTGTTTACCCAAGACACTATCTGTGCAGCAGTGACTGAAGGGAGAATGACACCGTGGTTTTACTTTTTTTTTTATTACGCTAAATGCTTATTTACAGGAAACATTACAGTCCCATGATGTCATGATCTGTGATAGTGTCAAAATGTTTGGACCCAAGGGCATCAAAGACAACTGCACAATGGGTGGTCATCCTTATACCATTGTGTGTTAGAAACAATACTGGCATTTGCCCTGGTACAGTATACATACTGTGGTAAATCATATTACATTCTTCTTAAGGATTTTCATGGGCATCATCATCAGTGCTAGTTTTACTAAGGACAACCACAATCAGTGCCATATTTAATGACCTCAGACTTCAAGAAATTGCAATATGCAAATCCAAGCTCTAACATAAACATTCCTTGATTCAGTAACCCAAAACAGGCATGCATTTCCTTAGTCTTAGAAAATCAGTCAAGATTCCCTTATGTGTTTTTTTCATTGTATTTATCTCCAGTCACCGGTACTGCCCTCATCTGCTTGAATCTGGTTCAAGGTCAGTTGGCATTCATCTGTATCCCCCTTCCTCGGGTCGTGCCTGAAAATAGGCAGAATTTGTCTAGTGCACTTACCCGGTCAACAAAACTAAATAAATAAAACATCTCGAGGCCCACCCTTTCCTCCTCTGGCACTTAACTCTTGCCTTCCAGGGCATCCACAAACCAACTTCTGCATCTATGGTGGATTTTTAGGGGATTAGACAGTGGTCCTCTAAGGCATGTCTAATGTTTGGGAAGTGGAGCTAGTTGGGTCAATCAGACCTTAGAGCACTGGTGTCATGCTACATGTTTTGGGGATTTTCTCTTTAGTCCCCCCGCCATACTGGATGCTGACATCAAGAACATTCTGAAGTGCATGCACACATGAGATGTGCTCATGTTCCATCATCAGTTGGTGTTGGCCCTCCTGTAAGCATCTGAAAGAGCATGGCTATCTGTGGTAACCGAGATGGTTGTGTAGCAGCAGAACCTGCTACTTTGCCTTCTCAGAGGAGGAGAAGAGAAAAGAATCCTCTGGGATGCTTGATCTTTTTTTTTTAAGTTGTTTAACCAGGAGTAGCACACTAAGCTGAAAGCTTTTTTACAGGAGCAACCTGGGAGCACAGGGAAGTTAAGTGACTTGCTTAGGGTTGCACCGTATGCAAGTGGAAGCTGTATGATTCAAACCCAGGTCTGGTCTGCTGGATGTCACCAGATTTGCAGCTCAGAGCCTGAGACCACTGTGCTATACTGCCTCCTGCCCTTTAACCAGCCTCTGATGTCCTGGGCTTGTTCCAAAATCTGGGTCACCGGCATCATGAGCAGCATATTTCTTTATTTAAAGCTAAGTCCTCAATTATTTTACTGTCTGTTCAACATAGATTGTTTTTTTTTCTATACCTTAGTGTTGACAGCATTTTTTCAAAGGGGAACATTTAGGAAACCTGTCCTTCACAGTTTGAAAGTCAATGAAAAAATTGTTAAGTGAGGGATTGGGTTTCTCTGTAGCTGTCAGCTGTCCAGAGATCTCAATGACTAAGTTTGCCCCATATTGCTACTACATTTTTGCCATTTTTATGTTTGCCGTGCACAGCAGCATATATTTATATCTTAAAGATTAAGGCCCCCCATTCACATTAATTGCATAGCACAAAATGTGTTTGGGTCATGCAAAGTCCATTATGCCTGCTATAACAGGCAGAAGTCATATTTAGTGCAGTTTGGTGCACTGTGCCAAAGTGATAGCGCTGGAGCACTAAATTAAAATATGCAACATGCATACAGGGAGTGGAGCTTTTTAGATGTATAGCACTGCACAAATGGGCTACAGCACTAAATTACACAATATGAAATATGGGTTAAAAAGGGTAGCCCCTATCCCAGTGCAAAAATTCAGGAGACACCATACCAGCAGCCACACCTGACTGACAGCATTGAGGAAATGGCACACATTATACACCTCATACAGCAGCTTTTCATGGATAATATTGAAGTGCAGAATGCCCCACCCTAGGCCACACTGCAGGCCAAGAAGGCACTGTGCTTTACACAGAGAGTACTTGCCCCAATTGATCTTCATGGAGTCCAGTGATAAGAAGATCGTGGGCAAGTACAGGCTCAACAGGACATGTGAATGCAGCTGTTTGAAGTGTCCCCTGATGAGCTTCAGAGTGATGCCCACCACAGCCACACCATGTCTGTGGAGCCCAAAGCTACAGCAGCACTTTGCTTCCCGGTTACCGGGAGTTTACTCAGATACCAGTTGGTGACACCACTGGCATTTCCCAGTCTGCAACATCCCAGCTGCTGAGCCAATTCTTGACTGCACTACTGCTCCCATGCTGGGGAGTTCATAACATTTTCAGCACATCATCAGAGTGAACAGCAACCTACAGCAGTTCTATTGGGTTGTGCATCTACCCTCATTGCTAGGTTACATTGATTGCACCCATGTGGCCATCCATGCACTATCTGGAGAAGGAGAGGAGACTTAAGTCAACCAGAAGGGGTATCACTCCATCATTGTCCAGGTGTTGTGCAATGCTACAGGTGAATAATCAATGTCCTAGCACAGTTCTCTTCCCTGTGGGGTGTGCACCATAGCTCTAGGTGTCAGGTCTAGGACTTAGTAGGTGGCACATGGTCAGGCACTTTGTGACCATTAGGATGGGTAATCAATGTCAAACACAGATGGGATGATCTGTGCTAGAGAGAGCCACAGCAGCAGGTGCAGTTGTGGGCCACTGTGTCAAGTGGCAGTTTGCCCAGGGTGGTAGGTACAATAACCATTAATGCCATTTTTCAGGTCTGGTTATGCCCATCAGATGCTTCGTAGGTGTGTGCCCCCACCTTCTAAGTGTTAAAAAACTCCCATGGTATCCCAGGGTGTCAGATGACAGGAGTGCATACCCCCTCAGACATGTGTTCGAGTGGTCCTTTACTTGTGTTCCTGTGGAGGCTGGCCCCACCACCCACTGATGACTGCACCCTCTTTACACCTCTGTACTTGTGGTACGGGCACTGGTTGGCATTTTTTACTACACACATAGCCGTGGGACACATATGTGTTAAGCTAGCCATGGTTAGGCTAAACCTGTCATTAAGGTGCATAGTGCTGGTCATGGTGGTAGTGTGTCAGACATTGGTCATGGATGCCATATGGTGTGCTTCACATGCAATGGCCATGTGTGCATACTGAATTGGCATACACTCATACAATGCTACTCCCATACATAAGCCATGCAACTGTCCCAGTGGGTGAGTAGCATCTCACTACTCACATGTGTACATACCAGTCAAGTGATCCCTGATGTCCACATGTCTGCACATTGCTCATCCTAACATCTGTGTCATTGGCATTACTGTGCAGTTACTGAGTCAGGCACTAGCATTGAGTGAATGCCCCCTGTCACTGTGATGTTATAGTACAGAATGTGGTTGTGGATGGTGCCTCAGTTGATACTGTTCACTTGACTATGGGATGCATGCACACATGCTAGCATGGCTTAAGTGTTGCTTGGGGTTCGGTAGGTATGGTCCCTGGATGGTCTGGCAATGACACTGTCTGCAGTCCACAGACTGTACTAGTCTATGACTGTATGGTACTGTTGGAACACACCATACTACTGCCTGCTCATTATGGCCATGTCACCACAGTGGCTTGTGTGTACAGTAGCTGTAATGTTCCAGTGTCATTTTGCATGCTGCCAGTCCTGTGTGTCACTGGACCTTGGTGTGTTACTGCCACTATACATGGCTGCAGTGCTACATATTGTGTAGGACACCTTGTAACTGGGTAATACAATTACCTTTCTCAGGTTCTTGTTGGAACTGCACAAAAGGAAGAGACGACAGACAAGTGGTGTCCATATACTGACACTTATGCTTATATGACAAGTGCCTCTGCCCTAAGGTTAGTACATATACGTACATATGTGTTGCTGTCTGCGAGATGGGGGTACAATCAGGGTTGCTGGACCATGGATAATATTCCCTCCCTTGTTGCCTCAGAAGGGGCAACAATCTCCGGTAAGTAGTGGGATGGAGATATAAAAATCATTTACAAGCCTGACGTATGAGCCTTATAAAGGAATTCGAGTTGTTCTCTGTGTTTGGTATACAGCTACAATATCTGTAAGCATCATACTGTAAAATTTAGAAGTATTGGTCGTGTGACAGAGACCAATCTCAGACATTTTCCAATGTGTAAGATTGAAAATAACTGGTACATTCATAAATTGTACATTATTAATCAGAGCTCCTGGAAGGGAAGTGGCGTCAAACCACTAGGAGGACCTTCCTCCTGGGGAGGGCAGTCAGTCATTTCTTCCTTGGTGGGTGGGACTATAGAAAGAACAAAAGCTTCAGTAGCTACATAGTTATGAAGACAGAAAGCATGTGACTCCTCAGAGGTGAGGCAGTCACACCATGCAGGATCAATGAGAGCAGTAAGGTTATATCGACCAGTATGTCTGGGTAAGTCTGTCAAAAAGAAAGAGTACCATTCTTGGAGATGTCTGTGTTGGGCCATCCATGGAATGTACCTTTGGATAGGTGAGCTACAGGGAGTGTGTGGCCATTAATATCAGTCTGCCATTGAATGGAAAGTGTGGATTTGTCTGGAGCAAGTACCATAGCATCAAGATAGGCATCTGAGCCTTCTTTAACAGTAATCATCTTATTGGGCACATTAATATGAACTCCCATCAGGGCTGAATGTTCAAGTTGGCTAAGCAAATGCTGTACACGTTGTTGGTGAGTTGATAGGGATTTATTCTGGGATCTGGTCAGGGGAAGTAGTAGTAGTCCCACTAAGATGAGCAGGTGCATGACAGCCACCTTGCCAGTGTGCCTGTAAGAAAACAGATAAGGATTGTTAAGTGTGGGGTACTATTCTGCCCTAAGTGGGTTAGAAAAAGGAAGTTTAGTCACCTTTGTACAACTTGAGCTGATTGGCATGGAATCACTTGTCAGTGGTCTTCTTTTGCTGTTGCACTCGGACTGAGTTTGTTGACAATGGGGTATGGACCTTCCCATTTACTGGCAAATGAATGAGCGGGTTGTCTGTACTGGAGAAGCATAACTTGGTCTCCAACTTGCCAGTCGACTTCTTTGACATGCTTATCAAAATGAGCTTTAGCTTGTTGTTGAGCCTTACCCATTTGATTGGCAGCGAACAGGTGTGTCTTCATGATGTCATCATGAAGCTTTTCAACATACTTGTCTACAGATACTCTATCTGTAGTAGGGGTGTGGAGATGAATCAACAGGTGCTCAGGTAATCGCATGGCTCTACCAGTCATAACCACAATATGTGTGCACTGAGTAGTGGCTGCAGGGGTTCCCCTAATTGCCATCAATAGTAGTGGCAAGAGGGAATCCCATTCCTTGGGATTGTCATTGATGAATTTGCATAACATCTGTCTGAGTCTTCTGTTTGCTCTTTCTACCTGGCCTGAGGATTGAGGATGGTAGGGTATATGGAATTTCTGGTCTGCTCCAAGGAATTGGAGCATCTGCTTCATCAGCTCAGTTGTAAAACTGGTTCCCTGGTCTGAGTCTACCTTTAAGGGTAGGCCCCACCTAGAAAACAGTTGATCCACCAGGATCTTGGCGTTTGTCTTTGCCATGTTACTCTTAGTGGGAAATACTTCTACCCACTTAGAGAACAAATCTGTGACAACAAGTGCATACTTGTTGTTCTTACTGGAGTTGGTAAGGGGGCCAATGAAATCGATTTGCATTGCATTCCATGGTCCAGTTTGTCATTGTGGCAACAATCTAGCATTTCTTTTTACTGAAATTGGATTGTTCTAGGTACATGCTATGCAGTTGTCCACATAGTGCTCTACATCGTTGGCCATGCCAGGCTGTCAGACGACAGTTTTGAGTCTCTGGAGGGTGCTGTCTGCTCCTTGGTGTCCACCAGTGGGGATATCATGAACCATATGGATGAACTTAGTTCTCAAAAATTGTAGTGCAACCCACAGTTTGTCACCTGTATCCTCTTTTTGATACCAGATGAGCTTCTGATCACTGGAAAGTGTATGTTGTTAGAGTGCCTCTTGTATGGACTACCAACAGGTAATGGTTGTTCAATTCTTTTGTCCAGGAATTTGAACACATCTTTTGGTTCTGGGTCAGATTACTGTGCAGCAGAAAGGTCCAGTGGAGGTTCTGGTACTAGTTTCTGCCTAGTATTAGCTGCTAAGAAAATAGCTGCCACAGCTATCGGGTGACTCATTGTCCATGTCTCCCCCACTCAAGCACCTGCTTTGGAAAGTGAGTCCACTCAATCATTGAATTCATGGTAAGTGTCAAATCTGAAGTGAGCCTTTACCTTTTGGATGTACAGTTTGTGAGTAAACTGCTGTGTCAGGGTGTGTATATACACAAACAGATCCCTGTATTTGACAAGTGTGCCATCAGAGGATGTGAAGTTATTTTTCTCCCAGAATGGTAAAAACTCAGTAAGTGAAGAGCAGACCCAATTGGAGTCTGCAAAGATGATGGTATCCTTGTCACCATGAGGCATAACCTTCAAGGCACAGGCCACAGCTGCCAATTCAGCATACTGTTAGAAATACATATGAAATCATCATCTGTGTCTAGAATAAGCACCCCAAATCCTGCTACCTGCTCTCCATCTACATAGGAGGCAGAGCCATCTGTAAAGACACGATACATGGTGGTATCTTCTAAAACATCAGATGTAGCTGGTAAGAATGGTCCCTGCTCAGGTAAGTCAGGAAGTTGGAGTGCACAGTCATGGGGATTACCTGGGTAGAGTAGGCCATGAGCCAAGATTGAGGGCATTTTAGCAGGCAGTACTATGATGTCCCTGTCCTGCAAAAGCAAAGACTAGTGGGTAAGTCTGGTGTTGGAGACTGAACCATCTTTTACTTTATCTGAAAGCAAAATGTTAGTTGGGGTGTGACAGGTATGTAGAACAACAGGAGCATACCCAGTGATGTACAGAAAATGTTTGACAGCCCAGAAGGTTGCCAAAAGTGTCCTTTCACAAAGACTGTATTTTCTCTCTACTGGGGACAGCATCTGAGATGCATAGGCAATGGGCCTGTGGTACCCATAGTACTTTTGTGCCAGCACTGCAAACATGGCCACATCAGAGGTATCAGTTTCCAAGTGAAATGGAAGGTTTTGATTTTGATTGATCAGTGCTGAGGCTGAGGCCAATGCTTGCTTAAGCTGTGTAACAGCTTCAGTATGAGTAGGGCCCCATGTCCATGGGACATCCTTTTTCAGAAGTTCATACAAAGGAGCAGCTTCCAAGGTATAGTCATGGATAAAATCCCTGGAGTAGTTTACCATTCCTAGGAAGCGTCTGAGTGTTGCCACACTTTAGTAGGAAGTGGTAGATCTTGCAAGCCCTGGATCTTCTTGACAGCTGGGCTTCTGCCTTGGTCTGTAATGTGTAGGCCAAGGAAAATGACCTCTTTTTCACACAATTGTGCTCTACAGGGGTTGCACTTGAGGCCTGCTCTCTTGAGGAGTGACAGAAGTTCATCTAGAAGGGCCAAATGATCTTCTTTCATGGTGGTTGCTAGAAGCAAGTCATCCACATACTGCAGGAGACACTGGGGTATGGAGAACCCCTGCAGGGCATCCATCATGTGGAGGTGGAAGAGGGAAGGGCTGTTAAGAAAGCCCTGGGGAAGGCAGGTCCAGGTTTACTGGTATCCATCAAAGGTAAAGGCAAATTTGTATTGGCTTTGCTGTACTAATGGGAGTGATCAAAGCCCATTAGAGATGTCAAGAGCTGTGAACCACTTTTTGTTAGGTGTCAACAGCTTGAGCACATCAGCTGCTGATGCTACTGTTGGGGAGCAACTGGGGGTAACTTGATTAAGTTTCCTGTAATCAGTTGTGAGTCTCCAAGCTCCATTTGGCTTTTTCACAGGCCAAATAGGCAAATTGACAGTGGAGACACAGGTCCTAATCACTCTTTGTTGAAACAGTGATTGGATGCTCTCCCTCAGTGATGGTAAGGTTTCACTTGGAAATGGATACTGCTTCTGCCTCACAGGGTTAGGTCCAGTGATTTCAATGGTAGTGTGTGTCCTACCACAGTCATGTTTGTTTGTGGCAAACATGTCAAGGTGTTTTTGCAGCGGAGGTGCAAGTTCAGAAAACAGGTCATGACTTCTGAAAAAAGTCATGACATCATACTCCTTGTTGTTATGAGAAATGGCTGCCACCACGTGTGAGTCTGGGATGGTGACAGCATGACATTGTCCTTTGATCTGGAGAAGTAGCCTATTAGCTGGGTCCACTACACAGCTGTGTAGTGATAGAAAGTCAATTCCCAGTATTCTGGGATGATGATGTAATACCATGAGGTCAAAGACAAAATTGGTCCTGAGGTGGCCTACAACCACAGGCAGAGGAACAGACTGATAGGTGTGTAACTGGGTACCATCCACATCCTGGATATTGGTCTTCCAGCTGGTAGACCAGTCAGATGAGACTGGTTCCTCATAATGGAGGACTGACATGGCTGCTCCTGTATCCAGGAGCATGGTAAGGTGGAGGCCCCTGACCGTGGCTTTTACACAAGGCCATCCATTTGTTTCAACAAGCAAGTCACTCACAGTCTGTACTGGGGCCTGTAATTGCAAATCTGCATTTTCAGAATCATCAGCATCATCCTGTTCCTGGAATCTGAGGCCCACAGGATCTCTCTCTGGGCCTCCTGTATGTCTTGCATGGGATACAGATGTACCTGTGATGTCACAGGTGCAACAGCGGCCTGCTCAGTTGACTCATCCTTAGTCATTACATCTGCCTGGCCAGTAGTCTATGCTATGAAAGGATTCTTTCCTCAGCCGCTAGGTTGTTTGGTAGCCGAAGGCAGGAAAGGATTTCCCTGGCTGCATAGCTGTCCAGCAGCCAGGGTGAGGGCTGCTACAGTATGTGTAGGCTTAGCTGCTCTCTCAGCATGGATCTCTCCAGTAGTTTGTGGAGGGTCTCATTCTCATCCCTTAGGCTCCTTTAGCTAGGACTGTTACGGTTCCGGCCATCGAATTGTGCATTTGGATTTTTCCAATTGCTCTTGTCTCTATTCCTGTTGTTTTTATAGTTCCAGCTCCCCCCTTTTGTGACTGCTTGTTGTCATAAGGGGTATCATTCTTCTGGTTGTTACCTTCCACAGTATAGTGAGTAGGCGTATCAGAGGTCGGCTACAGTGTAGCTACCTGTGCTGCCAGAGTTTGGGTGGTTGCAGTCTTGTTGGTTTTACTGGAAGCCAGATTACAGAGGTATACCTGGTAGGCACATTTCATTTTGGTGAGGATATTCGCAAAGGTGTCGGTACTTGGGTAAACAATAAGCTCAATCTTTTCCTGTAGTGCCATAGTCAAGTTACGGATGTACAAATCTTTGTACTCAATCTGGTCTCGATCTGCAATTTCATTTGCAAGGGCTTTACCAGCTTTGTAGGCAAGCCACAACTGTTGGTGATAGGCTGTGGGACTTTTCTTTACATTCTGCTTAGCATTGTAGGCCAGGCAAGCTCCAACAACACCCAGGGAGTTGGTGGAGATGAGGGCCGCAACAATATCATTGAATGCTAGCATGTCGCAGTTGTGTGCAGTCTCTGGAAGCTTGGCCCAGATGGTAGGTTGGATCATCTGTCACAAGACTTGAATCTAGTACTCAGGTTGCAGAGAAAGCTTCTTGCAAAGGGAGCACTCCTTCTCCAAATAGCAACTGAGATTGTCAGTTGGGCCCATCTCTCTGATACTAAGGCAATTTGTTGGACAGAATGAGCAATTTGCAAGGGGTTGGAAGTACGAGGAATCATGTTCAAGTTGAGATGTTCCATGGTGCCTTGAAGGGCAGCTTCCACCACTGCATCTGCGACTGCCTTGAATGCATGATCCTGGTTGACAGTATACTCAAACATTCTGTCAATTTGATCCTGGAGAGCACTCTGTTTGGTCCTCTGTGCAGCGATATTAATAATGGCCATCTGAATTAGGCCGCGAACCTCCGCTGTGTCCTCCCTGGAGAGGGGAACAAATGGAGATGCACCACAGAATAAAGGCCATCCACCTGTGTCATGGGGGCCGACATGTCTGTGTAGAAATGGCAACATAGATTGTGTGCTGACATGGGCATCATCTTGTAGATGCTGGAGAAGATGACAGCCCTATGGGGATTGGACTTATATATGACATGGCAGGCCTCGTCATCAAAGTCAGAGTCATCATTTCCAGATGACGCAATGTCAGTGGGGGTATACTGGAACCCATTCATAGCTTTAACATGGCCAGCAAGAATCTCTCATTGATGGTGCATCTTCGCCATCTTTGCTCTACATTTCTTGTGACAAACTCTTGCAGTGCCCTGCTCAATACCCTTCTCAAACTCATGCTATAATACTCTGTATGCGGTGCCCAATTTGACATTTTCCCTAAGCTCTTTGTCTAACTCATGATTCACTCTCTCATTCTCCTCTTTCAACTCAGCATTCTCGTCTCTCAAACCCTCATTTTTACCACTCAAAATATCATTGAAATATGCTAACTGTTTCTTGTCACATCTCAATCTTTCCCAATCATATCTCAACATACACATTTCTCAATCAGAGTCTTGAGCAGTTCAATGCAACAGCCTGTTATTGGCATCGCAGAGTGACTGTGTCTCCTCCGCTGGTTTCTGTTCCTTTTTCTGTAACTCCAATGTCTGCAAGCCCATCTCTTTTTTTAAGAAGCATTTTGCAGTTCAAGGGAAGCACACTTCGCTGTGAGACTCTCAACAGCGGCATGTAGAGCCACAATCAAAAGACTTTTAAGGTTGTACTTTTTGGTTGTTTGTTTGGACTTTAGATAGTGCTCCAAAATGAGCAGCAACAGATTGTCTGCAAACTTCACATTCAGCGTGAAATCTGTCCATCCACCATGGGATGTGAGGTAGTTCGAGACATCGAGTCTCAAGTCAGTGCAACGTTCAGGCATGACAAACGAGGGGTAGACAAACAAACAAAGAAGCAGTCAGAAGACTGGATAAAAATCCTTGACGCCATCACCCTATGGCTTTCTGGTCTCCCATGGGCAAACAGTGGTGCCAAGGTGGTACGCTGTCACTTGCAGAGGGAGTGTAAAAGGGTCCAGTGTGGGTATGCCACACCCAAGACCAGGATGAAGTCTGTCCATCACAATAACAACCACTTTAAGTACGAGTAGGTCCAAGTAGGCGAGAAATGCACTACACTACTCGACATTCAAAATTAAGTGAATGGAATCTTCACTTTGTACATTCCAACCTGCACATGGTCACCAAATGTAACTGGGTAATAAAATTAACTTTCTGAGGTTCTTGTTGGAACTGCACAAAAGGAAGAGACAATAGACATGTGGTGTCCAGATAATAAATGTAATTTATTACTGGCAAATAATAATAATACAGGCTTACCGCCAACAGTGTAATCACTGGGACAGTATCCAGCTTCCTTACCTCTGTAGGTGCAGCCTCTAATCTCAGTAAAGCTACATGCTGCAAGGGGTCTTATACTCCAATAATTACTATGGTAACTATAAAAGAAGATACATAAAAAGTGTATAATTGGCCAGAAACAGGTTGCCTGAGTAATCACCCGAACTAACATAAGAAGTTGCTTAGCTTGCAGAAGATAACTGAACAATAAGGTCTGTGATGCTTCCAAGGTCACTTGAGGTTACAGTTGTGCACAAGCACTAAAGATGGCACTGTTGCCTAACTTATGATTATACAATAAAATATAATGGATAACATCTCCCAGTGGCAGAATACATTGTAAAAGTACAGTGAAGCATAATATGCGTTAGAGAAGTACAGTAGAACTCAAATCCTGACACTTATGCTTATACGATAAGTGCCTCTGCCCTAAGGTTAGTACATATACTTACATACATGTTGCTGTCTGTGAGGTGGGGGTACAATCAGGGGTGCTGGGCCATGGATAACAACCCCATTAAATATCTGTCTGAGTCATGACCATTGTCATGGTTTCTACCATACAGTAGTGTTCTGATGTCAACTGTGTTTTACTTTACAGCTGCCAGGACCAGGACGGGGTAGACATAAACAAGTCATCCCACTAAGGAAGATGGGATGGGCAGAAAGGAGTGGAGGGAACCAGGCAGGACCACCACAGTCAACAGGAATGGGACCAGCAGGCAGCTGGTGTTGGGAGACTATCCAGTTCTGGACACCACAAGTACCTTTCTTAATTCAAGAGGGTGGGTTGTTTCTACGTTTAAAAAAAAATACCACTTCACACGTAGATATTCTATTTCTTTTATTTTTTCATGTCCAATATTTCAACTATCAACAGTCTTTTTCAAGGGAATTTAATTATGTTTATCTGTAATAATCATTGATATTTAATTATCTGTAATAATCATTGACCATAAACATAGATTAATACATCTTAAATGCATTTCCAACATTCTGCTGATACATATTTTGTACTTTTTTAGTGGACTAAGTTTGTACCTTAACACTGCTGTTTCTTTTTCAAGATAAGTATTAAATTATTCCTTAAATTCTTCTTTCAGCCTAAAACAAGTATATAAATTCATATAATATACATTTTAAGAATTGTTTTCCTTATCATCAAATAAACCTAGATGTACAACTCTCTGTCTCTATGATTAAAAACTGCATCAGTGATTCTATCCCTCATGGAGCAAAAAACACTAACAATATCAGTCTCTAATTTTACATTTAGATGAATTGTCCTTATAAGGTATCACATAAGATAAAAACTCTGATTAGTAGTCTTGCGTGATAAAGTGCTAATCAGCTGTGAAAATGTATAGCACTTGGTAATACTATTTTTAAATTGTTTCCCTTGAAATCACATTTTGCAAAACTTCAAAAAATCAAAAATCTTCCAAGTATAGTGCAATAAAAAGTTGGAATAAATTGCCTGATGAATTCTGAAACATTGTAAGGTTCAATTATTTTAAATATTGTTAAAAAAGATATCTATACTCAACATCTATTTGTAAATGTACATAAAGTAGCCTTATGGTACTATCAATTACAAACCCACTAAGCTTTATGGTTACTATATAATCTGTTTCCTGTTTTTGCATACCTGTCATATTGTTGATTTTTATTTGTGCCTGTCTGTTTAATTGTAACATTAACTGTTAGTACTGACTCTTCCTGGGTCAAGCCTATAAAAGGGCCACTTGGCCCAGTGCTTTCTTACCCGGTTAACAAACTTAAAAAAAAAAATTATGAATTCACTATGTTACCTATTTTTTTAAAGAGGGACTCTGGCCAAAAGTGCTACATTGCATAATTAGAATAAGCATACCCCCAATACATCTGATACCAAACATTAGGTTTCTGTGTTACTTCATTTTAAAGTTATGGGCTATTTTGTAACCCTGATTTCACTACCTGTTCAAAAAAGCCAGTTTCAGAGAAGAGGTGCAGATGATGTCACCTCCTGAACTCACAGTCTAGCCCTCCCTGTCAGCAAGCTTATAGGATCTGTTTCTCCAAAGTTAAAAGATCATTCTGCAATGGTTTCCACAAGTAAAACAGGCAGCACCATTCTAAACATAGTGCTATAGAATCTATGTGTTTCAGGTTTTGTAACAAAGTTGGCAAATCTGTATTTTAATGCCTTTTTGGTGTGGTTCATTTTCCAGAGTTGCAGGATGCTGTCAGCATGCCTCCAGGCTGCTGATACCATGTGAAGCATTACTCTGCAGTGCCTGTTTGGAAGTTGTTTTGCTATAAGTGTTGCAATGTTGGTAACTGCTTTGCTGTTTGTCAGTGTCTGCTTTACAGTAAGTTTTAATAAGGGCCTTATATGTGTGAATTTCTACTAGGGGTGGAAGTGTTAGCCCTGGTAGAACGATCTTTGTAATGTGGAGTACAATGAAGATGATCCTGAATATAACTCAAGTAAACAGTCTGTCAATGAGAAAACAAAATGAGCTCTGCTCAGCTGAGTATCCCATTCATTCATACTTTGATGATGAATAAAATATTGATTGATTGATTGATTAAGTGATTCAGCATTGAGCTAACTACTGCATATAAATTCTTAGTAAGGTTTCAAAACAGCACTACCTCTCCTGTCCCCATTTACAGGGTGGCGGAATAATTGTTTTAAAGGGCCATCCTGAGAAATCACCTCAATTGAATGATAGGTGCGAATGATCACAGCCTTTCTCCACATCAGAGATATCCAATCTGCAAATCTCACATTAGTGTTCTGTGACTTAACATCCAGCAACCCAGGAGAAAAGGACCACAACAAAAAAGCACCAAAATCAAAAATATGAATTTGTCAACTTTGTTACAAAACCTGAAACACACATAGGTTTTAAAGCAATGTTTATTGAATGGTGCTGCCTGTTTTACTGGAGAAAACAATTTGCACATAGTTTTTAAACTTTGGAGAAACAAGTCCTGTAAGCTTGCTGACAGGAAGGGCTAAACTGTGCGTTCAGGAGATGACATCATCAGCACCTCTTCACTGAAACTGACTTTTTTTGACCAGGCAGAGAATTTAGGGTTGTAAAATGATTTGTAACTTTTAAACAGAGTAACCTAGGAATCTCAATTTTGGCAAGAGGGTGATTTGGGATATGTTGATCCATATTCTGAATTTATTGATGCCAGTAATTTGTGACCATAGTCCCTCTTTAAGCTGAAAGGGGAAGAGAGAAGTGACCAGTGGAGTACCACAGTGATCAATATTGGTACCAGTCCTGTTCAATGTCTTCATTAGTGACATTGCAGAGGGGCTGGAAGGAAAGGTCTGCCTATTTGCAGATGACGCCAAGATCTGCAACAGGGTGGATACTCCAGAAGGGGTGCAGAAAATGAAGAAGGATCTGGAGAAGCTTGAAAGATGGTCGGAGGTGTGGCGACTGAGGTTCAATGCAAAAAAGTGCAAGATAATGTACCTGAGTAGGGGGAACCCTGGGGAGAGCTACAGAATGGGGGGGGGGTGCTGACTGTCACCAAAGAGGAAAGGGACCTAGGAGTTATCATATCTGATGACCATAAGGTATCAAAGCAGTGCACAAAAGGTTGCAGGGAGAGCCAGTGGCATGCTGGAGTGCATAGGCAGAGGCATTACTAGCAGGAGATGGGATGTTGTGATGCCATTGTATAAAATGCTGGTAAGGCCTCACCTGAAGTACTGTATGCTGTACTGGAGACCACACATGTGTAAGGACATAGATAAGGTGGAGGCTATCCAGAGACGGGCGACAGAGATGGTGTATGGCTTGCATCACAAAACATATGAGGAGAGACTAAGAGACCTCAATATGTACTCACTGAAGGAGAGGAGAGAAAGGGGGAACATGATAGAAACTTTCAAGTACCTCAAGGGCATAAACAAGGTGCAGGTGGGGGATCTCTTCCAATGTAGAAAAAATAGCAGAACGAGGGGACACAATATGAAATTGGAGGGGAATAGATTAAGAGGTAACATGAGGATGTTTATCTACACAAAGAGGGTGGTGGACACTTGGAACAGTCTGCCACAAGATGCGGTGGGTGCAAGCACAGTGGAGGGGTTTACACATGCCTGGGACAGGCACAAGGGAACATTGGGTTGGGAGGGAGTGATGAAAAGCCATTTATCACTTAGGGTCAGTGACTGCATACAAGTATAGGGCTTATGAGCAGACTAGATGGGCCTAGTGGTCCTTATCTGCTGACAATTTTTATGTATCTATGTAACATGGCCCTGTACTACTCTAATATAAATGCTTCATTCTGTTCGTTATGACATTTACACTTTACTTATGCATGTTGTTACACTCCTACATGTTACAATACTTCTTCTTAATAATGTTGAACACAAAACCAAAATACCTCATTTACTGCAGCTATTTGCTTGGTGCCAGCACGCTATGGCATCTTCCAGAAAATAACTGTGCGGACTATGCTACTCTATGCTCTGTAAGATTTACAGTCTGTGTGTGCTTTAACTCGCCGAACTGTGTTGCCGCTCGTTAGAAGCTGGGATTACTGGAGGTGCCTGACTGAAAGCTACTTGCTCTGGACGTCCGTCCGATTGCTTCTTGGACTCACGACCTGCACAGCGTGAAAGGCTGTGCAGCAGGTCTGTGTTTTTCACGCTGCCAGAAGTGACTTGGGGGGAGCTAGGACCTGTGTGTCCTGGGGCGGGGATTTTACCTATTTAAATTGCTGCGCCACTCGCAAGCGACTTGTCTGTGTGTGCTTTAACTCGGCGAACTGCGTCACCGCTCGTTAGCAGCTGGGATTACCGGAGGTGCCTGACTGAAAGCTACTTGCTCTGAATGTCCGTCCGATTGCTTCTTGGACTCACGGCCTGCACAGCATGAGAGGCTGTGCAGCAGGTCTGTGTTTTTCAAGCTGCCAGAAGTGACTTGGGGGGAGCTAGGACCTGTGTGTCCTGGGGCGGGGATTTGACCTATTTAAATTGCTGCACCACTCGCAAGCGGCTTGTCTGTGTGTGCTTTAACTCGCCGAACTGTGTCACCGCTTGTTAGCGGCTGGGATTACCGGAGGTGCCTGACTGAAAGCTCTTTGCTCTGGATGTCTGTCCAATTTCTTCTTGGACTCACGACCTGCACAGCATGAGAGGCTGTGCAGCAGGTCTTTTTTTTCACACTGCCAGAAGTGACTTGGTGGGAGCTAGGACCTGTGTCCTGGGTCAGGGGATTTTAACTATTTAAATTGCCATGCCATTTCATAGCCTTGATGATTGTAGTGGTCACGAGCACCACTGTATCGAAAATGTTTCGCTGACACAGAAAAGAAGGTTATGTGTTTTGTTTTATTGTGGCCCTGTAAAAGTAACGTTACAGCTAAACAGTCTATTGTTGTATATTATTATTGAGGCTGAGAATTAGCTAAATTGAGGGCTCTATTGTTAGTAGTGTTGTTACATTTTTAGATATTAGTAATATCTGTTGATGATTGAATAGGCTAGGCTGGATATTTTTAGGTTTAAGCAGTTTATTGCTTAAACTTTGATAATTAAGAATTATTTGTGCCTTAGATGCATATGGGCTATATGGCAGGATTAAAGGGGGCTAGAATTACTTATGATAGTTCGATGTTGCATGACCTGCGCCCTTTTATCCCCCTCCCAGTTTCAGCTACTACTATCAGACGCTGTTGGGAGGTTGGGATTGGAAGAGATGGCACTGGTCGTGCATTTTCGAACAACTCATGTATGGGTGGTGGGAGGATTGAGGTTGTCAAGTCCAGAAGGCACCCTGGGTTGCGATGGGCACATGGGAGATGCCAGACGTGGTTGGTGCCCATCCCCAGGGAGACCACCAGATCGAGGGGCCAGGTAACTTATGGGGCTGCATCACCCCCAAATACCCTGATGGAAGTGCTCTGTAATGCCAGATTGATCAGAAATAAGGCAGCAATTATTGCTGCCTTGATTTCTTCAGTTGATCTGGCTTGTATTACGGAAACCTGGGTGGGAAATGATGCAGGCCCGATTTTTGAGGCTGCAGTCCCTCCTGGGTATACCATAGTGCACTGCCCCAGAGTGGAACGCAGGGGTGGTGGTGTAGCTATCTGTTTAAGATCCAGCCTGACCTTCACCGTGCACCCGGTGAGAACTCCGGGTTCTTTTGAATGTGTGGCCATCCGTGGAGGACCTGATGCGGTCTGCAGGATTTTTCTCATTTATCACCCTTCTGGGCCAATGGGAGATTTCCTGCAGGAGATCGTAGATTTCATTGCCGGCCGAACATTGGAATCCCCCAGATGTGTTTTTCTGGGGGATTTCAATGTTTGGGTTGACAACGTGAATCATAGATACAGCCATGAGTTTTCTCAGATTATGTCCTCCTTAGGTCTGATGCAGGCTGTTTCTGCATCGACTCACCTGGATGGCCATATGTTGGACCTGGTGTTCTCACTGGGACTTGAGATTAGTGATCTCAGGATCAATCCAGTCCTCTGGTCCGATCACTGCATGGTGCAGTTCACGCTTGGGGCTCCTGCCATAAGCCCTTCCCCTGTCGAGATGATTAGCTGTCACTCTTTGCGGGGTTTGACCCCTGAGGGTTTTTTGGCAGCAGCGAAATTGTCTAGTGTGGGTGATGCATGCGTGGGAGGTGTTGCTGTCGGGGTTGACACCTATAATCGGGTGTTATCTGACACCATTAACTCCCTCGCACCCGTCCGTGTATGACCCAGAACTTCGTACCTGAGGTCACCATGGTTTGATGGTGAGCTCAGGGAGATAAAGAAGATGGGTCGGAGATTGGAGTGCTGCTGGAGGAGATCCCCTCTGGAGGTGGATAAGCTGGTTCTGCATGCCCATTATGGTGCATATCAGGAGGCAATCAACCGTAAGAAGACAATGTTTTTGTCTAGGGAGATTGCCACCGGGAAGAACCAGCCAGCCTCACTCTTCCGGACTGTGGATAGGCTTTTACATCCTGCCTGTCTACAGCCCGGGAGGGTTTTTTCCAACATAGACTGTGAGGAATTTGCTCAGTTATTTTCGGAAAGGGTATCCGCGATCCGGCGGGTGGCTTCCTCAGCCAGAAATGTCATAGCTGGCAGTGATCACCTGATGTGTTCTGAGTGCACTCTGTCTGGTTGGGGAGAGTTTAGACCAGTGGAGGTTAGTGAGGTTATCGAGGTAGCAACCAATATGAAGCATACCTTTTGTGAACTGGACCCGGTGCCACGCCGCGTTCTTAATGAGATGTGTTGACTCCGTTGGCCCGGTGTTTGCCTCGATTGTACGGTGTTCGCTTTCTGAGGGTGTCTTTCTGGATGCCTTGAAGGAGGCTCTGGTGAGACCCCTCTTAAAGAAGCCATCTTTGGACCCGGAGATCAAGGCAAAGTACCGTCCTATCTCCAACCTTCCATTTTTGGGGAAGGTTGTTGAGAAGGTGGTAGCACTTCAGTTGGAAGAGCACCTTGTATCTCACAAGTTGTATGAACCCCTCCAGTCAGCTTTTTGTGCCAGACATAGCACTGAAACAGCACTTGTTCGGGTGCAAAATGATCTCCTCAGGGCTAGAGATCAGGGAGACAAGACAGTTCTTGATCTCATCAATCTCTCTTCAGCATTTGACACTGTGGACCATTGTGTGTTGCTTGTCCGCCTTAGGGACTTATGTGGACTCACCGGAACTGTCATCAAATGGTTTGAGTCCTTTCTTACCAACAGGAGGCAACAGGTTATGATGGGGAATTCCTCATCTACACCCAGTCTCCTTTTTTGTGGAGTTCCTCAAGGATTGGTACTGGCCCCAATGTTGTTCTCAGTGTACATGCTGCCTCTGGGTGGGATCATTAGGAAGTATGGTCTGAGTTTTCATTGCTATGCTGATGATACTCAGCTATATTTTTCCTTTGCCCCAGGAACATCAAATGCTGTGGAGGTGCTTAATATCTGTCTGGCCGAGATTAACGACTGGATGGCCTCCAGCTGGTTGCGACTAAACCCCGATAAGATGGAGTTATTGGTAGTGGAGTCGAACAGAGTCCGTGATGGGATGGCCTCCGACACAGAAACTGGACTTGTTCTTGGAACTGTGTCATTGAAGGTCTCCTCTTGGGTGTGAAATCTGGGAGTGATTCTGGACAGGGACTTAACCATGGAGGCTCAAATATCCTCCACGGTTCATACCTGTTTTTATCATCTCAGAAACATTGCCAGGATTAAGCCCCTTGTTCCGCCTCTGGACCTCCCTACCTTGATACATGCCTTAGTCACATCAAGGCTTGATTACTGTAATGCGCTCTATCTTGGGGTCACAGGAGGATGTCTCCATAGACTGCAGCTGGTGCAGAACGCAGCTGCCCGGTTGTTGACTGGACAGCAGAAGTCTTGTCATATTACACCGGTTTTATGTGAACTGCACTGGCTGCCAGTCAGGTGGAGAGTCCTCTTTAAGGTGGGTCTTCTCACCTATAAGGCCCTACATGGGCTGGGCCCTGGTTACCTGTCAGACCTTCTGTTACCTGCCCTCTCCTCACGCCCTCTTCGTTCCTCTAGTGGTGGCTTCCTGGCCATTCCCAGAACTAGGATGATATCCGCTGGTGATAGAGCGTTTAGCGCCGCAGCTCCTGTTCTGTGGAATTCTCTGCCAATCATGGTCGGGGAAGCCCCCACTGTAGACACTTTTAAGGTCCAGTCGCAGACTTTTCTTTTTTCTAAAGCATTTGAGGTTTAGACTGATATTTATGGCAATGTTTCTGATTTTTCAGATTTTGTATTTTTATTGTGTATAAATTGTACATTTATTATCTTTACATGTTTGTTTTAAAATTTTGTACGGTGCCCAGAGCCTCTGGGATTGGGCGTCTTTTAAATAAATTTTGCCTTGCCTTGCCATTTAAGATCAGATGCCATGTCTCAGCACATTTATTGTACTACATTACATTAAACTTTTTTTTTAAAACAAGCTCTTCAGTTTTTTAAAACATATCTTCACTTTCTCATATGGCTCACGGCATTTTGCTCTAAGAGAATGCTGACTATGCACTGAACCCTCTTGTACTGGTTTGTGGACTCCTTCATGCAATGTGGGTGTGATAATGACATGTTGACCTTGTGTCATTTCATGCTGTGATGCTGATGGCAATTGCTAAGCATCATACAGTCTGGGTCTCTAGGTGAATTCAAGATCCAGGTGAGTATGCCCAGGTAGGCATTGTGGCACAAAGGTATCCTGAGCAGAATAGCCTATCTAATGACTCCCTAGATTGCATAACTGAACACTCCCCAGTAAATTTCATTTCTCACAGACACAGTGAGCACACCATAAATACCTCGCACTGTGGAGTGCACAAGGCTGTGGCATCTGTTCCACCTGGATGCCCTGTTTTGTACAGCAACAGGTTAGGAATCATAGGCAAACCAGAAGTAGTTATAAAATTCACAAGTAGCATTTTATTAGTATCAATAAAAATTAAATAAAAAGATACAAAAAATTGTATAGGATAGCTCTTCATACAAGCAGCTCAAACAAAGTCCTACAGCTGACAGTCTCTCTTTAAAATCTCTGTCTCTCTCTATAACATGAAGCAAAAACACAACTCTCTCTTTGTAAGATGTATTTTCCTGACAGTTTAAATTCTTCATCTTCTTAGTGTAAATCAATATCCTGTTACTCACAAAATGTATCAGACCTTTCATCGTTTTTTTTTTTTCCTGACGTCAATCTGCAGGTGCAACAAAATAGAACATTCTGTCCCAGGGCTGGTCTCCTGTTAACAATTTTGTAAACAAGATTGTGTTCCAGAGTGATATCTTTTCTAATACATCCAAACAGCTTTATGCACTCATTTCAACAATATAAATATATACATTTACAAACTAAGGGATCCCAGTTTCACATAAAGATTCATATGTATTTTTTGACCACAGAGAAGCAAGGGAAATTGTGGGACCTTCAGAATGGCCGATTCCTATGTGTCACAAGAAAATTTGATTGCCCAATCAGACAGGTAAGAGACAGACAAGTGGCAGAAATAGAAGAGGATAAAACAGATCTTTGCTTTTAACTGTCTCCGCATAAAAAATGGGGCAGGGCCCTATCCCACCCTGTCACACCCTGGTGTCACATACAATGGTGTATGTATATATATATATATATATATATATATAAATATATACACACACACACACATATATATATATACATACATACTGTTTATATTGATCCATGATGACCCATGATGTGGCAGTGGTTGCATGTACAGGGTACTACTGGTGGCCATGTGTAAGTTGCTTGCAGCAGAGGTTACGTATGGCACCCACTGTGCTGTTAGCTGCCCATCATGTGCAGTATTCCTGGCTACTCCCATATTATCATGCTGGTAGGGCCAGCACCTTCACATTACCATGTTCATGCTGTCTCCAGTTGTCTGTTCACAAAGTATTAATAAAGGAGGCACAAAGTAAAAGTATAGCAGCAACTAACATAAGTTATTAGTAAAAGTAGGGTTTACAAATAAGCTATATTATAACGACAGAAACCACCAAGTATAACAAAATTATGGAGCTGCAGTATGCACTATTTCCCAACCACTGCATTACGTACATATTTATAAAAGTTTAATTATCAAAGGCAAGGGAGAAGCGGTATGTTATTAATTGCAGTTTAAAGAATGGAAGAGAATCTAGTAGGCAAACAGAAGTAAGAAAACTGTTCCAGTTTGAAGGTGCAGAAGAAGAAGAAAAAGGGCCACTTCCAACAGTACCGTGTTTGGAGAAGGAATACTTGAAAGATGTATTCAGCTAAAATGTTCGCATTTTTTGTCAGGGGATGTTCAGCTCCATTAGTAAAATCGGGTCTGTTCAGTTTCAGCTCCTTATTGGTCAGGACCCTGTCACATGGTACAGCATTAACCTAGCACATACCCCTGCTCACAAGACATGATTGCGGTACATTGATCAAGAGGACAATCAGTGAGGGTCAGAAGGTGACTAGCTTATTACATATCCTTAGGGCTATAAAAGTCACAATGTAAACAAAATAATCCAGTAACATCAGAATGAGTGCTGCCTACACAAGTACAACATTTTAACACCTAATAAACACTCAAAATAATATTGAAAAACTCTGATGCTACACAACAACTGAAACATTTATAGATACATCACTAAACCATCAGCAACACTTCTACAAACATTGCTCTAAAGGCTAATACAATATCCACTTACCTATCTGGCATGCAGAAACAAATACAGGACTGCTCAAACTCCAGGCATGAATCCCATTGTATGCTGACACCATAGCAACATTTCGATAGCAAAGTGCATTACAGTGGCAAGTCGCTGTTGCAGCTGTAATATACCAGTGGGACCACAGCACTGCTTTCTTTGGGGTTTCCCCCCTCCCCGAATCAACTCTGACCTGGAGTTGATAATCCTTAGTTATGGGGGTGCAGGGGGCAGAGCCCCCCCACATGGGGGTACAGGGGGCAAAGTCACCTCCAAAAAACAAACAGTTTACCGATGGATTTATGCCGATCACAACTTGTGGTCGACATAAATCCGTCGCTGTAGTGTTGCATCAGAAAAAAATTGTCACCGTCGTCTCATGGATCTGAATCTCAAGTGCATCGTACTGCACCTGAGCAAGATCACATGACATCTAATCAACAGCCTTCTAAGTCTGACTCAGATCACACAGAAGGGGCAAGAAGCACAGCTTAGTCTTTCAGCTTAGACTCATTAATCACGTGTGAAGTGCAGGAGGTTTGAAAGTCAGGAAAATCTATTCAACGCTTCCAACCATAACCCCCTCCTTGCAGTACAACAGCACCCAAAAATGCAGTTAACCGAGCTGCAACTGAACTCCTGCCACATATCTAATTTATGCTAGTGCCCTAAAGCGAACCATTTATTTTATTTATTTATTTAGTTTGTGTTGACCGGGCAAGTGCACTAGTCATAAAATGACTATTTTCAGGCACGACCAGGGAGAGTACAACAAAGTATAACAGACAGATAACATTACATGAGGGCAGGACAATTACATGCATGGTAGGTCAAAACAGTATCAATAAAATACAAAATCACACATGCCCACACAATGCAAAGCATCATGGGCTGCATATGCAAATCACCACAGAATGTTATGCTGGTCCAACTTTAAGCATTCACTGGGGTGTCCATTCCACTGAGGTGTCAAACAGATGAGGCATACTGATGAGTCCTGGTAGGACGAAACACGTGTCTATGTCTTCTGTTAGCACCCTTTGCAAACTGTGTGAGAGGCCTTTCGGCACCATGCAATTCTGCTTAAAGTTGGACCAGCATAACATTCTGTGGTGATTTGCATATGCAGCCCATGATGCTTTGCATTGTGTGGGCATGTGTGATTTTGTATTTTCTTGAAACTTGGCTTCCAGCCAAATGCCCTTTGGGTAACCCTTGCCTCAGTGTTTGTGCACAGAGGTTCTTTGTCTTTAAATAGTTTTTGTTTTAATGGGTTCACACAACATATCCAAGACACACTGTCTTAGGGTAGCTGGTCCATTCCACTGGGGTGTCAAACAGATGAGGCATACTGATGAGTCCTGGTAGGACCCTTTGCAAACTGTGTGAGAGGCCTTTCGGCACCATGCAATTCTGCTTAAAGTTGGACCAGCATAACATTCTGTGGTGATTTGCATATGCAGCCCATGATGCTTTGCATTGTGTGGGCATGTGTGATTTTGTATTTTCTTGAAACTTGGCTTCCCAGCCAAATGCCCTTTGGGGTAACCCTTGCCTCAGTGTTTGTGCACAGAGGTTCTTTGTCTTCAAAACAGTATCAATGACTTATACCACAAGTATTCAAAATAACACTACAAAAGGTAAGGATACCAAGAACAGTTTTGTGCATAATAGAGCAAAGAACAGTTTGCATTGGGATAGGATACAGCAAACACATGATGTAACAAAATGAGAGGAAGTCAGTATGGGGAGGAGACAGGTGAGGGTAAGCACTATGCACAATGCAACAGAAAGAGAAGAATAAAATAATAAGAGCAACTCAGGCCTTAGTTAGAGGGAGAACTGGATTGGTCCAAGGAGTAATGGGAAAAGGTTGTAAGGAGTAAGGGTGGGGGAGGTAAGGTAAGGTGGTAGCTAGCAGTAGTGGGAGTTAGGAGAGACAATGTGGAAAGGGGGAATGCAGAGGTGCAATGGCATCAAGTGGTGTCAAACCAAGTGTACGAGTCAGCGAGAGATAAATATCGGCGTAGCTCTTTTCTGAAGAAGAGATGGCACTTTGACTGCCTAAGGACTAGGGGAAGAGAGTTTCATAGCTGAGGGCCAACAAATTGGAAGGCACTAGAACCTTTAGATGTGTGACATCTCACTACTTTGAGTAGAGATTTATCTGCTGATCGTAATTTATGAGAGGAGTTTAGGGGAACCAGCAATGCTGCAAGTGAGGAAGTAGTTTATTCCCTGACAGTAGAATCAATAAGTGAGCCAAGAGAGTATTGTCTGCAAGCTGAGGGCGAGAGCCATTTAAGGTCACTGTACAGTTGACACTGGTGCTTGAGATGTGGAGACGATGAGGCATACTGGTATATATTATTATAGGTAACGTCCCACTTATGAAGGGTTGTTTTATGAGCTGCAGAAAAAATGGGAGCACCATAAGTGAGGGCAGGGAGCAGGATACCTCTGGCAATAACCAGCTTGGCTGATGGCATTAGTAAGTAGCTGGTTTTGTAGGCCACACCCAGTTTATCATTTACAACTTTGCAGGTGGACTGTATATGAGGACTGAAATCAAGGGATTGGTCAAGTAGGACTTCCAAGTAAATAAAAGACTCAACACACTCAATTTGTGTTCTGCCCAAGTCACATACCATCAGGGGCGTAGAACAAGTCATTAGCTTTGGAGAAGTGCCTAGAAGCATGGCTTTAGTTTTCGGTGCATTCAGTACCAATTTATGAGCATACAGCCAGTTTTGAACATTTTTAAAGTCTGCAGAAAGAGATGTATTTATGCCAGCCACATTTGTGGAGCTGGTGTAAAAGACCAGATCGTCCGGATAAATTTAAAGATACACACCAAATTACAACACCACTACACTGCTAAAAAACTAACATTACTAAATATTTTATGAGCAGAATAAGGCAATTATACTTTGTGGTGACTATGCTACCTGTATGTCAATGTACCTTTTGGTTGTTGAAGTCCCAAGCTCTTTGGGCTCAGGACACTAACCCACCACTAGGTACATTGGGCCAGATATTCAGAAATGTGCCAAAGGCCTGCTCAAGTCCAGCGTAGTGCAAATCTGATGTGCCATGGTACAATGAGTGCCATATTCAGAGGTTGCGCATGCTGAACTGCACCAGCACAACCCAGCTGAATATGGTAGAGATGCGCCATGGTGCAAACAGAGGTGCACCATGGCACAAACAGACTTGCACCATGGCGCAAACAGACCTGCGCCATGGTGCAGAAAAAGATGCCCCAGGCAACTGTGGGAGCAGAGCAGCAGAGCAATAGAGGGGGGGCATGGCACAGAAACAGACCCAGGGACAGTGCCAGGGAAGCACAGTGTCAGGCCACAGGTGGACACCATCAGCAGGGCACACACAGGCACCCAGACCCCCCCACCCTGGAACACAACAGTGGCACAGATAGCAGGCAACAGGTGGCACCAATGGCCAACAGAGGGCCACCAATGGAGTCCCCCCACAGGCCAAAAGCCATGACCCCACCCTTCCAGACCCCAGCAAGCCACACCCAGGACCATGCAGCCAAGCACACACATGCCACACACCCCGGACAGCCACCCCATGGGCACCCCAAGGCACAGCCACTGACCAAGAGGCAGGACACCACCACAGTGGGACAGCACACAGCAGTGAACTGCAGATGCATGACATGCACACCAACACATGCACACCACATGGACATACACCACGCCACTGCAGCATGGCTCCTCACGCTACCTGCAAAGCAGACACTGACACAGGCATGTATGTCAAAAAATATATATTTAACAAGAAAACTATTTACATGAACAAGAGAGTGGGAAAGGGTAGGAAAGCAAGGGAAGGGGATAGGGAACATGGACTGTACAGTGGGAAGGGGGACAGATGGGGAAAGTACAGCAGGGGAAACAGGGGAATGATGGGGCATAAACTAATGGCGGCCACGCCCTGCCGCTCCTTGGCACCCTATCCACCTCTGGTCTGCCAGCAACAGTTAGCACACCTGCATGACCACCTTCATGGTGGTGGATTTTATCAGTATTATTTGGTGGAGCAGCCTGCAGTATAATGGCATCCACCTCCTCCACTAGCCACCTATAACAAGGGACAGGACAGGTAATCAGTGCAATGTCCCAAGGTACCATGCCCACCCTGTGTGCAGTGGCAGTGGGAACATACCCTGGGTGACCCTCCGGCCACCCACAGGGGGGGTGGGTCAACGCCTGCCAGCAACTTGGCACGCCATGACAGTGCACAGAGGTGGTCACCGCCACCCAATGGCCACCCGACTGCACAATGACAGTCACATGGCACAGTGCAGCAGCAGCACCACAGCAACACCAGTGTCAGCCAGGCACACACCTACCCACCCCACCAACAGCTGGCACACATGTGTAATGGCTGCCCCACAGTGGCATGCACCACGCACAGTGCAACACACACAGCTGCCATGGTACACGGCACAGGTGGCCATGCCCACACCAACTCCCCTGCCGACCCCCCTGTAAACAGCACAGGACCAAAACAGTGCCTACCTGTCCTCTGTGACCCTGCTAGTGCCAGTCCTGCTCCCGCACCACCTCTGTGGCCTGCTGTGGCCTGCTGCACTGCTCCCACTGCTCCTGCTTCCCTCTCACGGTAGTGATCCTCAGGTCCTGAGAATGGAACAAAGATACGTACGCATCAGGAATCATCCACAGCATGTGACCACCACCCCTACCCCTGTGCACAGAGTGTGCCCCTGCCTGACAAGTCCCACACAGCTGTTTCGCAACACAAGCTGCAGCTGGCAATGCCACTCTACAATGCACATGATGACAGTGTAACCCTCTGTAGGGCATGCCAGGCAGCCTAGCCAACACCACAGTACAGCACTAGGGCACACATGCAGAATGGGCTGACTTACCTGTCCATGGCACTGATAAACTGTGCTGTCATTGTCCACAGGTAGCAACATGTTGGAACGTGAGGAGGGTGAGGAGCGTGGGCCTACTCGCAAATGCAGGCCCAACTTCACAAAGGCACAGGCCCTGTTTGAGGCCTACCTCAACAGGGAGCCACTGCTGAGTGGTGCCACGGGCACACCACAGGCCAGGGCTGGTGCCTTGGAGGAGGTGGCGACATGCATCAACCAGCAGGGCAGCCACCAGTGGTCAGTGCAGGAGTGCAGCAAGAAGGTGGGCACCGATAAGTGGTGCATTAAAGAGAAGGTGGTGGCCATCCGTGTAGCCAGGAAAGCCATCGGAGGGGGGCTTGCTGATGCGCCAAAGCTCACAGTACAGGAGGAGTTGGTGGCAGCCACCATGCACTGCAGCACTGTGGAGAGTGTGCCAGGTGTAGGATTTCAGATATGGCAGCCCATCACTGTATGGTATGTATGTCAGGCATACACAGCATGCAGTGGCTGTTTTTTGGGGGTAGGGGAGCTTGGGGGGGAGTGAGGGCCTTGCATCACTGACACATCTGTTTTCTCTTTCAGCACCAGCACACCTGCATGCAGAGGATGGGGCACCAGCAGCAGCCATGGATGCAGGCCCATCCCCGGAGGATCAGCCATCCACCTTCATGGACATCCAGGGGTCTGATCGGCTGCAGCACAACACCAGTGTCTAGCCAACTGTCCTCGGCATGGGATCTGGCGAGGCCCTGGATGTGTTTCTACAGGATGTCAATCTTGGCATCCTCTGCATGGAGACGAAGGGTCTGACACCGATGATGACCTGACCATAATTCTGGGCAGCATGGGTGGTGTTGTGAGGGAGATGCCCATACCAGATACCATCATAGGCAGTGTGCCCAGTGGCCTGACAGCAATGGGACAGCTGCCCGCTGCCACTGTGGGTGCTGCTGTGTGCACTTCCACAGCAGTGACATGTGCTGGTGGTGGTGTGGCAGCGCAGGTGCTGGGCAGCATTCAGCAGCCAGATGAGCAATAGCAGCAGGGGCCACAGGGCTGCTGGACATGGGGTCCGCTGTCGGGTGCCTGATAGGGACTTACCCCATGGGGACCCCACAGTGCAGTGTCCACCTGAGCGCGGGGGCTGTGCAGTGTGGTCATTCACCACAGGAGGGTTGGTGCCCTGCCCAGGTTCCCCTGGGCACTGACCCATTGGCAGAGCACACCCGTTTGCTGCATGCCTTAGTGGAGCAACAGGTGCTGCTTGCCACTGGGGTGCATGCACTGCTTGTGAACATGTGCCGGGCAGCCGAGTAGCATGAGTGGGGCACTGCGCAGCTCCTGATGGCTATACAGTGCTTGTGGAAGAACATGACCGCATCCCAGGATCGCATAGCCAATGCGATCATGGATGGCCTTGCACTGCTGGCTGCCACAGAGTGTGGCCGGCCACCATGGACACCAAGTAGTGCACAGTCCACCCCACAATCCCGGTGTCAGGTGACACCCTCCCTGTTGATGCCGGGCTCTGTTGTTGGCATCCCAGGCATGCCTGGGGTGGGCCTGTTTGGGTACCTACACACACCTGCTCAAACCAGGTTATGGTCCTGCAGTACAACCCCTGGGGGGCTGTTGCAAACACCCCCTCTGGCTGATGAGCAGCCTGTGCCTGCCATTTGGGCCTGGCACAGCTGCCCCCATGGTCACAGCGGCCATGGTTCCGTGCGGAAGCCATGATGTGCGTGCCACCGTGACCACAGTCTGCAGCCACTGCCCTGTGCATGCATGGGCAGTGTGTGTGTGTGTGTGTGTGTGTGTGTGTGTGTGTGTGTGTGTGCATACTACTGGTGTGGTGCCTGTGTGTAGCACTGCACGCTGTCTGTATGCATGCCTGCCCAGCCACTGGCCCTTGTGGCATGGGCGTGATGAGGGCAGTTCTGCACCGGTTGTGCCTGTGCACCAGTGCAGTGCATCTGATCCCTGCCATTAGCCAGTGCCTGGGTGCATGGGAGCATGCGTGTGTATTACTTTTTGCTGCTGTGTACAGTTGTGTGTGGATGTGTGCCACTGACGCCCCTAAACCTGCACCACGCCTCTATGTATGCATGTCCATTGCCATGCATGCCGCTGCCTTTGTGCTATACCTGTGTGTGTGGCCAGTGCGTAGGTTTGGCACCACCTACCTGCATGCACCAAAGTGCTCCTGTGTGATGGTGTCCCGATGCTGCCGTGCCATCCTGTGCAGCCAGGGTTCCCTCCACCGGGGGGGGCTGTACACCACCCTCCAGCCCATTGCCCTCATCATCCCCACTACTGTCACCCTCAGCAGCCTCGACAGCTATCCGATGGTCAATGGCCATGTTGTGCAGTATGCAGCAGGTCAGGAATAGGCCACAGGCTTTTGAAGGGCTGTACTGTAGGGCACCGCCAGACCTGTCTAGGCAATGGAACCATGCCTTCAGCATCCCAAATACATGCTCAATGATGTTTTACATGCTGGTGTGTGCCTCATTGTAGCGTTCCTCTGCTGGGGACGATAGGCGCTTATAGGGGGTGAGCAGCCAGGGCCTCAGTGGATGGGGGATGTCTCCTGTGTGGATAATGACATGGTTAGCTCTGTGTCCTCCTTTGCTGTGCCCCTTTCCTGTCCCTGGTGCCCTAACCAGCACACCCACCCTGCCATCCCCCATCCCATGGCCTGCTCTGCCCAGCACCCCTTGCCCATCCCATACTCACCCATTAGTTGGCCCGTGCGGATGTCCCCATGCTTGAACCTGTGACACAGCGCAGAGCTGTGCCAGATTAAATCATCATGTGCACTCCCAGGGTGTGTGGCACAGACATTGGTGTTGAGCCCCTTGGTATCACACACCACCTGGCAATTCACACTTGGGAACTCCTTCCTATTCATATAGGCCACACCCTTAGGGCCAGGTGGTGTGCGGATATCACGTAGGTGCAGTCAATGGCCCCAAGCATGCCAGACATGCGTGCTACCCTGTGGAAGTTCTGCATGGTTGCTGTATGCTCCGCCTGTGTGCTGGGGAAATGGATGTATTCCAAAGCATGTGGTAGCAGAGCACTGAGGAACTGTGTGAGGAGGCATGACGTGGCCAACTGGGTTATGCCTGTGGTGTCCCTTGGTCTCTGGAAGGTGCCTGTGGAAAGCAGGCACATGACAGCTGTCACCTTTGTCTCCACAGACATTGCATGGCTCCGTCTCATGGGTGCCTGCATCTCCTCACTGCACAGCTCACAGAGCTGACTCAGAATGGCCCTGTTCAAGTGGTACCATCCCACAATCTCTGTATCTGTGTAGTTCTCGAAGGTGGTGTGGGTACGGTGCCACCTGTTCCAGGCATACCACCGATGGGCCCTTCCATAGCCACGTTGCTGTTCCTCCTGCCTCTTCACACCCCTCATTACGGCCTCCATTAGGAAGGGTGCACTATACATATCCCTTGATGTCCAGTCTCCCCCTGGGTGGTCAGCTGCTATGGGTTGTATTCCACCCTGGTGCATTGTGTGGCACTGTGCCTGCCTGTCCCTCTCACTGTCTCAGCCCTTGGTTCACTCTTCACTGCCACCTCTGTCCCTCTACCCCTGTGGCTGCCTGTGACAGTCACTCTGTCCCTCACTGGCTCTGTCTCCCTTGCTCTCTGTTTCTCTGTCTGTCCAATGTCTCTTGCCACTCTCTCGCTTTCTCCCTCTTGCCTGGTGCAAGTGCTGTCTGTGTGCTTGTGCCCTGTATTTTTAGGCTCAAGTCTGCTCTGCGCATCCAGGTTTTGCTCTGCACTTGTGCCATTGTTCCACGGTTCAATATCGCACTGCTCCTAATATTCATGGGCATGCCTCTGCTCTTGCGCATGCATTCATTGTAGTTAAGCATTGGTGCAATGAGGATTGTGCTGTGCAATGGCTCCCGCTGAATATCACTCTTTGGTGCAAGTCCGCACTGGCTCTGTGCACAACTGCTTTGAATATCCCGGCCATTAACTATAGAATAATGCATGGTGGTGTGTGCATAATGAGAATATAATAATCAGTGTGTGTTTTGTCCCATAGGCAACGCAGGTGTAATTCATCATTATAACCAGCTGATTATAATGGAGAACACATGTCGCTTTGTGAAAGGGAAAGCTGTGAGGTACTGGGTGGCTAGAGCCACTGTGTTTCCCACTGCAATCATGTAAAACTCAAAGACCTTACAAAGCATGCTGCTTGGTGCTTCTTTAACAAACTCTTGAATTTATGGGCTTTGAATTTCATTTATTTTTACTGAATAAGTAAAATAGTTGAAAAAACTAGCAAAAATTGGATGTTTTCTCACTTTCAGTTCTCGAGTGTTGACTTGATGTTTATGTCTCAATCGCATTACATGTTGAATGGGAAAATGCTGAACAAAATATAACATGTTTTTGATTAATTTAGTTGTTTCTATGTTTAAAACAGCTTATAATAAAATAAGTTGAACAATTTATCTATTTCTGTCAATCCAGTTCTTTCTGCCTTGAATTCTTGAAACTGAGAGGTACCCTGCATTGACTAAATTGCTGAGGCTAATAAACATCCACCAAACAATTATATAAAACAAGGCATGAGGTGGTGTATAAAGCTCAAATTTCAGACACACCCTTGGTGGGCAATACTTGGATAAACTCCTCAAGCTTCACTCTTAGGGTTTAAGTAACATCTCACACATACAGTGTGTGTAAAATTCTCATTATGTGTCAGCGTGGCTCAGTTCGTAGCACATCAGCCTCTGGACCAGAAGGTCATGGGCTCTCGTCCCACACCGGGATTGGACTTGCACCTAAAAATCGCTGGCATCCGAGTGCAGTATTGGGGGGTGCTGTACTGCTGGGGTGTGCCGTCCTTCGGATGAGACGTTAAACTGAGGTCCCTTCTGCCCATCCTGGTGTTGTCCTGGTGGGTGTCCAGGTGGAAGTAAAAGAACCCAGGGCACTCTTCGCAAAGAGTAGGGAACATTCCCGGTGTCCTGGCCAACATTCCCCTTCCCATAAACCAGTTCTTGCAATTATCCAGGCTGTGTGTGGGTGATGATGTGCGATATGGCCGCCACCACACGTCTAGTCACTTCACTACCAGTCTAGCATTGCTTGTAAAGTGCTTTGGATGTATGAAAAGCGCTATATAAATGCTAATTCTTCTTCTTCTTATACACAGCAACCAGTCCTTCAGATAACTCTATTTTGGATGTATTTTACGTCCATAAATTAGCTCAAAATGTCCAAAAATGTACCCTCTGGAGTCATTGACATCCACTAACAATTCCCTTGTTTAAGTCTGATGTCCATTTTTCATGGTGTAGATGTCACATCTTTGTTTTTTTTAATCCTGTGGAAGGGTTGGCAGTTGCCATCGGAGTGGGGTTTTTTTTGGTTTACTTTCCAAACTCCACCCACTCATCCTGCCAGCAAACTCCCATCCTCATTCGCTTCATGCATGCACAGTCTGTTTGGCACCTTCAGTTGAAGAGCAACATAAGTGGTAAACATAGTGAGCAAGAGGACTAAGTCACTCTAATCTGAGAGAGACAGGCAAGCAGAGGAATTTAGTGTGGTGCCAGGCCAGCAGTGATTAAAGTCACTGACTGATTGAGAGTGACTCCAATTATGGGAGCCAGAAGATGAATCTATGGACTCCACTGCCTGCCCCAGGTGCCATAGTTGACTTGAGGATCCAGAACAGAGGGCCATGGTCCACATGTGCAGATGTTGTGGGCTGCCCGCTGCCCTTGGTGCAGTCAAAGGTGGAGGGTGGGAGTTGGGTCTCAGGAGCCAAGAAGAGGTGAGAGTGGGAACTGGAGGAGCTTGAGGATGGTTATCACTCGTGTGATGGTTTGAAGGTGTACAGCGGTGGAGTGGAGGCATCTGGAGGAGGCCAGTGGCCATGGTAGAGTTGAACCAGCCTGAGGATGAGGTTAAGCTCAGCTGGGTTCCCCAATCACCCCAACGTACTTCCTAGGGAGTGAGGTCAGCAGGGAGCTTGAGTTGCGGGCGGTAAAAGTAAATTGACTGCAGTGGTGAGTGGCGACTTGTGATTCAGAAGTGCATGCAAGTCTGAGTCAGCCCAGTCGACCATCGACATCGCTAAATCGTGTTCTGTGTCCAGGGTTCATCTGAAAAATTAAAAGGTATTTATTTATTTTATTATAGACACACTATCTCTGTGACCTGTCTAGTACCTAGTGGTGACTGAGTGACTGTCTACATAAATAATCTTGCCAGGTCCAGGCAGGAAAAAGTATGGTGTTAACTTGGGACTGGGAGGGACTGGAGTTTAGCTAATGGAGCTGGGGGTAGTGTCAGAGTGATGCTGGCACACAGTCAATGTCAGACAAAGTAATTCACTGAGTAAATGAGTGATTTTTTTTTGTTGAGTACTGTGTCTGCAAGATCAGCCTGCCCTGCTATCTACACTAATTTCACTCATGAATACTATGTAATTTACATCCATTTTTAATGAGTAAGTAGTAAGTAAAATTTAACTCTGTTCCAACTGCCTGCAGACTGCAGGAAACCTTGTTAACTTCATTACCTGGGGCTACCCCATGCATATAAAATATATGTTCTCTCCTTCAGAAAACTTAGTCAACTATACTGAAGTAGCTCATGATGATCATGTAATTAGCCCCTTTTAGCCAGTACTGCACAACAATTAATATAGTAGTGCATCACAGTTTCAGAGTGCTCCCCTCCAGTACTCTTTTCCAGACACAGTGTCTAATTGTCCTCTCCTCCTTCCACAATCTACTCTACATGCAAGCCCTTCCTCAACCCTGCTCCAGTGAAACTTCATCCTAGTATGTCCTCTCCATTTCAGTAGTCACCAGACCATAATTGCTCCTCTTTCCACACGCATTCATCGTGCTGCCCTGGAACTCTGTCAAACCTCATGTTTGACTCCATAACTCTATATCCCAGCTGTACTTTACCCTCACAACCTTTTCCACCATCTGCACATTTCCAATTGCTATGTTTCAACTTAGGGCATTGTGAGTATATAGGTACTTAAATTACCAGTATTAAAGAGAAGGGTTCATCATGTTGTTTATTATAATAACATAACTACTACAGCTGCAACTTGATTAGCTTAAAGCAAATCTCATCATTAAAGGTAGATTAGATTTATCATTTCCTTATTTTTACTCCGTTTTCACCCTGTGGAGAAAAATGTTTAGTGATTAGTGCAATTTCTGTACTCACGATGCATGGTAATGTGAGCTAAGCTGACTGACACTAAGCAGATTCCTGCACTGGATACAACTCGTCTTGGTAGGAAATGTTTAAATGCAAACCTTTCAATGCGCTCCATCAGTGCATATGCTCCTGATTAGCAGTTCTGAGTAAAAATAATTTTCTAACTGCATTTTTTGTTAAAGTTACATTTAAGTACTCTTAAAATGTTACTTACAAAAAATATTTCTAAAAGCTGCTGGCAGTCATCTCAGAGAAGCCGCTTACTCCTTCACCCGGGATATGCTAATGTGACTCAGTGCATGGGCTGGCCAGGGCACATTAGCATATCTCGGGTGAGGGAGCAAGTGGCTCCCACAAGATAGCTGCTGCAGTACTGTCAGCCTGGGCTCCTTTTAAAATGTAACTTTTAATGCAGAAATACAGTTAGAAAAATCATTTGTTTACTCAGAACCCCTAACTGGGGCATATTAACAAGCAACTTAACATATGACATAGCATAATGGAAGTTACTTGATGGAACTGCAAGAACAATTCATGAAATAAACACATACTGAGTGTCTGCAAATTATTTACTGTGTACATTTTCCTTTCCTAACATTAAGAAATGTACTTATGTGGATGTAGCATGGATTACAGTGAGGAATTTAGAAGGCCTATGAGTTGACTATAGGAATTGGAGTATTTTGACTGCCATAATTTGTTGACTGGAATTATTTTGACTTCCAAAAAATTGACAGCTGGAGTATTTTGACTCCAGTAAAACTGAAATTACTTCCAAGTTTCAACCTATAGAAGTATTTGACTTCCACCAAAAAAAACATTATCTGAAGCCCTGACAGCAACCCATGCATCATTTAATATGTTATGCACATCTGAGGTGTGGGATGCTACATAAGCCACAAGAGTGAAGCTTGAGGGGTTTATAAATGCATCCCACACCAAGGGTGTTTATAAAATTCAAGTTTTGCACTGTCCCCCAGGCTTTGTTTTTGCCAGACATTGAGTGGGATGTTCCTCTGATCAAGCATGCCAGAAATCAGGCATCACTAGATGCCTTCCACAACTGTCTACTGGTATAGCTAATTAAGGAGCCCACCAGGCAGACCACAATTCTTGATCTGGTGCTCACTAACTCAGAGGTATTGGGAGCTGTGGGGGTTGGGGAGCCACTGCAGAACAGCGACCATAACTGGAGCTGGCAGTATAGCCTAGAGGTTACAGTAAGAAGCTATGAATGAGCTTGGTACATCCAGCAGACCTGGACTTGATTCCCACAACCTCTACTTGTACACTGTGTGACTCTGAGTAAGTCACTTAACCTCCCCAGTACTCCCAGGTCACCCCTGAAAAGGGCCCTGCCAGGTTACCAAAAGAATAATAATAATAATATAATAATAATAACAGTGTTTGATTTGAACCAACCCTTGGGTCCAGCAAACCACTACTGTGAGCCAAAGTCCATGATTCTAGAAGGGCAGACTTCGATAGGCTAAGGGAGCTGGTCAGGGATAAGGGTTCAATGTGATATGGTTGAAGGAAAAAGGGCGATGACACAAAGGGCGAAGGAAAAACAGTGTGGCCACATAGGGAGAGGGGGAAAAGTCAGCAATTGCCAAAACAGTGACAATAGTGCCACAGTGACTTTTTGCAGAGGGGCTTTGCCCCCAACACCCCTGTACCCCCCTTACTAAATAAAATTAACACTGGGGGGATGCAAGTTGGGGAGGGGTAGAAAAAAACATAGGTTGCCATTTCAGTGATCGCTGTTTTTTCCCACTCGCACTGTTTTCTGTTGCCCTTTTTGTCATCCCCTTTTCTACTTTTGCCATCTTCACGGGATATTGGGATACGTTAGTTGGGGTAGATAACATAGGTGAGGTTGAAGAAAGATGGAGCAAGTAAGGGGGCCATTCTGAAGGCATCTAAGGAATGCATAAGAATGGCAACAAAAAAAAAAAGGTTTTAAGAGTCCATTATGGTTCTCAGCAAGGATCAGAGATGTGGTGAGGCTCAAGATGAAGGCCTATAAATACAAAGAAAAACAGGGTGAGGTATAATGGGGAGAATATGTACAGAAAAATAGGGAGATAAAGAGGGCCATTAGAGAGGCAAAAGCAGAACTGCGAATTGTGGAGGGGGTCAAAAATGGAGAAAAACAGTCCTTCTTATATAGTAGGTAAAAAGGGAAGAAAGGTGGGGGAATTGTAAGGCTAGTTGAGGGGGTAGGGTGATTGAGGATGGGCAAAAGCTTACCATCCTTAATGATTGTTTTTGCTAAGTTTTTACTAGGGAGAACAGTGGGTGCTTGCCAGACAGTGACATCAAAGTGGCCTCTAAGTGGGTCCTGGAGATGAGGCAGCTGCTGTTTACTGGAGAAAGGGTCTTGAAAGGTTTGGCAGCCCTAAAGATAGATAAGGTCCCAGGACCAGATGGGTTGTGTCTGAGGATACTTAGCGAATTAGCAGCAGAACTGACTGAACCTCTGGTAGGTCTATTCAATGGCTCACTTAGGTCAGGGTAAGTTCCAAAGGATTGGAAGGGACCAGGTGTGAGGAAGCATTACTTTGTGAAAAGGGTGGTGGAATAATAGAACAAATTGTCAGTCGAGGTGGTGAGTGTGAAAACAGTTAGGGGTTTCAAGGACAGCTGGGATAGAATGAAGGGTATAGTGGTTGCTCAGGGAGACAGAACCACTAAGGAGAAAGTGGGGGGAGGACAGGGAGGGTTAGTACCCTGCAGGAACAGGAGGCTCCAGGGTTTATAGGGAACTTGGGCAGATTGGATGGACTATTGGTCTTTTTCTGCCATCATTTTCTCTGTTTCTATAATTGCTGGGTTCCATTTTCACTGCAAGCCATGTCTCTCAGTTGCACAGAGCAGGTCACAGTCTGGCACTTTTTCTTTCTAACCGTGTTAATTGCAGCAACTTGTGTGATCTTAGGGAAGCCCAAAGCATGAATATTGTTATTACCAGCTGGTTATAATGGCAAATTATAACCCTGTTTCCCTATGGGAAAAAATAGAAACCAGGTATTATCATAGCATAATCCCCCCTCTGTCCTGCCTTATTTCTCACAAAATAAACTGGACAAAAACAGCAAACTAAATGTCTTGGTCATTTACATTTTAAAAATGTTTGTAAATTAGAATGTAGGTACCAGTATGGAAATTGTCTATTTGTATAGCATTAGCCACTGGTAGGAATTAACACCACCAATAGTAGTTATAAAACTTTTTTTTTGATTTAAGACAAATACCCTGTATCAGTTGGACCCAGACTCCTTAATACCATTTGGGTATTGTACCAGCTTTACTACTATACCACAGTTTATGAATCTGGAACATGGGATTATTTACCCCCTGGCAAGGGAACACTTCTTCCAAAGAAACACTTTTGCCTAGCCCCGTCATCTAGTTATATGGTATTTCCCTACAAATACTTATCTCAGGTTTCCCCAGCAGTGTAAAGTCAACAGTATGTCCTGGAAATCTCACACATTGGTTCATTGGTGAATAGTCTCTGAAAAACTACAACATATACTTGATTAGTATGGTAAGAATGTCCCTGTGTCATTTCCCTCCATCAGTCAGTCTGTATCCTGTTATAGGTAAATGGAAGGTTCAAGATGTCTCTGAAGTGTGTCATCTTGAGACATCTTTGTGTTCAAGAAAACTGAAGCAAAGCTGGAACACAAAGATGTCTCAAAACAGCACTCTTGATCAGCCAAAGTGACATCTCAAACAACCCATTTTAACTATATGATGCATTTATTTGGTTTTTTATTTCTGTGATACATTTGTAGTGCATTTTAAACAGCAGCTGATTTTTTTCACCAGCAGCCAGCCACCAGGTTAATTTGAGGCATGATTCTTTGTCAGCTGCTTCAATGTGCTTATGCTCCATTATCGCTCTCCCCCGCCTACCAATGCTGATTAACATACTCACCCAACAGAAGACATACCCACTGGGTAATGCCTGTATATAAGTTTATTTTTTTCTAAACTTCTGGTCATAGCTTGGGCCATTTCAGTTGGTCTACTTGTAGTGAGCAGCTGGTCAAGAGGAGCGAGCATTGGCACTGTGTGGAGACATGAGAGCGGAGAGAGGGAATGGTGGCCAAAGAAGTGGTGAAAAACTGATCAGTAAATAGCCACTATTGCTGCCATTCACAGTACCGGAATGGAATCCAACTATATCTTAGAAAGAAATTGTAGTTTTGAACAGCTGTAAACATTAAATCAGCAGCACATGAAAGCCTCTTGACTGCATAAGAGGTCTTCACATGCTGAAGATTCTTTCATTCACTTATATGGAAAAAAAAAAAAAGAAATGTTTTATAAAATATGCTAAAGGGAAGTTTATGGCAGTACCAACCAGAAGTAGCCAAGGAGGAGAGGATGTTAACTGAGTAATCAAATATAAAATACATGTGTGAGAGAGAGGTCCTGCCACTCTTGAGGACCGACATTTTCTTAAATCTGTTGCAACAGTTCTTTATTGTCTTAGCCTAATCTATCCTTTACAATTTCTAGTCCATAAGGTTGGACATCTATGGGCACCCTTTCCCTTTCTTGATAATGCTAGTATCCTCTTTAATTTTCCTTTTTCTCTCTCAGGTCTGCATACAGGGAGGTTATTGTTGTGCTCCCCGAGCTGATGTAAAACAACAGGCTGTGTTCCTCGTTGTTAGATTTAGTATGCAATAGCACTATGCCATAAAATACGTTGATGTATATACGTTATGTGTATGAAACCTGTAAATATTGAAAATACCATGTCGCTAGGTGTTTTTGATAAAGGTTAAAAATACTAGGTGACTGTATTATGGAAATTAGTTACCGGGGTAGAGATATCAGAAAAACCCTGTTGTGTTGTTAAATGCACGTACATTGCAGATTGTTTGAGAGGCCCTTTTGGTACCATGCATTCCTGTTGCAAACTGAGCCAGTCTGAAATGTTATGGTGATTTGCATGTACATCCCATGATGCTTTACATTATTGGAGTATGTGCGATGTTGTGTTTCTTTGAAACTTGACTTATTGCTAGTGACCTTTGGGGTAACCCTTGCTTCAGTGCTTCTGCAGTGAGGTTCTTTGTCTTTCGCTTCTTTTGGGTTTTTTATTTGAGCCCCCCACGAAGACTCAAGCACACAAGACAAACATAGGGATGATGTGGTTTTCGATAAAAAGTTAGATCAGTAGGTGCTGTCTAAGTACAGAGGAAGGACATGCATAGTCTGTTGCTGCAAACTGATGTATTGAAGAAGGGATATGCCATTTCTGAAGGTTATCTACTGTCTTTTGAATAAACATCACACAGAGATTGTATGTTGAACCGGAAGTTTGGTGTCTGGTCCATCTGTTATCCCATAACCCCTCCACAGTAAGCCTCCCTTTTGTGTGGCTTACTACAGTGCCCATAAAGTAGTTGAGCCAGTTTAGGTGCCAGGACATGTAGTTATAGGCAGGGCCCTGGCATTGGGGTATAAATGCTGCCACATGGCAGGATTCAGGGTCTTCTGTTTTTGAGAAGTCCAGGGAGTGGAGGTGTGGGAGTCCGGAGGGTTGGGGCCATTGGCCCAGGGCCCGGGGTCCAGGGTGGGGTGATAGCCACCCTGGCTCCATCGCAGTTTGGATCCTCTAGAAGAAATGTGTCTGAAGGGAGTTATGATACCTGGTTGCTTTTCACACCCCTGTGGAGGTTTTCGGCCCATAATTACTGCTGCGCAGATAGGAGCTGAGGCCTTGAGTGAAGGGAGCCCATGCCATGATCCTTGGCACTGGGATGGGCCAGGCAGTGGGAGCCTGTAGCAGCCATAGAGACTGGTGGCTGCCTTGGATGGCCATGGTCTGGAATGTGAGAGGCTGGCCCATGGGGACCTGGAGGTGGCAGCTTGAGAATCCTGTGCCGCTTTCCATGTCCACCAGTAGGAAAGGCATTGGTGGAAAAGTTAGCGCCCAGCTCAGCTCTGCAGAGCTGCAGAAAATGGTGTGATCCCTGGCCACAGTGGTTCCCTCATTGGGTCTGCAGTGTGGCTGCTACATCAGGTGTACAGTTTCTGTAAAAGGGACTGAGAGAAGTGAAGCTACATTTCAGGAACAGGGAGCCGTGTCTCCTGTATTGGCCCACAGAGAGTATAGTCAGCACTCTAGAGCCCTGCTGCTGAGTTTGAAGGGGGGGCTGAGTACAGTAATTATGTTGTTTAAATATAACAAAGCTGCTGACATCACAGATAATATATGAAGCTTGTATCTGCTCTGTTTCAGAGGGACCAAGGTTTGGGACTGTGTGCCCCAAGAGATGTACCGTGGTGGTGGCCACTGTTTCAAAATGCCAAAATCAGTTGTGCCCCCATGCTCCATGGGACAGAAAATTAAATGTGGCTTGAGCCTTTATGAACTTTGTGTGTCATGGACTTGGAAATAAATCCAGACTTGTTTTACAGCTTTTACCTGTTTGGACAGTTGCCTTACTATTATGGATTGTAAGCCATGAACTGTTATCCTGCCTATCTGTCTAAGATTTTGCCCCCTAAGTAAAGCCAGGCTACATGCCTCATTACCCTCTTTGCACCCTGACAGAGCTGATCCATCATTGAGTGGACTCCTGGATCTCAGGTACAATTTTAATATAATCAGTATAGTTCTGGACAGTGTTTTCTGATTGTAAGGTGCTCCCTCCCCATGAACTTTACCATCTAAATACCCCTAGAAAAGGGAAGGGGGGGGCTTACAGACATAATTTCAACATTCTTTAGAGACTTGACTAGGCTTGTGCAAGCCTGTATTCAAAATTAGCACCTGTGGATAATAGCCATCGTAAGTCCTTAGTGCTTCTACAGTTATGTACAGGTATTTGAACATCATGTTGAGGCTTTATGCTCTTCCTCCCCAGAATACAGTTGTACCTCATGTAGAGTGATCCTGAAGTCCTCAAGAGGGGAGTTCACTGGAGGCTATGTATTCTTTTGCAGTGTACCTTTTCAATCTGTGATTTGTCTACTGCTAGTGAAGGCTAAGGTTGGTTTTCCATTAAACGTTGGACCTCGGATGACGAACAATGATTCTAATTTTTCAGAAATCCTCAGTGTTTTGTCAATAATATTTAAAAACCATATGGACACCAAATGAATGACTGTATTGCACCTGTCTTTATTTAAGTTTGCATTCTGACAGAGAATAGACAACACCAGTTCTTTATGTAAATGAAATATTGAGGATATTATGGGCTGAAAATCTGGTGTTCTCCTTAATGCATCCATTTGAGTAGGAATAGTAAGTATGGACCTCTGACATTATAGACACTGAATATACCACAGAAACATAGAATTTGTTATCAGAGAAGGATCACATGGCCCACCAAGACTGCCCAGTAGGTCCCTGCCTAGTCTTGTCTAACTGGTGTCGGGTGACCTTCCCTCCTCCCTGCCTCTTTACTAATGGTCTCCTATGTTTATCCCATGCATGTTTAAAGCCGCCTACTGTTTTTGCCTCTACCACATCTGCTGGCAGTCTGTTTCAGGCATCTATAACTCTTAGTGAAGTAGTATTTCCTCACATCCCTCTTAAACTTTCCCATCCAACTTCATCACCATGCCATCTGGTTTTGGTGCTCTCACTCATTTGAAATAGACTCCCCCTTCTGCACCCTGTTTACCCCTGTGATGAACTTGTAGGTCTGTATCATAACACTCTCCTCTCATCTAGGGTGCACATGTTGACATCCCTCTGCCTCTTCCTTTAGGGTTTTTGGGGCAACCCCTGTGCCTCCACCCTGTCTATGTCCTTTCTGAGGTGTGGCCTCCAGAATTGGACACACCTTTCTTTAAGGATTGGATATACCTTTCCATAAGAGTTGTTTCCATCAGCCTGCCAGCTATCAAGGTCTAACTGATTGCTATATACTGTAGTTCCCTAGGTCATCCCTTGCCCTGCTTTACGCAAGGGCACCACATTAACAGTCCTCCATTACCATGGCATCACACCTGTTTCTAGTGAGTAATTATACAGGTCCATTAGAGTGGCTGTAAGTACTGCATCCATATTATTCAGTACCCTGTGGTACATGCCATCAGAATTTGTCCACCTTGAGGGCCTTGAGCCCCCTGTGGACTATGTATTCCATAATCATCTCCTTTCTCATTTTCCCTCCCTCTCCCTATCTATTCCAAACTTTCCTTGTGGCATTGGACCATCCTTTTCCCTCATAAAAATAGAACAGAAGTATACCTTTAATACTTCTGCCTTTTCCCAGTTGCTTTCCACCCACACTGACCCTTTATAACTTTCACAGTGCCCTCTATTGTAGATCATTTTTCTTGGATGTATTGAAAGAAGGCCTTGTCCCCTTCCTTGTCCCCTTCCTTTAACCCTTCCATTATCCTTTATTCTTTCTCAACCTTGGCCTGCTTTATCACCTTGTTAGCTATTCATGCCTTCTCCAAGTGATTGACCCTATCCTCTTCCATCTAGGACTTCTTATGCTTTTTGCATGATGCCCCATTTTCCTTCACTGCCCTGCTATTCTCACCCACAAACCAAAGTGATGTCTTAAGCTTAGACTTCTTGCCATACTGTTTAAGGCAGGTTTCAGTGGCTGCCAGGACCCCCCAAATTGTGGTCCATTTTTCATCCACATCCGTATCTGCACTAATACTAGCCTGGTGCCCCCTAGTTTGTGCCTCATTTTATTGAAATCAGTCTTCCTAAAATCAAGAGCATGCATTTTCATGTTCAGGACTTCCCTTCCTATGTTAATATGGAATCATACTAGCCTGCAATCACTGCTTCCCATGGGTCCTTTACCTTGATAACCTCTTAAATGATCTCCATTAGTCAGCACCATGTCCAAAGTGGCTCTGTTCCTGGTCAGTTCCTTCACCCCATGGACTAGGAATTAATCCTGGACTGCATCTAGAAGCAGCTAGCTCCTACTGCAGTTGGCCAGTTGGACACTCCAGTCTGTGTTAGGAAGTTGAAGTCATTCACTATCACAATCTCCCCTTTCTCCATTGCCTTCCTGAGCATGTCCCCCAACTCCCAGTCTATTGTCTCATCTTGGTTTGGTAGCTAATACACCACTCCCATTCTTACCTTCCTCTCTTCACTGCTTGGATTTGAATCCAAAGTGACTTCATGCCCCCCTCCATGTCCTCCCTTGTGGAGCTGATCCCCTATATGGAAAGCACCACCCCTCCTCCATACCCTTCTCTCACTGTCCCTCCAGTAGAGGGTGTATCCTGGAACAGAGAGGGATCTCAGTCATGGTCTGCAGTTGTCCAGGTCTCAGCAAACACCACCAGGTCTGCTTCTACATCTGTCATCATGGCCTGGAGGTCATCCATCTTGTGTCTGAGACTCTTGGCATTGAGGGAAACCACACTCCACCAATTCTGTTTCCCCCTCCTGTCCCTTTCTTTTCTCCACTTTCTCCTGATTGTCTGGAGACCCCCTGTTTGTTCTGTGCTCTCCCTCCCCTTACTAATCCCCATTATTCTTCCTCCTCTTCCCTCCCTCCCTCCCATATCACTAAATACTCCCATATCCAATGTGACCGTTACATGAAGTGCACTGATTACTAAAATGGAAATTAACACCCAGATATTTCAAAGATTTAACCACCCAATCACCATTTAAAATTTTCTCTTGTACGTAGTCCAGAATCAAATATCTTTGTCTTACTAATACTGTATTTAAGTACAGCTTAAATTCCTTTAGTTTATAAAAACTGTGTTCATTGCCCTTTGCAGCCAGTTGGAGATATTGAGAAAAGCACTGCATCATCTGCGTACAGGAGAATGGTAACAGTCATGGGGGGGGGTCATTTTCTCACTGGGCCCAACATGACCAGTGGGGTCCCGCAAGGATCAGTACTTGGCCCACATTATTTAACTTCTTTGTGTCTTCTATGATATGTGGAGATGAAATCTGCATAGCTAAATTTGCAGATGACACCAAAATAAGCACAGCAATAAATACACAGGATGATGTAGTTATGTTATAGGATGTGAGGGTAGCGGTCAGAGAAAAGAAGGCGGCCTACAAAAAATATAAAACAACAAGAGGGGATAGGGATAAGGAAATGTACCATCTTGCATCTAGAAATGTCACCCGGATGGTGAGGGGGGCAAAGTCCAGTAAAGAGCAGCGGCTGGCACAGGGGATACATGGAGGGGAAAAGGGGTTCTTCCGGTACATTGGGGAGCGGAGAAAAACTGAGGGCCATCTCAGCAGATTGAGATCAGAAGGAGGGTGGGTGGAAGAGGCGAGGGACCAGACAGAGGTATTTAATGAGAACTTTGCCTCTGTGTTCACTAGGGAGGGGGATGGGATATCTACAAAGCAAGGCCCGATGGGGCTAGAAGCGGCAGTGAGTGGGATCAGGGGAGCAACAGAAATGGAGCAAGAGGGAGGGAGAGGTACCCCAAGGGTGTCACATCAGGATAAGGATAAAAAGGCCAGTAAGGTGGAGGGGACAGATGATGCTATCTCCGCCAAAAGGGTGTGGTTAGCCCTCAAGACCCTAAAGAAAGACAAATCTCCTGGGCCGGATGGCATTCATCCAAGAGTACTGTGGGAATTGGCAGACATACTGGCTGCACCCCTGGCGGAGCTCTTCTACAGGTCACTTGAGACAGGGAGGGTACCTAGGGATTTGCGAGAGGCACATGTGGTGCCAATCCATAAAGGGGGGTCGAGGGAAGTACCAGGTAACTATAGACCCATCAGTTTGACCTCGGTGAGGGGAAAAGTAATGGAGAGTACACTAAAGGAACGATTGGGGGTGTACTTGGAGGAGGTGGGAGGTCTGGATAGTCGGCAACATGGGTTTGTGCCAGGTAGATCATGTCAAACCAACCTTGTGGAGTTCTACGAATGGGTAACATCAGAACTGGACAGGGGAAAGCCTGTGGATGTATTATTCTTGGACTTCAGCAAGGCGCTTGACTCTGTCCCCCACGATGGTCTGGTGGAGAAACTGATGGGGTTGGGAGTAGGCCCTTTGATGGTCAGATGGATTGAAAACTGGCTAGCTGGACGCACCCAGAGAGTAGTGGTCTGTGGGGCGCTCTCGAACCCTAGAGAGGTTGGTAGTGGGGTACCGCAGGGCTCGGTCCTGAGTCCGATCCTGTTTAATGCATACATATCGGACATCAGGGAAGGTATAGGGTGTGAAATGAGTCTCTTCGCTGATGACTCCAAGATGGGAGCAGTAGTTGAGGGAAAAGAGGGGAGGTTGGCCCTGCAAGGGGACCTGGACACCCTGAAAAGCTGGGCTCACACATGGAAATTAAATTTCAATATCACCAAGTGCAAGATGTTACATCTTGGGCGGGGAAACCCTAAACACAGGCACACCCTGGGAGGGGAGGCAGTGGAGGCCTCAATAGGGGAAAAAGACCTAGGGGTCATGGTGGATGCATGTATGAATAACTCTGAGCAGTGCAGGAGGAGGCTGCAAGGCAAACAGGATGTTGGGATGCATTGTAAGGGGATCACCTCTAGGAGCAAGGAAGTGATTCTGCCACTGTACAATGGACTGGTTAGACCACACCTTGAGTACTGTGAACAGTACTGGAGACCACACTTGAAGAGGGACATACAGCTCCTGGAGAGGGTACAGAGGAGGGCAACTAAGATGATCACGAGGGCTAGGGATTTGGCGTATGAGGATAGACTTGAGGAGCTCTGCCTGTTTTCATTGGAGGAGAGAGAGACATGGGGGACATGGATTGAGGTCTTCAAGTACCTCAAGGGAATAAATAGGTAAACATGGAGGAGATCTTTAGACTAAAGCAGGGAGGTATCACCAGAGGGCATGGTTTGAAGTTGGAAGGTGGAAGGTGAGGGGAAGAAGAGGAGGTTTTTCACTGAGAGGGTGGTGGACCCTTGGAATGCACTGCCTGGCGAGCTGGTTCAGAGATCCACAGTGGAGGGCTTCAAGAGAGGGTGGGACAGACACAGAAAGTGGATGTATCAGATGATGGCCTGTCCCAGGGTGGTGGGGATGGATGATAGGGGTTTCTGGAACACAAGGGGGGGGGGGCCTTGGCACCCAACTAGGGATCTGAGGTTTGAGCAGACTCGATAGACCATAAGGCCTAATCTGCTGGCAAATAGTATGTAATTTACCAAACTGGAAAACTGGGCAAGGGAAAATAAACTCCAGTTTAATCTGGAGAAATGTGCAGTGATGCACTTTGGGAGAGCAAACCCATTGTCTGGGTATCATCTCAATGGTACAGTTCTAAGAGCTATAACTGAGGGAAGATATCTTGGTATCATGATAACAAATGATCTTAGGTGCAGTGCCAGAGCCAAGACAGCATCTAAAATACTGTATTGTATCAGAAGACATATAGGAAGCCACGATAAAGGGGTTGTGATGCCACTTTACACCTCACTCATGAGACCACACATTGAATACTGTGTCCAGTTGTGGGCTCCTTCCACCAGAATGGGAATTAATACTTTAGACAGAGTGCAGCAAACTGTGACCAAAATGATAAGGGGACTTAAAGATCTGCAGTATAGGGAAAAGATTACAGTCCTTAGAGGGGATCTGTGTCTCCTTTTCGTAGCCTTAAATAACAGTAAGTTATGGGATTGTTTGGGTGTTGAACTTAAGAAACAACACTATAATACTAGGGCCCACCTCTTACAACTGAAAGGGGAAAAATGCAACACCATGAGACGGGCGCATTGGTTTAACCAAAGGGTCATTAAGGAATGGAATGGCCTTCCTCTAGAAATGGTAGGCAGTACCCACAAGCAAGAGTTCCAAAATAGACTGGATAATTATTATGCTGGTCATAAAATGGAATTTTTCCCCTGACATCAGAGCGTGCAATATATAGGTCACCGCCTTCTTGCTCGTATTCATCTGTGAGTACTATGAGAATTGGGATGAGCATCTGAGTAATACTTCAGGCATAGCATTACTATAAAGATTTAAATATTTCAAAGAATTATGTATGAAGTAAACGAAAATTGCAACAAAGTGCATCCCTGTTTTTCCCCTCTCCCAGTATTGCATTGTTTTAATAATCTTCCAACTATACCTACCCTAACTCTAGTCTGTGTGTGTTGCTGTGCAACAATTCTGTAATGGCAATTCATTTTTATCAAGTAAATTGGCATTTAATATTTCCTATAAAGATTCCTTATCCACCATATCCCATCATCCAAGGGGTCAATAGAACAGTGTATATTTTTGTTGGTTTAACCCACGGTTTACTTATCAACTAAATACTGTATTTGAGTGCAAATATATTGTCAATTGTGGACCTCTCAGCACAGAAGCCATAATTTCAACATTCTTTAGTGACTTGACTAGGCTTGTGCAAGCCTGTATTCAAAATCAGCACATGTGGACAATAGCCATCTGAAGTCTTCAGTGCTTCTACAGGTCTGATTTGAACATCATGTTGAGGCCTTATGCTCTTCCTCCCCAGAATACAGTTGTACCTCATGTAGGGGCAGATATTCAAAGCTTTGCGTGGTCCGCAGACAGTTTGTGCGGGAATAGCGCGGGATTAGCGCGGGTCTGCCATATTCAAAAGGCCAACTAGCGTGGGCAAACAGCAGTAGTGCAGGGCTAAGCATAATGATATGCAAGGGGCATAGTGAACATGAATAAATTCGCTATGAAATATTCAGCGACTAGAGCTGCTCTAAGGTGTTTAGCGCGATATAGCGCGACCCATAGCGCGGTACAATTTACCGCCCAGGAAAAGCGGGTCTTAGCCCCGGGCAAACAGCTTTGTGCGGTGTTATCTCAGCATTAGTGCGGCTTGCACGGCCCTAACATATCAGTATGACACTTAGAAACTGCCAGACATGGAGGACACATGCTGCTCACTGATGGGACCACCAGGATGCCATCAGCTGCCACCAGTCCGAGCCAAGCACAGACAGTGAGGGGTGATCTGACCCACAGGGGACAGCATGATAGTGTGGCCATATAGCACACACCTGCAGACCACACATTTGTGGTGAGTAACAGATGCCAACACACACATGCAGCACTGTGGGCATGGTGGCCAGTGAGGGCAGGGTGTATGGGTGGCCAGACCTCACCACGGCCCAAGTGTGGCCACAAGGCTGGGACACATCGCTCAGTGCTCATGGGTCAGTAGTGGGATTACGCCACCACCTGTTTGCCTGTCAGATCCAACATGCCCCCCCAGCCACCTACCACACAACTGTACAGATGTCACAGCACACACTGCCGGCCATGTACATGACACTGTGTGCATCCCATGCCACAAGTGCAGCATCTGTGGATCACACAACAGCGTGATAGTACTGTCCACTGTCAGTAATTACCTGCAAGCTGTGCCTGTCACTGTGTACAGTGCAGTGGTTATCACTTCCCTACATACCATAGGCAGTGCCATGTCCCTCACACTACCAGCCCTCTTGCTACTGTAGTGTCTGCTGTGCACTGTAGCATGACCTACAGTGTGAAGGTTGCATGCAGCACTACTACCATCAGTGCCTATGCTGTGTTGTCCCCTGGGGTATGATATACTATACTATGCTGTACTGTTTACATGAAGCCTGCAACTATCATCATGCACTGCCTGACTGACCTACAGGTGGAGCTGTGTGACCCTGCAGTAATGCTGTGCAAACTGCATGCAAGTCAGGGCATGATGAGATGCTAATGTGGCTGTTTGCCCAGAGACGATCTAAGTAGGCTCATTTGCATGCCACTTTTGAATATGGCAAAGTTTAGTGTAGGGCTAACATGTTTGCACCGGGCAAACCGCTTAGCTCCACGCTAAAGCCATACTAACGTGTTAGCACGGTGCTATCGGTTTGGAGAATATTATACAGTTTCGATCACTGTTTTTTCAGGTGTGCTGCTGCTGCCTGCAGCTGTACTGGGTCCATGCGTTTGCCAGAACACACACTGGCCACATACTTCCTCCCTACCTACCCTTACGTCGCTGTGCATTGTGTTGTTGTTGTGGTTTGCACTTTCTGGTTGCTGTATTCAGTGCTGTCTTATTCCAGGGCTACGTTTGCCCTGCACTCCCAGCGCAGTTTGCACGACCTCATTCCCATGCTATATTCACAAGCTGTTTGCCCTGGGCTATTCCTTTTGAATATAGCTTGCTTTGTGCTCCAGGCTATGTTTGCATGCCAGGCAGTGTTAACTTAACCCAGGGGCAAAGCTTTGAATATATGGCCTGTAGAGTGATCCTGAAGTCCTCAAGAGGGGAGTTCACTGAAACATAGAAACATAGAACATAGAATTTGATGGCAGATAAGGACCGCTTGGCCCACCCAGTCTGCCCATTTTCCTACCTGATGGATAAGCTGCAGATCCTAGTTAACCAGCAGCCTACTTCTTCCTACCCCCAACCCCTAGAATTGCCTTATGACTGTCCCATGCATGCTTGAATTCCACCACTGTTTTTGACTCCACAACCTCCTCTGGAAGGCTGTTCCGTGCATCCACAACCCTCTCTGTGAAAAAATACTTCCTTAAATTACCTCTGAGCCGCCCCTTCTATCTTCAAATTGTGCCCCCTTGTTCTTGCACACCTCTTTTTTTGAAAGATGCTACCCTCTTGGACTTTGTTGATTCCCTTGAGGTACCTGAAAGTTTCTATCATGTCCTCCCTCTCCCTCCTTTCCTCGAGGCTATACATATTAAGCTCCTTAAGTCTCACTTCAAATGTCTTGCGGTGCAGACCCTGCACCATTTTAGTTGCCCTCCTCTGGACAGCTTCCATCCTGTCTATGTCTGGAGGCTATGTATTCTTCTGCAGTGTACCTTTTTAATCTGTGATCTGCCTACTGCCAGTGAAGGCTAAGGTTGGTTTTCCCTTAAACGTTGGACCTCAGATGACAAACAATGATTCTGATTTTTCAGAAATCCTCAGTGCTTTGTCAATAATATTTCAAAACCATACGGACACCAAATGAATAACTGTATTGCACCTGCCTTTATCCAGGTTTTCATTCTGACAGAGAATAGACAACTCCAGTTCTTTATGTAAATTTAATATTGAGGATATTATGGGCTGAAAATCTGGTGTTCTCCTTAAGTGCATCCATTTGAGTAGGAATAGTAAGTATGGACCACTGACATAGACACTGAATATACCATAGAAACACAGAATTTGTTATCAGAGAAGGATCACGTGGCCCACCCAGTCTGCCCAGAAGGTCCCTGCCTAGTCTTGTCTAACTGGTGTCGGGTGATCTTCCCTCCTCCCTGCTTCTTTACTAATGGTCTTCTATGCCTATCCCAAGTATGTTTAAAGCTACCTATTGGCCTACCTTATCACCTTAGAACAGTGTATAATTTTGTTGGTTTAACCCATGGTTTACTTATCAACTAAATACTGTGTTGAGTGCAAATATATTGTCAATTGTCGACCTCTCAGCACAGAAGCCAAGCTATAATTCTAAAAATGCCTGGACCTGTCTTTTCCAATCCTCTGGGAAATTTTCATGGGTAATTATTGTAATGATACTGGCCTATAATAAACTGGGTAATAAATGTCCCCTTCCAAAAATGTGAATAATAACCTTAGTATCCGACCCTTGAGGTAGAATGTGTGATCTACGTATAGTAGTAAACACCAATGCCAAAATCTCTGCTCAATCCACAATAAGAAATTTCAAAACTTCTGCCAGGATTCCAATTATACAAGGAGCTTTGTTCTTTTTTGTGAGAGAATAGAGTTTTTGATTTCCTTGGGGGGTCCTGAGGGGAGTCCTCCAGTAAACCCGTATGGCTGGAAGAGGGATCAACTTCTGTAAATTTTCCATTCTTGTTTGTATTTGCATCCAAAACTTTCTCAAAGTGTGTAACCCTTTTTTCTTCAGGAATAAAAACATCACAGTTTGCTTTTTCAGACTTATTATCAAAGGAAGCAATTTTCCAAAACCTTCTAGTATTCTTAGTTCTCACTGCTTCTGCTAACTCCTCACGTAAATCATTTTGAAAGTTTTACTGTTTTAAGTTAATAATCTTCTACAATCTGCTCTAGCAGAACAAATCCATTAAATATATTTTATGACAAACATGAAACAGATTAAAGACAGTTCATGTATGCCAATTCAAAAAGATACAATTTCAGCCCCTTTTTAAAAGACTTCACCCAGGGGACCTCCCACAGACTGCCAGACAAGATGTTACAGAGTAATGGAGCAGCAACTGCAAATGCTCTCTCTGCTGATAACATCAATCAAAATTGAGGGATGGTCATAAGGCCAGCCATAGTGGAGGGAGGCATATATGGTTAGAAGATCTTTCAGGTAACCTGGACTCAGACAGTGTAGGGCCTTGTTTGCTAACAAGCCTTTGTTAAAGTTGATGAACCTGAGCCCTTGATTTTGGCTGCACCTGCCCCATAGGCACGGGTGTGGCTTCGGAACCTGCCACCCCACAACTCATCTCCTGGCCGCCTCCTGGATCCACACTGATGGATCCTGAGCCCCGGATTCAGGCTGCACCTGCCCAATAGGCACGGGCAAGGCTTCGGAACCTGCCACCCCACAACTCATCTGTTGGCCACCTCCTTGATCCACTCTGACAGATGCTGAGCCCCTGATTCGGGCTGCACCTGCCCCATAGGCACGGGTGTGGCTTCGGAACCTGCTGCCCCACAACTCATCACCAGGCTGCATCCTGGATCCACACTGATGGATTCTGAGCCCCTGATTTGGGCTGCACCTGCCCCGTAGGCATGGGTGTGGTTTCGGAAACTGCCACCCCACAACTCATCTCCTGGCTGCATCCTGGATCCATGCTGATGGGTAAGAAGCCCTCCTCGGACCGGGAAAGCCGTGTGTACCACCATTGGCACAGCATGCTCAGGGATCTACCCTGACTGGACCTTACCCACTCTGCCTGGCCCTGATTGGCTGCAGCGCCCGCTGACTTTCAGACTGAGCTCAGGGCCGCTGCGGCCATTGACTTACACGGAGCTCTGCCAAATTCTTTTTTTCTCAGCACCGCTTTGCTATCTCTCTGTCTCCTGCAGACTGGGGTGCTTGTGTGTAATTTGCCTTGAAAGTAGCTGCCTTGCAGAGGCTGAATATATATTTGTTGATTGTTTCTACTGTTTGCTGCCGAATCCGATTACTGTACAGTCTGGTTTGATATCCTGCCTAACTGCCCTCTTGTGACTCTCCGTATTTCTCTGCACTCAGAGCCTGAACTGCCCCCTTCTCCTTCTTTTGCCTAGTCTCCCTTTCACTCGCTCGCCTGCCTAATTTCCTGTGTCTCTTGCACTCCCCCACCCCACCAGCACCAGGCCAAGTTCCTGCATTCACTTGCCAGATAGCTCCCCAGCTTCACGCCCCGATTCAGTGCTCTGCACTGTGTCACTGCCTTTGTTTGCGTGTCCCATCCCCCCTCTCTAAACTCTGCTCTCTTCTTCCTCCCTCCTAGATCCTGAGCCCTGATTCGGGCTACACTTGCCCCGTAGGTATGGGTGCGGCTTCAGAACCGGCCGCCCCGCAGCTCATATCCTGGCTGCCTCCTGGATCCACGCTGATGGGTAAGAAGCCCTCCATGGACCAGGAAAGCCTTGTGTGCCACCATTGTCCCAGAACGCTCAGGGCTCTACCCTGATTGGACCTTGCCCACTCTGCCTGGCCCTGATTGACTGCAGCGCCCGCTGACTTTCAGACTGAGCTCAGAGCTGTTGTGCCCATTGACTTACATGGAGCTCTGTCAAAGTTTTTCACCCAACCCCCTTCCCCACCTCCTCCGTTTATTAAATAGTCCTCTCGCCACGCCCCTGGTACCGGCCACTTGCCCCTTCTACACCCATTGGGCATTGCCTCTCTCCTCCTCTCTCCCACCACGCCCTCCCTTCAGTTCATTTTTCTACTGCAGCTTCTACTGCCTTCCTTCAGTTCCTTTTCCCCTTTTCTTAAACTGTGCATACCTTCCCCACCATCCCCTGCTTACCACTCCTCCTATTTACCCTCACCCCACTGCTCCAGCTCCCCACATCCTGCTTCCCCTACCCTCTCCAATGCTACAAGTTCAATCACTCATAAGCCACACTGGCACCATTTATCATGAAAACATTCTTGCCCCTAGGGTTCACCCCATCACAGTGTACCTACACCTTCATGCTAGGGTGTGGTCAGCCCCACTGTCACCCCAGCTTACAATGCTCCTTCTGTACACACACAAAACTACCTCAATTAACTCCTCCTCCTCAATAAGAACTGTAAGTTCTCCTGCACTGAATTGCGACTAGCCACCCTGAAACTCCTACTCCTACTCCTGCTGCTATCTGGAAACATTCACCCCAACCCAGTCCCTAGGTCTGTTATGAACTCCACCCAAACCAAGCACGTTGGCTCCCTCTCCGTTATCTGCCTGAACATCTGCAGCTTACTATCTAAATTGGATCAACTGCAAGCCTTTGCAGATGCCCACCAGGCCGATATTCTGTCGGTGGTAGAAACCTGGCTCACCCCCTTGGTTCCTGATCAAACAATCTCCCTCTCTGGCTACACTATCTTGATCAAAAATCAAAAAGAAGAGGAGGCGGCTGCACCCTATACCTAAAAGACAACCTGATGGGGCACACTGTCCACACTAACCTACCAACACCAAATGCCCAGCTACTGCACATCAAAATCCTACTTGGAGCTCAGAACAAAGCCCTCTCGGTCATCACCATATATATCCCTCTGAAAGAACAGGGACCGGGCCTCCACACAGTACTGGAGTACATCAAATCACTCCCACCTGACTCCGAAATCATCACACTTGGTGATTTCAACATTAACTGGTTGGAACCTGAGTCAGGCGATGCCAGGGACATGGTCACATCAGCAGACTTCACCCAGATACTGGACTCCACAACCAGAAGGAAGTATAAAACTGGCACCAGCACCCTACTGGACTGGATCTTGACTACTCACTCCTCCTGGATCTCTAGCTATGCTGTACTGCCTGACTGTCTCAGTGATCACTCCCCCGTCAGCTGCACCTGGTCAATTAAATTCTATAAATCTCCTCCTAAGGTCATCCTCAGCAGAGTCCTACCCTGTGAGCAGCTAATCCACCTAATTATCACACCTACTTAATCAAGACTGGTCCCCCATCGACTGGGCCACAGACACAGACGCAGCCCTTGACCAATTCATACGCATCTTCAATGAAGCATGTAACATCTTTGCCCTGCTAAAAAAGCACAAAATTAAAGCCCTCTGCAACCCTTGGCTCACAGGCTCCCTCTTAAAGAAGTTAAAACACAAAGACCACCTCTGGGAATTGGCCAGAACAACTGGAAACCAGGCAGGCACCCAAAACTACAAAACAGCAAGGAATGATTGCACCAAATCCATACGCCAACAGAAATCTGAATACTACAAGAAAGCACTCACCGACTTATGGAGAAATGCAAGAGCATTCTGGAATAACATAAGAAATGTCACTGGGAAGGAGTCCAAATCACCCCCGACTGCTCTCAGAACTAATGGAAATACTACACTGGACCTAAAAGTCATAGCCAACACCTTCAACGATGCCTTCACTGACCTCAGCAGCGTCATCCCCCTTGACTTTTTCAACGATAGCGACACTCCTCTTCCCACCCATCAGTCTACACCTAAAAAATGCCCCCCTTTCTACTTCAGAGCAGTAAACAAAAATACTGTCAGGAAATACATCTCCAAAGCCATCAAAAACACCAGAGCTAGTGCTGACACACTGGACCTCAAACTTCTGTCCCTCACTCTTGAAGAAGTACTGGGGCATCTCACCAGGATCTTTAATCTCTCCCTCTCTCTCAGCCAGTTCCCAGATGAATGGAAGTCAACAACAGTCACACCAATCCATAAAAGCGGTGACAGGACCACCCATGGGAATTACCAACCTATCTCTATCCTTCCACCCCTCTCTAAGGCCCTGGAATGGACAGTAGCGGACCAGCTCACTGATCATCTGGGCAAATACAACATCCTTTGCCAGCTGCAACATGGTTTTAGAAAAGGACACAGCACTGCCACAGCCCTTCTTGAGTTCACGGGAGCCATACACAACTCCCTTGACCATGGTTTCCTAACCGGAGCTATACTCATAGACCTGTCAAAGGCTTTTGACACTGTCCACCATTGCCTTCTGCTTCATCAGCTACTGAACATTGGCCTCTCTATGGAATCAGTGGCATAGTTCAATAGCTATCTTGACAACAGGACCCAATGTGTGAAAATAGCAGACGTGTTCTCCGACACTGAAGAGGTACGCTCTGGTGTCCCCCGAGGCTCCATCCTGAGCCCACTGCTTTTCAGTCTGTTCCTCTACTCTCTCCCTGACTCCACTCCTCAGCAAATTATACTGTAAGCAGATGATGCTGTGATTCTTGCCTCCTATCATGACCCAAGCCACCTGCAACAAACCCTTCAACATGGTTTCACCTCAGCTGAAAACTGGTTCAAAGACCATAAGTTAATCCTTAACCAGAAAAAAACCAAGACCATGATTTTCACCAGCCACCGAAACAGGCACAAACATCTCCAACTCTCCTTATATACCTGCCTTGGCAGCTCCCTGGAGCAGGTTGACTCCTTCAGATATCTAGGAATGACCTTGGACCCTCACCTGTTCTTCGCAGCCCACATAACAAATGTCACAAAAACAGTGAACACGTGAGTGGGTCTACTCTACCGCCTACGGTGGCACCTGACAAAAGAGGCCCTAGGTGCTGCTGTTCAAAGCACCATCATCTCCCAGATTGATTATGGCCTTGTCATCTATGGCACTGCCAATACCTCGACACTCAGAAGGATAACCACCACCCTTAACAAGGCCTGTTGACTCATCACTGGGGCCAAGCTTCTTACACACACCTGTGACCTCTACTCACAAGCAAACTGTCTTCAACTTGAAAATAGAATCCAGTACCAAACCTGTGTGGTTGCAAAGAAAATACAGTTGGGAATTGCCCCTCCCGGAGTCTGTTCACTTCTTCAAACAAAAACCAGCTCCAGAATCAGCAGGGGATCAAAGCCACAACTGTTTTGCATCCCCCACTGCCGCACTACCCATGGCCAGTGATCTTTCACCTACAGGGCCCCCACTTGGTTTAACAGTCTTGCCTATAATACTATCACTACCACTGGTCTAGGTGCCTTCAAATCCAGGCTCTGCAACACCCTTGTCACTTCCAGCACCTGTGACTGCCATGGATAGCTATTTAACACCACTCCTCCACTGCTGTCCCCTACTGGGCCCCTTGCCCATCGCACTTGCCCTAGTAGGCCTCTGCCCCTCCCGCACTTCTGAATCTGACAATGCCACCAGGCTGGCTGCCTCTCACCCAACCTTTGCCCCCCCATCCATATTCCTCCCCAATCCTCTCCTCTTCTCCTTCCTCCTCCTTAACCGCCTGTTACTGCCCTTCCTATCCTCCTACCCCCCTTTTCCGATCCTTACCCTGTCTGATCCATGCTACATGTGTTCTTGTAACCTATTATGTGAAACCAAAGTTTTGACATTGAACCTTTGTAAAAGAGCCCTGGGCTCAAAGGTAACTTGTAATCCTAGAACGAATTAAATTAAAAAAATAAATAAATAAAACCGCCACTCTGACAGCCAGTGCAGTTCGTGCTGACCTGACATGATATACTCTGAATTGCATGTTCTACCAAATCAGTTGGACCATAATGCTCTGCTCCAACTGCAGGTGATACATCCACCCTCTAGATAACACTAACTACAGAGAATTGCAGTATTTCAATCTGTAAGGAAAATATCACATTACACCCCACATACCCTCTCCTTCCACCCATCATGTGATGAGGTCCCCTCCCACCTGCATGTATATATAGGACATAAAATCTGATGACAGATAAGGACCATTTGGCCCACCTAGTCTGCCCATGTCCCTACCTAATGGATAAGCTGCACATCCTAGTTAACCAACAGCCTACTTCCTCCTACCTTCCACTAGAATTGCCCTATATCTGTCCCATGCATTCTTGAAATCCCCCACTGTTTTTGACTCCACAGCCTCCTCAGGAAGGCCATTCCATGCATCCACAACCCTCTCCAAGAAAAAAATACTTCCTCACATTACCTCTGAGTGTATACTAGCATAGTCAGTTCCCCATTCCCACGATAGGGCTTGATCTGAACAACATTACACAGAAGAAAATAGCCACTGCAGACTACTGTTGACACCTGGGGACAGATATTTAAAACTTTTCCTTGTGGGCAAAATGGTGGTACCCTAATTGCCTGGGGTTTGCACCCGAGCGCAATACTCAAAGGGACCAATAGCATGCAAAAAGGGTTAGTGTGGGTGCAAAAAAATAATGCATGTTGTGGGGAAAGGGAGGGGTGGGAAAATGAATCTTGGTGCAGAGCAATATTCAGCATGGTAGTGCTGCACAAAAGGAACAGAGCAGGCCACCTTGTGCTGCAAAGTTACTGCTGAGAAGAAGCTTGACTTACTCTGGGCAACCCTAGCAGCCAGCGGAGACACTGCGGCCAACAGACATGGTGGTAGTTGAGGAAGCACACCTGCTCCTTGGTGACTAGTGGCAACCCTCAGCCTCTGAACCCCTTCCATCATAAAATTACATTTTGCCCATGTGTCCAGTGGTCCCCCGGCCTCTGATCCCTGTCCCCCTTGACAGAAAATTATTCCCTGGTGTCCCACAATCCCACTCATCCTCCAACCCCCAGATCTGGTAACATTTAATTATTAACCTGGTGCTTTGTGCTCCCCTCCCCTTCAATTCCAGCCTTGGTGAAGTTAGAATATTTCCTAACACAGAAACATAGACTTTGATGGCAGATAAGGACCACTTGACCCATCCAGTCTGCCCATTCCCCTACCTACAGGATAAGCTGCAGATCCTAGTTTTACCAACAGCCTACTTCTTCCTACCTCCCACTATCATTGCCATATGTCTGTGTCTAGTGATCCAGCTTGCTCTTCAGTCTCAGGCCCTGGCAAAAATACAGTCATTCCCTGGTGTCCAGCAGGTCCCCCAATTCCTGGCCCCGTAAATACAACTACTCCCTGGTGTCCAGCACGTCTCCTCACCCCCCAATCCCCAGCCCTGGTAAAATATATTTATTCCCTGGTGCCTAGTGGACCCCTCCCTGCCTTCTGATTCATGGCCTCAGTAAATTTAAAATATTCCCTGGTGTCTAGTTGTCCCTCTGCCCTCCGATCCCTGGTCCTAGTAACATTAAAATGTTCCCTGTTGTGTGGTGGTCCCCCCACCAACTGATCCTTGGTGCTAGTAAAAGGAGAATGTTTCCTGGTATCTAGTGGTCCCCCTACCCTCTGATCCCCTGCACTGATAGAATGAAAACCTTACCTGGTGTCCAGTGGCACCCTGCTCCCCAATAGCTTGCTGCAGTTATGTACCAAAAGTCCCAGGTGATCTTTGGCCCTCACACCACCTGCACTAGGTACACTATCTTGCTCGTCTCCCTTACCTTACACACCAGTACAGCAGGAGCCCATATGGCAACCAGCACAGCCCTCCTCTCACCACCTTGGCTGGCTGCCATATGTAATGACAGAGAGTGCATCCTCTGTACCATAAAGGGAGCATGCATGCAGTCTTTTGTAGACAGTATGGGTGCTCCTTTTGCAGTACAGAGGATGTGTACTCCCTATCATCGCATACGGTGGCCAGCTGAAGGTGGTAAGAGGAGGGCTGTGCCAGTCACTGTATTGGCTCCTGTAGCGCCAGCGTGTAAGCTAAGTGGAGATGGCAGGGTGGTGTACCCAGTGCAAACAGTGTTGCGGGGACACTAGACGCACGGAACTTTGGTACATAACTGCAGCGAGTGATCAGGTTGGGGTGGGGATGCCACTGGACACCAGAGAAGGTTTGCATTTTACTAGGAATGGAGATTGGAGGATATGGCAACTACTGGACAATGGTTCTAGTTCATAATGGCAATCACGGAATAGCGATCGCCGGTTGGGTGAGTGTACATTGTTGTAAATGAATACAACAATGTACACTCACAGTGACTAGAACACAGGCAACTGGTTTTTTATGTTATGCAGGGGGCTGTGCCCCCCATGCCCCCATTGGGAGGCTTTGCCCGTGCACCCCCTCTACTTAAGGATTCTCAACTCCAGGGGCTGCATGTTGGGAGGTGGTGTAAAACTTAAAAAAAATGAAAACTCTGACCCGACACCAAAACTGATTGTGCCCCGAACCAAACCCGGCACCCTCCCAACCCCAGCATGCCACCTACCCACCATGCCGCATGGCCAGCTCGGCAGCCGACTGCCACACTACACCCCACATACCCTTCCCTTCCACCCATCATGCGATGAGGTCCTCTCCCACCTGCATGTCTATATAGCAGCATCCTGGCACTGTACTCGCCAACCCCTGAATATGGTAGCTACCCTGCCAGGTAGCCCAGAACACAGACGCTGTGATTGAGTCACCCTTTTTGAAAGCATTCAGTTGCAGTTGCCTTGTTAACTAGATATCCTAGGTATCAGGGAACATTCTACTTTCAGCGGGGCAGGGGATTGGATGGTGGGGAGACCACAAGGTGCCAGATAGTATTCTAATGTTACTGGGATCAGAGGGCGAGGGAACCACTAAGCACCAGGGAATGATTGATTGATTGATTTTACTGGGGATGGGGATTGAAGGGTAGGGGGCACTTCTGGACACCAGGGAATAACTGTATTGTACTGGGGCTGGGGATTGGAGGGTAGGGGGGTCACTAGACACCACGGAATATTCTAACTTCACCAGGGTATCAGGGAATATTTGTATTTTACTGGGGCCAGAAATTAGAGGGCAGGGGGACCTATTGGTGGGGGACACCAAGCATAAGGGAATAATTATATTTTACCTGGGCCAGGGATTGGAGGGCAGTGGGGACCACTGGACACCAGGGAATGAATGTATTTTACTGGGTCTGGGGATTGGAGGGTGAGGGTGATGCTGGACACCAGGGAGTAATTTTATTTTGCAGCAGTCAGGGATCTGAGGGTGTAGGTACCACTACACACCAGAGAAATAGGTCTTTTAATGGGGCCCGGGATCAGTTTGGGAGGGGGCCAGCCTCAAGAGTGGCACAAACCTGCACTGCTTACCATGCAAATAGGCCCATAATGGACATACATATGGCCCCTTAGCACCTTCCAGTCTCAGAGGCTCATTTGCATGGTGCAAGATGAATATCATACTGAGGGCTCCTAATGCTATTGGGTCTTGTGGCATTATTCTCTGCACTTCCTAGATCCATGTCAAGGCAGCGCTGCTGGACTTAGTGCTGCACAGATCCATGACTGGTGGTAAACAAAAAATATTTTGAACGACCAGACAGCGAAACCGGCTGGTCGACCACTTTCCACGGTTGGCTGCCCGGTGCCAAAGAAAACAAAGTGTTTTCTTTGGGGGGCTTTGCCCTCCGAACCCCCCACATGGGAGGCTGCAACCCCCACCCCCCACTAAGGATTGTAAACTCCAAGTCGGAGCTGATTTTTTGGGGGGGAGTGCAAGACCCCCGACAGACAGTGCTGGGTTCCAGCACGGACTGTACAGCAATGTGGCACTGTAGTCGCTGTAGTGTCATTCGCTGCACGGGGGGGAGTATACAGTGCTGCACCAACATGCCTCTATATTCACTCAGATAGTGCTGATGTGCTGTCTGACTGAATATAGCAAATTCTTGGGGCCACGGGCAATGGGCAAGCACAGTTCAAACCTTTGCACTCTGCTTTGCCTATTTTTCAATATCTGGCCCCTGATGTTCACGTGTCAGTTTGCAGTCTATAATGACCCCCATATTTTTCACCGTGCCCTCAGTTCTGAGCACTGTGTCATTTATAAATGGCATATCAATGCTGCTGCCCATCGTAGCAGATCCATGGAAGCCAGGTTTGACTAGGCTCAGCCGGCTGGAGGACATCCAGTAATTAATTTCCTGTAAGCATTGACTCAACAAACAGACCGCATCACCCCTGTCTGTGGCAAAAGACAAATAAAGCTGGGTGTCATCTGCATAGCGTTGAAACTCCAGACCATTCTGCTGAATGACGACTGCTAATGGTAATATGTATACCATGAATAACATGGTGGTGAAGAGAGAGTTCCGTGGTACTCCATACTCAAGCCCAACCAGCGCAGTTATTAGCCCTGGGCCACAGCTCCATGTGGATATGGGCCCGGTGTGAGCCAAGTACATTTGTATGCCTCAAAAACAGACTTTGAATTTCTCTCCTCTTTTGTCTGAGGCTATCCCAACCTGACTCCTCAGAGCAGAATTGGGTCACCTTCTCATAGAGACACAAATAAATCTAAGATTTTTCAGTAATTGGTTCAAAATAATCTTTCTTCCTAAAGTTACTGTAGGTACTCCTTTCTATGCATCCAAGAAGCCCTGACAAGGAATGCTTTGGTAAACCATAGCCCAGGTTAAGAAAAATAAAATACATTTTACTGCCTCTTGAGCAAGGTAAAATTTAGTTTACCTATATCCTGAGTTATACGATAGACATAGGCAATTTAAAATAGCAGATTAAACATAGATTAAATTTAATGGATGTAACCCATAAAACTGAACATGAATGGGTAAGCTTGCAACGTATTTTGCCATGGCTGGCTCAGCGCATCAGACAGATTAAACAAGAGATATACCTATTCTGAAATAAAGAACCCAGGGAAAGAAAGGCATTCGTGACTTTTTGATTCAAACATTTAGTTTGGCCATTACCAGCCATAGATTCAGGAAGATTAACAAGCAAGGTACTGTGTGTATGTGGGCTCAAACAGGTGGAAACTCCCCCCCCCATGTTCTTTTCGGCTGTCCATTTTACACTGATCTCCAGAGTAGAATTTTTGTCTCTGTTACTGAAAACAGGCAAGGCCTCGGCACTGATCAACTGGATTTTGCCCTTGCCTGAAGTAAAAGAAAATAACCCTTTTGGCAGCAAGGTTTGTGTAACTAAACCAGAGGAACATGCTCTAAAATAGAAGTGATCTGATTTTGTTATTCGGTGTTATTTTAGTGATGTACAATAGAATGTGTTGGTTCATTTGTATTTCATAGAATAATATAAATTTGTCAGCAGAGAAGGACCCCATTGGCCCATCTAGTCTGCCCTTGTGATCTCCCTATAGGTGGCACTGACTCTACTACCCTACACTCCACTACTGTGTCCTTCCCCGCCCATAGGTTCCCAGCTGGGTATATATCCCGCCCTTTTGTTTAATAATAATAATAATAATAATAATAATAATAATAATCTTTATTTATTATGCACCTTTCATATGTCAATGCGTATTACAAAACTTAAAACAATGGATAAAACAGCAATAATAAATACACAATGAAATCCAGGAATTAACCTTATTAGTCACAGTATACCCTGCTCCATAAATAAGTCTTCAGTGCCTGTTTAAACTCCCCCCCATGGTCGCGCACTCCCAAAGCTGACAGGGTAGAGAATTCCAAAGGGCTGGGGCCACTTACCTAAATGCACGGGCCCCTGAATATTTTAAAACTACCCTTGAAATCTCTACCAACCCCTCGTCTGCTGAATGGAGCAATCGCTCGGGACAGTAAGGAGACAGGAGCTCTTTCAGGTAGTCTGGGCCAAGTCTATGTAGGGCTTTATAAGTCAGTAATCCGACTCTGAAGGTGATCCACCACTGAACTGGCAGCCAGTGCAGTTCGCGCAGCACTGGTGTAATATGAGAAGTCCGAGGAGTCCCCTCAACAATCGTGCCACAGCGCTCTGCACCAGCTGCAAGCAGCGGATATCAACCCCCGGAAGCCCAAAGTAAAGGGAGTTGCAATAATCAAGGCATGAGGTCACAAAGGCATGGATCAGTGTGGGAAGATCACCAGACGGAACAAGGTACTTGATCCTAACGATGTTCCTCAGGTGGTAAAAGGATAACTTAATGACAGTCAACACCTGAGATAGTAGTGTCAGCCCGTCATCAAGTATCACACCTAGGTCCCGTACCTGTTCAGAGGCAAGGAGCTGGGAACCCCACAGGAAAAGCCCAGTGAGTTGACCAGCCCCCAACCCCCTTATCCGGAGACCTGGATCTACAGCCATCACCTCAGTCTTCCCTGGGTTCAACCTCAGCCAGCTGGAATTCATCCAATCCTGGATTTCAGTGAGGCAGTTATTAAATACCGAGAGTGCTCCATCCGGGTCAGGTGCAAAAGACAGGTAGAGCTGGGTATCATCAGCATAGCAGTGAAACCTCAGCCCATACCATCTTACAATGTCTCTGAGGGGCAGCATATATACCGTGAACAACATGGGGGACAGCACAGAGCCCTGAGGGACCCCACATGACAGGGAGAGTGGGTCGGAGGAATACATCCCCAACACCACCCTCTGAGTTCTGCCAGTGAGGAAAGACCTAAACCATCTGAAGACTGAACCAATCAGGCCACAGATGAACCTCAGGCATTTAAACCCACATAGTTATCCCATGCCCTCTTGAATCCCTCAGCTGTTGATGCCTCAACCACCCACTCTGGTAGCCCATTCCAGGGTCCTGCCACTCTCTTAGTGAAATAGTGCCCTTTCTTAATACCTTTGAATTGACTGCCCTCCAGCTTCAAGATGTACCCCATTGTTCTTGGATTGACCTTCAACTTTAAGATACTCCCTTTTCTCACCTTGTTAATTCCCTTCAGGTATTTAAAAGTTTTGATCATATCCCGCCCCCACTTTCTCCTGATTTCCAGTGGTTACAGATCAAACTCCTCCATCCTCTCCTCATATGTCCTCTGATGCATAGCATGCACCATTTTGTTCACCCTCCTCTGGACTCTCTCCACCCTATCAATATCCCTCTGAAGGTGAGGTCTCCAGAACTGCACTCCATACTCTAGGTGGGGATGAACCATTTACCTGTATATGGGTACTATCACCTCCCTTCTCCTGCTTGTGATAGCCCTCCCTATGCATGCCAGAACACCACTTTCCTTCCAAACCAGCATGTTGCACTGGTTTGCCACCTCAAGGTTGTTCGAAATAATAATCCCCAGATCCCTCTTCTGCTCCATTACTTCAGCTTCCTCACCTCCTAGTGTGCATGTGACCATTGGGTTCTTATTGCCTATGCACATTATTCTATATTTTGGCATTAAATCTCAGTTGCCAACTCTCTGACCATCTCTCTAACTTCAGCAGGTCCTCTCATGCTCTCCACCTCCCCACCTCAGTGCATCCACTCTATTGCTAATTTTCGTATCATCTGCGGACAGACACACCTTTCCATTCAGACCCTTCGCAATATCCCCAATGTAAATATTAACTGGTATCGGACCCAGTACTGACCAGTGTGATACCCCACTTGTCACTTTTTGCTCCCTTGAATGAACCCAATTTACAACCACCCTTTGACTCCTGTCACCAAGCCAGTTTTCCACCCAATTTATTTTCTCCCTTACCCTGGGACTGCCCATTATCACCAGTCTCCTGTGAGGGATGGTGTCAAAGGTCTTACTGAAGTTTAGATATGCCACATCCACTGCCCCTCCCTGATCGCATTCCCTAGTCACCCAGTCAAAACATTCTATGAGATTCATCTGACATGACCTTCCCTCCACAAACCCATGCTGTCTGTCCTACAACCCATTTTCTACAAGATATTCCACTATTCTTTCCTTTAGAAGTGCCTCCATAATCTTTCCTACCACTGATGTAAGACTGACTGGACGATAGTTACTTGGCTCTTCCTTTACTTGGCTGTTGTGTAGTGGCACCACATCTGCTTTTCTTTAGTCCCCTGGCACCCTCCCTGTGTCCAAAGATAGGTTAAGCAGCATCACCTGCGGTCCTGCCAGCTCGTTCCTAAGCTCTTGCAGCACCTTGGGATGCAAGGCATCCGGACCCATTGCCTTGTCCACCCTCAACCTTCCCTATTCCTCTAATGCTCTGCTCTCCTTTATTGAGCTTTTGTCAACCTCTCTACCCTCAGTGCGTCTCCCCTTCAATACTGGTCCATGTCCTTCCCTTTCAACAGTAAACACTGAGCAGAAATATCTGCTTAGCAAGTCTGCTTTTTCTGAGTCCTTCTCTACATGATCTCCCCCCTTCCCTTTAAGTCTCATTATATTTATTTATGTATTTATTATATTATGTATTTTTTTGACTTTAAATATTCTTGTGTGACTTCCAATACTCCTTTTCCTCAGCACTTTATTTTTTGTTTATTACGTACTGAACCCTATTTTAACTGAATATTTGTCATACCTGTTGCCATCTTGTTGACCACCACTGTTGTATTCTCCCAGGTCATGCCTGAAAATAGACGAATGTTTGTGTCTGGTGCATGTACCTGGTAAATAAAAACCAAATAAAGAAATATTTGTCCACTTGATTATTTGTACCGAGTTTTAACTGTTTCTGAAAATGTTTATCACTGTTGAAATGACTTATGGGATGACCAATAAAATGTACTTGATTTTTAAATTGATTTAACAGTATGTCCAATGATTATAACTGGACAGTATGTAGTAGTAGTAGGAAGCTTTATTTTTCTTTACAGGATAGACCTGTTAGGACCCAAAAGACCCTTCTTACAAAGTTGTCCTACTGTATAGAATGGTACAATTCACAGACAATGCAACATGTTGATGTTTACAAAAGGAAAGGCCACAGTATACATAATTAATATTTTAAACATTCCTTTCTTCTATAAAGTAAAGGTGCACACATACATCAAAAATAAACAGTACACCCCAATAGGTGGGAGGGGAGATGGGGGAAAGTATTAGATATCCTACTTTCGATGATACCTTCGATACAGCACACTCAAAGTTAAGAAAACCTTCTTACATGTAAGACAGACTTCCTCCTACATTCACTCCCATCATAGTGGGGAGCTTGAATCTTGAATCACCCTTTTTGGTATCAGCATGGGACAAATATTCCCATAAGCGAGTGAATAACAACTCACACTAAATTTAATAAAACCCATCCATCTATGGCATAGACTAGTAAAGAAGAAAGCCTATGCATGATAATTATTTTTCATAAGAAGGTGTAATTACACCAAGAAACTGAGAAAAAATACCACCCCTGGGACTTAACATAATCTTAAATTTTTTTTGAAATTTGAAATTTATTTATTACTAGGATTACAATACCTTTGAACCAGAGGTTCTTTTGCAAAGGTTCCACGTCAAGTACAAATAGAGATTGGGAGTAAAATACAGAAACGGTTAACATAGATGAGCGTAGAAAATGACGAGTTAAACAATACATTAAAAGTACAATTATGGCAGCAATTTACAGTTCATAATTGGGGATATGTATGTTCAGGGTATTTACAAACAGATAAAAGGCATAAATACATAAGAGTATGCATAAATACATATGTGATACAAGTAGAAGAGGAAAGAGGAGAGTGAGAGAAAAGAAAGGTGGTAGTCAAGGATATGTAGGAGGTACAGCAAGAAGTAGAAGGGTGGGGTGGGCAGCAGGGCTACAGTGTAATGCAGGGATGAAGGGGAGGAGAGACAGGAAAAGAGGGAGTAGGATTGGTTGGAAAGGAGAGGGAGGTGTGCAGGCAAAGGAAAGGGCTGGAGTGGAGGGAAAGATGGGGAGAAGAGTGAGAGGAGGGTTGAAGTAGTCTAAGGTGACGTAGTCAATACAGAGTTGGAGTTGAGGGGATGCATGCTGAGGTCAGGAAAAAAGAGGGGGAGAGTGCTCAGGACAGAGGCTCAGGTCTAGGACAATAGAAGCCAAGCTTGGGGGTTACAAGAGGGCACAGAGGGGTGGATTTGTTATAGGGAGCAGTTGCAACTATTGAGAAAATTCAGGTGCTGATGAAGGCTACTTTTAAAGGGACTAACAGTAGGGTGCCTGTTGATCTCAGGGGGGAGATTATTGATCCAAGAAGGAGGAGCTCTAAACCTAAAGGATCGCTGCCCCTGAGTGGTCCAGCAGAAAGGGACCTGGTATTTTGTCAGGGTGGATTTATGTGTGTAGCGGAGGTTTGGTGCTGGTAGCAGAAGGGGCAGGGTGGTTGGCGGGGTTTGGCTGAGGCTAATATTTTTAGCAACAAGGCAAGTCTGATAGGTGACCCTACCTTTGAGATTTAACCAAAGAGTTTTGCGCACACAGATCACAGGTATGGGTGAACTTTGGGGCACCAGAGGCAAGCCTTATTGAGAGCCACATTTATTCTTTTCATAGCAGAGTCAGTGGCAGCCCCATAGATGATCAGGCCATAATCAATGATAGAAACAACAGAGCTTGAGACAATGGTTCTGGGGTCTTCAGGGGTGAGGCAGTGCTGATGTCTATATAAGGTGTCAATCCTAGCATTAATAGTTTTAGATATAAGGTTGATATGTGAAGAGTAGGACAGGTAGCTATTCAAGATTATGCCTAGATACTTAAATTCCCTGACTTATTTAAGGTGGAGATTTTGGTTGTTAAGAATTTATTTATTCATTTATTTATTGAATTTTGTTGACCGGGTAGGCCCACTGGGCCCTGGAGGTCCCTTTTTCAGGGGCGACCCGGGGGTAAAAAATAACAGACAGGTAAACAGAACAGTAAAAGCAGGTAAGCAGAGCTGTAAAAATAACATACAGGTAAACAGACAGTACAAGTAGGTAAGCAGAGCTGTAAACTTGCGTAAATACCAAATGGTTTAACAGTGATAATACACATAAGGCAAATTCCATACTGTATAACTGTGAAAGACTTAATGGCATTTACAATAAGGAAGGTGGAGAGGGGAGGAGGGACCGTGGCATAAGGTCAGTTCCTTATGCATTGGCAAGTGCTCCTGGTGAGCAGGTGTGCTTTCAGCTTAGACCGGAAGCAGGGGCTCGACCCTACCTCCCGTACCTCCAGTGGGAGTTTGTTCCAGTGGGAAGGTGCAGTAAAAGCAAAGGACCTGGACCCAGCTTTAGTCTTTGTTTTGGGGACCACAAGGAGGTTTTGTCCTGAGGAACGGAGACTCCACAGATTGGTTTTGACACTAACTAGTCCTTTGAGACTAGGGGGAGGTAAAGGCCCCAGAAGCTTAAAAGCGAGACATAGTGTGGGGTAGATGAGGCAGGCTTCCAATGACGGCCAGCTGAGCTTGGATTGAGCCTCGCAGTGGTGTGTCCTAGGGTGTGATAATGTTGCAAATTGGACAATCTTATTGTATAAGGTCTGGAGCCTGCCAAGTTCTGCAGAGGCCACGCCTTGAAGAACAGGTGCCGCATAAGTGAGCTTGGGGAGAAGGACGCTAGTTGCGATGGCAACTCTGGCTTCAGGGATAATCTGGTCCTTTATTCTGTAGAAGATACCGAGTTTTCCATGTATGGCTTTGGTGAGTTGGTCAACATGGTTTTTTAAGGTGAAGCCTTGGTCCAAGGTTAGCCCTAGGTATTTAGTGGAGGTAACCACCTCATGTTTATCACCCCCTCTGGACTGCAGCTGAAGGAGCAGCGACCTCTCGGTTCCCAAGGATCTGGGTCCGAACAACATCGCTTTAGTTTTACTGGTATTTAATACCATTTTATTCCGAGTGAGCCAGTCCTCCATCTGAAGAATGTCCTCTTGGAGGGCATTCCCCAGTTCTCCTAAGTTAGGGGAGGCTCAGAAAATGACAGCATCGTCCGTATTGGATGACGCTGCTGCTCCCGCAATGTAAGTGCAGATTGTTTATAAACAAAGTGAAGAGAAGGGGACCAAGTATTGACCCCTGAGGTACTCCTACTTTGAGCGGTGCAGACTGGGAGACATAGTCCTTCCACTTGATCCTCTGGGTCCGGCCCGGATAGGGTGTAGGGTTTGTATTGGTTATGCAGACTTGAGAAAAGCATTGATTTCATTTTTTTTACATTTCATTAGTAGCTTATGATCTCCAAACCAACGTTCAATTGCTGCAAAACTTGTCTGGAGAGCTTTGATGAGTAGGATGGGGACGGAGTGGGTTGTAAAAAGGACAGGATCATCAGCATACAGAATGATGTTGCTAGGGCAGGCTTTAGGGAGTGAATTGAGGAAGAGGCTGAATAATAAAGGTCCAAGGTTGGAGCCTTGAGGGATGCCTGAGTTGACAAGGTGTGAGCAACTATCATAGCTGGAGGACCACCTGGTGACCTCTGAGGAGAGGTCTATTGTCTGGAGAGAGTGGAGTAGGAAGGAATGATTCAAGGTATTGAAAGCCTTGGTGAGGTCGACATAGATTGACCCCATCAGTTGGCCTCAGTCAAGTGCACAGTGCAGGAAGTCAGTGTATTCCAGCAAGGCAGTGGTTGTGCTGTACCCCTTCTTAAATCCATGCTGTTCCCTGCATTGGATATTGTATTTGGTAAGGTATTCGGTCATCAGGACAACGATGATGTGCTCGAGTGCCTTAATGAGGTGGGGAAGAATCGTCATTCAAATAAAGAAGAAACTTAAGGTTAGACAGGACTATTCTATTCAGTTCTAGGCTGAACTGCTCTAAGGAGTACATCTGGTACTAGGACTACAGCAAGGAGCTTTGTTCCTTTCAGAGCTGAGTGATTCAGTTTAAAGTAAATGAACGTAAGGCAACAAAGAATGGACTGAACACACATTATAAACATTGTTAATTAAGAATAAACACTAGTTCAATTTCATAAATGTCATTATTTAATGTTTGTTTAAAGCTGACCAATGTAGGTTCATTTTGGGTTTTCAGAGAAAGTACATTCGAAATACTGGCTGCATTGTATGTAATTATCATTTTTCCATATTCGGTACTCTGGGAATTCTAAGTCCTCAATAAAACATGTTCTGCACAGTATATTTATGGGTTACCAATTCTGTCACATCAGTTACCAAACCCCTGATCATTTTAAATACCATAATGATCCACTGTTTGTTTTTCCTAAGCCCCAGTGATTTCCATGCTAAGTTATTGTACATAACACAGTGATGAATATCATATATAGAAAGGAGAGCAAATCTTGCAAGTTTGTTATATGAGACATTTAAGGTTTCAAGAAGTTGCTTGCTGGCAAACAGTAAATCAAGTTTCTGTATTTTAAAACCGGCAGTATTTACTGTGTAGCAGTTGTATTTCTGACATATTTAGAAATTATAGAAGCAGAGTGATGCAGTACTCTAATTCTAGCATTTACTGTACCTTCTTTGTCGGGCCATTTATATGAAACTCGAAAGTGAATGTGCTGTCCAGCAAAACTGCTAAGTATTTATATTCTTTAGTGCTTTCTATTTTCTGCACATTTATTTAATTGGTGTTCAAGTCAAAGTTCCCAGGTTATTTTCTGTAGTGATGGTAGAAAGTCACAGCCTGTGTTTTTTTAACAGTTAGTACTACTTTGGAATTTTTAAACCAATGTTGCAAGTAATCAAAATCCAATCAATGTTAGTTTCCATCTCAGAACTATGTTTGGATGAAGTCAGCAAACTGCTTCATGAAGCCTTATACTGTAGCTGAATTTTCCATGAAGTAAGAATGATCATTAATGTACAGTACGTTAGAAATATTAAGAGATCTGATATCGACCCCTGAGGTACTTTCTGTACAAGATGCAAGGATCCAGTGAACACCCATATACCATCACACATTATGTTCTATCTTTAAGGTTTTATGTGATAATGGTGATCACTGATGGGTGATCACCGTTAGAGTGGAGTCACATCACTGAAAGTTTTTTTGGCGATGGACTCCCCGGCCTACAGCAACACGGTGGCAGGGACATGTATTTTTATTGTTTATGAGGGGGGCTGTGCCCCCCGCACCCCCTACTTAAAGATTCTCAACTCCAGGGGGATGCATGTCAGGGGATGGTGCAACTCAGGGTAAAAATAATAACTCGGGCTGGGCCCAACAAAAGACACCCACACCCAGACCTGAACTCGACACCATACCTGCCACAGCTGCTGACCAACCCCAGACACTACGACATAGCTCAGCAGTTCACCGCAGCACCACCCCCTACAGCTCCTCCATCCCCTTCCAGCCCACGCTTGGCGTGCTCACTCCCCCCCATATGCATAGACATATAGTGACATCTGGTTGCTATTTCGCCCACCCCCACCATCAGGTTACCCAGCTTCCCCAATCACCCCATCCACAGGTGCAGTGATTGAGTTGCCCTTTCGACAGGTGCCTAATCATGGTTGCCATCATCATGGCATATCATCTTTAAGATATGGTCCCCATATTTTTATCACTTACAACCCCTTTCTGTTCCATCCTAGTCAACCAAATGTCATGGTGCACCAAGCCAAATGCCTTAGAATGGTCGATGAGCACTGCACTCATGGACACCATCAAATTTAGAGCTCCTGCTACTAGATTGATGAAGTCTATGAGTGTGGTGCTCATATACCTGCTATAAAGCCTGACTGGTGTACAGTTACAGTAACAAACAGTAAGATTCTAAGTAGGAGTACAGTTGTTTATAAACCATTGTCTTTATTCGCATGTACGTTCCTACCCTAGACAAACCACACACCATACCAGTCTTGGAGGAAATGGACTGAGTCATGTATTTATTAAAATACCAACACAATACTTATTAGAGTGACATGCACACCTAGGAGTTTCACAAAGTCAACCAATTGAATTGTGCTACTATTTTAAAGTGGGATTTTGAACTTGGTGCTATCCATCCATTTTGCTGATTTGTGCCTTCACTTCTTGCCTACCTGTGTTACCATAGTAACGATACACTTTGCTGTGCTGCATACATTCTGCTGCTTTGGCGTGCCCTCTCCCCCTGATTGGTGGTGGCAGCCCAGTCAGTGGGGTTGAGGGATTTAAGTCTCTAGCTCGTTAAACGTGGCAGCGTTTACAGCTGCGGCCTGAGCAGTGGGTATGGCAAAGTGCAGAAAATTGCATTGGGAGTCTGAGGAAGTCAGCGGGAGACTGTGGGAGTGTGGATTATAGCATTGTGCACTTACAGTATAATCAGGCACAATGGGTAAGGTTATGTATTTACTGTTATGTGTTGGTTTGTTGATGGGAGGGTTATGGTGTTGTGATAGTGTTGTTCCTGTGCTAGATATCAGGATAGGGATGGAGAGATTTACCCCCAAGGATTTCTTTATGTCCAATTTGCTGGTACACTCCATGGTGCCAATGTCTTCTATATATCGTTTACAGCCTCATCTCTATTATGTGAGATTATATGGGTATTGGGGATACTTTGGGACTGTTTGGTATTTGCAAATTAGTTCACGAAAGTTAGCCCATGTCTTAAACTCACTTTATAATTACCGGTTTCCCCCTTTTTTCCCATAGAGAAACCGTGGCGTAATTTGCCATAATGAAGGAGCGTTCATTACGGCAAACACGCACACGATTTCCCTCACTGTGCACATGCGCGCGCTGCACTTCCTCGCTTCGTGACACTGTGCCTGCTCGGGAAACCGCTATGGGACACTTCAAACCGCCACCTTGACTAGGTGGTAAGTACATAAAAAAACAAATCTGCCTCAGTCAGTGCTGTGAACAAAATAATAAAAAAACTTAACAAAATCAAACGGCTGACTATGGCAACTACTTCACCCTCTGCAAACCTGGCTGTACAGCTAGATTTTATTTTATGCAATTGCTGAGGCAAAAAAAGGGAAACCCAGCAATTATATAAAATAAAATATGGGTCTGGGTGTGAAACACAATTTACACCCTCGAGAATTTAGATGCTCACACATAAACCCCTCGGTATGCCAGCATCAAACACCTCGGGTGTGTGTAAATTCTCGTTACACACCCAGACCCATACTTTATCCTATATGTTATTGTTACAAGTGGGTGATATTGAAATAAATCCTGGTCCTGTGGTTTGTTCGGGTATATCAGGTATTCAAAATAATGCTTCTTATACCTTATTTTCCAGTGTTCATGGGTTTAAGTTAATGCATATCAATGCACTAAGTCTGGTTCCCAAGCTCTCTGAAATAGAATATACTGTATAGTTACTAGTTACCGTCCAGATTTACATGCACATTCTGAGACATGGTTAAAACCTAGCATTCCAGATAATATATGTAAGATTTCTGGCTATAGCTTCATTAGAGCAGACAAAATGGGTAAGAAGAAGGGGGGGGGGTGTTGCTGTTTATTACAGAAAAAAATTTCAGTTACTGTAAGTTTTGTTGCTACAAGTTTTGAGTACTCTTCTAATACAGATTGGTTGTTGCTTCACCTTTTACTGGGTGGTGCTAAACATCTAATTGTTGGTTGTTTGTATAATCCTACCCAATGTGGTGCTTCTGGATTACAGAAGTACCTGGAATTTGCCACCTCTTTTTATAAACTGCATGATGTTGCCCTTGTTGGTGATTTTCATTTGAATTGGTATTCTAGAGGGGCCTTGGGCTTAGATTCCTTGTTGTCAATATATAATCTGACTCAGTGTATTAATGAACCTACTCATCTCAGTTCCCTTACGTTAAATCACTCAGTTTTGAACTGAGTTCTGACCAGTAGGCCTAGTTATGTATCTGCCTCATGAGTTTTACCTGATACAGTAAGCGATCACATGGCAATATTTGCAGTAATTAATTTTTGTTGTCCTAGAGTTGCTCCCCAGTTCATTCAAGTTAGATCCTTTAAAAATATTGACTATGATGTTTTGTATGCTCATCTTGTTGCTATTGACTGGTCTTATTTGGACAGTATCCCTGACGTGAATAATGCACTTGTTTTTTTCTATAATCAGTGACTACCAATCAAAAATTATTTATTTTCCCTGCGCTGTTTAAGAGTGAGGGGTGTTTCTAACCAGTGGTGTACTTCTGCCATTAAGTCCCTGATAAAAGAATGTAATATTGCTTGGGTGGTTTATAAGAGTAACCCCTCCATTTCTTCATTGAATAATTATCATTGCTTGAGAAACAGGGTATCTGATTTGGTCTGGAAGACCAAAAGGGATTTCTATAAAGAGAAATTCCAAGCTAATTGGGCCAATCCAAAGAAATTTTGGAATAATGTTAGTACTTTATTGTCTCCCAAATCCCCTACTATTGTTCACAATCTGTTAGTTAATGATATGGTGGTAACTGATCCTACTGATATTGTTAATCCCTTTAATAGAAAGTTTTCTAATTTGGCTCAATTACATGGGAATGGGGCATCCAGTATTAGCTTAAGTACTCAATCTGCTACTCTTGGTGCAGAGAGGCCACTGTTTAACTTTAAAAGAGTAACAGAGTATAAGGTGCTTCAATTATTGTGTTCTATGCCAAATAGACTAAACAACTGTGGAGGTGGGTTAGATGGTTGTTTTCTTAAATTGGCTATTCCCTTTATGGTTAAACCCATTTGTTATCTCTTTACACTTTCTTTAAGCACTTGTCAGTTCCCCGTTGATTGGAAACTGGCTCAGGCTGTACCTATACCAAAATAAAATCTTGCTACTATACTAGATGATTATAGCCCTATCTCTATTTTGAATTCTTTGAACAAATTATTAGAAAAGATAGTGGCTAATCAGATCAATTATTATTCAAATACTTATGGTTTGCTTATTTTGCAGCAACATGGGTTTTGTCAGTATCATGGAACTGGGACTGCCTTGGTCAGGTTCACAGACACCGTCCTTAGGGGTTTCGAGAGAGGGTTGATGACTGGGGTGGTGTTTGTGGACCTAACCAAGGCATTTGACGTGACACAGTATGATCTACTCAGTTCAAAGCTGTTTGAGCTGGGGTTCTCTGAGGAAACTACTTCTTGGGTTGGCTACTACTTGTTTAATCTGTCCCAGTTTGTTAATATTGGGGCTGCTACTTCAGGTATTGCACAAATTCAATGTGGCATTCCTCAGGGGTCCATTTTATGCCCTTTATGATTTTCTCTTTTTGTTAATCAACTTCCTTAGCTTCGTAATTTTTGTGAATCCATCCTTTATGCAGATGACTTGATTTTCTTTTTCAATCAATATCCTTAGTTGGATTAATGGAGGCCTTGGAAAATGATTTTTTGGATGTTTACCGTTGGTTCTTTAATAATTCCTTGGTACTTAATTCACAGAAAACTTAATCTACAGTATGGTGTTTGGTATGCCTTCTATGCTCAGAGATAACTCCAGTATATCTTTACAGGATTCACTGGGTAGTTTGATTGAACAAGTTTGTCAATTTAAGTATCTGGGGGTTATGTTGGACCCAGGGATGACTTTTTCATTACAAATTCAATCAGTTGCTTCTACTGTTAATCAAAAATGGATTTATTATATAAATTTAGATCTCATTTTTCCCTAGAGGGCCATAAATCTATTGCAGTGGGTATGTTATTATCACATTTTGACTACGCTTGTAGTTTATATTTTAAACTGGGAACTAGAGAATTACATTCATTAAGGGTTACATATAACAATATTTGTCAGTTTGTTTTGTCTGTACCAGTTAGGTCACATCATTGTGACCTATACCAACAACTGAGATGGTTATCCCCTGATGCCAGGATTGAGTATTTTTTTGGTTGTGTTATTTTTTTTCTGGTCCTTGTTCCCATTGTATGATCTGATTAAGTGTTGCACTGTCCTCCCTAGTTTAAGTTTTAATGGAATTGTGCTTGATACTGCTTTACATAAACTTAAGATTGGGTCACGTGCTTTTTCAATAGCAACTCCTTCTTATTGGAATGTTTTACCTTTAGCAGTCCATCAGGCTACCTCTATCTAGAGTTTTAAGGAAAAATTGAAACAGCATTTATTGTCAAAATCTGTGTGTAATTGTTTTGTGTAATACTGTTTGTATAGATCATGTTTGATTTGTATTGTTTTGTTGGTCAGTGTTCTCCTGGGTCAGAACTGAAAAAGGGCCTTTAGTCCAGTGTCCTTACCCGGTTAACAAAGAATAAAATAATAAAAAAAAAAAGAACATCTGCACCCCTTCCTGTGTAGTGCCATAACCTTGTGTGAACTGAGGAAATGATGTACCTCCTTGAGTTGGAACCCAAACCTCAGAGAGGAGGGGGTCAAGTGGCTCGGAGGCAAGCATCCTACCCCCCTCTAGTGGCACTACACTCACCGGCGATCCTGATGAGTTTGGCCATGACCCCCCAAACAAGGAGGCAGGTGCTGCAGTCCCCTGCCTCCTGATGACCGAGGAGAGAAGTCCTTTGGAAGGATTTGACTCACTTCCTTTTTCCCTTGTACCATCTTTTTCAGATACTCCAAAGCTGCTACACAACAGATGTAGTCTGACCCCTCCCCACAAGCAGTTCACTTTTAGTACCTCTAAGACATAGTTTATTGACTACAAGGCATAGTATATTGAGCCCAAAATAAGTCCCAACCATTGTCCACTGATTGCAGTATGGCCTTGGTGTCCCATCCTGATCATTTCATGCAGATGATGCTGTGTCGTATTGCAGACCCTGGATGAACACAAAACAGTACATCACCATGGTAACCTTGAACCACATCTCATGGATGAATCATGGCCTTCTTTCACCCCCAAGCAGTACTGGTACCAGACCGCTATGCTATTCTTGATCTAATAAGCAGAAGCTGATATAAGAAGTTAATAAAGAGAACCCCTATGAGACCTCTTGTTTTCAGAGGGGTCCCATGATGACAGGAGATTATGCCAGTGTATACTGTATTGATACACAGATAACATTTAGACATTGTGCAAAGAAGTTAGTCCTCCAGTTACATTTGTCATGCCATGGAACAACACCACAGTGACTGCCATGTGTCAGGTCAACCCACTGCAAGCACAGGGTTGTTCAGAGAGCTGCACATAATCCTGTGATCTCACAGGTCTAGACGTGGCTCAAGAAGGTCTGTCCAGCATGGGTTCCGGGATTAAGCAATGTGTTGCAGCCTGTCTGAATCCCTGGATGTTCCACCATGATGTTTCCATTGTGACTTCCTCAGCAGCTTCTGTCTTCTATCTGGGGAGACGTTCACCACAGCACTTGCTTCACAGACCCAACCAGCATGCCTGTGCGTGTTTACACAAATTCCAAGTTCCACCCCTGAGTTCAACTCCTCATTTCCTGCTAGCTCATTGTGTGAAGAAGTGTCCACCACAACATTGACTGGAACCATCCAGAAGACCTGGAAAAGACACAAAGGACAAGTTTAAGGATATGTGGTCCCAATACAGCAAGTCCCTGGGCTCCCCCACTGCCATGGGTGTGAATCTGTATGCCAGGTGGTCCTTGTGTCCTGTTGCAGGCCCTGATTAAATGGACCCACAGCATGCTATCTTCTTGCCACTCCCCTATTATCCTTTAACAAGGAATGCCCACCAACTCTTTGCTCCAGCTCCACCAGACCTCTATGCTATTTTTGATCTAATAAGCAGAAGCCGATATAAGAAGTTAGTCAAGAGAACCCCTATTAGACCTCTTGTTCGCCTGAGCCACTTCTAGACCTGTGGGATCACAGTATTATGTGCAGCTATCTAAACAACTCTGTGCTTGCAGTGGGTTGACCTGACACGTGGCAGTCGTTGTGGTGTTGTTCCATGGTATGACAAATGTAACTGGAGGACTAACTTTTTTGCACAGGCTGGTCATTTACCTAAAAAAAAACAAATCTATGCTTTTTTTGCATCACCAGAATAAGGCCAAAAATGACCCCCTCTGCATTCTCCCCAGTGATGCTCACCCTCTCGAGCAGGTGTCATCCTACAAGTACTTGTGCATCACCTTCGACTTGGCTCTTACATTCCACACCCACATCAATACCCTGTCATCAGCCATAAACTCTCGGATTGGCCTTCTCTTTCGCCACAGAGATTGCCTCCCCCAAACCGCTCTCTGACTGGCTATCAACTACTCTGTCCTGTCCTTAGTGGACTACGGCCTACCTATCCATGCTGCGGCCAACAATACTGCCCTCACTAGAATCCAGACCTTGATAAACAAGCCCTGCAGGATCCTGACCAGTGTATCCCTCCTCACCCATACTTGCTTGCTCTATTCCACCACCAATCTGCTCACCTTGGAGGAGTGCCTGCGCTACCAAACCTGCTTACTTGCCAAAAAATCCCTGCTAGGACTCTCTCCCCCAAGGGCCACCATGTTCCTGCAGCTTACATCCTCATCCGTTAACACCCATAGCTCAGTTAAGACCCCCGTACCAAAACCTCCCTAGCCCAATGGTCCTTCCACTATTGTGCCCCCACATGGTTCAGCTTCCTCCTGCTCTCTGTCACTAAGTCTACCAAAATTGGTCCCTTTAAAGTCACTCTCCATAACCACCTCTTTGGCGCCTGAAGCTGTAGTTGTCCTTAATCAACCTAATGTTGGGGTCCCTCCCCATTTCTTGCCCTCAGCCTTGACAATGTCTGTTGGGAGCGCTCCCCCCTTTTTTCTTTTTTTTTCTTCTCTTTTCCTCACCCCCTGTTCCCCCCCCTTCCACTTAGATATTTCCCCAGTACGACCAGGGTTGTGACTTCTACTATTGTAATACTTTATACGATTGCTATTTACTGCATATAACTTAATCCCGTAAACCACTGTTATATTGTGTTCTTTTTGTTATCTGTATTGCACCTGTATGTTACCACTGTTGTATCTCACACTGTAACCATGTCTACCCTCCCTGCAACGAGGTGCCTTTGTAAATGAATCCCTGACTCAAAGGTTGGAAATCCGACTTTCAAAAAAAATTAAAATACTGAAGTACTAGCCTTACTGACTTTAAAATATGGCAGAAAAACTGAACAAAGGAAAAGTAGAGCCACATAATGGGTAGTACATAAATAGTTTCATAGTAGGCCATAAACTTGTGCAAGTAAATATCAAGTGTTGTACCTTTAGTTTACTTTTTGTAATTAAAAGCAGTACAAAGCAAGGTTATGTAATTGACATGGATTAAACATACAGAAGGGCAATACTTTAGCAATAACAACTGAGAAGCTGATAGATAACCAACCAGTTGTTGGGTTGGGTGGCCCAAGGTGTAACTGAGGGCAGCCTCCCACCTCACAATTGTGAATTCAAAGTTGTTATTGCAATTATAAGTTTAACTTCAATAGCAACCTTCATTTTTGGAGGTTTTTGTTAATTCAGTCTTGGCACAGAGCAGTGTAAAACAAACCATGTAGTACGAGTATGTATGTTTCACATTGGAGATGTTACGTGCCACATAGCATCAGCTGTCAGCTAGACTGGTCATTTCTAAGACATTAATGACCCCAACCAGTAGTCAATAAAGACCTCACCAGGCTCATGAATATTAATATAGACTTAGAATATGTGTTTTTTTTACTCCCTTAATTTGATAGAAATCATCCTCAGTGTGCAATGAGATGGCCTGAATGTTAGGAGTTGATCTGATCCTGTTGCTCCAGTCCCATGTTATTGTGAGGCACTGATGCAGAAGCCAGTTAGTTTCCATTCATTTGAAAATTCCTAATGCCTACTGTGGTACTCTGGCATAGATTTTTCAGTGACAGCAGATGGAAATAAAAAGCATATACTGTATAGCAGCTTATTTTAGCACCCTCTTTATTTAGCATGGAGTAGGGTACAGTATTATTTGGCACACTATTAAAGTAGCGCATCAGGTCCAGTTACAGCACTATGCTCCCTATAATATTAGCAAAGCTCGTATTGTAAGGGGCTATTGGTAGACACAGCTGGTGACCCCAAGAAATTCTGGTCCCAGATAAAAGCTTCCTTGGGTTCTAAACAATCCCATACTATGGATGATATGATATTAAATGAGGTACACTGTAATGATCTCAGTATCACTGCTAATTCCTTTAATAATCATTTTTCTGACCTGTCAAGATATACTAATGCCTTCTCCACTGTGGACTCTAGTTCCACTTCCTTCATCCCAAATGGCACTCCAACTGGTCCACCATTCTGTTTCAAAGCTATCACTAAAAAGGATGTACTTAAACTCTCTAAAGAAAAGCATTAGAAAAGAAGAAACAGAAATTAAAAGATCTAGGATTTGAAATTGAGAGTGTTGTAAATATCAGGAAGATTTTCCCTGAATACTTTGAAGATAGACTGAACTCACAAAAAATGGAAAAGGAAAGTATGATCTCCATCTATGGGATGGGGAAATTCTTAAAGGAAACAAAAATTAACTTGACCATTAAATTTGTAGAATTATTGCAGAATCTACTAAAAGAGAAAGAACTAAACAAAATGATCATAAAAGATAAGAGGTGGGATGAGAATGGCCAGGTGACACTTTGGCTCAGAAATCATTATGATTACCAACATATTATGACTTATACAGAGAAACTAGATAGAGTGGATATTCATCTGGTTGGAGAAGTTGGAGAAATTATTCAAAGCAACATGGTATTAAAAGAAGTCAATTGGATACCCTTGGTGAAAACAACGTATAGATACCAAGTGCTGAACAAGATGGATAATTGACATAACAGGACAAAACTAAAAGTAGATAGACTGGATGAGACAAGGAAAAGCTACAGTATGCTATCTTGGAATGTTACGGGGATAAGAGAGAGACTTGCAGACCCCTCTTTCATAGATTATATTAACTCTTTTAATTATGTTTGTATCCAAGAAACTTGGGTTAGTGATGAAATTAATGTGAAGGGGTATAAGCTATTATATAAAAAAGCAAGGAGCATGAGGAAATAAGGAAAACTCTCAGCAAGGCTCACAACCTGGTGTAAGATAATGGAATATGCCATACATGAAGAGATAGAAACCAGTATGGAACATATTTTAGTGGTTAAGGTATCTTTTAACAAAGACATTTTATATATTGCAAACATGTACTTCCCCCCCGAAAGGTTCGAATTATGAAGTAAAAAATGATATAAAAAACCTAGAGATTCTGTTAGAGACTTTTATTGAGAAGGAATCAGAGAGTGGAATAATTGTGTTAGGGGATTTAAATACTAGAGTGGGGGTTGACCTAGAACTGTCGGAGGAACTAGCCTGGGCATGTGCAGCTCAGGAATCTTTATGTATTGCCCTGGAAAGAAAGACGAAGGACTTAAAACTTGTGAAAGAGGGAAACAACTGATAAAACTGATGGAGGATAATGGGTTATTATTGCTTAATGGAAGAACAAAGGGAGATTACTAGGGCTCTTTTACTTATAGGGGACCAAGAAGGGCATCTGTAATTGGTCATTGCTGGTGTTCAGGTAACACCATATATAAATTAATAGATATGAGTGAACATGCTCCCTTGGAGATTAACATTGATTTATGGAGACCAAAGGAAATTAGAGCTGCAAAGGAACAAGAAATAGCTAGAATCAAAAAAGGGATTAAGTGGGATCTAATAAAAGAATATAAATCAATATAATTATTAAAAGAATATGGGGTCAGGGAATAAATTATTAATATGGTAATAAACAAGGATAACACACTTTGTATGCAGGAATGTTAGGGAATAATGAAATCTATTTCCTCTATATTACTTAAAGTTTCAGAAAATAAATCAGAAAAAGGGAGTACATGGTATGATGTTGAATTCAAGGTATTTAAAAAAGAAATTAACATTGCAGCAAGGAAGGTTTATAAAAACCCCAACAAAATAAATAAACATCGGCTTAATAGCATGAGGAAAGAATACAAAAATGAATTGAAGTCAAAACGGGATAACTATAGAACAATATTATGGAGTGAATTTGAAAAGGCAGTGACGGACAATGATAACAAAAAATACTGTCACTTGCTGGCAAAGGGATGGAAAAGATATTCAGAAGATATTGAAAATTATAAAGGCCTTTTTGTTTTATAATAATAATTTAGATCAGAAAGGTAGGGAAGGACCATATGAATGGATACCATTAGACGACTCAATTACAGAAAAGGAGAATTATAAGGCCATAGAGGTGGTAAAAAGAGACAAAGCCCCAGGTCCAGATGGTGTGCCAATTAGATGTTGTAATAGATGATCCAGAGCTCTGGACACCTGTCCTGAAAATCGTGTATAATATTGTACGAACGACGGAAAATATGCCTTCCACTTGGAAAGAAAACATTATTACTCTTATTTTTAAAAAGGGAAATAGGGTTAACCCCAGTAACTATAGACCCACAAGTTTGGTAGATACTTTGCAGAAACTATTTACAAAGGACTTACACATGAGAATAATGGATTGGATAAATAGTAGAAGAATAATTGATGAAGCCCAAGCAAGCTTCATGCCACAGCACTCAACCATAGATCAATATTATACTTTAGCTCACTTAATACATAAATATACAAGGGTTAAAAGACAACAATTAATTTGTGTCTTTATAGATCTAAAGGCTGCATTCAATAAAGTTAACAGAGAGAAACTTTGGGCTGCATTAGAGGAAAGCGAGATGGAAACAGCAATGAGTAATTTATTAAAAACACTTTATCAGGAAAACTACGCAACGGTGAGATATAATAAAGAAGGAGACACTATCAATAAGTTCCCCTCCAGCACTGGAGTAAAAAACAGGGATGTGTATTGTCCACAATACTATTTAATGTATTTCTAAGCAGAGTCATGGTAGATGTGTACAATCCTGAGCTGCACATGCCCCAGCAGGGTGGCAGGTGTTGCCTCTACCTGGCATATGCATTTGATCTGGTTCTAATCTCAACCAGTTACCTAGAAATACAAAGAAGTATAAACAAACTTTATGAAAACTGTGCAAAAGCATCCTTGGTGATAACTTTTGAAAAAACAAAGTATATGGTATTTGACAATCAGAAGACAAATCAGGGGAAATTATGCAGTTTAAAATGTAAGAATTTCAAAATAGAACAAGTTAAAAAATGTTGCTACTTAGGGATGACAATTACAAGGGATTCAAAATGGAAAGAACATTAAGAAAAAATTACTCACCATAGTAATGTTGTTTCTTCTAATAGAGTCTTGCTATATTCTGACTATATGCAGTTAGCCCCAGCACTTGAACTGCCTAATGGCTGTCACAAATTGTTTTTAGGGTCAAAAGACTCAAGTCAAGAACCCCAAAAAGAAAGCTAAATGTAAAACCAAAGTAGGTAGTGAGATTAAAACATTAATAAAACCCATAAGATAGGGCAAGCCAAGTACACCTCTGGGATGCAGCACTGTGCCTGCCCACCCACATCCCAAAAACTACTAGGTTCTAGGAGGGGAGGCAGGGAGGGAGTTCAGAATATAGCAAGACTCCATTAGAAGAAACAACATTACTATGGTGAGTAATTTTTTCTTCAAACATCATGAAGTCTTGTTGTATTCTGACTATATGCAGACTACCAATCAGTACCCCCTTGGAGGAGGGAGTCACAGAACCTATTTTGGAAACAGGCTCTGCAGCACAGCTGTGCCAAACCTAGCAGCACATCTAGACTGAATGTCCAAAGAGTAATGCTTGGTAAATGTGTGAACAGTTTTCCAGGTGGCTGCTTTACAAATTTCCACAAAAGGTATATCCTTAGCTGCTGTGAGTGAAGCAGCTGTACCCCTGGTAGAATGAGCCCTCAGGTCTGAGGGAGATTTCTGTCCAAGCTTTGAATAACAGAATTGGATACAGGAGACAATCCACCTGGCAATAGTTCTCTTGGTGGCTGGTTTACCCTTTCCCACCTCACCATAGGTGAGAAATAACTGAGAACATCCATTCCTATAGGCCTTAGTATGCTTCACATAGTAACTAAGGGCCCTTTTCACATCGAGACTGTGTAATCTTCTTTCCCCAGAGGAAGAATGGTCAGTAAAAAACACAGGCAACGACATAGATTGGTTCAGATGAAAATCTGACACCACTTTGGGAAGAAACTTTCTGTTAGTTCGAAGAACCACCTTATCCCTGTGAAAAGAAATAAAATCAGGTTCCAGTAATAAAGCCTGTAACTCACTGATCCTCCTGGCAGAGGTAATAGCTACCAGGAATACAGTTGTTCATGTCAAGAATTTTAGCTCTGCTGAAGATAGAGGCTCAAAAGGGGGCTGCATAAGCTGTGCTATACAATGTTCAGATCCCAAGAAGGAGTAGGGTCTCAAAAAGGGAGGATTAACATGCATCAGACCTTTGAAGAGCTTCATGAAGGCTGGATAAGAGGCTAGAGAAGAGCCCTTCCCAGCTGAAAGGAAGGCAGACACAGCTGCCAAATGCACCTTAAGAGTAGTGGGTCATAGGCCTAAACTATTAAGATGCACCAGATAGTCCAATACAGTAGCAATGTCAGCTAATTCTGGCTGAACAGAAATCTGGGAACACCAAAACCCAAATCTCTTCCACTTGGAATTGTAAGTTTTTCTGGTAGCAGGTTTCCTACTAACCTTTAGAATATCCAAAACTGATTGAGAAAGGTTTAGATGTGCATACTGTAACTCCTCAAGAGCCAGGCCTTGAGCCTGAGATCCTGAAGACTGGGATAGAGGATCCTCCCCTGAGAGGATGTTAGCAGTTTGAACTGTCTGGGAAGACACAGAGGCCTTGTCACTGACAATGAGAGTAGTAGAGGATACCACGGCTGTCTGGCCCAATCTGATGCCACCAGTATCACCCTGCAAGGCTGAGATCTAATTTTGATCAGGACCCTGAAAATCAAATGGAAATGAGGAAATGCATACAGGAACCTGCTTATCCAATCCAATAGTAGAGCCTCCTGGTGTACAGAGCCCAGTAGAGGAGGCCTGCAACAAAAGAGAGGAAGTTGATGATTGTCCGGGGCTGCAAAGAGATCTATCTCTGGAGTCCCCCACCTTTTGAAGACAACCTGAAGGACCAGGGGGTTCAGGGTCCATTCATGATGACCCTGAGAAATTCTGCTGAGAGCATCTGCAAAAATACTGTCCTTCCCCGGCAGGTGTACAGCCACCAGGGAAGACTGAAGGGAATAAGCCAGAGACCATACCCTCATGGCCTCCATACACAAGGCCGAGGACCAAGTGCCTTCCTGCTTGTTGATGTACAACATGATTGTGGTATTGTCTGTTCTGATTTGTACTACTTTCCCCTGAACCACAGCTGAGAATGTCTGCAGAGCTAGAAAGACAGCCCTCAACTCCAGAAGGTTTATGTGAAGGAGAGACTCCTGGTGAGGCCAGGTTCCCTGAGCTGTAAGCTGGTCCGGGGGGGCCCCCAGCCTAGGAGAGAGGAGTCCATGGTGAGAGTCACTGAAGGAGCCCGACTGATGAAAGGAACACCTTGCCAAAGGTTATCCTCCTCCAGCCACCACTGGAGTGCCTGAACTAGAGTCTGGAACACTGGAACCAATTTGGAGAGAAGGTCCTATTTCTAAGACCAGTAAGATCTGAGATGAAATTGAATATCTCTCATCTGAAACCTAGCTCCCTGGACTACAGCCATGGAAGCTGCCATGTGGCCCAGCAACTGAAGAAAATGTCTGGCTGGATGAGAAATTAGAGGTTCAAAAGAGGAAGCCAGAATGACTAGAGACTGAACTCTTGAAAGAGGAAGGAATGCCCTTGCCTGGGTAGTGTCTATGTCCACCCATATGAAAGTGAGCAGCTGAGTTGGTTCCAGAACTGACTTTTATAGGTTTAGAGTGAAGTCTAAGGACTCCAGGAGCCTTTGGATGACCTCTAAGGCTGACTTGTCTTGGTCTGAGGACTGACCTACTAGGAGCCAGTCATCCAGGTATGGGAACAGAAGTATACCTTGTTTCCTGAGGAACGCTACCACTACTGCCAGGCATTTGGTGAACACCCTTGGAGCCAATGTTAGGCCAAAAGGCATGGCTCTGAACTGATAATGGGCTGAGGGCAACTCGAACCTGAGGTACTTTCTATGGGAATGTCTGATGGGTATGTGGTCTCAGAGAAGGAAGAATTACTCCCAGAGTCACCATCTTGAACTTTGGTTTTGTTAAGTGTTTGTTGAGGTACCTTAAATCTAGGATGGTTCACCACTACCCTGTCTTTTTTGGGGTAAAGAAGTAACTGGAATAAAGTCCTTTTCCCCTGTGAGAAAGAGGTACCTTCTCTACTGCTCGCATGAGCAGAAGAGAGGAGACTTCTGCCTCTAAGGCCTTTGTCTCCAAGGGAGAGAGGGGGTGAAAGATCTTGCTCTCACTTTTGGGAACCTTTTGAAACTGAGAACAAGTCCCTGGCTCGCTAATTCCAGGACCCATTTGTCTGAAGTAATGGAATCCCAGGCCTGGGAATAGTAAGCCAGCCTGCCCCCTACAGGAATTGGGGAGGCAACCCTGACTGACACCTCATGGTGTCTGTTTGGCAGGGTGCTTCGACTGAGTGGATGCTGGGGTCCTGGTCATCAGTCATCTGCCTCTTCTCCTGAAGAACCCCCTCTGTTGGAAAGAAGAGGAAGCCTGGACTTGGTAAAAAGGCCTGTTAAAAGGCCTGCCCCTGTCAGCTCTAAACTGTTGCCTCTGAGGAATGGCCTGCTTCTCTTTTGCTGCAGCACTCCTGTAGGTGGTCCTGTACTCATTCATCTTCTTCATGTAAGCCTCTGTCTGTTCCCCAAACAGAGAGTTACCAGCAACAGGAAAATCTATAGCCTTAGCCTGGGTATCCTATGACAAATTGTTACATATGAGCCAAGCTAATCTCCTCATGGAGACAGATGTAGCCATGACCCTGGAATGCACATCATTCGAGTCAACAGCAGTGTGAAATTGGACCTTGGATGCCTCAACACCATCTGCAGTCACCTTCTCTAGCTCCTTGGCTAGCTGGGGAAGGGGCATTCTTAAATAATTCCAGAACCATATCCCACATCAATTTCTGGTACCTGGCTGTATATGCCATATAATTGGCTTGTCTGAGTCCCAAAGAGGATGCCAAGTATTGTTTCTTGGCCATGGCATCCACTTTGCTAGAATCCTTATCTGGGGGGTGAGATGCCAGGAAAATATTAGCCTTGTCACAGGCTGCAGCCTGCACTACCCCAACATGCTTATGCCAAACTGAAGTGCAGCAGGAACCTCCGGAGTGACTTCACAGTTAGGCGGAGTAAAAAAATCTGATGGTTACACTTCAGAGTGCTAGAGACAGAAGTTTGAAAACCGAGCTCGAGATCAACATTCTATGCTTCTGCATAGAGTTAACTCTTTACTGTCTGGGGCAGTTCAAGTGCTGGGGCGAACTGCATATAGTCAGAACACAGCAAGACTTCGTGGTGTTTGAAAAGACTATTATTCAAAAAGTTAAACGATTTATACCATCGGTGGAAATATTCTCTTATAAATACGCAGGGCAATCAGTTAAAGGAATTATAGGAGCATTAAATGCTAAAATAAAGCCTCAACTTCTATATGGGGTATAAATATGGAGATTAGGAAACACACAAGAATTATAAGTGATCATGAACAGATTTTATAAAAGAATTTTAGGACTACCCAAGGGTGCTGCCTGTAGCCTAGTTAGATTAGAGCTAGGCCAAACAACTATGGCACAAAGCTTAGAACAGTGACTGTGTTTACACTGGATTAAGGTGTATAATATGCAGGGTGAACACCTACCTAGGATTTGTCTTGAGGAAGTGATAATTACACTGAAAGAGGCTTTATTTTCCCTAACATGATAATTGCTGATTCCCTTATTAAATCTTATGGATTATTGGAATGTATCAGTCAAGCTTGCAGGACACCTTTCAAATTTATAGAAGAGCAACTAAGGATCAGAATTTGAGATATACATATACAAAAGGAGAATAGTCTGGCCAATAACTGTAAGTTAAGCTACTGGCTAGCTAGTAATAAAAAAAAAAAATTTGTAATGGAGGGGTACCGTAAAAACGTGAAGAACCCAAAAGATAGGAAAGCTATGACCAGATTTAGATTCAGTTATGTACCCAGTCAGACACTGAGAAAATTCTTTAAACAATCCAATTCAAGTATGTGTGCCTGCAATCTTGGCGATGATAATCTTTTACATCTACTAATATTATGTCCATTGTATAAAAGTGAGAGGGAGAGAATCATGGCTAATGCATTATCAAACTTGAATATGGAGCCTAGATACCTATTAAATTATGTTCTAAAGACCAACAATAAGGAGCTGTTAAGTAAAGTAGCAAGATTTTGTGCGATCATTGAAAGAAAACAAAAATATATTCTTAAAAACATTACAGAAAAGAAAGTTATATAATCTGTAGGGGATAGCTCAAGAAAGAGGAAAAATGTTAGGACAGAAACAATGGCTGGTGTGGGTTTTTAATCACTAAATTATACCCCGATGGATTTCCTAATTGTTGTGTATGAAGCTAAATGGATTGTTATTTTTACTATGTCTTAAATAATTGTAACGATAACATTTTAATTTTTGTCATACAATAAATGAAACTTGAACTTGAACTCCTTACCGCTATATCAGATCACACTGCCATTGGCTTTGACTGTATCAAACCAAAGTTCCTGAAGTTAGCTGCACCTTTCATTGCTGGGCCACTATATAAAATGTTTACCAAGTCCCTCAGTGAAGGCCTCATCCCAGACATATGGAAAACAGCCAGGGTCACTCCAGTCTTTAAAAAAGGGGACAAGAATGACATAACCAACTGTAGGCCGATAGCCATACTTCCCGTATTGAATAAAATACTTGAGAAACTAGTCACCTTGCAAGTAACAGAGTACATCTTCAAGTACAATCTTCTATCCACAAATCAACATGGATTCAGGAAGGGACATACTACCCAAACTGCTCTACTACAACTGACAAATGATGTGCTTCATGCCATGGATCAGGGTCTCCTTACTGGTGCAGTATTTATTGATCTCATGAAGGTTTTCAGTCTTGTTGCTCACTCTCTCCTACTAGCAAACCTCCTAGCCCTGGGTTTCTCAGAATAATTGATAGATTGGTTTAACAGTTATCTGTTCAATAGGACACAAGTTGTAAAATTCAACACGGTACCATCTGATAAAATGGGCATCTACACTGGTGTGCCTCAGGGATCGATTCTGGGTCCTCTTCTTTTCTTGGTCTTCATTAATAATATAATGCAAAACGCCTCCCCTGTTCATCTTTACTTTATGCCGATGACCTGATTCTCTATACCAGCTCCAACGATGTGCTTGATCTTAACCATGATCTCTCTGTGGCTTTCCTCAGTGTTCAAACCTGGATAACCAGCCACAGGCTTGTTTTCGATGTCAACAAAATGTAGTCTATGCTCTTTGGCTCAACTGGCCAGCTAAAAAACTGTTGAGACCTCTTTAGACTCACCTGTGCTGATGGTACCCAGCTGGAGGTAGTTAATTCCTTTAAATACCTGGGGATCCTCCTTGATGAATCACTTACTTTTGATTACCATATCAGCACCACTTGTAAGTCTATCAATGCTAAGCTAGGGCTAGCCTACAAAATAAGCCATGCACTAACCCCCTCAGAGAGACTGGCTGTAGCTAGGGGCATCCTACTTCCATTGCTTACATACGGGGCAGTGACGGGAGCATGTCAATTCGCTCCCACATGTTCGTCCCTGAAAACTCGCTCCCAACAGTTCGCTCCCGACTAATTCGCTCCCATCCCTTTTCGCTCCACGTTATTTCAGTCCCTACTAAAGACAACAGCATTCAAGAAAAACCATCAACAAGCATAATCATTTTTCTTACCTTAATTCACATTGTTCTATTCAGAATCACAGTGTAGTACTCCCCCCTTGTCATGTGACTTATGACTAGTCATGTGATGCAGTGACGTTAGCATCAATGTAGTGTTAATGTTAGTGCAGAAGTTCAAATATCCAGCTAAAAACCACATCTTTATTTAAGGTAAATTATTAAAGTCTGTCATAATGACAGAGGGGTCCAAGCGTGGGTTTAAATCTTTTAGACTGGACAGCAATCTTTCATAAATTTCTTTTCTTTTACCAGGTCGTACAGTGTAAATTGCAGGCTGCATACACCCAAGTCGTTCTCCAATAGTTACATACATTTGAGTGAATAATGTTGGTGCCACACTAAATGTACCATCGGCATACCAATGCTTACACTGTTCAAGGAATGTTAAGTTGCTTTCTGTGCCGAACAAAAGAATCCGGTCACTGTCAGGACTGCTGTCATATAGTAAAAAGTTTATTTCATTGCCAGAACAACCTCTCATTGTCCGATAATATTATGGAATTATGATATCTGACTGTCCGTGGGGATTTGGCAGGGCTCCATGTACACGGATGCGCTGTATAGTGCACTTTACATTTCAGTCTACCATTGTTCTCTGAGCAGCTAAAGACATGTTGTCCTTACAATGCAGCAGAAACTGAGCAGTGGTATCCTGACTACTTTCTGCTCGGATTTTAGCTCTACTGATGGATTCACATCTCTCAACTGCAGTCAAGTCAGGAGCATGTGAGTGTTCACTAAATGTAGCAACTATAGCTGGGTCCTCGTAACTGGCAGTGTGAACCCTGGCATTGCATGTTACGTCTTTTCTAACAGCTCTCTCGCACTGCCAAATAGACTTCCCATTATACCCCCATTTGTGGTGAGTATATATGAAGTTGTTATGGTCCACTAGTTTCTTTTTCTTTTGCTCGGACAGGATAAACTTTGCTTCCATTCTGCAGACTGTGAGCAGACTGTGAACAAGCACTGTAGTAACAGAATCAATTTCCACAGTGCAGCTTTATAACTTTTCATAGCAACAGGTTGAGCACATTAATTTAATTAATTGAATTATTGAATTATTGATTGACAGTAACAGTAAATAGCAAAGTCTGGTGCCGGTTACAAAGGGGTGAATTCTGCGGGAGCGGAAGCAAGTTCACAAGGAGTGAGTTGTGCAGGAGCCAATTGCCAAGGGAGCGAGTCATCGGGACCGAGTTGACTGGGCACAAATTCGCGGGAGTGAATTGACCGAGACCCAGCAGTGACCTATAGCAATACATCAAAGGCTTACCTACATAGATGGGATACAACCTATAATAATATATGTCGATATGCTTCTGCCTCCCCTAAGCTAAAACATCACTGCCTGCTATATATTGAACTCAAGTGGCCTTCCCTGATGGTCCACCATCTCATCTCTCTTGGGAGTCTACAAGACAGTATACTAAGATCTAACATGCCACGTTCCCTCGTCTGTCTGCTTACCCTTCAGACTACCTCCTACAGACTTTGTTCTGCAGACCTTTCCCTACTTCACATTCCCAGATGTAAAACTTCCAAAGGCACCTCAGGTTTCGTGTATGTGGCACCCAGTTATTGGAACTCTTTGCCCCTTGATGTACACCTCGCCCCTAGTCATGCTGTATTTAAAAAGAAGCATACTCACACCTTGCTGAGCGTACCCAATGCACCTGCTTCAACCCTCCCTAGATCTGCCATCCTGCCGTGTACTGAGCCATGATCTCTCCTGCCAATAATCTCCCTGCTTTCACCTATTAACTCTCTCTCCTTTCCTTAGTTCTCTTCTCCGTCCACACTCTCACACTGAACACACTATCCTATGTTGACTTTCTCTTCCACTAACCTACCCCTTTACTTCCTGTCTCTCCACATCTCCTTACACTTGTGATTTTGTAACTTAGTCAATACACTTCATGGAGTCAATTCAATTGTTTTATGCACTTATGTAATGTCTAATCAACCTACTGTATTGCAAAGTCAGTTATGTTGCTGTTGGTTAAATTTGTACCGCTGTATGACTACTATGTTGTATTTTGACATTATCCTGCATTTTCATTTGTTGTACTGTTATTCTCTGATTATTGTAACCTCCCGGGTCGTGCCTGAAAATAGTCACTTTCATGTTTAGAGCACTCACCCAGTTATCAAAAACTAAAATTAATAAATTTTAGCGCTTTTGTCAGTTAATCTAATATAACGAAAATAAACTGAACGCTAATATTTTCTGCTATACAGTAGTACTCTTTCCTTCATTTCCAGTCAAAACGTTACCATCTTACAAATGTTGGTGACAGTGCAAGCTTGTCTGTCATTAGTGCTCTATAGGAATGGCCTTGCCATGAAATGTAAAGCTAATATATAATTGTAAATAGGCTGCCAGCATCCTCTTTACTCCTGTCTCATTATTTTAGAGTTGGAAATAAAAGGGGTTATTATGACGTGACTAGGAATTACTAGGAAAGTCATTTGTGATGCAAAGCTGGTGTCTCACATTTTACATTCAGGCTATGCTGCCATATGTCATTTAAATATTACAAATACTGAAAGGAAAAATAGGCCAACTCACCTAAAGTTTAAAAAGCAGATTTGATAGACCAAATGGCCTTCTTCTACTGGTGTGTTTGTATGTTCGTATGTATGTCTTATTTATTCAGAAACACACCAGGAGCAAATAATTACTAAAACAAATTGCTAAAAAAGCAACAAATATCTGCCAGTACCAATGTTTTGGAATAAAAAAACTCTCCTTCCTCAGGACAAACTGGTCTGCGTTTGAAAGATAAAGATATACAGTATGGGTACATACTATTAACCATATAATAATGATATATTAAAAGCAAAAGGGTGGCTAACTGCATTAAAGGAACAACTCTAATAAGTCAGGTCTGGGAAAAGGATGACACATTGAAATGTATTTTCCAGGAACCACCGTTACTGTCTTTCAAACAACCACCAAACTTATCCAACTGGATTAAAAGGAGCAAACTTGTACCTGACCAAAACAACAGAGCACTAAGAGGCACTAAACCCTGCAATATTCCTAAATGTAAAACATGTGGGCACCTTTCAGGAGCTTGTAGGCACATTTCCAATTCAGACATTATCGACATTCACCAAAACAATAAGTTCAAGATACAAAGGAGTTATACATGTGGATCCAAAAATGTGTCTATTACATCCATTGCAAGAAGTGTCTACAGACAGGCTATGTGGGGAACATTGGGCAATCCCTTTGAACCCAGATGAACTCACACAGGCATGACGTAAACGAGAAAAAGGCTGAAAAACCAGTGGGATATTTCTCTCAATCTGATCACTCCATCTATGACCTCTTTGTTTTGTTTCTCAAATGACACTTCAAAAATACTGAAGAAAGGCATGCCTATGAGCTCAGTCTGCCCACATAATCCCCTCCAATAGTGCTACCCATGCCACTACTGGGCATTCATCTTCCACCCCCCCTCTGTTATCCAATATATCCATGTGTTTATCCCGGGTACACTTAAAACCTGTGACTGTATTTTCCCCCACCACCTCTTCTGGGAGGCTGTTCCAGTTATCCATCACCCTTTCCTTAATGAAGAACTTTCTCATGTTTCCCCTGAAACTATCCCCCTCCAACTTCATACTGCGACCTCTAGTCTTGGAAATTTTTTTCCTCAGAAAAATACTCTCCTCCTGCACCTTTTTTATTGCCTTGAGATATCTGAATATCTCTATCATACAGTATCCCCCACCTCCTCCCGTCCTCCAGGCAGTAAAAGTTTAATTCCCTAAGCCACTCTTCATAGGTCTTCTGATGTAGGCCCTTCACCATTTTGGTTGCCCTCCCCTGCACCGTCTCCATTGTGTCCCTGTCCTTTTGAAGATGGGATCTCCAGAACTGCACACAGTATTCAAGGTGCAACCTCACCAACAAAGTATACAGGGGAAGTGTTGCCTCCATCCATCTGCTGGTGATACCCATCCTTATGCATCCAAGCATTTGGTTAGCCTTTCCCACTGCTTTCCCATACTGCTTTGCCACCTTAAGATCATCAGTATGAAGATTCACAAGTCTCTCTTGCCATGTAACCTCCTGTACCTCTCCATCAAGTGTGTACTCTGCCCCTGGGTTCCTGTGTCCCATATGCATAACCTTGCACTTCTTTGTGTTGAATTAATTGCCTCTCACATACCTACCTCTTTATCGCACTTTGCAACCCCTCCCCACCTCTCTCCTAAATTGCTAATTTCTTTGCATTGTCTCTCTCAAGCTCCCTCACCCCCTGCTGTTTGTCTGCTGCCAGTTTTACCGCCCCCTGTTTAGATCTTTTGTCCAAGTCTATTCTATTTACACTGCCTATCTTGTCTCTCCCTTTCAAATTTTAGCCTGAGTAGAGCTCGTGGATCCGGCAGCACCCCCGGCCATATTCCTGGCCGCCGCCGCTACTGCCACTGTTACTGCTGGTCTCCTGCCACCCTCCTAGTCCAGATTCCCGGACTCTGCTTCAAGGTATGGCCACTGTGCACTCACTCTAGATGGTCCACATATAGCGGTTTGCCGATTGGTGCACCTTTTTTACTAGGTGTCTCTGGATTGGTTTAGATGTTATGGCAGGACTCCTAATTGGTGCACCTGAAAGCCAGCTCTCCAGACTGTTATTCCCCGCTGAAAGGTGCGCTTTCACAAGGGCCTGGACACATAAGTGTGGTGGTGTTTTTTTCTCCCAGCCCCGCCACCCAGGCCTCCTATTAAATACACAAACAGGTCCCGCCTTCCACGGGTAGCTCTATTTCTACTTGCTGACACTGTGCTTCTCCCCTCCCTACCACACAGTTTCTGCAATCTCCTTGTGTGGCTCCAGGAACTCACTTATCTATTGGCTACCTTGCTTTATCAGTTTTTCCAGCTTTTCAAACCACCTCTTTCAATATTCTTATTCTTTAACTGTCACCGTATACTGCTTGTGCATTCCACTCAGCTCGGTCCTGATTATCTCATAGCTCTGGCCTATCTCACAACTCTTTCCTTCCTATCTAAGGACTGACAATCTGGGCATTCCCCCCCTTCCCACTACTGCTCGAGTTTCTGCTCTGACTCCCCTCACAGGCTCCCCAAGTTCCTATATTTACCACTTTATATTAATTCTTACTGTCCTCTTGTCAGTTACCTTTCTCCCCCTTGCTATTGCCCACCCTTACTAGACCTATTTTCTGACCGTATCAATGCTCCCAGGGCATATTAAAATGTATAAACTGCCGGTGCTATTGTGTGTCCTATTCACCCTGCCTCTTCTACACTTATCTACCCCAGGAATCCCCTATGCTGATTCTGCCCTTTCACCTTCCCTAAAACAGGATTTTAATTTCTCCAATCTATTAGTGGCTCCTGCAACCTTGTGTGATCCCACTCCTTTACTCCTAAGCAAAAGCTGGACCTATCTGGTTGCTCATGCCCTCAAAGGTTGCTCCCTGCAAATTCACACCTTATCTCCCTTCCTACATCGTAAGCTCTGGTACCTCCTCCTACTGGCCATAATGCTGTCTGGGGATGTTCAGCCTAATCCTGGGCCCTTGACTCCTAATCCAGTTCCCATTTCTAATGCTAATGGCCTACTTATTGTCCACCATAACATCAGGATCCTGGAGTGAAACTTCATGGAACTTGAATCCTGGACCGTACTCTACAAACCAGATATACTATGCATCACAGAAACTTGGCTGAAGCCATCCATCCCTGACTTCTGGTACTCCCTGCCATCTTATAGTCTCTTGCAGAATGACAGACCTGCCCCAAAAGGGGGGTAGGTAGAGCCATTTACTTTAAATCACACCTACAGCTCTCAGTGATTAGCTCCTCCTCTTCCCTAAACCACTATGAGGCACTCCATGTCCTACTCACCCTTGGGTCCAAGAAACTGAATATTATTTGTGCATATAATCCCCCTTACCATGGCCTGAAAGGACTAAATGAATTGCTTGAACAAGCTGATATTCACTTGGGCAATAATGAAGTTCTTACATTAGGGGACATTAATATAAACTGGCTGGGGAATTCACAAATGACGGCTTTGACTAAACTACAGAGTTTCAACCTTTATAAGCTTATCTCTGTACCCACCTGGACTGTGCCTCATTCCAATACCGGCACCCTTCTGGACTGGATCTTGACAAACCGCCCTGAAAATATTGTAGATGCTGGAGTCCTAGCAGATGCCATCTCAGACCACTCCCCTACTTTCTGTGTCTGGGGTAAAGGCCGGCAGGCTCCAATGAAGCCACGCTTCATTACTTTTCATGATTATACTAACTTTGACCAGGAGGCCTTCTTGTCTGACATAGATTGCATCGACTGGTCCTCTCTCTATAGCTCATCTGACGTTCAAACTGCTCTTGATATTTTCTTATCCAAATTCCTTGCATTACAAGAATTCCACTGTTAACTTGTTACCAAGCGGGTTAGAAACAGGCAGACCCGATGGTTAAAATCTGACCTTCTATCTAAATTACATCTGAGGGACAAATCGTGCCTCCATTACAAGAAATCTGGTTCTCCTGCTGACTTTAATTCTTACAGATCCTTGAGAAATACTTGTAAGAAGATGAGACAAGCAAAAAGCTCATACTGCAGAGATCTCCTAACTGACTCCCAGGGGGACCCTAAAACATTTTGTTTCCAAATAAAATTCTTCCTGGGATTCAGCCAGTCCACCACTCTGAATAGCAGGTCTCTCAATGGCATCCACTGCAACAATCCCCTCACAATTGAAAATTTCTTTAATAGGCAATTTGCTGATCTCAACCACTAGACTTCCACTTTCACCACCCCATCATACCCTATTACTCCAGGAAATACCACAGGACCTACTCTCCACTTCAAGGCTATCTCCAAACATGATGTTCTCCAACTCCTTAGAAACATCTCAGAGCATGCAGTGGTTGGGTCTGATAACTTGGAACCCAAGATCCTAAAGTTGACTGCAACTTATATATAGGCTCCCCTTGCTAAAATGTTTAGCCTCTCCCTGTGTCACTGCACAGTACCGCATATCTGGAAATCTGCTCGAATTACCCCTGTGTTTAAAAAAGGAGACCCGCTTGATCCATCTAACTACAGACCCATTACCATACTATCTGTTCTCAGTAAAATTCTTGAGAAACTTGTTGCCACCCAAACTACTACCTTCCTCCTGAAACATGATCTACTAACTGACGCTCAACATGGTTTCCGCAAGGGCCATAGTACCACAACTGCCCTGCTCAAGTTATCGTCTGATGTCCTAGTGGCTATGGACTCTGGTAGACTGACTGGGGCCATCTTTACTGACATGACCAAAATGTTTGATTTAGTAGACCATTCCATTCTAGCTGCTACCCTCAGCTCTCTAGGTTTCAAACCCAGTGTAGTAAAATGGTTTGATAGCTATCTGACGGATAGGGCCCAATACATGAAATTTAACTCCACTTACTCAGAAAATGTTTCTATCAACATTGGGATACCTCAAGGGTCTATCCTGGGTCCACAACTATTTTCCATCTTTATAAATAGCATTACTACCAATCTTCTTGGTACTTCCTCTTTAATCTATGCAGATGACATTGTTCTGTATTACAGCTCAAATAGTATGGAGGACATAAACTTAAAAACTCTCCCGTGATTATCAGCTCATCCAACTATGGCTAACAAATCACAAACTTGTTCTAAATGAATCAAAGACACAAGCTATGCTATTTGGCTGTAGTATCACACTCAAACACTCCCAAACTCAACTAAATGTCTCCTCATCTGATGGCACATCTGTTGGGGCGGTAACCGCTTTCAAATATCTGGGGTTCACTCTTGACCCATCCCTGAGTTTTGACCTTAATATTCAGGCAATTGCAAGCTAGTTAACCCTAAACTTGGGATTGCCTACCGGGCAAGTTATGCTCTCACTCCTGCCACTAGACTTGCAATTGCTCGTGGGATATTACTTCCCTCTCTCACCTACAGGGTTGCTACCTATGTGACAGCCAGCAATTCGAGTCTTCAAAAGTGGGATGTTACTTACAATAACATCTGTCATATTGCCTCAAGCTCCCCGTGGCTTAAACATCACTGCCTTCTCTACTCAGATCTTGGATGGCTCCTGCCAAAAGAACTAAGGTCCTATGCTCTTGGATCAATTACTGATAACATTATCAGATCCCAAACACCCAAACCTCTGGCCTGTCTCCTTCCCTATCAGAAATCCAAATATGTATTACACTCTGCCGAAAATGCCCCTGTCCATATCCCGAGACACCATACCCTAAAAGGTAGTCATGCCTTTGCCTGTCATGGGCCCCTTCTCTGGAATTCACTCCCTCCAACACTTTGTCAATCTGCTTCCCACATCTCCTTTAAGAGAGAACTTAGGCACTACCTCATCTCCTCCCATACATACTTATGTTTTCAGCCACCCTAGAACTTACTCTCTCCCACTCCACCCCCCTTCCAGCTGTTACCTTGGGGATTGGAGTCTACCCCACACTTGACGCACTTCCTCCCAGTCTCACTCCCCTATCTCTTACTCTCTCTTTTTTCTACTTTCCCCTTTCCCCTTTCCAGCAATAAACTTAGCTATTCCCTCCTTTCCTTTCTCCTTACCTCCTGCCACTCCCCAGCCCTAGTGTTCATTTGTCTCCATGGGGACTCTGCATACATACCCCCTTGAATCCCCTGATTATCTCCCTTTCTTTCACCTCCCATCAGGTCCACACCTTTTCTCTCCACTTCTTTTTCCCATTTTTCCCTCCCCATCTCCTTGCTCCTCTCTCTATATTTCTTCTTAACCAGGTGATCTCTGCCCAGGTGATCTCTGCCCTTGTGTACAGACCCCCACGTTAGGGGGAAGGAATGGACAAGGATATGATGGAAGGCATTCTTAGAATGGCAGAGAAAGGGGAGATACTGTTGATGGGAGACCTGAATATGCCAGATGTTAACTGGAGCACATTTGCTGCAGCCACATCCAAGAGCAGGGCCATTCTTGACACCCTTCAGGTGGCAGGCATTAGACAGCTAGTTTCGGAACCCACTCGTGAGGAAGCAATCTTAGACCTCATACTCTCAAGCGGGGGCAGTGAGAGGATCTCAGATCTAGAAGTGGGTTGCCATCTGGGGACAAGTGACCATCAAACAGTGTGGTTCACGTTAAACTCAGCTACAGAGTCAAGCCATACAAAAGTGAGGGTACTGGACTTTAGGAGGGCTGACTTTGGCAAGATGGGAGAGTGCCTCAGAAAAGCACTAGCAAACAGGCTAGAAGGAGGTGAGGAGCAACAATGGGGAATTATCAAAACTGCCATCACAGAGGCAACAAACCTTTGTGTGAAGCAAATAAACAAATCAAAATGAAAGAAAAAGCCACTATGGTTCTCAAGAGAGGTGGCTGTGAAAGTCAGGAAGAAAAAGATAGCATTCCGGAAGTATAAGGAAACACAGAAGGAGCAGGACAGAGAGCTGTACCAGTTAAGGCAGAAAAAAGAAGCAGGGAGGAAGTCAGAATAGCAAGGCCCAAACTGAGGAAAAGATAGCCAACTCAGTTAAGAAGGATAAAACCTTTTATAGGTACATCAGCGGCGTAGAAAGACAAGGGAGGGATAGTGAGGCTGAATAGAATGAGCGGTGGGTGGGCAGAGGGACAGTGAAAAGCAGGAATACTGAATGAATATTTCTGCTCAGTATTCACAAAGAGGAGGAAGTGCCTAATCCAATTAACAGAAGCACTCTTGATAGGGGGTGATCCCAGTCCTTTCACAGAAGAAAGGGTTCTGCAAGAACTCCTAAAACTGAAGGACAAAGCAATGGGTCCTGATGGAATTCACCCCAAATTCTAAAAGAATTAAGGAAGAAACTAGTGAAACCACTGGCTACTCTTTTAATAAATCATGGGAGGATGGTGTGGTACCCGAGGACTGGAGGAAGGCAGATGTGATTCCCTTCACAAAAGTGGGACCAAGACAGAGGCAGGAAACTACAGACCTGTCAGTCTGACCTCTGTGGTAGGGAAAGTGATGAAGTCACTTCTGAAGGAAAAATAGTTGAGTACCTAGAGGTCAGTGGAGCACAGGATCCAAGGCAGCATGGGTTCACAGCGGGAAGGTCATCAGATGAATCTAATAGATTTCTTTGACTGGGTGACAAAGTAGTAGACCAGGGAGGGCTGTGGACATGTCCTACCTAGACTTTAGCAAGGCATTTGACACAGTCCCACACAAAGATTATTAGTCAAATTAACCAGCCTGGGAGTGGGTCCCAGGGTGGTAGCCTAGGTAAAACATTGGCTGGACAACAGGACACAGAAGGTAATTGTAAATGGAGTCCACTCTGAAGAAAGGGCAGTTACTAGTGGGGTACATGAGGGTTCAGTATTGGGTCCAGTCCTTTTAATGTCTTCATCAGTGACATTGCAGAGGGACTGGAAGGAAAAGTATGCCTTTGCAGATGACACAAGATCTGCAACAGGGTTGATACACAAGGAGGCATGGAAAGGATGAAAAGGGACTTGGCAAGGTTGGAGGAATGGTCAGACGTATGGCAGCTAGGATTCAATGCAAAAAGTGCAAAATAATGCACTCGGGAAACAAGAACCCAGGGAAGAATACACAATGGGTGGGAAGTAGTAACAACAACAAAACAGGAAAGGGACCTGGGGGTAATCATATCAGATGACCTTAAGGTTAGCAAGCAATGTGGAGAAGGTAGTAGGGAGGGCGGGGGTATACTGGGATGTATAGGGAGAGGCATCAGCAGCAGAAAACAGGAAGTTGTTTTCCTCTGTACAGACAGTTGGTGAGACCCCATCTGGAATACTGTGTCCAGTTCTGGAGACCCCATCTCTGCAAGGACATAGACAGGATAGAGGCAGTCCAGAGGAGGGCAACTAAAATGGTGCAGGGCCTGCAAAAGAAGCCATATGAGGAGAGACTAAAGGAGCTTAATATGCATACCCTTGAGGAAAGAAGGGAGAGGGGGGACATAATAGAAACCTTCAAGTACCTCAAGGGAATCAACAAAGTCCAAGAGGTGCATCTTTCCAGAAAAGACTTGCAAGAACAAGGGGACACAATTTAAAGATAGAAGGAGGGCGGTTCAGGGGCAATGTGAGGAAGTATTATTTCACAGAGAGGGTAGTGGATGCATGGAACAGCCTTCCTGAGGAAGTTGTGGGGACTAAAACTGTGGGAAAATTCAAGAATGCATGGGACAGACATAAGGCAAGAAGATATAGGCTGTTGGTTAACTAGGATCTGCGGCCTATCCTGTAGGTAGGGAAATGGGCAGACTAGATGGGCCTAGCGGTCCTTATCTGCCGTCAAAGTCTGTTTTTCTATGTTTCTATGTAACTGTCCCAGGTACCTGTATATCTTGTCTGACATCCCCCTGCTCTCCACATTACATCAAGAAATACTGCTGCCTCCACATCTGTTACAGTTTACTATCCTTCCCCATCCCCGCTGCCCCCTGTACTTTCTCCACTGATCCCCTCTGCCCCATCCTTCCCTTCTACCCCCTCATACTGTGCCCTCTGCCTGTTTCCTACATCCTCTCTGGATCTTTATATTAGGGGTTTGTCTACACCCTTGGATCTAGTGGTATACTCTGAAGACCAAACCAAAAACCCAGAGTTGAAAACCAAACCCAACCCTGCCCTGTCTAAATCAGTTACACTGTGGCAGTAATCAGTACTCTATTTAAATCCTATCCAGAAAATAATAACGTTTCAGCTTTGCAGTAGAAGAATCCAGCAGTGAGTATACAGTAACTAGACTCAGTGGCTTAATGCAATACTAGAACATAGCAGTCTAATTTTGTGTAGTAAAATATTTATTTATACAGGAGTCAAAGAACATTACCATTAGGGTTATGACTATCCTTTTTATAAGGTGTCCCCGTAAGATGGTACATCTTGCTTGGATTTACTTGCTTGGAAAGATTAGACAAAGTAGGCAACAGGCCCATAGAAATGTCTGCCACTCCTAGTGGAGGAATTTAAGGTCCATTTGTCAATAGTTGTTTGTCAAGGCTAATTTAAAAGGGCTCAAAGGATGAAGCATTAACCAATCCCCTAGGCAATGAGTTCCATACTCATGCAGTTCTGACTGTATAGAAATGGCGTCTCTTTTTGGTGTTCACATGTGGGATTACCAACTGATGTTATGGGATCTTAGTTGAGTTGTCCTAGTAGTTAGCTGTAAACTACACTGTTTCATGAGTTTGTGATTTTTCATGATGTTAAATAATAATAATAGGCCCTCTCTTTTCCTTCTAGTCTCAAGACTAAACAGATCAAGTGATCTGAGTCTATCCTCATAACTCATGTTAGATAAACCCGAGATTGATTTTGCAAGTCTTCTTTGAGTTGTTTCTAGTAGGTTTATATCTCTTCTTTGGTAAGAGTTCCATATTGGGAAGCCATGGTCTAAGTGAGGAATAATATATGATTTATACAACCTCAGTATGCAATATTTATTTCTGCTAAAACATTATCTTTTTATCAAGTATGGCAGTCTATTTGCTGTTTTTGTTACATACTGGCAGTGGTTTATGGAGGATAAGTCATAATTTACCAGTATACCCAGATCCCTTTCTCTGCTTGATGCTTTCAGGACCTCCCTTCCCTGAAGGTAAATAAGACTTGGATTGCTATGGCCAAAATGAAACACTGTACATTTTGTAGAACTGAATTTCATTTTGGTATACTATGTGGCGGGACAGTTGGGTCTCGTGATTCGATGGATTAGAAATCTGGAAGGGGAGTCCTATGTACCAACCTGGTTACAAATTGAGAGGCAAATGTTAAAGGATTCCAGCCTTTCTCCAGAGGCATTCCTATTTGCTAATGTAGGAAAGGGCCCTTAAAAGATATCCTGGAATCCAATTGTGAAATTGGCAGGAGCCTGGTGGTCGTTTCTTACTTCAGTCCAGAGAAAGAACCAAATGAAGGCTAGAGACCAACCTGTGCTAGGCAATCCTAACTTAGTAATTGGGGATCAAGTAATTAGTAACAGATGGGCTGATCAGTTGTTGGGTCTGAAGATAAGGGATGTGATCCAGGGTAATAGAGTGGCTCTCCCAGTTGGGTGTGAAGGAATGTCATTCTTTAGAAGGTTGCAACTCACACGAATGTTAGAGGGGTTGGGGAAAAGGATTGGAGATTCTATGGATAATTCCTTCACTTGGGACAAATTAAAGTATGTTGATCCTATATCTAAATCTCTTTCACAAGTATACAAGGTGCTTTTGGATTATTTTAGTCCGAACTCTCCTATAAAAGTGGCATATTGGGTCAGGACAATGGCCCCCAGGAACTTGGATTGGGACAATATATGGAAGAGTAACAAGTATATATCTATAACCAAATATAAGAGTATGCAATATTTTATTGTCTCTAATATGTATTTTACCCCTGTGAAACTATGTGATAGACACCTCAGACAGACAGACCTGTGCTTCAGATGTGAGTCAGGAATAGGGGATCTCCTACATGTGTTGTGGGAATGTAGTAAAATAGCACCCCTCTGGGTTGAAATTAAACAGAGTATGGACCCATTGCTGGATTATTCAGAATTTATAATGCCTGAGATTTGTATTTTAGGTGATTTTTCACAAATCTCAGGTACTACACCCAAATATCATCTTTCTTTAATGACAACGATTGTCAAATCTTTTCTGCTACAACATTGGAAAGATGATCAGGTGTATGCATATGATCAGTGAGTGAGAGATCTTATTGGGGCTTTGGGTGGAATACAGAGGCATCTTGGCTTGAAGGGTAAAAAAGGGCTATATGCTAAAAGATGGTCAACACTGGAAGCGATTTACTCACTGCAGAGTAAAGGTACCCAAATACAGGCCTGTCTGTTGAGATGTGATTAGCAGGAGAAGGTTATGCTGGAATATGATACAGATATGTTTAGAATGATGTTGGTCTGATTGGTCAGATAAACCATTATTTTGGAAGGGTTGTAGTGCAAACATAAGGGTATTAGTTTGATGGTCTTGGTCTGCTAGGATAGGTGAGGGGATGGGGACTCTCTCTCTCTTTCCAGGGGACACAGCAGGGAGCCACCACCTAGAGGGATTGCACCCAAGAAAGAGCTTATGAGTTGATGCTCTCATTAGAGAAACAGGAGTTGGGTTATAGGGGTTATTTTTCTTTTGATTAAATTCATTTATTGATCCTGTTACTCTAGGATAAAGGTGCTATAAGTGTATATGAGCACCTTAGAGGGTGGTTTCCTGTGCTGTGTATGTATATAGGTGTTTTGTATATAGTTCTCACAGTCAGTTTGGGACTATGTACCCTGGCTTGGCCAGGTATATGTATGTCTGTCTAAAGTTTTGAAAATCAATAAAGAAGTTTACAAAAAAAGAACTGAATTTCATTTTGTTATCATCTGCCCACTTGTCTATTTGTGGAGGCAGTATAGTGCAGTGGGTTAAGGCTCTGAGTTGCAGATCTGGAGACCTGGGTTTGAATCCCACAGCCACCTAGGTGCATACTGTGTGATCCTGCGCAATGTCATTTAACTTTGTTGTGCTCCCAGGTCACATCTGGAAACAAGCTTTGGCTTAGTGTGCTACTCCTGGTTAAACAATGTTCCCTTTCCCCCTCTTTCCCCTGATCTAGGTCATGGCATAAGGATAAATATTTTTCATAAGAATCTACTTCTCCTCCTGTTTTGATGTCATCAGTGAACTTTGGTATGACACTTTCAATTCTTGAGCCCCTGTCACTAATGAACAGCCCAAATAGCACAGGTCCCAACATGGATCCCTGGGGGAATCCACTAGTGATACATCCCTCATCAGACTGGTGACCATTTACTCTAATGACCTGGGTTCACTATTTCAACCAGTGTTTGATCCATCCTACAATGAACAGATTGAAACCCTTTCTAATTAGTTTATTTACTAGTAGATCGTGTGGAACAATATCGAACGCTTTTCCTATATCCAACAGGATGACATCTACAGGTTTTCCTTTATCGATACTGTCACTCATATTGTTATAAAACAAGACCAGGTTATTTGTACAGTATAGACCCGTATGGAAACCATGATGGGTGGTGTCTTCTAGTCCAAGGGTAGTTAACTCATGCTCAATCTCGTTTTTAAATAATTTCTCCATTAGTTTGCAACAAATGATGTGAGACTAATGGGCCTCTAGTTTGAAACATCACTTCTATTCTCTTTCTTATAAAACAGTACCACTATGGCACTTCTCCAATCAGATGGAACATGCCCAGAGTCCAAAGATTTGTTGAATAAAATGGTCATTGGTTAGGCTAATAGAGGGGCTAGTTTTTTTAATATTACAGGGTGAGTATTGTCCGATCCTGGTGAGGTTTTTGTTTTCAGATTTTGCAATTTATTTAATACTTCCAGTATCTTAAACTGTATTTGCCAGGCATTTGCAATGTTTATTCTTGATTCAGTATATGGGGTTTTGTTAAATACTGAAATGAAATAAGTATTAAAGCACTGTGCAATTTCTAGATCATCTGTTATAGATTCACCATCCTTTGATAGAGAAGCAATTTTATTTATTCATTGTTTATTCTTGTGGGCAGTGGGTGACAGTGAAAAAGCAGGGATACTGAAGGAATATTTCTGCTCAGTATTCACAACAGATGAGGAGGGGGAGGTGCCTAAACCAAACAAGGGAGAAACTCTGAATAGGGGGTCGATACCAGTCCATTCACAGAAGAAAGGGTTTTGAAAGAACTCTTGAAACTGAGGGTGGACAAAGCAATGGGGCCTGATGGGATTCACCCAAGAATACTAAAAGAACTAAGGGTAGAACTAGTAACACCACTGACTACTTTCTTTAACAAATCATGGGAGGATGGAGTGGTACCTGAGGACTGGAGGAGGGCAAATGTGATTCCACTTCACAAAAGTGGGAGCAAGGCAGAGTCAGGAAACTATAGACCAGTTAGTTTGACTTCAGTGGTAGGTAAAATGATGGAATCACTTCTGAAGGAAAGAATTGTTGAGTACTTAGAGGCCAGAGGGACACAGGACCCAAGGCAGCATGGTTTCACAGCAGGAAGGTCATGTTGGACGAACCTAATAGATTTCTTTGACTGGGTGACCAAAGTAGTAGACCAGGGAGGGGGTTGTGGATATGGCCTACCTAGATTTTAGCAAGGCATTCGACACAGTCTCACACAAAAGATTAATATACAAGTTAGCCAGCCTTAGAGTGGGTCCCAAGGTGGTAGCCTGGATAAAAAATTGGCTAGATGACAGGACACAAAAGGTAATAGTAAACGGGAGTCCATAGTGAAGAAAGGAGGGTAACTAGTGGGGTACCGCAGGGTTCGGTACTGGGACCAGTCCTCTTTAATATCTTTATAAGTGACATTGGAGAGCACCTGGAAGGAAAGGTATGCCTCTTTGCAGATGACACAAAGATCTTCAACAGGGTTGATACACAAGGTGGGGTGGAAAGAATGAAAAGGGACTTGGCAAGGTTGGAGGAATGGTCAAATACGTGAAAGCTCAGATTCAATGCAAAGAAGTGCAAGGTAATGCATCTGGGAAACAAAAACCCAGGGGAAGAGTACACAATGGGAGGTGAGTTAATAACAACAACAAAAATCAAATGAGACCTAGGAGTAATTATATCAGATGATGTAAAGGTGGGAAAGCAATGTGAGAAGGCAGTAAGGAGAGCTGGGGAGATATTGGGATGCATAGAGAGAGGCATCAACAGTAGAAAACAGAAAGTTGTTATCCCTCTCTACAGACAGTTAGTGAGACCCCATCTGGAGTACTGCATGCAATTCTGGAGACCTCATCTCTGCAAAGACATAGACAGAGTGGAGGCTGTTCAGAGGAGGGCAACCAAAATGGTGCAAGGTCTGCACCAGAAGACATACGAGGAGAGACTAAAGCAGCTTAATATGTATACCCTTGAGGAAAGCAGGGAGAGGGGGGACATGATAGAAACTTTCAAGTATCTCAAGGGAATTAACAAGGTACAAGAGGGTAGTATCTTTCAGAAGAAGAGATGTGCAATAACAAGGGGGCACAATTTGAAGATGGGGGGACAGCTCAGAGGTAATGTTAGAAAGTATTTTTTCACAGAGAGAGTTGTGGATGCATGGAACAGCCTTCCTGAGGAGGTTGTGGAGTCAAGAACAGTGGGAGAATTCAAGAATGCATGGGACAGGCATAAGACAATTCTAGTGGGGGCAGGAGGAAATAAGCTGTTGATTAACTAGAATCTGCTGCTTATCCATCAGGTAGGGGAAATGGGCAGACTGGGTGGGTCAAGTGGTCCTTATCTGTAGTCAGATTCTATGTTTCTATGTTTGTTTATGTAAGCATAGAAACTCATGATATCTTTAGGGAAGGGGGAAGGGAAGGGAACATTGTTTAAGCAGGAGTAGCACAATAAGCCATAGCTTGTTTCCAGATCTGACCTGGGAGAACAAGGAAGTTAAGTAACTTGCTCAAGATTACACAGTATGCACCTAGACAGCTGTAGGCTTCAAATCCAGGTCTCCAGATCTGCAGCTCAGAGCCTTAACCCACTGCACTACACTGCGGGATAGTCTGAACTTCAATGTCAGTTTAGCCTTCCTGATTGTTTTCTTTAGTTTAGATTGTTCATGCTTTTGCGCCATTTTATTTGATGCTGATGGATTTACTTTATTTTTCCTAAAAGCTTTAGTCTTTTAGATAATTTGTTTTTTGATAGTTGCAGTGTGCCATAAAGGAATAATTCCCTTACTACTGGATTTGGGTCTAGAAGGTACATACAATGCCTCAACTTCTTGGATAGTCTGCTTTATTAATTTCCAGCTGTGTTCAGTATCCAGGTTTTTAAGTTTATTTTCCCAATCAATTTCTCAAAATGCCTCTCTTATTTTATTCCAGTCTGCATTCTTATAATTTTTAATCATCAATGTTTTTTTCATTTTTAGTCGAACAGTTTGATACTGTGCATTGGACCATATAGAGATCGCTTGTACCAAGATGGTTTACTGTTTTAGATCTGATTATTCTATTTTCTGTATTTGTAATTATTAAGTTCAGAATCTTGGACTCTCAAGTGGGTTCCATCATAAGTTGTTTACACCCATATTGGGGCATTGAAATCTTCTACTACTACCATCTCCCCTTTGTTAGAAGCAAGTTCTATTTTATGTAGTAGTGTGTTGCTATAACCTTTTGAACTAGATGGAAGCTGATAACATATTCCAAGGGTTAGTTTAAGTGAGTTCAGGAAGTATAAAGTTAGCCAAAGGGATTTGATCTGGGTGGGATGCTGATCATTAAAATTTATCTCAATACACTTAATATCGTTATTAACGTAACAGCATACACTATCCCCTTATCTATTGTCCCTATTTTTATAGAACAATTGATAACTTAATAATGTTATTCATCCATGGACTAGACTCATCCCACCATGTTTCCATGTCACAAGCAATGTCAATACTATTTTCCATTAAATACATCTCTAATTCCAATTTCTTAATCAAATTGTGGCTTCTAGCAATGATTACTACCAGCTATCTAAATAAGTTTCACATAGAACCTGATAAATTTTACAGACACAGACACTATAACTAGAGGTGTTGTGAAGATAAACTTTGCCCCTTAAATTCACATGAATTGAATTTGTGGAATTTGCGGAGTTTTTGGAACACTCCGGAACTTCGATTTTGTGTCATTTGTGTGAAAATGTTGATGAAATTTGCCTTTTTCTAATGTGAAGCATGAATTTCTCAGGCAGAGTGTGAAATTTGCGGGTGAAATTTTGCACTCTGTGGCAAAAACCTTTAAATTGCGGCTTCAGATTTCATGAAATCACTCTGCAAATTCCACAAAATGCACAAATTAACTCACGGAGCAAATTTTGTGGACTTTGCACACCTCTAACTATAACCAAAATCATAAAAGACAGTACAGATTACAATAATTGACAAAATGTTCAGTATTATGACAATAACAACGGGTCAAGGAAAAAACCTATATATTCACCTGTTACATACACATCTATAGTTTACTTATTGTCATTTTAAAATCTGGGATGGTAATTCTAATTCTCTAATTTGTGGGGGAAGTTCATTTCAAGCACAGGCTGCCTTGAATTGAAAAGTAATTTTACCAAAATTATTGTTTATTTTTGGCACAATTAAATATCTAGCACCCTTTTTTCTTAATTTGAAGTTATGATTTGGTTTTAATAGTTTATTTGATAAACGTATTGGTTTGGTATTCTTAAGTATTCCATGTATTTGGGTTGCCCAAATACCCTTTCTCTGTACTTCATGTGGATTCCAACCTAGAGTTGAGTACATTGTGCAATGATGGGTAAAATAGTCACAGTTCAATACAAATATTGCTAACCTATTATAACTAAGATCCAAGTTATGTAAGTGCTTTTTGTTGGCATGTCTGTATACATATTTAAGAACAACAAAATTATGAAGGCATGTTGTAATTTTTCTGTGCACACTCATACCTTTCGTAATTTTCAGTATTTATTTTTTATTTATTTATGATTTTGGTAACCAGGTAGGTGCGCTGATCCCAGGGACCATTTTCAGGCATGACCCAGGTCACATGCAGTGGTACAGAGTTAAACATAAACAACAATGCATAGAACAGTAGGCAGTCTGACAAATAATAAAAGGTTACAATAGTACACAGATTACAAGGTAGCAAAAATACACAAACTCACATGCTACAAGGTTACATAGTACATAAATCCAATGTGCATATACATAAAGAAAAATACATATACATGAAATTCATATACAGCAAGTTGCATTGGAGATAATCAATGTTCCTCAGGAGTAGCATGAAAAGGATAAAGCAGGGCTAGCAGAGAAGAAGAGAGGGAGGGGTGGGAGAGGAAGGTGAATTGGAGGATTTACAAGGGGAGATGTATAGGCATGTAATTCATGTGGTGAGGGCAGTTGAGAAATGAAGGACTAACCAAAAATGCAGTGGCAGCAGAAAGTCACCAGGAGCCAGTCTTTGAGGTAAGATTTGAACTGGCAGTGTGTGTCAATGGAGTGGAGCTTGGCAGACAGTTTATTCCACAGCATAGGGGCTGCCACTGATAAGGCTCTACTGCCCATATTGGTGGATACCCTGGGAATATTCATAGGGGGAATGCTGTTTGAGTGGAGGCTGCAGTGTACAGTTTGGACCTTGAGGAGGGCTGCAAGGGGAGATTCCTGGCCAGTACAGATGACAGAATCCACCGTGCAGCAAAGGGCAAGGTCAAAGTGGCCTTGCAGCTGAAGCTATCCTAGTGAATTATAAAGAACACAGTGGTGAGTAGTCAAAGGAGTCAGCAAGGTGAAATGACAGGCACTATTATAGGCAGAAGAGAGCTTGTCCATGAGGGTTGTGGATATCCTAGCATAGATGGGGGAGAAGTAGTCCAGGACTGGGAGTAGATTTTCCTGGATGATGGCAAGTCGGGCCTCTGGGGTGAGGAATTGTTGGAAACTGTAAGCAGCACCTAATGTTTGGTGAAACCTTCAAACTAATGAGTTGATGTGCTCAGAGAAAGAGAGGGAGGGTTGAGTAGAACACCTAGATATTCGAAAGTATTGACATCTTCAAGAGCTTGGCCATCAGGAGAGACAATGTTGAGAGGGGGGTGAGTTTTGGATTTGGCTAGGAAGGGCTTGGATCTGAACAGCATTGATTTTGTTTTTGTAGCATTAACCAGGAGGAGGTTATCAGCAAACCAGTTGTGGGCTGCAGCATAGTTTTGAGTTAGAACAGAAAAAATGCACGCAGGGGATTTATCACTGTAGAAAAGTATGAGGTCATCAGCATAGAGGAGAGAGAGGCATCTGAGACTGTCTTAGGGAAGGGAGTTAATAAATAAAGAGAATAGAAGGGGGCCTGGAATGGAGCCCTGGGGGACACCTGTTGAGATGCACAGGGTGGGGGAACAGGCAGGAAGAATACTCATGAATTGGGAGCGATCAGTGAGGTAGCTCTTGAAGCAGTTAGTAACCTCCTGAGAACAGCCAAGACAATGTTGTTTGGAGAGGAGGAGGGTATGTTTGACCATTTCAAAGGCTTTGGAGAGATCTACGAAGACCGTGCCAATGGCGTTAACATGGTCCATGTTTATGAGGATGTGGTCGGTCAGTAGTGTGAGGACAGTGGTGGTGGAATGGTTCTTGCAGAAGCCATGCTGTTGGCTACACAGGAGGTTGTATTTGCCCATGTGCTCAGCAAGCTGATCATGGATAGATAGCCTTCTTGAGTAGTTTGCTAAGGTTGGGGAGGATGGAGATTGGACAGTAATTGTCTGCTGATAGAGGGTCACTGGCTTTGAAGATGGGAATCACTGTGGCAGTCTTCCAGGGGTTAGGCATGGAAGTGGTGGAAATGGCAAGGTTAAAGATACAAGTGACTGGTTCGATGATGGATGGAGGAAGACTGGTGATAGTCCATCTGCCCCAGGGGAGCCATGATTTAGGAGGCTTTTGAGGAGCTTAGCAGTGTCAGCAGTTGAGAGAGCTTTAAAATAAAATGGGGGGATTTGGGGATGGATGGTAGGTCCAGCAGAGGTCGACAGGGGGTTTGAATGGGGGGGTGAACTATTTGGCTGGTCATTTGGGAGTTTACTTAGATACATGGATAGGTCAGAGAATTTGTCATTGAAAGCTCTGGTCACTTCCAGAGGGTCTGTAATGAGGCTATCCAAGGAGTGTAGCTGCAGGGCTGCCTTACTGGAGTGGGGGTTTAGGAGGGAGCTGATGGATGCCCAGAATTTCCTAGGGTCTCCAAGGTTAGCCTGTTAGAAATTATGGAAATGAGTCAGTTTCAGGGATTTGGCCAGATGTTTGCACAGATTCCTATTATGCCTTTAGGCATCAAAGACTGCAGGGGAGGGTGATGCCTTGTAGGTGGACCAAGCACGATCCCTATCCTTCATAAGGGTGAGGAGGTCCTTTGTGACCCAATGTGAGCAACTGCCTCTGATCCTTCTTGTAGTGACAGGAAAGTGCCTGTCCTGTAGGATCATAAGGGCCTGTGTAAATAGGGTTATTGCCGGAGTCACATCAGAAAGTAAGTATAGAGCAGATCAGTCCAGGGACCAAGCCTCCTCGAGGAAGTTTGTGGTGTTGGGGCTACTGAAGTTCTGGAAGGACAGATATTTGGGAGAGGGTATTTAAATGTTGATGACCAGAGGAGATACGTAGGGGAGTGGTTACTAATGGAGTCCACCATGGTACCAGGATGCAGTACATAGTCATCGCTGTTTGTGATTATCCAGTCCAAAAGGGTCCGAGTGGCCGTGCATGGGTTTTGTCTGGTGGGAAGCATGATAGCCTGGACCAGGTTGTGTTGTTTTAGGTGGGAAGCGTAGTCTGACTGGTGGATACTCTGCCAGTTTAAATTAAAATCACCGAGGAGAATGGAGTCTCTATGAGACCACAGATTTTGAACATAGTCATTTCTAACATACCACATCATGAAGCTGACAGCTGTCATTTTTCAAATCCTGGCCAAAATGGGATTTCACATTTGCTGGTGTGAAATTATGTTTTGTCCAGTGTTTTTTAAATGATACCTGTCATGTTCAGAAGGAGGGATCATAAAAAGACTATGTTGAGGATTCAGGGGCACAATGTCCCCCCAAAAAGTTATGAAGTAATGTTTGCAAGTGCAGCTGTTGGCCCAATGGGGACCATGTTGCTTTCCCCTGCCAGTGATTTGAGTTTGGGTGTGAGCTCAGTAAGCTAGCTGAATGGGCTGAAGCTGGGGGAAGGTATTGCAGCATTTAGCACTGGCCCCAGCCTGGGGAGAGATAGAGCACTGTTGTGGCACATGGATGACACCTTGTGGTGTTCCAGGGAGCCTTCCCTCATAAGGGGTTGACATGTGTCAAGGCCTGATGGACCCATGCACTGCAGTGGGACAAGTGGGGAGGGAAAAAATGGGGGAAATTTACCTAGCAGGATGAAGGCTGAGTCACTGCATGCCCTGCACCAACAACAGGCCTCTTACTGTTTTCAGCCATCCAGCCCCATCATCCTCCATCTCAGGAACATACCATGTACCTATGGAGCCCCCCACATGTTCCCCCATGACAGGGATAGGAGAGGGATGGGCACCCTTCCCTTGATTGTCAACCACTTTGCTAGTCCATCACCCTGTCGTTCTTGCAGGGCATACAAAAGTTGGTGGCTTGATCCTACCCTGGTGGCACTTGATGAGAAGAGAAACATGTTCATCCCAAGAGGAGAATGGGCTCAGGAACTCTGAATCCTGTATATATATCCCCCACACTAGCTTCAGCAAGTTTTTTTATTTAACATACTTTATTAATGTTATGAAGAACATAACAAAAAAAAAGGAAAAACAATTACAAAAAGCATATACGATACAAACTACATTCAATTAGGCACATGTGGAAAACAACATAAGATCAAAACAACACAAGAACATATAAAAATTCCCCCTCCACCTCACAACTGTTCACTCCGCTCCCTACTCTACCTTGCTCAGTCGAGTGAGTCTGCCACATGACCTCCATACCAAATCAAGCAACCCACCTGATGTATACCCATATAGAAAGCCCTAGGAATGGAGATTATTCAGTATCATAACAGATCTGAAATTTCAAACAAAGCATAAACAACTTCCAAACATGAATGAAAAGGGTATCATCCCTGCACAGTGACATTTTCACAGTGAAGACAACCACAGCAACAAATCTTGCCAGGTCAAGATTGATCACTGTGGTGGTCCGCTGTCTGCCACCGTAGTGATTCACTGTGTTGTGGCCCCAACCCAAACCAACTTCAACTTGGAGTTGGTTATTTAGAGATGGTGGAGTGCGGGGGCAAAGCCCCCCAAAGAACAACACTTTATCTGTTTGGGAACAATGACGACTGTCGGCATTGTTCCTGTCGCTGTTGGAAGTGTTAACATCGATGGTGTTGATGTATTAACATGGAACCAATGAAAAGAGTCTTGCCTATGATTTAGAGACGCCCACATTTTCTCGAGCCTGCAGAACTTTAGCATGCCATTCTAATAATTTGGGGAGACTGCCCCCCCCCCCCCACTGTCATAAAATTTAATTCTTAGCAGCTATAGAAGTCAGTATAAAGTAGTATTTATGAAGTCCCATTAATTGTTCCATGCCCAGACCCAGAAAACACTGCTCTTTTGAAAAGATATCTTGCAACCCTAATAATGGATCAAGAGAGCTAGAGTCCTATGTCTACAAAGATTTGGCATGGGTGCAGTCCCACAGCATGTGTCTTAACATACTTATAAACATTAATCCAGATAGAATCCCATTGATGATAAGGGGCTGCCCATGAGAAAATCTTGGACCAGTAGACCAAAGGGTGCCCAAATCTATTTGGTGTCATGGAACAAATTATCTCACTTAAATGGGAAATAGAGTGGGGTTCCATTGCTCCCTGTGTTAGATCACTGACATTCTGGGTGGTAACACCTCTGGTGGTTGAGTGCATATGGCTTTGATTCTGGCATGCCAAAGTGCACAAAAAAGTAGGCATCTCACATGAGTACACTGGCCTCCGTGAGTGACCCAAGTCCATTTCCAAACCTGTGTCACTGCTGTGGTACCGGTATCTACTCTCCCAACCAGTTCACCTAAAAAATGCAATCCCTTTCCACCCGACACATTTGACACTGTAGACCATGGGGTGCTACTGGAGCGACTGCGGGTTTTTTGTGGGCTGTCTGGTACAGTCCACAAGTGGTTTCGTTCTTACCTCACTGGTAGGTCTCAGAGAGTTGTCACCGGAATTTATTCCTCTGACGCCTTCTCCCTACCATGTGGGGTACCACAGGGCTCCATTTTAGCTCCCATGTTGTTTGCAGTATATGCTGCCATTGGGAGAAATCATCAGGAGATACAGTCTGAGTTTTCACTGCTATGCAGATGATACTCAGCTGTACCTGTCCTTTCTCCCGATCAGAGTGATGCCTCCGTACTTAATAACTGCCTGGATGAGATCAGAATTTGGATGAGTTCGAGCTGGTTAAGACTTAATCCGGATAAGACTGAGGTATTGGTTGTGGATCCAGGTCGTCCTGGGGTTTGGGTGCTGGACAGCCATCGGGTTATTACTTGGTGGTGTACCGCCTTCAGCTCGACAGGTGTGAAATCTGGACGTTATTTTTGATGATGGTCTGACCCTGAAATCACAAGTGTCAGCTGTTGTCAAATCCTCTTTACCATCTGAGGAATATCACCCGGGTGAAACATCTGATTCCCCGGGAGGACCTTCCAAATTCGGTCCACGCCTTTGTTACCACCCGTCTGGACTACTGCAATTCCCTCTACCTAGGGCTACCAGGGGTTGATATCCGACGCCTTCAGCTGGTGCAGAATGCTGCTGCCAGGCTTTTGACTGGGACTCTTAGAACCAGTCATATTACACCTGTGCTTCACGAACTGCACTGGTTGCCTGTTCGGTGGCGGATCACCTTTAAGGTTGGTTTACTAACCTTTAAAGCCCTACACGATCAGGGACCCGGTTACCTGAAAGATCTTCTGGTTCCCTATTGCCCCCCTCCATCCTCTCTGCTCCGCCAGTGAGGGATTGCTAGAGATTTCCAGGGTTCGTTTGAAGCTATCGGGATCTCGTGCCTTTGCCTTGTCGGCCCCAACCCTGTGGAATTCTCTACCTCACTGGTTAAGAGAATGCCCGACCGTTGACAGTTTTAAAATTGCTTTAAAGACATATCTTTTTTACCTTGGCTTATTCTTTATAGTTATGGTTGTTTAGTGTTTGGATTTTCCTGTTCTATTTATTTTTGTACAGCACCTTGATTTTGAAAGGCACTTTATAAATAAACATGACTTGACTTGACTTGACACAGCTGATGAGTAATTTTATTAATTATACTAACCTACTTTCAACTTCATGTCTACAGGTCCAATGGACTAAAAAAGAAGATGGCACAACAAAACACCAGCCCAGTATCAGATATGTATCGTTTTATGTTTAGAGTACCTTGTTTGTCCCAGTTAGTTACTAAAGAGCTGCAGATCCTTTGTGACCCCATTGCTATTCTTATTTTTCAGGTATGACTGGATGTTCCCTAAAGCCAGGTAAGAAATCTTTATGATCAATGTTACATCTAAGCTAGGATGGTGTAAAGGTGCAATTACAAGTATGAAGACATTTTCACTTGTTAGTTGTTTGGTGAAACAGGGCTAAAATATCCCCACTATTCTATTTATTTCATTTCATACAAATCTCTTTGGGACCTGTGTAAGGGAGGATACAATACCACTATCACAAAAAGAAGGAAAATGCATTGCAAAAAAACAACATTAATGCAGGCATTAGAATTGAAGAGCACAAAGCACACAAAATAGGGGCATGAAACAAACATTAGAATTTTTGGTCTCTGGAGTTTTGGTGAATCAGTGGTAGGGTGTTCCTGGGGGTTGTCAACCCTAATACCCACCCTCTCCCCTAAGCAAACAGGTTCAGACATCATCTGTTTTCTTTGTGAAGAAATATATTACTGATTTTGTTGAAAACATGTGACAAGCCATACTTCTCTACCTCCAGAGAGTGTATCACTATAATGCAGTGGTTTGGAGCTGTACCTTGTGTTTTTGATAGCAAACTATGGGCTTTGAGGACAGGGGTGGGCATATGGGCTGACAACCCCAAGAAGCACCCCACCTCTGATTTGCCAAGACATTGGATACCCAAAACCATAATGTTTTTTTCATTTCCTTTCTTTGTAGTCTTTGTGTTTTTCAACTCTAATGTCTGTATTAATGTAGTCTGCAATGAATTAAAAAAAACTGCGTTAATACACCAGTTAGGGAAATGTGGCATCAGGGTTTCAAACTCTAACTCCCCATTCCCCTAGGCAGCCAAAGGGACAAAGCAACACAAACAACCACAGACAGCCATCATCGAGTAAGACAAACAACATACAACACTTTCCAGATGATACAAGAGACATCCATCATCATGGTCCAGCATTTCTCTAGCCATGGATACACATGCACACTTCAACGTATACACACCCATCCCAGACTGCAGTTATGTTATCTAATGTGTGACAGGGTCACTGTACTGTATATATGCCGTAATTTTCTAATGTCATGTTTTTTATTTTAATTTGATTGTAATCATTATCATGTACTGTTTTTGATACTAAGAAATAGGATTATAACTGCATGCAAATGGTGAACTTTTTTTTTCTTTTTTCTTTTGCATGGAATGATGATTGAATGCTACTGTCAATAGTAGGAAACAGCAGGCAATGGTAGTAGTGCACCTTGAAATACAGCTTATTTATATTACTAAACTGGGATAAGAATTTCGTGCAAATATCCCCAAAGTTTTGAGGGTACAAATGTATATGTAATCATGATTGTATAGTAATTTCAATTGTAACAAATAAAGGGAATGATAACAAAGCAGTAAGACATGACAGGGTGTGTTTTGTGGTGAGATAATGGCACACCTTGAGTGTGCTGTGAGGCACGAGGCATCCCTGAGTGCCTTCAACCACCCAAGAAGTGCTGTTGTCCCACTACTACCCCTCCACCTCCTCCAGTGGACTGTCTTATTGCAATTATAAGATGTGTCCAGGTTTTTCTGAGGGGTTGGGGGAATGCACCAAAATCAAAAAAGAAACATACTTTTGACCTTTTTAAAAAAGCTTCATCCACCTCAACAAAATAGTCCCAGCACATCCCAACTAGAGATGCAGTGAAGTTTAAATTCACTGGCGAAGTTCCAGCAAAGTGGCAGATATTCACACTTCGGGGAGCTTTGTGAAGATTCCCCTTAACTGAGAAACTTGGACTTCACCCAAAATCATGAATTTTCTTTACCACAAAATGTGAAACTTTGCCACAAAGTTGGAATTTTGGCTCTTGGCGGCAAATTTCTACACTTTGCGGTCTGTGGATTCTTTGAATTTTGTGAATTTGCACTTCATGAAATTTGTGAAATTCATGGGTTAATACACGGAGTGCATTTTGCCAACTTTGCCCATCTCTAATCCCAATGTTGAAATGCCATCTAACATTTAAATATTATACACAGCCAAATACATGTATTTTTAATTAGCTCTTAAGCCCTCTATTTCCCCAGCTCACCCCCATGTAACCATTTCCTCACCTTTCTTTCTTCATCTTTATATTATTCCCTCCCTTTTTCCTATCTTATTTATTTTCTATCTTGCCTACATTCAAGAGATGAAATGTTTACAATGGATTGAATATAAGAATTGAAATCTCTGCTCAGTTCTTTTGGAAGAATGTTTACACCCACTGTCATGCAACGAAGGCCTCAGATAGAAACATAGAAACATAGACTTTGACGGCAGATAAGGACCACTTGGCCCACCCAGTCTGCCCATTTCCCTTCCTATTGAATAAGCTGTAGATTCTAGTTAACCAACAGCCTACTTCCTGCAACCCCCCACTACAATTGCCTTATGTGTGTCCCATGCATGTTTGAATTCCCCCACTGTTTTAGGCCCAACAACCTCCCCGAAGGTGGTTCCATGCATCCACCACTCTCTCCGAAAAAAATTCCTCACATTACACCTGAGCCGTCCCCCCTCTATCTTTAAATTGTGCCCCCTTGTTCTTACACATCTCTTTTTCTGAAAGATGCTACCCTCCTGGACTTTGTTGATTTCCTTGAGGTACTTGAAAGTTTCTATCATGTCCCCATCCTCCTTTCATCAAGGGTATACATAGTAAGCTCTCTCAGTCTCTCTTCATATGGTTTCTGATGCAGACCCTGCACCATTTTAGTTGCCTTCCTCTGGACTGCTTCCATCCTGTCTATGTCCTTGCGTAGATGGGGTCTCCAAAACTGCACACAGTATTCCAGATGGGGTCTCACCAACTGTCTGTACAGAGGGATAACCACTTCCCTTTTTCTACTTGTGGTGCCCCTTCCTATGCATCCCAGTATCCCCCTGGCTCTCCTTACTGACTTCTCACATTGCTTACCCACCTTTAAGTCATTTGATATGACTACCCCCAAGTCCCTTTCCATTTTTGTTGTTGTTAGTACCTCTCCTGCTATTGTGCACTCTTCTCCTGGGTTTTTGTTTCCCAGGTGCATTACTTTGCACTTCTTTGCATTGACTCTAAGTTGCCGTGATGTCTGACCATTCCTCCAACCTTGACAAGTCCTTCTCATCCTTTCTACCCCTCTTGTGTATCAACTCTGTTACAGATCTTTGTGTCATCTGCAAAGAGGCATACCTTTCCTCAGACCCTCTGCAATGTCACCTATAAAGATGTTAAGAGGACTGGACCCAGTACTGAGCCCTGAGGTACTCCACTAGTAGCCCCTTTCTTCAGAATGTGTTCCATTCACTATTACCTTCTGTGTCCTGTTATGCAGCCAGTTTGCTACCCAGGCTACTACCTGGAACCCACTCCCAGGCTGGCTAACTTGATTATTAGTCTTTTGTGTGGGACTGTGTCCAATGCCTTGCTAAAGTCTAGGTAGACCATATCCACAGCCCCTCCCTGGTCTAGTACTTTGGTCACCCAGTCAAAGAAATCAATTAGATTCATCTGACATGACCTTCCTGCTGTAAATCCATGCTGCTTTGAGTCCTTTGCTCTGCTGGCCTCTAGGTACTCAACAGTTCTTTCTTTCAGAAATGATTCCATCATTTTCCCTACCACTGAGGTCAAACTTACAGTTCTGTAGTTTCCTGCTTCTGCCTTGCTCCCACTTTTGTGAAGGGGAATCACATCTGCCCTCCTCCAGTCCTCAGGTACCACCCCATCCTCCCATGATTTGTTAAAAAGTGTGGTCAGTGGTGCCACTAGGTCCTCCCTTAGTTCTTTTAGGATTCTGGGGTGAATCACGTCAGGCCCCATTGCTTTGTCCACCTTGAGTTTTAGGAGTTCTTACAGGACTCTTTCTTCTATAAATGGACTGGTATCAACCCCCTACCCAGAGTGCTTCTATTGTCTGGTTTAGGTAACTCCTCCTCATCTTCTTTTGTGACTACTGAGCAAAAGTATTCATTCAGTATCTCTGCCTTTTCACTGTCTCCCTCTGCCCACCTTCCCTCTCCTTTATTAATCTTCACTATTCCTCCCTTAGCCTTTCTATGCTCCCTAATGTACCTATAAAATGTTTTATCCCCCTTCTTAATTGAGCTGGCTATTTTTTCCTCGGTTTGGGCCTTTGTTATTCTGACTGCCTTCCCCACTTCTTTCTGCTTTAATTGATACAGTTCCCTGTTGTGCTCCTTCTGTGATTCCTCATACTTTCTGAATGCAGCCTTTTTCTCCTTAACCTTCTCTGCCACCTCTTTTAGTACCATAGTGGTTTTTAACTCCACTTTGTTTTCTTTATTTGTTCCACACAAAGGCTTGTTACCTCTATGATAGCAGTTTTGATTTTACTCCATTGTTCTTCCACCCCTCATTTATGGCCATTTGGTAGTGCATTCCTCAGGTATACACCCATTTTGCCAAAGTTGGCCCTTCTAAAGTCCAGTATCCTTTTTTTTGTATGGTTTGTCTCCATGGTTGTACTTATTATGAAGCACACTGTGCAGTGGTCACTTGTTCCCAGATGTCTACTGACTTCTAAATTTGTGATCCTCTCTCCATTTGAGAGTACCAGGTCTAGTATTGCTCCCTCCTGAGTGGGTTCCAACACTAGCTGTCTAAGGCCTGCCCCCTGCAGGGCATCGAGAATGACCCTGTTCTTGGATGTGGCTGCAGTACATGTCATCCAGTTAACATCTGGCATATTCAGGTCCCCCATCAACAGTATCTCCCCTTTTTCAGCCATTTCTCAGCCAGCTCCAAAAAAAAACACAAAGTATGTTTTTTAAGGGAAATAGAACAAAAGGGGAATTGAAATTACAAATAAAACTTGTTGGGAATATTCAGATTGAAACCGTTGACACTTATAGATACTTAGGTGTACAAGTTGATTCTGGTTTAATGTATATAGAACATGTACTTATACAAGTTAAAAAGGTAACTCAAATATTAGAAATGTTAAGAAGGATAGCATTAAGTTTGTCTAGGAAAGTATGGGAAAAAGTGATACGAAAGTTGTTAGTTCCAGTTTTGGAATACGGATCAATACTGTACATGCATTCTAACATCACAGTGTTGAAGTAAATCAGGTTTATTACAAAATGAGCAAATTTGTAACAAGAAGTAAGCATGGCGTACATCACTGCGATTTGTATATTCAATTCAGTGCTTTAGAGGAACTGGTAATTGCTATTTTTCTTTTTAAACTTAGATTGTGGGCTTTTAGTGACACTGTACTTTCTTTGTTGTCTTTACTTATAATTGTTTTTGGGCTATTGAAAATTTAAAACATAGTGGTGGTGTAATTCTGTGCTGTCTTTAATTGCTGCAAATTTTATCTTGGCTTGTCTGACTGCCCTGTAGTTGGGTGAAGGGTGTTAATTGTCTGGCCTCTGACCTCAGCTACGTGATAACTGGAGGTGGGGCTTAGTCAGAGTTGAGGTAGCAAGTAGAGTTTTATTTTCCCAGAAGAAGCCAGAAGGGGAAGGAAGGAAACATATTCAATTCAGTGCTTTAGAGTAACTGGTAATTGCTATTTTTCTTTTAAACTTAGATTGTTGGCTTTTAGTGACACTGTACTTTCTTTGTTGTCTTTACTTATAATTGTTTTGGGATGTTGAAAATTTAAAACATAGTGGTGGTGTAATTCTGTGCTGTCTTTAATTGCTGCAAATTTTCGCCCCCCTCCCTCCCCCAACTCTTAATTATATGCCCTGTTAAATCTGATTGACAGGAGCTAAACACAGGGTATAGTAAGGGGTGTGAAGTAGGAGGAGCATAAGAGGGAAGAAGCCCACCCTCAGCACGACAAGTGTGTTGACTCATTTATTTATTTATTGGTTTCTTTTTTTTTTTTTTTAAAGAAAATTATCTGAGGATCAGTGGCAGGATTTTTAGGACAGTAAATTAATAAAAAGGGAACTAGGAGAGCTTCAGTAGCAGACAAGTAGTGGAATTGCAGTATAATGTGGGGAGTGGTGCAATGCAGTGGCTGTGGGTCAGCCATATTCAGGCAGATCTTCTGGACACTGAGGTGCTGCCCTATCTGCATGCATCTCTCTGGACTGTGGGATGAGGTAGCCAGACTCACAGTGGAAGTAAACTGGGTCAGGAGTACCATCACCCCTATCCAGAGACCACCCAGTCCAATGCAACTGCCTCAAAGGATGCAGAGAACGAGGAGCACTTGGATGACAGTGGGCTCAGGGGAGGGTTACAGCGGTCAGGCAAAGGCACATCCCAGATCCTATTCCACTCAAGAACTCATATGCCACACTGGTAAATGAGGACAACCAAATAGAGGTACCCAGAGAAGTGGAAGGAAAGGATGTGGAGGTTAGCCAAGGAGGTGACCTCAGCAGGGAAAGCAGTGGACCCCAGAGGAGGAGGAAGTGAATCCTGGTGGGGGACTCCATCATAAGAAGGATCCAGCTAGGAACACAGGAGGGGGAGGACAGGGAGGTGAGGTGCCTACCAGGTGCCACGGCATGGAGGGATGGAAGGAAGATCCTGGGGATCACTGGGAAGGCAAGACAGGAGGGTGAGCTGGATGTCATTATCCACCTAGGTACTAATGACCTGGCAAATAGGGAGCCAAAGGAAGTTCAGGAAGAGTTTAGGAAATTGGGGAAGGGTCTCAAGCAAGTAGCTACTTCTATCACTTTCTCAGAAGTACTACCTGCGAGAGGCAAGGGAGAGCATAGCAGTGCATGCACCAGGAACTTTAACTCACGGTTGAAGAACTGGTTCTGTGAGAAAGGGTTTGGATTCATTGGTGACTGGGAACCCACCTGGAGGGATGGAGGTTTGTTCAAGCCTGATGGCCTGCATCCATCCTGGAGGGGAATCCAAGCACTCAATGATAAGTTTAAATGCTCATTGACAAGCATTTAAACTAGCAAAGGGTGAGGCCAGCAAGGAGGTACTACTTGCTCAGCCCCACAGCTAGCAGTGGAACCAGTGAACCAGAGGTGGCTATCTCTGCAAAGCAGTGTGCAAAAGATGGAGATTAGTGCCCAAGAGGTGGATAGGCAGAAAAGGGGCAAAATTCAGCAGAAGGGCAGACAGCAAGGAGAACCAGGTATAAAGGACAACCAAGGAAGGGGCTGGAGTAGAACAGTGAAACAGTCTAGGGTGGTCCATCATGGAAAGCCATGTGTGCAAATGCCAGGAGCCTTAGCAACAGGATGGAAGATCTGGAGGCTGTCATGGTGCAGTCAGACCTGGACATTGTGGCCATCACTGAAACCTGGTGTAATGATAACCACGACTGGGAGATGGCCATACCTGGCTACAACATATTCAGAAGAGACAGAGCAGGCAAGAAGGGAGGAGGAGTGGCACTGTATGTGAAAAATGACATAAGGGCCACAGAGATCCAGGAGGAACAAAATGGGAGAGAGATACTGTGGGTTAAGCTGGAAAGGAAAATGGGAACAGCCATCTGCACAGGTGTGGTCTATAGACCACCAGCCCAGGAGGAAGAAACATATAGGGAGCTGATGCTAGCCATCCAAAGGATGGAAGACAAGGGTGAGGTAGTACTGGTTGGAGACTTCAATATTCCAGAAGTAGACTGGAGCATCCCAGCAGCAGCATCAACTAGGAGCAGATTTATCCTGGACTCCCTTCAGGGTGCCTTCCTCAAGCAACTGGTCATGGAACCAACTCAGCAGAAGGCAATACTGGACCTTGTGCTCACAAACAGGGACAGTGTGATGGGGGGTAACAGTGGGGGAGCACCTGGGAGACAGTGACCACCAGTCATTGTGGTTTGAAATCACAGAAAGAGCAGAACCAAACCACACAAAAACACGTATCCTGGATTTTAGGGGGCAGACTTTGGGAAAATGGGGAGATACTTGAAAGAGGCATTAATGGGAATGGGACAGGAATCAGGGGTTGAGGAACAGTGGGCAGTATTTAAAATCGGAGTTACAAGAACAACAGAATTATGCATTAACCAGGTTAGCAAAAGGAAAAGGAAGAGGAGACCATTATGGTTTCCAAAGAGGTAGAAAGAAAGTGAAAGCCAAGATTGCATTCAGGCAATACAAAAGACACAGGCAGAAGGAGATAGGGAGAAGTACCAGGAGAAGCAAAGGGAGGCAGGGAGGTCAGTAAGGAAATAGAAAGCTCAGACAGAAGAACACATTGCAAAATCAGTGGGTAGAGGGACAAAACCTTTACAGGTACATAAGTGAAAAAAGAAAGACAAAGGAGGGATAGTGAGATTGAAGGGGAGGATGGGGCCACTGGAAGATGACAACAGTAAAGCTGACATATTGAACAGGTATTTCTGCTCAGTCTTTACTGAGGAAGAGGAGGGTCATGGGTCTGGAAAGAAGTACAAGGGTGAGAATGGTGCAGAAATGGACACAAGTCCCTTTACGAGAAAGGGTCCTGAAGGAACTGGAAGTAATAAGAGTTGATAAAGCAATGGGGCCAGATGGGGTGCACCCCAGGGTCATTAAAGAACTAAGAGAGGTGGTGGCTGAACCTCTGGCTATCCTGTTTAGCTGATCACTGGAAACAGGGGAGGTACCCAAAGACTGGAGGACAGCAGATGTAGTCCCCTTATACAAAAGCGGGAACAAAGAGGAAGCAGGGAACTACAGACCAGTCAGCCTCCACCTCGGTAGTGGGGAAGATCATGGAAGCACTACTGAAGGGAGATTGGTGGAACATCTGGTTGTCAATGGACTACAGGACCCAAGGCAGCATGGTTTCACCAGGGGAGGTCATGTCAGACCAACCTCATTGAATTTTTGACTGGGTGACTAGGGAGGTGGATCAGGGAGGGCAGTGGACATGGCCTATCTGGACTTCAACAAGGCCTTTGACACTATGCCACATAGAAGACTATTACACAAACTGGGGAATATGGGTGTGGGCAGGACAGTAGTATGGTGGGTAGGTAACTGGCTGGGTGGCAGGACACAGAGGGTGATGGTAAATGGCTATCACTCCACAGAGGGAAGAGTGACCAGTGGAGTACCACAGGGATCAGTGCTGGAACTGGTCCTATTCAACATCTTCATCAGTGACATTGCACAGGACCTAGAAGGCAGAATTTCACTGTTCGCTGATGACACAAAGCTCTGTAACAGAGTAGACACACCAGAGGTGTAGACAGAATGAGAAGGGACCTGCAGAAACTTGAAGAATGGTCAGGGGTTTGGCAGTTGAAATTCAATGCAAAGAAGTGCAAGATAATGCATATGGGGCACAAAACCCTGGCACAATATATCAGTTGGGGGTGAGGATATAGCATGCACCAAGCAGGAAAGGGATCTTGGGGTTATCATCTCTGATGACCTCAAGGTAAGGAAACAGTGTGACAAGGCAGCAGGTAAAGCAAATAGGATGCTGGGATGTATAGGCAGGGCATCACCAGCAGGAAAAGGAGGTCATAATTCCACTATACAAGACACAGTGAGGTCCCACCTGGAGTACAGTGTACAGTTCTGGAGACCATACCTACATAAGGACATAGACAGGTAGAGAAGGTTCAAAGGAGGGCAACAAAGATGGTGCATGGATTGCATCACAAGTCCTATGAAGACAGGTTGAAGGAACTGAACATGTACTCCCTGGAGGAGAGGAGGGAGAGAGGGGATATGATAGAGACATACAGGCATCTCACAGGGAGGAACAGGGTGCAGGAATACACTATTTTTAAGCGAAAAAGATGTTCCAGGACTAGAGGGCATGGGATGAAGTTGGAGGGAGGACGATTCAGAGGAAACATGAGGAAGAATTTCTTCACAGAACGGGTGGTGGACCAGTGGAACACCCTGCCAGAGGAAGTGGTGGGGGCTGAAACAATCACGGGATTTAAGAATGCATGGGATAGACATAAAGGAATTCTGGTGGTTAGGGGTAAGGGGCAACAGACTTCTAGGAAAACATAAACTGAACTTACAAGCTCAAATGGGCAGACTGGGTGGGCCATAGGCCCTTATCTGCCGATACTGTCTATGTATCTATGTATCTATGTATTTGTATAAAAAGTTAGACTGGTTAAATCCCAAAGAGAAAAGGGCTTACATTTGGTATACATATTGTCACCAAATAATAAAAGGTGAACCAAAGCACTGTTTATTTGATCATATTAAAATTAAAGGTGATAGAGCATTAACTATCCATACAAGATCTTTTGGTTATGAGATTCCCATATTTAGATCATATAATAAATATGGTGATATTATGCTTCAGAATACCATTGCTTATTATTGGAATAAAATGCCTCAAAGATTGAAGGTTATTGAAAACTTACCCACTTTTAAGTGCAAAATGAGAGAATATTTGAAATCAACATGTACCTGTTTTAAGTAATTGTGATTGTGTATTGTAAATGTTTTGTATTTTGTATTGTTTGTTATTTTTTATAACAGAACTTTGTTGAAAATTGGACTTTGTTGAAAATTGTCCCAACAAATGTATTTCCTTTATAAAAATAAATTTTAAAGATTTTGAGAATGTTCTCTATCATTTTCTTGTCCGTTTCCACCCCTTGAGACGGGGGTCTGTATACAACCCCTGTGCGGATTGTGATACCATTCCCTGTCTCATGGCCAGCAAAGAAACACCATCAATTAAAACTGTAAGTACTGTAGTACTTCATTTTTAAGTAATGTATATGTATGTAAGAAGAGGATCATGAGGACAAATAACATTTAATTATTATGTTTTTAAATTTAAGGTAGTTTTATTTTTAGAGCATAGTTGAAGGTTCTTAGTGAGTTAATGTGACAGCCATGTTTGTGATGGCAGTCAAGGATGTGTGGTAGTATTGATTTTATTGTGAAGAGGCTGTTGGATCTTTATCCAGTGCTGTTGTGCTGAGATAACAGCACTGGCAAAGATGGCACTCAGCCAATCATGTTTCATGATTTAAAAAAAAATATTTTATAATAGTGTGTTTACAAATACCAGTGAGTAACAATATCTGCACTTAACTGTTTGCAAATACCTAGTGAAATAGATGCAGTGAAATGATAGTGTGATGAAAAATAACTATCATTGGTATCACAGCTTTTAGATCATGATTTCATGCAAATATACCAAACTGTTATTTTTTTTGTAGGGCTTTTACATACAATAATGAGCACATGATAGTGGCTATACTATGAAAATGGCACCAAAAAGATAGTTGTGTGTGCAGAATTACAAACTATTAACATTACTGCTCTGGGATCATAATTGCATGCAAATGTTAAAATTTTGTTTATTTGATTTGTGCATGCAATGATGAATGCACACTAATGCCAATAACAGAAACTGGTAGGGAATTGTAGTAGTGCATTTAGAAGTACTGCTTTTTTACACTATTGCACCGAGATCAGAATTTCATGCAAATGTCCCAGAATTTTGTTTGGGTACAAATTTTACTTGCAATCATGATTGCATAGTAATTTCAATACTAGCAAATCGTACACAATGATAATAGTTCATTTGAAAATATGTCTTATTACATTACTACATTAGGATCACAATTTCATGCAAATGTTCACAGAGTTTTGTTTACTGCCACTCGTAAAATGGGTGAGGTCACCTCAGACACTCTATGTTATGTACACGTTGGCTAATTTGGAAATTGATGGAACTGGGGGTGGGAGAGAAGTTGGTAGGGAGGGTAGCAAATTGGCTTAAGAATAGACAGCAGAGGGTGGTGGTAGGGTGTGAAGACTCAAACCCAGAGAGGTCACCTGCGGGGTCCAACAAGGTTCAGTTTTGGGTCCTATCCTTTTTAATGTGTTCATTGCAGACATCGGGGTTGGGGTTGTAGGAAAATGAGTTTATTCGCTGATGATACTAAATTGAGGGCGGGGTGGATAGTGAGGAGGGAAGGAGGGCACAACAGGAAGACTTGGAGAGGCTGTAAAACTGGGCCCACACATGGCAGTTGGGGTTTAACGCACACACATGTAGCATTCTGCACCTTGATGTGAGGAACTCTGGGTATACCTACCACTTGGGGGGGTACAGCTGACTGTTGTGAAGATGGCAAAGGATCTGGGGGTAATGATTGATGCTAAAGGGAACTACTCTGAGCAGTGCAGGAGAGCAGTGGCTAAGGAAAACAAAATGCTTGGGAGTATTGCCAGGAGGATAACATCAAGGAGAAGGCAGGTTATACTTTCCCTGTACACCTCACTGGTGAGGCCGCATCTGGAGTACTGTGGGCAGTTCTTCTGGTGCCCCTGCCTAAAAAAGCACATCACACTGCTGGAGAGAGTCCAGAGAAAGGTGACAAGGATGATTAGATTGGAGGAAGCAGTATAGCGCAGTGGTTTAAGGCTCTGAGCTGCAAACCTGGAGACCTGGGTTTAAATCCCACAGGCCCCACTTGCATACTGTGTGACCCTTAGCAAGTCACTGAACTTCCTTGTGCTCCCAGGTCGCACCTGTAAACAAGCTTTCAGCTTAGTGTGTCTCTCCTGGTAAAATAAATAAATAAATAAATTAGTGGTCTGGAGGGCTTGTCATACTAGTCTAGACTTAGAGAACCAGACATATACTCTCTGGAGGACAGAAGGGATAGGGAGGATATGATAGAGACCTTGAAATACCTGAAAGGTTCCAATAGAGGGAACACAGCAGGTCTGCGCAAATTGAGGGAGGAGGGAACTATGAGAGCCATAGTCTAAAGTTGGCAGGAGGTGATACAGAGGGGAGGAGAGGGGGCATTATTACAAAGAGAGAGAGAGTCGTGGCACCCTGGAATACACTGCCGAATGATCTGGTAAAATTGGAAACTCTGGGAGGGTTTTAAGAAGGGTTGGGACAGGCACAGGGGCATGGTACAGGGTGGGGTTATAATGAGCACCAGAGGAGCACAGGGTGGGGAAGTGGATGGGAGGGGTGAACTAATCGAAGGAGGTAGAGCAGCTACTGTGCATTGACAGTGAACTGTGCTGGGCAGACAAGATAGACCAGTAGACATAATCTTCTGGCAGCTATGTATGTTTGTATGTATCTTACTGTATACTTTCCTACATGGTTAACACCGATTTGAAAGTTCTTAGTAGCCATATTTGATATTCCACTACTGTGTCTGTAACTTCTTTTTCTTTTTGTATATTTCTTGATGGTCTGTGCTGTACAGCAACTCTTACAGTTGTAGCACCATGCTGTACTGTAAACTTTGTGTTGGTATTCACTGTACTATATTTGGTATTTGTACGTGTATTTGTATTTGTATTGATCCATGTACCATCATCATGGCCCGGGTTGTACCTGAAAATGGCTCCAGAATCAGCACATCTACCCAGTTAACAAATAAATAAATATTTGCATCGAACTATGATAGCATTCTAATGCTGACACTTAGAAATGAAAGAGAATAATAATATTCCATTGAGAAATGCCAATAATTGTCATAAGCACATTGAGATCCAAATTTCATGCAGATATTTATATTTTCTCAGACGCTTTTGTTCTGCAGCCTGAAGTGAGTGAGTATATGTTGAAGTGTGCATGTCTATCCATGGCTACAAAAGCACTGGACCATGAAGATGGATGCCTCTTGTTTATTTATTTATTGAAAATGTTTCACCAGGAAAGGCACACTGAGCAAAAAGATGCTCGTCTCCCGGTGCGACCTGGGGGGAAGGGTTACAGAGGAGGCAGGTATACATACAATAGTTGAGATTAGCAGCAGAACAATACATTTAACATACAGTTGGGAGGGATTACTTTTGAAATTGTTACATAAGGAGAACAGTACAGAACATGATCATCAAGGATATGGTATACATATCATGGGTACATGTCAAAGCAAGAACTGTACAGAGGATGATCATCAGGGACAGGGTAAGCATATCATGGGTACACAACGAGGCAATACTTGAATTACATAAGTGCAAGTAGCAGAACTAGGGTGCCAGTATCAGAACTTGTTTGCCAGTAGCAGGACTTGGGCTGCAGCGGGATGCACCAATTGGCAGTAGGAATTGGAGAGTGAAGTTGTGGGGTAGGGGAGAAGTGGACTAGTAAACATTTGTTGTGTATGGGGGAGGTTTAGGTGAGGTGGGAGGGGAGGACAGTGGAGTTAGTAACTGTGAGTAGGGCTGAAGATTGTAGGTTAGTTAGGAAGGAGGGAGAGAAGGGGGATGTTTGGAGAGAGAAGAGTGAGTAACAGTGAGAGTGAAGTGCGTAGGGCAGCATATAAGCCAGACAATTAGGCGTGGCAAAGCCGCTGGCCAGGTGCTAAAGGGCAATGGGGGAAGAGAAGCTATCAAGGGGGGGAGGTCAAGGGCAGTTGCAATTTGGAGCAAGGAAGTTAGTGAGGGCAGAGGATAAGGAGCCTTTGGATGAAGAATGGTGGATCTGGGCCAGCAGGCCATTCCAGAGTTTAGGGAAGAGGTAAGAGAAGGCCAATTAGTCAGCGGTGGTCCTCGGTGGGGGATGACTAAAAGCCTAGTGTCAGTGGACCTGAGGGCATGGGTGGGGGTAGGTGGGGAAGATAGGGAGGATACGAGGTAGGGGGCGGGTGGGAGGAGAGGAGCTGAGCCAGAAGTTGGAAGTGAATTTAACACTATGGAGTTAGGCGCGGTTGCTCCAGGGATGGCAGGGCCAGTGGCAGTGAAACTCGCAGTGATGTGAGCGGGGGGGGGGGCATCGAGGGCAAAGCAGCAGAACGCATTAAAGAGGGGGTCAAGTTTGGCTAGGGTGGTCTTTGAAGCAGAACTGTAGATGACATCACAGTAGTCGAAGGTGGGTAGAATCATTTTCAGGACTAAATCGCGTCTGACAGGTAGCGGGAGACTAGTGCGGTTCCTGTAGAGGGCGCCAAGTTTCGGGCGCAGTTTAGAGATGATGGCATCCACGTGTGTGGAAAAGGAGAGGTGACAATCGAGCCAAACCCCTAGATACCTGAAGGAGGGCACTTCATCAAGGATGGTATTGTTTAGGGTATGGAAGATCGGGGGGGGTGAGCTTGGATAAACGCTGTCTAGTGCCGAAAGACATAGAGACTGTTTTCTGGCATTTAGGGAGAGTTGATTGGTATTGAACCAGTGTCGGATTTTGTTGAAGTCCGTTTGGAGTTTGGAAGTGAGTTCTTTGTGAGTCCGGCCAGAGGTAAAGAGGACCGTGTCGTCTGCATACATGTGGGATACTTGTGTCATCTAGAAAGAGTTGAATGTTGTTTGTCTTACCTGATGATAGTTCAATTATGCTTACGCAACTGGATGAGATGTATGCTTGTGTGATTTCGATACATTGTGGCTGTTCACCTCTCTATCCATGGGATACACCGGCCTGTAGGGGTATGATGCTCAGAACCCTAGAGGATGGATCCCCTCCAATAGGTGCCACAGGAATAATTCCCTTGGCTAAAGGTAGCTTAGAAAGAAGCCCACAGGAAGGAGAGACGAGCTGCAGGAGAAGGAGGGGAAGGGAGGATGGTGTGGCAATGAAGAAACGAATCCTGGAACTGTCCAGGAAGAGTGGCCTTTTAAGGCCTGATGGGGGTGACATTGTTGCTCATCCCATTGAACCTCAGGCTTATAGCCTTCTCATTCAATTGTGCTTACGCAACTGGATGAGATGTATGCTTGAGTGGCTTTGATACATTGTGGCTGTTCACCTCTCTATCCATAGAATATACTACCCTGTAGGGGGTATGATCCAAGGAACCCTAGAGCAGGGTTCCCGCCTTATAGGTACTGAGGGAATAATTTCCTTGGCTAAAGGTAGGCTAGGAAGAAGCACAAAAAGAATACCCAAAAGGGTGTCGAGCATCGAAGAGGTGAGAAATTAGAATATATCGAGACCGGAAAGTAAAGAGAGAAATGTAGGTGGGAAGGACAGGAGAAGAATGAGATACGACAAGGACAAAGAATGAAATGAAAGCTGACAAGACGTAGCAGGGTGGACTTCTTAAGGAAAAGGGAACTGCTGGGGCCACCATTTGACTCCATCCAGTAGCGGAACCTAGCTACGGAACCTATGAAAACACTAACCCTGCCTAGTATTATGTGCATCAGCATGGAGGAGAGGAAAAACCCCCTTTGAGGAGGAAATCTTGGGGGATCCAAAGCCTACATTGCCTTCACTCCAGGCTGAAGGATGTTTTGATTAGTGATGGCTCCACTACAGCAGGTTAAAGTCCAGATTGAGGAAGGATGAAAAAGGCCAATTGTAGTGGAAGCTCTCACTCTGTCCTTCTAAATGGACCACAGGTGGGGGATGCGAGTGATGTCTCTGGCACTATAAGCTCAAAAGCAAGATACAATATGTAAATAATGTCTGTTTTATTTCAATGAGTGCTTATATCATCTGCACACCAAAATATAAATGTCTGTAAACCAAATTGTAAATATATCTACTGCTTGTGTTACTCCGTCACCTCCTTGTGGCCCAGGTCATGACTGAAAATGGTCCACTGGATCAGTGCACTAACCTGGTTACCAAAAACCAAAATTACCAAAATTATATAAATAAATAAATAAATAAATAAGAGAGGATGTACAATGATGGAAAGAAGTCTTGAAGGCCTGAATGGTTCAAGGTGAGGAATGAAAGGGATGATGCACAATTATGAAGATGAGGCCTGGAAGGCCAGTATGGTTAAGGTGAAATATGAATTGGAAGATGAACGGTGATGGAGTGAAGCCATGGAAGCTAGTATGGTTAAAGTGAGGCATGAAATGAATGATGTACGATGATGGATAGAAGCCTGCCAGCCCCGAGCAAAAAGACAATAGACACGAAGGCATGTCTCCGAGTGGAGAGCAGGTTGAGTTGAGGTAGCATGGACTCAAGAGGGTTATGCTTGATTAATTGACATGAAGGAGTAGACCCACATAAAGAACGGAGGAGTGAGAGATACCCAGATGCAGTCATGAGAAGACTGATGGTGATAATAACCGCAGGTGTGCAGAAGTTTGATGAGGTAGCATAAGACCCATTGAGAATTATGCTCAATCAATTGATGTGAATGAGTAGATTCTGAGGTCAGACTGAGCAAAGGAGAACCAGACTCAGGCACCTGGATACCAACTTGACTAAGATAAGAGGAGGATATGAATAAGAAGAGGGCTGGCAGTATAGCCTTGAGGTTAGAGTAATGAGCTGTGAATGAGCTTGGTACATCCAGCAGCCCAGACCTGAGTTTGATTCTCGAAACCTCCACTTGCATACTGTGTGACTCTGAGCAAGTCACTTAACCGCCCAGTGCTCTCAGGTCACCCCCGAAAACAGGCACTTGTGCCTAGTGGACCTTACCCGGTTACCAAAGACTAAAATAAAAAATTAAAAAAATGAAAAAAGAAAAGTGATGGCTGGAGAGAGAAAACCCCAAAAGAAAGCTAAGGTTCTAGAAGGAGCAGAATGGAGGGTGGAGGGAATGGGAGGAGGAGGGCAACAAGTGGAGTCAACAGGGGTAGACACCCCCGATACAGTGGACATAGGTAGAGAGAAGGACAGATTCAAGCAACCAAGGCTGATAATGGAACAGGCTGAGCGGCAACCAAGAGCTCAAACAATAGGAGGGGTGCCAATAGAAAACCTGTACTACTGGGATGATAGCATAGCCATCCTGAGGAGATAGAGTTATGAGCGGAAATGCCCATGCAACAGGAAAGGATGGGAGCAGGGGGAAAGAGCAAGTGCTGAGTCTAACAAAGCAATGAATTCAAGTAACAATGCCTCCAAATCACAGTAGGTATGCACATGAGCAGACAGAAACACCAAGGTGAGAAGATGTAGTTCCACAGAACAAAATGAAGTTGCCACACCAAGGATGAGGGATGAGCAGAGCACAGGAGTGTGTCCCTTTGAAGACTCATGAGAGTCGAGGTGCTAGGGGTCTTTGTTATACCTGCAGAAGTTCTCATGCACTGGCTACTTAACCATTTTGTTATTTATTTGTGGAGACTCTGTCTTGAATAAACCGAAGAGTATTTGTACTCAAGAAATACCATATTTGTGGACTATCTTCTGTCTTCACTAAAAACTTTCTACCTTCCAGTTCTCGAGGTTCAGTTGCTCTCTCACTTGTTGGATTCTGCACAGGAGTGAGCCCAGACTGAAAGGGGGTACCACCGCAACGTGCAGCACTGCCCAGTGGGAACAAGAAAATGTTCACAGAAAGTGGGCCTCATGTAAGCAGAGATAAGGAACTGTGATATCAACATGGGTCAATGGATCAGGAGGCCAGAAATAGCAGTAACATGAAGAGGAACATCAGGAAACCTATGCGGACCAAGGTAAACACGAGAGTGAAAATCAGAGTGAGATACGAAATTCAGAGCAGGTGAGAGGCAGGTGACTGACACCCCCAAAGCAGAAACTCGGGCACCAGGGAAAAGGCCCAGATCAGCAGCCCCTGATAAGTGAGGCAGGTATAAGCAAGGTGCAGGAGCAGGCGACGAGACTGAGGTACGGGAGCCAGGTCAGGGTAGTAGAGACGGGAGGGCAGTGTGCAGAGTTCGAGGTAGGTGCGTTATGGTGAAATGCTTGGAGTGGCGAGTATTGAGGCAGAACATGGGCCAGAGAGGAAGTGGATGGAAGGAGAGGGAGTTGGGTGAAGCTACACTCCAATGGGGAAAGAGCAGGAGCAGGGGAAAAATGGAGAGTGATGGAGCAAGGCCACGAGCCGGGCGCTTGCAGGTGAATCACCCAGGAACACCGTCAAGAAGAGTCTTGGAAACATGAGGAAGGAGGGAGAGTAAACCCTTGACGGAAATTGGGCTGAGAAATGGAATGAAGGGTGGCAGTGGGAGGAGGAGGAGAGCCATGGCCCTAGCAGCTGCAGGAGGGAGCAGCAGCAAGACAAGCAGAGGGAATCGGAGCGAGCAGGCAGCCGGAGGCTCAGCAAAAGAAGACGGCAATGGGAGAAGGGGAAGGGGCACACAGAGAGAAGGAGCAGCACCTCTGGCTGCAATAAAGAAACAAAGGTAGCACTCATGTAGAGCGCTGATTATTGAGCGCTGCACTTTTGAGTGACTCAATAATAGTGCTCTACAAGACAGCGAGTGGTGCAATACATCGCTATATCCTGTATAGCGAGTATAGCAAGGAGCTATACTCACTATTACAGGATATAGCATCCTTTGTGGCCAATTTACACTGAGCTGCTTGCATAGTGTAGTGGTGTACACCACTGCTTGTAATGCAAGCAGACCTGGGTTCGGGTCCGGCTATAAGCAGAATCCTTTTTTTTTTTTTTTTTAATCCAATTATTTGGCCCGTGGTCCAACCCCCTCGGAGTTGATTATTTAGGTTTGGTGGGTGCAGGGCCTCTGCATGAAAAAATGATTTCTGTGTGGTTTTGGTAATTATTGTAGCGACCGTCGCTGTTTGCGACGGTCGGTACAATGTCCATCACCCTTTTTACTATGGGCTCTAGTTTGTTCACTCTATGTGATAGGCAATCTTTCAGACTCGCCTTTATCACATAGAACCGAAACAAATCCTGGAACAGTCTTGAAGGAATGGTCTTTTAAGGCCTGATGGGGGAGTAGCGTTGTTGCTCCACCCATTGAATTTCAGGCTTATAGCCTTCCATTGTCTGCAGTTGCTTGTGTTGTCTTGTCCCTTTGGTTGCTGGGACGAATGGGGAGCTTTAAGCTGAACACTAACTGGTGCATTAACATAGTTTTTTTGCAAAGAATTTCCCTCCTTTTTGACATACTGTAGTATACAATATATGTATGATGTTTCCTTTTATTTGTTTTTACACCACGCAAGTAATACCTCAATTACCTACCCATCAATCTATCATATGCTGACTACCACCTTGCATTCTATCCAAGTCTGACAACGGACCATGTCCTGCCTAATCTTTACTAGCTATCCTAACTGTCCCAGGTCTCCCTTTAACCCTGTCAGTGCAATATCAGCCATGTTTTATAATGCCAGTCACTATATTCTGCCTATATTCTTGTTTTATCCATTATCGCATTTACCTACCTATATATATGTTAAAATGTATATATACTTATTTTATCCATCATTGTACTTCCCACTATCATGTTACGTCGAAATGTTTATCCATTATTGTACTTCCCACTACGTTAAGTCAAAATGTTGTCTTCTTGACATGGAGCCTTTGAAAAGTAGTCTCTGACTCACAGGATTGTAATTCTGATACTTTCAATAAATAAATAAATACATCTTTAGCCATGTTCTCTGTGTGAGCTCTTCTAATCGTCAGATTTTATTCATCTTCATCTTCTGCATTGATTTTCCCCATGAGCACTGTTGTTTTAGAGATTTCTGTTTGCAAAATGCAAGTTTTTTAACCTGAGAAGTCACCTTATTTAGTTGTATATGTGGGCCCAGATATTCAAAAGCGTTGAGCATGGTGCAACAGTGTTGCACCATGCACAACCCACTGATGTGCCCCAGTGTGATATTTAAAAGGGAAAAGTGCACCTGCACAAATCCCAATGCCGGGGCACATCAGTAATATATGCAGGCACAAGTGGGGCGTGCCCATGCATAAACTGCACAGCCCAATATTCAGCCCGGGCCGTGCAGAGTTATGCAGGCGCAACCCCTACCTGTACCTGCACAAAGTTACGCTGAAAAAAAGGAACAAGTCAAGGCCACCCACAGGTGAGCTGCTGCATTGCAGGGCGCAACACAGCAGCTGCCACCTGTGGGTGGCCCTGGACTGTTCCCCACACCTGGCGGCACCCCTCATGCCCGATCATGGGCTGAAGTGTCACCACCCCCATTAGCTCAGTGCGGGCATAATGGTTATCGTCCCCATTAGCCTGATCGCGGGCATAATGGTTATCATCCCCAGTAGCCCGATTGCGGGCATAACTGGAACGTCCCCACCCCGGTAGCCTGATCGCGGGCATCAGACCTCCCAAAGTCCAATACCCTGGTGGTCAGTGGACAGCGAGGAGCCCGATGTGGCGGCATCCTCACCCCCGTCCGAAATCCCTGGTGATCTGGTGGCCCACCACCCCACCACCCAGGCCCCACCATCCGCTCCCCTCCCGTCAGCGGCGGGCGGCAGCACCACCCCTGCCACCCCGCCGCCACTGACTGACTGACAAGCTCGGTTGGGCTGCACAGCCATTGGTTCAGAGCATGGGCCAATGGGCGTGCAGCCCATACCGTCTAAGGCAGTCCAGATATGTGAATGAATGAATTCATTCATTCACATATCTGGACTGCCTTATCTGCGGTAAACTGCATGCCCATTGGCTCATGCTCACCGAACAATGGTCGTGGCTACGAACTGTCGATCGGCAGGCTGTGAGGCGGTAGGCGGGTGGGGTGCTACCGCCTGCCGGCTGGCCAGGAGGGGTGGGGGGTGGGGCTCCATGGAGTGGGTGGGGTGGGGGCCACTAGATCACCAGGGATTTCGGACATGGGGGTGAGGATGCCACCCACGATCGGGCTACTCGCGGTCCACTGGACCACCAGGGATATTGTACTTTGGGGGAAGTCTGATGCCATGATTGGGCTACTTAGGGGGTGAGGGGCGATAACCATTATGCCCTCGATCGGGCTAATGGGGGTGATAACCGTTATGCCTTTGATCGGGCTAATGGGGGGCGATAACCCGTTATGCCTGCGATCGGGCTACTCGGGGTGTGGGGGTAGAATACCATTATGCCTGCGATTGGGCTGCTCGGGGCGGAAGACTACTGTTCTGCCCGTGATGGGGCTGCTGGGGGAACACCACTGTTCTTCCACAATCAGGCTGCAGAGAACACTACTTTTCTGCCAGCGATCGGGCTGCGGGGAGGTGTCGATCCACGATGGCTGCTGCCTGGCAGGGCGCCAGGCACAAGTCGTCGGGGATAGGCGCACCTGAAAACTAATGGCATGCAAATGGGGCCATAATCAGATGCAAATGGCCCCCCCCGTGTGCCTTGCATAAATTATGGCCTCATTTGCATGTCACCCTTTGAATATCGCAGGTGCTGTGCATGGCGCAATGGAACTTGCGCCACCGCATATCAATGCTCCACTCTGACCACTTACACTGGCGCAGTTCCACTGCACCATGCACAGTGGGCGTGGCCAGGGGCGATATTCAAAGAAGTTGTGCCATAGCACAACTCTGTTGAATATCGCCCTGGCCATACCCCAGCGCAACTATTTTGAGCAGCGCAGGGGCTTGCGCCACAAAATGGCACAGTTTGAATATCTGGGCCGTAATGTTTATGTAAAGTACATTTAATACTATTAGCCACTCTTAAGATTTCTTGACTTCCTACTTGTAACACAACAAACATGTTCTTATCATTTATAAAGAAACAGACATAACACAATAACGGAGTTTTCAAAAATTTATTACTGAAAACGTGCCAATTGAATTAGTACGAAGTTGTTGCAGTGTTCCTGGAGAAGGTGAAAAGCCAGGTATTAAAACAAATAAAAAACAATAATGTAAATCAGAACAGTAAGTCATCTACAGTAATAAATGTTAAATTTAGATGACTCTTTGCTATATATAGTATAACTAATACATAATTATGTACAATTATTTACAAGGAATACTTACAAAATTCCTTACTCGACCCATTAATTAAGGCAATCCTGTGAAAAAGCAGGAAAAGTGCACAGACAACTTAGTAGGTATCACATTTAACACAGAAACATAGAACTGGACAGCAGATAAGGCCTGCTTAGCTCATCCACTCTGCCCATTTCTCCCTGCCTACACTATTACCGCAGACCCTGCCTGATCTACAGCTCTTTCTCTCTCTCTCTCTCTCTCTCTCTCTCTCTTGCCCTCCTTTCCACTAAGATTCCTATGTGCTTATCTAATGCATTCTTGAAGTCCTCCACTGTTTTTGTCCTCACCATCGCTGGATGGCTGTTCCAGGAATTCACCACTTTCTGTGAAGAAGTATTTTCTCACATCTCTCCTGAATCTGCCCCACTCAGGCTTCATAGCATGTCTCCTTGCTCTTGAGCACCTTTTCTTCTGAAAAATACTTCCCTCCTGTACCTTATTTACCCCCACAAGGTATTTAAAGGTCTCTTTCATAACCCCCCTCCTCTATTGTAGTGCATACATATTGAGATCCCTTAGTCTCTCCTCTTAGGGCACTTGATGAAGACTCTGCACCATTTTATTTACACTCCTCTGGATCACCTCCACTCTGTCTATGTCTTTCCAGAGATATGGGGCTTGATTTTCAAAGCTGGGTTAGATCAATGCAAGTTGCATCTGGCTGCAACTTGCATCAAACGAATTTGCAGCAATCAGCATGTGCCCAATTCCAGAAGATTTGCGGCTTGCATAGATCTTTCAAGAAATCATGCAAGTCACAATCTGTACCATAAAAGGTGGCACATCATGTGGGAAGAATGTAATTTGTGACAGCAGATTGTGGTGCAAACAGTGGCAGTGGAGAGCATGGAACATGTCACTCGAAGCGTCAGACAAGCAGAGGTGAAAAAACTTCATGACCGAGGAGACTGCTATACTAATTGAAGAGGTTGATTCCAAGTGGACTTGCTGCTGTATAGAGGTGGGGACAAAGAGATGTCAATCAATCACTCAATCAATCAATCAAAATCTTTATTTATCCAGGCAGGTACCATTGAGCAAGGCTCATTTGCAAGGTGGACCTGGTCATGAATACATCAAAGTACAGTACAGAAGCAGGTAAAAAAGCAATAATATACAAGGAAGAAAAAGTATATACAGTGTATACAGTACAGCACAGCTATGGGACCACAGATGAAAAGCATGGGATGAGGTAGACACTAGGGTGAATGCTGTGAGGCCAGTGAGGTGCTCCGTTCAAGAACTACGGAAGAAGCATCATGACATCAGGTGGAGGTGTAAGGAGAAGCTGGCCCACAACAGGCAGTGTGCTACGTCCACTGGTGGTGGTGCTAGCCAGCAGATATCCCTGAGCATTCTGGAGGAGTGTGTTGCATCAGATCTCAGCAGCCACACCATCAAGGGAAACACCAACCAGGATGTCTTCTGGCTGCAGAGCTGCACAGATATGTTTCAGGTCACATCAGCAGAAGACTTGGGAGGGGTTGAGGCAGCAGTAATGAGAGGATCATGCATGGCTACACTGGTGTATGTGTGCAAAGCACAGAAATAACAGTTCACAAGTGGTCGTGGTTCCTGAGGCACTGCCGGTATGGTTGCACGGGGGGGGGGGCACATGTAGCCACATGGGGCACACTGCTGCCTGTAGAGTACCTGTTGTCCTGTGTCCCACCAATGTAAGTTCTGCCCAGGCATGTGTAGAAGGGGTTCCAGCCACAGCATAATGGCTTCACAGTGTATGTTGCAGAGGGGAATGCTGGCATAGTTACAGTAGATGTATAGCCATATGTATTAGGGTGTAGACAGTGACCAGCAATGTGTGATGTTCAGGTGATTGAAGCACGTGGCAGTGCAGTATGCAGTGGAGCACAGGATGACTGCATGGAAGTCATTGGCAGGTGGATCTGCAGTGCAGGCATATGGGTGGATAGTGATACATTGATGATTGGGAAAAGTGTTGTGAGGGCCATGTACATCACCTGGACCTGTGGACATGGAGTAGGGGCTAATGGATAGGCAGCTAGTATGTGTGCATCAGGATGGAAAGCTACATTGAAAGGGATCCAGACACCTGGGTGGGTGGTGTGGGTATTGGATGTGGTTGGGTGTGTCACAGAAGACTGGAGGAGATGGAAGCTCAGGACATGTTGCATGTGGACATGCCAGAACACATCCTCATGGGGAGCTTTGCAGGAGGGATCTGTGTAATGTACAGCTGTTGCTTGAGTTAATTCCAAGACTGGTGTCACTCGAGTCTCTCCTTGTAAAAAATTACTTGAACGCCAGTTGCAAACGAATGTGAGTTTAATAACAAAGAGTACCAACAACAGCAGTGAAAGAACTCCTTCACCCAGCGCTTCGACTTCAAACAAGTCTTCCTCACACCCCTGAGGAAGACTTGTTTGAAAAATCAGCCTGCAAATGAGGGAGATCTTTCACTGCTTTGTAGTACTCTTTGTTAAACTCACAATCGGCTACTAGTGTCAGCTCAATTTTACAAGGAGAAACCCGAGTGACACCAGTCTTGGAATTTGCTATTTACTACGAGCTGGCAGCTCGTTGTGGTGAGCACTGGAAGGATTTTGATGAGTCACAGCAGTACCTTTTGTGTTTGTCTGTTGCTTGAGCTACCAGAATGACAGTGAGGAGGGGGATGGTTGCCAAACTGTGCTGGTGCAGCTGCTGTGTCACTGTCATGTGATGAAGAGACTGTGATGCAGTGTGGCACTGTCTAACAGTGTACCCTGAAGATGAGCAGGTTGGCCTACCAACATACGTAGCACACAGGTCATGAGCGACAAACCAGCAGTTGCAGGCCTCATGGCAGACTTAAACAGTGGATGGTAGGTATGGCAGAGTGGCATGCTGGTGGCACTATGGTGCCATCCACCACAGTAAAAATAAGGCAACAAGGCACTGTAGGATGCTGTGTCACCAAGACTGTACTGGTATCTCAGGGGCCTCTAAGGTCCTTACATACCCACTCCGATAACATGATAACAAAGATTACTAATCCAAATATGAATATTATGTTGAATAGAACACAGGAGATTATAAAAGGATTTATGAACAACTATTCTGCATTATACAAACAAGAACCAGAACCAGATGACATTCAGTACCAGAATGTTTTTACAGCTGTAACTCTGCCATCCCTGACAGAACTTCATCAGGAGGCATTACTTCATCCTATCACCTCGCGTGAAGTCATGAATACTGTAAAGAATGTCAAATTAGGTAACAATCCTGTACCAGATGGGTACTCATCTGAGTTCTATAAAGCGTTTCATGTAGAACTGCTCCCCTTCTCAGTAATCTCTTTAGGGCAATCCAAGGAGGTGATGATCACCCCCCTTCCCTCCACTTGGCAATATGATAACATATCTACCATACTGAATCCTAATTAGGATCTTCTGTTCTGTGGTTCATTTATTCCCATATTGGTCTTAAATCAGGAACATACATTATATGCCAGCATTATTGCCAAACACCTAGAGAATGTCCTACTAGCACTCATACACAAAGATCAGGCCAGATTTGTCCCCTAAAGACAGACCTCAGACAATATTAAATGTACTCTGTACATATTGGAGGGATCCCATAAGACAAACATCTTCTTTTACTTTTAAGTATGGATGCACAAAAAGCATTTGATAGAGTGTCATGGAGATTTCTTCAGTATACTCTGAGAAATTTTCACAGTCTGGAACCCTTCTGTCAAATGATAAATGGCACTGCATACTACCCCGAAAACAATCGGTAAAATTAATGGTACTTACTCAGACCACTTCCCCTTCTGTAGAAGGTTCTATGTGATATTAGTGACTCTGGAATGGCGAGTCCAGAATCTCAAAGCAATGTTGGCGATGACCCAAATGGGGACTGTTTTTTGGGGGGGCTTTGCCCCGCACACCCTCCTTTCTTAAATAACCAACTCTGAAGTCATAGCACCTTGTAGATGGGGAAAAACTTATTTCACCATTTTGTCTTTGCTGTCATTCCCTCCCCAACAGTGGTACTTGCCATTCCGGAGTTGCTAACATTATGTGCCACTGTGTCATCGAGGCACAGGTCAGGAAGCATAGAGAAAACCTAGGAGCAGTTGTAAAATTCCACAAAACTGTTTATTTGTAGTTGCAGGAACATAAAATAAAATAAACCTGTTCAGAATAACCATATTCAGAAGCAAATACAATCTCTTGTAAAAAATCTCCCTTGCAGCTCAGCTTAGCTGTTTTTATAACTTTTTGCAACCCCCATCCTTTGCAAGTATCCTGTCCTTTGTAAATTTCAGGAGCTGCTAGAACATTGAGAACTTCCTGAGGTCTCCATAGCAACTGCAAAAGGCTCAGGCATTTGCACCCAAGTAACCTCTAGCTTTTTACAGTTATCTCAAATTATGAATGTATACATTTCAAGAGTAACATAATTTTCTAAACATAAGTGATCCCAATATCAGCTACTTTTCCATACATTGATTCTCATATATTTTGTATGAGCAGTTATAGATATGCAAGGATGAAAGACAGCAAGAGAAAACTGAGAGACAGTGCGAGGCAAAGGATTGCGAGACTGGTTGGGTTGCTCGAGACAGAAGAGGCAGAAAAGGAAAGAATGCAGATCCTTGCATTTAAACACTTTCTCCAAAACAAATGGGACAGGGTCCTATTCTACCCTGTCACACACGGTATAGAGGGACTCAGTATGGCTGCTCATTACTCCTCTTACTGTTTGCATTGTAAGCAGAGCCACTAACACCGGCCATGAGGGAGAACCTCAATATTAAGGGGATGACAAGCGGGGCAGTGGAGCATAATGATTTTTTTGCAGATGATTTATTGATTTATATTACTCATCCAGACACTTCTCTACCTGCCCTATCTGAGATCCTGACAGAAATGAAAGCATTTGTGGGATATAAGTTAAATAAGGACAAAATGGAAGTCCTTCAGTATAATTATAATCCCACCCCAGATATAAGAACCAACTTCTTCTTTCGTTGGGACTGTATGATGATTTAATTTTTGAGGATTATGCTCCCTCTGCACCTCATCACCCTGTATAAGGTTAATTATGACCCACTGAGTGGTGGTATACAAGCAGACTTGCAAAGATGGTGACACCTACCAGTCCCTATCAATGCAAAAAGTAGACATAATTAGAATGAACTTCCTCTCTCAATTTCTGTATATGTTCCAGAATATTCCCCTGTTATTTTCAAGAGCTGATTCTGATAGATGGGACAAACAGCCAGATTTTCATGGGTGGGAGGGAAATCTAGAATTTCATACAAAATATTACAACTTACCAAGCAGAGGGGCAGCTTGGCCCTGCCAAATTTAAAAGAATATTGCCAGGCGGTTCTATTATCACATGCACTTCATTGGCTAGATACCACATCTATACTACACTGAAAAGAACTCGAATTAGTATACCAGGATGGCCAACTCCATGCTCAGCTGTTTTGATCCCTCCACATACTAGAAAATCACACTTCCAATGGAGTAAGCACAAGGACGTGGTGCTACAATACCAAAAACAGTAACATACTTTGCTTGAAAGGCAGAGCACACACACCACAACATGTCAAAGGCACTGGTCATAAAAAATATATATTTAAACATACAAAACAACACCTGACTTATTTCCGATGCCCCTTACATCTTTTCTCAAAGGCTAAAGTTACACAATTGAGTATATAGTTGGAAAAAGAACCCACGTGTCATTTTGAAGAATAGAGGGAGACATGTATCTTTTGAAATTAGCAGTGCCAGTGAGTCAGAAGATGAAGAACAAATTCAGCAGAATCATTTTCAGAGGGACAGACAGGAAACAGCACCCCTGTACGTACCACACTGAAGTCCAAGGCTACAAGAAACTGGAAGAGGAGAGCAGAATGGCGAAAGAGAAGGACACAGAGGGGGAAGAGGAGGCAGAGGTTGGGTTCGAGGGCGTTTTTCAACATACCGCAACCAACGACAATACAGCAACAATTATTGGTAGAAACAACAGAGACGTTACAGGTAATTAATTTATCTGTTTACGATCTAGCACCTGATGAAACAACAGCATTAAGTAAAGGTTTGAATTTCGCCCTGACCATACGTGCTGACAATTCGAAACTACTATTGACATTAATCTGGCTATTAGAAATTTGGGTTTAAAATCCTTTTTCCATGATAAAGAAATGAGTGATGACTGCCGCCAGAGAGAACTTGGAAATGGAAAGCTATTTAAGCCAGTTTCGACCTTTTGTGCCCCACATAATGCAGCTCTGAAAGTTTTTAAACACTTGGCTGAGACTGACTTAGATATGTTATTTGATGATCTCCCCAGAGTTAAATACAAGAACTTCTCTAGACAAGAGACATTGGCTCTATCTGCATTACAAGAAAACATGGAGATTGTCATCAAAAAAGTGGACAAAGGGGAATGTGTTGTTATACTAAATAAGAATGATTACATACAGGAAGCGCAGCGACAACTTGGAAATTGTGAATATTACTTGAAACTCAGTGAAGATCCTACTATGGACTATAAATATAGTATTGATGACTATTTGAATGAAGCCATCCATAAAGGTGAAATTAATAAAAATGAGAGAGACTTCCTAGTAGTTATACAGTATATCCAATTAGAGCAACTTTTTACCTTTTACTGAAAATACATAAGACTCTGAATAATCCCCCTGGGTGCCCGATAGTTAGCGGTCTGGGATCGCTTACAGAAAGTCTCTCTCAATTTGTTGATTCCCATATACGCATGTATGTTACTTCTTTACCATCGTATTTACAACATACTGCTGACGTATTGAGATTAGTTAAAGATTTGGAAGTTAAACAAGGAAGTTTGCTGGTGACAATGAACTTGGAAGCTTTGTACAGTAATATCCCACACAAGGGAGCCTTGGATACTGTGGCATACTTTTTAAACCTTAGAGATGTGGACACTGTACCCAGCACTCCTTTTCTTTTGAAAGTACTTGAATTTGTTTTAAAATTCAATTTTTTTTTGTTTAATCAAGAGTGGTATTTACAAATTAAAGGCACTGTGATGGGGGCAACATGCGCCCCATCAATAGCAAATTTGTATATGGAGTTATGGGAGAACAAATGTGTTTTAGATGAGACTGAGAACCCATTTTTCGAAAAAATATTAATGTGGAAACACTTCATTGATGACTTATTTTTTTTGTGGGAAGGGAGTCATGATGAACTAAGGGATTTTGTTAGTTACTTGGAGAATACTAACAGTAATTTAGGGTTCACTTTTAAAGCTTCAGAAAAAGAAATACAGTTTTTAGATTTAATCATTGGAAAGGAACAAGAAGGAGAAATTGCAACTGATATATATATATATATATATATATAGGAAACCTACGGACAGCGATAATCTGCTACGTGCAGACAGTTGTCATCCGAAATATGTTATTAGTAATATACTGAAGGGACAAATTTTAAGGATTAGATGTAACTGCAGCAATAATACAGACTTTATTAAAGAAGCAGATGACTTAAGCCGTAGGCTAAAAGATACGGGATACAAAATATCTGACATCTCCGAGGGACGTATGTCTATGCCTAGCCAGGATAGAGATGAATCTTTGCATTCACATGTAGAAAATAAAATAATCTGATAGATTTAATGTTGTTATCCCTTATTCTGCACATGATGTGCTATTACACAAATGATCAATAAGCACTGGCATGTTTTGAGCAGTGATCCAAGTCTGCAAAAAATTGCATCTTGTCCCCCATGGTTTGCTTCTAAAAGAGCCCTGACCATAGGAGATAGAGTTGTACACAGTCATTTTGTAGATTGTAAACATAGGCATATGTGGCTTGAAAAAGAAAATGTGGGATGTTTCCCATGTAAGAAATGTATTACTTGTGCATATATTAAACAGGGGAAATAATTTAAAATTCACAGCGATGGGAGAACATATCAAATTAGACAACTAGTCACGTGTGACTTAGAAAGAATTATCTACCTGGCATTATTTATCTGCAGTGCATATTATGTGGGTAAAACCATTAGGATTTTGAAAATAAGAGTCTGAGAACATGTTAAAGCCATAGAAAAAATGATGTCACATATGCAACTGCAGTACATATTATGAAAAACAAAAATGGTGGGGAACACAAATTTGAATTTATGGGGATTGATAAAGTATGTCCAAAACCACGGGGTGGCAGTTTTAATGATTTATTGCTTATTAGGGAGGCATTCTGGATTGTCACTTTGAATGCAACTAAAGGCAAGGGTTTGAATGCTGGTTTTGAACACAAACCTTGTTTAAAAGCAAATAAATTGAGATCCCCCATGTATTTAAGCTGCAGTATCTCTTGCAATTTTATGTTTTTTATTGCTGTCAATGAATCTAATAGCTATTTAGTTCATCTTTGTTCCTTTATGTTATTTTTAAGACTGCCAGTTAATTAACTATAGGTGTTTGTAATCAACTTCATGTACCGTGTGATGTGATGTGTATTTAAGGGTCACATTTTTTGTGTAATTTTAGCCTTTGAGAAAGGATGTAAGAAGCATCCGAAACAAGTCAGGTGTTGTTTTGTATATTTAAATAACTATTTTTTTATCACCATTGCCCTTGATACGTTGTAGTGTGTGTGCTCTGCCTTTCAAGTGAAGTATGATACTAGAAAATCAATATGGGACAGACTGAGATTACACTACCCACATCTTGACTAACTTGCAGGACCTGCTCAGTTCCCTGGATCTCAAACTTTCCTGGCTGACATTTTATAAATATTAGTCTCTGACCTGCATTTCTACCCAGCTAGACCAGATCCCACCTTTAAATGTTGGCAATGCCTAGGACTTATCCATAACTATTAATATTATGGCAAAGGCATGTTTCAGACTTTACAAGCCCTGCAGCAAAGATTTCACCTGAGAACCTCTGATTATTTGAGATATTTACAAGTATGGCACTACCCAAGGGAGAGGTTTGGTCTGCAATGGGCAAAAAAATTTGGACACCCTCTCGTTCAGATAATATTAGATGTACAGGGACATGGGATCCCTGAACATATTATTTCAACAACTTATAGAAGTATACATAACAAGAGGTAACTGAAGTGGAAAAATCCCAAGACTGGTGGCATACAGAATTAGGGATCAGTAAAAAACATAAGATTACATCCTCACATATATGGCAGGAGTACGATTGGAAGTGCGTTATCTGCTTCTTCTGGACCTCTCAGATAACAGGGAAATGCAACATGACACGGGGCCCAGCATGTTGGAGGGCATGTAGAGAGACCTGCACCACCCATATACATTTCTATTGGAGCTGTCCAGTGTTGCTCCCATACTAGTAAATAAGTAAGCATGTCTCTGTATGTGGTGTCCAATCCCAGAGGCTCTGGGTACCTTACAAGGTAGTGCAAGGACTATAACAGACAATACATTTTACAAATAAATGACAGGATCAATAAGATCAGCAGTTAAAATCAATAAATAACAAAATCAACGTGATAAACTAATAAAAAAATGCTTGATTAAAAAGATGTGTCTTAAGACCCCTTTTAAAAACCTCCACTGATGGGGCCTCCCTCAGAAATCTGGAAAGTGCATTCCAAAGAGTAGGGCCGGCCACTTGAAATGCTCAATCTCCTCAGGTTTTCAGCATGGCCCTCAGAATCACTAGGCGGCTGTCGGTGGAGGAGTAGAGCGAATGTACTGAGGTGGCAGGAGTCGGGAGGTCACTCAGGTAGCCAGGGCCAATCCAGATAGGGCCTTATAGGTGAGCAAGCCCAGCTTGAAGATGATCCTCCATCTGACAAGCAGCCAGTGCAGATCTTGCTGGACCTGCGTGACATGACTGGATCTAGGAAGACCCATCAGTAACCTAGCTGCTGTGTTCTGCACCAGCTGCAGCTGATGGAACTTCTCTTTAATGACCCTGAAGTAAAGAGTGTTGCAGTAGTCCAGCCTTGACATGACAAAGGCACGCACCCATGCAAGCAGGTCTCCAGGTGGAACTAGGGGTTTAATCCAGTTGATGTTCCTTAAGTGGTAAAAACCACTCTGGGTGATGGCCGATTCCTGAAACTCAGGCGTCAAACCATCTTCAAGGACAATGCCCAGATTTCTCACCCCAGGAACAGCCACCAACAGAGAACGACCAAGAGACAACTCTTTTCCCAAATCTATGGATGCCACATCATGCCAGTGACCAAGCTTGACCAGCAGTACATCTGTCTTGTCGGGGTTCAGTCACAGCCAGTTAAAGGACATCCAGTCCTGGATCTTGGACAGGCATTTGTTTAGTGCTTCTAAGGTGTTATTTATCCGGGGGCAAAACATATACAGTTGGGTATCATCTGCAGATCAGTGAAAACCCAGACTGTAACATCCAATCATCTCTTGCAAGGGTAGCATGTACACTGCAAACAACATCAACGACAAGCTCATGCCTTGAGGAACTCCATAGGGCAGGGGTTCGGGGCAGGAAGAAACTCTTCATTGCATCCTGCTCATGAGATAGGATTCAAACCAATTGATGACAGCACTGGTGAGTTCACATTTCTCAAGGTGATCAAGAAGCACAATGTGGTCGACAGTGTCAAATGCTGAGAAGAGATCTAGGAGAATGAGAATTGACCAGTCTCCTCTATCTCTCACTCCAAGGAGGTCATTTTGCACCCTGACCAATGCTGTTTGAGTGCTATGCCATGCCCTAAATCTAGGCTGGATCAGCTAGTACTGTAGATGTCAAAGGCTGTGCGATGAGCTTTGTGCTACAGAGCCACAACTTTCTTGAAGACCTTCCCTAAGAACGGGAGCTGGGAGATTGGTCAATAATTCACCAAGACATCATCAGTGTCAAGAGATAGTTTCTTCAGAAGTGGCTTCACCAACACCTCCATCAAGGCACTGGGGAAGAATCCCTCTGAGAACAAACACTGGATTATCTCAGAGAACACTGGCCCAATGGACCCGGCACATCCCACTGGAAGATGGGTCAGGCATGGATCCAGTTCACAGAAGGTGGGTCGCAGCTTCGAGAGTACCTCAATGACCTCCACCACCCCCACCAGACGGAACTCCCACCAGACAATAGGAGTGCCTCTGCCCCTCTGTCCACACTAGGCTGACCACTGCAAGGCTGATTTAACCCCCTCTGGGGAGATTTTGGATGGAATTTAGGATGCCCTATCAGAGAGAACAGTAGCAAACTCCTTGCACAAACTGACTGAAAATGCTCTTTTCGGTTACAGACAGGCAGGATGGAGTAACCAGTTCACAGTCTGAAAGAGCTGAGCTGGTCAGTTCCTCCCTGTGACAATCTCCCAGGACAGGAACTCTGCCATCTTACAGTTGATTGCCCTGCAATATTCACCGGAGTGAACTCTCAAAGCAAGTCTATCCTCCTCAGACCAGGTCCTCCACAGCAATGCTGCAACTTCTGACCCATGGTCTTCATCACCTTGAGAGCCCCATCAAACCATGGGGATCTCAAGCGAGAAGACCTTGGTTGGATATGAATCAGTGTGATGGCATCAAGTGCATTTGAATCAGCACTATTATAAGCTGTCACCGCCACGCCTGTGCCAACCACACATGCAGCAGTCACACTAGAAAAGTCCACCACCACCACCAGTAGTCACTCTGGGGTCAATGCCTTCAATGGGTGGTAGCGGACCATATCGATAGGGAGGGACTTTAGGGTGGGGCCGAAATAAGACCTCCACCATGTAGTGATCTGACCACATGAACAGATCAATCATGATGTCAATGACCTCAGTCCCCAGTGAGAATACCAGATCTAATGTATGGTCGTGGTGGTGAGTTGTAGAAGTAATAATTTGAGTGAGGCTCAGAGTTGTCGTAAGATGGAGACTTGACCAAAATGCGAGAGTTTGTTGTCGACCTAGGTGTTGAAATCACCTAGAATCAACCATTTGGGTGACTCCAACACCCTATCAATGATGAAGTCCTTGACATCCTGCAGGAATTCTCCCCCATGCCCAGAAGACCGATTTAAGAGGAGAATCCTGCAGGATGCACTGGAACCCCCACGCACCGCCATGCATTCAAACGATGAGGTAGATCCCACCGGGTGCACAGAGACGTTCAAGCTGGATCTAAAACAGATAACCACACCCCTTACCCATCTTCCCTCTTCGGGCAGTACACTACAGAGTTCTCGTCATGGACTGATGCCTCTAAAACTGGCTCCACATTGCCTCCCAGCCAGTTCTCTGTAAAGCAAGCCAGACTGAGAGAGAAAACCAAGTGTGCCAAAATTGCAGTCTTGTTCTTCATTGATCTGACTTTGCACAGCACCATCCTAAGGGGAATGGCGGATACTGCAGGTCCACTGGCTACATGCCCACTCGGTCTGGTAGGAACCCTGGGGTTGGGCATTGGGAGGCAGGCAATAGAGATGACAGCTCAGGAGTTATTTCCAGTAGTGGATACTCTATGCCATCAACAGCTATCTTGCTGAATTTCCCTGACCAAATCAGGAACAAGTGTACTCAGTCCTCCCTAGCCATAATATTAATGATGGCAAAGAAGAACATAACTCACAAGTGGTTTCAAAAAACTGGTCCCACTGAGAAAGAGCGGGAAGACACTATGTAACAAATGTACCAACTGGAAAAGTTGACGGCAGTGATAAATCTTAAATTGGAAACATTTGCCAACTTCTGGAACAAGTGGTTGGTATGGTTCATGGGACATCATCCAGATATTATTCCTTAAGTGGGAGGTGTTAAATGGAGATATTTCCTAAAAATGGGATTGCATGAGTACCCCAAACAGTCAAGGGACCACACGATAATATGATATTGTGGTACTTCACTAACAGTACTGTATATTTGTAACTGTCTTATTTATTGTCCTCTGCCTGCATGCAGTAAAAGTTGTGTAGACCAGTACTGCTCTATGAAAAGTTAATACATTTTAAATAAAAAAAAGTGTACTGGTATCAACCTCTGTGGGGGTGGGACATCTCATATGCACACCATGAGCAAAACAGAGGAGCTCAAGTGTCAAAACATGCATGGATATGTTGGAAGTATGCAAGCAAGAGGCATTTTGTGACTAAAGAGGATAGGTCACACATTGTGGCAGGAAGCATGCTTTACAGTGTCTGACATGGGTGAGATGCTGCAGGGCTGTGACAGTGACATGGCAATTTAACCTACTGCAAACAACACGCAGGAACATAGTGATATGGTGGGATGAGAAGGTAAGTAATACAGACTGTGTTCTGTCCCCACAGATACCACAGGGTAGCAGCAGGATACACCAACACGAGGCACCAGTGGCACAGTCGCTGCCCTGCAGCCTGCACATCATGTCCCATGAGATACAGACAGCAGCAGCACTACCAGTATCGGTGACCTGCAGGAGGAACATGTGCAGGTGGAGCAGGAGACAGTATGGGTGGAATGCCAGGAAGTCATTGGGGGATCCGGTCATATGGCTGTGTAGCCGAGGCAGCTGATGGTGACACAGAAGCTGCAGATACAGAGTTGATCCACAGCACTGCAGACAATATTGCTCAGGAACTAAGATCCCTAACCACTGAAGAGTTAGAGGCCACATTGGAGGAGACTGCTCACAATCTCACCCAGCAGGCACTACCACATATTGAATTTGAGAGGTACTGCCAGACAGTGGTGGACAGACATGAGGAACAGAACCATTAACTGGTAGCACTAAGGTCTTGCCTGAAATGTCATCAGAGGCACCTGGCAGACCTCCTATCAGGGCAACTGAGTGCCATGCAGAGTGGCACACATGACAAAACAGTAGTACAGGCTGACATTATGGGAGTCCTGGATGGCCTACATGTCTGTGCACAGTGTCAAATGGGGGCAATGGAGCACCTCACCACTGCATGGAGAGAGTGGCAGCACAGCTGCAGCAGACTGACACCCCTACAGCTGCACTGCAGAAAATATCTGTGGCAATGCAGGTGAGGCCATGCAGTACTGGTGCTTGGCTCTAGGAAGACACAGGTAGTGACCCCGCAGCTCACTTCAGTAGCACAGTGCCTACCTTGCAGCAGACATGAATTTCAATCCAAAAGACGGCCACAAGCACCTCGGTGATTCATCCACATGGAACACCAATGCAGGGAGGTGTGGAACACATGCAGCATGCCAGTGAAGATAACAGGCACACTGTCTCTGTTGCAGATGTGTCCCTGCAACCATCCACTCATCCGCCCTACAGTGTTACATAGCCAGCAGGTGCATGTTACCACTGGATGGGGGTCAGTGGCATGGGTGGCACCATGCCACACACCATTGCAGCTGAGGATGTGGCCAGTGCCCTGTAGGTGTCACAAATGGCCCCATATCTGGGAAAGCACTGACACCTTGGCCATGCTTGCAGGTACATTAAGCTGCACTGGTAGCAGTACAACATCTGTGGCAGCAGGTCCTGTGTACACACTGGCAACCTGCATATCAGGATGCCACCAGGATAATGTCAAACTTCAGACTATGCTGGCAGCTGAGGCTGCAGGCAGTAAGGCCACTGTGAAAGCACAGGCAGAGAGACTCATGGATGCATCCCCCAAAAAATGGGGCCATAAGTTGAAGCAAATGGCCTTGCTGGACCCAGCCACAGATGCAGCAGGTACTGTCACTGGAAGTGGTGGCCAGAGGGTAACCCAGTGCACAGGCAAACTCATGCAGCAAGCTCCACCTGTTGTAGGCTTCCAGAGGGCAATCAGGCCTGCTCCCTGGGCAGGGACACTGCACTGATTTAGAAGGCAGTGCAGCAGATTGTATATGCTTATTTTAGGGGGGCTGTCAGAAGCCGTGCCTGTCACAGAATGGCTGCAGCTCGCTACCTGCGACATGAGTGCAGCAACTGGGGGGAGGGCCATCATAGTGGGATGGGGCAGATTGTTGAATAAAACAGTGGCCACCCTGGACAGTTTGGGAAATTGGAGTACTACTGAGTGAAGAGCTGTAAGCAAGGCCCAGATTTTTCCACAATTCTGTGGCCACGGAGATTGCCATGGAATTTAATGTAAACCATTGAAAATCCACAGAATATTATTTTTGTTGTTTACATGAACTGCAGAATATATTTTCCATGGTTTACATGACATGCTGAATATTATTCTGCGGTTTACATGAACTGTGGAATATTATTCCACAGTTTACAGTGAAGAGTAGTATTTAGCCAGCCTGGAGGCACAGCAATACCACTTGTGATGCTGATGATCCAGGTTGAGGGAGTGGGCTGGCAGGAGGAGGACCGAGCTTCCTATGGATTGCTCTCCTCCACCAGGGGTGGAGGGGGGATGGATGGGCCTTGCAGTCCTTCTCTTCTGTCAACTTCTATGTTTCTATGTTTCCATGGGTGGAGGGGGGGAGTCACCGGTGTTTAGATTACCCCTCATAGTAGCCTGGTGTATGATAGGTAGGACAGATTAACTTTTGGAAGGTGTATCAGATGTTCAATATGCCACTCAAATGTCATTGCACAAGATGCCTCTGGGGAGAAAATGGAAAAATGGAGTTTCCACCACCACACAATGAAGTCTGCCCCCATGTTGCAGACCATGCGCCACCGACTGGACTTTCGCTCCAATTCTACTGTTCAGTCTCATTCAGAGAATGGGCTCCCCTGGTGGCACAGCCCTGTGGGGTGGGGGTTGAGAGTGAAGCTTGTGGTGGGGCTGAGCATGTGTAGATCAGACCGATGTGGCCTAGCAGATGAAGTGATAAAACATAATAAATTAAAAAGAAGAATCAGTATAAACTGTGAGTAAAACAAATCTGCTGTTAACAATGGCTCTGACCAAGGAAAATTATTCCATGGATCATATAAACCCCAGAAAACAATTCCACAGTTAATATTAAATTCTACAGCATGCTTTTTGGAATTCTGTGGAATTCAAAAACAAAAGTCTGAAAGCATTTTGGAACAGCCTTTCACCATTAATTTGTCTGCTAGGGCTTTACGTTAAAAAACAAACGGGTAAATCCTCCATCCAGCTCAGCTCCACCGCTTTCCCCACCCCACCCTGTGAACCTCGTTGCATCCCTTTGTTTGAAGTAGAAATATTTTTATCAGGTCCCATTCTGAATTCCAGTTTCATGTCCCAGAAGCACTTTGAGCACAGCTGCACAAAGTACTATTTGAATGAGAAACTGGTATTCTGGCATAATGGTAAAACTTGAAGGATGAGGATCACTGTGCAGTGTAATAGCCGATAAAAATTTTACCCCTTCAAATTTGGTGGCCCTGCGGACTACAATCTGCACTCAAATATCTGTTGCCCTTGGTTCCCAGGCATGGAGATGGATATGTTAGAGAAATGGTTAACTGCATCATTTTCTGTCTGATGGTCAGTAATCATGGAAACCGTTTAGAAATGCAGGAAAAGTTTCTGGTGATACTGCACTGCTTTAATGACTGTAAATACTAAGTAAAGCACTAATAAAATATGGCTAAAAGCATACATTTTTAATTTATGCTTCTAACCCGTGTATTTAATCTCTCCCTTCTGATTCTGTTTGTATTGATTAATTGATCTGAGTGTGATGTCATGTACTATGTTGTCTAGGTTTAATATTCTGAGGATCTCGGGGGAGGAAAGTGGGTGGAGGGGTTTATTGCTTAGTTATGATGTTGGTTTATGAGTTTGTACAGTTTTTCTGAATTGTATTTTTACCCGATATTATCTTTCACTATATTGTATTCACTATGTTATATCCCATTCTTAAGTTTCTTTTATTGTATTGAATTCTAGTATTGTTTTTGAAATTTAATAAAGAGAATATTTAAAATAAATATGGCTTAAAATGTAAAATGGTCTTTATTTCTCATTTTTCTTATTATTTCTAATTTTCTAATTTTTAGCACTGTTTTCACTGTGCAGTTCTGTAGTGCTACTGTATTTTTATAGTACATTTTACCATTTTTAAACCAGTTCACCTTGTTACAGTACAGTACCCCATCACAAGAAAGCATGGCATTGTTCAGTTTCATGAAAAACATTCCGCCACACCATCACAAAGCATGGCATTCTCCCCCCTGCCCCATACAAAAACATAGCAATTTTTTTTCAGCCTCAAGGATAACAGTCCTCCATGTCACCATGAAACAAGGCACTTGAAATGAAAACTGTCCCTCACATGCCCAAAATAAAGCATGGCATTTGTTTAACTTTCAACATCACTCCATCACAAAACCCTGGCATCCTCCCACCCACAGCATGGCATTCTTTTTTTCACATAAGAGACAATAGTCCCCTATATGCCCAGAGTAGAGCATGGCACCTTTTTAACTTTCATGAAAAGCATTCCACCACATCATCACCAACCATGGCATTTTCCCCCATCCCACCCATAGCATGGCATTGTTTTTGTCGCTTAAGAAACCACAATCCCCACCTACTCAGAGTAAAGCATGGCACCACCTCTTTTGTGAATACTGAGCAGAAATATTCATTCAGTATCCTTGCTTTTTCACTGTCCCTCTCTGCCCACCCACCGTCCATTCTATTCAGCCTAACTATCCCACCCTTTGTTTTTCTATGCTCTCTGAAGTACCTATAAAAGGTTTTATCCCCCTTCTTAACCCAGATGGGTACTCATCTGAGTTCTTTAAAGTGTTTCATGTAGAACTGCTCCCCCTTCTCAGTAATCTCTTTAGAGCAATCCTAGGAGGTGATGATCACCCACCCCCAGTTGGCAATATGATAACATATCTACTATACTGAGTCCTAATTAGGATATCCTGTTCTGTGGTTCATATAGGACCATACTGGTCTTAAATCATGACCATACATTATATGCCAGCATTGTTGCCAAACGCCTAGAGAATGTCCTACCAGCACTCATGCACAAAGACCAGGCCAGATTTGTCCCCAAAAGATAGACCTCAGACAACATTAAATGTACTTTATTCATACTGGAGGGATCCCATAAGACAAACATCCTCTTTTGCTTTTAAGTATGGATGCACAAAAAGCATTTGATAGAGTGTCATGGAGATTTCCTCAGTATACTCTGAGACATTTTCACTTTCTGGAACCCTTCTGTCAAATGATAAATGGCACTGTATACTACCCCCAAAACAATCGGTAAAATTAATGGTACTTACTCAGACCACTTCCCCTTGTGTAGAAGGTTATATGTGATATTAGCAACTCTGGAATGGTGAGTCCAGAATCTCGAAGCAATGTTGGTGATGACCCAAACTTAGACTGTTTTTTTTTTGGGGGGGGGCTTGCCCGCCCGGACCCTCCTTTCTTAAATAACCAACTCTGAAGTCATAGCACCTTGTGGAGGGGGGGAAACTTATGTCACTATTTTGTCGTTGCTGTCATTCCCTCCCCAACAGTGGTACTTGCCATTCTGGAGTCGCTAACATTATGTGCCACTGTGTCATCGAGGCACATGTCAGAAAGCATAGAAAAAACCCAAGAGCAGTTGTAGAATTCCACAAAACTGTTTATTTGTAGTTGCAGTAACATAAAATAAAATAAACCTGTTCAGAATAACTATATTTAGAAGCAAATAAAATCTCTTGTAAAAAATTTCCCTTGCAGCTCAGCTTAGCTGTTTTTATAATTCTTTCAATCCCCATCCTTTGCAAGTATCCTGTCCTTTGTAAATTTCAGGAGCAGCTAGAACATTGAGAACTTCCTGAGGTCCCCACAGTAACTGAAAAAGGCTCGGACATTTGCACCCAAGTAACCTCTAGCTTTTTACAGTTATCTCAAATTATAAATGTATACATTTCAACAGTAACACAATTTTCTAAACCGAAGTGATCCCGATATCAGCTACTTTTCCATACATTGATTCTCATATATTTTATATCAGCAGATATAGATATGCAAGGAAGAAAGACAGCAAGAGGAAACTGAGAGATAGTGAGAGGCAAAGGATTGTGAGACTGGTTGGGTTGCTCGAGACAGAAGAAACAGAAAAGGAAAGCATACAGATCCTTGCATTTAAACACTTTCTCCAAAACAAATGGGACAGGGTCCTATTCTACCCTGTCACACACTGTATAGAGGGACTCGGTATGGCCGGTCATTACCCCTCTTACTATTTGCATTTTATGTAGAACCACTAGCACCGGCCATGAGGAAGAACCTCAATATTAAGGGAATGACAATCGGGGGAGTGGAGCATAATGACTTTTTTGCAGATGATTTATATGACTCATCCAGACACTTCTCTACCTGCCCTATTTAAGATCCTGACAGAAATTGAAGCATTTGCGGAACAAAAGTTAAATAAGGACAAAATGGAAGTCCTTCAGTATAATTATAATCCTACCCCTGATATAGGAACCGACTTCTTCTTTCGTTGGGACTGTATAATGATTAGATATTTGAGGATTATAATTCCCCTGGACCGCACCACCCTGTATAAGGTTAATTATGACCCACTGAGTGGTGGTATACAAGCAGACTTGCAAAGATGGTAACATCTACCAATCCCTATAATACAAAAAGTAGACATAATTAGAATGAACATTCTCCCTCAATTTCTGTATATGTTCCAGAACATTCCCCTGTTATATTCCAAAGTTGATTCTGATAGATGGGACAAACAGCCAGATTTTCATGGGTGGGAAGGAAATCTAGAATTTCACACAAAATATTATAACTTACCAAGCAGAGGGGCAGCTTGGCCCTGCCAGATTTAAAAGAATATTGCCAGGCGGTTCTATTCTCACATGCTCTTCATTGGCTAGATACCACATCAATACTACACTGGAAGGAACTTGAATTAGGAGACCAGAATGACCAGCTTCATGCTCAGCTGTTTTGATCCCTCCTACATACTAGAAAACCAATACGGGACAGACTTAGATCACACTACCCACATCTCGACTAACTTGCAGGACCTGCTCAGTTTCCCAGATCTCAAACTTTCCGACTGATATTTTAGAAACATTAGTCTCTGTCCTGTATTTCTACCCAGCTAGACCAGATCCCCCCTTTAAATGTTGGCAACACCTAGGACTTATCCAAAACTATTAATATTATGACAAAGGCATGTTTCAGACTTTACAAGCCCTGCAATAAAGATTTCACCTCAGAACCTCTGATTATTTTAGATATTTACAAGTATGGCACTACCCAGGGGAGAGGTTTGGTCTGCAGTGGGCAAAAAAGATGAACACCCTCTAGTTCAGATAATATTATATGTACAGGGACATGGGATCCCTGAACATATTATTTCAACCACTTATAGAAGTATACAGAACAAAGAGATCACAGAAGTAAAAAAAATCCCAAGACTGGTGGCATTCAGAATTAGGGATCAGTAAACAACATAAGATTACATCCTCTCATATATGGCAGGAGCTTGGTTGGAAGTGTGTTATCTGCTTCTTCCAGACCCCTCAGATAACAGGGAAATGCAACATGACATGGGGCACAGCATGCTGGAGGGCATGTAGAGAGACCTGTGCCACCCATATACATTTCTTTTGGAGCTGTCAATAAGATCAACTGTTAAAATCAATAAATAACAAAATCAACATGATAAACTAATTAAAAAAATGCTTGATTAAAAAGGTGTGTCTTAAGACCCCTTTTAAAAACCTCCACCGATGGGGCCTCCCTCAGAAATCTGGGTAGTGCATTCCAAAGGGAGCTCCAGCCACTTGAAATGCTCAGTCTCCTCAGGTTTTCAGCATGGCCCTCAGAATCACTAGGAGGTCCTTGGAGGAGCAGAGTGAGTGTACCGAGTTGGCAGGAGTCAGGAGATCACTCAGGTAGCCAGGGCCTGATCCAGATAGGACCTTATAGGTGAGCAAGCCCACCTTGAAAATGATCTTCTGTCTGACAGGCGGCCAGTGCAGATCTTGCTGGACTGGGGTCACATGACTGGATCTAGGAAGACCCATCAGTAACCTAGCTGCTGTGTTCGGCACCAGCTGCAGCTGACGGAGGTTCCCACCACTGACCCTGAAGTAAAGAGTGTTGCAGTAGTCCAGCCTTGACATGACAAAGGCACACACCCATGCACGCAGGTCTCCAGGTGGAACTAGGGGTTTAATCCAGGTGACATTCCTTAAGTGGTAAGAACCACTCTGGGTGATGGCCAATTCCTGAAACTCAAGCGTCAAATCATCATCAAGGACTATGCCCAGATTTCTCACCCCAGGAACAGCCACCAACAGAGTAGGACCAAGAGAAAACTCTTTTCCCTAACCTGTGGATGCCACATCATGCCAGTGACCAGGCTTGACCACCAGTACATCTGTCTTGTTGGGGTTCAGCCGCAGCCAATTAAAGGACATTCAGTCCTGGATCTCAACAGGCATTTGTTTAGTGCTTCTAAGGTGTTATTTATCCGGGGGGCACAAAACAAATACAACTGGGAATCATCTGTATATCAGTGAAAACCCAGACTGTAACATCTAATGAGCTCATGTAAGGATAGCATGTACACTGCAAACAACATCAGCGACAAGCTCATGCCTTGAGGAGCTCCACAGGGCAGGGACTTAGGGCAGGAAAAGAAGCTCCCCATTACTCCCTGTTGTGTCCTGCTCATGAGATAGGATTCAACCCAACTGATGACAGTACTGGTGAGTTCACAATACTCAAGGTGATCAAGAAGCACAACGTGGTCCACAGTGTCAAATGCTGAGGAGAGATCTAGGAGAATGAGAACTGAACAGTCTCCTCTATCTCTCATCCTGAGGAGATCATTTTGCACCCTGACCAATGCTGTTTGAGTGCTATGCCATGCCCTAAATCTAGACAGGAACAGCTGGTAGATGTCAAAGACTGTGAGATGAGCTTTGTGCTACAGAGCCACAACTTTCTTGAAGACCTTCCCTAAGAACTGGAGCTGGGAGATTGGTCGAATATTCACCAAGACATCATCAGTGTCAAGAGATAGTTTTTTCAGAAGTGGCTTCACCAACACCTCCTTCAAGGCGCTGTGGAAGAATCCCTCTGAGAGCAAACACTGAACTATCTCAGTGAACACTGGCCAATAGACCCTGCCCATCCCACTGGGAGATGAGTCAGGCCTGGATCCAGTTCACAGAAGGTAGGCCACAGCTTCAAGAGTACCTCAATGACCTCTAGCCCCCCCACCAGATGGAACTCCCCACAGACAATAAGAGTGCCTCTGCCCCTCTGCCCACACAAGGCTGACCACTGCAAAGCTGATTTGGCCCCACTGGGGAGATTATGGATGGAATTTAGGATGCCCTTTCAGAGAAAAAAACAGCAAACTCCTTGAACAAATTGACTGAAAATGCTCTTTTTGGCTGCAGACAGGTAGGACAGAGTAACCTGTCCACAGTCCGAAAGAACTGAGCTGATCAATTCCTCCCTATGGCAGTCTCCCAGGACAGGAACTCTGCCCTCTTACAGTTGATTGCCCTGCAATATTCAGCACAGTGAACTCTCAAAGCAAGTATATCCTTCTCAGACCAGGTCCTCCACAGTAATGCTGCAACTTCTGACCCATGGTCTTCATCACCTTGAGAGCCCCATCAAACCACGGGGGTTTCAAGTGAGAAGACCTTGGTTGGATACGAATCAGTGTGATGGCATCAAGTGCATTTGAAACAGCACTATTATAAGATTTCACAGCCACACCTGTGTCAACCTCACATTCAGTAGTCACACCAGAAATGTCCACCACCACCACCTGTAGTCCCTCTGGGGTAAACCCTTCAATAGGTGGTAACGGACCATCTTGATAGTGGAGGAACTATCGGGGTGGGGTCCAAATAAGAACTCCACCATGCAGTGATCCGACCACATGAACAGATCAATCTTGAGGTTGGAGACCTCAGGCCCCAGTGAGAATACCAAATCCAAGGCATGGCAGTGGTGGTGAGTTGCAGAAGTAGTAATTAGTGTGAGGCTCAGAGATGTCGTAAGCTAAGCTGGAGGAAGTCTTGACCAAAATGCAAGAGTTCGTCATCGACCTAGGTGTTGAAATCACCCAGAATCAACTATTTAGGTGACTCCAACATCCTATCGATGATGAAGTCCATGACTTCCTGCAAGAATTCTCCCCATGTCCAGAAGACCGATACAAGAGGAGAATCCTGCAGCCTGCACCTGGACCCCCACGCACCACCGTGCATTCATCGATGAGGTAGATCCCACTGGGTGCACGGAGAAGTTCAAGCTGGATCTAAAACAGATGACCACACCTCCAACCCATCTTACCTCTTTGGGCAGTACATTACAGAGTACCTGTCAGGAACTGATGCCTCTAAAAACTGGCCCCACATTGTCTCCCAGCCAGTTCTCTGTAATGCAAGCCACATTAACAGAGGAAACCAAGTCTGCCAAAATTGCAGTCTTGTTCTTCATCGATCTGACATTGCACAGCACCTTCCTAAGGGGAATGGTGGAGACTGCAGGCCCACTGGCTACATGCCCACTTGGTCTGGCAGCAACCCTGGGGTTGGGCACTGGCAGGCAGGCTATACAGATGGCAGCTCAAGAGTTATTCCCAGTAGTGGGTACTCTATGCTGTCAACAGCTATCTTGCTGAATTTCCCTGACCAAATCCAAAACAAGCATACTCAGTCCTTCCTAGCCATAATATTAATAATGGCAAAGAAGATCATATTTCCCAAGTGGTTACAAAAAACTGGCCCCACTGAGAAAGAGTGGGAAGACACCATGCAACAAATGTACCAACTGGAAAAGTTGACGGCAGTGATAAATCTTAAATTGGAAAAATTTGCCAGCTTCTGGAACAAGTGGTTGGTATGTTCATAGGACTTCGTCCAGATATTCTATGAGTGGGAGGTGTTAAATTTAGATATTTCCTAAAAAAATGGGGTTATCTGAGTACCCCCAAACAGTCAAGGGACCACAAGATATTAACATATTTTGGTACTTCACTAACAGTACTGTATGATATTTGTAACTGTCTTATATATTGTCCTCTGCCTGTATGCTGTAAAAGTTGTCAATACCTGTACTGCTCTACGAAAAGTTAATAAATTTTAAACAGAAAAAAAGTGTGTACTTGTATCAACCTATGTGGGGGTGGGACATCTCACATGCACACCATGAGCAAAACAGAGGAGCTCAGGTGTTGCAACATGCATGGATATGTTGGCAGTATGCAAGCAAAAAGCATTTTGTGACTAAAGAGGGTAGGTCACACATCGTGGCAGTAGGCAGGCTTTGCAGTGTCTGACATGGGCAAGATGCTGCAGGGTGGTGACAGTGACATGGCAGCTAAACCTGCTGCAAACAACATGCAGCAATATAGTGATATGGTGGCATGAGATGGAAAGTAATACAGACTGTGTTCTGTCCCCACAGATACCACAGGGAAGCAGCAGGATGTGCCAACACCAGGCAACAGAGGCACAGTCGCTGCCTTGCAACCTATACATCATGTTCCATGAGATACAGACAGCAGCAGCACAACCAGTACCAGTAACCTGTAGTAGGATCATGTGCAGATGGAGCAGGAGACAGTATGGGTGGAATACCAGGAATTCACTGGGGGGATCCGGTCATATGGCTGTGTAGCAGAGGCAGCTGATGGTGACACAGAAGCTGCAGATTCAGAGTTGATCCACAGCATTGCAGACAATACTGCTCAGGAACTAAGACCCCTAACCACTGAAGATTTAGAGGCCACATTGTAGGAGGCTGCTCGCAATCTCACCCAGCAGGCACTACCACATATTGAATTTGTGAGGTACTGCCACACAGTGGTGGACAGACATGAGGAACAGAACCATTAACTGGTAGCACTAAGGTCTTGCCTGGAATGTAATCAGAGGCACCTGGCAGACCTCCTATCAGGGCAACTGTGTGCCATGCAGAGTGGCACACATGACAAAACAGTAGTACAGAGAGACATTATGGGAGTCCTGGATGGCCTACATGTCTGTGCACAGTGTCAAATGAGGACAATGGAGCACCTCACCACTGCATGGAGAAGGTGGCAGCACAGCTGCAGCAGACTGACACCCTTAAAGCTGCACTGCAGAAAATATCTGTGGCAATGCAAGTGAGGCCAAGCAGTACTGGTGCTTGGCTCTAGGAAGACACAGCTAGTGACCCTGCAGAGCACCTCAGTTGCACAGTGCCTACCTTGCAGCAGACATGTATCTCAATCCAGAAGACTGCCACAAGTACCTTGGTGATTCATCCATATGGAACACCAATGCAGGGAGGTATGAAACACATGCAGCATGCCAGTGAAGATAACAGGCACACTTCCTCTGTTGCAGATGTGTCCCTGCAGCCATCCACTCATTCGCCCTGCAGTGTTACATGGCCAGCAGGTGCATGTGACCACTGGATGGGGGTCAGTGGCATGGGTGGCACCATGCAACACACCATTGCAACTGAGGATGTGGCCAGTGCCCTGTAGGTGTCACAAATGGCCCCATATCTGGGAAAGCACTGACATCTTGGCCATGCTTGCAGGTACATTAAGCTGCACTGGTAGCAGCACAACTTCTGTGGCAGCAGGTCCTGTGTACACACTGGCAACCTGTACATCAGGAGCCCACCAGGATAATGTCAGACCTCAGACTGTGCTGGCAGCTGAGGCAACAGGCAGTGAGGCCACCTTGAAAGCTCAGACAGAGACTCATGGATGCACCCCCCAAAAAATGAGGCTGTAAATTGAAGCACATGTCCATGCTGGACCCAGCCACAGATGTAGCAGGTACTACCACTGGAAGTGGTGGCCAGAGGGTAACCCCGGTGCACAGGCAAATTCATGCAGCAAGCTTCACCTGCTGTAAACTTCCAGGGGAGAACCAGGCCTGCTCCCTGTGCAGGAACACTGCAGTGATTTAGAGGGCAGTGAACAGATTATATGTGCTTGTTTTAGTGGGGTTGTCAGATGCCCTGGCTGTCACAGGATGGCTGCAGCTCACTACCGGTGACATAAGCACAGCAACTGGGGGGCCATTATAGTGGGATGGGGCAGATTGTAGAATATGGCAGTGGCCACCCTGGAGAGTTTGGGGAATGGGAGCATTACCGAGTGAAAAGTGGTAAGAAAGGTCCTGATATTTTCCACAGTTCTGTGGCCAAGGATATTGCCGTGGAATTTAATATGAACCATAGAAAATCCACAGAATATTATTCCGTGTTTACATCAATTGCAGAATATCATTCTACAGTTTACATGAACTGCGGAATATTATTCCGCAGTTAATACTGAAGAGTCAGTATTTAGCCTGCCCACTGGCACAGCAGTATGCCTTGTGATGCTGATGACCCAGGTTGGGGGCGGGGGCGACTGGCGGGAGGAGGACCGAGCATCCTAAGGACTGATCTCTTCCTCCAACGGTGGAGGGGGGGAGTCGCCGGTGTTTAGGTTACCCCGTCATTGTAGCCTGGTGTATGACAGGTGGGACAGATTACTTTTGGAAGGTGTGTCAGATGTTCAATGTGTCTCCTGAATGTCATTGCACGACATGCCTCCAGGGAGAAAATGGGAAAATGGAGGTTCCACTGCCACACCATGATGTCTGCCCCCACGTTGCAGACCATGCGCCACTGACTGGGCTCTAGCTCCAGTTCTACTGTTCAGTCTCATTTGGGGAAAGGGGCCCCCTGGTGGCCCCGCACCTGTGGGGTAGGCCAGGGGGTGTTTGAGAGTAAGGTTTGTGGTGGGGCTGAGCATGTGTAGATCAGACCAATGCGGGCTGGCGGCTGAGGTGATAAAGCATAATAAATTAAAAAGATGAAGAATCAGTAAAAACTGTGAGTAAAACAAATCTGCTGTTAACATTGACTCTGACCAAGGAAAATTATTCCATTTATCATATTAACTGTGGTTATTTCATGGGTCATATAAACCCTAGAAAACTATTCCGCAGTTTATGTTAAATTCCACAGAATGCTTTTTGGAATTCTGTGGAATTTAAAAACAAAAGTCTGAAAGCATTTTGGAGCTGCCTCTGACCATTAGTTTGTCTGCTAGGGCTTTACGTTAAAAAACAAACAGGTAAATCCTCCTCCCATCCATCTCAGCCCCACCGCCCTCCCCACCCCACCCTGAGAACCTGGTTGCATCCCTTTGTTTGAAGTAGGAATATTTTTATCAGGTCCCATACTGTGCTGCAGTCCTCGTCCTTCTAATTTCACCACTGGGCCTGAATTCCAGTTTCATGTCCTAGAAGCGCTTTGAGCACAGCCGAACATAGTACTATTTGAATGAGAAAATGGCATTCTGGCATAATGGTAAAACTAGAAGGATGAGGATAACTGTGCAGTGTGATGGCCACTAAAAATTTTACTCATTCAAATGTAGTGGCCCTGCAGACTACAGTCAGCACTCAAATATCTGTTGCCCTTGGTTCCCAGGCCTGGTGATGGATATGTGAGAGAAACGGTTAACTGCATCATTTTCTGTCTGATGGTCAGAAATCATGGAAACCATTTAGAAATGCAGGAAAAGTTTCTGGTGATACTGCACTGCTTTAATGACTCTAAAACACTAATAAAATACAGCTAAGAAGCATAAATATTTAATTTATGCTTCTAACCAGTGTATTTAATCTCTCCGTTCTGATTTTGTTTGTACTGATTAATTGATCGGAGTGTGAGGTCATGTACTATGCTGCCTAGGTTTAATGTTCTGAAGGTCTTGAGGAGGGAAGTGGGCGGAGGGGTTTATTGCTTAGGATCGATGTTGGTTTATGACTTTGTGCAGTTTTTCTGAATTATATTCTTACCTGATATTATCCTACACTATATTGTATTCAGTATGTTATACCCCATTCTTAAGTTTCTTTTATTGTATGGTATTATAGTATTGTTTTGAAATTTAATAAAGAGAATATTTAAAATAAATATGGCTTAAAACATAAAATGGTCTTTATTTCTTATGTTTCTTATTATTTCTAATTTTCTAATTTTTTGCACTGTTTTCACTGTGCAGCTCTGTAGTGCTACTGTATTTTTACAGTACATTTTACACTTTTTAAACCAGTTCACCTTGTTACAGTACAGTACCCCATCACAAGAAAGCATGGCATTGTTCAGTTTCATGAAAAACATTCCGCCACACCATCACAAAGCATGGCATTCTCCCCCCTTCCCCATATGAAAGTATGCCAATTTTTTCAGCCTCAGGGAAAACAGTCCTCCATGTCACCATGAAACAAAGCACTTGAAATGAAAATAGTCCCTCACGTGCCCAGAATAAAGCATGGCATTTGTTTAACTTTCAATGCCACACCATCACAAAACCCTGGCACCCCCCCACCCACAGGATGGCATTCTTTTTTTTTTTCATTTAAGAGACAACAGTCCCCTACATGCCTAGAGTAAAGCATGGCACCTGTTTAACTTTCAGAAAAAAACATTCCACCACATCATCACAAACCATGGCATTTTCCCCCATCCCACCCGTAGCATGGCATTGCTTTTGACACTTAAGAATCCACAGTCCCCCACATGCTCCGAGTAAAGTATGACATCTTTTTAACTTTCAGGAAAACATTCCACCACAACATCACAAACCATAGCATCCCCCTCCCACCCACAAACCATGGCATTTTCCCCCTCCCAACTACAGCATGGTATTGTTTTCATCATTTAAGAAACCACAGTCCCCCACATGTCCAGAGTAAAGCATGGCACCTTTTTAACTTTCAGGAAGACATTCCACCATACCATCACAAAACCATGGCATCCCCCCGCCCCACCATCACCCATAGCATAGCTTTTTTTTTTCACTCAAGAGACAACAGTCTCCCACATGCCCAGAGTAAAGCATGGCACCTCTTTATTTTTCAGGAAAACAGTCCACCACACCATCACAAACCATGGCATATTCCCCCCTCCCACCCACAGCATGGCAATATTTTTCACTTAAGAGACAACAGTCCCCCACATGTCCTGGGTCTAATTGACTGTGCCATTACATCACAATTAAAAATGAAATGCACTGATTCACAATTTAAAGTGTCTCACAATTCACAGCTTTCATAATCTTTTCTAAAGAATTGCTCGATCACAGGCTGACGTGACTTTTTCTGACCCACCACAAAAGTCTTTGCAATCAGGGCCCGGATGCAGTCAATATCCTTTATGTCAAAGAAATCCATATTCTGTTCAGCATATCCCAAGGCAACTTCCAATCCATGATGGGCATCCACTGCTGTCCGGGTGACAGATGTTTCTGTGTCATCGATGCTGTCAGTGTCTTCATCGGAATTTTCTGCTGCATTGGATGATTGCACCATTTGAACAATGTCCTCTTCATCTAGTGCTGCACAGGTTTCAGTGTTCTCATCAGCCCGCACGATGTCTACCACATTGACCTTTGTGGTGTCAGGCAGTTGATCAAGAATGGAGGAGATGGAGCGCACCACAGAGTCAGTGGAGTTGTTAAGTTGTTCTTGGATGGCACTGTTGTCAGTAGAAGGCTGAGCAACAGGGTACAGAATTTTCATGTGTTTCCAGCAATTGATGATTATTGTTGTGCTCACATCGTGCAAACTGTCCCGTATGAAATACAGAGCCTTCTTGATGTTAACATCTGCTGGTTTGCCATCATCCAGGCAGTTGACCTAGTACTGTAGTTTCTATCATTGTTGCAGAGCCTTGCAGTTCTGGATTATGCCAGCATCCAATGGCTGGATTTTAGAGGTAGTGTTTGGAAGGAGGAAATGAAGTGACATTAAGGTGGCACACTGTGTTGGAGAGTGAGGAAGCAACGTCAAGCAGCAAAATCACACAACGTCTCTGTAGATGCATAGATCAGTCAAACTCCTTTAGCCATTCTTCAGAAATTGCAGCTGTCATCCATGCCTTTCTGTTAGTGTACCAGTAGTAGAAACTGTTTGGATCAAAGACCTTTCCAAAACATGGAGAGCCGCTCAATTTCCAGATGACCAGTGGCTTTCTGTGCTGCTTGCATTGACACATAGTGTCACTGTCAACTTATCTTTATTTTTCTTTTCTCCAGACACTGGGCCTGTTGCAAGTGTAGCATGGGTTCCATCTGAAAGAACAGACCAGATTCATCCATGTTATAAATGTCATTAGGGTCATACGCTTTCAAAACTTGTTGCAACTGCAGACACCCATCAGACACAACGCCTTCATCCACACCTGCAGCCTCACCAGGCAATTTGTAATGCCTAATGTTGTGACACTGTTCAAATCTTTGCAGCCACCCCATTGAATAGGAAAATGAGTCTGGCACACCCAGACACTGGCCAAGTGATTTTGCTTTGGTTAACAGGACATTATTGCTTATGGTCACTTTTTGCATCCTGGCATCTGTGAACCATTAAAATAGGCATCCTCTAGTCACTTATGCTGAGGCTTTCTTACTTTAGTTGAGGCATTAGAGGACAAACTGGCTAACCCCTTGTCCTTGTCTCTCAAAATGTCTGAAACTGTGGATTTTCCTAGTGACAGTTTATGCTCCTGTAAAACATAAGCAACTATGTCAGACCTTAAGCATTTTGGATTTGGAGTATAGAAAACACAAATGCTGCATTTCACATTTGCAACAATGGCTGTCCTGGCCCTTTTGTTTTCAGGTTCCATCTTATAGTACTATATGTAATGTACTGTGCAGATTACAGTACAGTATTGTACTGTAACCACTTTCAATCTATACAAAAAGGTTGCTGTTTACTGTACTATACTGCACTGTACTGTACAGAACAGCTGTACCCCCCTCCTGTGCCTTCTGTCCCCCCACATTAAAAAAAAAGTGGTGCTCCAACACTTATTTTATGGCTGCTTGATTGGTGGCAAATAAACTTGCTGTACCTTCCTCCTCTGCCTTCTGTCCCCTTCCCACATTAAACAACAAGTGGTGCTCCAACACTTAATTTATGGCTGCTTGATTAGTGGCTGCTTTGCCTACTTCGGTCTCTCTGCACCAAAGATTGAGGTACAAATTACAGTGCTGTACTGTACAGTACTTTACTTATTGCTTGCCCATCTTTGGTGGGCAAGCAATGTAAGAGGGCAGCAAGGAGGGCTGGGGGATACAGGGATACATAGGGAGAGACATTACCAGTAGAAAACAGGAAGTTATTATCCCTCTGTACAGACAGCTGGTGAGACCCCATCTGGAGTACTGCGTGCAGTTCTGGAGACCCAACCTCCGCAAAGACATAGACAGGATGGAAACTGTCCAGAGGAGGGCAACTAAAATGGTGCAGGGTCTGCACCGGAAGACATATGAAGAGAGACTTAAGGAGCTTAATATGTATAGCCTCGAGGAAAGGAGGGAGAGGGAGGACATGATAGAAACTTTCTAGTACCTCAAGGCAATCAACAAAGTCTAAGAGAGTAGCATCTTTCAAAAAAAGAGGTGTGCAAGAACAAGGGGGCACAATTTGAAGATGGGGGGGGTGGCTCAGAGGTACTTTAAGGAAGTATTTTTTCACAGAGAGGGTTGTGGATGCATGGAACGGCCTTCCGGAGGAGGTTGTGGAGTCAAAAACAGTGGTGGAATTCAAACTTGCATGGGACAGTCATAAGGCAATTCTAGAGGGTGGGGGTAGGAAGAAGTAGGCTGCTGGTTAACTAGGATCTGCAGCTTATCCATTAGGTAGGGAAATGGGCAGATTGGGTGGGCCAAGCGGTCCTTATCTGCCATCAAATTCAAATTCAATGTTTCTATACAGGTTTTACTGTTCTGTTTTTCTACTTAATTTAACTATTTTTCTCAATCTTCAAGATGGCGTTCATGATGGCGTGTTTAGAGAGCTCTCCTGACACAGCTGGATACTTCTTGAGGTGCTGCTTCCTCTGATTGGTCCACCAGGAATGCCTAGAAGATGTGCTAAAAAATGTGATGTTTCAACAGCAAAGTCTCAGGAAAGGTCAGTTATCTGAGAGCGCAGACCATGAGCCGCATAGAAGTGAACATGCAGGATCGGCAACAGATACAGATAAAGCAAGCGATGGTTAAACGGGCATTAACACAATGGGGTGAAAAAAACAACAACCAGTCAATGATGGATAGATGTGTGCACTTGTTAAATGTGAGTCGGATAAATGAGTGCTGACTTTATCAGCATGAGGTGGGGGGATGGGCTGAGTTGGATGGGGTGGATTTTTTACTTTCTAATACTAAGACTCAGGAGTTCATTGACAACCTTCTCTGATTAGTAGGCCCCAGGCCCAAACCTAGCATTTTTCCCTACCTGGGTGCTCGGGTGGGGGGTTGCTGACTGCTACCAAAACCCCCAAATACCACCACAGAATTTCTGCAGAAATAGGAAACTAATGCCGCAAAAGTTCTGCAGCAACAGAGTGACTTGCCGCAGAATTTAGACCCAACTTGCTACAGAAAAATCAGGGCCTTGGCTGTGTCACACAGACATGGTGGTAATGAAAAAAAAATACTCCTGTGTGTTCAAGTGCCTGTTGCTCAACAAAGAATGCTGAATCTGAACATGTGTGACACTTCTGTGACAGATTGCTATTGGAACACACACATACACTATGGATGGCATGCTGAACCTGGAGGGGTGGCAGTTGAAAATGTTGTGGCACGTACCTGGGGTGCACTGCAGTTTGCACAAAGTATAGCACTGCCTTACCACCTGACAAGTGGCTTGTGACACATGCCCATAGGAGGGGAATGCAGTACAGCAGGCTCATTGCATTGCCTACAGGGCTGTTTCCCAACAAGTGCAGCAACATGGAAACATGGCTATGATGTCCAGGATATTCAAAACAAATCAACACCAGGTCATGATAAAAAGTGGTTCTTTATTACAAAATCACTTACAAACATATATGGTAACTGCTAAAATAAACACAGTAGAAACTCCCCTTCCCCCCAGAGAAGTGGGAACACGTTGCATATGTACATACAATGTGGATATTATGATGAGAGAGGGGTATCACACTCACCCCAGCAATGTGTTGTCTGGCATGCCTGAGAGTGCACACCACAGTACATTCACAGAGAGGGGCAGCGGTGTGGGAACACTGTAAGGGCCACAGTAGAAGAGTAGTCTTGTGTTTAAGTGTGGTACTAGCTGTATGTAAGGTCTGTCCACATTATCACATGTACTACCACAGTGGTGTCATGTGCACAGGGCTTAAGATACTGTGTTAGTTGCCTGTCGCATACATAGGTGTGCTTGAGCACTCATGACTGGCACTCCCCAACCCCACAACAGGGTGCAGCATATGCTGCATCACTCCACAGGCACCCTTGCCTATGATGGCCACATCCATAGGGCACAGCAGTATGCACCATTGGTGCTGGTCATGTGCCCCACATAGGATGCAGGGTGCCATGGAAGCAAGACATGGTCACCGCATGCGACATGGAGAACTCAGCTGTGGGAGTGCCAGAGAGGGATTACAATGTGGGTCTGCAGGCTGAGGAAACCACACACAGAACAGGTGTAGTGAACAACAGAACCAGGTTTACTGAACAGGCAGGATAACAACAAGAAACAGGAACAGAAAGGTAGTAGCAAAATGAGTAACATCATCAACTACTACTAATTTCTGACACAACAAATGATAATGAAACATAATGTCAAAATGTGCATGTGGTGCCACAAATATAGTCCACATGGCACATGTTTACAGTGGCCTACGAGTCATGGCACTGTCACACAATGTCCAGAAATGCCTACACTGACCTTGTAGGTGCTCCATGTCATCCAGTATAGCTCCCAGCTGCACCTCCATCCTAAGCAATCTCTGGGTCCGTGACTTTGTGGTGCTGTGTGTGGTGCTTGGGTATTATGAATGGATGAATCACACTCCCCTGATGGGACCTTGACATTATAATTTTCCATGGGCATGTCCATGGCTTCAAAGGGGGAGGACACTGCCAACTCCTGATCCATCTGATGCTGCCCCATAATATCCTTTTCCCCAGCAGCAGTTGTTGGTGCCACCACATGGACTCCCTCCATGTCCTCCTGCTGTTGGCATTTTATCTTTTTTATGCCTCATAGCTCATATGAGCACATGGACACAGGGGTAATCTCGGTGGCCTGGTCCCCTCCCATGCTGTCAGCCACCTGTGGCAAGAAAGAGGAACACATGTTAGGGTCCTTTGTAGATGTAGCCGTAAGCAGAACTGCTGATTGATTACAGACATAGTAGTAGACAGAGGGTCTCAGGGTGGAATGCACACCCCTACAGTGGGGCAAAGTTGTGTACCGGCAATGGTGCTATCATTGTGCAAGCTAAGGCACTGCAACACCAGAGGCCGAGGTCTGATCACAGACCCCTGAGGGCTACACAGGCACAATGTGGCCTCAGATTACAAGCAGGATGAGGGGTGTGTGGTGTAGGTATCATGGGGCTCTGGAAGGAATGGACTGCAAATATTAGGTAGGTGCGTGAGGGTGGTTGCATGCAGTCCATGTGCCCACCACTGTATGTAGCATGAGGACTTTGGCCACCTCAATAGTATCAAGTGCAAGCATGACTATTAAGTGTGGTGTGAACACTATCAAGCAAGCTGGGGCACACCATGGATGATGGCAGCAGTGATCAGTGGCATCATGGGGCAACACAGGGGTGCCTCATGGCCTGCACCAGCACCGTGGACCTTGGGGGGAGGTGGCTGCTGGTTAGTGGCCATCACAGTCCAGGAGTATGGTGATGACTAAGCATTCATTGCTGCTGTTCAGAGCCTCACTGCATCTCGGGACCACCCTTCCCAGTGCCATGTTGAAGAGGCAGGCTATGGGTGCCATGGGGAACTGCCAGGTATGTGATCCCCTAGTATCAAAGTCTGAGGTGGACAGACACCGCCCTGGCAGTGGCACTCTCTGTAAAAAGTTGTACCCATGCTCATCTGCACATTTTAGAAATAACCCCTTTTTCTCTGAAAAAAATAGACCCCTTTAATACAAAAAAAAGGAGTCAGTTACAGCCTCCAACCATCCTTTTCGCTTCCAGTGACGAACCAGGATAATCGCAATATATACTATTCCAGGGTGCCGGTTATGTTGGGATTTACACACTTCTGGTGTGGTTTACTTGGGGGTGTACTCACTTAGTCTGCAGCCTCCTGACCAAACCACACTGGACATGGGTAAATCCCTGGGGTAAATCCTAGCATAACCCACACCCTGTCCCCGACCCTGTCATAATACATTACTAACATACTATGCTAACATACTAAAATGCCAGCAGAATAGGCCTAATGGTCTTTCGCATCTGCTCGTTTGGTCAGCCCCCACCCTGAGAGCTGACCTTGCTGCCCCCCTCGCTTTCTCTGGCTTCTTCCTTCCCAGTTCCGGATATTCTCGCTGCATTGGATATTGCTTCCAGAACCCTTCCCCTGTACCTGTCCCAACCCCTTTTGAACCCCTTCACCGTCTCTGCCTCCACCAGCCTCCTAGGCAGCACATTCCATGGCTCCACCACCCTCTCAGTGAAGTAGCACCTCCTCCTTTCTCCCCTGAATCTTCCCCCCTCCAGCTTACACCCATGCTCTCTAGTGGAAACCTCCTCCTTCCTTCGAAGCACCCTGACTGTTCCTCCCCTATTTATCCCCTTCATGTACCTGAAGACCTCTATCATGTCCCCCCGGTCCCTTCTCTCTTCCAATTGCTGTTACATTGCTCAAATAAGCACCTGGTTATGTGACTTGATACAGCCAATCACAGTACAAGATTACTGTTACCAATATTTTTATCAGAATAAAAAGGAAAGCTACAGGGAGCAAAGAAAAAGCAGAGTCCACCTTTCAAATAGAGGTAGACCCAGGAGGTAGACATGTTTAATAGACTACCATTTTACTGTAAAAATATCTTTGAGCGTTGTTTGATAAGAGTCACAATATTTAATTAATGTTTCTGGGTAATCTTTATATGAAGAAATTACATAAACCACGTCATAAACCCCCAGATTAACCCCCAACCCCTGGAGTGTTAGATCTGAGCTTTCAATCATAAGGTTGGTAGGGGTGTGGGCCCAGGGCATGGGGGAGGAGGAGAGGTGTTTGGAATCTGTTTTTATAGAAAGTCCCAGTGGATTTCAAGGATATAATTTCCTTGGCTTGTTGTGACATGATTACTGGTAAAAAAAAAAACAACATAAACACAAATCTTAGAGCCTGGCCACACCCTCACCCCACACCCAAAAGCAGGAAGCTTTCAAATTTCTGGACCTTCATTTATTCAATCCCGGGTTCAATCCCAGCTTCAATTCAAACCCAAATTCAAGGGTGCATTCAGGGTGATTCGGGGGTGCATTCCAACTGGGATTCCAATTCGCATTCCTGCTTGCATCCTTTGTATAATGACCTGTACTAAGAGAGACATGGAGGAAGAGAGAGGGGAACTAACCGAGGATCTGGACAGGTTAGAAAGCTGTTCCAAGATTCGGAATCTGAATGTTAACACTAAAAAGATAAAGTACTGCACTTTGGAAAAAGGAACCCAAGGGTGCTATACGAACTGTGAAGGCCGGTGCTGGATAGCACTCTGGAAGAAAAGGATTTAGTGGTTCTGTTATCAGAAACCCTAAAAATGTCTGCACACTGCAACAGGGCAATGAGCAAAGCAAATATAAATTAAAACCACTAAAATGTTTTTTATTTTTAAAATGTTTTTGCTTTTCTTTTTAACTATCATTCAGTTCCTTGCTCGGTGGGAATCATGCTGAAACATGTTTTTTTGGAAATGAAAGGGAACCAGTGTAAACAACTAATTATACCCAAGAAACAATAAGTAAGCAATAAGACACGATGGGGTGTGCATTAGACAGTTCTAATGCACGGCTAGGGGGATGTAGCGAGGCACGAGGTCACAGGCTGACTGCGTCCAGTCCCCTAGCATTGCATTAGAACTGTCTAATGCACATCCTTAGAGTGGCTTATTGTGCTTATAAAATGGGCCTGTGTATTCTAAATGGGGGTTCTAGTTTTAGCTGTGCATTAGACACGGCTAACAACCAATCAGATTGCTTGAAATCCTTTGCCTATTTTATAAAACCACCCTAAAGAAATTCAAAGTATCAAAAACTAAAATAACTTTAGCCTACTAAATGACAGGTCATTGTAAAAACGGGCTTCTGTTCATCAACTATCCAGAGTAAAAATGAAGAAATAAAAATGTAATACTTAAAAACAAATAAACAGTTTAATTGTAATAGGATTCATCAGTTTGACCCATTGGGCTGTCCTGGTGGTGCTGAGGATTGAGGTACAGGATGCAACATCTTGCTCTATGCCGGTGACCCGGGTTCAGAAGCAGACTCAGTTTGCTGCGAGTAGGTCAGGTGGGAGAGGACTGACCATCCAGGGGACTGCTCTCCCATCCCGGGCAGGGAGGGTTAGTTTGCCTGGCCTCTGACTGACAACAGATGGAGGCTTGGTGGTAGCTCTGGCTATGGTGGCACTGAAGGGAGGGGCTGTGTCCTGGTGATGCTTGCATGCCTCCACATGCATGCTTCAAATTGGCCACAATGGGGAACAGGGAGAAAAGTTGAAAAAGGGAGCTAGGGCTTAATGGATGCCTGCCCACTAGTCCACAGTCCACAGCTGCACGCTGTCACCTGGGACCACCTCAGTCCAAACTGGATATGTCACTTGGGGGGGCAGCCCTCCCTCCCCTGAGCCTATCTTAAGGTAGGCAAGCCATGTGAGATGGCAATAAGGGTAGCTGGGGGATACTGGGATGCATAGAGAGAGGCATCACCAGTAGAAAACAGGAAGTTGTTATCCCTCTGTATAGACAGTTGGTGAGACCCCATCTGGAGTACTGTATGCAGTTTTGGAGACCCCATCTCCACAAGGACATAGACAGGATAGAGGCAGTCTACAGGAGGGCAACTAAAATGGTGCAGGGTCTGCATCAGAAGCCATATGAAGAGAGACTAAGAGAGCTTAATATGTATACCCTTGAGGAAAGGAGGGAGAGGGGGGACATGATAGAAACTTTCAAGTACCTCAAGGGAATCAACAAAGTCCAAGAAGGTAGCATCTTTCAGAAAAAAAGATGTGCAAGAACAAGGGGGCACAATTTAAAGAAAGAGGGGGATGGCTCAGGGGCAAAATGGGGAAATATTTTTTCACGGAGAGAGTGGTGGATACATGGAACTGCCTTCCAGAGGAGGTTTTTGGGTCAAAAACAATGGGGGAATTCAAGAATGCATGGAACAGACATAAGAAAAATTATAGTGGGAGGTCGGAGGAAATAGGCTGTTGGTTAACCAGGATTTGCAGCTTATCCAATAGGTAGGGAAATGGGCAGACTGAGTGGACCAACCGGTCCTTCTCTGCCGTCAAAGCCTATGTTTCTATGGCGTGGGGGGTATCCATGGGGGTGCCTGACCAAAAGTTGAGTACCAGGGGAGGCAAGCACCAGTCCATGGGGTTAGGGACAGGACCGATGAGCTGTTCCAATCCCATGGAGAAAAAAAAAACTATATAAAAAAAAAATATGACCCATAGGATTGGAAGAGGAACAACTGCTCTCCTGGGCTGCTCTCTTTAGTGGAGAAACAAATGTGATGTTAGAAGAACACAGGGAGTGCTTTTCACCATTGGGACACCTTTGAGAAATATAACATCCCGGGTATAAAATTTAGTCATCGAAACACAATACAGAGTTTTAACCCTGGATTTTAACAGAATTCTGAATTCTTCTAGCATTTAGTTCTGTCCCCAGGTTACCCCTGGGTCCAGGCTTACTTCACAACATGCAGACCCCCCCCCCATGCAATTAAAATAATCAGGAAAATCATCCTTCACACGGATCCGGGACACAGATCCTTCATTACCTGAGGCTCAGACTTGAGGGCTAAGGGGTGAAGCTGCAAGCATATTGCTAGGTGTATTGGTTGGCTCCCAGGGGTTAGAACCATAGATTGTGACAGCAGATAAGGACCTCTTTGCCCATCTAATCTGCCCATTTCCCTACCTACTGGAAAAACTACAGATCCTAGTTAACCAACAGCCTACTTCTTCCTCCCCCCCACAAGAATTGCCTTATGTCTGTCCCATGCATTCTTGAATTCCCACACTGTTTTTGACCCCACACCTCCTCAGGAAGGCCATTCCATGCATCTACCATCCTCTCCATAAAAAAATACTTCTTCACATTGCCCCAGAGCCGTCCCCCTTCCCTCTATCTTCAAACTGTGTCCTCTTGTTCTTGCACATCTCTTTTTCTGAAAGATGCTACCCTCTTGGAGTTTGCTCATTCCCTTGAGGTACTTACAAGTTTCTATCATGCCCCCATCCTTTCCTCGAGGGTATACATATTAAGAACTTTCAGTCTCTCTTCATATGGCTTCTGTTGCAGACCCTGCACCATTTTAGTTGCCCTCCTCTGGACTGCCTCCATCCTGTCTATGTCCTTGTGGAGATGGGGTCTCCAGAACTAGATGCAGTACTCTAGATGGGTTCTCACCAACAGAGGGATGACAACTTCCTGTTTTCTACTGGTGATACCTCTCCCTATACATCTCAGTATCCCCCAGCTATCTCTACTGCCTTCTCACATTGCTTGCTTTTCACATTGTTGGCTCCAGGTTGGCTGTTTCTTCCTCCAGGTTCTTCATGGGGGGGGTGGGGTTCTTCCTTGTCCTCCTGGCTCATCCTAATGCGAAGTTTACTCCTCTCGAACTCCGGGTTGGCAGCACATGCAGCCCAGACATGTGGGGTGGCCCTGGAGGGTGGCATTACTCTCTCTCCCTCTCTCTCAGCTCGGGAGACATGGAGATCAGGCCAGCACTGGGCAAGGCGAGGGGCAAGGAGACAACACAGGAGATAACTGGGGAGCAGCAGCAGCACTGGACCAGAAGCAGCAGCAAGGCCACGAGCAAGCATGAGGAAGGCAGATGGCTTTCCTCCTACACTTCTGATGATGTGAGGCCCGACGTGAGGTGACGAGGGTCAAGTGATGCCCCCCCCCCCCAAGTTGCACAAGCGCACAAGCTCAAGGCACAAGCTCGGGCACAAGCTCCACCACAGTCGCTGGGCAACCTGGGAGGGCAACTGCAACAGCGCCTGAGTTGGGCAGTATTGGAGGTGCTACAGATCACATTTGCCCACCACCTGGACCCTGGACACACTCCTAATCTGCACATTGAGGCGCAACATTACATGAAGTCCAAAAAAATACCCCTATTGAAAAAATACATGGAGGCAAGCATCCGCGTCTGCACTTTAAAAACCACCCCTTTTCCACAATTTCGCAGACGCAGATGTATACCTCAGTGCAAAGAAAGTGCCACCACCAGGAATACTGCACAGCTGTTAATAGGAGGTTGTCCAGCACTAGAACATGCATACCTGTTGGTCAGATGTTCCCACTGCTGGCCAGCTCAGCAGTGTGGCCCTTTAGGTCCAGCAGGCAGGCCTTAAAAAACAGAGGACATACCCCACCATCTTGGATATCTAGGTGAGCAGACCACCATGGTCTCTGGGTCAGCCATGCCTGTAGGGGTGTGTTGGCAGAGCGGCATGGCAATCCTGAGACTGCATAACTGTGCTGTGCGACCATGGAACATGGTGCTGGTGTGGTGTGCGGGGTGTGCAGGAAGGAAGATGGTGCATGCTATGCAGCTGGCATGGTTCAAACTCCTCATCCCCCCTGCTGCATGTCTCAGTGGTCATATATCTCATGGGCTACTTCAGCTGAATCAGTGTGTGTGGGGTGTCATCAGGGCAGGCCAGCCATGTCAGACCATCCATGCATCTGCCGAACAATTGGGCATCCAACATTGTACCTGCTAAGGATCATGCACAACACAGCAACATGGGAAATCCTACATGGTGAAGGGGCCTCTCGAGGGGTATTGCTCTGTGACTGAGTGGCCTGCAGCAGAAAGGGAATGCATATCTACTGCCCTTCCCAGCCAGATATCTGTGTTACGGCTTATGTCTACATGGGTCATGCTCTGGCCCCATATTACAGTTGAACCCCCCCCCCTGCACACTGTGAGACACTCGGCACCCAGGTGCAGTGTGTAAGTCATCTGTGCTGTCACTTTCTCCATGGGGGACACTTCCCCCAGCTATAGTCTGCATGCAGTCCCTGTACCCTTGTTAGCACATCCCTTTTTGGCCTGGGGACTCCCGGGTGCCAGAGCTGGCAACAGGCATGGCAGGGGCAGGGACAAGTGTGCCTGTTATATGGGTACAGAAAGCACATTAGGGATGTTAGGAGCATGGCCAGATCACTGCCTACCATTGTCCTGAGTGCCACACCACAGGCAATCCATGCATGCCTTAGGTGACATGGTACATGTGTAGTACCTTGTTGTGAAGACCAGCTGCAAGGGACTATGTGTGTCTCCCACTCATGTGTCAGCATGACATTCCACACTGCTGGGAACCCATATGGGTATACAAAGGCTGCATTCAAACCATATGTTATACCAACCCCCGGCACACCTCACAGATGAGAGCCACAAGATCCCCCCTTAACCCTGCATGGTGGCGTTCTACTTGGGGCATTCCTGTGCCATACCACAGGATACATAAGGGCACCATGAGGATGACAGACCACCTTGCATGCTGCGTATACTCAACAGGTGGCTGCAGGAGGCCCCGGTCTCCATCCCAAATCCTCCAAAAGAGGTGTACTGCATGACTGTACAGCACCAGTGCAGAACACTACTTGTGCACTGCTGTCCCTCCTCACATTTTATACTGCAAAGGGTGACACAGTACCCTTCTATGATGATGCAGCAGGGGACATCCCGCTGTAGTGCCACGAGGCAACAGCAAGACAGCACAAACCACGTCACAAATGAGGTCACCACTACCCTATGTACCTGCAAAGTGACATACACATGCACATGCCATTATGATGAGAATGGTATATATGCGGATCCCCCAGGGAGCTGGTGTTGCAGAATAAGTACATATACCTCCCATTCTTGTATACAGTCACTGGGTCTCCAGGGACTGCCAATCCAGCCCCGGTATGGGGATGGAAAGTCCCTGCACTCCTCGCCTTGTTACACTTACAGCGGCATGCCCTGCAGGTGGCAATGCCACATTTCACACACCACACCTCATTCTCAACCTTCCACTAATGCACACAGCTACATACCCAAACAATGCCATGTGCCAAGTCCTACCATTCCACAAATCTGTGACTTCCATGGACCCCCATGATAGTGCCTTCTGACCCCACTGTGTCTGACCCCACTGTACTTCTACTCATGGTGGTACTGAGTATGCTAGTGCCCTCCTTATGTTCCCAGGACATCACACTGTTTGAGGTGGGGGTGCCAGTGGAGGGGGGGCATGTTCCACTGTCCCTCTATAATGGTCAGTCCTGGAGGGTTCCTGAGAATGATAGCCAGTGGGCTTCTGTAGCACAGGAGGCTGCTGCCGCCCTTGGGAGCCCACCCCCAGCTGCAAAAGTGTGATATTCCAGTCCTGCCACAGCTTGTGCATTCCCTGCTAGTGGGCACCATTAGAAACTACAGGTTGTCAAACAGGAGCTAGTTGTCAAACAGGAGTTCAGCATGTTTGTAGTTCATTTCCATCACCAGGTAAAGAAAAAGGTCTGGCTCCCCATATGATGCAGAGGGGAAACACCGGACCTCACCCAACAACTAACACACCAAAATCTGGCCAATGGAAAATCAAGTACACAAATGCTTGCAGTCTGGGAAACAAGATCCCAGACCTGCAAGCAATAATGACAGAGGCTAAACTGGACATAGTAGCCATTAGTGAGACATGGTTTACCAGCAACCACACTTGGGAGACTTCAGTACCTGGCTATATACTGTTCAGAAGAGATCGAGGTGCAAAAAGGGGGGGGGGGTGCGGATTGGCCCTTTATGTCAATGAAAATATCAAAGCTACAGAAATTCAGAATACACATAAGGAGCCAGAAGAACTGTGGGTCACCTTGGAAACAGGAAATGGGACAGCTATATGAACTGGGGTTGTGTACAGGCCTTCAGACCAGGGGGAGGACATAGACACGTTACTGTTAGAAGATATACAAAACATGACAGCTAAAGGGAAGGTTCTGATAACGGGAGACTTCAACATGCCAGATACAGATTGGTCAAAACCAGCAGGGACATCTGCCAGAACTAGACACATGGTGGATTCCCTGCAGAAAGAGTGCCTCAAACAACTGGTACAACAACCCACAATAGACAGGGCTATCCTAGATCTAGTACTGACCAAGAAGGAAAGGATCACAGATCTCCAGGTAGAAGGTCACCTGGGTGCCAGTGACTATCACATGGTATGGTTCAATTTGGTCACTAGAACAAATCATCCCATTCCAAGGCAAAACTATGGCACTTTAGAGGAGCAGACTTTGATAAGATGGCCAACAGAGTTAAGCTAGCCCTGGCAAAGAGAAATACAGGTGAGGGGGTACAGCAAAAGTGGGCAAGCATTAAAGATGCAATACCTGAAGCAACATCCCATTGTGTTAGTGAGAAAAGAAAGTGCAAAAGAAGAAGGAAACCACTTTGGTTCTCAAACAAAGTAGCAGAAAAGGTCAGAGCCAAAAGGCTGGCCTTTAGGAAAAATAAGGGAACGCAGCAGGATGAAGATAGGGAGGCATACCAAACTTCCCTCAGGGAAGACAGTAAGGCAGGCAAAGGCCCAAACCGAGGAAACACTAGCACGAACAGTAAAAGAAGGTGACAAGACTTTCTATAGATACATTAGTGAAAGGAGAAAGTCCAGAGGAGGTTTTGATAAGATCAAAGGGGATAAGGGGGCATGTGAGAAAGAGGACCATGTAACAGCATCTATACCTAAATAGATACTTCTGCTCAGTATTTACTGAAGAGAAGGTAGGGCAGGGCCCACAGCTCTGCACCATGGACACAGGGGGGAAGGAGGTGTGCACTAGTCCTTTCACAAAAGAAAGGGTCCTACAAGAGCTCGATAAGCTCAGGGTGAACAAGGCAATGGGACCTGATGCCATACATCCCAGGGTACTAAAGGACCTAAGGGTTGAACTAGCAGAGCCATTATCAGAACTGTTTAGTGAGTCTCTGAGCACAGGAGAGGTCCCAGAAGATTGGAGAAGGTCTCATGTGATCCCGCTCCAAAAGAGTGGTAGCAAGGAAGAGGCAGGGAACTACAGACCAGTCAGTCTTACCTCAGTAGTGGGCAAGATTATGGAGACACTCCTTAAGGAAAGGATAGTGCAACACCTGGAATCCATAGGAGCACAGGATACAAGACGGCATGTGTTTACAAAAGGAAGGTCCTGTCAAACTAATCTCACACATTTCTTTGACTGGGTAACCAGAGTGGTGGACCAGGGGGGAGCAGTTGATGTCACCTACCTTGACTTCAGCAAAGCTTCGATGCTGTTCCACAAGACCTGATTAATAAGCTGGGTAGGCTAAAATTGGATCAGGCGTTGGTCAACTGGGTGGCAAACTGGTCGGCGGGCATAAAACAGAGAGTGGTGGTAAACGGTATACAGTCAGAAGAGATGCAAGTCACAAGTGGGGTACCTCAGGGATCAGTCCTGGGGCCAGTCCTCTTTAATATCTTCATCAGTGACATTGCAGATGGACTGGACGGTAAGGTTTGTCTGTTTACAGATGACACCAAGATCTGCAACAGAGTAGATGATCCAGATGGGGTAGGCAGAATGAGAAGAGATCTGGATAAACTAACAAAATGGTCAGAAGGATGGCAACTGGGGTTTAACACAAAGAAGTGCAAGATCATGCACATAGGGAAGAAAAACCCTGAAGCCACCTATGGCTGGGAGGGGAGTTACTAACAGTCACAAGGGAAGAAAGAGACTTGGGCGTCATCATCACTGATGACCTGAAATCATCCAAGCAGACCACTAAAGCATTAGGTAAGGCTAGAGGGATGCTGGGGTGTATTAGTATGGGTATCACAAGTAGGAAGAGGGAGGTAATTTAATCCCTCTTTGCAAGTCACTGGTTAGGCCCCATCTGGAGTGCTGTGTGCAGTACTGGAGACCACACCTTCACAAGGACATTAACCGAATTGAGGCAGTCCAAAGAAGGGCAACCAAAATGGTGCTGGGACTGCATCAGAAAACATATGAGGACAGATTAACTGAGCTCAAAGTGTATACCATAGAGCAAAGGTGGGCGAGAGGTGATATGATTGAAACATTCAAACACCTTAAGGGCATTAACAAGGTGAAAGAGTCTAACATGTTTCAATATAAGAAAATTAGCAGGACAGGAGGACACAGCATGAGCTTAGAGGGAGGCTGATTAAGGGGTAATGTGAGGAAGTTCTTTTTCACAGAAAGGGTGGTGGTTGTATGACACGGCCTATCTCAGGAAGTGGTGAATATGAATACAGTGCAGGGCTTCAAAAAGGCATGGGATAGGCACAAGGGAGCAATACAGATGAGTATGAATAGATAGGCCATTGACAGAGCAAAGTCCAATAGCACATTCATAAGGTAGAAAAAGAAATGGGCAGACTGGATGGGCCTTGTGGTCCTTATCTGTCATCAACTTCTATGTTTCAGTATTTCTATGTTAGGTGCTGTTAGCCACGTGACTCATGTGGCTGTTTCCCTGATTGTGCTGAGGGGGTGTGTCACTGGCAAATGGGCTTGCATGTCACACGTCTGTTGTGTCACTACACAGGAGGGGCCCTGCCACTCCAGGGTCCTGCTGAGTGGATGACATGGCATCCAAGGCCTATGTGACATCCTGCATGTGCAAGTCCTGCCTGGAGTACTAATTACACCTACTTTGCCCACTGGGTCCCGCAGGTGCCACCGGGTCCACAGCGTCAGCTGCTTTGGTGCCACCGTCCCTTGGAGCCACAGAGTCCCCTCTGTCTTGCACTCCTGTGAAGACACAAACACATTTCCCTCAGTGTTAATGTGTACCACCCAATAGAAGTGGGATTTCATGTCATGTCATGTGACTAGTGTGTGGCATGTGTCACTTATTTCCTGCTGCATGCTGATCTGTCCACATGGCCACATCGGCGCTGTGTGCCTTGTCCCTCAGTTGCTGAAGGATCGCGTGGTCCCTTCTGTCTTCCCAGCAACGTTTCAGCTGGAATGGACTCCTACATACACCTTACTGTCAGTGAAGACAGGCCCCAGCCACCCACCACAACCTGCCCCTTTCCCTTGGGCTGTGCCTTCTGCACCCAAGGGGCAGAAGAACCCTTTCCCATTACTGCATCAGGCTTATCAGCTGGGCAGTCTCCTAGGGGAGTAAAGTTGTGTGCCCTCCCACTAAGTCATTTTCCAGTTTATACCCTGTGTGGCATTTCCCACTGGACTCTGTCTGTGTTAATGCCAGACGGTGCAGCCTAGCGCTGCATGGTGCCCCGTTCTGGAAGTGTCACTTGCATACTGCTGCACGCTGTGTTGGCATGCTACATGCAAGTGTGTCATTTTCCTGCTGCAGACACATACTGCATCTTTTTTTTCCCCTGCAAAACCCCCACAAGTTGCAAACAGCTCACACTTATGGCAACTTTTTGCCACAGCTGTGTTACACTACCACAGACAACCTTACACTTGTAGCACTTTTGTTCGCCACTGCCTCACATACCCCATGTTACAGACATGCAGGGCACAGATGCCCTTTTATCTCATGCGGCCTGCTCTTCTAGCCCCCATGCTCACCTGCTGGCACCTGCAGCTCCACTGTGTCCCCAGTGACATACATGCCACTGGCGGTCATGGTATTTTTGTCAGCTGTTGGCTGCATGCCTCACATAGGCTACATCTCCCTTGACACTCTATCATACTATGCCCCCTTCCTTTCTAATACCCCCTATTTGTATCCCACCCATTCAGGCTACATACATCACCATGCTATTCTGCAGTGTCTTTCTTCTATGGGGCCACACATGTGGGACCCACAGGTAATGGGACCCTCGATTCCTGTTTACTTTCAGGCCTCTTAAGCCCCATGGACTCACCATGGCACTCCTGCATTGACCATTCATATCCTGCATGAAGCAGTATCCCCTGTGTATTCTTTGCAGCGCCAACATGATCAGCTAAACTTTCTTTAAACTCAGTGATGTTCTTACTAAGAACCACGTTGCTGCTGTTCGGAGCACACATGGCTTTGTAGGTCTGTCACTCGAGTTCCTCATGACGATGCATTGTGCTGAGTGTTTCATCTTGTGTCTGAATGACCGCTGTGAGGGTCTCAGTGAGAACACTTGTTTGGATCAGGTGGCATAGTTCCTGCTTGCCACTCAGGGTTGCTGCTTCATGTTTACACAAAAGAAAAGGAAGTAAGTAAGTACATATACTGTTGTTCCTTGTACATTGTTAGAACTGCCATTACTTCCTGTGGATACATGGACTGACCTGTGAATGCAAGCAGTATTGTTAAAGCCATTTGCAGTCTTATACAGTTAGACATGTAAAGCATATTTTTACTACAGCTATAGCTTTTGTATGTGAAGCAACAGTACATTGATTGGACTGACCTGTGAAAAAAGGTACTATTCTTAAAGCAATGTAGTTATCTTATACTGTCACAAGCATTACGCCTATTATGAATACAGCTTCATGTAAAGGAACAGTACATTGTGTATTGTGTTGGACATGCTACAAAGCAGAAAACTTCCTGAATGGGGGATTTACAAACAGTGAAGGATGTCTTGTGTAAACATTGTTACCTTATGTAGAGAATACCACTACCAGTGCTGTTTCAGGTTATGCAAGGAAGAAACAGTTCTGCACACTAGAAGCAACAGGCATTGCTCTACCATAGCAGTGGAGGATGGAGGCAGTATAGCGCAGTGGTCTAAGGCTCTGAGCTGCAAATCTGGTGACATCCAGCAGACCAGACCTGGGTTTGAATCCCACATGCATACTACATACTGTATGACCCTGAGCAAGTCACTTAACCTCCTTGTGCTCCCAGGTCGTTCTTGTAAAAAAGCTTTCAGCTTAGTGTGCTATATCTGGTTAAACAACTAAATAAAAAAAAAAATAGCAGCAGGCACATGAACAATGGAGAAGCAATGAAATACTTATTATTCAGAATGGCTACAACCAGAACAGAATGTGGTATGCCACAAAGGTTATGAAAATCAAAAGATTGTGAAACTGTCTTCACTCAGATGTGACCACAGTCTGGTGCTTGTAGCTCAATCTTTCTGAATGCTATGTGGGAAGCAAAAGTGACCCAAAGTTGCTAGAGCACTAACCTTGAGTTCATGTGCTTAAATAGCAACAAGGACATCTTCTCTTGCTTCTTGGTGTCAGCTCTTCTAGACATAATATTAACAACCAATCCAGACTGCTATGATACATCAGGCAAATTGCCACTCTTTCTCAGACCACCAAATAATGGGAGGACTTAAGCCTGTGGTTCAATGTGGGGAATAGCTCCTCCCACAACCTCTACTTAACCCCATCACTAACACACCACCTCCCTTGCTTAGGGAGTGTTTCTTGTCCCTGAGCTGCCTACGTGGCTTGTGTGGCTGTGCCTTCTCTCTCCTTCTCCCTCTCCCTGCTGTTGTCTCATCTGTTTCTCTCCTCTCCTATGTTTTTCCCCTTCCTTCCTCCTTGATTCCCATTTTCCCCCATTTGTCTTTCTTGCTTCCTTTTTCACGTGCTTCCTGTTTAGTCCTCTGCCCCCCCAGCCTGCTTCTTTTTGCCTCTCCACTCCTCTCCCCTACTCACTGCCATCTCCCATTTGTGTAGGGGTGGTTCCCCTCCCTTTCCTTCTCTTTGGGCTTGTCTATCTGCCCTCCATCATCTCCTCACATCAACCGGCGCATTCCCAGTGTCTCCCAGTGCACACCTCCCTGGAACTCGCTCCTGTGTCCCTCTCTATTCCCCAACTATTCACCCATCATATCACATTGCTTTCACTTTTCAGTCAGTTGCAACAGTTCTGGATGGTAAATGTCTGAGTGTGGGCATGAGGGTGGATTGGGGGTGAAACTGAAGGACAGACTAGATTCTCTTGAACAGCCATTGCATCACAGGTCCTGTATAGCATTTGTGTGTTATTGTGCTCCATGTTCTCCTGGGATGCTGACTGCTACCATGCCTGTGCCCTCTGCCACTCACCTTTGCTTCCCAAGGCAGATAAGTGCCCTGCTCATCACAAAACATTCAAAGGAAACCCAACAATGCCATTATTGCATAACATTATTTACCCAGACTCTATAAGTACTGTATTTCAATGTTATTCAGAGTTTCACTTATCAACGCTGTTCTCATATTGTAGTACTTGCATTATGTAGGTGGCAGCCCAGAGAAGCTCTGCTCCACTTTGTCAATTTTCCATGGACCACCACTTGTCCAAATGCTGACAGATCCTCATATCATAGTTACACAGCAGTTTGCTCTGTTGGGCTGTTGCTTAGCAAACATGTTGGCCCTCTCAATGGTCAGCAGCCTCCTTCCTCCAAGGCTGTTACCAATTAATCAAATTCGCCTACCGAATGGCGTGCAGTGACTCCCCATACCGTAAATACTACCTTACTCAAACTTTATCAACACCTGTATAATCTCTTGTTTTTGTGTATGCATTTACCATACTTACTTCTCATCTAGTCAGATGCTGGTCACATGCCACATGTCTTTGGCTGGCTTGAGCTACTCCTCCTGATCTCCAGGACACTATGGGGAGGTTTACTCCCATTCTACTGTCCCTAGGCTTGCTCCCATTTTAGCGCCTCTGCTACCTACATCCTCAGTCACCTACACTCACATCTGTACTCCTCCTTTGTTCCATGCATTCAGTTATGGTGGGATCCCCCTCTGCACCCCATTGTTAGTGCTTCCAAATGCTAGAACCTCATTTCTACAGATCTCTTCTGTTATGTACCCTCCATATCATCTTTTCTTCGTCTGTCCTACCATAGCTATGTACCATTCCTTCCTGCCTGTCTGCAATACAATTTCCTCATATGCTCTCTCCCTACAGCAACATTCTGAACTTTCTGCCAGTCCATACCAGCAGTACTCTGGACTCCATCCCTAACTTATTTAGTTATTTATTTATTTATTTATTAAAACATCGGTTTACAACCTTTGAGCCAGAGGCTCATTTGCAAAGGGTACCTCGTCACAGAGAGAACAAAACAATAATAACAGGCATATAAGAATAACAGTGCACAGCAATTGGAGGAAACAATGGTGACATCGAGGTGGTTACGGTACAAGAGACAGATACAAGTTGGATTAGCATAAACTATAGAGTAGACATTCTAGCTGTGACAGGCAGACTAGTGGTTAGGACAATATGTGGTGGGGAGTAGTGGGATGGGAGCAGTCACTCAGGGAGCTTTGTCATCTAGAAGAGCAGGGGAGAGTTACAGACAGCAACAGCTGCATGTAGTAAGTAGGTGATCACGCAGGGAGGTTTTGAAATGAGAGATGGAGGGGGCATCAGCGATACTGGAGGGAAGGGAGTTATGCCAGGAAGGGGCCCAGTATAGGAAGTCCCTTTGGCCTTGTGTGGTCCTGGCCCAAGGAACTACCAGTGCAGATTTGCAGGAGGATCAGGTTTGAACTAGGGGTTTAGCATGGTGGATAGAGGCAGTCAGCCCAGGTGTGGATAAACCAAGGAGAGTTTTCTTAGTTAGGAGGCCAGTTTGATACCTAAGCCATTCGTCAAGATCAAGCAGATTAGCCTGGGCATAGAGATGGCAGGTATGTGTAAGTCTGGAAGCCCCAGTGATTAGCCTATGGGCCTTATTTAAGGTGAGTCGGATTTTGTTTAGTGCGGTCTCGTCAGCGGCCCCAAAGACAGGCAAACCGTAGTCTACTAGGGACAATATAGAGGACATGACAGCGAGTCAGAGGGCATCAGGGGGGAGACAGTTTTTGTGGCAATAAAGGATACCCAGCCAAATATTGGTGGCTGAGGCTAGGGCAGAAATGTGGGAATGGAATGTGAGGGCAGTGTTGAAAGTAACCCCAAGGTACTTATAAGTGCGGACCTGCTCAAGTGGGAACTTGGAACTGGCAAGGACCTGAAGTGGGAAATTACTTGCCTTGTTTTGAGGATGGGCAAAGAGTATAGCTTTAGTTTTTTTAAGATTAATTACAAGTCTATGTTCGTTGAACTAAGTGTCAACTTCTTTATAAGAGGCTTGCAGGGTGGCCTGGAGGGTAGTAGGGTTCCGGTCAGAGGCAAAGATGACAGCATCATCTGCATAAAGCAGGAGTTTACCAGCACAAGCGCTTGGCAGGGAGTTGAGATATAGGGAAAAGAGCAAGGGCCCAAGAATGGAGCCCTGGGGAACACCAGAGAGGATAGGGCAGGCATTAGAGTCCCATTAATTTTAACACGCTGGGACCAGGCAGAAAGATAGCTGGAGCACCAGGAGACTGGACCAGCAGCAAAGCCTTCGTGGCTGAGTGCATTCAGCAGGAGGGGATGGGAAACAGTGTCAAAGGCTTTAGACAAGTCAATGAACACTGTACCCACTAGAGAGCCAGAGTACAGGGAGGAATGAAGAAAGTTAGAGAACTCAAGGAGGGCAGTGGTGGTACTGTGCCCAGCTCAGAAGCTATGTTGTTCCAGGCAGAGTATGCTGCATTTGGTTAGATACTCTGAGATTCTGAGGTGCTGAGCGAAGGTATGCTTCCCCTTACAGGGATGGCATTCTGTTACAATCATTACCTCCTACTGCTTAACAACCTAACAGCCTCTGTCCCTAACTCTGCTTGGCAGCATTGAGTGAAGGTTAGCTCACCTCGACTACCAGGGATGGGAGCCATGTCTGCTATCTACTGTGTCATACCATGCCTTCTCTAACACATATCAGTTGCCACTTCCCTTAAGAAACGGAACTCCTTCAACCATGTACTCTCTTCATCCTACCTCTCCTAGCTGCATCAAGTCAAGATCATCTCACCTCGACCATCATGGATGGCTGCTTGGGTTTACATTCCATTGCTTCAAACTTAACCATTCTCAAACTGATACTGGATGCTGCTACACTTCTGAAACAAGACCTTATCCTACTTGTCTTCTCCATCCTGCCTTGCCTGCAGCCTTGAATCAAAGTCCTATCATGCTGCCTTCCATGGCTGTGAGCCTCAGTCTGCTTTTGACTGTTTCCACCTTCCACATCATCTACCTGATACAGGTTGCCACTTCCCTTTGGGAACGGGACCTCTATAACCCATTTGCCTTCCATCTCCCAACTCTACCTACTGGCATCATAAGAAGGTCTTCACACACTGACTACCTGGTTTGGTTTCCTGTTTATGTGACTCGACTAGTTCCACACCATCTCCTTCTCATACCCTGTTACTGCTCCCAACTGGAGCAAATTCTCATACACTCAGTTGCCTCCATCCTCCTACCACTGCCTGATGGTGTCGGATACTGGTTATCTCTCCTTGTTTACCAGGACTGGAAGCTCATTTCTGCAATCAACTGTTTCACCCTTCTGTGCTCTTTATTAGACCAGCCCTTGTTGCTTCCTCCTGGACCTGAATCATTTGCCATATTTGCCTTCACCACCATACCTTATCTAGTGTGTCGTGTCCTGGTCATTTTCATTGGTTTCATAGGTTGTCCTGAGCTCTTTAAAGACAAAAGTCCATTTAGCTCACCATACTAGTACTTTACTATATTTTGTAATATAAATTAGTACCCTTTTATATTTTTACTCTTTAGATGATAAAGTGACTGCTTGAAAGCTAACATAGTTTGACTACCCACCACCCCAGCTGGTAGTGTATTCCAAGTTTTAACAACTCTTAATGAAAACCAATACCTTCTTGCCTCTGTATTAAATTTTTCCATAATAAGTTGTAAATGATGTGCACGCGTATTATGAGACTGGTTTCTCAAGGTTAGTCCTAGTTGTTTCCAAAGCTCCTTATCTGATAGTGCTTGGTAAATAAGACACATATCCCCTCTCAACCTTCGATACTCCAAAGAATAAAGGTCCAGATTCCTCAATCTTTCCTCATGATTAACACTCTGTACCTCCCTGATTCTTTTTGTGGCTCTGCGCTGAACCCTCTCCAGCGCATCTATATCTTGCCTATATCCTGGGGCCCAAAATTGTGAGCAGTACTTCACATGAGGGTGCACCAGGGAGGTATAGAGAGGAAGCAAAACCTCCTTTTTCCTACTTTGAATATGTCTATGTATACAGTTTAAGATGTTATTTGATCTCTTGACCACCTGATTACAATGCAACTACCTCGGTTAGGAGCCTGCATCTGCACCTGAAGGTTCATCCTTCTGCATTTTCTATCTCCTACCTGAATACCACTTCCCTTCAGAACCAGGACCCCTCATCTCTGAATGCTTACATCCTTTCTCACCAGTCTTCATCCTGCACTTCCATGGATCATCGCACTAGACCCCCTTTGGCCTCCTTTTCCTCAGGATCTTTCCTGCTTGTTCAGTCTCTATCTCACTCCAGTTTGACTGCCTCATGGACTTACTTGCTGCAGGTTACCCCTTCCCACTGCTGTTCAAGTTCATTTTATTCTTCAGATGCAGGAACCTTGCCCTTCTTTGCGACAGCACCATCCATCCTTTCCTCTCATCGTTTGAAACCTTTGTCAGAGGTGGGACTTGTGTATCTCAACTCAGTTGCTCTTGGTGCTTGGCTTCTCTCCTTGGCCTTCAGTGGATCTCCTCTGGTTCCTTACTACAGCCATCCTGCATTCCCCTGCTGTTCGCTGATAAGCTGACCCGGTCCTGATCCTCCGTGCTCTGTATGTCATCTGTTTTCACCTACACCATATCCTTTCCTGGATCATTCCTCTAGTGCAGTAGCATTCACTCCAGACTTTCCTTCCATCATTGGATAGCTGCCTTTTTCATCTCTGAGTTATGGGCTCAGGGCTTCATCCTGTTTGCTATAACTCTTTTGGGTGTATTACCCTATCTCTGACCAGTATTCCTACCGAGTCAACTACTCCTCCAGTTTATCCATCTTATACTCCTACTCTGGTCATTCTAACAGTTCCCATTCTTGCTAGCCTTGCTTGTAGAGCAGAAAGCAGCTAACTAAGAAAGCTACATTTTCTTATTAATTTAAAACTTATATCTCAGCAGGAGTCAGTGTCTGTTGAGATTAAGTAGACAGATACTTTATTAGAAGTAGGAGGGGTCTTATTTATGGTTAAAAAAGAAAGAAAAGAAAGAAAGTCAGTGTGTGTTCTGTGCTGGGAAGGGTATTGTATCCGCTGACTTTGCTAAATCAGTAGGAGAAGAGAGAGCTTAATTGGGGGTGTGGCTTAGGCACTATAAAAGCAGGTGACTCAAATGACAACTTCCTGTTGCTAGCCTTGCTTGTAGAGCAGAAAGCAGCTAACTAAAAAAAGCTACATTTTCTTATTAATGTAAAACTTTTATCTCAGCAGGAGTTAGTGTCTATTGAGATTAAGTAGACAGATACTTGAGGGGATCACATGATGAACTGAGTGGGGAAGGACGATCTGAGTGGAGCTCCCGGGCCCTATTGAATCAGTCGCAATATAAAACTACATTTGACTCCTTAGTGGTGGTGGAAATAGGGGAACTAACCTGATAAAGTCCTTTTTAACCCTCAGAGAAACTTCTTGATTGAATCCCGACTTTTTATTCGATGTAGCGTAGTGGCTCGAGGGGCCGGCCGCAACACCCGAGATGGAATATGAAACTCCCGAGAGCCTGGATACACGAGCACTGGCAATGAAGTGCCCAAAACCCCCAATCACCTGTGCCAGAGGACCAAGGGCCTAGCTCAGAGAGTGCAGGAGGGGGACAGACATCACCTGAAGACATTATAGAAATTAAAACCTTACTGCCGGGGCTTGTTGCTGACTTTTTTGCAGTAAAACCAACACTGCAGGCTCTGGCCCAAAGAATTGGGGACGTGGAGGTGTGTATGGCGTCTCAGGAGCGCAAATCTATGTCTCAGGAGCAGGATTTGGTGGCTTTCCGAAAGCAAGTAAGAAAATTAGAGGATTGAGTTGAGGACCAGGAATCTCACAGTCGGAGGAACAATTTAATCCTGGTGGGTCTACCAGAGTGATCAGAAGGAGCAGACTGCATTACTTTTATCCAGGATATGTTAATGAAGCTTCTAGGCCCAACACCATATGAGGACTCATACAACTTGGAGAGAGCTCATCGCTCTCTTAGAGAAGTACCTCCACCAGGGGCCAGGCCAAGAGTCATTATTATGCAGTTTCTAAACTTTAAGGAGAAGTCACACGTCTTAAACAAAACCAGAGCACTTAAAAATCTTCAGTGGAATGGTGCGCCCTTGCTGATATTCCAGGACCAAACCCCGGCGATTCGGGAGAAACAGAAGGAGTATGGGGAAATAAAGAAAAAGCTTTATTTGGCTGGAGTGAAGTTTAGAATCCAGCACCCTGCCACTTTAGTCGTGAAATTACAGTCTGGACATTGGAGGTACCTAACGGCGAAGGAGGTGGCAGAGGGACTGAGATTGGAGCTCCCAGACTTGTTCAAATCGACGACCTGAAAATGGTTCACGAGGGAAGTCTTTGACCAAAAATGGTTCTTTATAAGGATCTGGATATATTAATGAAAGCTGGATAACAAGGAAGAACTGACCCAAATAATCATATGAGAGGGGGAAGAGGGGATAAGAAGGGAAGAAGAAGAGAAGAAGAGTAAAAGGAAGAAAAGAGGAGAGACAAGAAGGAAAAGGAGTGGAAGAAAAAAAAATATTTCCCCCTCCCCCCTTCCCCCCCTTTTTTTTTTCTTTTCCCTCTGTTTTCTAGCAGCATCTCCTTCCAAAGGTCTGGGGAGGGGAGTTAAGGCTGCTTTGCTTTGTATTTCTCCTGTATTAACTCTAATCTGAGCCAGAAGTACATGAGGGGACTGATTATTCTTAGTTGGACCTGAGGAATCATTAAAGATGGCTCAGTTGGATTGTAATCTATCTCAGGGGTAAACGTAGGCTTATAACATGTACTTGATTTTTAGTCAAGATCTAAGGGGATTGGATTTTAATTTTACGACTCCAGCGTGACAAGAATATGTGGTTTCATGAGGGAATCCTTTATTTATCTTTAACCAGGTTGGGCCAATGGTATTTGCTTCAGCCCAAAATACTATTATTATCCTTCTTTATCTTTGTATATTATGGTAGGGGATACTTAAAGCTTGGAGTGTAAACTAAGGGGGGTGATTGGGGGGATGGGCTCACGTTTAAGGGAATTAAGAAGATATAAAGGTAATAGTAAGGTTTCGGAGCATCTGGAGGCTTGCTCAGCAGATGGCTCATCTACGTATCTATCTGAGCTAGGAGGATGATCCAAGGATCGGGGATTGACTGGTGGGGGGATTATTGGGAATGTGAAAAGACAGAGTCCACGGTTTATATATATATGCTAAAGTAGATTTTGTTGGCGTGGGAAGCAGGGGTGTAATCAAAATTGCATGATCAATATCAAAATTATCACTTGGAATGTTAAAGACCTCAGAGGGAGGAGGAAAAGGATGGTGATATTAAAACATATCCGTCATCTGGAAGCTCAGATTGTCGCCCTGCAAGAGACCCATCTTCTTAAGGAGGAACTGGGTCTCCTGAAGAAACTGTGGGTAGGACAGGTTTTTGGAGATGGAAATGCCAAAGCTTCGGCGGGGGTAGCCATTTTGATTGGGAGAGATTGTCCGTTTACAGTTTTACAAACTAAAACTAGAGAAGACTACAGAGGGATCTATGTTACGGGTACTATCATGGGTAAAATGCTGTCGATTGCCTCTATATATGCTCCTACACCACCCAACCCTGACTTTTTTGCTTCAGTAGAAGTGGATATAGCCCTTCTTCCATCTCATCCTCTAATCTTAGCAGGAGACTGGAACCTTTGCCTTAACAATAGGGTGGACAAAAAACCCCCTTCAAAATGGCTGCCTTCTGTAGCGCAGGCAGCCATGGCCAAACTTCTTGAGGTAGCGGCGTTAGTTGACCCAATTATGGTTTGCAATAAAGGGGGCCATACTATGACCTTTTATTCTGGGGCGTACAAAACTCACTCAAGAATTGATTTTTTTTTGGTTAACAAAGAAGCAATTCAGGGAGCAAGGAAGCTGATTACCCATACTAGAATATTATCCCACCACTCGCCAGTCCAGTTAACCTGGATGATAGAAACTCTCCCAATGAAACCATACAGATGGAGGTTTGACGATTCTTTACTATTGGATGAAAATATGTTAGCTAAATTAAAACAGGTATTGGTGGAAATTATTCAGACCCAACTCCCTACACTTTCAGACAACAGATTAAAGTGGCCTACCTGTAAAGTCTTATACTCTGGTATGGCTCAGAGGTTTACAGCTAGGACAAGCCGTATGAGAAGGGCGAGGGAAGAGTTTATTCTGGGTCCTATTAACTCACTGGCTCCCCTGGAGGGTACTTCAGAGGGGCTAGATCTAGAGCTTAAGGAACTTAGAGATGAGATGGCAAGCATTCTTTATGGTAGATTAGATCAGTGGTCAGAAAAGATTCATGCAAATTATCTAATGCAGGGGGATGCCCCAGCTAGGCTTTTTGCTAATAGAATAAAAGAATGGGAGGTGGCTTGTGTAATTCCGTTGATAAGCTTCAGGAAGAAATAATAACAGAGCCCCAGAAAATGGCTGATGCCTTTGCGGTTTATTTCGCAGGGATTTATCAAGGAGGTGTCTCGGTTAAGGAGGGGGATATTATGGAGTTCCTGGAAAATATACCTCTTCCGAGGTTGGATCAAGAACAAGCCCAGTAGTTAGCCTCCCCTATTTCGGAATCGGAAATATTAGAGGTGATCAACTCACTTCCGAATGGCAAGACACCGGGACCTGATAGTCTAACAGCTCAATTCTTTAAATCTCAAGCTACAGCTATATTGCCTCTATTGAAATAATTATTTCTAAACATTATGCAGTATGGGGTCCCACACCCGCAGCTATATCAGGCTTATATTACACTTATACCAAAGCTGGATAAACCCAAAGAATTCCCTGAGAGTTATAGACCTATTGCCCTGATGAATCAGGACTTGAAATTGCTGACGAAGATATTGGCCAATAGAATTTTGAAAATTGCCCCTAGGCTAATTAGCCAAGAACAAGTAGGATTTATGCCAGGTAGAGGAGCTCATGATGAACTTCGGAAACTCTACTATATATTACATAAGGCCTCTACTTCTAAGTTACCGATGGCGTTAATTGCACTAGACACCGAGAAGGCCTTCAATAGGGTCTCTCATGATTTTCTATTCACAACCATGAGATGTATGGGTTTCCCGGAGGTCCTTCTTAGAGGCATTAAAAATTTATATGCTGCTCCAATGGCCAGGGTTCTGTGTAATGGCTATCTGTCGAAATAAATTTGTCTAGATAATGGGACTAGGCAGGGATGCCCCCTATCACCAATTCTGTTTAATATTTACTTGGAGCCTTTACTAAGGGCGATTCAGAAGGACTCGGTGATACAAGGGATTTTTATTGGAGGGACGGAAATTAAAATTTCTGTCTTTGCTGATGACATCTTGCTACACCTTCAGGAACCGGCAAAGAGTTTCAAGTGGGCCCTAGAAATAGTTGAGAGATTCTCTAGGGTGTCGGATTACAAGTTAAATTTGAGTAAGACACAGGTTCTCCCTCTTACTATATACACTTATAAATCGGATTTCGAACCTCTCCAATTGAAGTGGTCCCCAAGAAAGCTCAAATATCTCGGCATTTGGATTACAACCAATGAGGACGAAGGCCTTGAAGCAAATCTAGGGGAGATACTATCGGTAATCAAAACAGATATGATTAGATGGAATAAACTCCCTCTAAACTGGACTGCAAGATTAGGTTTGATTAAAATTAATCTTTTACCTAGACTTTTGTATCCAATACATTTATCCCTATATAACATCCCAAAATGCTGGTTTATTAAAATACGAAAGCTCATCTCTAACTTTTTATGGAATGCTAAACCCCCTAGGAGAAAGTACAATATCATGTGGCTACCCTATAACATGGGAGGTCTCAAAATTCAGGACTTACTCTTATATTATATAGCTGGACAACTAGGGATAATGGGTCGATGATATAGACCGGTAGAGGAGGGGGGATATATCCCAACCTGGCTTCAGGTTGAGAAGCAAATTCTCACAGGTCTTGGCATTTCCCCAGAAGCAGTATTGTTTTTTAACCCAGCAGATCTAACAGATGGGGAAAACAAACCCCAATTTATAAAGCATTGTCGGCCTGGTGGACATTTTTGTCCCCAGATCAAAGGAAAGTCCAAAAAGGCTCTAGGGAACAGCCTCTTTTGGGTAACCCAAATATGCTTATTGGGGGGCAGAAAATTAGAAACATAGAAACATAGACTTTGACAGCAGATAAGGACCACTTGGCCCACCCAGTCTACCCATTTCCCTACCTACTGGATAAGCTGCAGATTCTAGTTAACCAACAGCCTATTTCCTGCAACCCCCCACTATAATTGCCTTATGTCTGTCCCATGCATGTTTGAATTCCTCCACTGTTTTAGACCCACAACCTCTCGGAAGGCGGTTCCATAGTCTACCACTCTCTCTGTAAAAAGAATTTCCTCACATTACCCTGAGCCGTCCCCTCTAACTTTAAATTGTGCCCCTTGTCCTTACACATCTCTTTTTCTGAAAGATGCTACCCTCCTGGACTTTGTTGATTCCCTTGAGGTACTTAAAAGTTTCTATCATGTCCCCCATCCCTCCTTTCATCAAGGGTATACATATTAAGCTCTCTCAGTCTCTCTTCATATGGTTTCTGATGTAGACCCTGCACCATTTTAGTTGCCCTCCTCTGGACTGCTTCCATCCTGTCTATGTCCTTGCATAGATGAGGTCTCCAAAACTGCACTCAGTATTCCAGATGGGGTCTCACCAACTGTCTGTATAGAGGGATAACCACTTCCCTTTTTCTACTTGTGATGCCCCTTCCTATGCATCCCAGTATCCCCCTGGCTTTCCTCACTGACTTCTACATTGCATACCCACCTTTAGGTCATCTGATATGACTACACCCAGATCCCTTTCCATTATTTTTGTTGTTAGTACCTCCCCTGCTATTGTACTCTTCTCCTGGATTTTTATTTCCCAGGTGCATTACTTTTGCACTTCTTTACATTGAATCTAAGTTGCCATATGTCTGACCATTCCTCCAACCTTGCCAAGTCCCTTCTCATCCTTTCTACCCCCCCTTGTGTACAACTCTGTTACAGATCTTTGTGTCATCCGCAAAGAGGCATACCTTTCCTTCCAGACCCTCTGCAATGTCACCTATAAAGATGTTAAAGAGGACTGGACCCAGTACTGAGCCCTGAGGTACTCCACTAGTAACCCCCCTTTCTTCAGAATGTGTTCCATTCACTATTACCTTCTGTGTCCTGTTGTGCAGGCAGTTTTCTACCCAGGCTACCACCCTGGGACCCACTCCCAGGCTGGCTAACTTGATTATTAATCTTTTGTGCGAGACTATGTCAAATGCCTTGCTAAAGTCTAGGTAGGCCATATCCACAGCCCCTCCCTGGTTTATTACTTTGGTCACCCAGTCAAAGAAATCGATTAGATTTGTCTGACGTGACCTTCCTCTCATTGAATCCATGCTGCTCTGGGTCCAGTGCCCCTCTGGCCTCTAGGTACTGAACAATTCTTTCTTTCAGAAGTGATTCCATCATTTTCCCACCACTGAGGTCAAACTAACAGGTCTGTAGTTTCCTGCTTCTGCCTTGCTCCCACTTTGTGAAGGGAATCACATCTGCCCTCCTCCAGTCCTCAGGTACCAGCCCATCCTCCCATGATTTGTTAAAAGTGTGGTTAGTGGTGTCACTAGGTCCTCCTTAGCTCTTTTAGGATTCTAGGTGAATCCCGTCCAGGCCCCATTGCTTTGTCCACCTTGAGTTTTAGAAGTTCTTTCAGTACTCTTTCTTCTTTAAATGGACTGGTATCAACCCCACTATCTAGAGTGCTTCTACTCTTTGGTTTAGGTAACTCCTCCTCTTCTTCTTTTGTGAATACTGAGCAAAGTATTCATTCATTATCTCTGCCTTTTCACTGTCTCCTCTGCCCACCTCCCTCTCCTTTATTAATCTTCCCTATCCCTCCCTTAACCTTTCTATGTTCCCTAATGTACCTATAAAAGGTTTTATCCCCCTTCTTAACTGAGTTGGCTATCCTTTCCTCAGTTTGGGCCTTTGCTTTTCTGACTGCCTTCCCCACTTCCTTCTGCTTTAATTGATACAGTTCCCTGTCGTGTTCCGTCTGTGATTCCTTATACTTTTTGAATGCAGCCTTTTTCTCCTTAACTTTCCTTGACACTTCTTTTGAGAGCCATAGTGGTTTTTTATTCCTCTTTGTTTTCTTTATTTGTTTCACACAAAGGCTTGTTGCCTCCATGATGGCAGTTTTGATTTTTCTCCATTGTTCTTCCACCCCTCCTTTCTGGCCATTTGCTAATGCATTCCTCAGGTATTCACCCATTTTGCCAAAGTCAGCCCGTGTAAAGTTCAGTATCCTTGTATTTGTATGGCTTGTCTCCATGGTTGTGTTTATTGTGAAGCACACTGTGCAGTGGTCGCTTGTTCCCAGGTGTCTACTGACTTCTAAGTTTGTGATCCTCTCTCCATTTGAGAGTACCAGGTCTAGTATTGCTCCCTCCCAAGTGGGTTCCACCACTAGCTGTCTAAGGCATGCTCCCTGTAGGGCATCGAGAATGACCCTGCTCTTGGATGTGGCTGCTGTCCATGTTGCCCAGTTAACATCTGGCATATTCAGGTCCCCCATCAACAGTATCTCCCCTTTTTCAGCCATTTTGAGAATGCCCTCTATCATTTTCTTGTCCATTTCCTCCCCTTGAGACGGGGGTCTGTATACAACCCCTGTGCAGATTGTGGTGCCATTCCCTGTCTCCAAGGTGACCCAGAGTTCCTCTTGTCCTACCCCTTTACTTTTTAGTTCTGTTACTTTGATCCCTTCCCTTATGTAGAAAGCTACTCCACCTCCTCTTTTACCCTCCCTGTCCCTTCTGTAGATTGTGTACCCTGGTATGTTGATATCCCAGTCATGGTTCTCCATGTACCATGTTTCTGTGACTGCCACAATATCCAAGTGTTCCACTTCCATCAGGGTTACTAACTCTGGAAGCTTGTTTCCAAGACTACGGGCATTGGTACTCATTGTCCTCCATTTAATGTTGGCTTTATCCTTTTTTACCCCATCCCTGCTCTTACTGCCCTTGTCCATTTTTCCATTTACCCCGTCCTGCCCTCTGTCAAGCTCTGTACCTCAGTGTTTACCCTACTACCTGCCATGCTTTGCGGGGGGAGGCTTGAACTTTCCTGTTTCCTATCAGCACCTCCCCTTGGCTAGTTTAAAGCTTGCCAAGGAAGCCTTTAAACCTGTCACCTAGGAGCGTGGTTCCCTTCCTGGACAGATGCAGACCATCATGCCAGTATAGACCTTCATCTCTCCAGGTGGACCCCCAGTCCCCAATGAAGCCAAAGTCCTGTGCTCTGCACCAGTTTTGCAACCATTCATTAAACTGCATGGTGTGCAGTACCCTATCCTCACCCTTGTCATAGACTGGCAGCACCTCTGAGAAGGTTACCATGCTTGCAACCTGTCTGAGGCCCCTCCCCAACTCCACAAATTCATCCTGCACTGCACTGATCTCATGCCTAGCTAGGTCATTTTTCCCGAGGTGGACAATGATATCTAGTTTCCTCTCCTGTGATGCTGCTTCTGCAATCCTGAGGATTCGCTTCCTGTCCCTCCAAGCCATGGCACCAGGCAGGCACCTTACTTCCCTCTCCTCTCCCTTCCCCAGGTCTACACCCCTAAGAGTTGAGTCCCCTATCAGAAGCTGTTTCTTTCCCTTGTGTTGTCCCTTGCCACTCTTTTGTGGGTCTCCCTTGTGGATGTCCCCAGCATTCTTCTTGGTCTCCAATGAGGGTGTCATCATAGAGGAACCTTGATTTGCCAGACCGACATATGATTTGTGTAGAGGTGCAACTCAGGGGCTACACCTCTGTTCTACCACCCTCACCCTCCCAGAACCTTCTGTGGTCCATCTGCTCTTCACACATGGCAACCTCTGAGGCAGTGGTTGTGGAACTGGTGCTCTTTGGGTGGGGGAGTCCTCTTTTGTCCTTGCCAGTTCAGCCTGGAGGTGGGCAACCTCCTCCCTCAAAGCTGACAGTTGCCTGCAAATAGGGCAGCAACACAGGTTCCAGAATGTTTCCTGGAAAATTGCTGCCCCACATCCAGTGCATTGCACCACTCCTCACATGTCCCTCTTTCTTATAATATACAATGAGTAATATACAATTTTTTTTTTGTGTGTGTGTGTGTGTATACTTACGCTTTATGCCCTGTGCTGGGTAATTAAGAATATGACAGTTCTGCTCCAAGACCTGTTGAGGAAGTGATGTCAGAACCTTGGCTATAAAGGAAATGCCACGCCTGGGGTGGGCGGGGTGTGGGGTAGGAGTGGGTGGGTGGCCACAACCACTGGTGACTGTTTGAAACAATCAAATACACCACTGCTCCACCACCCTGGTAAGTACTGCCCTTTATAGTAAGTCAACCAACACCACAATGTACTAGACCACTGCTCCTACACAAACCACTCTATTGAGTCCAGGGATAAAAATGAACTCACTGTTCAGCCAGCAGGACACTTCCAAAATATTGCACAATTATCCTTCCAAATCCTATGTGTCTAGCACAGAAATCAAGCAACTTCAGTTGTATTACAACCCTTCTGGTTATAAAATTACTACACTTTAATGGAATCCTGCAATTCTTAATGCCAATAAGAAAATAATGAAACTTTCTGTAGAAAGTGTAGCTTACCTTCTTAGTCCCCTATAATATTATGTTTTACCAAGCTACCAGTTCCTCAAATGCATTCTAGTTTGTTTTCTGCAGTATATCCAGTTTCTCAGCTTCCAAAAGGAACAGCAAGTCTACTGACTGACTTTACTCTGTGTAGTATGCCTAAACAGAACAGTGATAAAGCCCCACCCAGAATCAATTGATTGACTAGTGACACCTGTGATGTAAGCAGGCCTTTCAGTGAAGACAATTAGCTATGTCTGCTTCTAATACACACACAAACCCTTTATCTGAAACCAGGGATAAACTCACTGCTTAGCCAGCAGGACACTTCCAAAATATTGCACAAATATCCTTCCAAATCTTATGTGTCTAGCACAGAAATCAAGCAACTTCAGTTGTATTACAACCCTTCTGGTTATAAAATTGCTACACATTAATGGAATCCTGCAATTCTTAATGCCAATAAGAAAATAATGAAACTTTCTGTAGAAAGTGTAGCTTACCTTCTTAGTCCCCTACAATATTATGTTTTACCAAGTTACCAGTTCCTCAAATGCGCTCTAGTTTGTTCTCTGCAGTATAGCCTGTTTCTCAGCTTCCAAAAGGAACAGCAATGGGCTACTCACCTGCTCAACTTAAAGTGGGTGGACTTTATAAGAGGTGATAAGGTGGTTCTCCCGGATCAGTGCAAGAATATGAATTTCTTTAAGAAAATACAAGTTACTAATTTGATACAAAAAATGGAAAGGGGGAGAGGTAGACCACACAATACCCCATTTACTTGGGATGTCCTTAAAAAGGTCAATTATTCAAAAAATTCCCTGTCCAAGATGTATAAGCTATTATTAGATTTCTTAAGTGGGGATTCCTCTGTAAAGATCTCATATTGGGATAAGCAAAAGGACATTAGCCCTCAGGTGCCTGATTGGAAAGAAGTATGGAGGAGTAGTAGGTATATTCCTATTCCTAAATACAAGATCATGCAATTTTTTGTAGCTTCTAATATATATTATACCCCTGCTAAGCTATGTACTGGGGCCTTAGACAGACAGACCTATGTTTCAGGTGTGGTGTTAACTCAGGGGATTTATTCCATGTCCTGTGGCACTGTTTCAAAATATTTCCCATTTGGGAGCAAATTAAACATAATATGGACCCAGTGGTGAACTATAAAGAATTTATTGTTCCAAAGATCTGTGTTTTAGGGGACATGTCAGACATTCCTAGTACACTTGTTAAAGGCCACATTTCTTTAATGTCTTCCTTGGTTAAAGCATTTGTCTTGAGGCACTGGAAAAACGATCTGATCTATACATATTACCAATGGGTGGGAGATTTGCTGAAAATGTTGAGTAGGCTTAGAATGCAAATGCTTCAAAATGGATGAAAGGTAACTTATGATAAGAGATGGAGGACTCTAGAGGCGGTATATACCATACAGTCTAAAATCTCTCAGACACAGGCCTGTCTGTCTGTCTGAGGGTACGTAATTAATGATATGTGGATAAGTAGTAGATACCTTAATAGTAGTGGGCTTACTTAACTACTACTAGTTTTTTGAGGCATATATACCCTGACTGAATATTATTTGGATTCGTTAGTGGGAGCCACAGAATCTGCCAAGTGTTTGTGGGTGGGGGGGACTCTCTCTTTTCCCTAGGGACGCAGCTGCAGGGTATTACCCTATGGGCTATTGCCTGTGAAACAAGGCTCTATAGGCATGAAGGGACATTTAGGGATATGGATTTTGAAACATATATGTACCTCCTTTGCTAGAGGTTGTCCTATATACTGTAATGTGAACATAGGTATGAAGAGTGTGGCTGGGGTTATGCAACACAGCTGTGTATGTATATAGTTATTGATTGTACATAGTAGCCACACTCAGTTTTGGCGTGTGGGCTTGGGGATATCCTGGGTATATGTGTATGTTTGTCCAATGACCATTAGAAGAAAATAACAATAAAGAAGATTTAAAAAAAAAAGTAGACAGATACTTTATTAGAAGTAGAAGGGGTCTTCTTTAGGGTTAAAAAAGAAAGAAAAGAAAGAAAGTCAGTGTGTGTTCTGTGCTGGGAAGGGTATTGTATCAGCTGACTTTGCTAAACCAGTAGGAGGAGAGAGAGCTTAATTGGGGGTGTGGCTTTGACACTATAAAAGCAGGTGACTCAAATTACAACTTCCTGGGGGAGACCATGTGATGCAGGGTACTGGATAGAAAGTCCTTGGTGCAGCTCCAGCCTCCCGAGCATATAACTAGTTATTTCAGATGGTATAATTACTGAAAATCTATCGTTTCCACCAAATACCACCTTCTGATCATCCCGAGGTTCATTTAAAGGAGTGCGGATACTAATGGAGGCGTACATGAGAAAACTGCCGGAGAAACACACTCCACCTGTCACCCCTGAAAAGGCCCTGAAGAAATTCCAGGCCTCGAGTGGGCCAGAGGTGCCTGACCCTTCCAGCCAGTCCCCAGAACAAGAGCCTTTAACCCTGTGCAGGTTTTTGGAGGAGTTCAAACCCTTTCACAAGGAGGTTAAAGAGATGGCGATGGAGATTAAAGCCCTCTCTAAAAGACTGGATGAGATTTCTATTACTACATCGTACAACATTGCTCGTATTGTCTCTCTTGAGAAACGGATGGAAAAGGCTGACCCAGAGCTAGTCGCCATGCGGCAGAAACTTTCTCGCATTGAAACCAAGTTAGAGGATCTCGAGGGCCATAGCAGGCATAACAATGTGGTCATTTTGGGGCTACCAGAGGGTGAAGAAGGGCAGAATGTCATTGCTTTCGTACAGAAATTAGTGGATCGGATCACTGGCCCCTCTCCCTTTGGTGCTACGTATACTATAGAGAGGGTGCACAGGTCCCTACGGCCGAAACCCCCATTAGGGTCAGCTCCTCACCCTTTAATATGCCACTTTTTGAATTATTTAGAGAGGCAGCATCTTCTGGTTAAAGTGAGAGACCTGCAAGAAGTCCATTGGGAGAATTCCAAACTCTGAATTGCTCAAGATTTGCTGGGATCTGTCCAGCTGAAGCACACAGCTTTTCATCCCAGTGTCCAAAATCATAGCTGCTGGTCTCAAGTTCAGGATGGGGTATCCTGCCAGGCTGCAAGTCTTAATTAATGGATCCTGGTCAATGTAAGAAGACCCAGATTCCACCCTAACTGGTCTCAAGATTTCCCTGCCTGACCTGTTTCAGGATCATTAAGATGCCTTGCACTATGCATATTGGGCTATTCTGAATCTTCAGTTCAAGTCTGCCACTTATTGGAAGGATTGCACAGGCAGTGATCTCTGGATGTGGTTGGGGTACCCGACTTGGAAGGGACTAATCTCCATCCCAATGTGTTAGCTTGAACTGAGTTTTACTCACACTGAAGCTTCGCATCAAGTGGATGCTACAGTTCAGAACGTTTAAATCGTTCACTGGGGAAGGTGTTTTTTGAGTTTCACTGTTGGGGGTATCAGTGCTTAGTGATTAAGTTCTGAATATGGCAACTTTTCTTTTCGGTGTTTTACTACAAATTAGGGGGTAGTTTGACGTGGGAGTGGTGCTGGGTTATATGTGGAGAGCTGCACATCTGCTTTGGGGTCACAAGAGGGAACCCTATGCATAAACATGACTGGATAGCGTTTCCAGATTGTGTGCGGTTTGCTTTCTTTCGTTTGGCTTTGGGTCCAGATCCCGGGTTACCTAACATGGCCTTTGTTGAATATTAAGCCACGGGGCTGGTTAGATTTCCAGGTAGTTAAGCCCTATTTCCTGAAACTTTAACAGGGGGCTACTGGAAGCCCAATTCTGTCAGTTATAATAGCATTTTAGTGACGCTCTCATGTCGCAAGCTGAGCACCTCTCCTAGAGTTAGCTAGGTAGCATAGTTCTTTTGGTTGTTGCTTTAATGTTTATCAGTTCTCGTTACAGGGTGGTTAATTTTGTCTGGAACCAAAGGACAATCTCAGGAGGCTGGGGGATGAGGAAGGGTAACAGTTCTTTGCTGAACATCGTTCATGACAGTGTGGGTGGTTGGGGGGGGATCCAAGGCCTGGCCTGAAAGTTCAATCAAAGGTAAGTCATATGCAGGGGGGAGATCTATGGGGGCTTGGTGGAGGAGAAATGGTTTGTATTGGGGGACAAGGTGATGGGGGGGCAGTAGTATTCACGGGGCTCTGGTTTGTTATTTCTTGCTTTTATTATTTTATAAGAGTGGCCATATGTTCGCTTTATCAGAGCTAGATGGCTAACAATGTGGTTTTTGCAACTTGGAATGTGAAGGGGATCAGGAAAAAAGCTAAACAATATCAAGTGCTTAAGCACTTAAGCTTATTACGTTCTCAGGTTACGTTTCTACAGGAATCTCATTTATTAGAGTCAGAAACTCTAACACTCAGGAGACAGCAGGTATGTCAGGTTTTTAATGCTTCAGGGTCCACTAATAGCTATGGTGTAATGTTAATTATAAATAGAAATATTCCCTTTATCTCCTCACAAGTTATTAAAGACCCTGGGGGCAGGTTTCTTCTGGTTCAGGGTTCTGTATGGTCGGTACCACTTTTACTTTGTATTATCTTTGGGCCCAACATAGATGATCCCGGCTTCTATATGGGGCTGATCACTATCATCCTTTCGATGCTTCCTATTATGATCATTATGCGTGGGGACTTTAATCTGGTCCTGGATGCTAATATGGACAGGTCGGGTGGTGGATTGAGGGGACTATCCCCCGAGCAAAGGCCATTCAGAGAGCTGGTAGATCAGTGTGGGCTATGTGATGTTTGGCGTGTGATGCACCCCAGTTCTAAGGAGTACACATTCAATTCACAGGTTCATGGCTCGCAGTTCCCGTATAGACTATTTACTAATTTCACAGGGGCTATTGCCCAGGGTTTTGTCCACCTCAATTCAGCCTGGCCCTATTTCTGACCACTCTCTAGTGATTTGTAACTTAACTTTCCTTAATGCACCTAGAAGAGAGACTCGTTGGAAACTTAACGAACAACTATTAAAGGATACCAAGCATCGTAAACTCATAAAAGAGCAGATAGAGCTCTTCTTTTCAATTAACCCAATGGATAGTGCAAAGCCTGACATTCTTTGAGGTGCCTTTTAAAGCCTATATGAGAGGAATTCTTATCAGCTTGGCTACGAAAAGGAAAAAGGAGCAAGAGGGAGAATTATCATCCCTACTAGCCCAAATACGATCCCTGGAAGCCAAATCTTCGCCCACCACCTCAGGCGAGGACAGAAAGAAGCTTCTGGTGTCCAGAGATAAATATTTAGATCTGCTAAGGGAGAAGGCAGAATTAGCCATTATCAGAACTAGAGCTAATTACACAGACCAGGGAGAGAAGGTGGGGTGTTTATTAGCGTTACGGTTAAAACAGCAGGAATCTGCAATATTCATCCCCCCAATCTGAGCGCAGGCGGATGGGTCTCTGAAAGTATCTCCTTCCGACATAGTACAAGAGTTCGCACTGTACTATGAGCAATTATACAGGGACATGGAATGTTCTCCTCCTTTGGAGACCATGGAGGTGTACTTAAGGGACTCCCAGTTACCCACTCTATCAGAGTATCACAGGAGTTTCTTAGTCTCACCAGTATCACTGGAGGAGATCTTGGGGGTCATCGGGGCCCTGCCTTCAGACAAGGTCCTGGGGCCGGATGGGTTCTCCTCCCTGTTTTACAAAGTTTTCAGAGAATTATTAGTGCCAGTGCTTAATAGGTTACTTCAACATATTCTCTCCGGGGTAATGGCAGATCCCTATTTGTTTGAAGCCCTGATTGTTCTCCTCCCAAAGCCGGATAAGGTTCCAGAGCTAATACAAAGCTACAGGCCCATATCCTTTCTAAATCAAGACATCAAAATTCTCTCAAAGATACTGGCCGATAGGTTAACAGTGGTTCTCCCAGATCTGATTGGCATTTTCCAGGTTGGGTTCATGAAGGGGCGTTTATCTTCAGATCATTTGCATACTCTCTCACATGTCTTCTCTGGGTCCAGGGATGCACCGTTTCCCACCGGGTTGGTCTCCCTGGACGCAGAGAAGGCATTTGACCAAGTGAATTGGAATTTCCTATTTCAGGTTCTCAAGGCTTTTCATTTCCCCACCACGTTCATAGACTGGATTCGTGCACTGTACCGAGCTCCATCAGCTAAGATTTCTGGTAATGGGGCACTCTCTAAACCCTTTTCTTTATAGTCAGGTACCAGACAGGGATGCCCCCTCTCCCCCCTTTTATTTAATCGTTATTTGGAACCTCTCATTCAAAACATCCTCAGCAATGCAGGGATACAGGGTATCCGCGTGGGAAGCAACGAGATTAAGATCACAACTCACACGGATGATCTTCTCCTTTACTTATCCCATCCAACATCGTCTGTTCCAGCCTTGCTGAGTGAAATTGCTAGATTTAGCTCCTTCTCAAACTATAAATTGAATGCCAACAAATCTTCCTTTTTTCCCCTGAATCATAAGGTCTTTAAGACTGGCATCATCTCTTTTGGTTTGTGTTGTGCTGCCCGGATGATAAAATATCTGGATATTAAACTGACGTGTAATCTCTCTGCTTGGTTTAAGGTAAATCTAGAACCTCTCTCCCAGTTAATTGTTCAGGATCTTGACAGATGGTCCAGACTTCCAGTATCATTATGGGGCCAGATCAACATAATCAAGATGAATGTCTTCCCACGTATTTTTTATCCCCTCTCTCTCTTCTCAATTCATTTATCCCTCTATCCTGGTTTCAAAAGATGCATGGAATTTTTATTAATTTCATTTGGTTAAAGAAGCATCCCCACTTGGCATATCATAATCTGGCTGCCAACAGACTTGATGGTGGGCTATGGATCCCCCACTTGGCAATCTATTACTGGGACTCCAACCTGGCAAAGTGTCTCAAGTGGGTGAATCCGGGTCCTGAATGCCTGGGACCGATTTGACTCAGAATAGAATTGGATGTAATCCGGTCTATGAACATGGATCCTGCATCCTTATTCCATGTTAAAATATCTCTTTTACATGGTGTTGAGATATGTCCCACCCTTAAGACTACTTTAAGAGTGTATGCACAGCTCTGCTCTTTTCTGCGTTATACCCCCCATTTGGATTTGTCCCAGTCTATCTGGCACTTGCAGATTTTCACTATAAACAAGCAGCCTATTCCCTGTACATGGATGCCCCAGCTGGGCGATGGGATCGTATCCACATTCATGGATAACGATGTAATGTGGCTCTCAATAGCTAAATTTACAAGGAAATTTAGCATTCCAGCTTCCTTACAGTTTAAGGTAGTCCAATTAATGCACTTGCTTGTAGTGGTACTGGGTAGTATGCCCCCCTCTCAGTCAGTCAATGCACTGATTCCCAAGATTTCCTCCCTGTCAGGGTCGAGGGGTATCATCTCCAAATTATATCATGTTTTGTTCCAGCGACGGTATGGTGGTTCCTTTGGACCGACAAGGTTCTGGGAATCTTTTTTCCCCCAACGTACTTTCAACTGGCAGGACCTACGGAAGTCCTGTCACTAATATGTGTCCCAAGATAGATTGCGCCTTATGAAATACCACATCTTACATAACATGTACTATACACCAGTTAAGCTAGTGAACTGGGGCTTCCAGGATTCAGCCGTATGTGTCAGATGTTTTCAGGGAGAAGGAACTCTCTTTCACATTTTCTGGTCATGTCCCAAAATAACTCCCCTATGGGACTTAATTAAATCTAATTTGGATCCCCTGTTGGGTCTGCAGGATTGTTCCACACCAGATATCTGTCTTCTAGGGGACCTGTCTTCCATCTTGGTCAAGGTTAGGAGATTTCATATTTCCATGATTTCATTATCCGTTAAAAAGCTTATATTAAGACATTGGAAAGACAAGGCTAGCCCGACATTCCAGGAGTGGGTTAATGAAGTTCTTGCTAACCTCCGCACTGAGAAGGCCATAGCTAGTCTCCACAATTGTTTACCAGTGTATCAACTCATCTGGGGTCCCCTTCACACCCTAATTATGTGCATCAGGACCTAAGTGTAGCTCTGTACCAGTTCTTCCCGTACATGCATGTATGTTGTTCAGAGTGTTCATGCTAACCGTCGCACAATACTGCTGCATGGGGGTGTGGGAGGGGAGAGGGGGCAGCTTGAGTATGTTACTGTATACTAGTGCTTATGCTATATTTGCTGTCGCCAGTTTTGTGGAAAATAATGTTAATAAAGTTTGAATTGAAAAAAATACAACTTCCTGTTGCTAGCCTTGCTTGTAGAGCAGAAAGCAGCTAACTAAAAAAGCTACATTTTCTTATTAATGTAAAACTTATATCTCAGCAGGAGTCAATGTCTATTGAGATTAAGTAGACAGATACTTTATTAGAAGTAGAAGGGGTCTTATTTAGGGTTAAAAAAAGAAAAGAAAGAAAGTCAGTGTGTGTTCTGTGCTTGGAAGGGTATTGTATCAGCTGACTTTGCTAAACCAGTAGGAGGAGAGAGAGCTTAATTGGGGGTGTGGCTTAGACTCTATAAAAGCAGGTGACTCAAATTACAACTTCCTGTTGCTAGCCTTTTTTCTCACCAATTGCCCTCCATCCCACCCTAAGACAGTTCTACTTTTATAGCCACTGGATCTGACTGTCAACAGGAACTTTCTGTTTGGCAGTAGGAAGGGAATGATCATAGAGAAACATTGGTTTTGTCAACCCTAAAGGAAAAAAGTAGCTCACTCCCCCCCCCCAGCTGCTGGTGGTCTGACATTGAGCAAGGAAGAAGGAGGCTACTAAAGAAGATAGGAAGTTGCTGTCCCAGAACAGGAAGGGTGAGAGTTGTAAGGAGAGGAGAGAGTAAGCATACAGAGAAACAGGAGAGGGACACAAAATAAGACATGATAGGAGTGGTGCAGTGCAATGGCTGTGGGGTGGCAGTGTTCTGGGAGACATTCTGGAGGCTGCAATGCTGCCCTATTTGCAGGCACCTCTGTGGTCTGAGAGAGGAGGTTGCCCATCTCCAGGCTGACCTGGCTAGGATTCATGAAACCTCTCCCCCAACCAGGGACCACCAGGGCCAATGCCACTACTTCAGAGCTTGCCAAGAAAGAGGAAAGGCTGAACCAGGGTGGGCTCAGGGAGGGAGAGAGTAGTGGAACAGAGTTGCATCCCTCCAAATATACCTCTCCACAATTCATTCGCTCTTCTGGCTGATAGTGGTTCCTCTATGGAGGCACCTGCAGTGGAGACCAAGGAGGATGCTGGGAACCTTCACAAAGGAGACCCACAGGAGGGTGGCATGGGACCCCACAGGGGAAGGAAACAACTCCTGGTGGGGGACTCAATCATTAGGGGGGTAGAAATGGAGGAAGGGGAGAGGGAGGTAAGGTGCCTTCTTGGCGCCACGGCTTGGAGGGACAGGCAGCGAATCCTCAGGATAGTGGGAGGAGCTGCACGAGGGAGGGAGCTGGATGTCATTGTCCACCTAGGGACAAATTACCTGGCTAGGAATGGGATCAGAGCAGTGCACGAAGAGTTCGTAGAGTTGGGGAGGGGCCTTAGACAAGTAGCACATATGGTAACCTTCTCGGAGGTGCTGCCTTTCTATGGCAAGGGTGATGCTAGGGCACTCCTCACCAGGGAATTCAATGAGTGTTTGAAAAACTGGTGTGGAGGTCAGGGTTTTGGCTTCATTGGGGACTGGGGAGCCATCTGGAAGGATGCAGACTTATACTGGTGCGATGGTCTGCATCTGTACGAGGGGGATCCAGGATCCTAGGTGAGAGGTTTAAATGCTTCATTGGATAGCATTTAAACTAGCCAAGAGGGGGCACTGAAAAGGAGCAGAGAAATCCCAGCCTCCCCCCACAAAACATGGTAATTAGTGAGGTAAACACCAAGGCAGAGAAGTTATTAGGGAGCAGAACAGAGATAAATGTAAAAAAAAAAGGAAAAGGCAGTAAGGAAAGGGATGGGGCTAAAAGGGGTAAGGCTATCAAAAAGTGGAGGGTGATGAGTACCAATGCCCATAGTCTATGTAACAAGCTCTCTGAACTAGTGGCCTTGATGGAAGAGGGTTGCCTGGATATTGTGGCAGTCACAGAAACAAGGTACACAGAGAACCATGACTGGGATGTCAACATACCAGGATACACAATCTACAGGAGGGACAGGGAGGGTAAAAGAGGAGGAGGAGGAGGAGGAGCTCTGTATGTAAAGGAAGGGATCAAAGCAACAGAACTAAAGAGTAAACAGGGAGCAGATGAGGCACTCTGGGTCACCCTGGATACAGAAAATGGCACCACAATCCACATGGGGGTTGTATACAGACCCCCATCTCAGGGGGAAGGAATGGACAAGGAAATGATAGAAGGCTTTCTTAGAATGGCAGAAAAAGGGGAGATATTGTTGATGGGGGTCCTGAATATGCCAGATGTTAACTGGAGCACCTTTGCTGCAGGCACACCCAAGAGCAGGGTCATTCTTGATGCCTTACTGGGGGCATGCCTCAGACAGCTAGTATTGGAACCCACTCAGGAGGGAGTAATCTTATGCCTGGTACTCTCAAATGGGGACAGAGAAAGAATCTCAGATTTAGAGGTGGGTAGCCATCTGGGAACAAGAGACCACCAAACAGTGTGGTTCATGATAAACACAGCCATACAATCAAGCCATACAAAAGCAAGAGTACTGGACTTTAGGAGGGCTGACTTTGGGAAAATTAGAGAGTGCCTTAGAAAAGCACTAGCAAACAGGCAAGAAGAAGGGGTGGAGGAACAATGGGGAGTAATCAAAACAGCCATCACATAGGCAACAAGCCTTTGTGTAAAGCAAATCAATAAAACATAACAAAGGAAAAACCTGCTATGGTTCTCAAAAGAGGTGGCAGGGAAGGTTAAGGAGAAAAGGATAGCAGTCAGGAAATACAAGGAAACACAGAAGAAGCAGGACAGAGAACTTTATCAGTTAAAGCAGAAAGAGGCTGGGAAGGTAGTCAGAATAGCAAAGGCCCAAACCAAGGAAAGGATAGCTAATTCTGTTAAGAAGGGGGATAAGACCTTTTATAGGTACATTAGGGAGTGAAGAAAGACCAAAGGAGGGATACTGAGGCTTAATAAAGGGAGGGAAGTGGGTAGAGAGGACAGTGAAAAGCAGTGATACTGAATGAATATTTCTGCTTAGTATTCACAAAGGAAGAGGAGAGAAGGTACAAACCAAACAAGAGAAACAGTCTGAAGACGGGATCAATACCAGTCCATTTACAGAAGAAAGGGTTCTGAAAGAACCAATAAAATTGAAGGTGGACAAAGCAATGGGGCCTGATGGGATTCACCCCAGGATTCTAAAAGAACTAAGGGTAGAACTAGTGACTCCGCTGACTACTCTTTAACAAATCATGGGAGGATGGGATGGTACCTGAGGACTGGAAGAGGGCAGATGTGATTCCTCTTCTCAAAAGTGGGAGCAGGACAGAGGCAGAAAACTACAGACCAGTTAGTTTGACCTCCATGGTAGGAAAAATGATGGAATCACTTCTGAAGGAAAGAATTGTTGAGTACCAAGAGGCCAGTGGGGTACAGGACCCAAGGCAACATGGATTCACAATGGGAAGGTCGTGTCAGACGAATCTAATAGATTTCTTTGACTGGGTGACCAAAGTAGTATACCAGGGAGGGGCTGTGGACATGGCCTATGTAGATTTTAGCAAGGCATTTTATACAGTCCCACACAAAGATTAATACACAAGTTAGCCAGCCTTGGAGTGGGCCCCAAGGTGGTAGCCTGGATAAAAAATTGGCTAGACAACAGGACGCAAAGGGTAGTAGTAAACAGAGTACACAGTGAAGAAAGGAGGTGTACTAGCGGGGTACCACAGGGTTCAGTACTGGGACCGGTCCTTTTTAATGTCTTTATAAGTGACATTGCAGAGGAACTGGAAGGAAAAGTATGTCTCTTTGCAGATGACACAAAGATCTGTAACAGGGTTGATACACAAGATGGAGTGGAAAGAAAGAGATGGGACTTTTATCAAGGTTGGAGGAATGGTCAAATGTATGGCAGCTCAGATTCAATGCAAAGAAGTGCAAGATAATGCACATGGGAAACAAAAACCCAGGGGAAGAGTACACAATGGGGGTTGAGATATTGACAACAGAAAAAATGGAAAGGGACCTGGAGTAATTATATCAGATGACCTAAAGGTGGGCAGGCAATGTGAGAAGGCAGTAAGGAAGGCTGGAGGGATACTGGGATGCATAGGAAGAGGTATCAATAGTAGAAAACAGGAAGTTGTTATCCCTCTGTACAGACAGTTGGTGAGACCCCATCTGGAGTACTGTGTGCAGTTCTGGAGATCCCATCTCCGCAAAGACATAGACAGAGTGGAATCTGTCCAGAGGAGGGCAACCAAAATGGTGCAGGGTCTGCACCAGAAGACATACGAAGAAAGACTAAAGGAGCTTAATATGTACAGTATACCCTTAAGGAAAGAAGGGAGAGAGGGGACATGATAGAAACTTTCAAGCACCTCAAGGGAATCAACAAAGTCTAAGAGGGTAGCATCTTTCAGAAAAAGAGATGCGCAAGACCAAGGGGGCACAATTTGAAGACAGAGGGGGGACGGCTCAGAGGTAATGTGAGGAAGTATTTTTCACAGAGAGGGTTGTAGATGCATGGAACAGCCTCCCTGAGGAGGTCATGGAGTCAAGAACAGTGAGGGAATTCAAGAATGCATGGGACAGATATAAGGCAGTCCTAGTGGGGGGTAGGAGGAAGTAAGCTGTTGGTTAACTAGGATCTGCAGCTTATCTGTTAGGTAGGAAAATGGGCAGACTAGGTGGGCCAAGCGGTCCTTATCTGCCATCAAATTCTATGTTTCTATCCACTACTCGATGGATCACTTTTTCATTACTCTTGAGGAAAACTACTTCTAGCAAACATCCCTTGGATAACATGCCTCATAGACTCTTACATCATCATAGAGATTTATATACTGCCCAATCAGCCCCCCATGATCATTCCTGGACAATAGAAATATCCCATCCATCTCTATTGGATACACCCTATGAATCCTGTCTATTCAATCACTGTGACTTCCCTGTTTACCATGTCTCACTGGCAATCCTACACGGAAAAGGTTTAAATCATTTTGTTATGCTCCAACTTTGTAACCATTATCGCTGCTATGGATACTGGGAATCGCAAGATGCCTCATATCACTATGGACATCATCCATTTTACCTTCTGCAACCTCTCCTACTAACACCAACTCTGTTGACCACGTTACTCAACTCCTACTTTTTCAACAGCCTTTACTTGTCCTAAGACTTTCACAGTTGCCTTCCCAGAACTTCCATCATTGGATCTCCCATGCTTAGCTGGTTTGCTAATGTTATGTCATCCAAACCACTGCTTTCTAGCTCCTGAACATCACCATGCCTCATATACCCATCTGCATTTATCCATCCTAGTACCATCAGTCAAGTTAGCTGCCCATCCAGTGGTCCTTCTAGTCTATCCTTCATGAATTATCTCCATTGCTCCCTTCAGAAAAGACTTTCACTGAGAACAGGTTCCTCCAATTCTCAATCCGGAAATCTGCAACTGCAACGGTGAATTCATTATCCCAGTCTTGTCTCCCAAAAAGTCTTAATCAGCCATAGCACTAGGATCCTCTGGTGTTTCACACTACTCAGCTTCACTACCAACCCAGCCTATAGATACTTCCAGATATCTGCTTCCAAGCTTCTCTTAAGTATTTAGGCATCAGATTACCTGTAAACCTAACTAGCCATAGTCACCTCAGTGCATCTTATGTGCAGAAATTCAAATACCTGGGGGTCTGGCTAGACCACAAACTTTCCTTTGCAGATCACCTGAAGGATTTGTTAAAAAAACTGAGGCAGAGACTAGGTCTCTTTTTCAGGATTAACCGCCTACTAACTACAGAGGCTAAGAGACAGCTAGTTCAGTCTACATTCCTCTCCCTAATTGACTACGCTGACTTTATATACAGTCAATGTGCTTTTTCACACCTCGGTAAACTGGACATGCTTTACCACAGAACCCTGCATTTCATTTCTGGTCTCCCTTTCTCCATCTATCACTGCTCTTTGTATGCAGCCATGGATTTGACCTCCCCACAGTATAGACAAAATAGAAATGTGGTTCTCTGGTCATACAGAGCTATCACTGGCAAACTCCCACATTATATTGTTAATTGTCTGCCTCTTAATGTATCTGGAACATATGCCCTAAGAAGCTACTCCCTGATTTCTCTGAAAGTGCCTAAGACCCTAAAGTGTTTTGGGAGAGCTGCCATAGGATTCGTACTGCCTTTGCTCTGGAATGTGCTGCAGAAATTGTTGAAACTGAGGGCTCCTGTTAGTCTTACTGTGTTTAAGACTTTGTATACAAAATATATGACAAAAGCCTGCAATTGCTTCCATCGATCCTAGCTTATTTACACTGCCCCTTCCACACCCTTCCCGGTTTTCCCAACTTCATTTTCCAATGTGTAACATTGCATAAATTGTCCTCGAGTCACATACTAATTCACTGTCCTTAATCCTCCCTTCCACACACCCCAATCCTTGCATACCCACAGTATCTCATTCCTTCACTTCTAGTATTATCTCAGTCCCAGATCCCCCTACTGCCTGTCCACTTCTCCTGACACATGTCTCCTTCATTAAACACTTGAGTTTTATTAAATTGACTATGTATTTCTCTTTACTTGTAGCACCCAATGCAGCTACTGTCTTCACTGGACTAAAAATGCCTTACCCTTGCAGGAATACTAGACCATGTGTATGTTTGTTGTATTTAGTACTAATTATTACTTACTTGGCTACCTTATTGTTATATCTCCATGTATACCAACACTGACTCTCTTCTGTCTGAACATAAATGTATTATTGCTTGACTTGCCTGATGCAGGCCTACCTGCACTGTTGTACACTTTCACTTACTGCTTAATTGCCTGTATATAAATACATTGCTACTTGACTTTGTGAGATGCTGGTCCACCTTGTAAATGAGCTTGCTCAATGGTGTTTGCCGATAAATAAAGATTTTGATTGATTGATTGAATTATATCACAGAAATATCCATATTTACTTCAGCCAGGGGATCAGCAGAATATGTTCAAGTATAGTTACGACATCAGTACCCAAATAAGCTATCGAATTCCTCTTACTGAAGCTCCAATCATTCTCTATATATATTTGATTACTAGCTGGACTGCATATGACAATCTTCCTTTATTTGCCTACAAATCACTTATGGCATTTCTCTTATTAGGAGCTCAAAGACTCTACTCGACTCCCTCTTCCACTTCATGGATGCTTATTTTGCAATTTATCGCTCACCACTGAATTCCTTACCTCCAGACTTTACCATGAATGTCAGACCTCCTACAAGTTGGATCATTCACATATGACTTCACAAATCATCACATTCCCACCATTCACTGTCTGGTAGCATATTGAGCAAATCATGCTCTCCCTGCTCATTAAGTCCCTGCAATCCATTTGGACAAGCATCCTTCATTACCTTGAAAATATGGACTTCATTCACCCTTCCTTAACTGGATCTGCTTCATACTCAGGAGATTCCACTGCTCCTTCAGAAAAGACCTTCTTCTTAGCCAGCACAGCAGTAGCACTACTGCTTGTGATGCCGGTGACCCATGTTCAGTAGTGGGCCTGGGTCATTGGAAGATCAGCTGGGGGAAGAAGGATTGAGCACCTGATGGGCCACTCTCCTTCTCTAGGTGGGGTGGGCAGCACTCCTTACCACAATACCACCACCACCTCCTGGGTGACCATGGGTGGTACTGGTGCAGCAGAGGAGGCAGAAGTCAAGGGAGGGGCAGACACTGGACAGGGAATGGAGTGGAAGTGCATCTCTACATGCCTTCAGCTCATTGCTCCTCCCTGTGTGCAGACGTCTGGAAGGGGCAGAGAGAACAAGGAAAAAGGAACTCCAGAAACGCACCTGTAGATGGGTCCCCAGTGCCACAGCTCAGTGCAACTATCCTGAGAGGATGAGGGGAAGAGGGACTCCTTCACCCCAACTGGGGGTAATCCTGGGGCTCATGAATCCCTGGGCAGCGGGGTGCTCATGGCAGCTAGCAAGGGTGCATGGGGACCCCAAAGAGAGGGGTGGTCATGGAGAGGGGTATAAAGAATAAGCTCGGGATCGTCATCCAAACTACATCATCCATGGATCAAGGATGGAACATCATCTCTCCAAGAAGCTCACCTTTCTCAAATTAGCTATGGTTTCTAGAGCCTAGGTCCTTCTCCTCTTAGTATGCCCAGAGGATGGGCAGACCAATGGCCATTGGTCCTAGGAGGTTTCCTCCACCTGGGGAATTTTTCTCTCCTGAGTGCCAGTGGTCATACTCTCCAAGAGTTGGAGGAGGTATCTTTTTGGGCCTTCTGTTCCTCACAAATTCCTACCTACGTACCTTCTACTTAAGGGTAGGAATAGAGTAAAGCCACAAAAAAGTACCACAAGTTACAGAAGCACTACTACCCCATCGCTATTCCCCAAACATTGAATGGGAGGGCTTACGCCCCTGGTTCAAAGTGTGGAATAGCTCCTCCCACAGCCTCTACTTAACCCCATCGCTAAAACACCTCTCTTGCTTAGGGAGTGTTTCTTGTCCACCACCATCCCCTCCTCCTCCTTCTCCGGCACTCTTCTCACCCTTGTTCATGGTCCTTCTATTCCCTACAAATTTCTACCTACATACCTACTACTCAAGGGTGGGAATAGAGTAAAGCCACAAAAAGTACTACAAGTTACACAAGCAGTAATACCCCATTGCTATTCCCCAAATATTGACTCTGTTGTATCAAAAAGACTGTGAAACACAGGGGCCCCAGAAAAACAGACCAATACAGATCTTACAAAGGCTTCAACTATTGACCTGGAATCTGAAACCAGGAACAGGGTCGAGCTAATCCCTACCATAGATGAAGCATGTGATTCATTTACCATGAATTCATAGACAGCTGCAACAAATTCGTTCCACTGCATACCAGAAAACTAAAGTATAAAAACTCCCCCTGGTATTATGGGCAAGATTATGGAGGCACTCCTTAAGGAAAGGATAGTGCAACACCTAGAATCCATAGGGGCACAGGATCCAAGACAGCATGGGTTTACAAAAGGAAGGTCCTGTTAAACTAATCTCATAGATTTCTTTGACTGGGTAACCAGAGTGGTGGACCAAGGGGGAGCAGTTGATGTAGCCTACCTTGACTTCAGCAAAGCTTTTGACACTGTTCCACATAGAAGATTGATAAATAAGCTAGGTAGGCTCGGGGTGGGTCAGAAGTTGGTCAACTGGGTGGCAAACTGGTTGACTGGCAGAAAACAGAGAGTGGTGGTAAATGGTATATAGTCAGAAGAGATGCAAGTCACAGTGGGGTACCTCAGGGATCAGTCCTGGGGCCAGTCCTATTCAACATCTTCATTAGTGACCTCGCAGATGGACTAGAGGGTAAGGCTTGTCTGTTTGCAGATGACACCAAGATCTGCAACAGAGTAGATGATCCAGATGAAATTGGGCAGAATGAGAAGAGATCTGGATAAACTAGCAAAATGGTCAGAAGAGTGGCAACTGGATTTAATGCAAAGAAGTGCAAAATCATGCACATAGGAAGAGAAACCCTGAAGCCACTTATAGGCTGGGAGGAGTTGCTAGCAGTCACAAAGGAAGAAAGAGACTTGGGCATCATCATCACTGATGACCTAAAATCATCCAAGCAGACCTCTAAAGCAGTAGGTAAGGCTAGGGGGTGTTAGGGTGTATTAGTAGGGGTATCACAAGTCAAGAGGGAGGTAATAATCCCTCTGTACAAGACATTGGTTAGGCCCCATCTGGAGTACTGTGTGCAGTATTGGAGAGCCACACCTTCACAAGGACATTAACCAAATTGAGGCAGTCCAGAGAAGGGCAACCAAAATGGTGCAGGGACTGCATCAGAAGACATATGAGGACAGATTAACGGAGCTCAATATGTATACCCTTGAGCAAAGGAGGGAGAGAGGTGATATGATCAGGACATTTAAACACCTTAAGGGGCATAAACAAGGTGAAAAGAGTCTAACATGTTTTAAATATAAGAAAAATAGCAGGACAAGAGGACACAGCATGAGATTAGAGGAGGCCGATTAAGGGGAATGTGAGGAAATTCTTTTTCACAGAAAGGGTGGTAGATGCATGGAATAGCTTACTACAAGAAGTGGTGGCTATGAATACAGTGCAGGCTTCAAACAGGCATGGGATAGGAATAAGGGAGCAATACAAATGACTATGAATAGATAGGTCACTGACAGAGCAAAGGCCGATGGCACATTTATAAGGTAGAAAAAGAAATGGGCAGACTGGATGGGCCTTGCGGTCCTTATCTGCCGTCAACTTCTATGTTTCTATGTTTCTATGCCCAGCTCCACAAGCTAAAATGCCCTAGGAACAATGCCTGGAAATTAGTAAAGCACTCAAACTGCAAGATGAGCTGCAAGATGAGGTGCTAGCTGCACACTCGAGCAGACTAGATAGACTGGGAGGTCTGTTTCTACTGGCAATTTCGTATGTTCATAATCACTACCTAGGCCTGGATTAGGTATAAACAGACCCGAAATGAATACCCAAATGCTGTAAGATCACATGACAGGAGTTTTTCAAAACAGCCCTGACAGACAAATTTAAAATAGACCCAAGGGAATTCTAGACAATAATAAAGAAGATCCAGGGTGGTCAAAAGGCTGACACTCCTAATTTCTATGAAATAAATTGCGCTGAAGCCTCACTATCCAAACACACAGCAGACAAATTCAATGAATACTTCATCAACATGGGCATCTAAGAGCTAAATCAAAACACCACCCAGACACTCCAACAAAACAAACCACTAGCCCACAACGCCAACCAAAAACACCTTTATATTTAGCAAAATGACACAACCCCAAGTCGGAGAGGAGCTATTAAAAATTGACACAAGAAAAGCTGAGGGACCCGACGGTGTCCCTGCCACACTCCTGAAATATATAGCCCCAATAATAGCAACCCCCCAGTGGAGCTTTTCAACATGTCCTTGGAATCTGGGATCTATCCCTCAAAATGAAAGGAAACCAAGGTGGTACCAATACACAAATCTGGACCAAAAATGAAGATAGACCACTACCAATCCATCTCTCTGCTACCCCTAGTCTTTAAGACTTTCCAGAGGGTGGTATGTGCACAACTTATACACTTCCTTGAAGAGGAAAACCTCCTAAGCGACTGCCAGTCTGGCATCATACCACTACACAGCACCACCTCAGCACTAATCAAGGTCACTGGAGACTTCCAGGAGGAACTGGATAGGAGGAAAGTTGTAGTCACAATCTTTGTCGACCTGTCAAAAACATTTGACACTCTAGACCACAACATCCTCCTGTCCAGATTGAGTTGTGTGGGGGTCACTGGTGGTGCAGCGGACTGGTTTAGGTCATACCTCACAGGACATAAACAAATGGTATCCATAAATGGTTTCAAATCCTCCTTCACCACAACCGTATCAGGGGGTACCCCAAGGCTCAATCTTAGAACTTATTCTGTTCAACATCTACATGAACACCCTCACCCTGTCCAATCCCCTCATCAAACTCCATCTCTATGTGGATGATACAATACTCTACATGGCAGATATGGACATCACAGAAATCGAACCCAGGCTACAATCAGCCTTTGATGAACTTCAGAACTTCTACGTACACACAAAGCTAGCACTGAATGCAAAAAAAAGCCAGTGACGTGCTTCAGCCGAACAGCAGGCTAAGACACAACTGGTTGTACACTACGAATCAAAACAGCAGATCTAGCCAATCTCCAGCAAGTACACAGCTACTGCTACCTAGGTATATGACTGGATGGGAAGATCAGATGGAACATACACATAGAAAATGTAACAAAAAACCTGGGGAAACATCTAGGAGCATTATACAAAATGAAACACTCAACAGGCACCCTAACCAGAAAAAGAATAGTCGAATTGACAGTCCTCCCAGTCCTTGACTATGGCGATCTGTTGTATGCAGGAGCTCCCAGTCTGGCCTTGGCCAAATTGGACACTATGTATGGCAGATTTGCTCGCTTCGTACTGGGCACCCACCGCAGAGCTCACAGGGGAGAACTCTTTAACAGACTAGGCTGGCAAAGACTAGAAGACAGAAGGAACTTGCACCACATAATGTACATGCACAAAGGCCACAGGTAAAAAGTGCCAGATTACATAACATGCAACATCCACACAAGAACTAATCGTGGGGTCACTGTGGTTGGTGGAAGGGTTATAATTCACGCTTCCAAACAAACACCAGGAAGTGGGTAAGCAACACTTCCTCTATATGGGCCCCAAACTCTGGAACACTCTACCCATCCACCTCAGACCAGCAGGCAAACCCATAAACATAGGCAAACTCAGGCAATGGCACCTGGAACACTACAACAGGCCACTACCCTGCTGCTCAGTCCCACAGTAAGCCCCAATGCCCCACCACAAAATAACACCCCCATACTATCACATGCCAAGCCTACAAACTCAGAGGAACTTTTACTTGTCACTCTAGACTTACCTGCTGCAACCCATTTTAACCTTACCAAGAGCAATATACACAACCTTAATGTAAATACTGTAAAAGTTGATTACTCATTGACTATGCATGTTGTAAGCATAGCCTACGTATGTTCATGTTCATGGCCATGTTAAAGTTGTACCTTGAGCACTACACTGGGATCTCATTGAAAATGAGCTTTGCTCAACAGAGTATCCCATTCATTCATTCACACTTTGATGATAAATAAAATATTGATTGATTGCTTGATTAATTGATTTATTGATTTTATTCTGCTTAAAGTGCTCATCAACCAAAGCTCTAAAGTGCAAGTGCAAATAAATAATGCTGCATTAGCACTACACATAAATCGGAACAAACAAACAACATGCTGGCACCACTCAGTGCACCCATAGCAGCAATAACTTAAACTGGCAAATCAGACAAAGCATACATGCATCCAGGGGCTACCAGGTACCACGCAGCAAATCAGTTGATGTTTCGCCGCTCTGAAAATATGTTTGACTGTCCTGTGGAAATGTTGACAGAGAAGTGACATGTGATGTGCTGTAGATTTCTCTATATTTCCCGCATGAACTGTCTGTCAAATTCAGACAGCTATTTAAGAAAGCAAAATCTGGCTGGGAGTGCTGAAGGTGTGGCAGGAACAGTACCCTATCTCTGAGAATGAGGCATTCTGCAAACTACCTCATGCCTATACTACAACAATTTGACACACAGGGAGTCAAAGTTGTGACACCAATAACAGACCTTATTGCAGGCAGAGTCATATTTGGGAAGAGAAGGCTCTACACTCATATTACAAATGAAAGCACAAATTAAGGATTAAGTATCCGCAATTTATTTCAGCAAAGATGCACAGGACAGCACCCTACACCCCCAACACTTCAGCCCAACACAGGGCCTTCCTCAGGTGGTGGGTCTAAGGTATGACACACAATGCCCATATTTAAAGTAAACCATTGAAGTTACATACACCCAAAGTGATATATACAGTGTTTAAAATGTTGTTACAAAAACAGATAAATGCATTTATGCAATAGGTGTGAGACCAAAAGCCATTGAATAAATCCATTTATTTCCACATATGTGGAATAAATCTAACCACCCTAGATTTATCCCACATATGTGGGATAAATGTAAACTGTCAATCAAAGCTTTTTTGTTCACTTTTTGACAAACAAATGTGAATAACTTTAAAACGAAAAATGTTAGCATAGTACTGTGAGCAGAAAAATGTTCTGGACAAAATATCTACAAAATGAGTGGTGTTTCATTTATAGATACCTTTTAGTTTTTTTATAATTAGCAAAAACAGCAAAAAATCCTATTTTCTTTTCACTTTTCAGACAAACAAATATAAATAACTTTAAAATGAAAAATGATAACATGGTACTGTAGCACGAAAAATGTTCAGCATAAAAATATCTACAAAATGAGTGGTGTTTCATTCAGAGATACCTTTTAGTTTTTTCAAAATTAGCAAAAAACAACATAAAATTCATTTTTCTTTTCACTTTTCGACAAACAAATGTGAATCACTTTAAAACTAAAAATGATAGCATGGTACTATGAGCACAAAAATGTTCAGCATGAAAATATCTACAAAATGAGTGGCATTTCATTAATAAACACCTTTTAGTTTTTTTATAATTAGCAAAAACAGCATAAAATTAAATTTTGTTTCACTTTTCATCAAACAAATGTGAATAACTTTAAAACAAAAAGGTAGCATGATAATGTCACCATGACATTTGTTCAGCAAAGTTCTCTACAAAATGAGTGGTGTTTCATTTAATAGCAACCACCCGCTAGGCGGACATACACCAGGAAAGTTAACCAAAAGTCCCAGAAAGTCCCAGAAATTACCATTTAAAAAAGAACACAAACAGTCAAAACCAAATGTTCCCACACTGATAAGAAGCATCCCTATTGCATAAATGAAATATACAATGGTGAGCTGTCAGATAAATGATTTATCTACACTTGTACTGTTTGACCTCGGACACCTCACTCGTGGCTTACGCCACTCGTGAAGTTCCCCGAGGTCAAACAGCACTTGTGTAGATAAATCATTTATCTGACAGCTCACCATTGTATATCCCATATTTATACAAACATAACTTTGTTAACCTTTAGAACCCTTATATTTAAATTTCATGTTATAACATGAAAACACATTTTTATTTTAAAATTCTAACTAATATAGGTTTGCAAAAGTCAGGTACACATCTTAATACTATATTCAAATCAAGAGAAGAAAAAAAAGTTAAGAAAATTAATCTGAGCCATGCTCAGGAGGAGTTAGTCATAACAGTACTAAAAGGGGATACAAGAGACAGGCATTGGACTTGGAAGATCTATTGTTAACTAAACCATCAATTTTATTCTCCTGAGCACACCAGACTTTTTCATTGACCTAGAGTCATATCTGAGCGTATGCATTTTAGCACTCATGCAATAATTTCCCACCATGGAGCTTCTGTGTCTTCTGGTCATCATGTTAGTTGGCTCAGATACAGTGGCAGGTGTACAGAGTGTGATGATGCTATATGTACACTTAAGGAGAGACTTCTAAAGAATCTCAAGGATGCATATATGCTTGTTCTAAAAAACAAGCAGTTTCCAGGAGTTACAGAAGAATAATTGCAACAATATGCCTCTCAGTTGACAAGGGGTGTAAACAGCTACACATCTACACATATGTCAATGACAATCCTTCCATTTCAATACCATCACTCAGTGACTGACCAAAAAGTATTATTTGTTTAACAGTTTGTTTCTACATGTAATGGTTAGATAGTTGTAAAGATCACACTGATCTAGTTGCAATTCGAGTGGGCTCTTATGAGGGTGCCAGGCTGTGTGTATAATCAGTTAGAAACATAGAAACATAGACTTTGATGGAAGATAAGGACCACTTCGTCCACCCAGTCTGCCCATTTCCCTACTTATTGGGTAAGCTGCAGATTCTAGTTAATCAACAGCCTACTTCCTGCAACCCCCCACTATAATTGCCTTATGTCTGTCCCATGCATGTTTGAATTCCCCCACTGTTTTAGACCCCACAACCTCTCCAGGAAGGTGGTTCCATGCGTCCACCACTCTCTCCATGAAAAAGAATTTCCTCACGTTACCCCTGAGCCATTCCCCCTCTAACTTTAAATTGTGACCCCTTGTTCTTACACATCTCTTTTTCTGAAAGATGCTACCCTCCTGGACTTAGTTGATTCCCTTGAGGTACTTAAAAGTTTCTATCATGTCCCCCCATCCCTCCTTTCATCAAGGGTATACATATTAAGCTCTCTCAGTCTCTCTTCATATGGTTTCTGATGTAAACCCTGCACCATTTTAGTTGCCCTCCTCTGGACTGCTTCCATCCTGTCTATGTCCTTGCGTAGATGAGGTCTCCAAAACTGCATGCAGTACTCCAGATGGGGTCTCACCAACTGTCTGTACAGAGGGATAACCACTTCCCTTTTTCTACTTGTGATGCCCCTCCCTATGCATCAGAGTGTCCCCCTGGCTCTCCTTACTAACTTCTCACATTGCTTACCCACCTTTAGGTCATCTGATATGACAACACCCAGATCCCTTTCCATTATTGTTGTTGTTAGTACCTCCCCTGCTATTGTGTACTCTTCTCCTGGATTTTTATTTCCCAGGTGCATTACTTTGCATTTCTTTGCATTGAATCTAAGATGCCATATGTCTGACCATTCCTCCAACCTTGCCAAGCCCCTTCTCATCCTTTCTACCCCCCCTTGTGTATCAACTCTGTTACAGATCTTTGTGTCATCTGCAAAGAGTCATACCTTTCCTTCCAGACCCTCTGCAATGTCACCTATAAAGGCGTTAAAGAGGACTGGACCCAGTACTGAGCCCTGAGGTACTCCACTAGTAACCACCCTTTCTTCAGAATGTGTTCCATTCACTATTACCTTCTGTGTCCTGTTGTGCAGCCAGTTTGCTACCCAGGCTACCACCCTGGGACCCACTCCCAGGCTGGCTAACTTGATTATTAATCTTTTGTGCGGGACTACGTCAAATGCCTTGCTAAAGTTTAGGTAGACCATATCCACAGCCCCTCCCTGGTCTATTACTTTGGTCACCTAAAGAAATCGATTAGATTCATCTGACATGACCTTCCTGCTGTGAATCCATGCTGCTTTGGGTCCTGTGCCCCGCTGGCCTCTAGATACTGAACAATTCTTTCTTTCAGAAGTGATTCCATCATTTTCCCCACCACTGAGGTTAAACTAACAGGTCTGTAGTTTCCTGCTTCTGCCTTGCTCCCGCTTTTGTGAAGGGGAATCTCATCTGCCCTCCTCCAGTCCTCAGGTACCACACCATCCTCCCATGATTTGTTAAAAAGTGTGGTCAGTGGTGTCACTAGGTCCTCCCTTAGTTCTTTTAGGATTCTAGGGTGAATCCCATCAAGCCCCATTGCTTTGTCCACCTTGAGTTTTAGGAGTTCTTTCAGGCCTCTTTCTTCTGTAAATGGACTGATGTCAACCCCACTACCAGAGTGCTTCTATTGTTTGGTTTGGTAACTTCCTCTTCTTCTTTTGTGAATACTGAGCAAAAGTATTCATTCAGTATCTCTACCTTTTCACTGTCTCCCTCTGCCCACCTCCCTCTCCTTTATTAATCTTCACTATCCCCTTAACCTTTCTATGCTCCCTAATGTACCTATAAAAGGTTTTATCCCCCTTCTTAACTGAGTTGGCTATTTTTTCCTCAGTTTGGGCCTTTGCTTTTCTGACTGCCTCCCCACTTCTTTCTGCTTTAATTGATACAGTTCCCTGTAGTGCTCCTTCTGTGATTCTTTATATTTTTGATTGCAGCCTTTTCTCCTTAACCTTCCCTGACACTTCTTTTGAGAACCATAGTGTTTTTTTTTATTCCGCTTTGTTTTCTTTATTTGTTTCACACAAAGGCTTATTGCCTCCATGATGGCAGTTTTGATTTTTCTCCATTGTTCTTCCACCCCTCCTTTCTGGCCATTTGCTAATGCATTCCTCAGGTATTCATCCATTATGCCAAAGTCAGCCCTTCTAAAGCCCAGTATTCTTGTCTTTGTATGGCTTGTCTCCATGGTTGTGTTTATCGTGAAGCACACTGTGCAGTGGTTGCTTGTTCCCAGATGTCTACTGACTTCTAAATTTGTGATTCTCTCTCCATTTGAGAGTACCAGGTCTAATATTGCTCCCTCCTGAGTGGGTTCCACCACTAGCTGTCTAAAGCATGCCCCCTGTAGGGCATCGAGAATGACTCTGCTCTTGGATGTGGCTGCAGTCCATGTCATCCAGTTAACATCTGGCATATTCAGGTCCCCTATCAACAGTATCTCCCCTTTTTCAACCATTTTGAGAATGCCCTCTATCATTTTCTTGTCCATTTCCTTCCCTTGAGACGGGGGGTCTGTATACAACCCCTGTGCATATTGTGATGCCATTTATTATAACACATTCTGTCAATGTAGATGTTTGCCCTCCCCTTCCCCAGAATACATACAATACATCATTCACATTAGAACATCACATCACATCATCATGTAAATGACTGTGATACAAAAAATTGTTTGAACTGTGCCATACATGTATGGCTTGCCATCTCATATCATAGTATGTCACAGATATATATGTTATTAATGCTGAAAATCTCTTGCTGTGTAAATATATTGTGCTACTATTAGACAGGTGTACTGGCCTAATCTTTCAATTTACAATGCAGAGGTTGGTATCTCTGTAGATTCCTGTGTAGATAGACCTCACCTTTCAGAATTTCCTTGTTACCCTCGCGAAAATTGGTGGATGGCCCCTCGGGGGCCTATTTCTGATTTTGGAAGTTGTAGGCCCTCCGGGCCCCATAGCTTGACCTAGGAATGCCCGATTTACAATTCCAAGGTGTCAATTTCTACATTTATTGCCATGCCAAGTTGGAGGGAACGATTTAGAAAATCCAAAATGGCCACCAAAATTCTATATGGCCACCATATTGCTGGTAAATACTTGATTCACTAATAATTTCCAAATCCATAGCTTCCAAGATACCGATTATCAATAATTCATGAACGGGGAGTTCATTATTATTACATTTAATATAAACACATATTAAATTAATATAATACAACATAAATATAAATAAACAATGCATAACACATCAATCAGCTTGTTTGTGCCACTGATGCAAAGTTGCTTTCACTCTGTGAGAATTTGCCACTTTGTTCACAGGATTGCGTGGCGTGTTCATGTACATTGTATGCCTGTTTAGTTTGTATTTCTAGTTCCTAGATTTTAATTTTAGTTTCTGTTTCTGTTTCAGAAACATGGATAGCCCTCTAGCTGTACTTGTTGGATTGGTCAATCCATACGATTTGCCTACCTGTGTTCTTTGTGAGAACCAAATTAGAGATACAGAACTGCAACAAATATTAGGAGAGAATGGTCTGAATATTGTCAAGGCTTTTGCAGAGAAATGGTCAGTCACAAACCCAACTTCTGAGTATGCCAGAAACTTCAACCTCGTATGGAATAAAATTCGTGACCATCTTCTCCCCGGCCCTGGAGAAACAGGCCTACCTGTTCATACAAGATGTCATCAAAATTTCACCAGTGAAAGGAAATTAAACACCGACTCAATGAAACAACTTTCTTTGGATCAATCTTCTGAAGCTGAATTCCCCGGCATACTCGACCCACAGACGTCCAGTAGCAGTGAAGCGGTCCATGTAACTCGATGTAAAAGGAAATAGCTGGAATTTAAGAAAGATGAGAACTGTTTTGTCTGTGATAAGAAAAGGAAAAAGGGAGGTAATATTGAAGAAAAACTCCAAAGAGTTGAACTTGAAGATAGAAAGATTAAATTGCAAGAAAACATGTTACGCAATGAAAATTCCGATGATGCTCTTTTGTCTGGTGCAGCCAAACATTTGAAGGTCGCTACCACCAATGCTGACATCTTTGCTGCAGACGTCAAATACCATCAAAGCTGTTAAAACACTTTTGCCTATGTTGGCAAATGAGAGAGACAAACACTAGGCGGATTGGAAAGCATTCACACAAAGAGTGCTGAAGTGGAGTTTCTTCAAATTGTGAGAAGAAAGGTTGTTGAGCAGAAATGTTGCTATTTACTCCCAGAGTTACTGGAGGATCTTCATAATCTCTACGAGTTCCATGGATGTGAACAAGATGCTGGAATAAATCACACTTTTCAGTTGAAGAATCTTATCAGCAATGAATTCGGAGATGAGATAGGTTTTACTGCGGGGAAGGGGATGCACGGGAATCCTCTCATTCTTCACTTGACAAAAGTAAACCTACTTGATTATTCTTTGGCAACCTTGAGAGGAGCTGGGCTAAGAGATAGTGACATCACCAAGGCATTTGCAAAGATGATCAATCAGAAATTAAAAGACAGACAAACTGAGTCACCGCAGTTTTCTATGGCACACGAAGACTTGCTTTATGAGCTTGATAATTATGAACCCATTCTGGAAATCTTCAATGTGATATCTCTCTCTATAAGTCCTTCTAAGAAGATTAATGCTGTAGGTAATGCAACCATCTCAACAGAAATTCAAGCTACCAAGATATCATCCATTGCTGGTGACTGGCAATGCCTCATTACCGGAGAACATTCTCCAAAGTTGACACTTCTATCCATGGTCATTCATCATCTCACCAGAAGTAAAGAAGCAGTCAATCTTCTACATTGCTCAGGAGCTGATATTTCTCACACAGACATCAGAAGACAAAACAAGAAATTAGCCCATGATAGTAAATCTGTGAAAAAGACAGTCAACTCATGTTACAATTGATAATTCAGATGGTAAGCAACAGACATTAACAGGAGTCTCAACAACACATGATACTAACTCAGCGATTTACATTCCCTCGAATTTCCCATCCTGCTGTCATCTGCAATTTGCCAGTACAAAAACAGAACATTCCAAGCAGCTCAACAAGAGAAGTCCAGGAAACCTTTGAGAGCTCAGAACCTATTGACTATGGGTATTATAAAATAGGAAAGAGAATCCCCCCCACCGATTGTCCCATCCTACGATGGAGATAAAAGAAGGATCGAGCTTGATCTTCATTTGAGCAAAGATTGTATTTGGGCTGTGGCAGCAAGCATAGAATCTTCCAGAGAAGATTAATCTCTCCCAGTCCTAGGATCATGGACAGCTTTCAATAAAAAAGCAACATCGACCACTACCTTCAGATCCGAAACTGATTTCCTGCCCATTATACCACGTGAACTAGAGGATGCAGTTTACAAATATTACCTTGACTTTCTCATGGATCTAACAGATGACCTACAAATTGACCACATCTTCAGCCATAGCGATCATGTAGTTTTCTACAGGATTGCACAAATAATGTGGAAAAAAGAAAAATATACAAAAGTGGTCAATTGGATGGGAGGATTTCATGAACTGATGGTGAGGCAGAAGAGCCTCTACAAGCAGTATGGTGCTATGGGACTTCATGACTGATGGCTTCAGGCAGAGATAATAGCGGATGGATCAGTTGACCAGGCCATGGAAGGATGCCACTATTCTAGATCAATAATGTTACATAAGCAGTCCCTCAAGGCTCTCCTATGATTCATGGGATCCAAGATTCACAGCTCACTAACTGACAGACTATGAGAAAAGCTCATCAACATGAGAAGATCTGTATCGACAGAATCCCTGAATCTTGTCCTCTTGGATTAATTTTTCCCCTGAAGTGCAGCCACGAATGCTGGAAACCTCTGGCACCATGGGACAGTGGGTGACAGGCTACAGAGACAAGAATCTGAACTTGCATCTGCAGGCTCAACAAGATATTCTACCTTTACTGTTTGTATTCAACCATCAAAACTACTCTCAGTGTTTGATGTGGAATCATGTAGACCTCATCAATAGGAAAACCATCAATGAGAATGCATACAATGAACTGCAGGAATATGGCATTGGGGCTAGTCTGTCCGATGAGGCATTCTCCATGATACCTGGTGACCAAGTGACTGAGGTCTCAATCAACAGAGAGGTCAAGGTGAGGGGTGGACCGATGAGAGGCGGTTACAGTACATCTGAGAAAGCTGCTGGCAACTTCGTTTTAAATTCCCACATGCTCGCTAAAATTCATTTGTCACTGAAGGAGAAGATGCTTCTGAAAACATCAGCCACACACAATGAGTCGACATATGGTGCCATGAAGAAACATTTTGGTCAAGTGAAAGAGCTAGTGAAGAAACTTCACACATATTCAGATCCATGTCAGGGTGTAGCACGACACACCACAACGGGCACTGAAATACCGCCGGCAATAGTAGAGTGCCTTTTAAAGGCAAGGGCAATGGGGTAGTTATGTTGACTGCATTTATAAATGACTGCCTCCTATTAAGGAAAGTTTGTTTCTTTGATATCATTAAATGCAGCAGAATTTCCAGGGGAACAGACAAGAAGAAAAAGAAACCCAAAGCGGAATCAGGCAGAGAACATCAAGAGGAAGGAGCTGCTGTTATAACTATACTTCTCTACTGGGACTAAAGAACTAGAACTCTACTACTGGGACCTTCAATTTAGGGCAAAAACAAAAAAAATAGTGTGTTTGTCTGAGTTGGTTGAAGTGAATTGTTATCTGTTCAGTTATCTAGGTGTTTGTCTCAGGTGGCTGAAGGGAATTGTTATCTGTGCAATTAATGAAGTGTAGAAAAATCTGTAAAGTAGAGGGAGTGGCTTAGTTAGAAGGAAGCCAGGTTAAAGCCAGATTTAAAAACTGCCCTAGATAGCTTCTGCCAGAGAACAAGCAGAGAACGCCAAGAGGAAAGAGCTGCTGTTATAACTATACATCTCTACTGGGACTATATTGCCCTCCGTCCCTCCCCTGAACCCCCCCAAGCCAGTTCTACTTTTATAAGCACAGGATTTGACTGACAACAGGAACTTCCTGTTTGGGAGCAGGAAGTGAGTAATCACAGGGCTACAAAAGACTCACCATCCTAGAAGGAAAAGAGTAGCTCTCTGCCCCCCCCCAGCTGCTGGAGGTCTGACTCTGAGCAAGTAAGGAGACTACTGAGAAATGCAGGAACTTCTTGTCTCAGGACAGGAAGGTCGGGAGCTTAAAGGGCACAGAGGCAGTAAGTAAGTAAGTAGGGAGAAAAAAATGAAATAAAATAAAATAAATAAATAGAGGAAATAGTAAGTATTCCAAATGACAGTTAAGGGGCCACAAATAAGGCATAATGGGAATGGTGCAATGCAGTGGCTGTGGAGCAGCAGTCTTCTGGGAGACGTTCTGGAGGATTCAGTGTTATCCCATCTGCAGGCACCTGTCTGGGCTGAGGGAGGAGGTTGCTCATCTCCAGGCTTAGTTGGCCAGGATTTGTTTGACCTCCTCTCCCACCCAGGGACCACCAGGGCCACTGCTGTTGCCTCAGAGGTTGCCAAGAAAGAGGAATGGTTGGATCACAGTGGGCTCAGGGAGGTTGAAGGTGGTGGAACAGAGGTGCATCCCTCCAGTTGTACCTCTCCACAATTCATGTGCCATTCTGGCAAAGTGTGGTTCCTCTATGGAGGCACCTGCAGTGGAGACCAAGGAGGATGCTGGGAACCTCCACAAAGGAGACCCACAGGAGGGTGGCATGGGAACCAACAGGGGAAGGAAACAACTCCTGGTGGGGGACTCCATTATTAGGGGGTAGAACTGGGGAGGAAGGGGAGAGGGAGGTAAGGTGCCTGCCTGGTGCCATGGCTTGGATGGACAGGGAACAAATCCTCAGCATTGCCAGAGCAGCTGCACGGGGGAAGGAGCTGGATGTCATTGTCCACCTAGGGACAAATGACCTGGCTGAGAAAGGGGTCAGACTAGTGCAGGAAGAGTTTGTGGAGTTGGGGAGGAGCCTTAGACAAGTAGCATGCATGGTAACCTTCTTGGAGGTGCTGCCTGTCTTTGGCATGGGTGAGGCTAGGGTGCTCCACACCATGAGATTCAATCAATGGTTGAAAAACTGGTGCAGAGCTCAGGGATTTGGCTTCACTGGGGACTGGGGGTCCACCTGGAGTGATGCAGGTCTCTACTGGCATGATGGTCTGCATCTGTCCAAGAGGGGAACCAGGATCCTAGGTGATAGGTTTAAATGCTTCATAGGCAAGCATTTAAACTAGCCGGGGGGGGGAGACACTGAAAAGAAGAAGGGAAATCCTAGCACCCCCATTAAATCAGGGTAGTAAGTGAAGTAAACACCAAGATATAGATGCCAATAGGGAGAAGGGCAGGGGTAAATGGAGAAAATGACAAAGGCAATAAGGACAGAGATGGGGAAAAAAGTGGTAAGGCCATCAGGAAATGGAGGGTAATGAGTACCAGTGCCTGCAGTCTGGGCAACAAGCTCCCTGAACTGGTGGCCTTGATGGAAAAGGGATGCCTGGTTATTGTAGCAGTCACAGAAATATGGTACACAGAGAACCATGACTGGGATGTTAACATACCCTAGTACGCAACCTACAGGAGAGACAGGGAGGGGAGAAGAGGGGGAGGAGTAGCTCTCTATGTAAGGGAAGGGATAAAAGCAATGGAACAAAAGAGCAAACAGGGAGGAGAGGAGGCACTGTGAGTCACCTTAGAGACTGGAAATTGCACCGCAATCTGCACAGGGGTTGTATACAGACCCCCAATTCAGGGGGAAGGAATGGACAAGGATATGATAGACATCATCCTTAGGATGGCAGAGAAAGGGGAGATACTGTTGATGGGGGACCTGAATATACCAGATGTTAACTGGAGCACCTTTGCTGCAGCCACATCCAAGAACAGGGCCATTCTACATGCCCTACAGGTGGCATACCTCAGACAGCTAGTTTTGGAACCCACTCGTGAGGGAGCAATCTTAGACCATGTACTTTGCCTGTTAAAAGATGCAGAGCCAAAACTTTCTGCAACCCCTGGTTCACTGTGGGACTTCTTTCTCAGCTGAAATTAAGGGACCACCTCTGAGAGGTAGCCAAAGCTACTGGCAATCAACCGGACATCCAAAAATACAAATGTGCCCGAAATGACTGCACTAAAGCCATCTGGCTTACGAAAACCTCCTATTATAAGGACAGCCTCACCAACACCCGGGGTAATGGACGTGCATTCTGGGATAATATTAAGGAAATTATGGGGAAGCAGACTAAAACCTCTCTGGCCATGTTAATAGCTGATGAATCCATCTCCCTCAACCCTATGGTCATTGCTAACACCTTTAACACGGCTTTTTCAGACCTCAGTGCTGTTCTCCCTCCTGACTTTTTCGAAAACAGGGCCACCTCCCCTAACCCCCCTCGTCCACAGTCAAACCATTCCCTTTTCTAATTTAGGGAGGTAAGGTTGAATGAAGCTCACCACTATATTGCCACTGCTATCTCTAAATCCAGATCTAGTGGTGATACCTTGGATCTTAAGCTACTGTCACTTACCCTCGATGAGGTAGTTCGTCCGTTAACAAAAATCCTAAACCTCTCTCTCAGCAGTGGTAAATTTCCAGACATATGGAAAACAGCCGTCATGACACCTGTCCACAAAAGTGGCGATAAGACCAATCACTCAGACTATCGCCCTATCTCCATACTGACCCCACTGTCTAATGCATTCGAGCGTATCATGGCAGACCAACTTAACGACCACCTGGATACATATAATATACTATGTGCACAACAACACAGCTTCTGGAAAGGTCACAGCACCAGCACAGCCCTTCATGAGTTCACTGGAGCAGTGCACAACTCCCTCAACAACAGCCTACTCACTGGGGCCATCTTCATCAATCTCTCCAAGGCATTTGATACTGTACACCATGGGCTGCTTATTGATCAACTACTGAATGCTGGGCTTTCTACAGACTCCACTTTCTGGTTTAAAAGCTACCTAGAAAGTCAGAAACAGAGAGCAAAAATTGCAGATGCTCTTTCAGATAACTTGCCTGTTCACTCTGGTGTCCCACAGGGGTCTATACTGAGCCCCCTCCTTTTCAGCCTTTTCTTAAACTCTCTTCCTCAGCACTGCTCTGAACAAATCATACTGTATGCCGACGATGCTGTCGTATTCTCCTCTCACAAAGACCCCACGTCATTACAATGCAGCCTTCAACTTGGATTCAGCACAGTAGAGACATGGTTTTATAATCATAAACTTGTCCTTAATCACAAGAAAACAAAATCTATGCTATTCTGCAGCTCTCATAATCCACACAAGCTACACCACTTGGCCATCTCCACCTCTCAGGGGAATACCCTAGAACAGGTGGTGTCCTTCAAATATCTAGGGATACTGCTTGACCCTAATCTCTCCTATGAAGCTCACGTTGTCAATACTGCTAGAGCTACAAATACATGTATTGGTCTTCTTTACAAACACAGACAGCATCTTACTCCAGCAGCACTGAAGATTGCTATTCAGAGCTCTGTGATCTCTGTTATTGACTATGGACTCATCATTTATGGCTCTGCCACAACCACAATCCTCAGACGCATATCAATTGCCTTAAATAAGGCATGTCGGCTCATTATTGATGCCCACCGTCTCACCCACACATGTGACCTGTAAGCTCTGACCAGCTGGCTCCGACTATCTAACCTCATGAAGTATCTTACTTGTACCATAGTGAAAATAATTTACCTTGGCCTTGCACCTCCTGGTGTTGTAGCCCTGTTACACCACAGACCCAATAGTCGGTGCCTACGGAGATCCTATTGGCAGCTACTGAAAGTCCCCCACTGTCACACTACCCAGGGACAACTCTCTTTTGCCTATAAAGTGCCACTCTTGTTTAATGGCCTCAGCCCCACCATCTCCTCTGTCTCAACACTAGGTATGTTTAAAACTAGACTCCAGCATCATCTCACTGCCTAAAGCTCCTGAGACTGCCCCACTTAGCCCTAGATTCCCTATTCTTTGCCAGCTCCTGCGACCCTCTCTCCTCTCACCAGACACACCTGTCACACCTCTGTGTGCCATATGCTGCACTTTTCCTTTCCATCCATTCCCCTGCCCCACTTCCTCTACCTCTCTATCCCCTACCTATCCTGCTGTGTTCCCTTTGTTTATTCCCAATGTCTCAATATGCAAACTGTATCCTATTACCACATTGTTGTTAGTTCTGACATGCTGTTCTCCTCAGTCTGTATTTCTTTGATGTGGAACCTTTGTAAAAGAGCCTTGGCTCAAAGGTAATTTGTAATCCTAGATCTAAATAAATAAAATAAAAAATACTGTCAAAGGGGGACAGTGAGAGGATCTCAGATCTAGAAGTGGGTAGCCATCTGGGAACATGTGACCACCAGTGTGGTTCACGATAAACTCAGCTACAGAGTCAAGCCATACAAAAGTGAGGGTACTGGACTTCAGGAGGGCTGACTTTGGCAAGATGGGAGAGTGCCTTAGAAAAGCACTAGCAAACAAGCTACAAGGAGGGGTGGAGCAACAATGGGGAAATAGCAAAACTGCCATCTCAGAGGCAACAAGCCTTTCTGTGAAGCAAATAAACAAATCAAAACAAAAGAAAAAGCAACTATGGTTCTCAAAAGAGGCGGCGGGGAAGGTTAGGGAGAAAAAGATAGCATTTAGGAAGTATAAGGAAACACAGAAGGAGCAGGACAGAGAACTGTACCAGTGAAGGCAGAAGGGAGCAGGGAGGGAAGTCAGAATAGCAAAGGCCCAAACTGAGGAAAAGATAGCCAACTCAGTTAAGAAGGGGATAAAACCTTTATAGGTGTAACCCCCCATTACCCAGGGTTACTAGAATCCCAGTAAGACCTAGTGGTAGGCAGGGAAGGCAGCTTGTGAAGCTCCAGTTAAATGGATTTCACACTGTCTCACTCTGTTCTCAGTCTCAGCTGAGACTGAGGGATGACATCACCATAGACCTCTCGCAGCTGCATGAGCCACACTGGAGTGCTGAAGTTGGAAGTTAGGATAGAATGTTGGGGATTTTGAGCAGAGTCTGTGTGCAGTCTTGGTGAGAGACAGCAGCACATCAGTCTGTGTGCAGGCTCTCAGAGCTTTAAGCTCTGTGTTAGAGATACTGTTAAGAAGGTGTGTGTTTCCACCATAAGAGGGACACAGAAACTTATTGCTGAAGTGGTGAAGACCAGTGTCACTGGTCCAAGTCCCCCTCCCTGAGGGGATGGGGGAAAAGGTTTACCTGTCTTCCAGGGGCAACCCTCCTGGTTCCGGCTAAGGGAAGAAGCTGCCTATTTTAAGTTGTGCTGTGGCACCAGAAGCTCTGAGAGAGAAATTCATGTTGAGGAATTGCCTGTGAGGCACCTGCAACCAAAGGGTGAGTTTGCTCTGACAGAGGGCCAATGTTTTTCACCTGAACTGTTGGAACATGGGGTTTGGACTACTTAATCTGTAGGGGGTCTAGTGTAATAGACAGTGGTGGTTAACTCAAGTAGGTTCAAGTCCAGCACCAAAGAGTGAAGTAAAGTGGGGATTGGACTGCTTAATCAGTGGGGGGCCTAGAACAATGGGCTATGCCAAGTAAAAGTATGTTCAAGTCCAGCACAAAGGGAAAGCAAGAAAAGTAGACGAAATGTGACGTACATTTAGCCTTAATCTACATTGCCAAGCTTTACAGTAGGAGGTGTTTATTGTCCAGAGAAATGGCCAGGTATGAATTGTGGAAGCGAGAGGTGGGAGACCCCCTATCAGTAGTAACCAAATTCGCCTCTACGGATTTGCTCTGTGGCACCTTTACTTTCTCTCAGGTACTTGGCCAGTGCCTGAGGAAAGTACCCAGATGTGGGATTACAAGGAAAATTTCCTGATAGAGCTGAGGTGCTCTTAGGTGGTTTATGGAGCCACCAGAAAATGTTTCCATGACATATGGAAGATGTCCGAATGGCTGGCAAGGGAGCTGAGCCAGGGAAAACCCAGATCAATGTACAAGTTCGGGCTGTGTACCCAAAGCAGCGTGCAAGTCCAGGCTGTGTGCCAGGTGGGTTCAGAGCCTGAGGGCTAAAGTGTAGAAGTGTTCTTGATTCTTTTAATCTGCATTACCAGGAATGTAGCCCCATGGGGGTCCATCTATGCTTTGTTTGTTCTGCTTGGATGTGAATAAAGCCACACTTTAGAATCCCATTCCTGGTATTGGACATTACAGTTATTGCTTCCTGTGTTCGGAGTTACTTGGGTGCCCCTGTGCAGAGTAGCCAAACCTAGCCCTTGTGCCAAGTAACCTATTCCTCCCTGAACCCAGTCCCCACCTGTTACTGCTGTCAGATTTAAACAGCATACCACCTGTCATTTGCAAAATGATTGGGGTGGGGGGTTGCAAAATGGAGACACCACTGGGATTTGAAATTTTAAGGAGGAAAGGTGCTTGGGCAAAGGGCTAGCATTTTGGTTATCTGGCAGTGGGTAGTCCAAAAAGCTGAAGCAAGGTTAACTAGTGTGTCACTGTGTGCTGTTGGCCATGTGCTGCTGTTAAATGCCAGCTGTTTACCAAGGAGCAGTAAAGCTTGAGAGAGAGTATGCCCTTGCCCTGCATCAAAAATTACAGCATTTTGCCAGCTTTTAAAAATTGTTGTGACAAAGAAAAGTGTGGAAGACTAGGGGTAGCAAAAGGAAAATTGTGCCCTGGACGTTGGAAATGCTTTCTAGTGAATGGAGAGACTTGCTGTGTTAATGGCCATGAAAAATGGTTGAAATGGGCTCCCGTCGTGGAGTCAGTTTTGGAAAAAAAAGTGGTTTTGCAGTTTAAATTTGCCTGCTTGACGATCGCCGTGAGGAGAAGAGCACTCGTGAGGGAAAGAGGCTCATTTGCATGGCATCGTGTGATTGGTGAGACTGTAATCAGTCCCACCCCCAAGTCAGCTTTACAGCGAATGCCCAGCATTCGAGAGGGATTGGGTGGAGTGCATGTACTGGCTTACCGGAGGAGCGTCTCAGTGACTGAAAGCACTGTAAAAGTTTAAAAAATTGACTTTTCTGTCTAAATTCGGGCTCAAACCGCATCTCGATCGACTGGATTGTGAGTGTGGTGTTCAGAGGGACGATCGGCATGACTGCCAACCTGCTTCTGTCCAGAGGCCTCCAAGACTGGCTGCAGGCCGTTTTACATCGCAGCAAATAGCTAATGATAACAGTGAGTACCAACAGAAATAATTGCTCAAACCAGTGATTTTTGCCAAATGCCAGCTGAATCTGTGTGCCGCAGTGTAGTCGTTTTGCAAACAAAGACTGTGCTAAGTTTTTATCACCAAAAGCAAGCTTGTTAAGCCATCCACTGTGAGCATAGTTATGGGTTCAGTGTCAGAATAAAATTTCAAAGCCATGAGAGAGACTGTGAGTTGTAGCAAGATATGCAGCAAGAGTTACAGGCAATCCTGTGCTTGACATACTGAGGCTTTAAGGGACTGTGAGCTAGATCAATGTCTTCAGCAATTGAAAAGTCCATAGTAAATCATATAAATGTGCTAAGAAAAAGAACAGTGGAAGTTTGTGCAGGTTTGAGCAAAGTTATCAGTAGAGTGTGTAAATTGGATGTGCAGTGGCTTGACCCAATTTCAGAATGTTGATGCACAGGAGTGCTGCCGCTGCCATTACAGGGTGGGGGTAGTAATGTAAACACAGCAGCAGAGGAGCCATTTTGAAAGAAAGAGAAAGTTTTCTGTGATATGGGATTTGAAATAACAGTGAGCGTTTGTTTTTCTCTGCAGTCATGGCCTCAGGACCAGCCCACTACCCGGATCATGCCCAGGCTGTGGTAGCAGCAGAAGTAAACAAGTTAAAGGACATTGAGAGGTGTTACTATGGAGGACAACTGCCTCCTCATGTGGTTATTCCTGGATACCCAGTGCAAGTGTGCTTAATATGCTTAAATGCTGGAAGGGACGTCTTCATGGTACCTCACTGTTCTGGGTGCCTCAAGAAATACAGTTTATTTAAAGTGCCCAAGATTTGTTTGGCTCCCACATGGACAAAAGTTCAAGAATTTGCAGTTGGCAGCACACAGCACCAGGCGGAGCCTGTTGGAGGAGGCACCTCGGGGGAGTGTGGCACAAAGCTAAAGGGTGCAGATTTGCAGACAGAACAATGTGCTGATGTTTCAGATTCTGGATCACAGAGAGAAAATTCAGGAAGAGCATCAGTAGAACCTTGGAGAGGGGGGCCTAGCCCAAGTCTTATAGGAGAAGACGAGATGAGGGAGACCTTTGAATGGGAGGTTTTGACCTCTGCACCCAGCGAAGAGTGGATAATCTCAGGAGCGCGGACGACTGCTCACTCCTGGGCACAGATTCTCAGTGAGTAAGAAGAAGAGGGGGAACCTATCTGGCCTTGTGAAAAAAGAACTGGTACACAGCCTCAAGCTCTTGCCTCAGAGGAATGCATGGAAGAGAGCGGTGATGCCACAGCCCTCGCTGTGCAAGAAGAAGTCAGGGATCCATTAATTGTGTCATTGAGAATGCGTAGCTAGCAAAACCAGGACTGGCCACCCCCAAGCCAAGCCAGAGTTCTCCAGTTAACCAAAGCTAGTAAAGAGGAGAGACTGGTTCGTAGGAAGGCAAATGAAATCTATGGGATATCCTTTCCTACTTTTCCTCGGAGAGTCTGGGAGGAGATTGAGAACAGCAGGAAATCCTGCATTTGGGTGAAGCAATGAAATGTGTGCATCCTGGTGCAAACAAGCATGTCAGAAACAGAATGTTTCATGAAAAATATAGCCAGTGGAAAAGAGACAGGACACTGTTAATGGACACTGTTCGAATAGTGGATGGAGAGGGATGTGAAATCTTTCACAGTGTGAATTATGTGCGCCCAGATGGGGTAATAATTCAAGCTCCTGACCCGTTGTGCTATTGGCCACAATGCAAAGACTTCCCTGCAAATGTGCCCATGCCTACCAAATGGAAAGTAGAGCAGTGGTAGCCAGTGTTGCCACTCCAGCCATTGCAGTGCCTTTGTTGTTCCGCCAGTATGGTAGTCTAGGACTCAGGTGCCCCACATTCATCAGTTCTACAGTGTACAGACTTTTCAGAATCTATCGACTGGCCCACCAGATGACTTCAGATCCAGAGACGACACCAGCCCAGCTGTATCCTGATTCATCGCCTGGTAACCAGATGATGTTAGACCAGCTGTTATCCTTTTGTTCCTTTTCCAAGGTTCCATCTCCAGAGATGACATCAACCCAACAGTTTCCAGATGTGCCCTCCTGTCATTCCCGGAAGATGTCCACCCAGCTGTATCGGAAGAATGCTACCAGGGAGAGTCTTCGGCTGAGGACCAGGTCGGTGTTTTGTTCATTCTACAAGGGACTGGTAAGTCCAAACTTTTCTATTCTTATGACATTGCAGTACACACCCTACACTGGCAGACTCCAGATGTGTGAAATGTGCTCAAAGACTCTCCCCTTCGGGACTTTGGCCTGCTAGAACTGTGCTTCACCGGGCTCCGGCCCAGAACAGACTCTTTAATGGACTAGCCTTCGGGCACTGTGGTCACTAAATGGGACTTTTATTTATTTATTTATTTAGTTAAACATCAGTTTAGAAACCTTTGAGCCAGAGGCTCATTTACAAAGGTACCTCGTCACAAAGAGGACATCAGAACAGTAGTACAAGGGACACAGTACTTACAAACAAAAAAGTTACAGTTCAATTACAATTTTGTTTCAATAGAATACAATCTCCAATGAAGCAAAGATAACAAAAGGTGCAAAACTTATGGTCAGAGGCTGGTGGGAGTAGAAGGGGGAGATAGGGAGGAGGAATTAGTAGGGAAAGGAAGGGGGAGCCACTCAGTGAGCATTGTCAAACAGAGTATATATATATATTTTTTTTTTTTTACACTAGGCTATCGGCAGTTGCATTTGTGAGAGCTAAGCAGGAAGTTTCTGAGCCTGGGCTTAAAGCAAGCTAAGGTTAGTGAGTTTGAGACACTGGCAGGAGGAGTTATACCAGTGGGGCGCCACGGTAGGGGAATGCCCTCTGACCTTGAGAGGTCCTGGCTCTCGGAATAACTAGGGTAGCTCTTGACGAGCTGTCGTGATCAGAATTCGATTGCAATGCAGGCGAATGGAGTTGGATAGGCCTATAGGGGATAGGCCACGCAGGGAGCTTTAAATGTGAGCTGGCATGTCTGATACATGAGTCGCTCTTCCAGGTTGAGTAGGGTAGCCAGGGGTACAGCTCACATGTGTAGGTGAGTCTGGGAGCACCAGTGATAAGTCTGCAGGCCTTGTTAACTGTAGGTGAACCTTGTTGAGGGCAGTCTGATCTGCTGAGCCATAAACCGGAAGGCCATAGTCAATGAGAGACATGACAGAGGAGGTGACAGCCAGGCGGAGGGCATCAGGAGGAGGCATTTCTTGTGCGGTAAGAATGCCTAGCCGTGAGTTGGCGACAGAATTTAGGGCAGATATATATCCATGGAATGAAGGTACAGGGTCAAAGGTTATACCAAGATATTTATAGGACTGCACCTGGTCAATGGCGAGATTGGGTGTGGAGTGGACAGCTAAGGGAAACTTGCTGTACTTATTTTGAGGTGGGAGAAGAGCATCGTTTTGTTTTCTTAAGGTTGATAACAAGTGATTGCTCAGTGAACCAGGTAACTGCAGAGTCAAAGACTAGTTGGAGAGTTCTGTAGCAGCATGGGGTCATTGTGGGAGAGCATCGAGAACAGCATCATCAGCATAGAGAAGCATCTTACCTGTACAACTGCTGGGTAGGGAGTTAAGAAAGAGTGAGAATAGTAGGGGTCAAGAATTGAGCCCTGTGGAACCCAAGCCGAATGGGGCATGTTTCAGAGAGAGTACCGTTGACTTTCACACATTGGGGCGGGCGGAGATGGCTGGTGCACCAGGAAACAGGTCCTGGAGCCAAAGCCTATTAGGTTGAGGGTGGAGAGCAAAAGAGGATGCGAAGCAGTATGAATGCTTTAGACAGGTCAATGAATATAGCACCAGCCAGGGCATCAGAGTCAGGAGGCATGGAGAGTTGGAAAATTCCAGGAGTGCTGTATTGGTACTATGACCTGCTCTGAACCCGTGTTGTTCAGGGCAGAGAACATTATACCACAGAGGTAGTCAGAGACTTGGGACACCACAATTTTCTCTAACACGCCTTAGAGAGGGGAGAGGATTGAGATGGGTCGGTAGTTACCGGAAGAGTCCTGTCACCACCTTTATGGACAGGGGTAACTGTGGCAATCTTCCAGGCAGAGGGAATTGTCCGAGACAGAGTGATTTGTTAAAAATGCATAATAGGTAAGAGGACCTGATCCGGGACCTGGCGTAAGGCAGGGATCAAGTGAGTCATTACCGATGGTGTTACCTTTTAGGGCTTTTAGCAAGTAAGCCTGGCTTCTTGCATGGTGACCTGGCCTAGGTGGAAGAGGCGGGCAATGGGTGGTGGTACAGATGGAGGAGGTGGACAGAAAAGTTACCAGGAAGTACTGAGCTAAGGTCGGTAAGGAGTTATTGAGGTGGGTGGCAATGAGGGCAGGGTCAGAGGAGACGGTACCATTGATGTTGAGAAGAGAAGGGAGGGGACTGGGGTGACCATTCAGTTTGCTTGATGTTGTCCCAGAAGCACCTGTGGTTCCCCAGGAGGAGGTGAAGAGGCTTGGTAGTATTCCGCCTTTGCTTTGCAGATGGCCCAGTGCACTGGTTGCGGCAGCAGCATAGGGACTGCCTGTCAGCTGAGCGGCCAGTAGCAACAACAAGGTGTAAAAGATTGTCCACGTTGCTTAAGTTGCACAGTAGGGCAGGGGTGATCCAAATGGCATGTTTCACTTTGGACCTCAGTAGTAATGGGAGCAAAAGATATCACAGGCAAAGTTGAAAGTGCTTACAAAGAAGGCCAGGGCCAAGTCAATGTTGGTTGCCCTCGTCAGGCCAGGACCAATCAGTGTGGGCAAGGAGCGCTTAAGGCCTATGAGTCCCCAGGCCTAAGCCGCCGAGAGGTGGTTTGACCGGGGATGAGGGCCGAGAGGTTTCTCAGTTGAAAAGCACAGGGATTGGTCACTGGAGGCGTCAGGAGGATTTCGATGTTGTGGATGCGGATTGGCCTGTTGGTGAGGACCACATCCAGGAGGGTGCTGTCCCCCCTAGGGTTTTTCTAGTAGGCTGTGTGACCAGTTGAGTTAGGTCAATTGAATCGAAAGCCTCACGGTGGGAGGAGGACGAGGGGCAGAGCCAGTTTATATTCAAGTCGCCCACCAAGATTTGGTCCGATGAGTTGGGTAGGGAGGTGAGGTAGTCAATTAGTGGGCCCAGGGCCTGGGATTGGTTCTTGGGGGGTATGTAGGCTACGGTTAGGAATAATGGGCCTCTAGCTGGGTCAGGGGACAGCTTTAGAGTAAGTGCCTGGGCCTCATGGTCGAAGTCAGGTGGGGGGAGTGGTAGCCACATGAGAGAATCCTTCAAATAGAAGACACAGCCCCCACCTCTCCTGCCGACACGGTCCAACCGGTGGAGAGTGTAGCCGAGGAGAGAGACATGAGAGTTAGGAGTGGAGGGAGACAGCCAGGTTTCAACCAGGGCAACAACATCAGGTTTATGAAGCGTCACCCAGCAGTGTAGACAGTCCAGTTTTTTCAGGAGGCTACAGATGTTCATAGAAGCAATGCACAGCCCAGGAGATTTCAGGGGGAGGACCAGTGCTGCCAGGCCCGGGATTGGGGTGGACATTGCTTGACAGGAGCAGAAGGAGGAGGGCTGTTCTGGGGAGTGCACAATGGCGGGATAGCTTTCGACGATTGGAGAGGGGGTGATGAGGGGGTGATCACCAAGTGAAAACAGCTACTAGACAGCAGTAAAATGTGACAAGTGAGGTATTGGGAGCAAATTGTTCAAACTTAATCAGGCTCCCTCTAGTGGCAAAACAATATAAGGAGCTAATGGAGAAGTTGGGTGTTTCAAAAAAAAAAAAAGATCAAGCACAGGCAAAAGATTAGCTTGCTGGGAGCGGGCTGGTAGTGAGTGTGGAGAGAAGAGCAAATGGGCTGTGGGCTATCAGGTACTATTGTGATTCAAAAAAGAAGGTGATTACTAGTAGGGCAAACTGAAATTCTGCACACAGGAAAAGCACTTAGAAGTTAAACAGTCCCCAAATGAGTTTTTCACAGGGGGGTAATTCAGTTACAACTGGAAATGCACTTTATAAATTAACAAACAGTCCCCAGTGAGATTTGCACAGGGGGGATTTCAGATAGAACACAGGTCCTGGGCTTGCAGTGACTCTAAGCTTTTAAATAGTTACAGGCAAATGCAAATAGTTTTAGCTGGTTCGTTTTAAAAGTTTCAAAATCAGGCACAAAAGTAACAGTTCTGCTCCGTTTGAGCCTGGGCAGCAACTCGAGGTGCTACTCTGGCCAGGATTCATGCGCTGAGCAGGGGAGCTTGTGGCCATTTCAGAAAAGGCGCCAGATGGCCAACGATGGTGGCAGCAGCCTGGATCAAGGTAGAAATTACCTGGTGTGTCTCGGGTTCGGGGCTTCTGCGGGCAGGAAGGGCTTCAGAGCAGGCACTCCATCCCCCAAATATGTGTATTGTAAATAATGTCATTGTTTTCTACTGTTTTCTAATGTTTATGGGTCTATCCACAGTAATGGGGGACATATGTGGGACATGACTGTGGAAAAAGAAATGTTGTCATTTCTTTCTTCTTTCACTATCAATACTTTACCCTTAATGTCCTTTACTAAAAGTGTAAACAGGAAGATAATATAACTTGTGGTTTTCTGAGTACAGTCCCTAATGTTTGGAAATAGTAACCAGGTAACGTACGTAACAGGGGCAGAGAATATGTTAACTGGAAAAAAAGTTATGTATAAATATTTTTGAATCTCTACATGAATTTGCAGTACTTTAACTCGTTTGGTTAATTCACTAAGCAACGCCAAAATATTTGCATGCAAAAGAATGTGATAACCATCAATCTAACATGTGGAAGAGAATTACGGGACAAAGTAATTTCTAAATTTTCCCTCACCAACATTTCTTGGGTAATCACAGATTAAAATGCATGTGTACATAACTGGGGATAAGAGTAGATGATATTTAAAACTTTTTTGAACACTTTAAAAATTTAATTCCGAAAATATGTGAAAAAGTGTTTCATTAACGTATGTAATGGGACAGAGAAAAATTCAAAAACTTTAAGCAGTCCCAGAAAACACTGTGGAAAAAAGAAAATCAGGCAATAGGAGTCCTTTATTCTTTTCCACTTTATGTTTAATGTCTAAAGTTATGACTCAATCATCATAAAAGTTCTACGGTTGCATACCATCACCACAAAGGAAGCTCATAATACAACAAATTCACTATACTAACTAGAAATACCAGACACACTAAGTAAAATTAACTAAAACCCTAACTATAACACCACAATATACACACTATATACATTGTTTATTACAGACCTAATACCTCCAACAAATGTACATATGTACATCTGGCAGACCCCATGTGACAGCATAACTGAATCCACCAGACAGTTACTCACTCAAGCCGGTGTGTGCAGTACACCACTTGCAAACACACCAGCGCCCCATGAGAGATTGGGACCTGGCACAACCCAGGTGACAGTGTAACTGAATCCATCAGAGCAGAACATGGGTGCTTGCCTACAGTGACTCAGTCTAGCAGGTGAGTGCAATACACAGACTGCACACCCACCAGGATCCCATGAAGATTGATCAGGGACCTGGCAGACCCCAGGTGATGACATAACTAAATCCACCAGATGAAAACCCTGGCACTGGTCCATTAACTCAAGTCAAGCTGCTGTGTGCAGTACGCCACTTGCACACCCACCAGGGCCCCATGAAAGATTGATCAGGGACTTGGCAAACCCCAGGTAATGACATAACTGAATCCACCAGATGAGAACAGACGATAATGTGGGCAACCCACTAGATTGGAAACAAAATGGAGGCAGACACAGACACAATCACTGAATTGCAAACAAAATATAGGCAGGCACGGACACAAGCACTGGATTGCAAACAAAATGGAGGCATGCACGGACACCCATTGGCTTGCAAACCAAATGGAGGCACACATGACTACAGCAACTGACTTGTAAACAAAATGGAGGTAAGCATGGACACCCACAGAATTTCAAACAAAAGGGAGGCATGCCCGGACACCAACAAGATTGCAAGCAAAATGAAGGCACTATTCCCATCCCCCTTCAGATCCATGTCAGCAGTTCCTGGGGCTTGGTAGACCATTTTACAATTCTCCAACCCTGTCAGTAGACCCCTGACCCAAGATCAGTCCCACCCCCCTCCCCATCAACGCTGTGGTATGTAAGGTCAGTCCCATTTACCTCCCCAGTCCCTGGAGCCTTGTGGCACATTCCTAAAATGCTCCAGCCATGTAAGCAGTCCCATGGGACTCAAAGTCAGTAACACCCCCTCCCCATCAGCCCTCTGGCTTGTGAGATCAGTCCCATCTATCTCCCCATGGCCTGGTGGCAGACTCCTAAAATTCTTCAGCCCTGTTTGCAGTCCTGTGGGATCCAAGAGCAGTCCCAAATCCTCCCCATCAACCCTCTGTCACATGAGGTAAGTCCCATCCACATCCCCAGTCCATGGGGCCTGGTGCAACACTGCAAGAAATCTGCAGTCCCATGGAACCCAGAGTCAGTCCCGGCTTTTCCTCATTAGACCCCTGGCACATGAGTTCAGTCCCATTCCTCTCCTATGTTCCTGGGGCCTTGCAACACACTCCAACAAATCCACAGTCCCATGGAACCCACGGTAAGTCCCAATCTCCTCCCCATTAGCCCCCTGGCATGTAAGGTCAGTACCATCCCCCTCTCCAGTCCCTGGGGTCTTTTTGGCACACTCCTAAAACTCTCTAGCCCTGTCAGCAGTCCCATAGTATCCAAGGTCAGTCCCACCCCCCATCAGTTGCCTTGGCACATGAGTTCAGTTCCACCCCCTTTGCAGTTCCTAGGGTCTGGTGGTGAACTCCTAAATTTTCCAGCCCTGTAAGCAGTCCCATGTGACCCATGTTCAGTCCCACCCACATCCCCATGAGACCCCTGGCACCAGCAGTGGCTCTAGCCACAAATGGTTACCAGGGCACAGCCGGGGCACAACAGATGATAGCCGGGGCACTTATATAGTGTTACTATGGGGGAATCTCTGAGCCATATGGGGCACCAACTGGGGCACAGCATTTTATTACCAGGGCATGTGCCCTGGTGGGCCCTGGTGTAGAGCCGCCACTGCCTGGCACAGAGGTTAGTCCCATCCCCCTCCCCAGTCCCTTGGGCCTGGTGGCACATGCCAGCAAATCCTCAGTTCCATTGGACATGGGCAGTCCCACATCCCCATCATCCCCAGGCATGTGAGGTCTATCCCATCCCCCTTCCCAGCCTCAGGGGCCTAATGGCACACTCTGACAAACCTACAGTCCCATGGAACTGAAGGTCAGTCCCACTCCTCCCCATCAGCCCCCTTGCACATGAGGTCAGTCCCATCCCACTCCCCAGTCCCTGGGGTCTGGTGGCACACTTCAACAAATCCACTACCATGGAGCCCAAGGTAAGTCCCACCCTCCTCCAAATCATCCCCCTGGCATGTAAGGCCAGTTTCATCCCCCTCCTCAGTCCCTGGGGCCCGGTGGCACACTTCAACAAATCCACTCTCCCATGAAGCCCAAGGTAAGTTCCACCCTTCTCCAAATCAGCCCCCTGGTATGAAAGATCAGTCTCATCCCCCTCCCCAGTCCCTAGGGCCTGGTGGTTCATGCCTAAAACTCTCCAGCCCTGTCAGCAGTCCCATGGTACCCAAGGTCAGTTCCAACCCCTCCTCATCAGCCCCCTGGCATTAGAGGTTAGTCCCAACCTTCTCCCCAGTCCCTGCACCCTGTTGGCATGCTCTATCAAATCTACAGTCCCATGGGATCCAAGGACAATCCCACTACCCTCTATATAGGCCCCATGGAATGTAAGGTCAATCCCATCTCTGTCAGCAGTCTCAAGGGTCCTAGTGGCACACTGCTAAAATTCTCTAGCCCTGTCAGCTGTACCATGGCACTTATGGTCAGTCCCATCCCTGTCCATGTCTTGTCAGCAGTCCCAAGGGTACCTGGTGGCAACTGTCTCCCTTCCAGCTGCCCTATTAGCCATACTTTGGCCAGAACCATTTCATAAATTTAACTGGTGCCATTGTGCTTCCAAGGAGTAAATTACCACTGCAGTCTTTATTTTTATAACATACAAGGGTCTTTAGTTGCAAAACTTTTTTGTTCTAAAATATTGTCATTGGCATTGGTCCATTTTAAATTTAGTGGGAAATTACTACAGCACCCAATATGTCTATTGTTTTAATCTCAGACTTTGCAGAAACATTCCATTTCTAATTTTTTCAGATCAGCTGCCAGCCCCTCCCCAAAGCATGTAGGTGACTATTTTAAAACAAAAGTCCTTTGTTGCATCCCCAAAACAAATGCTCAGTCAAAACAAACAAGTCTTGTAGAATATCTTAATAATGACAATTAAAAAATAACATACCAATAGAAGTCCCATCCATTTGTATCAGGGACCACTGGTTTCCTGAGATCCATGTTATAAACATGACTGAACTTGGTTGCGGGCTGTTAGGACAACTTTTGAAAATGCTAAAACAGATTCCAGGCTTTTTTCACTTTAAATGCATCACTAAATTACTACATAACCCAATTTTTATATTTTAATCTCAAACTTTGCAGCAAACATTCCATTTTAATTTGGTTTTGGATGAGCTGGCAGCCCTGCCCCCAAAGCATGTGAGTGGCTATTTTAAAATAAAATTCTTTTATTCGTCCCCAATCTAATGCTCACTCAAATCAAACCAAAAAGCATGTAACATCTCTTAATAATAACAATGAAAAATAAGGCACCACCAGAAGTCTTGTTTATAACAGGGACCACTGGTTTCCTGAGGTCCCTATTGCAAACATGATTGAACTTGGTTGTGGGCTGTTAGGACAACTTTTGAAAATACTATTTTGGATTCCATGATTTTTTCACTTAAACACCCAGTACTTTTCTATTTTAATCCCAACCTTGCAGCAAACATTCCAGAAATAATTTACTTTCAGATGAGCTGGCAGCCCCCTTCCCCAAAGCATGTGAAATGCCATTTTAAAACAAAAAAAATCATTTGTTACACCCCCCTAAACAAATGCACACTAAAAGCAAACAAAAATCTAATTAAATCTCTTAATAATCACAATTCCAAAATAAGATTCACCAAAAGTCTTGAATGTAACTGGGACAGAGATTTTTAGGAGGTCCCTGTTACAAACATTAGCATGCTACCTCTGTCCCTGTTACAGTCAGGACAGTACCATAAGACCATTAAAAAAAGATGTTTGGAAGCCTACAAAAGTCAGAAATCCACAATGAATTACACAGCCTTACACACCTGTTTAGCACATTGCAAAACTATGAAATTCACAGCATGTCTGGCACACAGAAAGCAGTTATTAGAACCACAAAACAGATAACCTTGAACAATATGTCAAATACTTGCCATTTTCAGACATAAATAGATATATTTAAACAGCAGTCATGAACCCCAGTAAAATACATTATTAATTTAAACTTTATTTAACATAATTGGCCATGTCCACAAGCTGAATCATGTTGTAACAGGGACAAATGTATTATCTCTGTCCCTTGTTACAAACATGATTGACCTTTTCTCTGTCCCCAGAGACCTTACTGAATGCCAATCTGTGCACAGAATACTTCCATTTCAAATCCAGCAACAAAATGCAGTCAGATTTATAGCAGACAGTATAGAAAATCATTATTTCACTGCTATGTAGCCCCATTCATGTCTGCTCACATTTCTGACTAGTTTCCACATTCCTGTTTGTAACACAGTCACATGTTTGTAACGGCAAGTTTGGAGGAGACAGAGAATGTTCTCATTTGGTGTTTGGGAAGAAAATTGACTGATCCGCAGGCAAAGCAAAGCTTAAAGCACTTAATCTGGTGTTAGGATTGGCTAGAAATAAGCCAATGGCACTGTGAAAAAAAGTCACACTCCTCAGGCATGATAAACAGCTGTTACATACTTAGATGGGGCGGGACAGAGATAGATAGCCCGGTTCTACTTTTAAAGGCAGCCAGAACATCTCTGCAGTTTTGAAATGCTTTTTCAGCCAGAACAGCAAACTAACTGAGCCTCCTTCAGTTCCTGGCATCCAGTGCCCCGATTCTTGCATGGTTTCACGTTTATACCAGTCAATCCCATATGTAACCTAGGGGACAGAGAAGGTTACATATAAGATTGTCACTTTTTAACTCATTCTGGAAAAAAATTAAAATATACAAAGGCCCAGACACATGGTGATATTACAGGGCTCTTTACGTAAAATGCATAAGGAGACTTATTTTTTCAGCACAGCAAATTTGGTAGGTAGAAGGAAAGCATACAACATGTGGTGTCTTGAAATGTCCCACCTAGCCAATGCAAAAACCAGGGGACAAATCTGTAAGTTTTTTGGAAAAACATTTTTTCACAAGTATTAGGTGGCTGAAGTTGTTTATGTTATCCCACTAACTTCTGTAGTAGTCAGCAATGCAGTTTTTAAATATATTTAAACACTCTTTGCAGAGTTACTGAGTGTTAACGTGCATGTGATGGAAATGTACTCATTTAGTATGGACATGCCCTTATACTGTTTTTCTACTTTTCAAAAAAAAAAAAAATAATCTTTTTGGGATTCTCCAGTGTTTTGATGGTAGGGGTTTAGATAGACTGTGTATGCAGATTAGGAGTGTGTGTTGTTTTTCTTTTTCTTGCAGGTGTTCCTGAAGAAGATAGAAGAGAAGACAAGAAGAGGAGAAGGGACTCATCGGAGTTCCTCACTAGTACTTTAGTGTGTAGTATTTAAAGTATTGTTGTTGTAGTTGTTACTGTGTGTAACCCTTTTTCTTCCACAGGTATAGTTGTGGGGAAATGTGGGAGTAATGCAATGGTATGGTATCAGCTCCTGGTGTGTGGTTGCATGGTGTCCAAGGTCGGGGAGGTCCCCTGTTTGTTTTGTTTTGGGATTTGAGTTAGAGACAGACAGATTTTCCCTAGAGGGCTGGGGGGATAGACAGGCTGTGGTCCTGAATGGCCGTAGGGACTGCAGTGCTGATCTATTAGGGCTATGCTCTGGACAGTTCTACCAGAGCCACTAGGCACCCATAGTTAGCGGGTAGAGTAGAGGCTGATATGTCAGCCAAAGGCCTCTAGGCCCTTAGTGTTGCCTGCCTGTGCTAGCACATGGTAGGAGGGGGCCTGATCACCCCCTCCACAGGTAGCACATAGGGTGAGATGGCCTAAGCTGGGTAAATAATGACTGCAGACAGTCATTTTCCTGGCCCAGGGTGAGTGTAACCCCCTGTTACCCGGGGTTACTAGAATCCCAGTAAGACTTAGTGGTAGGCAGGGAAGGCAGCTTGTGAAACTCCAGTTAAATGGATTTCACACTGTCTCACTCTGTTCTCAGTCTCAGCTGAGACTGAGGGATGACATCACCATAGAACTCTCACATCTGCATGAGCCACACTGGAGTGCTGCAGTTGGAAGTTAGGATAGAATGTTGGGGATTTTGAAGAGAGTCTGTGTGCAGTCTTGGTGAGAGACAGCAGCACAGCAGTCTGTGTGCAGGCTTTCAGAGCTTTAAGCTCTGTCTTAGAGCTACTGTTAAGAAAGTGTGTGTTTCCTCCATAAGAGGGACACAGAAACTTATTGCTGAAGTGGTGGAGACTGCTGTTACTTTTCCAAGTGCCCCTTCCCTGAGGGATGGGGGGAAAAGGTTTGTCTGTCTTCCAGGGGCAACCCTCCTGGTTCCGGCTAAGGGAAGAAGCTGCCTATTTCAAGTTGTGCTGCGGCACCAGAAGATCTGAGAAAGAAATTCCTATGGAAGAATCACCTGTGGGGCACCTGCAACCAAAGGGTGAGTTCACTCTCGCAAAGGGCCAATGTTTTTCACCTTAACTGTTGGAACGTATGGATTGGACTACTTAATCTGTAGGAGGTCTAGTGTAATAGACAGTGGTGGTTAACTCAAGTAGGTTCAAGTCCAGCACCAAAGAGTGAAGTAAAGTGGGGACTGGACTGCTTAATCAGTGGGGGGCCTAGAGCAATGGGCTATGCCAAGTAAAAGTATGTTCAAGTCCAGCACAAAGGGAAAGCAAGACAAGTAGAGGAAATGTGACATACATTTAACCTTAATCTACATTGCCAAGCTTTACAATAGGAGGTGTTTATTGTCCAGAGAAATGGCCAGGTATGAATTGTGGAAGCGAGAGGTGGGAGACCCCCCCATCAGTATTAACCAAATTTACCTCTATGGATTTGCTCTGTGGCACCTTTACTTTCTCTCAGGTACTTGGCCAGTGCCTGAGGAAAGTACCCAGACATGGGATTAAAAGGAAAATTACCTGATAGAGCTGAGGTGCTCTTATTTGGTTTATGGAGCCACCAGAAAATGCTTCCATGACATACGGAAGATGTCCGAATGGCCGGCAAGGGAGCTAAGCCAGGGAAAACCCAGATCAGTGTACAAGTTCGGGCTGTGTACCCAAAGCAGCATGCAAGTCTGGGCTGTGAGCCCGGTGGGTTCAGAGCCTGAGGGCTAAAGTGTAGAAGAAGTGTTCTTGATTCTTTTAATCTGCATTACCAGGAATGTAGCCCCGTGGGGGTCCATCTATGCTTTGTTTGTTCTGCTTGGATGTGAATAAAGCCACACTTTAGAATCCCATTCTTGGTATTGGACATTACAGTTATTGCTTCCTTTGTTCGGAGTTACTTGGGTGCCGCTGTGCAGAGCAGCCAAACCTAGCCCTTGTGCCGAGTAACCTATTCTTCCCCGAACCCAGTATCCCACCTGTTACTGCTGTCAGATTTAAACAGCATACCCCTGTCATTTGCAAAATGATGGGGGTGGGGGTTGAGTAGGTACATCAGGTAGTGTAGAAAGACAAAGAGAGGGATAGTGAGGCTGAATAGAATGGACTGTGGGTTGGCAGAGAGGGACAGTGAAAAAGCAGGGATACTGAATGAATACATCTGTTCAGTATTCACAAAAGAGTAGGAGGGGAGGTACCTAATCCAATTAACAGAAGCACTCTGGATAGGGGGGTTGATCCCAGTCCTTTCATAGAAGAAAGGGTTCTGAAAGAACTCCTAAAACTGAAGGTGGGCATTGCAATGAGGCCGGATGGAATTCACCCCAGAATTCTAAAAGAATTAAGGGGAGAACTAGTAACACCACTGACTACCCTTTTTAACAAATCATGGGAGGATGGTGCGGTACCTGAGGACTGGAGGAAGGCAGATGTGATTCCCCTTCAGAAAAGTGGGAGCAAGACAGAGGCAGGAAACTACAGACCTGTCAGTTTGACCTCTGTGGTAGGAAAAGTGATGGAATCACTTCTGAAGGAAAGAAGTGTTGAGTACCTGAGGCCAGTGGGGCACAGGACCCAAGGCAGCATGAGTTCACAGTGGGAAGGTCATGGCAGATGAACATAATTGATTTCTTTGACTGGGTGACCAAAGTAGTAGACCAGGGAGGGGCCATGGACATGGCCTACCTAGATCTTAGCAAGCCATTTGACATAGTCCCACACAAAAAATTAATAGTCAAATTAACCAGCCTGGGAGTGGGCCCCAGGGTGGTAGCCTGGGTAAATCTTTGGATGGACAACAGGACACAGAAGGGAATTGTAAATGGAGTTCACTCTGAAGAAAGAGAGGTTACTAGTGGGTTGCCGCAGGGGAGTTCAGTAGTGGGTCCAGTCCTTTTTAATGTCTTTATAAGTGACATTGCAGAGGGACTGGAAGGAAAAGTATGCCTCTTTGCAGATGACACAAAAATCTGCAACAGGGTTGATACACAAGAAGGTGTGGAAAGGATGAGAAGGGACTTGGCAAGGTTGGAGGAATGGTCAGAAGTATGGCAGCTTGGATTCAATGCAAAGTACAAAATAATGCACCTGGGAAACAAAAACCCAGGGAAAGATTACACATTGGGGGGGGGTAGTAACAACAACAAAAATGGAAATGGACCTGTGGGTAATCATATTTATTTAGTTTTTGTTAACCAGGTAGGTGCACTAGCCATGAAATGACTATTTTCAGGCACGACCCGGGAGAGTACAACAATCAAAGACAGGTACATAGCATGAGTACAATGAAATTACAATAGCATATCAGATGACCTTAAGGTTAGCAAGCAATGTGAGAAGGCAGTCAGAAGAGCTGGGGGGATACTGAAATGATAGGGAGAGGCATCACCAGCAGAAAACAGGAAGTTGTTATCCCTCTGTACAGACAGTTGGTGAGACCCCATTTGGAGTACTGTGTAGGCAGGATGGAGGCAGTCCAGAGGAGGGCAGCTAAAATAATGCAGGGTCTGCAAGACAAGCCATATAAGGAGAGAGACTAAAGGATGTTAAAAATGTATACCCTTGAGGAAAGGAGAGGGAGGGGAGACATGATAGAAGTTTTTAAGTACCTCAGTGGAATCAACAAAGTCCAAGAGGGTAGTATCTTTCAGAAAAAGAAATGTGCAAGAACACGGGGACACAATATGAAGACAGAGGGGGGACAGCTCAGGGGCAATGTGAGGAAGTATTTCTTCACAGAAAGGGTGGTGGACGCATGGAACAGCCTTCCTGATTAGGTTTTGGGGTCTAAAACTGTGGGAGAATTCAAGAATGCATGGGACAGACATAAGGCAATTCTTGTGGGGGGTAGGAAGAAATAGGCTGTTGGTTAACTAGGATCTGCAGCTTATCCTGTAGGTAGGGAAATGGGCAGACTAGGTGGGCCAATTGGTCCTTATCTGACGTCAAAGTCTATGTTTCTATGCTTCAGTCTTGAAATAAGACTGTCAGGCTCTTGGTATCATTGGTGCAAAGTGCCCTGACAAAAAAGATGCATTTTCCCATCCGCTAACAACATATCCTCTTGCAATAGCAACTCCGGTCAGAAACCTCTACACACCTAATACCAAACATATCTTAAGAAATTATCTCATCGATGAAACAGAAGCTGAAAGTTCTTCCACCTCCTCCATTACACTCAGGGTACATATACTACACCATGGCGATGGTCAGAGCAGTTTCTGCACTGCGTACATGGCACAGCCTTTGGAAAGCACTTTTTGTCACATTCACACCTCTGTCCACAGCAAACCCAGTGGAAGTCACTGTCATTTTTGGTAATTATAAGGTGATAAGGAGTTCTCAGTGAAACAGCAAGAATGAGCTGAGTGAACAGTAGGAACAGGAGGAATGCGATTTCACATGGGATCAGATTCACAAGAGATGCCACAGGGAAAGGTGTATCAGCAGTACCTTCATAACGACAACAAAACAGATCTCATAGAGCACTTCAAAGAGTATGTTAGACAAGAGGATGTCAGAAGAAACTTATGATACCCACTCACTATGAGCAATGGCAGAAGCATGCATACTATACACCCAGATTCAGAAGAATTCCTGTTTTCCTGCAACCATGAAGAGACAGATACGAGGATAGTGCTGCATTGTGCTCTTGCGAAAGGCCCAGTTGTTGTCCGAGGCAAAGATACAGACATCCTCGTCCTGATGGTTTATGCTTTTGCCAAGACCCTTCCAGATTCACCATGGATGCTCCAAATTGACCCCAACGTATTTGTAAACATAGGATCTATATACAATCACATTGGACACGTTGCAATTTTCAATTTGCCAGCATACCACGCTGTCTCTGGATGCAGTGCAGTGAGTTACTTCTATAAATATTGTCAAAGAAATTAGTCTTTCAATATTTGCACAGGGTCGAAGAAAGAATAAATCTCCTTTTAGAGCTTGGGGAAAGCATATATGCTTCACAAGACACTGAACAAAACATCAAGACCTTCATTCAACACTGAGTGTACAATGGTACAGGAAGAGAGGATTTGATAGACACACGAGTAAGGCAGTACGATAACCTGAAAGTGAAGACTACGCAAATAATTCTACCAGACCCAGAGAGCCTATGTCAGCACATAAAGAGAGCAAATCTTGTAGTCTACTATTGGCACCACTGCACAGACCTGGAAACCCTGAAAATTGACCCTTGTTTGTCGGGATGGAAATGAGAGGATGAAACGCTGAAACCTATGTGGTTCACTGGATTTCTGTTACCTAATGTCCCACATCATAGAAGAAAGGGCAGAAGGTTAGCCGTCCGATGATGTGCAGTTGACAGAGATGAAGCAGATGATAAAGGTGAGTCAACACCTCAAAGACACACACAGAAGACCAAACACAACCTTCAACCACAGCATCAATGACTGACTGTACTGGAGATCATGACACTGAAAATGACACATTGGCAGCCAATGAACAAACTTCTGTGGATGAATCTTCAAACTTTGGGAGTGAATGTGACAGTTCAGATCCAGAGTGGACTCCAATATATTGACTTCAAAACTGGACATTACAATCAAGGTGTACTGTTGACCCAAAATATTCATAGTGTTGGGTCAAATAGTAAATAAAATGACTTAGTTCTAAACAACAAATGAGCACATACAACATTTAGATTTTAGCATTACTGTACGTACTTCAAACTATTTTATCAGTAAATTGCCTCATGAATTCAATTGTTTTATGTAATATTAATGTGTGCATTTGGTCCTGTGTCTAACATGCAGCCTCAAAGCAATATACAGATGCCATAAATGTTCAATATATAGATGTTCATGGATCATTGATAATCGGCAATTTGGAAGCTAGGGATTTGGAAATTATTACTGAATCAAGTATTTACTAGCGATATGGTGCCCATGTTGGATTTTGGTGGCCATTTTGGATTTTCTAAGTTGTTCCATCCAACTTGGCATGGCAATAAATGTAGAAAATGGCACTTTGGCATTGTAAATCGGGCATTCCTAGGCTGAACTACGGGGCCCGGAGGGCCCACAACATCCAAAATCAGAAATAGCCCCCCCCCGAGAGGCCATCCACCAATTTTCTCGGGGGTAACAAGCAAATTCTGAAAGGTGAGATCTATCTACACAGGAATCTGCAGAGATACCTACCTCTGCATCGTAAATCGAAAGATTAGGCCGGTACACCTGTCTATATACATGTAACTCATAGCCTAGAATGGGTTCCATGTCAATTGCGAGCAAAACATTTCAGCGTAGTCGGTTACCACGTGGATATTTCAGCGCAAACTTTTTTAGCATTTACTGATTACAGCGCTAGGCATTTCAGTGCCTATTTTACTGCACTCACTGCTCTCTAGTGACACACAAGCTGCTAGTTGTGTGTGTCTCTCTCTGTAGCTACCTTTCTCTCTATCCCTCTCCCCGGAGCTTGGTCCATTGCTCTCTTTCTCTCTCTCTCTCTCTCTTGGGCCCCCAATGACATTGACAAATTCAGGTATTGTCAGAGAACACTATTACAGAGCCTGCTGTCTAAAGTTCTGTGAAGCCATGATTATTTTCCACAAATTAGAAGTGAGGCTTGCTTGAATATACTGTATATATATATATATTTATGCAACAGGTGTCTGAATAAATCTGCACTGATAAATCCATTTATCTGTGCTACTATGTGGATAAATGTATTTATCCACATAGTAACTACATCATCACCCATTTATCCACACAGTAACTACATCAGTAGCTCATTTATCTACACAGTTCTCTTCAGAATTCATTTAGAATGTTCAGCCTCAGAAGCAGTACTAACCATATTTAAATGTGAATAACTTAAAAACGAAAAAAGATAACATGGTACTGTGAGCACAAAAATTGTTCAGCACAAAATTATCTACAAAATGAATAATGTTTTATTTATATAAACCCTGTATATTGTATATGATTAGCAAGAAAACAGAAGAAAATGTAATTTTTTGTTCACTTTTTTGACAAACAAATATGAATAACTTTAAAACAAAAAATGATAGCATGGTACTGTGAGCACGAAAAATGTTCAGCTCAAGAATATCTACAAAATGAGTGGTGTTTCATTTATAGATACCAGTTTGTTTTTTTCATAATTAGCAAAAAACAGCATAAAATTCAATTTTCTTTTCCCTTTTTTGACAAATTATTTACACCTACCAAAATCAAAATGTTCACACAACATCTAAACCTGTTGCATAAATGGAATATGCAGTGGTTCAGTGTGTGATAATGCATTTTTTGTACAGTTTCAATGACACCTCTAGTAACTCTTACTCATGCCTTCGGCACTCGTGAGGTTACTTGATGTCACTGGAAACTGTACAAGATAAATGCATTATCACCACTAACTACTACATATCCTATATATACAGTATATATATATATATATATATATATATATATATATATATATACATATATAAATGTGATAATGTCTGTTTTTTGCATATACTATACAGTTCTCAAATCCACCAATGCCAAACATACACATTTAATTGAAATACTCTATGATACTGATACTGTATCTTTGAAACGAGTGGGATCTATGTTCTAAGCAGCTTACTAACTACTGTATACTGATTGGTGCTGCCAGCGTTTGTGTTTCTCCCGAGTCAGGTTATCTGTATGTGTGTAGTGCTAGAGGTTGATTGCGGCTCAAAAGCTTGTTGTAGGGGTGTATGGGGTATGTTATCTACATGTAGGGCAACTGTACAGTGACAGAAGACTGCAATCTGGCTTGGGCTTGTGCTCTGGCTTGTGAAAGGTAGGCAATGCACTGTATTTGTTGTGCGCTAAATTGCTCTGTTAGCGGTAAGGTTTTTCACTCTGTTTGATGTGCTGAAATGCTTGCGCTTAAATGTTCACCCAAAATTGACATGATACCCCAGGAATGTAATGCGGTTTCTATGTGTGTGCATGCCTGTTTGTAGTTGTTCTTTTACTTGAATGTAGACTGTTATATAATGAAACATAAAATGTGTCACTACTTAAATACCATATATTTAATTGCAATTGATGTGTAACTCCCCTACAAATTGGGGTTTACTATAATTTCTTACTGGGCTCCTAAATGGCCACTATCAGGCTGGTGTCCTGTCTTCAGTAGTTCTATTTGTGTGAGAGTGCCCTAGTGAGACTCCATGCCTGTCTCTTTAAAAGCCTATTTTATCTGTGTTAGAAATTAGTCTGGGCTGGGTCCGAGTGATTTAAAGCTTGCGACCAGCCAGACAGTCTGTTATATTGCTCCATTCTGCAGTCACTACTTGTGCTGAGAGAGCCCTATTAGGAACTGTGATTGTTCTTTGCTTATTTGCTGTCACAGTAAAGATATAGAAGTTTGTCTAGCCTGCTTTTATTGCAGCTCGGATATTTGAATGGGAGCCACCATATTAGATCCTGGACTTCCAGTATTTGGACCAACTGAACCACTGGGGACCTAAAATGGAGACTATCCCGAGGGGTCTTGTGGGAAGGAATTTTGTAGTTTTTGTAGTTTTAAGTGTTGTAACCCAAATGAACCTGGAGGGGGAGCCCATACTGTGACTGACAGCTCCTTGGGCCAACTGAACCTTTTTGATCATGAAAAAAATGCCCAATACCACCTGGAGCAGTGGATCAGTTAGAGTTGGAGGTTGAAGAGTGAACAGCTTGAGCTTTCAAGCAGCTGCTCCCAAAAGGAGCATAGGGGAATCGTCGAGAAGAGGCTCTGCTGGCCTTCCTGCCATGATCTCCTGTAGTTCAAATTGCCATTTGCAGAAGTCGGAACTATCCAATTTCCAGCCTTGGAATTGCAGCAGAAGAAAAAAGAGTGTCATTGCGACTTGTGATTTGGACTGAAAACTTGCCCCAGAAGCAATCGGCCCAGCTTGTGAGAGAGTTACCCTCGGATTGGAAGGTTTGTGCAGTTAAGCTGTCTATTTGCAACCAGACAGTATCTGAACTGTTGTTTGACAAAGTTAGTGCTGAAAATGTGCTGAGTGTGTTTCATGGGTCGAGATTTGGTTCCCCACTGTCAAATCTGTTACTCCAGCTGGAGGCTTCACGAAGCAGAAGATCACAAACTTTTGCAAAACTGTTCATCCTGCCTGGGCCCTGTCATCTCATCCTAGGCCGCTACTCATGCATCAGAGACCTTCTCAGTGAAAGACCGGCCTGGGGATTCGGCCCCCTGCCCAACACCATTGAGCAGGTAGCAACCACCTGAAGGTGAGTCATGTCGGCCCTGCTTCCCTTGGCATTTCTGATCATCACCATGAGGTCTACATCTTGCCTGTTCTGCATTCAGGCTCTGATAGTGTGAGTACAAATTAGAGTAGCTCCCTGCAACACAAAGCAAAAATCATTGTGGTACCAACTAATTGTTTCTTTTACTGGGTTCTTGCAATGGACAGAGCCATCTGGCTTGGATTACAGATTTTTGGGTTTTGTGCATGCTTTACTGTTTTCTTTCTTTTTTTTTCATATACATTTTCTACCTTTTTCTGTGTTTTTCTCCCTCCTGGGGCCACAGCGTACACATGTGTGTGTGCGCGTGGAGGCCCGTACCCATGCCAGGATACGGTGGCCCCTTCCACCCCACCCCAGACTTGTGTCTCTGCTCCTGCCACTTGTGCATCCTACCAGGCCTCCACCCAATGGGAGTGGGACTATGGAGGAGCTGGCATCCACCCCTGCAGGGGAGAGCTGAGACTCAATCCCGCTCCAACCGACCCTCCCGAGCTGGCTCCCTGGTAACCTGAGGTTGTTCCCAAACCCAGGTCACTGGCATGGTGCGAGGTAAGGTGCCAGTGCCTCAGCCCTGGGTGCCACCAGGCCAGCTTTGTTTCCTTTCTTTAAAGGCACCAACAACAGCTGCAATGCTGACCACCATGGGCAATGCTTCAAGCTAGTCTGCATGACATACTGAGCACCCAGGGTTGTTGAGCTGTTTAATTGGGACATAAAGTACATGCCAGATAATCCTGATTTGAATCAGATTGATAATCATTCAGTTAGATTCACACCCCTCCCTTGTTCACTGACCCCAAATAAATCTGATTGTCTTTTCACTTTTAACCTGGCTAGTGTTCATATTATTAATGGGGTTACAGTATTAAGGTTATATTGCTGTGCTGCTAACCTTATTTTCCAGGTGGTCACCAGGGCAGTTGCTGCAGATCCAGCCCTAGTGGTAAGTGAAATGGGTGTGAGCACATTATTACTGCTACCTGTTTGAATGTGAATGTACCATTGTGTTATTACTTAGGGCACTAGAAGGGGTTGGTGGGTGGTTATAGCATCCCACAGGCCTATACCAGAGCAGTCAAGCTACCACAGTTCCATTCCTCTGGATGGAGGCACCCGATTTTAAAATTCAGGCTCCTCAACCTATGTATTGCCATACAGGCAGGGATAATAGCCCTTAGAATAGCACCTCTTAGGGGTTGCATCTTTGAGGCACCACTGGGATTAGTGCCCTCTAGTGGTCAGAAGTTGAAATTTCAACCAAGTGCAAGACTGAGATAAGATTTGAAATGGAGGCACTTACCACACCCAAATGGAAAAAGTCCCCCCACGAGCTGATCATGCACTGCATGATGGGGTGAAATGATGCTGAAGGGGTAGACCTCCACCATGTCATCCTACTACTTGATATCCCTGTGTGGACCACTAACGAAACTATTGAAGAAACAGTGGAGAAGGTTAAATGTCTGGGAAAGGTCGAAATACAGGGGTGGGACTCAGATCTATTTGCTCATACCTTGGTGGCCCTCCTTTTGTGTAGCCTCCCCATAGTCTCTGAAATGGTGCTCCCTGTCATTATGCCTGATGGATCCCAAAAGGGGTGGAGAATTATTCATTTTCATAGTGACCCATGTTCCTCTGGGGAGTCCCTGAGGATAGAAGGGTTCAAGGATGAATTGTTGAGACTTCTAAGTGCTGAAGGGCAGACTGTTAAGGATTTGCAAAAGTTTTTGAAGGATTCAGAGGAGACCACTCCAGTACAATCTCCTCTGGCCTCTCTGTCCACCCCCAAGACATCCCCTATTGTAGCATCCCCCATTGTGATACCCTCTGTACACCTAGACTCCTATCACAGGCTTAGATTGTCCTCTGGTGCAGTTCCTGTGTCAGTGGGGGAGGATGACTTAGAAACATGGATGGACTATGCTACTCCCCTGGTTCAGGAGTGGCGGTGCTCTGAGGGGGAGACAAGAAAGAGACTTATTTAAAGTTTAAAGGGCACTGCACTGGAAGCTATTCAGTTCCTTCGATTCACAAACCCGAGGCCACTGCAGCTGAGTACCTATCCACTATAGAATGGGTGTTGGCAACACCAAGTCTGTGGAGGATTTAATGTAGAAATTCAAGTCTGCTAAACAGTGGAAAAATGAGAAGTTTTCTGCTTTTGTCACCCAACTTGAATAGACCCTGCAGAGAGCACATAGAAAGGGGGTGTCCCAGCTAGTGAACTGAATCATGTCAGGCTGGAGCACATCCTCAAATCTGCCCATTATTCAAGTGTGCTTATGTTAAAATTGAAGTTTTAGGACAGGAAAACTAACCCTCATGAGTACTGTTGGCTGATGAAGGAGATCTGTGAGGCTAAGAATGATGAGAATGATTGGGAACCATATGTTGCAGTTGCACACACTGCCCCAACCCCCAACCGGCCTGATGAGAAAGAAGAAGCCCTTGAGACACAACAGGTCCAAGAACTGTTTAAAGAACTGAAAGAGATGTGAGCCAGCCAACAGGCCGTGGCTTAAGTGGCCTGAAACGCTAATTTCTGTCCTCCCAAGTCTGGGATTGGCAGTGAGGCCCCACCTGTGGGTGTAGGGGCTCATGCTCTTGTCACTGAATCTTGAGCTGAATCCAAACTGATGGAAGAAATTAGAGAACTACGAGCTTTGGTGGGGGACCTCATACGTGCTACGATCCTCTGCCTCTTGGCAGAACTGCGGAGAAAGGGAGCCAAAGAAAAAGTCCAAAGAGGGAAGTAGAACTCCCACCCCAGACTGTTATAAACTTGGGGAAGAATAGAACCACCATGGCAATCTTAGAGAAAAGGTGTTCTGTTACCAGTGTGGAGAAGACGGGCACACCCAACAAGGTTACAATTTCACTGAAGATCTGCGAAAGATCACTGCCAAGCTAATTAACCTGGTTCAAAAGAGCAATATAAAACTTTGGCCCGGCCCACCCTGAAAATCTTTCTCTTCCAAAATGGCTGTGGGCCAGTCCACAAAACAAACTCCCCAGATTGGTCCGAGATGGTGGACCCATCCATGGAAACCACATTAACAGTCAATGGCATCTCCACCCAAGCTGTGCTAGACAGTGGCTCACATGTCACTATTGCATTTAAAGACTGGTATGACCAACACCTCACTGATCTCCCACTCTTACCCATAGAAGGACTGCATGTCTGAGGGTTGAGCGACAAATCCTATCCTTACCATGGGTATGTATGAATTTGGTTGTTTTTTTCCACTGCCATTGCTGGGGTGGATGAACAAGTGGAGACCCTGGCTCTGGTGTGCCCGCTGATGGAGATTTATGATTGGATTCCCTTGTTGATCAGAACCAATGCTCATATGTTTGGCCAGCTAGCCCAGCTCTGTCAAGAGAAACAGGGTAAGTGGACTGGGAACGTACTACACATTCCAGCCATCGTGCACAGAGCCTATGACTTACTGATGAAAAAACAAAGAGGTTGAGAAAGATGAACTGGTGGGAGTAGTATGGAAAAAGGATCCAGAATCCCTTATATTGCCCCCAATGCACAGTGAACCATCAGTGGCTTATGAATTAAAAAAGACATCAAAAACAAAATCCTCATGTTGGATGCCCCAGAAGAGGAGAAACTCCCTGAGGGACTGTTGGTCAAGCCTAGCATCCTACCTGCCTGGGCTAACGCCTATGCCCAGTGAGTGGTGGTACAAGTTCAAAATATGTCCGAACGGGATATCAGAGTAAGTCAAGGTTGTACCCTGGCTACTGTATATTGTGCAGACATGGCTGTGTTGCCTAGCAAAAGAGACACTGTAGAGACTGATGAGGTGACCCCCGATCTGTTTGACTTTGGAGAGTACCCCATATCTGAAAAGTGGAAAACTAAAATTAGCCGGAAGCTGACTCAGAAAAGCAAAGTATTCTTTTTGAAGGAGTGGGATGTGGGATGTGTCACTGGGGCTGAACACCACATAAGACTACACAATGAAAGGCCTTCCAATGAGAGATCTCAGCACCTAGCCCCGGCAGATATTGATGACGTTCAATGCCACCTCCAGGAGATGCTCGCAGTTGGCATTACACAGGAGTCTCACAGTCCATACACTTCACCTATTGTGGTAATCCAGAAGAAAAATGTCTCAGTGAGGATTAGAGATGCAGCGAATTTAAATTCTGCCAGCGAAGTGAATGCGCGGTGGCAATGCAAAGTTCTCACTTCGCCTTGTCATTACCACTTCGCGTTAAGGCTGAATGGCAATGCAAAGTAAGGTGAAGTCATTGTTTTTAATGGGCCTCACGATCCTCATTATGATTCTAAGTGATCCACTTGGTGTTGCAGATTTGGCTGCCACCCCCCACACATCACATGGCTTACAGTACTGTAAGTCACATGCTCTTTAGCTAGATAGGAAGAAAGTGAATCACACAAGCAGACACATTTACTTTTTCCTGTGCAGACAGAGAGAGAGAGGAGTGTATTTTGTGACTGCTGATACTTTGAGATCAGAACGAGGAGGAGATTTAAACTTTGATTTAGACCCAGCAGCTTTTTTAAAAGCTACATTTGTTTGTCTTTTCTGTCTGTACTCTATTTTACTTAATTTGTTCTTTCTGTAAATTTCATTTTTCTTACATAGAGGGACATCAGTTGCAAATTATGTCCATGCTGGAACTGCTGCTGGATCACCATGGGATCCCATATTAGTTTTTTTTTCCTCACACCATGTGCCCCCCCACACCTTCCTTGCTGTGTTATAAAATGTATTCCTCCACCATACCCAACCCTTGTATGTAATGATGCCCTTTTTTTTTTGTCTTCCGTATGTATTCTGAGCAGTGGAAGTATACTGTGCTAAACTGCATGGGTGCAGTTTTCTTTCCAGTCTGTGTGTGTACTGCAGACACTGTCCAACTCCCTGACTTAAAAACACATTAATGAGTACAATGGTGGGGCGGTGAAGCCTGAAGAGATACTACAAAACGGGCTTACAATACATCCAAGTAACTCTTAAAAAAAATTTTTGTTGTGATTCGTGACATGATCGTAAATTGTAATTTGTAACTGCATTTGTGACCATGATGATGAAAGTGATTTGTATCACGAGTGACTCCTGATGATGGTCCTGACTTAAATACGCATATTAATGAGTACAATGTTCATGTTGAATTATGCACCACACCTGTCCAGTACTCTGAAGGGAAGCCAAAGAAACAACTGTGACTTAAAGTTAGAGATGGAAATTGGGCCCTAAAGAGATGCAAATGTACAGACAGATTAAGATTGCACTGCGCACTGAAGAGATGCAGATGCAAAGGCATAACACCTAACCAGTGCTCACCATCAGAAATTCAAATCGGGAAAAGAATATCTTTGCCGGTTTGGGTGGGCCGCGGGGAGGGGGGCAGTGTACTGCACTGCTGCAGTAAGAGTCACTAATATGAGTACCAGTAAAGATACCACAAGGAAGTACAAAAAGTTACACAGCTGCAGTGGATAGCAGGTTCACATTGCTGAAATTATGTGGCACAATAAAAGGTGTCTGATTTGATGACACACGTCACACACATACTCGCACACACACTAAGTAATGCGTAGCAAATTGAAAACTTCACTAATATAACCACATATTTTAAGCAAACTACAATTATGCACTGCTGCACCACAACAATCAGCAAAAAATGACAAGAATTATTGAAAATATTACTGTGTACATTAACACAGTTATACAAGAAAAATATCACCAAAACAGAAAGCACTGTCTTTTTCTCCAACTTAATCTACCTACAATACAGATACACCCCTCCCCCAAAGCACACTTCCACTGTCTCTCAGTAAACAGATTGAATGTTGTACATTAACATTCAAAATACACACACAAACAATAAACGCTCGATGATATGAGCACAGGAGGGTTTCCTATAATCGATGAACTAAAGTTTCAGCAAAAAAAATGACTCAAAAAGGCTTTTTTAACAGCTTTTAGAAGGTTTGAATCACAGAGAACTGTCAAATCAGATTGTCTCCTACAGCTTCCTACACACACTACCCCAAACTGAGGCTGTGCAGAACAATCTAGAGCCCATGTGACCTAAAATCCTATGAATCACTGCAAAATTCACCTTTGGAGCTTAAAAACAAGGCGAAGTAAGGTGAAGTATATTGATTTCAATGTACTTCACCTTAAGGATTAGTGGAGTAGTGGTTTGGGAAGGCGGAGTAACGCAAAGTCATTGTTTTCAATGGACTTCACATTACCCATTAATAACACAAAGTACTCCACTTCGCATTGCAGAGCACTCCGCGAATTCGCTTTCACTCCACGTTCCACTTTGCAGAGCAAATTGGGGCCACTTCGCCCATCTCTAGTGAGGATGTGTGTGGACTACTGGACTTTGAATAGAAGAACCATATCTGGCCAGTACACTATGCCTCACATCCAAGATGCCCTGGACTGCCTCAATGGAAGTCAGTGGTTTTCTGTATTGGATCTCTGGAGTGGATATTACCAGATCCCTATGGCCCCTGAAGATAAAGAAAAAATAACATTTATCTGCCCATTGGGTTTTTATGAATTTTTGCACATGCCTCAGGGTATTTCAGAAGCACCTGCCACTTTTCAGCGGCTGATGGAATGAGCTAAGGGAGACGTGAACTTTTTAGAATGCCTTGTCTACTTAGACAATGTCATTGTGTCTGACTGGACTCCTGAGGAACATGAGACCCATTTGTTCAAGGTTCTAGACCGATTGGAGGACTTTGGGCTAAAATTCTCTCTAAACAAGTGTCAGTTTTTTTAGAAGTCTCTGAAATATGTTGGTCATATAGTATCATCTGAAGGGATCTAAACTGACCTGAGCAAAGTGGAGTCTTTAATCACTTGGCTCCAGCCTAATAATCTTAAAGAGTTGCAAAGGTTCTTGGGATTCTGTGGATATTATCGCTGGTTCATAAAAGACTACACTAAGTTCATCTGCGCTTTGCTTAATCTAACACAAGGTTACCCACCTACAAACAAGAATTACAAGAGAAGTGCTGTCAAAAGGAAAAGGTCTACTTTTGGACAAATGAACCTTTTGGAACCAGGTGAACTCATGAGTGTGAGGCGGCATTCTATGATATCATCTACCAACTCACTCATGCACCCATGCTTGCTTTTGCCAACCCCGACAAGCCCTATGTGTTACACACTGATGCCAGTTTAAGGAGACTTGGTGCTGTTCTATATCAAGAATATGAGGAAAGCTTATGACCAGTGGTGTTTGCTAGTTGAAGCCTAACCCCCGCTGAAAAGAACTACCCTGTACACAAATGTGAGTTCCTTGCCTTGAAATGTGCCATGGTGGACCAATTCCATGAATATCTGTATAGTGCAAAAATTCTAGTAAAGACTGATAACAATCCCCTCACCTATGTCGAGACTTCAGCAAAGTTGGATGCCACTGGCCATCGCTGGCTATCTGCACTCTGCACTTACAATTATTCAGTAGAATATAGGCCAGGTTCACATTGGTGCTGATGCTCTTTCCAGGAAAACTGACTCTAACTTGAAGTGGGTGAGAATGTCCAAACAATCTGTCAATGCTCTTTGTCAAAAGTTCAATAAAGATGAGTACCCCTCTCCTGAAACAGTTGATTGCCTGGTAGACTGCTTGGGCCCTCCTGACACTTGTGTACTCTCAGCCTACTGCCATCTTGCAGCCTTGGACTTCAGCACATTGCCTCAACTTACACCCGATAACATACTGTGGGCTCAGACCCAAGACCCTATTATCAAGCCTGTGCTGGATGCTATTCATGAATGAAAAAGTGTGTCTAAACTGCATTCTACTGATCCTCGAACTGCCCTGCTGTTTAGAGAGGGACCCTGATTAAAGTTGTATAATAAACTGCTTTACAGAGAAACTTTTAACCGACAAGGTCAAGTCATCAAGCAACAACAAGTGTTACCTACAGCCCTCAACTGTGTAGTTCAACAGACCTTCCATGATCAGATGGGGCACTTAGGCTGTGATTGGACTTCAGTCTCAGCCTGTGCTTGATTCCATTGGCCAAAAATGGGGGCTGACATTGAGACTCACAATCAGAACTTGCAGTAGTTGTCTCCAGAGGAAAGCTCAGCCCCAGAGGGCTGCACCCTTCGTCAATATTTCTACCATGGAGCTTGTGTATATTTACTTATTGTGTCTTGAACTAGATCAAAAGAATATTGGCAATGTGCTAGTGGTGACAGAACATTTTACTTGTTACGCCCAGGCATATCCAACCAAAGACCAGAAAGCATCCACAGTGGCCAAGGTCTTAATTGTAAAGTTCTTCGTCCATTATGATGCCTCCCAGAGAATTTACTCTAATCAAGGGAGAGACTTTGAAAGCCACTTGATCAAGGAAATGCTCTCGCTCTGGGGTGTGCAAAAGTCCAGAACCACCTCCTATCACCCCAGGGGGATCCACAGCCTGAAAGATTCAATCGAAATGTACTAGACATACTGAGTACACTTCAACCCTGGGACAAGTCCAAATGGAGCCAACAAATAAGCACCTTGGTCCATGTTTATACTTGCACTAGAAGTGACACCACTGGGTTCTCCCCCTACTGCCTGATGTCTTGATGTTTGGTCTGGAATCCCTGCTGCTAGTAGACATCTTCTTTGGAGTGTTCCCTTATGGAGTCAAAGCAGAGAATTACCTTCAGTATGTTCAAAAGTTAAAGGCCCAGTTAAATCATGCCTACCAACTGGCCCACACAATGGCAGCAAAAAGGAACTTAGCAAACAAAGAAAGGCATGACAGACATGTCAAGGCCCAAGAACTGCAACCTGGAGACAGGGTTTTGTTGCGAAATTTGGGACTACATGGAAAACATAAGATTGCCAGTAGGTGGCATCACACTCTCTACATTGTTGTCAGCAAGCTGGAGGATCTGCCAGTTTATAAAGTGCGTCCAGAGAATGACCCACAAGCTGTCAAGACAATGCACCAAAATCATTTGTTGCCTATTTAGACAAACCATCATTCAGTCTGCACCTCAGGTTACTGCCCCTCCTAGGCCTGTAACTAGGGCTGCAGCTAAGAAGAGACAGTTAGCCTCCTGTCCAGTTGTTAAAGATTCAAGGCCTGCCATCAATCAGGGTCTAAATGAAATCGACTGCCAGTCTGAATCCGATGACAGTGAGTGCGAGGTGCCCTATCACCCATCTTATGAACTGAGTCAGTTGTTTCAGGGTAACCCCATGTACAACTCTGGAGATGAAGCTGGACTCTCGGGACTGTCTAACCCACCAGCCTTCTCCACAGCCCCTGTGCCCCTGAAAGCGAGGTACAAAGTGTGATTTCTGATGTAGCTGACTCCTTGTATCTTGTGAAACTAGCTGAGCCCCAAAAAAGAGAGTTAGAGACAGAGCACCACTGGTAACATACCAGAAAGTACAGAATTATTGTCAAACAATGAGTCTGACAATACTATGGACAATAATGTTAGTGAAGCTAATGATCCTGGAAGCATCAGCAATGTGTTGTAAGATTTAAATTCCATGGACTTTACTGTTGAAGATGAACCTGGAATTTCTTTACAATTCTTTTTTTTTGTAGCACCCCTGGCTCCAGAACTCTCTCAGGCCTCTCCACTTCCTGTGCCACTCTACTGCCCACTGTGAACCCTGCCATCATCAAGGCCAATACTTTCCCCTCGAGCCAGGGGAGGACATAGGGCCCAAGGAGATTGAAGGGGCAGTGGCACAGCTCCAGTGCTGGGCATGTGGTGGGACAGCATTGGGAAGGCCTTCACCTATCTGGGCTGGAAGGGATTTTTCTTGATGTTTACGCCCCCAACATTGGACGTGCAGTGCATCCAAGCCCGCAATGAGGGTGCTCCCACCCATGTCCGGAAGGCAGCTGCCTGACATCTTCCCCTCGCTTGTGAGCCCCTGTGTATCGCAGTGCTGCCGGTCTCCACCGGGGGGCCAATGCTGCACTGGGCTACCGCTATTTATTTTATTTATTTATTTATGAGTTTTCGGAAAACCTTTGAGTGTGAGCTCTTTTACAAAGGTTCCACGTCAGGGTGGACAAATAGTACAAAACACAAATACAGTAGTTACAGATTTCCGGAACAAATTCAGTTACAAAGGTTCCACATCAGGGTGGACAAATGATACAAAGCACCAGTACAGTAATTACAGATTTCAGAGCAAATACAGTTGTTACAGGATTTAGTACAAATACAGTGATTACAGACTACAGAACAAATACAGTCATTACAGGGTTCAGTGCATTAGGCAGTTTAAGAGTAGTTTGAGATTTATTGGCTAGTAGTGAAAACAAATCTAACGTGAGAAGAATTTGGTTATGTCTTGGGAGATTCTAGGGTGGCTCTGCCTTAGAATCCTTGAGAGGTCTATTGATAGAATATGGTTAAAGAAGGTGGGGGGGGTTGGGGACTGTACGCAGATCCTGAAAGGAGGATTGGTAGCTTATTAGTGCTCCTGGCTCGACTAGGATGAGGCAAGTGTTCTCGGTTCCCTGGATCCCTCCCCAAGAGAGGAGAGCAGTCCTCTGGATGCTCAATCCCCCCTCTCTCTCTCTCTCTCCCCCCCTGCCGACCTCTGGTGGTCTGGGCTCATTCCCGAACCTGGGTCGCCAGTGTGGTGCGAGGTGTGGTGTCCAGCACTTCAACCCTCAGTGTCACCGGGCCAGCCCAAAGATGCCAGCAAGTTAATCCAGTGGATTGAGCTTGAGACCTCTGTCAGAGAAGAAGAAGTGAGCCTATCTGAGAAAGGTTGAGACTTTTGGGACACATTGGTAATGTGAATACAGCGCATTATGACAAAGTAGATGTACTTGGTGGCCGGGACAGTGTTAGTTGCTGGTTTCGGTCCTGCAGCATTATACAGCAAGTAGAAATTGCTCTTATTTTTTGAACTATACTTCAGATATTACTGCCGGTGATCTGTGTTTGTTTTGGGACCCATATAAATGACTTTACTGCATTCCTCTTACACTACGACTGTTCTGGGGACACTTGGTGCATGTTAAAATGCTTATTTTTACTTTATTTTGGCTGCGTTGTGGGCTACTATACACAATTAGTGTTGTATTAATCACTTAGTTGTAGCACTAGTTTTCTTTATCTCTGGGAGCAATGGGAATTAAGCAGTTATTTTTTTACATGGCTTGCAGTGGGGGAATCATTTGACAATATTGTCATATTGGTAAAAGGGAATATTTGCATCTATCACTTGTTTAGATTTCCCATTAGCCTTCCAGGCTGCATGTGTTGGATAAATTATATCTTATGTTAGTCTTTAAGATGAAGGATCCTCCCTATGTTGTACCTAATGAGGGGGTGTTATTAATTGATCCTTTATAAGATTTCATCGTCTGTGCTGTATGTGTCATATGCTATCCTCCTATGTATTGCACTTTGTAAGTTTTTGCTTACAAAATCAATAAATAAATCTAATATAAAAAGATGTGTCCTTATGGAACTGTCATTGCTAAGGTGAAAAATATAGCAGTACTGTTGTTGTGATCTGTTTGTTTTACTGATGGATCAGCTTTTATTTTTATAGTATGCTAATAGAGCATGCATGTATTTTTGTATGATGTCTTTCTATAGACTCTTATAGTAAGTGTAGACTTGAAGTGGATACCAAGTTTTTCCAGACAGGGAAGAGTGTAGCCCCCCTACAAATTGGGGTTTACTATAATGTCTCCCTGGGCTCCTATATGCCCACTGTCAGGCTGGTCTCCTGTCTTCAGTAGTTTTATTTGTTTGTGTTAGAGTGCCCTAGTGAGGCTCCGCACCTGTCTCTTTAAGAGCCTATCTAATCTGTGTTAGAAACTAGTCTGGGCTGGGTCCGAGTGATTTAAGGCTTATGACCTGCCAGAGAGTCTGTTATATTGCTCCATTCTGCAGTCACTACTTGAGCAGAGGGAGCCCTCTTTGGAACTGTAAAGATATAGAAGTTTGTCTAACCTGCTTTTATTGCAGATTGAAAGTTTGAATGGGAGCCACCATGTTAGATCCTGGACTTCCAATATTTGGACCAATTGAACCACTGAGGACCTAAAAAGGAGACTATCCTGAGGGGTCTTGTGGGAAGGAATTCTGTAGTTTTTGTAGTTTTAAGTGTTGGCGCCCAAATGGACCTGGAGGGAGAGCCCTTACTGTGACTGATAGCTCCCTGGGCCAACCAAACCTTTTGGATCACAAAAGAAATGCCCAGCACTGCCTGGAGCTGTGGATCAGTTAGAGTTGGAGGTTGAAGTGTGAACAGCTCGAGCTTTCGAGCAGCTGCTCCCAGAAGGAGCATAGGGAAATCAGTGGGAAAAGGCTCTGCTAGCCTTCCTGCCATGATCTGTAGTTCAAACTGCCATTTGCAGAAGTTGGACCTGTCCAATTTCCAGCCTTAGAACTGTGGCAGAAGAAAGAAGTGCCATTGTGATGAGATTTGGACTGAAGGCTTGCTCCAAAAGTGATCGGCCCAGCTTGTGAGAGATTTACCCTCGGATCAGAAGGTTTGAACAGTTAAGCTGTCAATTTGCAACCAGACAGCATCCGAACTGTTGTTTGATGAAGTTAGTGCTGTAAATGTGCTGAATGTGTTTCATGGGTCACAATTTGGTTCCCCACGGTCAAATCTGTTATGCCAGCCAGAGGCTTCACCAGCAGAAGATCACAAACGTTTGCAGACCTGTCCATCCTGCCTGGGCCCTGCCATCTCGGCCTAGGCCGCTAATCGTGCATCAGAGACCTTCTCAGTGAAACACCGGTCTGGGGATTTGGCCCCCTGCCCAACACCATCAAGCAGATAGTGACCACCTGAAGGTGAGCCGTGTTATCCCTGCTTCCCCTGACATTTCTGATCATCACCATGAGGTCTACATCTCGTCTGTCCTGCATCCATGCTGTGATAGCGTGAGTACAAATCAGGGTAGTTCCCTGCCACAAAAAGCAAAATTCATTGTGGTACCAACTAATTGTTTCTGTTACTGGGTTCTTGCAATGGACAGAGCAATCTGACTTGGATTACAAATTATTGAGTTGTGCGCATGCTTAACTGTTTTCTTTCTTTAAGGGCTCCAACAACAGCTGCAATGCTGGCCACCCAGTGCAATGCTTCAGGCTAGCCTGCATGACATACTGGGTACCAAGGGTTGTTGAACTGTTTAATTGGGACTTAAAGTGCATGCAAAACAATCCTGATTTGAACCAGATTGCTAATCATTGAGTTAGATTCATGCCCCTCCGTTGTTCACTGCCCCCAAATAAAGCTGATTGTCATTCTTTATGTTTAACCTGGCTAGTGTGCATATTATTAGTGGGGTTACAGTATTAAGGTTATATTGCTGTGTTGCTAACCTTATTTTCCACGGGATCTCCTGGGCAGTTACTGCAGATCTAGCCTGGTGGTAAGTGAAATCGGAGTGAGCACATTATTACTGCTACCTGTTGAATGAGAATGTACCATTGTGATATTACCTAGGCCACTAGAAGGGTTGGTGGGTGGTTATAGTGTCCCAGAGGGCTATACTAAAGCAGTCAAGCTACCCCAATACCATTCCTCTGGGTGGAGGCACCCGATCTTAGAACTCAGGTCCCTCAACCTGTGTATTCCCATACAGGCAGGGGTAGTAGCCCTTAGAATAGTGCCACCAAGGGGTTACAGATGTACTGATTGAAAAATGTTACAGGTTTCAAAGCGGCATGCTAGAAAGCAGTTGATGGATTGATATTTGAATGGTAGACCTTGTATGCTGGTTATGCAGTGTTCCTTCTATTTTATAGGATTGCCTTTATTAAGAGGTTGAGTGATGAATTTTCCAAGTATGCCTTTGTAAATGATATGCTAATTTCTGCTACATATATGCAGTAAAGAATCATCGATGTTCTTTATTTTTTGGATGACTTAATGTTCAGATTACAATTATTGTTCAATGGTTTTCTTTTTTAGTACATGACTTTTCACCCTCGCTAGGAATAAAACATCAGTTTGGCATTAATTCAATTGCCATTTTTTTCTCCAATAAGTTTTTTAAAACATATGTTCTGTGTTGTGTGTATTTCTTTATAAATTGCAATTTTTTTTATATTCTCTTTCCCCCTTCTCCGTGGGCCACGTTCAGGAGGGAGCCCCAGCCCTGTTCCCCCCGATGTCCACCAGCCGATGCCGACAATCTTCCCCCAGGGCTGGCCCCCCTGGTGGGGTTCACAGGGGTACCCAAATCCTCCATCAAAGACCAGATCCAGTTCTGGTTAGTGCTGCAGCTATTTGGGGAGCAGGACCTGTGAGCAAGCCCCTCCATCATCTAGCCCTGAGATCTGTATTTCTTCTGTTTTCTCCCTTGGGGCGGAGTGTGGAATGACCCAAATGATGGTGCCGCCGCACATGCTCCAGTGCGTATCCCGTTGGGCACATGCCCTGCCTCTACCCACCATGGACAGCATCAGGATTCCAGCCCCCAGCCTCCAATAGGGACCAGGCAAGCACCGACAGCTGATCACCCCCCCTGCCCAGAGAAGGACAGCTGTCCCTGGGATTCTAAATCCTTCTCTTTCCCAGTTGACCCCCGGTTAGCCACCCGCACTGCGAACATGGGTTGCTGGCATGGCAGGAGGTAAGGCAAGATGCCTCAGCCCTCCACACCACCAGGTCAGCCTCTATTAATTGTAACTTAATATTTATTTGTTGTGTTGCAATCCATGAAGATATATGATGGGTACCAACTGGTATTTGGTACATACACATGATAGGAAGAATTCATTTTTTTTTTAAAAGTCACTTATGATTCTAATACAGTTACTCAATTTCACAAAAGCTGCCACCTAAAATATGATCCAACATTACCACAGTACATAGTAAACATGAAAGCTGACGGTACTGTATGTGAAGAGTGAATCATGTAATCTCATGAACATTACTGAACATGCAATATACATACCAATCTTTATATCATCTGAAAAGGAAAATTCTTCACAAATAACTCGGTTAATGCACCAGTTAGGGTTAACTTTAAAGCAACAAAAGTAGGAAAATGTAGTGTTAGGTTTTTTTGTTGTTGTTTGTCTTACTTGATTATGGCAGCCTGTGGTTGCTCATATTGTCTTGCCTCTTTCACTGTTTGTGTGTATGTGGGGGAGGGGGTGGGGAGGAATGCAGGGTTAGGGTTAGAAACCTTAACACCACATTTACCAATTTTTTTTGCTTTAAGGTTATCCCTAATTGGTGAAGTAACAGAGTTTTTTGTAAAGAATGATATATTATAGGGGCACGGTCGTGCCCCTATAGTTATGGTTGAGTAGCATGTTTAATGTTAAATCTCAAATTTTGCACTTTAATAACTTTGCAACCAATCAATTGATTTACACAAAATTTGGTATGCCCTGTCCTGTGGGGTAAAGGAACAGGGAAATCCCAGCTCCACCTCCCAAAAAAACAGGGTAGTTAGGTGAGGTAAACACCAAGATAGAGAAGCCAATAGGGAGAAGGGCAGGGGTAAATGGAGAACCAGGCAACGGCAGTAAGGACAGGGATGGAGCTAAAAGGGGTAAGGCCATTAAAAAATAGAAGGCAATGAGTATCAATGCCCATAGGCTGGGTAACAAGCTCCTTGAATTAGTGACCTTGATGGAAGACGGATGCCTGCATGTTGTGGCAGTCACAGAAACATGGTACACAGAGAACCATGACTGGGGATGTCAACATACCAGGTCACACAGTCTACAGGAGAGGCAGGGAGGGTAGAAGAGGAGGAATAGCTCTCTACATAAGGGAAGAGATCAAAGCAATGGAACTAAAGGGTAAATGGGGAGGAGAGAAGGCACTGTGGGTCACCCTGGAAACAAGAAATAGCAGCACAATCCGCATGAATGTTGTGTACAGACCCCCATCTCAGAAAGGGAGGAAATGGACAAGGAAATGATAGAAGGCATTCTTAGGATGACAGAAAAAGGGGAGATACACCAGATGTTAACTGGAGCACCCTTGCTGCAGCCACATCCAAGAGTAGGGTCATTCTAGAAGCCCTACTGGGTGCATGTCTCAGACAGCTAGTGTTGGAACCCACACAGGAGGGAGCAATCTTAGACCTGGTACTCTTAAACTGGGACAGAGAAAGGATCTCAAATTTAGAAGTGGGTAGCGATCTAGGAACAAGTGATTGCCAAACAGTGTAGTTCACAATAAAACAGAGCCATAGAGTCAAGCCATACAAAAGTGAGGGTACTGGACTATAGGAGGGCTAACTTTCTCAAAATGTGAGAGTATCTCAGAAAAGCACTAGCAATCGGGCAGGAAGGAGGGGTGGAGGAACAATGGGGAAACATCAGAACTGCCATTATAGAGGCAACAAGCCTTAGTGTGAAGCAAATAAACAAATCAAAATGAAGGAAAAAGGACACTATGGTTCTCAAAAGAGGTGGGTGGGAAGGTTAGGGAGAAAAAGACAGCATTCAGGAAGTATAAGGAAACACAGAAGGAGCAGGACAGAGAACTGTACCAGTTAAAACAAAAGGAAGCAGGGAAGACAGTCAGAAAAGCAAAGGCCCAAACCGAGGAGAAGATAACCAATACAGCAAAGAAGGGGAATAAAACCTTTATAGGTACATTAGGGAGTGAAGAAAGACTAAGTTAGGGATAGTGAGGCTTAATAAAGGGAGGGTGGGTGGGCAGAGGATAACAGTGAAAAAGCAGGGCTACTGAATGAATACTTCTGCTCAGTAGTCACAAAAGAAGAGGAGGGGGAGGTACCTAATCCAATCAATTGAAGCACTCTGGATAGGGGGGTCAATACCAGTCCATTCACAGAAGAAAGGGATCTGAAAGAACACCTAAAACTGAATGTGGACAAAGCTATGGGACCTGATGGGATTCATCACAGAATTCTAAAAGAACTAAGGGGAGAACTAGTGACTCCAGTGACTAACCTTTTTAACAAATCATGGGAGGATGGTGTGGTACCTAAGGACTGGAGGAGGCTGGATGTGTTTACCCTTCAGAAAAGTGGGAGCAAAGCAGAGGCAGGAAACTACAGACCTGTTAGTTTGACCTCAGTGGTAGGAAAAATGATGGAATGACTTCTGAAACAAAGAATTGTTGAGTACCCAGTGGTCAGCAGGGAACAGTACCCAAGGCAGCATGGATTCACAGAAGGAAGGTCATGTCAGATGAATATAATAGATTTCTTTGACTGGGTGACCAAAGTAGTAGACCAGGGAGGGGCTGTGGACATGGTCTATCTAGACTTTAGCAAGGCATTTGACACAGTCCCACACAAAAGATTAATAAATAAATTTGACAGCCTGGGAGTGAGTCCCAGGGTGGTAGCCTGGGTAAAACATTAGCAGTACAATAGGACACAGAGGGTAATAGTAAACAGAGTCCACTCTGAAGAAAGGGGCTTACTAACTGGGTACCACAGGGTTCAATACTGGGTCCGTCTTTTTTAATGTCTTTATAAGTGACATTGCAGAGGGACTGGAAGGAAAAGTGTGCCTCTTTGCAGATGATACAAAGATCTGCAATGGGTTTGATACACAAGGGGAAGTGGAAAGGAAGAGAAGGGACTTGGCAAGGTTGGAGGAATGGTCTAAAGTATGGCAGCTTAGTTTCAATGCAAAGAAGTGCAAAGTAATGTGCCTGGGAAACAAAAACCCAGGGAAAAGTGCACAGTGTGGGGTAAGGGATACTGACAACAACAAAAATGGAAAGGGACCTGAGGGTAGTCATATCAGATGACTTCAGGGTAAGCAAGCAATGTAAGAAGGCAGTAAGGAGAGCTGGGGATACTGGGATGTATAGGAAGAGGCATGACCAGTAGAAAACAAGAAGTTGTTATCCCTCTGTACAGACAGTTGGTGAGACCCCATCTAGAGTACAGTGTGCACTTCTGGAGACCCCATCTCCACAAGGACATAGACAGGATGGAGGCAGTCCAGAGCAGGGCAACTAAAATGGTGCAGGGTCTGCACCAGAAGCCATAGGTCTGCACCAGTAGCTATACAAAGAGAGACTAAAGGAGCTTAATATGTCTACGCTTGAGGAAAGAAGGGAGAGGGGGGACATGATAGAAACTTTTAAGTACCTCAAGGGAATCAGCAAAGTCCAGGAGGGTAGCATCTTTCAGAAAAAGAGATGTGCAAGAACAAGGGGGCACAGTTTGAAGATAGAGGGGGAACAGCTCAAAGGCAATGTGAGGAAGTATTTTTTCACAGAGAGGGTGTTAGACTCATGGAACGGCCTTCCTGAGGAGGGCATGGGGTCAAAAACAGTGGGGGAATTCAAAAATGCATTGGACAGACAAAAGGCAATTCTGATTGGGGGTAGGAAGTAGTAGGCTGTTGGTTAACTAGGATCTGCAGTTTATCCAATAGGTAGGAAAACAGGCAGACTGGGTGGGCCAAGCGGTCCTTACCTGCCATCAAAGTCTATGTTTCTATGTTTCTATGTGCAGATTTTGAGATCCAGATAGTGTCAAAAAGTAAAAAGTCACCATGTTTTGAAGTTTTTTTCTCATTGCCTTGAGCCCAGATGTTGTGGAATGTTGGTTGATTTTTTTTTTTTTGCAGTAGAAAGAAATTGGGTAACAGAACTGCCAGTGTTAGTTTGGTGCAAAAATATTAAACTTTTGCAAATTAATTAAGTTTTTAAATTCCCATTATTTCCTATGGGAAGTACATTTTCAGAATAGAGGTAAAAGGTTCGACAAAGGATTTGATCTGATGAAAAAAAATGCAATCTCGTGAGAGCATTTTCTGTTTCATGAGAACAAAATTCTTTTTTGTGATGAAAAAATCCTTTTTTGAGAGCTGCCATCTTGTTTTCCATTTAAAAAACAAAATTTGAAAACCCACAAAAATGAAGTTATACAGAGACACCAACTCATATATCTTGGTAATTGGGCCTCTGTTAGGTGGATTCTGAAGTTATTTGATTGAAATCAACCTTTTAAGGTGTTTTTATAGCATTTTTAATCCTTTTTCGTGACTTGCTTAGTTCCTATTTTGCGAGCCGATTCCTTTTTCGAGAGCCAGTTCCTTTTTTGTGAGTGCAAAATTTGAGGTTTAACATTAAACAATGTATTTTAATGGGGTTTCAACTTTAATGCATAACGTTTCCATTTCTTAACATTTTGACGCAAAATTTTCAACATAGCCTTTTGGGACCCCATCTCATTAGCAATATGACTGTCATTATGCAACTCCCACCTCTAAGGTGATTTTGTGGTTGCTTTGTGAATTCACCTTTCAGGCAGGATTTCAAAATTGTTCCTGTACTTGCTCATGAGGTGGGGTCATAAGAAGGCTATATTGAAAGTTTAGGGTCAAAATATGAAACAATGCCAATGTAATTTCAAAATATGAAAAAATGCCAAAGTTATGACTATTTGTTGCAATTTCGTTATGCACACTTGTAACGTTGCACATTTTAAATATTTTGACTCCAGATTTTCAACATAGCCTTGGTACCCCACCTCATGTATGTCACAGCTGTCATTTATCAAATCCTGGCCAAAATGTGTTTTCACACCTGTGGCACTGCACTTGCAGACAATTATGTTTTGTCAGGGATTCAATTATTTTTTGTACCAGGTACATGAGGAGGGGTAATAAGATGGCTATGCTGACAATGTGGTCACGTTTGTCCTACCACAACTACATACATATATGCATCTATGGAGGGATGGGAATGCAGGGGCCCTGAGAGCCATGCATTCAAACAGGAAAATAAGGCTACAGTTATACTATCTCAAAAAGTAAGGAAATTAGTTGCAAAAAAACTAAATTAATGCATTAGTTAGGGTTAAAGTGACAAAAGTAGGGAAATGTGGCATTAGGGTTTCCAATCCTAACACTCCATCCCACTCTCTGCACACACCAACAGGCATTGGGGGTGTGCCTTGGGCTCATCAGCACTAACACCCCATTCCTTCTGTAAATAAGCTGAGAAGGGTATAGTATAGGAAAATGACACGAGCATTAGGGCAGACGACCCCAAGGCACACCCCCAATGCCTGTTGGTGTGTGCAGGGTGCGGAGGGATGTTAGGGTTGGAATCTCTAATTCCACATTTCCCTACCAGTGTCACTTCAACCCTAACTGATGCATTAATGGAGTTTTTTGCAACTAATATATATATATATATATATATACACACAGATGGTTGCCTGTGAACAGTAAGGTAATAATTTAATTGAGTGAAGCTGTGGTAGGGGCTTGTGCTCCAGATTCAATTTATGATATTACTACCACATTGGTTACAGACAACCATGTTTTATTGTTCATAATTCATGGTTTGTGGAATAGTAAGACACTTGGGGCCAGATATTCAAACTGCGCTATTTTGTGGAGCAAGCCCTTGCGCTGCACAAAATAGTTGCGCAGTGGTGTGACCAGAGCGATATTCAAAGGAGTTGTACCCTTGAGCAACTCCTTTGAATATCACCCCCGGCCACAGCCACTGTGCATGGCGCAGTGGAACTTGCACCACCGCAAGTGGTCAGAGTGGAGCATTCAACTTGTGGTGGCACAAGTACCATTGCGCCATGCGCAAAATCCCGATATTCAAAAGGTGACATGCAAATAGGGCCATAATTCATGCAAGGTGCAGGGGGCCATTTGCATCAGATTATGTTATTTGCATTCCATTAGCATGCAGATGCGCCGATCCCGAGGACTTGCGCCTGGTGCCCTGCCAGGCAGCAGCCATCAGGGACCGATGCCCCCTGCAGCCTGATCCGGCAGCAAAGAGTGTAAATCCCCCACCACCCCCACTGGCCTGATTGTGGGCATAGCTTAAATCCACCCACCAGCCTGATCGTGGGCAGCAATGTCTCTCCCTCCTGAACACATCCCTGGTGGTCCAGTGGACTGATAAGCCCAATCGTGGGCTGAAGTAATGAAACAACCCCGAATATATCCCTGATGGTCAGTGGACCCATAAGCCCGATGCAAGCTGAAGTAATGAAACAAACCCCCGAACATATCTCTGCTGGTCAGTGGACCAATAAGCCCAATCGCGGGCTGAAGTAATTAAACAACCCCGAACATATCCCTGGTGACCTAGTGTCCCCCCCACCCACCCACCCACAAGATCCACCACCCCGCTCCCCGGCAGCTGGCGGGCTCGCAGCATCACACCCGCCTGCCGCCCCGTCGCCCTTGCGACTGACTGCCAGTAGGGCTGCATGCCATTGGTGCAGGCAAGAGCCAATGGGCATAGCTATACCTAACCTGAACAGTCAGATTTGTGAACGAATACATTCATTCAAAACTGGACTATCTTATCTGCAGAACTACGCCCGATAGGCTCTTGCTCTGCACCAATGGCGTGCAGCCTACCGAGCAGTCAGTGCAGCGGGCGGAAGGCAGTGAGTGGAATACTGCCACCACCCGCGCTGCGGACGAAGTGGTGGACTCATGGTGGGTGAGGTGAGGACACCAACCTCAAGCCGAGGCAATGCCAGCCAGCGATGCACTCGGTCACTGGACCTGGGAATGTACCCGGAGGACTGTTCATGACTCAACCACTATCGAACAGCAATCCACTGGACCACAGGAATATATTCGAAGGGTTTACAACTCCATCACGATCAGTTAGTAACTGGACCACCAGGGATGTGTTGGGGGAGACACATTGCTGCCTGCGATTGGGCTGGTGGGGATTTAAGCTATGCCTGCGATCGGGCCAGTGGGGGTGGTGGTGATTTTACACTCTTTGCCACGATCGGGCTGCAGGGGCACAGGGGTGGGTTGAAGGCCAGCCACAGGTGGCAGCTGCTGTGTTGCGCCCTGCAATGCAACAGCTCATCTGTGGGTGGCCCTCGACTTGATCCTTTTTTGGCTCAAAGTTGTGCAGGCGCAGGTTGGGGGTTGCGCCTGCACAACTCTGCACAGCCCGGCTGAATATTGGGCTGTGCAGTTTATGCATGGTTCCTCCCTCTCCAGTTCAGCATGCATTCATTTGCATTGCACTGTTGCTCAGCATGTTTTCTGTGGCGCAACTGCCTCCTGCTGAATATCGGAGAATGGAGCAACCCTTTTGAATATCTGGCCCTCAGAGTTCTGAGATCAGGTGTGAATCTTTGCTATTCACAGTTTATGTGTTTATTTGGTTTTTTTTGTGATGGGGTAGGCCCTTCCAGAAATAAAGTCCTTGTACAGGGGCAAACTGGAACAAATAAACTGCATAACAAGACAAACGATCAATACACAAGAAATGAACATTTAAACACTGCTCACAAATTATTGTTCACAGTTAATACTCTGCCACTCATAGGTGTGACATCACACCTGTGAATGACATAATGACAACTGTGGGCAACAGTGTATGAACTACAAATAACAATATTTCATACTGCATTAAAATCTGTGGTTAATAGGGAGTTAACCAAAACCATGTCATAGTATGGTGGATACGATGGCTGACTACTTAGTTTTGGATTGTGTGGATTCATGAAATTTCTAGGCATAGCTCTTTGTTGCAGCATCTGAATTGGTGAATAAAAGTAACATAGAAATTTAAGCTTTACTGCTGAGTATTAAATATTTTACAGTGAATAAATTTAAAGCTGTTTTCTTTGCCAAGGGGAAAATGAACATGTACATCAACTTTTAGAACTTTGGTAGTAAAGCCAGCTCTTTTTGTGTTGGCTGTATGTAATACTCTGTGGTAATGTAATGTTTTTGGAAGCCCATTCCAAACCACAGAATTAAGACTGGAACATAATCTTCTCTGAAAGCTTTCTGTCTGAGTGTACTTCATGGATGAAATGCCATTTCTGCCTAGTTGTGAAATATTAATATAGATTCTTATATCAAATAGTCTACGTCTGACGTGGAGCCTTTGCAAATGAGTCTGTGACTCAAAGGGTTGTAATTCCGATCTTATGCAATTAAATAAAATAAAATAAAACAAAATAAATCTTTGTACCAAAATCAATAAAGCACCATAACAGTGTCAGTTTACAATGTGGGCAAAATATATACAGTATGAAGAGAATTAATTTAAGAGTATAATATAGTGAAAAAATCTACAATTGCATGTAGCAGATGACATGCTCTATATTAAAAACCAGGGGCTGGAGTTTCAAACTGTCTGCTTGCATGGCCCACGACTGGACCAAAGTTCCACAGTGGGTTAGATGCATCCAAGAGACAAGAATTATTCTACTTAATTAAAATCACAAATTGAAGTGAGAAATAAATAATTTGACCTACCAGGAATTGATGTAATTGTCATCTTGATAATTCCTAGTTGGAAGATATGCAATACCAGAGAAATGAAGTGTGGCTGGGAACCCCAGGTCCTATCATATGAGCCTGTAGCTCAGTGGTTAGAGCAGTGGGATGGTATTCTGGGGACCTGGGTTCAGTTCCCTGTATGTTATGTTATTTTACACTGCTATTTGTGATTTAAAGTGCTTAGCAGTGGCTAATATTGCACCAAAAAACGTCTAATTGTCCACCTAATTGAAAGATGGATGTTAAATGAAAGGATGATCATTGTTTGCAAACTAAGGAGGGGCCCACCTAAGAGAACCAACTGAAAATATCCAGGCATCCAGAAAATGAATCTGAATGATCTAAGAAGGCAAAGAACAGTTTAGTTTGTCTGTAAATGATTCAAATTAAACTAAATACAAATACAGGATAACACCATTTTAAATCTGGGCCTAAACACCTTACCTCTAACCACAGCCCCATTTCTCTCCTGGCCCGCCACTCAAAGGTATTTGAAAGAATTGCCTTTGCTCAGACAACAGCTTACATCCAATATAACTTGATATAACTTGGTATATAAGAACAGAAGGTGGCTGAAACCCATCGAGACTGTTCCCCACACATTGTGGGACTTGTAGAGGTGTTAATAATTGTCCCCAATCCAGTCATCAAGTTTGTTTTTAAAAGAGGTGATACAATAGGTAGTACGATCTGCTGACAAATGCCCAACATGATTTACAACCTATGCACAACACTGAGACAGCCCTCATGAGATTCACACACTATTTATACCAAGATATAGACTCTGAAAATTTGGTCACCTCAGTATTTGTGGACCTGACCAAGGCCTTTGACCTCATAAACCATCAGCTGCTGCTTAACGCATTCACCACTCTTAACTTCTCTTCTGATGACACAGCCTGGTTCAATGACCTGTCTGGTCAGATACACCGGATCACTATCAACTACGTCCATTCAGTCATTTGTCCAATCGACCACAGGGGCCCCCCCAAGGATCAATCCTGTGCCTTCTACTTTTTTTGTCATTCTTAAACTCACTTCCAATTGCTTGCCTTTCCACTGAAACTTTACTTTATGTGGATGATGCTATCATCTTCCACTCTGGCAAGGACCTAGCTTCCCTGAACAAAACCTTGAAACATGACTTTGCCACCACCAAGCCTCGGGCTGATTTTCAAAGCCCCGTGAATGCTGCAAGCCCCTGGTGTGCAGATTGTTTGGTGCACGGGGCTTGTGGCATTCTCTCAGCTGGTGATCGGGATTTTCAATCCCGAGCACCACATGCTGCAAGTTAGATCAGCTTTTTCCTGGCCTAACTTGAGCCATCTGGGGGATGCTTTTTACAGGGCTTGTGCCAAATGTTTGATGCAAGCTGCCATAAATTGAGGAAACTGTCACAACTGCACTCGATGTACTTAAATCGGATGCAGCTGCATCAAAGTAGTTTGGCTCAGCTGTGCTAAAAAATGGGTTTGACACAGGGTTTGATGCAAGCCTTGCATTACCCTTTGAAAATCAAGCCCCAGGTTTTTGGACAACAGAGTGGTCTGCAACACTGAAAAAAAAATGAAAAAAAATAACATGATATTTTTGGAAATACGCAAGATAGCAGCACACTCTCCCTTTTCCGTCCATTATCTCAATGGCATCAGGGTTGAGCTTGTCCCCAATTTTAAATACAAGGGTTGAGACTGTCCTCTGTTTTAAATACCTAGGAGTCATCCTTGACAGCACTCTGTCTTTCAACATTCTCATTACCAACCTCAATAATCCTGTTCATGTGAGGCTTGTAGCCCCGTACAGGGTCAAGTGGTACCTGATCCCTGAAATGAAGGGCTCAATTTTTACAGCCCCAAGAATGCTGCAAGATCCTTGTGCGCTTATCGTTTGGCACGTGGGAATTGCAGCATTCTCCCAGCCAGTGTTTGGGATTTTCAATCCTGAGTGCCAAAAGTCGCAAGTTAGACCAGCTTTTCCCTGGTCTAACTTGTACCATTTGAGGGGCCCATTTTACAAGGATTGTGCCAAATCTTTGGCACAAGGTGCTGTAAACGAAGGAAAGTGTTGCAACTGTGCCCGATGTACTAAAATATGGTGCAATTGCATCAAAGATGTTTGGCGCAGATACGCCAAAAAATGGGTGTGAAGCATAGCTTGAGGCTAAGCCCACTGTCACCCTCTGAAAAGTGAGCCCCAAGAGTTTACTTGCCCATAGCCTTCTGTTCCTTATTGTCGACTATGGCACTCTCATGTTTGTTACTGCTCATTCCAGGGCCCTTGCTAAGGTGTGCATGGCTATAACAGCATTTTCCGCTTCCTGACTGGCCCTCCCTATCATACCCAACTCTGCCAGCTGTACAATACAACTGCCTGCCTATTCCAGAAGATTGCTTCACCCACAGGGTGGTGGTGTTTCTACATAAGGTGACACTTTGTAAAATTTCCCCTCATCCAACAAACTGGGGACAGTCCAAATTTACCTCTAAACTACCTCTTAGAAACACAGCAGCTGGTCAGAGCTCTGTCCTTCAGGGCCATCAGCCCCTATAACCTACTACCCCCCCCAATCCCCTCAGTTAACATTTCCTTCTTCTATGCCAGACTCAGCCAGTACCTTTTGGATAATATGCACTGTAAACGTACCTGGCTTTTGTCTGATGCTTCCCTGCACTGTATTTCTGCCTGTAACTTGTGTTTTTTGGATTCTGCTTGTAACTTTGTGTGACCTCACTATGTTGTACAATATTGTATTGTACTGTATTTTTAAGCTCTTTTCAACCGGTCATTTCTGAAAAGGGCTTTGTAGGTCACCTTGCTCTCTGGTATAATAAATAAAAATGTAACAAAATTAATTCTGTGTGTGTGCACGTGTGTACGTGTGTGTGTGTGTGTGTGTTCGGTTCAGAGGTCAAACAACATTTGGATGGGTTTGATGGCTATTGAGTGCATCTTTTCCTGGCATCTGGTTGGATCAGCACTTCAACATCTCCAGACAGATGTATGCCATTCACTCAAATTACTTTCTAAACTGGGTGCACTGTGCAGGAACATATTCTGTGCTCCCTTCCTGAGCATCATGTGATTGTGTTCAGAATGATCCTCCCAACTCTGGCTTTGGAATTGTAATTTATAAGGCACTTCTTAAGTCCAGCCCTGCCCAACTGTATCCTCCATCACTCCTGTCATTTTTATATTTGCTTGCACGCATGTGCAAGAAACAAAGTGCCACCATTCAAGTTTTCTTAAGTGTGCCTACCCCACTTCCAATGCCCCGCTGCCTTTTGCTGGCACAGCCGCACCACACAATGAATGTCGGAGCTGTCTATGACAGCCATTCAGATGCAGTGGCGTACAGTTGAAAGAAAAAAACTTCTGCAATCAGTGGTGGTATCGTGTAGGCAATTTGTATACTGCCATCGGCAGTATGCAAAGTGCCTACACATTGAAACTGCACTGAAAACAGCTGTCATAAACAGCTCTGTCCCCCCCCCATAACAAGTAGCATTCTGGGAGCCCACCCCAACGTGCTCATGTGCTCCCCCACACACACTGTATGGCCAATGGGGGTGCCCAATCCCATGTCAGCTCCACTGCGCCCCCCCAACAGACTTCCAGATGCCACGCTGGGAGCCCACCCCAGTGTGGCAACAGTCCGCAAAGGCCAACGGGGGTGCCCAATCCCTGTCGGCTCCACTGTCCCCCCCAACAGACTTCCAGGTGCCACGCTGGGAGTCTACCCCAGTGTGGCAACAGATAGTATGGCCGACTGAGTGCCCAATCCACTGTTGGCTCCACTGCCCCCCCAACAACCTTCCAGCTGTAACGCTGGGAGCCCACGCCAGCGTGGCAAAAGTCCCACAATGTCTTTAAAAAAAAAAATTACCTGTAAGAAAAAAATGGTCCCTAGCTGACTGTCTTGACCCCCCTCACCAACCCATGTCCATGCTCTGAGTGCCCCACCTCCCTACACCCCCACCTCACCCCATACTTATCTCCAGAGGCCGGTGTGATGATCTTCGGTGGACTGGGAACACGTCTGCACTCTTCAAAGCTGACCGCGAACTGAAGAAATGCCGGTATGCTGAATAATGGCATAAATAGGGTTTTTTCAACTTTGGTGCATATCTTGGGCATTTTTGGGAATTTTTTCACCAAATTCTTAACATGGGGTTCTTGGGACCCCACCTCATAAACTCAGTCACTGTCATTTTGTTATTTTGTCCTGAAAGATGATTTTGCGGTCACTGAGCAGAACCACCTTTCGGGACCAATTTACAAAATGACAATGTCACAGTTCATGAGGTTGGCCCCCAAAAACCCTATGCTGAAAATGTGGTGAAAGAATTCCCAAAAATGACTGTTTTATGAGCGTGCATTGCGCTGTTCCTATGCACGCTCGTAACTTTGAGAATTTGTAATATTTTGACTCCAGATTTTCAACATTGCCATTTTACCACACCTCCTTATGAGCAGTACAGCAGTCATTTTTCACATCTCACTCAAAATGTGTTTTTGCACATGTAGTGCACATTGGCGTGATTGGTTTGCCAAATCAATGTTCAGGACACATTAAGAAAATCACAGTGACACTGTTCATGAGCAGAGGTGTTAAAATGGCTATGCTGAAAATTTGGTGACAAAAGTCCATAACATAACTGTGTTACATGCGTGCATTGTGCAATTTGCACACACCCTCATAAGTTCTCAGATTTGTAATATTTTCAGTCCAGATTTTCAACACTGACATTTTTCCACACCTCCTTATGAACAGTACAGCTGTCATTTTTCACACCCTGGCCAAAATGTGTTTTCGCACTTCCAGCACAGAATAGCGCGGACGCTATGGGAAATTAGTGTTCGGGATAGAGTAAGAAAATTACAGTGACACTGTTCATGAACAATGGTCCCAGAATGCCTATGTTACAAATCTGCTGTAAAAAATCCTCAAACTAATATAATTATGGGTGTACATTGTGCAGTTTCTATGCATGCTCGTGACTTCACCATTTATTTTGTATTTTCACTCCAGATTTTCAACAGTGCCATTTTTTACACCTCCTCATGAACAGTACACCTGTCACTTTTCACATCCTGTTCGAAATATGTTTTCAAACCTGTGGCACCAAATGGCGTAGTCTCTGTGAAAAATCACCTTTCTCCTAATGTAGTGATAGTGTCACCGTTCATGCGGTGGAGTCACAAAAAGCCCATGTGGAAAACTTGGAGTAAAAATACCAGGAAACACACAGTGCATTAGGGTTTTCGACCATAATGCCCTACTCTGTAGGGACTGACAGGTGTCAGGGATGTTACTTGGGATTGTCAACAGTAATGCTCATGCCATTGCACCCCCCTACCACCTCCTTCCAGCCAGTGACATGCAATGAGGTGCGCCTTGAACCCTTTGCCCTCAGAGTTCACCCCATTCTCCTATACTGCACCCATTTCAGTGTATTTCCTTATGGAATTAGGTGAATGTAAAACCCAAACACCCCAAGGCACACCTCGGCACTTGGCAGTGTCTGAAGGGTAGGGTGTGGTGAAATGTCATGACCGTCATGGGTGACAACCCAAAGGCACACCTCAATGCCAGTCCATCTCTGCAGGGTGAAGGTTGAGTTTGTGTCAGTTCAATACTTCAGTGCCGTTCCTATACTGCATCTGTCTAACTCCTGCACTTCCGCTCTTAATGCCAGCAAGCAAATATTCGGCATTGACAAATGCTTGTTCTCTTAACTGTCTTCTCATTGCCAACCACAGCTCTCTCTACACTGAACTCTTTATCTCTTCTCTTGATGTGAAATGTCTCCTTCACTCTGCTTCACTCGTAGGTAAATACTGGTTCTCTTCCCTCACTTGCTACCTCTCCTCTCTCCTCTCATCCTCATTGTCCATACCCTACTGCTTCTGAAACACCAAAAACCACTCCTTAATTCCTTTCTTTCAATCTAATGCAAGGCATGAATCTTCATTCTACAGACTCCCATCTATTTGGAACAATCTCCCTTCCGCTTTGTGCTCCTTCCTCCTCCTCCTCCCCTGAAGGCCTTGCTCAATGACTACATGGGCCACTGCTGTTCCTGTTTTTAGTGGTCTCCTGGCAATTTCCCCTTTAATCATCTACAGCAGTTGTTGCTGCTAATGTAAGCCCCCCCACCACATCTAGGGTATGATGGTGTAAGTCTAAGGAAGAGGACACTATACAGCAGAAAGAGTCCACATACATGGTTGGCCTGGCCTACCAGACCTGATAAAAATTGGGTGCCCCATTTTTTGGGTGCAGAGCTGGACAACTGAAGAGAGGAAGATGCTGGTCTTTACCTTCGTGGCCTTGCCATTTTTGCCTCAGAGGCCTTTGTAGGCAGTCTTCTCCAGGCAGACCTCTCAGTGTCTGTCTTGCTGGTCCCTCAGATCACTGGATGCACACCCTGGAACACACACTAGGGTCTGGGCTGTGGAGGCAAAGTCATTTTTCACAGCAGACAGTTCATCCAAACAAATGTATGCAAACACCAGAACTGCTGGAATGAGGGAATCCCATTTAATGAACACTTACTGTAATACAGAACAGGAAACAGTCACTACATGGAGCAGTAACCACACAAATGAGTTGGTCTGGATTCCAGGCAGCCACAGTTCAAACACAGGCAGCTTAACTTGTGGCCGAATCAGGCCACTAATCAAACAGCAACAGTTCATCCTACAGCCAGAAACTGGCACAGTCTCTAAGCCTGGGGTCACCATGGAACCAGGGGAGGTGCCTCTGAAACCCCTGGCTTCCAATTGACCCTACTCACAGTCCCTTCATAATTGATGCACAAATGTACAGTCTCTGGGACCTGGGGCTTTGCATGGACCCCTGAATCCCACTAACCTCTCAGGTGCCATTTTCTTTTCTCTTCATACCCTTTCTAGGGGGTCCTACTCAACAGTGGTCCTCAGAACCAGTGACTGACAACCATCCCCTGTGTTACAGATACCAGCAGAACACTTCCCATTTCTCCCTCTCCTGGCTAAGCAGCTCCCTTTCATTTCTCACCAGGGACAGCTTTGCAGTCTGGACCCTAACTGGTGCTCCAAAAACACAGCAGCTGCCACTTCCTCCACCCAAATGCTGCAAAACTGCACTAATAAAAAAAAACACAGAAACATAGACTTTGATGGCAGATAAGGACCACTTGACCCACCTAGTCTTCCCATTTCTCTACCTATTGGATAAGCTCCAGATCCTAGTCAACCAACAGCCTACTTCCTCCTATCCTCCTCTAGAATTGCCTTATGTCTGTCCTATGCCTTTTTGACTATATCATAATAAACAAAAAAGCAGAGCACACACAAACCAACATATGCAAGGGCGCCAGTCTCATAGAATAAAAAATATTTAATTACAAAACATAAAGGAGGCAACAGACAGCCCAATGAGTTTTGGATATCCACACATCCTTTCTCAAAGGCTAAAATCTCACATATGGCTGTGGCTGTTAAAATACTTTCAGAAGGGAAACTTTTGCAGCCAGTCAAGCTAGGGAAACGTTACTGAGGGGGAAAAACCAGGGCACTGAGAGACAAGAACAAACAGGATTCAATTTTGTCATTCCATATTCTGCTCATCCTGGAGAAATTGACAGAATTATAGGAAAACATTGGAATGTGTTGGCTAGTGACCCATGTCTACAAAGTATAGCCTCAGTACCCCCATGAATGGCATATAAAAGGGCACCAACCCTGGAAGACAAAAGAGTACATAGCCATTTTGTGGATCATAGGCCAACAGGCACATAGCTAGATAGAGCTACAGTAGAATGCTTCTCATGTCAGAGATGTAGCACATGTGTTAACATCAAACAGGGCAAAGAATTTGTGAACTGTAACACAGGGCGTCTATATAAGATCAGACAGCTCATTACATGTGATTCTGAGGGCATTATTTACATTGCTGTATGCAGCTGTGATGCATTCTATATTGGCAAGACTGAAAGGTCCTTGAAAGTTTGGGTTAAAGAACCCGTGAGAGCCATAGAAAAAGAAAATCCTACTTATGCGACTGCTGCACATATAGCCAAATGCCCTAATAAAAATGAACATGTTTTTAGCTTTATGGGAATTGATAAAGTCTGTCCAAAACCATGGGGAGGTAATTTCAATGATTTGCTGCTAATCTGAGAGGCATTTTGGAGAATTAATTTAAATACAACAAAAAATAAGTCCCTCAATTCTGGCTTCAAACCGAAACCTTTTTTGAGAAAGAAACAGCAGTGATATATATGCTTTTAGTACTGGATTGTGAGTTTTAAGAAATTTTGTATATTTTTGAGTCTGTATTATTTAAAATCAACTGGGTATGAGTGATGTTTTTATTGTTTTTCCTTTCCTACTCCTTTATCCCTGCACCCTTTCCCTTCTCCCCCTTCTCTTTCTCCATTCGCATTTTCCTCATCTCCCCTTTTTCTTTTCTTTTCTTTCTCATTCCCTTCTCCTTCCTTCCCTTTAATTCTGTCCCCCCTCCCTCATTTTCTGTCTTTATCTGTTTATGTTTTTATGTTTATACTGTATTGATTAGTGGTCTCTCTGCATATTTTACTTAATGATTTGTTGCTGCTATATATGAGAAACTTTACTGTTGATCATTTTATATCATTGTGGTGGGATACCCATTGTTGCGTGTTTTATCTTTGATGTACTAGCACCTTAATTAAGATAGTGGGGTAGATTGTTATTTATTAAATTAATGTTTTTGTACTGGCCAGCCAGATGCTGTACTGGCTTTGACATCATTATGATGTTTTTTGAAATGCTTGTATTTAACAGCCACATTCATTTGTGAGTTGTTAGCCTTTGAGAAAGGATGTGTGGACATCAGAAATGTGTCAGGCTGTCTGTTGCCTCCTCTATGTTTTGTAATTAACTCATTGTCTCCTAGCAGAGGCCTGTAGTCATCAGTAAAATAAACTGGTGTGTCCTGAGGACACCTACAGAAGTCAGCTACTGACTTTCTGTGTGCCCTGGCAACATATGAAGATGTCACTTATATATTTTAATATATAATGTAACAGAATATAATATATATTTGACTGCATAGCACCGTTGGAAAGGTAATTTTGTGCTGAATAACTTCGCCACTGATATTCTCTGTATATCATGTATACTTTAGGAGTTATTTGTATTTGTTTATGGTATGGTGTGTATGGCTTATGTTGCCTGTTTTAGTGAAGAAAATATATTTGTTTGCTGTTTCAACCAGCATAGAAAAAAAACAAAATTACTTATTATTCTTTGCATACCACCATTGGAAAGGTAATTTTGTGCTGAATAACTTTGCCACTCATGCTTTGTGTCTAGCACTTATGGTTCTTGAGCTATTAAGATTTGTTTGTGGCATGCTGACTACAGCTTGATTCTGCTTAGAAAGGCCCAGGATTTACTATTAACTGTATACAGGAGACAAGTGGTGCAACTTCAGAGAGCTCCTGTGGAGGTAATGAGTTAAACATATTTTATTCTGAGACTAGTGCACTTGTATATGTTGGTTTGTGTGTGCTCTGCTTTTTTGCTTATTACAGTTTATTTTTTTAGCATAGCAGCACCACTTTCCTTGTGCTTACTCCCATCCATGCTGTTTGTTCATTCTTGAATATCTATATCTATATCTATGTATGTATGTGTATATATATATAGAGAGAGAGAGAGAGAGAATCACACATGCCCCCACAATGCAAAGCATCATGGGCTGCATATGCAAATCACCACAGAATAGTATATTGGTTCAACTTTAAGCAGAAATGCATCATGCCGAAATGCCTCTCACACAGTTTGCAAAGGGTGCCAACAGAAGACATAGACATGTGTTTCATCCTACCAGGACTCATCAGTATGCCTCATCTGTCTGACACCCCAGTGGAATGAACCAGCTATCCTAAGATGGTCTGTCTGGGTTATGTTGTGGTGAACCCAATTAAAACAAAAAACTATTTAAAAGACAAAGAACCTCTGTGCGCAAGCACTGAGGCAATGGTTACCCCAAAGGGCATTTGGCTGGGAAGCCAAGTTTCAAAGAAATACAAAATCACACATGCCCCCATAATGCAAAGCATCATGGGCTGCATATGCAAATCACCAGAAAATATTATACTGGTTCAACTTTAAGTAGAAATGCATGGTGCTGAAAGGCCTCTCACACAGTTTGCAAAGGGTGCCAGCAGAAGACATAGACACATTTCATCCTACCAGGACTCATCAGTATGCCTCATCTGTCTGACACCCCAGTGGAATGAACCAGCTACCCTAAGATGTTCATCATTCATGAGGTGGGATCCTAAAAAGGTTATGTTGAAAATTTGGTGAAAATATAAAAAAAATGGCAAAGTTATGAGCATAAGTTTAAAACACCATTGAAATACATTATATGGCACTTATCTTGATTCCTCAGTTCAGGGTTCAGCTTTGAAAAGTGCAGATGTGTCTCGGTCCACAGAGGATGGCATTGTACAACCTCCAATGGTAGGTATAGGGTAAGGAGGGTGTGAGGTGGTCAGTGCTTAGTGGGAGGGTCAAGATGGGGGAGGGGGATGGTGATAACAATGAAGGGCCATTTTCTTTTTTTCAGGTTTAAAAAAAGACATTGAGGGACTTTGTTTTGCAGGAATTTAATTAAAACTATTTTGGAACACTGGGAGTGGGCTTCCCAGTGTCCCAAACTGCTGGGAGGAACTTGTGAATGCCAACACAGGAATTGGGACCCCAACGTCGGCACCTATTGCTAAAATGGGCTTGGGGGAGACATCCAACACCAGGGGTGGGCATCCTGGTGTCAGAATATACAAAAAGTAAAAATTTTACTCTTTCAGGACACAGGGTGGGATCCCCAGTGTCCCACACTGCTTGGAGGGTTGTAAATACTGACATAGGTTTACTCCCTCCCACCCTTCCCCACACCTCACCTGCCCCAAGCACATAACTTCCTTTATAGCAGGAGTTCTGACATCACTTCCTCAAAACTGTTAACAACATACACTTGTTCATATCCTTAAAGGCACAGCACACTGAATAGGGGGTAGAGACACTCACAAGCTTGCAAACACTAAAACAGGAACAAAAAAAAACAAACAAAAGAAAAGCATCTGTAACAGGATGGGACACAGACATGTGGGGAGTGGTGCAATGTACTGGCTGTGGAGCAGCAGTCTTCTGGGAGACATTCTGGAAACTGCATTGCTGGCATATTTGCAGGCACCTCTCTGGACTGAGGGAGGAGGTTGCTCATCTCCATGCAGACCTGGCAATGATTCAGAAAACCTGCTCCCCCAGCCAGGGACCACCCTGGCCACCTCCACTACCTCAGAGGTTGGCAAGAAAGATGAGTGGTTGGACCACAGTGGGATCTGGGAGGGTGAGGGTGATGGAACAGAGGTGCATCCCTCCAGTTGTGCCTCTCCACAATTCATTCACCACTCTGGGGGTTCCTCTATGGAAGCACCTACTGTGGAGACCAAGGAGGATGCTGGGAACCTCCACAATGGAGACCCACAAGAGGGTGGCATAGGACCCCACAGGGGAAGAAAACAACCCCTGGTGGGGGACTCAATTGTTGGGGGTTAGAACTGGGGGAGAGGGAAGGGAAAGAGAGGTAAGGTGCCTGCCAGGTGCCATGGCTTGGAGAGACAGGAAATGAATCCTCATGACTGTGGAAGCAGCTGCAAGGGGGAGTGAGCTGGATGTCATTATCCACCTAGGGATGAATGACCTGGCTGAGAATGGGATCAGAGCAGTGCAAGAGGAGTTTGTGGAGTTGGGGAGGGGCCTTAGACAAGTAGAACACACAGTAACTTTCTTGGAAGTGCTACCTGTCTATGGCATGGATGAGGCTAGGGTACTCTGCACTGTGGGATTCAATGACTGGTTGAAAAACTGGTGCAGAGCTCAGGGATTTGGCTTCACTGGGGACCGGAGCTCCACCTGGAGGGATGCAGGCCTATACAGGTGCGATAGTCTGCAACTGTCCTGGAAAGGAACCAGGATCCTAGGTGATAGGTTTAAATGCTTCATTGGCAAGCATTTAAACTAGCCAAGGGGGGGGGGGCACTGAAAAGGAGAAGGAAATCCTAGCCCCCCCAAATCAGGGTAGTTATTGAGGTAAACACCAAGATAGAGCAGTCGATAGGGATAAGGGCAGGAGTAAATGGAGAAAAAGACAAAGGCAGTAAGGACAGGGATGGGGCAAAAAGAAATAAAGCCAGAAAAAAAATGCAGGGTAATTAGGACTAATGCCCATAGTCTAGGTAAAAAGCTCCCCGAAATGGTGGCGTTGATGGAAGAGGGATGCCTGGATATTGTGGCAGTCACAGAAGCATGGTACACAGAGAACCATGACTGGGATGTCAACATACCAGGGTACACAATCTACAGGAGGGACAGGGAGGGAAGAAGAGGAGGAAGAGTAGCTCTCTAAGTAAGGGAAGGGATCAAAGCAACAGAACTAAAGGGTAAACAAGGAGGAGAGGAGGCACTGTGGGTCACCCTGGAGACTGGGCATGGCTCCACAATCCACACAGGGGTTGTATACAGATCCCCATCTCAGGGGGAGGAAATGGACAAGGAAATGATAGAAGGCATCCTTGGGATGGCAGAGAAAGGTGAAATATTGCTGATGGGGGACCTGAATATGCCAGATGTTAACTGGAGCACCTTTGCTGCAGCCACATGCAAGAGCAGGGCCATTCTCGATGCCTTACAGGGGCATGCCTCAAACAACCAGTTTTGGAACCCACTCAGGAGGGAGCAGTCTTAGACCTGGTACTCTCAAATGGGGAAGGAGAGATGATCTCTGATCTTGAAGTGGGTAGCCATTTGGGAACGAGCGACCACCAAACAGTGTGGTTCATGATAAACTTAACTGTAGAGTCAAGCCACACAAAAGTGAAGGTACTGGACTTCATGAGGGCTGATTTTGTCAAAATGGGAGAGTGCCTCAGAAAAGCACTAGCAAACAGGCAAGATGGTGGGGTGGAACAACAATGGGGAAACAAAAACTGCCATCACAGAGGCAACAAGCCTTTGCGTAAAGCAAATAAACAAATTAATATGAAAGAAAAAAACAATATGGCTCTCAAAAGAAGTGGTGGGGAAGGTAAGGGAGAAAAAGACAGCATTCAGGAAGTATAAGGAAACACAGAAGAAGCAGGATAGAGAACTGTACCAGTTAAAGCAGAAGGAAGCAGGGAAGGCAGTCAGAATAGCAAATGCCCAAACTGAGGAAAAGATAGCCAACTTAGTTAAGAAGGGTGACAAAACCTTTTATAGGTACATTAGGGAGCAAAGAAAGACGAAGGCAGGGATACTGAGGCTGAATAAAGAGGAAGGTGGTTGGGCAGACAGTGACAGTGAAAAAGCAGGGACACTGAATGAATATTTCTGCTCAGTATTCACAATGGAACAGCAGTGAGGGAGACCTGATCCGGTCAATGGAAGCACTCTGGATAGGGGGGTTGATATTAGTACTTTCACAGATGAAAGGGTTCTGAAAGAACTCTTAAAACTGAAGGTGGATGAAGCAATGGGGCCTGATGTGATTCACCCCAGAATTCTAAAAGAACTGAGAGAAGAATTAGTAACACCACTGATTACCCTTTTTAATAAATCATGGGAGGATGGTGTGGTACTTGAGGACTGGAGAAGGGCGGATGTGATTCCCCTTCACAAAAGTGAGAGCAAGACAGAGGCAGGAAACTACAGATCTGTCAGTTTCAAATCAAAACAAATCAAATCAAATCATCTTTATTTTTATAGTGCTTTCAAAACCAAGGCGCTGTACATAAAAACCATATAAATAAAAATAAAATTCTAAAACAAACATTAAAACAAATCATCCATAACTAGAAAGTTAAACTAAATAAATATGTCTTCAACTCTATTTTAAATCTATCGACAGTTGGGCATTATCTCAGCCAATGAGGCAGAGAATTCCACAGGGTTGGCATTGAAAAAGCAAAGGCATGAGATCCTGATGTCTTTAATCGAACCATGGGAATCTCCAGCAATCCCTCGTTGACCTCAGTGGTAGGGAAAATAATGGAATCACTTCTGAAGGAAAGAATTTTTGAGTAATTAGAGGCCAGTGAGGCACAAGGCCCAAGGCAACATGGATTCATAACAGGAAGGTCATGTCAAACAAATCTAATTGATTTCTTTGACTGGGTGACCAAAGTAGTAGACCAGGGAGGGGCTGTGGACATTGTCTACCTAGACTTTAGTAAGGCATTTGACACAGTCCGGCACAAAAGATTAATAAACAAATTAGCCAGCCTGGGAGTGGGTCCCAGGGTGGTAGCCTGGGTAAAACACTGGCTGGACAACAGGACACAGCAGGTAATAGTAAATGGAGTCCACATTGAAGAAAGGAGGGTTACTAGTGGGGTACTGCAGGGCTCAGCACTGGGGTCAGTCCTTTTTAATGTCTTTATAAGTGACATTCTGGAGGGACTGGAGGGGAAGGTATGTCTCTTTGCAGATGACACAAAAATTTGAAACAGGGTTGATACGCAAGTGGGATAGAAAGGATTAAAAGGGACTTGGCAAGGTTGGAGGAATGGTCAAATGTATGGCAGCTTAGATTCAACACAAATAAGTGTAAAGTAATGCACCTGGGAAACAAAAACCCAGGGCAAGAGTACACAATGGGGGGTGAGATACTGACAACAAAAAAAATGGAAAAGGACCTGGGGGAGTCATATTAGATGACCTAAAGGTGGGCAAGCAATGTGAGAAGGCAGTAAGGAGGGCTGGGGGGATACTGGGATGCATAGGGAGAGGCATCACTAGTAGAAAACAGGAAGTTGTTGGCCCTCTGTACGGACAGTTAGTAAGACCACATCTGGAGTACTGTGTACAGTTCTGGAGACCCCATCTCCACAAAAACATAGACAGGGTGGAGGCTGTCAACATGAGGGCAACCAAAATTGTGCAGGGTCTGCATCAGAAGACATATGAAGAAAACCTAAAGGAGCTTAAGATGTATAGCCTCAAGGAAAGGAGGGAGAGGGGGGACATGATAGAAATGTTCAAATACCTCAAGGGAATCAACAAAGTCCAAGAGGGTAGCATCTTTCAAAAAAAAGAGATGTGCAAGAACAAGAGGGCACAATTTGAAGATAGAGGGGGGGATGGCTCAGAGGTAATGTGAGAAAGTATTTCTTCACAGAGAGGGTTGTAGATGCATGGAACAGCCTTCCTGAGGAGGTCATAGAGTCAAAAACAGTGGTGGAATTCAAGAATGTATGGGACAGACATAAGGCAATTCTAGTGGTTGGTAGGAGAAAGTAGGCTGTTGGTTAACTAGGATCTGCAGCCAACTGTTAGGTAGGGAAATAGGCAGACTAGGTGGACCAAGCGGTATCTTTACCTGCCGTCAAATTCTATGTTTCTATGTTTCTATGACATGGGGATTGGGCCCCCAATGTCGGCAACAATGTGCTGTGTGGGAGAGTGGGGGGCATCCCACACCAAGGGTGGGCATCCCGGTGTCGGAGTATACAAATAAATTAAAAAAAATAAGCAAATATATATACACTGCCACTGGGGACTGGAGCCCCCAGTGTGCAGATAATTCACATATCTGGACTGTGTAGTACAGTACAGACTGCATGCTCATTGACTCACGCTGTGGACCAATGGGCGACAACCCCTACCATATGGTGTCAGTCGGTGGGTGGCGGGGCGGCAAGTGGGTGGGGAACTGCCGCCCGCCGCTAACTGGGGGGGGGAGTGGGGCAGTGGGGCTCAGTGGGTAGGTGGGGAGGGGGGTACTGCGGTACTGTTAGACCACCAGGGTTGGTGTGGTGTGGCATTATTTTGTACTGAAGCCAGCGATCGGGCTGCAAGCAGTCCACTGGACCACCAGAGGTATAGGACTGCTTTTAATCTAACATATGCCCACGATCAGGCTGCGAGCAGTCCACTGGACCATCAGGGATATTGAACAATTATTTAATTCTACATATGCCCGCAGTCGGGCAGTGGGGCACATTGCTGTGATGTGCAGGGGGCATCGGTCCCCGACAGCTGCTGCCTGGCAGGGCGCCAGGCACAAGTCACCAGGGATCAGTGCACCTGCATGCAAATGGGGCCATAATGACATGCAAATGGCCCCATTTGTGCCTTGCATACATTATGGCCCCATTTGCATGTGCACTTTTGAATATTGCGGTTGTTGCACATAGCGCAATGGATCTTGTGCTAGCGCACCCCCCTGCTCCGCTCTGGCTGCTTGTGCTGGTGCAGTGCCACTGCGCCATGTGCACAGCTGGTGGCCAGGGTGCGATATTCAATGATGCTGTGCCATGGCGCAGCCCCGTTGTATATCACCCTGTCAATGCCCCTGCGCAGCCAAGTTGCACTGTGCCCAGGTTTGCGCCACAGCCTGGCGCAGTCTGAATATCTGGGCCCAAATGTTCAACTTAGCCTTCTTCAGTCCATGGTGTTTCACACTGTGACAAACAAGCAGGACAACAGTCCTAACACTGGTTACCCTTGGGAGTCCCCAATCCAACAGGTACAAAGTTACAAATATTTGGGGTTATAGGTGGACAAATTTTTAAACTGAAGTATGCACATTAATAGCTTAATTAAAAATGTGGGGGAAACTGGGTGTGTTATATCGGGCCAGACCACTATTGAATATCAAAGTAAGAAAAAAGATAGTTACCTCTATGATAATCCCCATGTTTGACTACAGTGATACAGTGCAGCCCTCTTAAACGCATACCCTTGGGACCAGCAAAAGTATGCATTTAAGAGGGCTATGCATTTATCATATCTTGTATTCTTTTAATGGTGAGCGCAACCTGCAGTATGTGCCAGGGGCCTGAGTAGGGAAAAGAAATGCCAGCAGCACTTTAGTGCTTCTATGGTTGGAATAAAGTGATTTGTGACATGCTGTGGCATTCTTTAGTCTGATTACTGTGTGAAGGAGGGTGCTTCTGGGATTTATGTAAAGTGCATCTGTGACATTCTTTGGTGTTCTTTGCTTTGATTTCAGTGTGAGGGGCAGGGTGCTTCTGTGACTTGGGTTTGATGGTTAAAAGGTTGACATAGGTGATTAACGCCCAGTTTTAATAGGGCAGACCATTAGCAGACAATGTATTGTTAATTAGTAAGGCAGCTACATGCAGTGTCAGTAAAATAGGGCCAGTCATTCCACACTTGAACAACAAATCTAAAGGAAAAATATGCATTTAAAAGGACTCCTTATATGCATTTAACAGGTCTATTTAACATAGGAAGTATAGCAAAAAAATCGGGACTTGGAAATTTTATGCAATTAAGCGGGCTATGCGTTTATCAGGTATGCGTTTAAAGAGTTGCTGTCTATTTACTCATTGCGTTTTTGAAAATAAATGTTTTGCACTTGATGTCACTGTACTTTGTGTAATATTTTACCAGTTTTCTGTAATGTATGAATTACTGACATTTTTTTTAAATGTTTCCAAGAACCGCCGAATCGTTCACTTCAAAAATCAGTTTCGGCCATGGAATTTGCAGTGACGTGTATAGGGGAAATTTACATACCACGCAGCGCACTGTTCCATTGATTCAACCTGATTCAAGGTGGGAAATTTATAACTGAGGTAAACAAAACAGTATTTACCTCCGAATCTGTGATCTATTTCAATGTTAGTGTAGCCCCTTCATTTTTAGCTCTGATATTGACAAGCATTGATCAAATGGTTATGTCTGTCAACCTCAAACATTGGTTACCAAATAAATAAAAAAAAAATCACGGCTGCTTTCCATGAGAATCTGCTGAGGTTGATCATTTCCCTTTGAGTCACTTTTAGGGGAGCACTGCGATATACAACTATCGAGCAAATACAATTATTTAATCCTGATCTCCCTATGATATCAAAAATAATTTTAATAGATTAACCCATCCATCAGTTACTGTCTGAAGAGTTAGATATTTGTAAGTCAGCTTGTTTGTTGGGTGAATGATTCAAAGAGGAGAAGGGGAAGGAGGGAGGGACAGATCTTCTTTCACTGGTAGCATTCCCACAGATGAAAAATGTGATAAAGCACTGAACTTGCATGTGAGAGCCATGTGGTGAACGATAGCATGATCCCAAGATTGTATTGCACCCTCAATAGAATACCATTGGGAACAGTGTGCTAACGTCGCGTTTTGTGGAAATGTCCCTTATACCAAGATGTCCCGCAGTCCTCTACGAATGTCATTTTTTAATTTTTTTTTATTTTAGTCTTTGGTAACCAGGTAAGGCCCACAAGGCACAAGTGTCTGTTTTCAGGGGCAACCTGGGAGCACTGGTCGGTTAAGTGACTTGCTCAAAGTCACACAGTATGCAAGTGGAAGTTGTGAGACTCAAACCCAGGTCTGGTCTGCTGGATGTACCAAGCGCATTCACAGCTCATTACTCTATCCTCTAGGCTATACTACCAGCCCAGTCATGATGTCCTTTGCTGTGTTTACATTGATCACCCTGGAATTTCCTATACTGGTAAAGTGATGGTGGTGGGGTGAAGATAAATAAACAAAGAAAGAAAGAGAATCCTGAGAGAGAGAGAGAGAGAGATGCACTGATTTGTGTGTTTGTGTGTGTGTGTGTGGGGGGGGGGAGTGATATTTTGGATTGACAGGTGTATTCGGTATATCCTGCTTCTCAAAATAAGAACATTTTTTTTAATTGTTAGTGCAGAGATTCTAGGTCTGATGAACATATTGTCTCCTGATCTCCTCAAATGAATGTTGTCACTTCATTTCCTCAGACACGTGTCTCGGTAGTCTACACAGTTTACCACTCACTAAAGTGTTTTCTCATAATCAGTCTATAGGAGTAGGGGTTACTTTGGAGAGTGTCTTAAATCAGTAACATCTCAAATAAAAACTTAATTATTTGGCAAATTTAAATAGAACCAAACTGTTACCTCTGTTAATCTTTTTGTATGCCTTGCACCTTGGTATTTAATATGGGAGGTCTTGATTCAGTAGTAGAAGAATCAGCATTTATATAGAGCTTCTAATACACAGTGTATACCACAGCATTTTACAAACAGTGATAGACTGGTAGTAATGTAAATGCAGGTGTAATGGTGGTCATATTCACATTATCACCAATACACACAACCTGTTCAAGTGAAATAATTTAGTTATGGGAAGGCTACTGTTGGCCTGGACACCAGGAAAATCATATACTGTACCATGTGATGAGTGCCCTGGGCTCTTTTAATTCCATTTGGACACTAACCAGGTCACTTTCATTATTGGTAGAATTGATATCTGTTTAAAGTCTTGTTAGAAGGACAGCACAAACCAACACTACAGAACCCATCAGCTGCTTCCCCCAAAGCTTACCCCCACTCACCACAATCTTGTCATGCAGCATCTCATAGATTAATTTAAATCCCGCTGCTTTCCCTACATTTTATCCCCCTATCCCTGTCATCCATCACCTCATAGTCTTACCTCAATCCTGGTTATTGTCATATATATATATATATATATGTATATATATATATATATATATATATATATATATATTAGAGGCAAAAAATCCATTTAATGCATTAGTTAAGGATGTTCCACACTGACGAAAATGAGAAATTCGGTGTTAGATTTAGAAGCCCCTTTGGACCCCCGCTCACACCCCAACTGGCATCGTGGTGCGCATTAGGGTTGTCAGCCATAACTCTCACCCCATTACATGTGTAAAGAAGCAGAGGTGTAGGAGAATGGGATGAGAGTTAGGACCGACAACACTAGTGCGCACCCCGATGCCAGTTGGGGGTGTGGGCAGGGTGGTCCAAGGGGGGCTTTCAACCCTAGCACCGAATTTTCTCTCTTTTGTCGGTGTGGAGCAACCCTAACTAATGCAATAAACAGAGTTTTTTGCCTCTAATTTCCCTTCTTTTTGAGAATGATAACGAGAAATAGTGAATGTAATGCGGCGGCGGGCCACATGATGTCTTGTCACTTAGTAACATTGTGCCCGCAAACGCAAATGGTAATGTGCATGGTGATGCAAAGCAAAACAGAAAGAGAAACAGTAGTGTAGACAGAAATGTTAAAAACAACACAAAAGCAAGCGCAAATGAAAACGCAAAGGGTAACACATGAGGTGGCGTAGATGTGAACGTTAAGTGAAACGGGAACGGAACCGCAAGTGGAAATGGTAACGGTAACAGTAATGTAAGCGCACAGGCTGGTTTTCACCAAAAGCTGCATAGAGAAAGACAGTAAGTACAAAGAATGTATGGATAATAATGGTTCTTGGAGCAGAAAATAAGGAGTTGGAATACTAAATTGCTTATATCTCAGGAACAGTACAACGTAGAAAAATTTTTTTAAAGTCACATGATTTATGACTTTCCTGGCTAGTTTTGTAGGGCTAAGTATTTTTCTGACAAAAAGTTTGTATCACGCACCATTTCCGAGATACAGGCCCTGAAAGGCGCGGCGAACGCCAGTAATGTTATCCTATGGGAAAAAAGAGAAGTTCGGAGTGCCATAACTTTGGCTCCCTGTAATATTTTTTCACCAAACTACAAAAAGGCACATGTGTGGGATGTTGGCTGTGTTCTGTCCAAATTTCAGCCCAAAAGACCAAACCGTTATTTTGCAGCAGGGCGCCAAAGGATTCCTGTAATGCGTTGGATGCCGTAATGCTACCCTATGGGAAAAAGTGTCAGCTTTGGAGTGCCGTAACTTTGCCGTCATGTAAAATTTTTTAAACAAAACACTGAAAGACACATCTGTAAGATGTTATCTGTGTTTCTTCCAAATTTCAGGCCAAAACACCAAACCGTTCTTTTGCAGCAGGGTGCCAAAGAATTGCTGTCATTTTCCCACAGCATAGAAAAGTACTGTCGAAGTTTGCGAAAGCTTTCGCAAATTCATTCGACAGTGTCGCAACTGCAACAGTACTTTGTGAAAGTACTTTTTCCAGACATTGGAAAAACATACTTCTGGGGTGTTTTACCCCAAAATAAAGACATGGCTAGCATCCTCAGGGTCCGACTAGGTAAAAACAAAAAGAATTAGGTTGCTAGAGGGTCCCAATTTTAAATGTCAAGCATTTTTCTGATCGCTAACTGAAAACAAAATGGCGAATTTATAACAGTAAAAGGGCCATCTGCGAAAGTAAAAACTGCATTTGCGACACTGTCAAACTTTTTGTTAACTTTTCCCATTGACTTATAATGGGAACTTGTTTTTTGAATAACTTTTGAACCGTTTAATATTTTTTCATGAAATCTTCAAAAGGCACATCCGGGACCCTGGCCGCACGTTCCCTGAAGATTTCAGACTGGTCGCACAAACCGTGCAACCTGTAGAGACGACAGTAAAATTCCAGAAAAGCATAAACGGGCGCACAGATCACGCTTAATAATTCCGCAGCCGTATATGCGACTGGTACAAAACTTGATAGATCCCAAGGTGTATGGGTCTTGATCGTGTATTCCAAATTGCAGGCAAGTCTGTCAAACAGTTGCAAAGTTATTAAGGTGCAGAATTTGGGGTTTAACATGTAAATGGCTCCTCAACCCTAACTATAGTGGCACTACCGTGCCACTATAATATATATATATATTGATGCAATAGGGATGGAGACAGAGTATGCTAAATCTGTTTATATGAGTAACCGTGTACATAAATTTCACAAATTTAGGTGGAAATTATTTCTGTGAGATAAGCAGCTCTTAAAGGGGCAGTCATGGAGACCAACAGTGCACTCACATTCTACCCTGTTTTAAACCTGCAAAGATACAGAACACCAGCCTGTGGGGGGAGGACACACACACACACACACACACACACATATATATATATATATATATATATATATATATTCAACCCTTTAACATAACATACTACTGACTTATGTCAGTCCTGATTTTAACCCCACAGTTGATCCGACCACGCTGTCACCCAGAATCTCCAGGAATAACTTGTATCCCAGTGCTTATTCCACATCTTATCCCCTCTCAGTGTTGTCACCCATCACTGTATGTACATAACTAAAGCCTGCTATTTCCCCAAAATTACTATCCTCCTCAAATCCTGTCACCAGGCATTTCAGGGACTGTACTGACCTCAATACTTTTGTTTACCCTACATCTCAACCCAACCCACCCCCAAGCCACCCTTCCAGTCCTGTCACCTGGCATCTCAATGATTTACCTAAATACAGGTGCTTCCCAAGCAGTGTACAACCCCACCCATCAACATGCTTCTCAGAGACTTAACTTAATCCTGGTGCTTACCCACCAGCTTACCCTTCTCACAACATACCTCTATCACTGATTTTCTCTACTCAGCTTCGGCATTTTCACCCTGTTTACTGTGAACATTTCTCAGTTCAACTACTCATCACACAGCTCCCCCCCTCCCCACCACATCAAGGCACTGACTCTCGGCATGACATGGATTTAACTCAATAAATGTGTAGACCCCACAGCTTACTCACCACCCTTCTATGTCAAGTAATATCTCATGGACTTGTATCCATCTTGTTGCTTCTCTCAAATATTATCTCCCTCAACCACATGACCCTTCATCTCAGGGACTAAACTCAATCATAGTGATTATCCTATATGTAATCCTCCAGCACTTTCACATAGCATACTATTGACTGAAGTCAATCCTGGTTTTCCCCCCGCAGCTTAGGTCCCAAGCAGACATCCAGAATCTCTGGGAGCAACCTCAGTCCCGGTGCTTACTCCACATCTTATCCCCTTTCAGTATTGTCACCCATCATCTTAGCCACATAACTAAATCCTGATAGTTCCCCCATAATTCCCCTCTCCTTCAAACCCTGTCATCCAGCATCTCAGGGACTGGTATGACCTCAATCCCTTTGTTTACCCCACATCTCACCCAGCATTTGATGTACTAGTATCAATCCCACTGTTTCCCCCACAGATTATCTCCCTTGTAATGTCAACCCTCATCTCAGGGATTTATATCAATCAATGTGGTTCCCCAACAGCTTACCCCCAGCCCTGTCACCCAACATCTTATGGCATCACAAAAAAGCTGGTGCCTAACATACAGCTCACACCCTCTAGCCCTGTCACACAGCATATAATCGATTTATGTCAACCCTGATAATTCCAGCTCCATGACAGGAAGAGCGTACCTTGGTTTAACATCTTATCTGAAGGATGTCACATCCCATCAGTACAGCACTCACCAGCTGCTTCCCCCACAGCATAACCCCCCACACACACACACACTCTCCATTCTCACTAACAATCCTGCCGTGTAGCATCTCATGGACTAACCTAAATCCTGCAGCTTTCCCCACAGCTTATGCACCTATCCCTGTCATCCATCCTATCATGGTCTTACCTCAAGTATGGTGCTTACCCATATGTGACAATCCAGCCGTCTCTCATATCATCTTATTGACTAATGACAGTCTCGGTTCTCACCAAATATTGCTTTGCCCTCCCACCCAATCCCCCACCCCAACAGCAACCTCCACTGTGCCCAGAATATCATGGAATTACCTCAATGCCATTGCTTAATGAATAGCTTTCAACTATCCCAGTACTGTCAACTAGCATCTCAGGCACTTGAATTAATTCTGGTGATTCCCCATAGTTCCCCCACCCTCAACCAAGTTATGTAACCCAGCATCTCCTGTGTTTACCTCCATGCAGGTTATTCTCAATGAGTTTACAGGCCCAATGACTTGTACCTGATGTAGCATGCTAGCCACCACCCTCTCACCACCCCATTCTGAAATGTTTTTTTCTGGCATAATAGTTTCAAGTTCCCGCTGAGGTATGTAATTCTTTTACTCCTTCTTTTTTATAGCTGAATTCATGACTGTCTATTCATTTGTGGTGTTTATATAACATGATAGTTTGGGCATAGTTTTGACACTTAATTAAATGAATTTAAAGTTTAGTGTTCTCTGATGAATAGCTTCTTATATGCTTCAAATTTTTAAACGTGAATGTTTCCATTAGTAAATTTTCTGAAATGTTTCTTTAACTTCCATTACAGAATGTCTAGTGTTAGGTCAAGAATAATTCCAGTAGTTGGCAATGATGGGACTGATTCAGATTCCACCAGTATTAATACTAGTGAATCTGATACCACTAGTACTGTTGTTTTTCATGTCAACAACAGTGATTCAGATGGTGAAATAGAGTTTGGTTCACTGACAGTTATGCCTTATTGATTTGAACCAGCAGCACAGCCAAGAGTGTTAACATCTACTGCCGCTCAAGTCTCACAATCTGAAAGTTTTTCTGTCCGGACTGAAAACACAGACTGGTATGTGACTCAAATATGTTTGCCGCACTGTAAATAATATCTGTTAAATATTTTCAACAATAATTACGGAATAGTTCCAAATTTCTGTAAAATTAGTTATTAAAATGATCATAGGAGGTCATCTTGCCCATGTACAGGTCCCTGTTGAGAATGAACCTAGAGTACTGCATGCAATTCTGGTGCCCAGCTTAAAAAGGGACATCAAATTACTGGAGGGGTACAGCACAGGGCCACAAAAAATGATCCTATAGTTGTGGGGCAGACCATATTAGGAGATACTGAGATAACTCAATCTGTATACCCTGGGAGAGAGGGGGGAGGCAATTGAGACCTTAAGTACCTGAAGTGTTTGAACAAAGTAGACAACAGGTGTATGTTCTATCTGAAAGGCAGAAGGGAAACCAGGGGACTCTCTATGAACATGGAAGTGTACATGTTCAATAGAGAACTGAGGATGCACTATTTCACATAAAGGGTGGTGACAGGGTGGAACGCGCTGACAGATGAAGTTGTTTCACTGCAGAGTGTAAGGGGCTTCAGAAGGGGTGGGACAGATTCAAGGGGAGGATACACATTGGGATGGAGTGAGAGATGTGGGGGAGGGCATATGAGGGGAGGGGGGTAGATGTAGTCTAATGGACTGAAGTGTTGCACACTCGAGCAGACTAGAATGACTGAATGACCTGTATCTGCTGGCAATTTCGTATGTTCATATGTTTGTATGTAATATAGTAACAACATTATATTACACCTTGCAAAACAAACAATATCATACACTGTCACTTACTTAGGTCCTGCTGAGCTAGCCTGGGCATATGTGTGATTTGTAAGTACTTATTAATTGAGAAATTCATCTAAGTTGTGCTGCTTATACTCACAGGTGCATCTTTGACAACTGTATTAATATTCCAGAGCCGCCAAATAATATATGCTACAGAGAAATACCTGAGGTGATGTCGGTTTTACAATTATCGCAACATGCTGGTGATACTCAAATACCAGTCTACATAACAGTACACCCTGGATTTGAGGGTGTATGCTTAAATCGATGGGTGTTGGAGACTGCATATTTTCAGTTTAGACAAGAGTACACTCAGGATGCTGAACAACCAAGACTTCTGCATGAGTAATCATGTTTTATTAATTATTCTTATTAGAAGCCATGTTTATGATGGTAGATCTATTCTGTTTGAAAGGGTACTGATGGAATATAGTTCTGATTGTAGGATGACTCTTTTTTCTCATTCTGTGATGTGGTTTATTACCAGGATAGCTATGCATCCTGTAGGGGCCTACTGGGTCAATCTACCCCTACTGAAGATCGGGCCAGTGTGGCCAGTGAAGTGGCTAGTCAGAAGAAGGACCTGCGATGCACCCACCATCATGCGCCATAGTAACCTATTTTCCCCTTCCATATTTCTAATTTTGGAGATAGGGTGTGCAAGGCCCACTCCATGTCTCCCATCCCCTCATCATAGAAGGAGCACAGTCTCTTCGACACACAATCCTTCTTCTCCCCTTCTGTCTCCCAATAGCCGTGTTCGATCCCAAACACGAGTCACGGTCATAGCAAGAGATAAGGTGACCACTACCTCAGCGTTACCAGGTCATCTTTAGACCATGTTTCGATGGTTAACATGTGATTATCAGTCACTACAAAGATGCCTCCCTTCTACTTTAAAGTAACCTCAAAGAAGACTGTCCTCAAACATCTTAATTCCATATCAGACAGTACCACTGTTGGTTCTGACTGCCTTGAACCTAAACTCTGAAAGCTTGCAGCTCCATTAATTGCAGGTCCACTGTCCAGGATCCTCAATCTGTCCCTGTGTGAAGACGTAGTGCCTGACATATGGAAACTGGCCAGAGTCATGCCAGTCTTTAAAAAAGGTGACAAAAAAGATATAGCCAATTATAGACCAATAGCTATACTGTCTGTACTAAATAAAGTCCCGGAAAGGCTCATCTCTGCTCAGATCTCAGAACACCTTACTAAGTACGACCTCCTCCACACAAACCAACATGGCTTCAGAAAAGGCCATAGTACTCAAACTGCTCTACTATAGCTGACAAATGATGTTCTCCAAGCCATGGATCAGGGTCAGCAAACTGGTGCTGTTTTCATTGATCTGACGAAAGCTTTCAATCTTGTAAACCACCCTCTTCTGCTTGCAAATTTCCAAACCCTCGGTTTCTTGACTGGAGTCATAACTTGGTTCCATAGCTACCTAGCAAACAGAACTCAAGCTGTAAAATTCAGTTTGGCCGTCTCCAAAACAGCAGTTATTACTGTTGGTATACCACAGGGATCTATCCTCGGACCCCTCCTCTTCTCAATTTTTATTAATCATATAATATATCCTTCTGTTCATCGTTGCTATATGCCAGTGATCTTGTTCTTTACACTAGCCCTGATAATGTCCATTCTATAATCACCAGCTCTCTGTGGACCTATGAAATATTCACTCCTGGATCACCAAAAACAAGCTTGTTCTCAATACTGGAAAGACCCAGGCCATGCTCTTTGGATCCTCTATCAAACTAAAACAGCGTTGTGAATTTTTCCGGGTCTCTTGGGCTGATGACTCCCCACTGGAGATGGCAACTTCTTTTAAATATCTGGATGTCTTGTTCAACGAATCCCTCATTTATGATACCCATGTAACTGCCTCTTGCATGGCTGTAAATGCCAAACTAGGCTTAGCCTACAAAACAAGGCATATTCTCACCTCTTCTGCTAGGACAGCCATTGCAAGTGGAATCCAACTCCCGTCACTCTCTTATGGATCTGTAATCTATACAAATGCATCTAAGGCTACTCTTCATAGGTGGGACACAACTTACAACAATATATGCAGTTATACCTCTGCATCCCCTAGATTCAGACATCACTGCCTATTGTATTCAGACCTAAACTGGCCCTCCCCATTACACATCGGCTCCTCTCTCTGAGGAACCTTATAGACAGTATGCTGTGATCCAGTATGCCTAACTATCTTGCCTCCTTGCTGACCCCCCAGCCCATCTCATACGGTCTCCGATCCTCTGACATCTCCTTGCTTAGTATCCCCAGATGTAGAACTACCAAGGGAAAATCAGGTTTCTTGCATGTAGGTCCCAATTATTGGAATTCACTGCCCCAGACATATGCCTGGCCCCTAACCATGCTACTTTTAAGAAAAGGCACCGCTCCCTCTTTACCACATGTGTTCATTGCATCTGCTTCAACCTACCATAGGTTGTAGCTCTCTTTGGCCCAGTTGCTCACTGTTTCCTCCTGTTCCGTGGTGTGAGCTGGCACCCTGCTCTTCAGCCTCCCCTATATTTTCTCTCCTCCCCTCAGTCTCCTTATTATTTCTATGCTCCCCCCTCTTTTCCCATTCCCTCTCCTTCATGCCTTCTCACTCTTGCTAGGCTGTATCTCAGCATTTACCTCCCTGCATCCTTCCAATTAGCTGTTTTTAGTTTCTGCCAGATGTAATGTAATGTTACCCTGTAGCAATTGTTCTGCACTTTTAAATGTTGATATTACTATTACTGATTACACATGGGCACTTACCTTCTATTTGTATAATTACACTTCTGTGTGCCTTAGTACAAATATAGTCTTAAATTTGTCTCACCTCTGACTGTGATGCATTTGCATATTTCCTGACACTGTATCTTGTGTATTTCTGTCTAGCTGTGTTGTTGACCTCCCGGGTCATACCTGAAAATAGTCACTCTTGTGTCTAGTGCACCTAGTCAGTCATCAAAATATAAATAAATAAATAAATAAATAAATTATGCAACTTGTGAGTTACTGTCATGCCTACTACTAATTGAAGCTAAATTAAATATTTGGAGTCTGACCTTTCTATTTCCACTATATTTAAGCAATAAGGCATGACCAAGGGTTATGTTACTGGTCTGTTAATCACCCACTAGGGATGTAATGTGGCATGAGGCATAGCCGAGTGCCACATGCTCCTAGAGGGTGATTAACTGATTATTAACATAACCCCTAGGATTGCCTTATTGTTATTATAATAAAATGTTTTTTTTTAAACAGTGCTAAACCTTTTTTATAATATAGTTAAGCTCTACATGTTTGTTAATAAAAGATTAACATGAGGCTGTTAGAATGTTTTCAGCCAATCAGAAAGCTCCATTTCTAAGAGCCTTTTTATAATTATATATAGCTATAATTAGATATTTGGTATAATATATTCCTTATTTGTTTGAATTTCAGGAAATATAGGTATACCTCATACAGGCAATTTGTAAGATGGTGCTGGGGCTAGCTCAGCAGGCACAACAGAGTATCACTCCCAGCATGTGTCATGAAGAAGATACGAGAAGAGTTTCCATATGGAGAGGGCCCATATCATGGTTTTTGAATAATTTAGCTTAATGCTAGCTACATATTGATAGAGCTACATGATGACAAGTGCATAGCATTAAAAAATGTATATTTTATTTCTTTCCAAATAAAATAAATATGCAACATTTTATGCATTTCATATTTAAAAAGTTTGTATTGTGAAATTTACAGTAACTTTGAAAATGTTATTGGTATATCACATAAAAATGCTAGCAATAACAGATATTCCAGTTCTAATATTTTCAGAATTAATATCATTGCAGTTTTATGCTTGCATAAGTTGGAAGCAAATAAAATAATACTAAAGCAACTCATCTCTTCTGTTTACTTGTTAAATTGTGTATAGTAAAACTGAACACACTTACAATCTATAACTATCATTGAGAGTTGTTAGCTTAACACAGACATATTCTGAAGGCAATAGTTAGAAAATGTATTTTATATGGCAGTATTTAGAATGACATATACAGTTATATTAGTGCACAATTGTATTATATTCAAGGAACAAGACAAGCAGGATTTACTGTCTCTGGACACCTGGCCACTAAACTCTTTCTCTCTAGACAGCACACAATGACTCCAATTCCTAATGAGCCTAATATCCCTGGTAGTCTAGTGGTGCCCCCCTTCATCCCGTGTTTTAAATATAGAGATGTCAACATCTTTCTGTTCTATACCTCACTAAACCGACTAACATATTTACTTATGGCCTCTTCTTTTGTAATTTTGCATGTGTTAGATGAAGATAGTGAGGGGGGTACTCTTTGACATATTTCATCCATTGAATGGATAAGACTCTTTCTATCCTCCATGTAATCATGTATCAAATTCTTCATTAGAGCTGGAGCATAATCTGTCTAAGTAAACAGAAAAAACATATGTTACCCGGTCATATCCGCATAGTGCTTTATCTTAGTACAGTGACCAGAAAGTAGCAATTACATAATAAGGGCTTGACAACATCATACTGTATGTGAAAGCATTTCTGGACTACAGCTGACATGCACAGACTAGCAGAGTCAGAGTATATCATGTAAACGCTATGCAGCTATGATAGGATGACATCAGGATGCATGTTCACCACCCTTCAGTGTGTGATAATGCAGCATGACATCAACTGGTCATACCTGCATAGTGCTGTACCTTAGTATAGTGACCAGAAAGTAGTACTTACATAATAAGTGCTTGACAACAGCATGTGTGAAAGCTTTTCTGGACCACAGCTGACATGCACAGACTAGCAGAGTCACAGTGTATCATGTAAAATGCTATGCGGCTATAATTGGATGATATCAGGATGCATGTTCACCATCCTTTAGTGTGTGATAATGCATCCTGACATCACCCAGTCATACCCACATAGTGCTGTACCTTAGTACAGTGACCAGCAAGAAGCACTTACATAATAAGTAGTTATGGTCCTCTTTATTATTGTTTATATTCATCAGATGGCAAATCAAAAGTATATGCTGCTTTATATATACTAAAAGCATTAGAACAGAGAATCAGTACATAACCATATGTGGATTTTGTACACTTCTTACAAATGACACTTCCTCCTTTCTTGTGTTTCAGATTATTGAGAATTGAAAATGACCATCTTGAGATACTGATTGCCCATGTTCACTATTCTCATTGTAGTGCATCCCTGCTGGTTGTAAACTGGAAATGATTAAAAAGAAATACTAATTAAGTAACTTTGATAGTTAGTGCTAAATTGTCAAACTATGAATAAGTAATCAATTGGACATAAAAAGAGCACCAGGTGGTTGATCATGACATATTCTCATGGTTGTGGGTGCTCTTATAAATATGAAGTACTGAAAGTAGCGAAGATGGACCATCCAGATATAAGATCAGTATCTTTGCAGCAGTAAAATGAGTTTTTAAAAGCATACCATAATCAAAAGACTATAACATACTAACATAAATTCCTCCCTCCTGAGCAAACATTTATCATCTTCACCCCACCTATTCCTATCCGAGCACCTGCTAAACCCCTCCACTGTAATCCCCCCCCCCCAGGTCGCACCGTGAGACGAGCATCTTTTTGCTCAGTGTGCCTTTCCTGGTAAAACATTTTCAATAAATAAATAAATAAATACCTCTACCAGCTCATCAGAAAGTGCATTCTAGTAATCCACCTCTCTTTCAGTGAAGTACCTCCTCCTCCTCCCCTTCCCCATGCGTCTCCTACCCTCCAGCTTCCAACTGTGCCCCTGGTGACTCATCTGACCCCAGATCATCTTAGTTGCCCTCTTCTGAACCCACTCCAGGAGCAGGATGACCTTCCTTTGGTGAGATCACCAAAACAGCATGCAGTACTTGAGGTGAGGTATAACTCTAGCAGACCCATATGAGGGACAGAATCAAACACCTTACTGAAGACCAGGAAGAGAACATCCACCCGGTTACCCTGATCGAGTGCCATCTTCACCCCCTCATAGAACTCCACAATGCTAGTCTGCCACGATCACAGTTAATCGCATCAATTACCATACAACATTATTGTATGTTTTTATGGCTAAAATTTGAGATCTTACATGATCAGGTATTTATCAAAACAAAAACATCATTCAAATATATATGAATAGTTACCATGCATTCATTCCAAGATATGAAAACACAGTATGTTTTGGAGCGACATGAATTATTAGGCTATGGAATGCTTCTAGACAAGATGTTTGAAATCAGTTGACAGATTCTTCATGTCTTACAGGATTGTCTTATTCAGAATAGCTCTCTCTAGCTTTACAGTACCTTCTTGAGCTACACACTGATGATGACAGACTATGAATTTATGTGCGACAGCACAGCAAGATGAAATAGTGTAACATAGGATATTATACCACCAGTTATTTATCAGTTATTATCTAATCTTACTTTTGTGTTTGGATATAATTCCAAAGGGTGTTGTGTTGGCGGACAAGCTAGACCGATCAAGTGTACTTCACAAAATGGGCGACTAACCCCAATATACACCAATAACCAAAGCAGTGAACGCATGCAAGGTTCAGAATTTAACAGTAAGATCTAAGTGATTTATGTATCACAAGATGCTCAGCATAAACATAGTGCAAAAAAATGTGACACCACTAGTCCAAAACTGTAATACAGTTGAATGATGCAGCTCAGCAACATGGGTAAAAGAGTTGTTTTGCTACCTGTCACAGTCTGAGACTCGTGGTGTTCCATTTCTGAACTACGTTTATGCTGAGCATTTTGTGATACATAAATCACTTGGATTGCAGTTATTAACTCTGCAGGTTGTGTGCATTCCCTTTTTTTGGTTCTTGAACTATGACCCTATAATACCAATTACACATGCGTATGACTATCATAACAACACATATTCAAAATAAATGTATAACAATGTAGCACTGAGTTCAACAAATGACATAAAGCATCTTTAATTTGAAACATGTATTAAAATTAGATAGCATCTATTTGTACAGCTTAACCCCAATACTTGAAATTAATATCATCCATGTTATCACCTTTCCCCCAGTGGGGTAATAAGATTCACCACCCATATACTGATCCCAATATTACTTGAATCCTTTCATGTTTACAACTGCAACCAGAAAGAAGTGCAGGGGCTGCTGCTACGTGTTCAAAAAAGATGCCATATTACCACAGTCTGACCCATGTATAACAGCATTCGATCATACTATATGTGTGCATATATATATATATATAAAATACTGGATGGGCAACTATGCAGAACCAGTGTGTTCTGCCACATAAGGGTTCTGACTCCCTCTGTCCTCGAGAGTGAAACTCGAGATGTCCATGGGACTCAGAACAATGAGGTTGCAAAACAAACTGATTGTGTATGGAGTTGCTTGTCCTGTATTTTTATGCGGTATAGTACTGTGCAAAATATGTGTATCGTGAGTTCTTTTGCTTCCACACTGAAACTGACTCATGCAGTCTCCATGGTTTTTAGAATGCTGTTCTACCACAGTAGAATATAATCAAATTCCATGACATTGTAATTGTGGTAGAACAGCATTTTGAAAGGGATGAAATTCTGTACAGAACAGCAATCCACTATATGCAGATTTACATATAAAAATATCGGACACAAATTGTGTTACAATATTTTACGGTGAATGCAGTATTATAATCATAATAAATGCAATGAAGACTGGGAAAGAAACACATACTTGGTATTAGCCATTGCTTGTCTCTGTCTTTCTCATCAAGTACACCATGTTCGCAGACTGGGAATAGTTGATCGTGCCCTTCATGGACGTTCATAACGTGATTTAATATACTTGACCATTTAGTGACTATGAGTTCATTAGATTTGCCATCGCTAGATGCAGCACACCAGTATAAAGGATTAATAATGGATGACTTCCACAACCCAATGTCTTCACAACCTTTATGTTTACTAATCAAATCAACGTTTTTACCTGTACCTGTAGAGAACAAAATAAATGTCACAGCCATGTTTGTAATATATCCCACTGTCGCACTTCTCTGGGACAAAGGTCCTTTGCATAATGTGCCCCACAATGGATAAACTCACTGCACTGCGACTTCACTTTAGCATCCATCTTGGGCTCCTTCAAGGTTAAAGTTAAGCCACAGCTAGTTGCTGATGCCAGTTGTGACTGCTTCCAATAACCTTCCTTCTTTTAGACCAGCACTTATTCTAACTTTATGCTATACTGACCTTATGCATAACTGTTCTCAGCATGCAAATAACTGTTCTAAGTTGCTAATCATTCTCCTTTACAATTCTTCTAGATCTCTTCCACTCTTTCCCCTCACCCCTCTATGGCTTTCCCCCATCCACCCTCCCACCTGTTATATCTCCTGAGCTCCCTTGCTCACTTTAAAATGCTTTGTCCCATACCTTCTCACCTCTGATGAGGCCCATGGGCTGATGCCATCCCTTACCTTGTTGATTATTAGATATTAGGATGAGTCTGTTCTCATTTTCCTGTAAAGGGACATTTCATAAGACTTCACCCCCCTGTAATATGACCCTTTGAATTCCAGATTTTAATCAAATATGCATCATGGCATATTTTGTACAATGCCACGTGTATCCAGAATGGAACTAGTTCTATATACTGTAATAGTTTATTATATTCCATGTAATATCCCGCTAATCCTTATATAACCTGACTTAACACCAAATTATGACACCGGAAGAAGAAAAAAAATAAGTGCTACATTTAAATAAAATACAGAACAAACATATAAAATAATAAATTAATACATACTTTTAGCAACATTCCACACATCATACTGATGCTTGACATGTCCTAGGTTCTCTATAATCTACTTGGCAATCTGTGTGTGCCTGTCTGTAATAATAGCATCCACGGTCATATTATTGCCATGCTGTAAGAAATTCATTGTACGCTTTAAGCCTTCTAGTTCACCCCATGTGCTTCCCTTTACTTCATTGCTCTGTGGAAGCAATACTGTAAGAAAATGACGATACTAATTACAACATCACTAGCTGTAAACAAGCATTCTGTTTTAAATATAAGAACATCATTATATCTATTTTTGAAATAGATAGGGTAATTACATTCTGCTGGTTGGCTGAAACATTCTGCATGTTATCTCAAGCATCACAACGCACACCAAGGCGTGCGTATATTAGAGTGAGACAGCACAGACTACCGTATATTACCTACTACACATTATGGTCCACTATATACAGCTCACCCCCCCCCCCACACACACACACACACACTCCCCCACAAAAAAAATTTAAATATGTTGATCAAAGTAAGAGAATATATCCACAACAACTCTACTAGTCTATATTGAAAGGTTACGGTGCCAACAGAAAGGAATGCAACTGGATAATTTTCATGCATTGCAAGGGGTTTCAGTAGTATGATGAAGGATGCAATCATGCCATTATGTAAAACACTTGTCAAACAGTGGCTGGAGTATGGAATTCAATTCTGGACTCCCAACTTGAAAGAGGACAGGGAGAGGCTGGAGAAGATACACATAAGGATGCCCAAGATGATCAAGTGGATTCAAAAGAGAACATATGAGGAAAGACTGGAAATACTCGGGTTTTATAATCAGAAAATGATTCTGTAGAGATAGGGTAGGGTTTAAACACTAAGGTATATGAAGGAAATTAGCAAAATGAAAAGGGATAACATCTTCAGGCTGAACTAGAAAAAAACACCAGAGGACATGCTTGTAAGATGGATGGGGAAGATTTAAGGGGGAATGTTAAGGGCATTATTTCACATAGTTGGTGGTACAAATATGGAATAGGTTGCCCTAGTGAGAGTTATGTATGTATGGTTCTTGTAAATATATCGGGAAAGAAAACCATTATTCATAAACCTTTTAAAATGATGATAAAATTAAATGATATGACTACAAATTACCTGTACTAGTTCAATATTAAGGACTGTGGTGATTCTTTCCTCAGTTACAGTATAAGAACCATATTTAGCACAATGGCCAGGGCTGTCAGATCGACAATCACTGGCAATTATTAAATTTCCATCCATGCTTGATAACATTGTAATCAAGTGTTGTTGTTCATTTTTTGAATAATTTAAATAAAGTGGGATGCAGGTAAAGTCTCTGATGCTTAAAAAAAGTTGTACTTGTAATTGTGAGTATTTTCAACAATTGGTGCATCAAAAATATTTTCTTCTGTAAACACCATGAGAAAAGAATAGCACCAGACAGCAGCAGATTGCCAACAGGCATTTGACCAATATATGGCTGACTTGTTCATTTTCTTGTGTTACCGCACAATTATTTATTTATTTATTTATTGAATTTTGATGACCGGGTAGGCCCACTGGGCCACGGAGGTCCCTTTTTCAGGGGCGACCCGGTACTAACAATTACATACAGGTAACAGATCAGTACACTCAGGTAATTATAATGTTATTTAACAAGAAAGACTTCATAGGATTACAAGCGGTAAGTAGTGGAGGACATACAGGCAGTAAGGACATAGGAGTTACACATAATGAAAACATTTTACATATCAAGTACATGTTGGGATTGAGTGTGCTCAAGGTAAAGGCAAGCAGTTGCTAAGGACATATGGTACCTTCCTTATGGGCATAGAGGAAGGGGGATATGTTGGAACATAAGTGCTCCCCATCCTTTGAGGGAGGTGCGTTGACCTACCGGGATGGCTTTAAATGGTCAGGTCCTGTAACATTGGCATATGCTCCTATTGAGCAAGTGTGCCTTAAGCTTTGTCCGGAAGCTGGTGATGGACTCTGCCTCCCGTACCTCCGGGGGGAGGATGTTCCAGATGGAAGGGGTGGTGTACGCGAAGGACATGGTCCTGGCTTTAGTCCTAGTCTTGGGAACCACAAGGAGGGTTTGGCCTGAGGTACGTAGATTCTGTGGGTTAATTTTAATGCTAACAAGACCATTAAGGCTAAGGGGAAGTGTGGGACCCAATAACTTAAAAGTAAGGCAGAGGGTTGGGTAGATGATGCGAGCTTCCTGAGACGGCCACCTGAGCCTTGTTTGGGCCTCACAGTGGTGAATCCTCGGGTGTGACAGAGTGGCAAAGCGAACTATCTTGTTGTACAAGGTCTGCAGCCTGCCTAGCTCTGTCTTGGCCATGCCCTGGAGAAGCGGGGCCACGTAGGTGAGCTTTGGGAGAAGTACACTAGCCGCAATGGCTACCCTAGCTTCGGGGATAATCTGGTCCTTTAGTCTGTAGAGGATTCCGAGTTTCCCATGATTGGCTTTGGTGATTTAATCTATGTGATTTTTTAGTGTGAAGCCTTGGTCCAGGGTAAGTCCAAGGTATTTGGTGGAGGTAACCACCTCAAGTTTTTAACCCCCCCTGGACTGAAGGTGTAGGAGCAGTGACCTCTCAGAACCCAGGAATCTAGGCCCAAACAGCATCACCTTCGTTTTGTTGGTGTTTAAAACCATTTTGTTCAGAGTGAGCCGGTCCTCCATCTGAAGGATGTCCTCTTGGAGGGCTGTCTCCAGCTCTGTTAAGTTATGAGAGGCTCTGTAAATGACCGCATCATCCGCGTACTGGATAATGCTGCTGCTCCCACAGTGTGTGTGCAGCTCATTTATGAACAGCGTGAAAAGAAGGTGGCCGAGTATTGACCCTTGTGGTACCCCTTGTTTGAGTGGTGCTAGCTTGGAGACATTATCCTTCCACTTGACCCTCTGGGTACATCCAGAGAGATAACTCTCAAACCATCCCAGTGCATGGGTGTCAAGGCCAAGTGAGCACATTTTTTGTAGTAGGAGTTTGTGGTTTACCAAGTCTAATGCTTTAGAGAGGTCTATAAAGACCGCGCCTGTACTGACCCCTGAGTCGCTATTGCTCAGTACTTCTGCAGAGAATTTGGTTAGTGCAGTATCTGTCCCATGCTTGGCTCTGAAGCCGTGCTGTGATGGAGAGATTACCCGGTGGGTTTCCAGGTATTCTCGGAGTTGGGAGTAGACTAGCTTCTCCTGTGGTTTCGCAATAGCACATAGCAAGGAGATAGGCCTGTAGTTCCCTATGGGCTCTGTTGACCCTCCCTTGTGTATGGGAATCACTAGAGCCTGCTTCCAAAGCTCAGGTACAGACCCCTCCATAATAGACCGGTTTATCAGCCAGGTAAGGGGCTTAGCTAGTGCTGGGGCTTCATCCTTGAGGATTCTAGTCTGGATCCCATCGGGGCCCCCTGATCCTCTTGAGTGCAGGGATTTAAGGATGTTCAAAACCTCCTTTACCCTAACCAGCCTCAAGTGAAACAAAGGGCGGTCTAGGTCTGGGGGCCACTGTGCATTAGGCTCACTCCTGTTGTCAGGGGGTCCAGTCTTGTATGCATCCAGGTTCGTGAAGTAGTTGTTAAGGGCCTCTGCGATGAGTGATCCCTCATCAATTAATTGCCCATTAGCCATGATTGGGCCGGGTGTAGTTTTTTTGTTCCCTTTGAGGAGTTCATTAATATGCGACCAGAAGAACCTGGGACTGCCTAGGTTAGTTTTTTGAAGGTTGGTGATATAGTCTTTTTTAGCTATCTTTATGGCATGCTTGCATTGGTTTCTAAGGGCCCTATAGCTGGGTAAGTCAGCAGGTAGCATCGATTTCCTGAACTTTTTCCAGGCCTTGTCACGGGTGGACATCAGAGCTTTTAGAGAGGGCAAGATCCACTTATAGCAGCTTCCCTTTACTATGTGGGTTTTCATTGGAGCTAAAAGGTCAGTGATTCTGGTGAGGGTTGTCTGGAAAAATTTAACGGCCTCCTCTAGGTTAGGTAGGTGTCTTATAGGGCTCCAGTCGATGCCATATAAGTAGCCATTGAATTGGTCAGGATGGAAGTTAGAGTAGTCCCAAGTAGTAATCACTCTGGGCAGGACTTTATTCGCACTATTCTTCCAGATGGCAAATATCGGCGAGTGGTCACTCAAGGCATCGGCCAGGGTGCCAGCCATTTTTACATTACTGGGGGTTGAAGCCAGGACCCAGTCAATTATATAGTGCCTTCCCGATTTATGTTTCATTCTGGTCGGTAGAGAGATGACTTGGGCAAGGTGGGAGTCATGTAATATTCCGTTTATGGCAGACTTCGCCTCTTGGGCCCAATTTAGATCGAAGTCACCCAATAAGATAAGCTCAGATGCAGTATCTACTGCTGGGTCCTTCAGGAGCTTGTCCAGAGAGCAGAGCGCATTGGTAGGGGGCTATATGAGCAGCCTACTGTGAGGTGCTTAGCGCCACCTAGTGTGAGTCATAAGAAGATTGCTTCTATGCCCTGGGTCATGCTAACAAGGGAGGATGTAATTGTGTCCTTTACGTATATAAGAACCCCACCCCCCCTTTCGAGGGTCTGTCCATTCTGTAGAAGGTATATCCAGAGGCAGCTACCTCGTGATCCAGAATGTGGGGCTTTAACCAAGTCTCAGAGACTGCTAATATGTCTGGTTTGTATACTGCCAGCCATGCTTGGACTTCATGGATCTTAGGCCTCAGGCTGCAAATGTTCATATGCACCAACCTCAGACCCTTGGCTCCGTCCCAGGCCTTATCTAAGAGAGAGGAAATTGATACATTAGGCGTCCCTGGGCCTGGGTTTGGTTGGATGTCCCCCACCAGTAGCAACAGCACTGCTAGCAAGCGCCGGAGAGTGAGGGTTAGGGGTGGTAAAGCCAGTAAAGTCGGACAGGGGGTTAAGCTTCTAGTGAGGAGAAGGGATCTGTAGAGGATCCCTTTCCTAGAGAATTCATGCGCCACTAGGAGTAAGATGTTGCACCTAGGAGAAGGACAGCTGTAGTGTCTTACTGTGTGCTTTCCCGACCCCTCACGGGCATACGGGGGGCAGTAGACATAGAAACATAGAATTTGACGGCAGATAAGGACCGCGTGGCACACCTAGTCTGCCCATTTTCCTACCTAACAGATAAGCTGCAAATCCTAGTTAACCAACAGCTTACTTCCTCCTACACCCCACTAGGACTGCCTTATGTCTGTCCCATGCATTCTTGAAGTCCCCCACTGTTCTTGACTCCACGACCTCCTCAGGGAGGCTGGTCCATGCATCCACAACCCTCTCAGTGAAAAAATACTTCCTCACATTACCTCTGAGCCGTACCCCCTCTATCTTCAAATTGTGACCCCTTGTTCTTGCACATCTCTTTTTCTGGAAGATGCTACCCTCTTGGACTTTGTTAATTCCCTTGAGGTACTTGAAAGTTTCTATCATGTCCCCTCTCTCCCTCCTTTCCTCTAGAGTATACATATTAAGCTCCTTTAGTCTTTCTTCGTATGTCTTCTGGTGCAGACCCTGCACCATTTTGGTTGCCCTCCTCTGGACAGCTTCCACTCTGTCTATGTCTTTGCGGAGATGGGGTCTCCAGAACTGCACACAGTACTCCAGATGTGGTCTCACCAACTGTCTGTACAGAGGGATAACAACTTCCTGTTTCTACTATTGATGCCTCTTCCTATGCATCCCAGTATCCCCTGCCTTCCTTACTGCCTTCTCACATTGCTTGCCTACCTTTAGGTCATCTGATATAATTACCCCCAGGTCCCTTTCTATTTTTACTGTTGTCAGTATCTCACCTCCCATTGTGTACACTTCCCCTGGGTTTTTGTTTCCCATGTGCGTTACCTTGCACTTCTTTGCATTGAATCTGAGCTACCATACATTTGACCATTCCTCCAACCTTGCCAAGTCCCTTCTCATCCTTTCCACTCCATTTTGTGTATCAACCCTGTTGCAGATCTTTGTGTCATCTGCAAAGAGACATACTTTTCCTTCCAGTTCCCCTGCAATGTCACTTATAAAGACATTAAAGGATCGTCCTGTACTGAACCTCTGGTACCCCACTAGTAACCCTCCTTTCTTCACTGTGTATTCCATTTACTACTACCTTTGCATCCTGTTGTCTAGCCAATTTTTTATCCAGGCTACCACCTTGGGACCCACTCCAAGGCTGGCTAACTTGTGTATTAATCTTTTGTGTGGGACTGTATCAAGTGCCTTGCTAAAATCTAGGTAGGCCATGTCCACAGCCCCTCCCTGGTCTACTACTTTGGTCACCCAGTCAAAGAAATCTATTAGATTCGTCTGACATGACCTTCCCATCATGAATCCATGCTGCCTTGGGTCCTCTGCCCCACTGGCCTCTAGGTACTCAACAATTCTTTCCTTCAGAAGTGATTCCATCATTTTCCCTACCACTGAGGTCAAACTAACTGGTCTGTAGTTTCTTGCCTCTGTCCTGCTCCCACTTTTGTGAAGAGGAATCTCTACTAACAAGCCAGTCCATCCCTAGTAGAGCCAGAATATATGTTGATGCCAGGAAGATGCCCTTGTTCAAGTTCCCATGATTCATCTTGCAACTTTTCTGGGTTCCTCACTTGGATCTCAGGTGCCTGGCCTAGTAGGTCATGGAACCTGGTTCTGGTGACTGATCCCGGCAGTTGCACTCGCCTGCAGCACGTCTCAAGCGGATACCAGAGCAGGTTCAGGCCACCAGCCTGGTTACATTAGACAAACGCGGCTCACTACCTTTAAGATCAAGGTTTCCTGTCTGATCTGCTATTAGTTATCACGATTAGCTCTAGTGGGGAAACATCAAAATCAGGCCAACAAGCAGGGGTACAATTAGCATTTCCCAGTGAGGCAATAAAGATACAAGGTTCCCTGTCTAACTCTGGAATTGAAGGCTAGTTATAAACTGTTGTGCAGGGAACCCTCTAACCAGAACTTATCTATCAGCAGGAGTTGGTAAGATTTAAAACTATGCAATCACAGTTCCTTTTTTAAGCAGCAAATCAGTAGGCTAACAGTGATTAGGTCCTGTAGCTATGTAGCTGTAGGAGACAGAAGATTCAGAGACTAGCTAGGTAGCTGCAGGAGTCATTAGTATCAGAGTCAGGGCAGTATTGTCCAGAGTGGTATGCTACTTCACGGTGAGGCTATCCGTTATGTGGTTGAAAGTTCTGCCCCAAGGGAGAAAGGGTACCCTGCGGTATGTTAGGCAGCTGCAGGAGGAGAGAGAGACAGGCAGCTCTACAGCAAGTTCATACTTCTGTAGGTCATAGCTTAGGGAGTAGCGGACTGCGGATGTCGCTGGGGAGCTCCTCTTAGGATAGTTAGCCTCAGGACCACGATTGGAGGATAGCACACAATGGGCAGGGCTTCAGCCTACTTCAGCCTACTTAAGACTGCACTGCCTCAGGGCGGGTGGACAGGAAATTTAGAACAACAAAAGAAGCGAGTGCGGACCCTTGTAGCTCTCCGCTTGCTGGAACGGTATTTCTGGTAAAAACAGCAGGCAGATGGTCCGAGGGAGGTCTGCCTGGCTAGTGGAGCTGCCGGCGCCTCAAAAAGAATATTTCATGGGCTTTCAGACTATATTGGCCACTATAAATGAATTTCTCCCCTTAACCTGCGGAACTCTTCAGAGAGCTATAGTTCCGTACTGCTGGACACATCCTTCCCTCCGACTCCTAGTGCCTTCAATATACTGCCTCCTGCCCCTTTTCAGCTCCTCATTCTAAAACCTCTGCTGGGCATGCTGCCTTGAACTTTCATCTTGCTTTCCTCTTGCACAACCTTTCTCCCAACTGCCATACCTTCTCCACTTCCTCCACCTTCAAAGCTGTCTTCTGAGCTTGTGTTGTGAAACGTGGATGGCGGTACTACAAGTCCTAGTGACAATGCCCTTGGTTGGACTATGACAATACTGGCAAGAGGAAAAAAGTTCCAAAAGATTGCTTTCAAATACTATACATTTATACTGTTCATCCAATGGATATGAAGTTATATTGGTTTCTCCGGAAAGAGTGAAAAACAAAGAAAAACAAAACAGACCCATTGTCAATAAACATAATACTGTTGGACTCGTGATTATTTTCAAACTACTAATACAATGCTTAAGCTACTCAAGAAAGACATGAAACAAAAAAAAAAATACCATCCGCGGTGGGCTGTTTTATGGAATGATTAAAAAGTTAATCCGCCCAGATTATAATCACTACAGTACATATAAACTGTTTATGTTCGCTGACACCCACATGCATAGCAGTCTGTGTATAACCCCCCATTTAGCATAATTTTTTTTTCAAATCTGTTGTTTATTTTCTCTTATTTTTAAATTGTCTGCTTTAACCATACCATATTGGACATGTAGAATAAGCTGAAGGTGGTTGAAACACCTCGTCCAAATCAATCCTCGTATAATAACCACAAGGAGAATCAAACTCACACACATTCTCCCTGACAGGTAATTACAATCTGTGTTCTTCCCACACATAAGTGAAAATTAAAAATACAAACAAGAAGGGTAAGTTTATGAATACGTGCACATATCAGAACTTAAGTATTCATCATCAGACTCTAGTGACGGGATGTGTCAGATGATTTGTCGCTACTATTAGTTGTGTTTTCTGATTCATCATCTACACTGTCACAATGATAAGATGGTGTTGAGCTTTCACAGGAAAACCTATGTTCTGCAAGACTGTCATTCATCAGCTCACATTGTATGCTTATGTCAACCATATCAGCTTTCTTTATGTCATGAGTACTGTACATGTTTATACTTCTTTGTCTTTTCGCTCTATTGACATTTGAACACCTGTTAATGTTTGAAAGTACTAATTACAATTACAGTTGCATCTAGCATTGATATGTATTAAATTGTTTATGAAATAGCATGCTCTAATATTTATTATCTATTTTTTTTTGCAAATAATTTCAATTTACATGTACCTTCTCGTCCACCAGCTCGGCATCCCAGCTTTACCCCACATGCATCTTTCTATTGTGCAGGCATTGGTAGCTTGCAGAGCAATTTTATTTTATAAATTCCCACTGGGCCTCCATGCACATGCTTGGTCTGATATCCTTTAGGTAGCCCCTAAGGTTTCATTCCACCCCCTCAAAATCCGCGCATCAAAAATCAACCGTTTCCATTATTGTGTGTTCCACCCAGCATCATAGTGCTAGGGTGAACTAAACCATGGTTGGAGGACCTCTTTTTCATCTGAGCTAAGGTGCCGTCTGTCAACTGCATACAGTTACTTGTCCTCACAGGTTGATCCCCCAGTCCAGCACCCAACCATGCCCCCAGGACTCGCACCTTTGACAGAGTCATATGCTTACATCCCTTATGTTTTGATTATTCATCACACTGTCCCTAGGCACCGGTAGAATTTCTGACAAGGAGACCAATCACCCCACGTCATGACAGACCATGGCCAGCTACCTAAACTTAACTTGTATCTCAAGCTCACTGCTCCCTGTATATAGTTTGTATCCAGGTGCATCAATACGTCAGGGGTCCCATCAAACTCCTGCACTAGAGAATAGATGTTATGTTTTGCCTGATGTACCATCAAGCCAGATTTACTCCTGATCTTAATACCATGGGAATACCCCCACCCCGCTACCTCACCAACTGATCCCCCTAATCATGGAGTCCACCTCAGTCACTTTCCTTTCACCGGCTATGTCTGGAACCAGCCAAGTATCACACCCAGAAGCAAGGCACCCCTTCCCCCTGCTCTTCTCCCACTCAGGCCTGTCCCCCACCACCTCTTCCCCTCACCCTACTGCTTTCAGACCCAGTGCAGTATTTCCCCTAGGAATATGGGGCCCCAATGCACACCCAGATAATACACCACCCCACCCCACCTCCCTCCCTCCTCTGTATCTGCCCTCTCCCTCCCTACATAACCTCACTCCCATATTATAACTGCTTCTTTTTAATAGGTAACACCCCTCATGGGCCTCCCACTCTGAGTTTCCTCTTCCTTGCCATCTGCTCCCTTCTCCACTGTGTCCTGACTCCCAGTTAACCTGCTGGTGCTTATGCAACCTCTGCATCCTATGAGATTAACTATATATCATACTCCCATTTGTCATAGCATGAAACAGATAGAAAAGAAAAGCCAAAAGTGTATTTTATTTACATACTTCACATTTAATATAAAAAAATGGATCACTACTATTACCTATACTGCGTCAAGGTTTTCTGAGCTTGCACTGTGTGCCTCTGGTATAATGGTTTGAAACTGCAATATTAGGCAATTGTATTACTTCTTTATCTTTAATAACATCATTTGGTTTTCACTAATGCAATAGAGATGTATGTCTTCATTTATACCATTGCAGGGAATGCCATCTTCAATATTGATACCCTGAACAGCCATGCCATCACCAGCACTGACTTGGTTTGAGCCATCATCATTCACCTATTATACAGTAAATAAACATATTTGAATAGAGGATTTATCAATTAAATACAAATGAACACTTAGTACTTAAAATAGATAAAATGAAGTCCAGACTAAAGGCTGTATACATGACAAAACCATACACTTATCCCAAGTTGAGACATACTGTACAAGGAGTACAGTTTATCAAGTATCCAGCACCCTATTATTTGATGGGATTGGTATCCATGGCAAAGTTCCATGTCTTGCATGAACCTGCCACAAAATGTGCACCACACATCAAACTACTGGCATTTCTTCCAAGCCAGTAGCTCTGGGTAGAAGCAACAAATCTGTTCCATTCAGACCGTATAACATCATTTTTAGGCCACAGGTGCTGGGAATTGCAGGGTTCTGCACATGGGGTTAAAAAATCTGACTCATTAACACACTATGGGAAGGGGGAACTGCAGTTCTCAAGGTGGTAGAAGGACCTCAGGACGGTGGTGGATGCCAAAATTAATACCTCAGAGCAGTGTAGAAGGGCTTCGGCCCAAGCAAATAATATGATAGGTGCATAGCCAGGGGGAGAACATCAAGGAGTAGAAAAGTGTTCCTTCCACTGAAAAATTGCCTGGTTATACCACACACTGAATGCTGCATGCAGTTTTGGCATACGTACTTAAAGAGGGACATTGCTCTTCTGGAGAGTGTCCTGAGGAGGGTTGACAATGATGATACTGTGACTAGGGGGAAGGTCTTATGAGGAGAGGCTGGAGGAGCTCAATCTATACTCACTGGAGGAGAGAAGGAACAAGGGATAAATGATATAAATCTTTACATAACTCAATGGAATAAACAGAGCAAGCCTTGAGAGGGTGCTTCAGCTGAAGAAGCTGATGGAGGTGGGGTCCCAAGGGGTTGCTTAATTAAGCTGGATGGGGAAGAGGCTGAGAGGGGAAACTAACATACTAACATACTAAAAGACAGCAGAATATCCCTCATTTATATTATTTATATTAAATCCCTCTCTCTGTTGTCCAATTCTGCCTAGTTTTACATTGTTTATTACAGGACCCTTTCTCATGACCCATTCAGCTCATTGCTACTTATTTTAATAAAATCAGTCACCACATCTCTGATTTTGCCCTACAGATATTGGTATGGAATCCCCCCTCCACAATGTTCCATGCTGCCCGGGTGGAGTGGTGGGGTGGGGGGACTATACCACTGTGTAGTTGCCTTTATTTCTCTTAGTGTGATAATACTTTTTTTTGGGGGGGGGAGTGGGGCCACAAGAACAGGCGCATTTGACATCTCGCAGTGTCATTACAGTACATAAAAAGCAATTCTCTGTGCAGTTCATTCAGCTAATTATATGCACACTGGTGCATCATTTATCCATTGTGTTCACTGGCAGTGTGATTCAAACAGTGGTACCGCTTTTTCGGGAATACTGTTGTTGGGGGTGGGGCCACTACCACAATATGAGTAATAATAGGCAAGTTTTGATAAGGGTAATATCTGTACTTTCAAGTTTTGTTTGAACACACTCAAATTAATAACACAATATTGGCAGTGTAGCGTAGTAGCTTAGGATCTGAACTGCACACCAAGATACCTGGGTTTGAATCCCACAGCCACCACTTGCATATGGTGTGACACTGAGTAAGTCACTCCCAGATCACACCTGTAAACAAGCTTTCAGTTTAGTGTGTCCCTCCTGGTTAAAAAAAGGAAAACCAATATATATTTTATGGTCTGTCATGACTGCTCTATAGCCAGCCCCCTATTGGGTGCTCACTTCACCGCCCCACCACAGAAAGGGACTTCCATGGCTTCAGTTTCCTCCTGCACCTGTCCCACCCCCTCTTGAATCCCTCCAATTGTGCCCTCTACCACCAGTCTCCTGGGCAGAGTGTTCCATGGCTCCACCACACTCTCAGTGAAGTACTGTCACCTACATTCCCCCCTGCAATTCCTCCCCTCCAGCTTCCACTCATGCCCCCTTGTTTTATCCACTCTTCTAAAGCCTGAACACCTCCTAGGTTATGCATTTGTTGATTTCCTTTACATACTTAAAGAACTCTATCATGTTCCCTGTTGCACCTCCCCTCTAGTGCTATGTCTCTCTTAAGGTGTGGTCTCCATAACTGCACACAGTACTCAAGATGCAGCCCAGAATCCTGTTTGTTTTTGATGCGACTCTTCGACAGTTCTCAGTGTTATTCATTTTGATGTCCATCACCACCCCCAGATTCTTCCCACCTGATGTGGCTTGCAGAGTGACCCCCCCAGGGTCTATGCATGCCACAGGTTTCTGGAGACAATACTAGGAGACAATACTTCACTGTGAGGGTGGTGAAGCCCTGGAATGCACTGCCTAGGAAGTTGGTAGCTGTTGCAACTGTGGAGGGGTTCAGGAAAGGCTGGGATAGGAATAGTGGTGGGTGCATCCCAGATCCCTGCTGGGATGGGGGGTATTAGTAAAGAGAGAGGGGAAGAGAGAAACAATGCTGCGCTGCAAAGGCACTGATTATCGAGCAGACTTGAAAGACCATAGGACCTAATCTGCTGACTTTTTAGAATGTTAGCATGATTAGTGTGTAATCACTGCACTTCTTTTTTTACATTGAATTCCAGCTGTAAGGTTTACAATCACCATTACAAAATCTTCAGGTCCTCCCTCTTAGCCTACAAGCACTAACACCCCCCCCCAAACAAACCCTTCCACCCCCCATTCCAGGGTGTCCACCATATGTCATATCTTCGTATCATCTGCAAATAGGCTTGCCATCCTCTACAGCTCATTCACCATTCAACTTATATACAGTAGATATTAAAAAAAAGATGGTTCTCGGTGCTGACCAATGGAGTACCGCAATCCTCTCGATCATCACACGCCTACCAATATTGATTAGTGAATGTGAGGCAGTAACAGCAGATAAAATGAGCAGCAGCAGCCAAGTTAGGTTGAATGCATGGGGATGAGTGGGCCAGATGGGGGAGAGAGGGGGCTCCATCCAGAAAGAAATATACACATGTGTGGGTCTCTAGAATCCATCCAGGACTGTCGGCTGATGTTGAATCCCAATCAGGTAATTGCTGGTTGCTGATGCAGCTACTTTTTTTTGCATTACAGACCAGCAAGCAGCAAGTTGTGTCACAGCAACAGTGCGTGCTGACCTATGTAGACTGTCGAGACCATTTCATATTCAACTGAGATAATATCTGCTGTAACTCCCTATCCCTCGAAATCCCATGATGTTAATCCCAAAACATTTGGTGAGCAACCAAACCAAACATAAACATTAACTGAGGTTTGAGCCAATGTTATGGCTTGATACTCAAAGTGTATGAGATCATGGGCAGGACTTGTTGTCTCATGACAGGCAGATGGGAACGTAGAGCAAAACATTAGCAACAGGAGGCACATTTTGAGTACCAAGGACAGTGACAGACTAAGTGATACGTATGTAGTGATACTAATGAGCCTGATAACTCTTGCTGGGGTTTAAAAAATACACTGCCAGTCTTAATTGCTTAGGGAGGTGTGGGCTGCGATATGTAAAATCATTTACGGGGTCACATACTGAAAGTTGAGACGTGCATATAACAGATTAAATCTAGAGAGTGTTGAGGGAAAATATAAAAAGAGAAAATGCTACTGTAGAATTACAGTAATTTTTATTTGAAAAAGGTATTTAGTAGGTTCTGAATGTGTAATCAAGATTTACAATACTTACATCTTCAGTATATATTCTGTACATTTTTAAGCTGTTGTTCACTAAGTCATAAGCATGTGAATCTGCTGATTTGCATTTCTTTGTGGGGACAGCACGGGGTACAAGATCTAACTTCCTTTTATAACCTACCATCCACTGATTATAACCAATGAAGTCCTCAGGTGCACAAAATAAGCACCACAGATCATACTACTTGCATTCTATCCAGGCCAGTAGTTCTGGGTGGAAGCTACAAATCTGTCCCATTCAGAACATATTGCATCATCTTTAGGCCATAAATGCACACTCATATTATCAAGAGTGGTGTTTCCACACCCGCCAACCACACACCGCTTTGGCATGCCTTAGAAACATAGAAACATAGAATTTGATGGCAGATAAGGACCGCTTGGCCCACCCAGTCTGCCCATTTCCCTACCTAATGGATAAGCTGCAGATCCTAGTTAACCAGCAGCCTACTTCTTTCTACCCCCAACCCCTAGAATTGCCTTATGACTGTCCCATGCATGCTTGAATTCAACCACTGTTTTTGACTCCACAACCTCCTCCAGAAGGCCATTCCATACATCCACAACCCTCTCTGTGAAAAAATGCTTCCTTACATTACCTCTAAGCCGCCCTCCCCTCTATCTTCAAATTGTGCCCCCTTGTTCTTGCACACCTCTTTTTTTGAAAGATGCCACCCTCTTGGACTTTGTTGATTCCCTTGAGGTACTTGAAAGTTTCTAACATGTCCCCCTCCTCCTTTCATCGAGGCTCTCATATTAACTCCTTTAGTCTCTCTTCATATGTCTTCCGGTGCAGACCCTGCACCATTTTAGTTGCCCTCCTCTGGACAGCTTCCATCCTGCCTATGTCCTTGCGGAGTTGGTTCTCCAGAACTGCACACAGTACTCCAGATGGGGTCTCACCAGCTGTCTGTACAGAGGGATAACAACTTCCTGTTTTCTACTGGTGATGCTTCTCCCTATGCATCCCAGTATCCCCAGCCCCCCTCCTACTGCCCTCTCACATTGCTTGCCCACCTTTAAGTCATCTGATATGACTACCCCCAGGTCCCTTTCCATTTTTGTTGTTGTTAGTATCTCACCCCCATTGTGTACTCTTCCCCTGGGTTTTTGTTTCTCTGGGGCATTACCTTGCACTTCTTAGCATTGAATCTAAGCTGCCATACATTTGACCATTCCTCTAACCTTGCCAAGTCCCTTCTTATCCTTTCCACCCCAACTTGTGCATCAACTCTGTTGCAGATCTTTGTGTCATCTACAAAGAGACATACTTTTCCTTCCAGTCCTTCCAGTCCTTCTGCAATGTCGCTTATAAAGACATTGAAGAGGACCAGTCCTAATACTGAACCCTGTGGTACCCCACTAGTAACCCCCCCTTTCTTCAGAGTGGACTGCATTTACTATTACCCTCTGTGTCCTATTCTCCAGCCAATTCTTTACCCAGGCTATCATCTTGGGACCCACTCCCAGGCTGGCTAACTTGTATATTAATCTTTTGTGTGGGACTGTGTCAAATTCCTTGATAAAGTCTAGGTAGGCCATGTCCACAGCCCCTCCCTGATCTACTACTTTGGTCACCCAGTCAAAGAAATCTATTAGATTCATCTGGCATGACCTTCCCACTGTGAATCCATGCTGCCATGGGTCCTGTGCCCCTCTGGCCTCTAGGTACTCGACAATTCTTTCCTTCAGAAGGATTCCATCATTTTCCCTATCACTGAGGTTAAACTAACAGGTCTGTAGTTTCCTGCTTCTGCCCTGCTCCCACTTTTGTGAAGGGAAATCACATCTGCCCTCCTCCAGTCCTCAGGTACCACCTCATCTCTCCATGATTTGTTAAAGAGGGTAGTCAGTGGTGTCACTAGTTCTACCCTTAGTTCTTTTAGAATTCTGGGATGAATCCATCAGGCCCCATTGTTTTGTCCACCTTCAGTTTTAAGAGTTCTTTCAGAACCCTTTCTTCTGTAAATGGGCTGCTATCAACTTCTGTATCCAGAGTGTTTCTGCTGTTTGTTTTAGGTACCTCCCCCTCTTCCTTTGTAAATACTGAGCAAAAATATTTGTTTAGTATCTCTGCCTTTTCACCGTCACCCTCTGCCTACCCCCCTTCCCTTTATTAAGCCTCACTATCCCTCCCTTGTTCTTCTTTAGCTCCCTGATGTACCTAAAAAAGTTTTATCCCCCTTCTTAACTGAGTTGGCTATCTTTTCCTCGGTTCGGGCCTTTGCTGTTCTGACTGCCTTCCCAGCTTCCTTTTGCTTTAACCAATACAATTCTCTGTCCTGCTCCTTCTGTGATCCTTTGTAGTTTCTGAATTCTTTCTTTTTCTCTTGAACCTTCACAGCCACCTCCTTTGAGAACCATAGTGGTTTCTTTCATCATTTTGTTTTGTTTATTTGCTTTACACAAAGGCTTGTTACCTCTGTGATGACAGTTTTTATTCCCCATTGTTCTTCTACCCCTCCTTCCTGCCCATTTGCTAGTGCATTCCTTAGGCACTCACCCATTTTGTCAAAGTCAGCCCTCCTGAAGTCCAGTACTTTTGCCTTTGTATGACTTGACTATATTGCTGTGCTTATTGTGAACCATACTGTTTGATGGTCGCTAGTTCCCAGATGGCTACCCACTTCTACATCTGTGATCCTCTCTCCATCTCCATTTGAGAGAACCAGGTCTAAGATTTCTCCCTCTCAAGTGAGTTCCAATACTAGTTGTCTAAGGCATGCCCCCTGTAGGGCATCTAGAATAACCCCACTCTTCGAAGTGGCTGCTCCAACTGCACTCCAGTTAACATCTGGCGTATTCAGATCACTCATCAGCAATATCTCCCCTTTTTCTGCCATTCTAAGTATACTTTCTATCATTTCCTTGTCCATTTCCTCCACCTGGGAGGAGGGGTCTGTATACAACCGCTGTGCGGAATTGTGGTGCCATTGCCTGTCTCCAAATTGACCAACAGTGCTTCTTCTCCTTCTCTCTGTTTAACCTTTTATTCTGTTGCTTTGATTCCTTCCCTTATGTAGAGAGCTACTCCTCCTCCTCCTCTTTTACCCTCCCTCTCCCTCCTGTAGATAGTGTATCCTGGTATGTTTACATCCCAGTCATGGTTCTGTGTGTACCATGTTTCTGTGACTGCCACGATATACAGATGTTCCTCCTCCATCAAGGCCACTAATTCAGGAAGCTTGTTACCCAGACTATGGGCATTGGTACTCATTGCTGTCCATTTTTTGATGGCTTTACCTTTTGAAGCAGCATCCCCCACTTACCTTTCTACCTTGGTCTTTTTCTCATTTAGTACCTTGTTTTGTAGAGGGAGGCTGGGATTTTTCTGCTGCTTATCAGTGCCTCCCCCCTTGACTAGTTTAAAAGCTTGCCAATTAAGCATTTACACCAATTGCCCAAAAGACTTGTTCCCTTCCTGGACAGATGCAGTCCATCCTGCCAGTATAGGCCTTCAAACACAAACAAAATTATGAAAATATGAAAATATTTTGTGAAAAACATAACTTCAAATATGACTTTGAAAAGCATTGTGTATCTATGTGTGGCAATTTATACAATCAGTGTTCAAATATTTAAAAGTCAGTCACAGTCACACTAAATAAACTGTATTATGCTAACTCAGTAACTGCCAAAGAGAAACACATAACTACATTAATGTAAACTTAACCTCAAAACATTTCATTTGTCAAATAAGAAAAAAAAAACTTTATGTGATAAAATAAATTATTAGCAATGTAACTGCCTGATCTAAATAAAAGGGTAACTTGCTAAATCAGGAAACACAGACTAGGTTGTGTCTTGTTTACAGAAAAGGCCCAATATCAAAATGAAGAAAACTGAATACCTCTGGGACACACGACATTCAAATGGATGGTGTGGGACTCAAACTCAAATCTACAGATCTACAGCTATGAGCTATATTGCAAAACACTACAATCCTATATTTCTGTGCTGTTTATGAACAGGATATTAAAAGTAATATGGATAGGCAGCCTAGACAAGCACTGAAATGTATTCACTCATAGCAGAGTAGAGACAACCAAAAAATAAAACAAAATACGAGTTTTCCACTATTGTGGTACAATCTTTAATATGCAGGATTCAAGTATATGTCTATAATAATAAATATATATTTATAAACGATTGCACTTTTTCAATGTCAAACAATTCTATATTTAAAAAATGAAGGTCAAAGCAATTAGCAGGCAACGCAATCATCGGATGGTAGATTGGTAGAGAACAAATTAATATTTTCCATTTGTTTTTTTAAATCAGGTGTTTCACCCAGAATCAAGACATCGGTATGCCAAACAACAACAATCACTTTTTGTTAATTCACAGTAACAAAAACAATGCATAAATTATCACTTTCCCTTCAAGAAACGCAATTCAGATAACATAATAATAATCAGGGGGAATTTTGAATGGACACAAACACAAATTGTAATGTTTCATGACCATCAGTTTAAAAATCTGCCCCATTCAAACTTCAACATACTGTAACTTTGGCTATTGAATCGTGGAGACAAATGCATAATCATGGATCAGGGAGAATCTTATTTTAAACAAGCAAAAGACGACCGCCGAGGTGACAGTCTTCAGAATCAATACACCGGCATTGACAGACCATGTGCATTACCCGACGTATTCAGGATTCGGCTTTAACAGAAAAAGCTGATTACTCAAGAGGAAATTTCACAATGACGGCTGGGCAAGACACACTGTCATAAACATAAAGGGAACCTAAAAATGGTCTAAATTACAATATAAATAGCATGGCACAATTATGATAAGCATAAGTGAACAATCATTATACATTGTACACAATTAAAAAATGTGTAAATACTGAGCAGCTCTTTAAGTGGGATGCACTGTATTATTTATTCTGGGTCAAGAAAAAGTGATCTTAGTAAAGTAGAAGCTTGCTATGGTGGCCTGGCCAGATATATCCTGGGAGCACCTCGTCAAGCTCATAAGTGTGACTCATACAGTCAATTGGGATGGCAATATTTTAGTGAAAGAAGTCAGGAACACCTCTTGGCATTTATAAATAAGGGTCTCCTGGGAAAGATCCCAACTTATATATCAACTAACCTAAAACCTAGAAAGAAGCCAAAGGCTCTTAGAACATCCTTGGCCCTGGATTTAGTTTTACCAAAATGTAATTTAGAACTAGGATGTCAGTCAGTCTAGTTTAAGGGAATATATCTCTGGAATAAAATCCCAGCTCATTTGAGAATGGAGGCCATGAACAAGAATTGGTCTAAAATAATAATATGGATGGAGAAAAACTAAAAGAAAATAAGACAATGTTGTTCCATGCGTGATTTAGAATGGGGTCGGTAGTGTAATAATATTGATGCACTGCACTGCATATTTTAGATTGCTATTAGATTGTATTGTGCATTCTTCTTTGATGGTATTGTTACCTGAGATACTCATGTTATATTTTGTTTTAACATATTTTAGTACGGTAATGTAAATTTTTATTAAATCTATGTTTGTATGTCTACCTGAATTGTGGATCTTGTTGGAAATGAGTTTTTTACTCAGTCGAGTTAATCCTTATTTACACATAAAAAATATGAATAAAAATGTCTTACTATTACTTAATACTACTACTACTAATTTGTATTATCCCTCCATGAACCCAGTAGGTGAAAATGTTCAAATCCCCACTGAAACAACATTTCATGCCATAGGTGTGAAAGTACATTTTGGACAGGATTTGAAAATTGACAGCTGTTACATTCATGAGGTGGAGTGAAAAAATGACTAAGTTGAAAATTTGGGGTCAAAATATTGAAAATTACCAATGAGTGAGCATAGAAAAATTTACTTTGTTGTTTTTTAATATTTTGACAAGAAATTTTCAACATAGCCTTTGTATGACCCCAAATCAAAAACCCAGTAAGTGAAAGCCTTCTTATTACCTCCCCCTTGATGAACCCAGTAGGTGAAAATTTTCAAATCCCCAACGAAATATCATTTCATGCCATAGGTTATGGCGAGGACTTCCAGGGTAAGCTGGGCATAAAACATAGTACCGCTGTGAGCGCTCGGTTACTTCATTAGCCAAATGTAACTGACAACTAGTGGTAATGCTAATATATGAGCAGAGAGCTGTATGAAATCAATACTGACAGGATAATACACGCAGCATAAGACTTTTGGGAGCCCTGGTATTCATGTACTAGGAAGAGAGATAGTAGTTTACTGGGGTTTCACCCGAACTACAGGAATGTCTAGATACCATTTTTATTGTGGTTTTTAATAACATTTATAATTCTCAAACTTGGGGGTCACACATGAGTGGCACTCTTAGTGTTTATTTGATTAAATTTTTAAGTTTATTCTCTCTGTATGAGCTGACCTCAAGCGAGGACTTCTGGGGTAAGCTGGGCATAAAACACAGCATCACTGCAAGTGGGGTATGCGAAGCGGGGCACGTGTCATGCATGTGGAGATGTGCTCAAGGACATGCACATCTGTGCATGTCTGCTGTGTCCACTTAGGACACAGAGGACAAGGCCCAGAGTTATAAACAGGAGCAGGCAGAAACCATAAATAACACATAAAGGTACATAAGGTAGGTCAAATATATTCACAGAAAAAATGTTGCAGGGTAAAGAAAGAGGGAAGAAGACCCAAAAACAGTGCAAACAGTGTAAGATGTATATAGAAGGAGCAAAATGTAATGAATTTACATGTGATAAATGTCTCTTGATTTAAACCTTAAGGGAAGAAATTAGTCAACTACAAAAAAGGGTGGAAACCCAGAAGGAAATAGGGGAACTGGAATCATTTCTAGACACTGGTGGAGAACCTAACTATACAAGGGCAAGGGTTGAGTACCAGTAAACCTAGCATTAAGGGAGATACCAAAAGGCTTAAGTTAGAAAATTGGGAAATAGTAAAATGAAATCAAAGTACACAAACAAAATAAAAAAAAAACAGCAAAACAAAAGAACAATACCGAAGGAAGAACAAATAATACTACAGAACAAGCACAGTATTTTAAATACTAAACCAACAACAATGCCCCAAGAACCAAAAACAGAAGATACAAATTTAGTACACATCTCAGTCCAGAGCTGTACAACAACCCCCCATAAAGTGACTGAAGTGTACAACTGACCCATAGAGGTAGAGGAAACCAACATTAAGCCAAGGAATGTAGGCATATAACATAAAGAGGTAGGAGGTAATTATCAAATGTTAGTACTAGACCATAGCCAAATAAGTAAGGAAGTAAGGGATATTATAATTATAGGTGATTCCTTAACAAGAGGCACAGATGTGATTATATGTGAAGGTAGGAAAATGAATACAGTAGTAAGTACTGTCCCAGGGGTCAGGTTGACTGATGTACAGTAGATACATTATTAAATGGACTTCTGGAAGGGACCCAAAATCCCCTGGTCATACTCCATATAGGAGTAAATGATATAGAAAAAAGTAGCAAAACATACTAAGATACTAAAATGCCAGCAGAATAGGCCTAACAGTCTTTCATGTCTGCTCGTTTGGTCAGCCCCCATCCTGGGTGCTGACCTTGCTGCCCCCCTCACCTTCCCTGGCTTCTCCCTTCCCAGTTCCAGATATTCTTGCTGCATTGGATTTTGCTTCCAGAACCCTTCCCCTGTACCTGTCCCACCCCCTCTTGAACCCCTCCACCATCTCTGCCTCCACCAGCCCCCAGGCAATGCATTCCATGGCTCCACCAACCCTCTCAGTTAAGTAGCACCTCCTCCTTTCACCCCTGAATCTTCCCCCCTCCAGCTTCCACACATGCCCTCTAGTGGCCCCCTCCTCCTTTCTTCGAAGCACCCTGACTGTTCCTCCCTTATTTACCCTCTTCATGTACCTGAAGACCTCTATCACGTCCCCTCAGTCCCTTCTCTCTTCCAATGTGTACATATTTAGCTCGCCAAGCCTCTCCTCATAGGTCCTGTCCTCCAAGTCCCAAATCATTTTGGTTGCCATCCTCTGGACCCTCTCCAGGAGTTTAATGTCCCTCTTTAAATGTGGCCTCCTAAACTGCACGCAGTACTCAAGGTGCCGCCTCACCAAGCAGTTTTACAGAGGGAGTATCACTTCCCTCCTTCTGGAGGTGATCCCCCTAGCGATGCATCCCAGCATCCTGTTGGCCTTGGCTGCTGCCCTCCTACAAGTCTCAGAGTTGTTCATCTTGACATCCACCACCACCCCCAGGTCCCTCTCAGCCATCGAGACTTGTAACATCAATACAACGCAATTACAAAAAATTAGTAAATAGGATAAAGGATGGGGGGAGTAATCATTTCAGGTTCTTGTGGATTTTACTTGGTAGAAGGTTATTTCTTTTCTTTCTTACTACTTCTAAGGGGCTAGCAGGGTACTGTTTTGGGGGCTGTTGGAAATCTGAAAACCAGTTTGGTGGCTGTAAGTGGGCTCATTTGTTGGATGTTTCACTGTGTAACAGGCTGCACTGGTGGAGGCCTATTTCTTCTGATTTAAAACCTATTTGGTGGGATTTGCTTGGGGCTGTTTCTTTGGTTGCAGGGCCTGGAGAGGCAGACACAGGGCTGATACACTCTCTCCTCAGGTTGGGTCTGGGCCCTAATCCCATCCTCCCCACCCTCCTCCCCAGAGCTCTGCTTATTTATGAGGGGAACATGCCCTGCAACTGGAGAAAAAGGCTGCAGGTGCAGCTCATGTAGTTCTAGCCACTGGGGGTTGGATTTAAAGGCTGGGAGAGAGGAGTTTAGGGAGTTCTTCACTTCCCTTATAAGTTTACTGTGTTGTACTGCACCTAGTAACAGGGTTACAGGTTTATTGTGGGACTGTATCTAGGATTAGTGGGTGACCTGATTAGTCAGTAGGGGTGTATTTTGGACTAGTGGGGAATGGTGGCTCACCCAAGGAAACCTACTTCGAGAGGGATGGGACCACACATCATTAGGGCCAGCATCTTTGGGAGGGTGGTGGAGTGTACAGGGTGTGGAGTAGCCATGATACTGGACTGGGCTTGGAAGCTCGGTGGTTGCCCAGTGTGCTACCAGCTGGCACAGCGAGAGGAGGTTGTGGGGATTAGGAGACAGCTGGGGGAAGGGGGAGGTATGGTTGGGGAAGAGGGCAGGGGATCTCCCACGGGGTGCCACCAAGCACGAGGGGTGGGGGCATAGGGAAATAAGTGCAGGAGAATACTCTGGGATCACATAGGGACCCTGGCAGAGGGGGCTCAAAAGGAGAACACTACCAAGGAAGTGGGCAGGTAACTGGATATCCTCACAAAGGGGGCCAGAGGGACAACATTCTCAGGGAAGTAGGCAGATGGCTGAGGATGTACAGAAGGAAGCAAGGGGGGAGGTGGATCAGATCTCATGCTCAGTAACTGCTTCAATTCTCTTCTTCTGCTTGAGGATGAGGTGGGTGATGTAGCCATGACAGGGGTGGTTAGAGGTGGAAAGGGAGTGGGGGCAGGAGGCAGGGGCTGGATAGCAGGAGGAACAGGGGGAACATGGAATGCAGGAAAATGGGGGGATCAGTGGATCAGAGCAGGAGGGGCAGGGGGAAGAGGGAGAAAAGTGCAAGGAGAAGGACCAGTTGGGAGGAAAGGGCAAGGAGAAGGACCAGAAGAACAAGGAGGATACAGTAAAGGGAGCTGAGGGTTTAGGCCAGGGGAGCACGACAAGCAAGGAGGGACTGAATGGAGACAGGAAAGAAGGGAGGGTGAGCCAGGCTAATTTAGCAGATGGGGGAGAAGGGCCAGTCACGAGCAGTGAGGGGGGAGTTAGTGAGGCACAGAAGAATACTCAGGAGGAGGAAAGGCATAGGATTGGAGATGAGGGGGTGGCCAGGGTAAATGAGTGGGTGGCATATGGCACCCAGATAGGTGGAGGAACAAGGAGCCAGCTGGGTGGAGGGGCCAGTAGAAAGGATGAGGGACATGGAAGGGGGGGAAATGGAGGAAAAGGAGCAGTCAGAGTGCTCCTGTTGGGGGATTCTATGATCGGGGTATCAAATGGAATAGGAAGGGGGAAGCCTGGCCAGTTAGAACAAAATGCTTCCCTGGATTAACAGTGCACAAGGCCAAGCACTAGGTATATCAGCTGGCAAAGGATTGTGGGGGTTCCCCAGACATACTGGTCCACCTGGGTACAAATGACATTGAGGGAAATATTGAGCTAGAGATACAGCCATGGTTCAGGGAGCTTGCTAAGGTCTGTCATGACATAGGGTGCATGATTTCCTTCTCGGAAATCCTGCTGGTGCCAATGGCTAGTGGGAACACAAAAGGAAGATTAGGGAGATAAACCAGTGGCTCAGAGAGTGATGTGATGCCAGAGGGAATGGGTTGATGGGGGATTGGGGAGACCTGGGAGGATAAGAGCTGTATGCTGAGAGATAGGCTCTATCTCAATTTGGAGGAGAAATCCTCCAAGTTTAGAAAATAGAGGGTTCATTGGTGAAAAGTGGGGTTTAAACTTGTGAAGGGGGAGGGATGGGAGAAAAGGCTGTCGAGGGGGGTCCAATAAAGGAGGGACTCTGGCTCCACCCCCATGGGGAGCTGGAGGAATGCGAGAAAAGACCGACCGGTAAAGTGCAGACCAGGGGAAAATGGAATACCCATGGGAACATGGGCAGGGGAAATGGAAGTATAGGTAAAGGGTGGAAGAGCTGGAGGAGAGTCTGGTGGCAGATGTTAGGAGACACTGCCAATTGGGCAGGGGAAGGTGGTGGTGCTGGGGCACTTAAACATGCCAGGAACAGACTGGGAGACTATGACATCCTTGGTGGCCAGGGAACAGAGGTTGTTGGATGTCTTTCAAGATGCATTTCTAACTCAGTAGGTGGGGGAACTGACCAGGGAGGCGCGGGTACTGGATGTGGTCTTGGCAGACAGTGACCAGATTGGGGGCCTGCAGGTAAGGGACCTGTTGGTGGGGAGTGACCATGCCACGGTCTGGTTCTGCCTGGACCTAGGACAGGTAGAAGGCTACACAAAGATGGAGCAACTGACTTCAGGGGCAGATTTAAGAAATGGGAAGGATCCTTAAGGAGCATTTGGATGTGGATTGGGTCAGACATGGACACTGACAGTAGGTGGAAATAATTAGAGAGGGGCAGGATGCTACCAGCACCTGTGCCAGAGTAAGATGAAAATGCAGTAGGGCCCAAAAACCCTGCTGGTGGACCAGGGAGGTCCAGGAGGTGGTGCAGGGAAAGAAGGCAGCCTATTGGCAATTCGAGTGCTCAAGGAGTGAAAGGGATGGAGGGGAGTACAAACTGATGGCTAGAAGGGCCACTAGGGTGGTGAGGATGACTAAGGCAAGGAAGGAGCAGAACCTGGCCAGGGAAATTAAGAGAGGGAACAAGGGGTCCTTTAGATACATTGGGGAAAAACGAAGGGTGAAGGGAGAGATTAGCAGGATTAAACAGGGGAGAGATGGGCACAAGACCCAGGGGAGCAGGCTGAGGTACTAAATGAGTACTTCACCTCAGTTTTCACCAAGGAAAATGGGGGTTCTGCATCATACATAGGAGGAGACAGTGATACTGAGGAGGGAGAGACCCTTACTGATCGGCGGGTCTGGGGAGAGGGGGAAGTATCACTGGCAGGAGGGGGAAGGTTAAGCAGGTAGAAGAGGTAGCAGAGGTGGAAATCACAGCAGAGAGAGAGAGAGAGGGAAGCCCTCAGGTCCCTTAAGACAGAGAAAGCACTGGGGCAAGATAAATTACATCCCAGAGTGCTGAAGGAACTTGCGGATGTCCTGGCGAAACCCCTGGTGGAGCTTTTCACCATCTCTCTGAGGACAGGGTGGGTGCCACAGGACTGGAAGGTGGCACATATAGTGCCTACCCACAAGGTAGGAGCAAGGGAGGAGGCAGGGAACTACAGGCCTGTCAGCCTGACATCGGTGGTGGGCAAGGTGATGGAGGGCATTGTCAAGGAGAGGCTAGGGGGGACCTGAAAAGTCAGGGTGCCTGGACGATAGACAGCATGGATTCATCCCAGGAAATTGTCGGACAAATCTTGTGGAGTTCTATGACTGGGTGACGAGTGCCTTGGACCTTGGTAGACCAGTGGACATCCTCTGTCTAGACTTCAGCAAGGCATTTGACTCTGTTCCTCATGAGGGCCTGTTGGATAAGCTGGGAGAAATGGGGGTTGGGAACCAGATGATCAGATGGATAGACAATTGGCTCCAGGACTGGACCCAGATGGTCATAGTTGGCTAGATAGTCTCATCCCCAAGGAGGGTCATTAGTGGGATCCCACAGGGATCAGTCCTTGGGTCCCTCCTGTTCAATGCCTACGTCTCTGACATAGGGACAGGTATCAGGAGTGAGATGAGTCTCTTTTTTTAAATTCATATTTTAGTAGTAATTTTTTTACTAATACAGGGGACAGAAGATTACCACATTCAATGCTTATACTCAAAATGATGCATGAGCTGTCCCCATCCCCTCCCCCCACACCATACAGCAGCAAGGTACTTAGAAAAATAAAAGAATACAATATAGTATCATGAATCAAAAAGCACTGGATGTACTGACTCATTTAGCAGCTCTGGCCACAGAAAGAACTGGAAGGGGGCAGGATCAGTTGTGTTCCAGGACAGTAGCTGCTGCTGTTTTCACAGGGTTCTTGTGGATTTTACTTGGCAGGTTAGTTCTTTTCTTTCTTGCTTCTAAGGGGCTAGCAGGGTATTGTTCTGGGGGATCCTGGATGTTTGTAAACTGATTTAGTGGCTGTAAGTGGGGCTCTTTTTGTGGATGTTTCACTTTGTAACAGGCTGCGCTGTACTGGTGAGCCTAATGGCTTCTTCTGATTTAAAACCTGTTTGGTAGGTTGCTTGAGCCTGGTTCTATTGGCTGCACGGGCTTGGAGGGAGACACAGGGCTGATACACTCTCTCTTGTCAGGTGTCTGCCCAAGACCACCCTCCCCACCCTCCCTCCCCAGAAGTCTGCAAATTTATAGGGAAGACCTGCCCTGCAATTGAGGGAAAAGGCTGCTGCTGCAGCTCATGTAGTTCTAGCCACTGGGGTTGAATTTAAAGGCTGGGAGAGAGGAGCTTAGGAGTAGTTCATTTTCCTTACATGTTTAATGTGTTGTACTGCACCTAGTAACAGAGTTACTGGTGTAGCAGTGGGACTGTCTCTAGGATTAGTGGGTGACCTGATTAGGCAGTGAGGGGTATCTTGGAATAGGAACCTGGTGGCTCACCCAAGAAACCTATTTGAAGGGGATGGAACCACACATCATTAGGGCCGCATCTTTGGGAGGGTGGTGGGGTGCACAGGGTGTGGAGCAGCCATGATGCTGGACTGGGCTTGGAAGTTTCAGTGGTTGCCCAGTGTGCTACCAGCTGACAGCTTAAGGAGGGAGTTCTTGGGGATGAGGAGAAAGCTGGGGGAAGGGGGTATGGTTGGGAAGGGGCTGGAAATCTCCACAGGGTTGCACCAAGCACTGGGGGCAGGGGTATAGGAAAGGGAGTGCAGGAGAATACTCAGGGGTCACACGGGACCTTGGCAGAGGTCAGAAAGGACACTACCAAGGAAGCAGGCAGGTAACTGGGGACCCTCACAAAGGGGACAGAGGGACAACATTCTCTCAGGGAAGTAGGCGGATAGCCAGTGCTGGACAGAAGGAAGCAAGACAGGGAGGTGGATCAGACCTTATACTTAGTAACTGCTTCAATTCTCTTCTTCTGCTCAAGGATGAGGGGAGGATGAAGCACGACAGAGGTGGTTAGAGACAGAAAGGGTGTGGGAGTGGGGGCAGGAGGCAGGGGCCAGATAGCAGGAAGAACAGGGGGACCTGGAATGCAGGAGAATGGGGGAGCAGTGAATCGGGCAGGAGGGGCAGGGGAAGAGGAGGAAAGCGCAAGGAGAAGGACCAGTTTGGGAAGAAGGTAAAGAAGGACCAGAAGTACAAGGAGGATTCAGTAAAGAGAGCTGAGGGGTAGGCCAGGGAGCACGATGAGCAAGGAGGAACTAAATGGAGACAGGAAGGAAAGTAGGATGAGCCAGGCTAGTTTAGCAGATGGGGAGAAGGACCAGTTGTGAGCAGTGGGGGAATTAACAAGGTACAGAAGGATACTCAGGAGGAGAGGCATAGGATTGGAGGGAGAGGGTGGCCATAGTAAATAAGGAGCAGGTGGCATGTGGCACACAGATGGGGGAGGAACAAGGAGCCAGCTGGGTGGAAGGGCTGGTAGAAAGGATGAGGACATGGAAGGGGAATGGAGAAAAGGAGTAGTCAGAGTGCTCCTGCTGGGAGTTCTATGATCAGGGTATCAAATGGGATAGGGAGGAAGCCTGGCCAGTTAGAACAAGATGCTTCCCTGGACTAATGGTGCACAGGGCTAAGCACGAGGTATATCAGCTGGCAAAGGACTGTGGGGGTTCCCCTAGACATACTGGTCCACCTGGGCACAAATGACAGTGAGGAAATAGAAAGCTAGAGATACAGGCAAGATTCAGGGAGCTCCATGGGTCTGTTATGACATAGGATGCACAGTTTCCTTCTCAGAAATCCTGCCAGTGCCAAGGGTTGATGGGGAACACAAAAGAAAAATTAGGGAGATAAACAGTGGCTCAGGGAGTAGTGTGAGGCCAGAGGGTATAGGGTTGATGGGGATTGGGGAGACCTGGGAGGATGAGCTGTACGCTAGAGATAGACTACATCTCAATTTGGAGGAGGGAATCTTAAGTTGAAAATAGGAGTTCATTGGTGAAAAGTGGGGTTTAAACTTGTGAAGGGGTGGGATGGGAGAAAAGGCAGTCAAGGGGATGCCGATAAAGGAGGGACTCTGTCTCCACCCCTGGGGACCAGGAGGATTGCGAAAAAGACCAACTGGCAAAGTGCAGACCAGGAGAAAACAGAATCCCCAAGGAACACGAGCAGGGGAAATGGAACTATAAAGGGAAAGGGTGGAAGGTAGTCCTGCTAAATGCCAGGAGCTTGGGACAAAATGCCTGAGCTCAGGCAATGTTAACTGAGGGAGCAGTGGATGTGGCAGCGGGTCACTGAGACTTGGGCCACTGCAAGACATGACTGGGACCTGAACCTGAGGGTTACACTATGTTCAGGGAAGGACAGGGGAGGGAAGGGAGGAGGGGTAACAATGATAGTAAAAACTGCATTGGCATAGGGGGAGTAGAGGAGGCAGAGGGAACCGTGGAGGCGGTTGGGTCACCTTGATAACAAGGGGCAAAGAGTAAAAAATAGGGTAGTATAGACCCCCTGCCTGGCGGAGGAGCTGGAGGACAGTCTGGTGGCAGATGTTAGGAGACACTGCAGACTGGGCAGAGGAAGGTGGTGGTGTTAGGGGACTTAAACATGCCAGGAACAGACTGGGAGACTATGACATCCTCTGTGACCAGGGAACAGAGGGTTGGATGTCTTTCAAGGCGTGTTCCTAACTCAACAGGTGAGGGGAGACTGACCAGGGAGGCACGGTACTGGATGTGGTCCTGGCAGGACAGTGACCAGATTGGAGCCTGGAGGTAAGGGACCCATTGGCGGGAGCACCATGCCACCGTGTCTGGTTCTGCCTGGACCTCTAGGAGGGTAGAAGGCTGCACAAAAGACGGAAGTAACCGACTTCAGGGGGTGGATTTAAGGGAAATGGGAAGGATCTCATGGAGCATTTGGATGGGATTGGGTCAGACATGGACGCTGATAGTAGGTGAAATCATCAAGAGGGGTGCAGGATGCTACCAGCACCTGTGCAAAAGTAAGACGAAATGCGGTAGGGCCCAAAAACCCTGTGGGTGGACCAGGGTGGTCAGGAGGTGGTACAGGAGAAAGAAAGCAGCCTATAAGAAATTCAAGTGCTCAAGGGTGAAAGGGATTGAGGGAGTATGAGCTGATGGCTAGAAGGGCCACTAGAGTGGTTGAGGGTGGCTAAGGCAAGGAAGGAGCAGAACCTGGCCAGGGAAATTAGGAGGGAAAAGGTTCTTTAGATACATTGGGGAAAGACGGAAGGGTGAAGGGGCAGATTAGCAGGATTAAATCAGGGAAGAGATGGGCACAAGACCCAGAGGAGCAGGCTGAGGTACTAATGGAGTACTTCACCTCAGTTTTCACCAGGAAAATCGAGGATGCTGCATCATACATGGGAGAGACAGAGATAATGAGGAGGGGCCCCTTACCAATCAGCAGGTCTGGGGAGAGGGGTGCATCACACTGGCAGGTGGGGAGAGGGCTAAGCAGGAGAAGAGGTACTGGAGGTGGAAATCACAGAGAGAGAGTGAGGGAAGCCTCAGCTCCCTTAAGATGGAGAAAGCACCGGGGCCGGATAAATTACATCCTAGAGTGCCAGAAGGAACTTGCAGATGTCCTGGCGAAACCCTGCAGAGCTTTTCACCATCTCTCTGAGGACAGGGTGGGTGCCCCAAGACTGGATGGTGGCGCATGAGTGCCTATCCACAAGGGGGATCAAGGGAGGTGGCAGGGAACTACAGGCCTGTCAGCCTGACATCAGTGGTGGGCAAGGTGATGGAGGGCATTGTCAAGGAGAGGCTAGGGGGGGACCTGGATAAGTCAGGGTGCCTGGACAATAGACAGCATGGATTCATCCCGGGGAAATCGTGTCAGACAAACCTGGTGGAGTTCTATGACTGGGTGACAAGTGCCTTGGACCTGGGTAGACCATTGGATGTCATCTTTCTAGACTTCACCAGGCATTTGACTCTGTTCCTCACGTGGGCCTGTTGGATAAACTAGGAGAAATGGGGGTGGGAAACCAGATGATCCGATGGATAGGCAATTGGCTCAGGACCGGACCCAGAGGGTCGTGAGTTGGTGGGATAGTCTCTTCCCAAGGAGGGTCATTAGTGGGGTCCCACAGGGATCAGTCCTTGGCCCCTTCTGTTCAACGCCTATGTATCTGACATAGGACAGGAATCAGGAGTGGATGAGTCTCTTTGCAGATGACTCGAAACTGGGGGGCAGTGGTGGATGAGGAGGAGGGAGGGTGGCCTCTGCAGAGGACCTGGAGGCTCTGGAAAGATGGTCTAGAAAGTGAAGCTGAGGTTTAATGCAGGAAATACAAGGTACTCCACTTGGGGCCAGAAACCAGGCCAAGTGTACACCCTGGGAATACTACAAGTCTCAGTAGCTGAGAGGGACCTGGGGTGGTGGTGGATGTCAAGATGAACAACTCTGAGACTTGGGAGGGCAGCCAAGGCCAACAGGATGCTGGGATGCATAGCTGAGGATCACCTCCAGAGGAGAGTGATACTCCCTCTGTATAACTGCTTGGTGAGGCGCACCTGGAGTACTGCGTGCAGTTTTGGAGCCGCACTAAAGAGGGACATTAACCTCCTGGAGAGGGTCAGGAGAACAACCAAAAATGATTTGGGGCTTGGGGACAGGACCTATGAGGAGGCTCGAAGAGCTAAATATACACTGGAAGAGAGAGAGGAACGGGGGACATGATAGAGGTCTTCAGGTACATGAAGAGGGGTAAATAGGGAGGAACAGTGAGGGTGCTTCAGAAGGAAGGGAGGGGCCACTAGAGGCATGGGTGGAAGCTGGAGGGGAAGATTCAGGGGAAAGGAGGTGCTGCTACTGAGAGGGTGGTAGAGCCATGGAATGCACTACCTAAGGGGCTGGTGGAGGCAGAGACAGTGGAGGGTTCAAGAGGGGTGGGACAGGTACAGGGAAGGGTTCAAAGCAAAATCCAATGCAGCAAGAATATCCGGAACTGGGAAGGGAGAAGCCAGAGAAGGTGAGGGGGACAGCAAGGTCAGCACCCAGGGTGGGGGCTGACCAAACGAGCAGACACGAAAGACCATTAGGCCTATTCTGCTGGCATTTTAGTATGTTAGTATGTTAACGTGTGAAGGGGATCCCAAGTATTCTTGTACCACTGCAACTCATTGTGGAAGCTTGCTATTGCTTTCTTAACATGTAGGTTAGCCAAAATTTCATTAACCCATTCCTGATATGTTGGGCTTATTGTATCCCTCCAAGCACAATTTTTTTTAACAGATAATGCAATCATGGAAATATGAAACCTTCTGATTCTCACCTTGATAGAGGATAAATCCCCCAACAAACTTACATCTGGGGTGAAGTATTCATGCAAACCCAGTATGGGGTCTAGGTTATTCTGTATGGCCATCCATAATGGCTTTATCTTAGGGCATGACCAGAAGACGTGAAGAAGTGTACCTTCCTCTTGACATCCTCTGGTACAGGTCTCAGCTTATAGACCCATTTCCTTAGCTTCACAGGGTATAATACATGTTATGTAATATATGTAGTGTTGCATAAGTGAGTCTATCCTGAGTGACATATTCTGGCAGAACTTCCATAAAGCTGACCAGTTAGGAGTATATTGAGGACAAAAAAACCCAGAGCCTAGTGGGGCCTTCAGGTCTCCCATATTTCCAATGATATAGGACACAATATATTTTGGAGATAGCACCTGGTGAGCCTAATAAAGGCAAGAGATCTGATACAAACAGAAAAGCAGGTGGATGAGGAGGGCTATTACCAAATATTGCAGAAAGTAGATGTTTCACTTGGGCCACCCTGAAGTAAAAAGTTAACGGGATATCAAACTTGCGAATTATATTAGAAACTGAGAGCCATTCCTCTGCGTCATCCAGAAAAGTAGAGATTGTCCCATCCACAATCTGAGGCAGCCATTTACGAGATATCATCTTTTTGTTTTTAGAAAGACGGGGAATTCCAAATGGACTGGGACAGATCCAGTTCTGGGGAATACGCAGAAATGAACAAAGCTGCGTGTGAAGTCTGAGGGACATTCAGATAATGGGACAACTAATAGTATCCGGAAGGGAGTCTATTTTAAAACAGAACATCGTCTGGGGGTCAATGTTCTCAGATTGAATAAAATCTAACTCGATTTTGAGCCAGACCGGTCTTAAATGTTCTGGACCCGGATTCACCCAACGCAAATATTTTGCAATATGACTGACCCAGTAATAAATTGCTAGATGGGAGATCCTCAGTCCTTCATCTAGTTTCTGAGCAGCCAGTTTGTAATATGCTAACCTGGCTTGTTTATTATGCCAGATGAAATTTGTGAAAATTCCATGCATTTTCTGAAACCATGATAACGGTGTAAAGGAGTTAAGAAGCAAGAGGGGATAAAATAAATGAGGAAAAACATTCATTTTAATGATATTAATGCAACCCAAAAGAGAGAGAGGAAGTTTGGACCATCTATTGCGGTCCTGAGCTATCACTTGGGAGAGAGGCTCCAAATTTTCTTTAAACCAGGAGGAGGGGTTACGTGTCAAATTAATACCAAGGTATCTGAGAACACGTGGAGACCAACCGAGACCAAAAGATGGCAAATCATTTTTAAAAACCTTATGATTAAGGGGAAAAATGGAGGATTTATTTATATTCAACTTATAATTTGAAAAAGCACTGAACTTGGCGATTTCCCTCGACATGATGGGAATTGAAGGTTTTGGGTGAGATAAATGAAGAAGGGGATCATCAGTGTAAGCCGTAATCTTCACCACCTGGTTGCCAATCGGGATACCGCTTATCTCCGGATTATTGAGAATGTGTCGGATAAGGGGCTCTAATATAAATTAAATAAAAGGGGGGAGAGAAGGCAACCCGCCGGGTACCGTAAGACAAAGGAAAGGGTTTGGAGAATGCTCCGTTGCCAGAGACTCTGGCTGATGTAGTTTGATATAAGGCCCGAATCCACTCTATAAACTTAGCCAGAAAACCAAATACTTTTAAGGCCTGAAACAGGAAGTTCCAATTGACACAATCAAAGCATGCGTCTCTAGCGTCCCAGGAGATAAAATCACTGTGGGAAGCAGCATCACAGGACACTGAGACTCGATGTGACAGGGTATGTAGATGGTCAGCTGATGAACGTCCCCTCATAAACCCTACCTGAGACATATTAATCAGGTCAGGAAGAACTTGTGTTATTCTATCAGCCAATATCTTGGAGAGAATTTTAACATCTTGATTCAATAAGGAGATTGGTCTGTAGCTTTACACTAATTCTGGATCTTTACCGGGCTTAGGGAGAAGAACAATCAGGGCTTCAAACAAATGTGTATCTATTTTTGCACCAGAAAGAATGTGACAGTACAACTGTTGGAGAACTGGCAATAATTGTGATAGAAAAGTTCTATAAAATAAAGCGGAAAAAAGTCTGGTCCTGGGACCTTATCTGAGGGCAAAGCCCCAATGACCTCTGATATTTCCTCTAGAGATATTGGTGAGGATAGAAAATTCCTCTGTGATTCCGATAGAAAGGGTAGAGAGGAATTCCTCAGGTAGGCCTCAAGCTCTCCTAAGGAAGGAGGGTTGTCCATGTCCCTATATAAATCCTCATAGTAAGAGGCAAACTCCTGCACAACCTCAGAAGGGGATACCTTCAAGAATCCATCTGCCTGGGCCTTGATTGGAGGTATAAATCTAGTTGATTCTTGATGCTTTAACCTTAAGGCTAGCAGGCGACCCGCCTTTCCCCCTGATCGGTATAGCTTGCTTTGGTACAAATAATAGATAATTCTGCTTTTTTCCTCAACAGATGTAAGTATTTATCTTTAGCTACCGAGAGCCTCCTCATATCCTCTTCTGAGGCATTAGACATTAACCTGGTTTCTAAAGACCTAATTAGAGATAATGAAGCTAGTAATTCTGCCTCTCGAGTCTTTTTCCTTTTTGTGGCTAAACTGATAATGATCCCTCTCATGTATGATTTGAAAGCACCCCACAAAATATCGTGTGTCATATCCTCAGAGGAATTAGTGGAGAAAAATAAATCAATCTGCTCCTTTATTAGATCACAGTATTTAGTGTCTTTGAGCAATTGACCATTTAATTTCCATCGGGTTTCTTTATGGGGAATGTTAAGGAAGGCCAGTTTGGAAGTTACCAGAGAGTGATCAGACACCGGACCTGGCTGGATTGAGGTAGTTAAGATCCCTGGCAAAAGGGCCTGAGAGAGGAAAAGATAGTCAATGTGAGACTGGGTTCTGTGTACCAGTGAATTAAAGGTATACTCCCTGTCCTTAGTGTGTAATACATGCCACACATCACACAGTCCGCACTGGTACAGAAAGTTCCTAAGGGCCCTCTGTCTGGGCGTTAAGCCCCTCAACCCAGTACCAGACCTGTCTACTTGAAGATCAAGAACCAGAATGAAGTCCCCACCTATTATTATACAAATGGGAAGCATGGGAAGGAGTATGGAGATAAGCTTCATGTAAAAGCCCGGATCATCTGCGTTAGGCCCATAAATGCTATCAAGTAAAATAGGCGTAGACCAGATACTCCCCTGAACTAGAACATATCCACCATCCGGGTCCCTGAAAACTTGTTTGGAAATAAAGGGAATGTTTCTATTAATTAGAATCATAACCCCTCAGCTATTAGTGGACTTTGAGGCATTAAACATCTGCCCAATTTGTTGCCTCCTAAGTTGCAGGGATTCACTTTCCAGTAAATGAGATTCTTGCAGGAATATAATCTGAGAAGATAATAAACTCAAGTGTTTTAACACTTGGTATTGTTTAACTCTTTTCCTTATCCCCTTCACATTCCATGTAGCAATGTTTATACTACTGGCCATCTAAACAGAAAAGGAAAGAGGACAGTATATGAAATCTAGGAATCACAACAATCAAACTTAAATGACCCCGGAACCCTGTTTGCTGCTGTATACCCTACCCACCCAAATATCAACTTCCCTTCCACCCACCACCCCCAGCCCCCCGAAATATTCCATCCCTTTCCAACTAACAAGTAATATGACAATCCTCAACACAATGTCACCCTCCCCTCCCCTCAACTGTCCTAAGCAACGTCCAGCACAATACCGCTTTCCTTCCTCCCCCTCCAACCTCCCACGCATTTACCCAAAAACCCCATCTTAGAATATAAACCTTCTTATAGAATCAGTAGTCAGAAACATCACAACAAAGATAAAGGTAATATCAGTAATAATAGTAAGCACTGGACTCCTGAAATCCAGAACAGAAATAGCAAGAACGAGAAATAGAGAAGAGAGCCACCCCCTACTTGGGAGCAATCCAGAAAATCCGATTCCTGAGAAAATACAGAAAATACACAATGTAAAGCACACTAGCTGAATATACTCTCATAATTGCTGCCATTAGTAAAATTGAAACTTTCCCAGTAACATATATTCACTAGTAAACTAAATGCTCCCAAGTAGTGGATCTCCATCTGTGTCCAAGCCCCCACTACTATCTATACCTGATAAAGATAAATTCCAGAAACAAGTAGGTAAAGGGGGGTTGAACCACCAAAATTAAAGCAAAAAGCACCCTCTAGAGATGAGTCTCTTTGCGGATGACTCAAAACTGGGGGTGGTGGCGGATGGGAAGCAGGGGAGAGTGGCCCTACAGGGGGACCTGGAGGCTTTGGAAAGATGGACTATAAAGTGGAAGCTGAGGTTCAATGCAGGGAAATGCAAGGTACTGCACCTGGGGAACAGAAACCCGGGCAAGTGTACACCCTGGGGGGGAATGCTACAAGTCTCAATGGCTGAGAGGGACCTGGGGGTGGTGGTGGATGTCAAGATGAACAACTCGGAGACTTGAAGGAGGGCAGCACCCAAGGCCAACTGGATGCTGGGATGCATCACTAGGGGGATCACCTCCAGGAGGAGGGAAGTGATACTCCCTCTGTATAACTGCTGGTTGAGGCCACACCTCTAGTACTGCATGCAGTTTTGGAGGCCACACTTAAAGAGGGACATTAAACAACTGGAGAGGGTCCAGAGGAGGGCAACCAAAATGATTTGGGGCTTGGGGGGGAAGGGGGACAGGGCCTATGTGCAGAGGCTCGAAGAGCTAAATATGTACACATTGGAAGAGAGAGAAGGACCGGGGACATGATAGAGGTCTTCAGGTACATGAAGGGGGTAAATAGGGAGAAGCAGTCAGGGTGCTTCAAGGAAGGAGGAGGGGTCAACTAGAGGGCATGGGTGGAAGCTGGAGGGGGAAGATTCAGGGAAGAGAGGAAGAGGTGCTACTTCACTGAGAGGGTGGAGCCATGGAATGCACTGCCCGGGGGGTGGCTGAGGCAGAGACGGTGGAGGGGTTCAAGAGGGGGTGGGACAGGTACAGGGGAATGGTTCTGGAAACAAAATCCAGTGCAGCGAGAATATCCGGGACTGGGAAGGGAGAAGACAGAGAAGGCAAGAGGGAGAGCAAGGTCAGCTCCCAGAGTGGGGGCTGACCAAATGAGCAGACACAAAAGACCATTAGGCCTATTCTGCTGGCATTTTAGTATGTTAGTACATGGATCTCAGGCCTATAAAAATGAAACTATTGATGAAATCAACATATGGCTGCAGCAGTTCTGTATAACAAATAAACTGGGCTTTATGGACAACTCTGTAACATTTCTGAATAAAGTTATATTTAAACAGGATGGAATACACTTGAACAGAGCTGGGATAAGAATGTTTGGGAAGAGAATTAATGAGGTGATTAAATTACATTTAAACTGGTTTCAGGGGGGAAGGTACACCTGACATAACGTCTAAGAATAATGAAAAGAGCAGCAGCAAGGAGGTCATGGATTGGAATGGGGTACTTACGAATGCTAGAAGCCTATTTAATAAATCTGATGAATTTAAGCATTTCCTAGTGTCTCATAATATCCATCTTTGGCCGGCCTGGTGGCACTGAGGGCTGAGGTGCTGGATGCCACACCTCACGCCATGCTGGTGATCCGAGTTCAGGAACGAGCCTGGGCCATCAGGGGTCGGCAGGGGAAGGAGAGGATTGAGCATCCAGAGGACAGCTCTCCTCTCCTGGGAGGGTGGGGGGCGTAGACTCGGCACTTGTCTGGCCTCTGGCAGAAGCCAGAGCCACAACAAGCACACAAGCACACAGAGAGGGCTGGGAGTGAGGATGTCAGTGGGGATGCCTTGACATCTGGGCATAGCCACTCCCCTAGAACAAGGAAAAAAAAACACACCAGAGCACCGAGGGGAAGAAGCGCTGGGGGTATAGGCCTTAATGACTGCTGTCTGTCTGACTGCCGGAGGGGACCCGACGAAAGCTGATTGATCGGGGTGTACCTGCCCCACCTCATACCCACCTGAGGGACATATCCATGGCTCCATGGGGGTCTACTAGGGTTTCAGGTAAGGCAGTAATTGGGGATAATACCCTTAGCGACTCCTGACAGAGCGGTGCTCTGGTGTCAAGAGGAGAGATAAACTACAAATTAAAAAAAAATAAATAAATAATATCCATCTAACCCTGGTAACAGAGACTTGGTGGGAGGACATTGATCTATACAACAAACATATTGAGGGCTACCCTCTGTGTACGAAATCTAGAATATATAGGGGAGGGGGTGGAGTAGCTATTTATATTAAGAGTTCAATAAACAGCTAAGAAATAATTCTGAAATAACATACATTAAAAATGCTCTGGGTTAAGATACTTTAAAAGAAAGGATCTTATATAAACCTAGGGTTAGTCTATAGACCCCCCTTCAATTTCTACAGAGGAAGATCATCTATAAATAGATTGTATATTAAAATTCGATCCAGCAAAGGAAAACATTGTAATGGATGACTTCAATTTACCAGGAATAAACTGTGTCAAGCATAGTGGTTCCACTACTATCAAAAAAACATTCTTAGAAGTTATAGACCAAATATGCCTCAAACAAAAAGTTACCAAAGCCACTAGGGGTAGTAGTATACTGGACCATATTATGACCAATAGTGAAAATGTGAAAAATGTGGAGGTTTCTTATCCTCTTGGAAACAATGATCATCAGATGGTTCTTTTCCAAATAAAGGAAGATTCCACAATAGAGGTCACAAACAAGATTACAACTAAATTGCAGTTTGGAAAGGCAGATTTTCTATCATTTAAAACAAGAATGGATAGGTGGGACTGGCAAAAGCACTTTAATAATGAATCAGTGGAAGACATGTGGGAGATATTACTAACAAAATTAAAGATTGAAACAACTAGATATATACCAAACAGTAGTAAATACAAGGGTAATAAAAAACATGTAACAGGGTGGTTCAATACAAAATTTAAGAAATTAATAAGAAAGAAAAATACAAAGTATAGGGCATTTCCAAAATCTAATGATCCTGAGGATATGATGAAATACAAGGCTTTAGTAAAAGAAGTAAAAAAACTATAAAGAGAGCAAAAGTCAATCATGAGGTGGAACTTGCCTCTAAAACCAAGGACAATTACAAAATGTTCTGTACTTACATTAACAGTAATACTAAATCTACACATATAATTGGTCCATATATAAATTCTGAGGGAAATAAAACCAATGACAAGGAAACAGCGAACATCCAGAATGATTACTTCTGTTCAATATTTAACAAACAAAATATAATGCTACACCCACAGCCAGTTTAGAAGCTTTTCCAGGTAAAATAAAAATTGAGTTAAGGATAGGTTAAAAACACTTAATATAAACAAATCTCCTGGACCAGATAATATTCACCCTAGAACTTTGGTAGAGCTTTCAGAAAACTTAGCAGCTCCAATAACACATATTTTCTAGAAATCAATTGATTTAGGAATGGTAGCACAAGGGTGGGGGGGGGTGCAGTGGTTGTATCAATCTGGAAAAAAAGGCCCAAGGACCAACCCAGGAAACGTTCACCCTATTAGTCTGACATCAGCAATATGTAAAATCTTGGAGGGTATAATAAAAGACAAAATACTGGTACATCTGGGGGCAACAAATCAACTAGACTCTACCCAGCATGGATTTATGAAATCTCATTCATGTCAGACAAACATGTTAGTCTTTTATGAACAAGTAAACAAAGCTCTGGATGAGGGTAATGCTGTTGATATGGCTTTTTTTTTTTTAGATTTCTCCAAGGCGTTAGATAAACTGCACCATAGTGAGATGGTGTGTACGCTTGAGTGAATAGGATCAGAACCCAGTTTAGTTACTTGGATTGCCTCATGGTTGGGAGGGAGGAGACAGAGGGTGACTGTGAATGGAGCCTTGTCTAATTGAGCAGGTGTAATAAGTGGGGTACCACAGGGATCTGTCTTGAGTTTGTGTCTTTTTAATGTATATATATATATATATATATATATACACACAGTATATATATCTTCACTGAGATGCAAACGCACCAAAATTTGGTTAACCAGGTTTGCAGATGACTGTAGAGTAGGGGCTATAGTTAACACCTTGGAGGGTGGAAACAACGTGCAGGATGCCCTACTAGATTTAGTAACCTGGACTAACAAGAATAAACTTGAATTAAATGTGAATGAATGCGTAGTTCCTATGCACCTGGGGAAGCAAAACCCAAAGAAAGCCTGTAAGATCATGAATACAGTTCTACCTATAACAACAGAGGAAAAAGATCTTGGGATAACGATATCCTCAGATTTACAATTTTCGGCACAACACACCAACGTTATTAAAACTGCAAGCCAAAGACTAAACTGCATTTCCATCACGTAAAAAGTAGAGATAAGAAGGTTATCATTCTCCTTTATCAGACACTGGTGTGGTCGCACCTGGAGTATGGAGCCCAAGTGTGGGCTCCATACAAGAGGGGTGATATTTCAAAACTGGAGCGGGCCCAACGTAGAGCCAAAAAGGCAATTGTAGGAAACAAAGATCTAACATACCATGAAAGATTGAAATGATTGGATATTTACACATTACAGTATAGGAGAATGAGGGGGGAGCTTGTGTATGGTCTACAGGGCACTTCATGATAATGTTCTATGGAAAGAATATGGTCTAAAAATTAAAGAATATAATTACAATACTGGGGGTCACCATCTTCAGTTAGCAACATCCCAATAGAATCTGATGAAAAAGAAATACTGGTTTAGCCAAAGGGTACCAACCATTTCAAATAGTTTGCCTAGCAAAGTGGTGTCAAGCACTACAATAGAATTATTTAAAACAAGATTAGACATTTTTTTTGTAAACAAATATGATATGGTTTAGCTGGCAAGCAACAAAGGACGAAAGTCTACTTTGCCTGAAAATCTTATGAAACTTATGAGATGTGAAGGTACATTTTGGCCAGGATCTCAAAAATGAGAACTATCACATTCATGTGGTAGAGTGAAAAAATGGCTATGTTGAAAATTTTGTGTCAAAATACTGAAAATTACCGAAGTAATGAGTGAGCACTGAAAAATTACCTTGTTTTTAAATATTTTGACAAGAATGGAAATGGACACTGAAGGGGCACCACAATCTGCACAGGGGTTGTATACAGACCCCCATGTCAGGGGGAGGGAATGGACAAGGATATGATAGAAGGCATTCTTAGAATGACAGAGAAAGGGGAGATACTGTTGATGGGAGACCTGAATATGCCAGATGTTAACTGGAGCACATTTGCTGCAGCCACATCCAAGAGCAGGGCCATTCTTGATGCCCTACAGGTGGCAGGCCTCAGACAGCTAGTTTGAACCCACTCATGAGGAGCAATCTTAGACCTTGTACTCTCAAGCAGGGGCAGTGAGAGGATCTCAGATCTAGAGAGTGGGTTGCCATCTGGGAACAAGTGACCATCAAACAGTGTGGTTCACGTTAAACTCAGCTACAGAGTCAAGCCACACAAAAGTGAGGGTACTGGACTTCAGGAGAGCTGACTTTGGCAAGATGGGAGAGTGTCTCAGAAAAGCACTAGCAAACAGGATAGAAGGAGGTGTGGAGCAACTATGGGGAGTCATCAAAACTGCCATCACAGAGGCAACAAGCCTTTGTGTGAAGCAAATAAACAAATCAAAATGAAAGAAAAAGCCTCTATGGTTCTCAAAAGAGGTGACTGTGAAAGTCAGGAAGAAAAAGATAGCATTCCGGAAGTATAAGGAAACACAGAAGGAGCAGGACAGAGAGCTGTACCAGTTAAGGAAGGAAGGAGAGAGGGAAGTCAGAATAGCAAAGACCCAAACTGAGGAAAAGATAGCCAACTCAGTTAAGGAGGGGGATAAAACCTTTTATAGGCACATCAGTGAGCGTAGAAAGACAAAAGTGGGATAGTGAGGCTGAATAGAATGAAGGTGGAGGGCAGGGGACAGTGAAAAAGCAGGGATACTGAATGAATATTTCTGCTCAGTATTCACAAAAGAGGAGGGGAAGTGCCTAATCCAATTAACAGAAGTACTCTTGATGGGGGTCAATCCCAGTCCTTTCACAGAAGAAAGAGTTCTGCAAGAACTCCTAAAACTGAAGGTGGACAAAGCAATGGTTCCTGATGGAATTCACCCCAGAATTTTAAAAGAATTAAGGGGGAAACTAGTGAAACCACTGGCTACCTTTTAATAAATCATGGGAGGATGTGGTGGTACCCGAGGACTAGAGGAAGGCGGATGTGATTCCCCTTCACAAAAGTGGGACCAAGACAGAGGCAGGAAACTACAGACCTGTCAGTTTGACCTCTGTGGTAGGGGAAGTGATGGAGTCACTTGTGAAGGAAAGAATAGTTGAGTACCTAGAGGCCAGTGGGGCACAGGACCCAAGGCAGCATAGGTTCACAGATGAATCTAATAGATTTCCTCGACTGGGTGACCAAAGACCAGGGAGGGGTTGTGGACCTGGCCTACCTGGACTTTAGCAAGGCATTTGACACAGTCCAACACAAAAGATTAATAGTCAAATTAACCAGCCTGGGAGTGGGTCCCAGGGTGGTAGCCTGGGTAAAACATTGGCTGGATAACAGGACACAGAAGGTAGTTGTAAATGGAGTCCACTCTGAAGAAAGAGGGGCTACTAGTGGGGTACCGCAGGGTTCAGTATTGGGTCCAGTCCTTTTTAATGTCTTCATAAGTGACATTGCAGAGGGACTGGAAGGAAAAGTATGCCTCTTTGAAGATGACACAAAGATCTGCAACAGGGTTGATGCACAAGGAGCCGTGGAAAGGATGAGAAGGGACTTGGCAAGGTTGGAGGAATGGTCAGAAGTATGGCAGCTAGGTTTCAATGCAAAGAAGTGCAAAATAATGCACCTGGGAAACAAGAACCCAGGAAAAGAATACACAAAGGGGAGGGAGGTAGTAACAACAACAAAAAAGGAAAGGGACTTGGGTGTAATCATATCAGATGACCTTAAGGTTAGCAAGCAATGTGAGAAGGCAGTAGGGAGGGCTGGGAGTATACTGGGATGCATAGGGAGAGGCATCAGCAGCAGAAAACAGGAAGTTGTTATCCCTCTGTACAGACAGTTGGTGAGACCACATCTGGAGTACTGCATCCAGTTCTGGAGATCCCATCTCCTCAAGGACATAGACAGGATAGAGGCAGTCCAGAGGAGGGCAACTAAAATTGTGCAGGGTCTGCAAGAGAAACCATATAAGGAGAGACAAAAGGAGCTTAATATGTTTACCCTTGAGGAAAGAAGGGAGAGGGGGGACATCATAGAAACTTTTAAGTACCTCAGTGGAATCAATAAAGTCCAAGAGGGTAGCATCTTTCAGAAAAAGGAACGTGCAAGAACAAGGGGACACAATTTAAAGATAGAGGGGTGGCGCTTCAGGGGCAATGTGAGGAAGTCTTATTTCACAGAGAGGGTAGTGGATGCATGGAACAGCCTTCCTGAGGAGGTTGTGGGGTCTAAAACTGTGGGAGAATTCAAGAATGCATGGGACAGACATAAGGCAATTCTTGTGGGGGTAGGAAGAAATAAGCTGTTGGTTAACTAGGATCTGTGGCCTATCCTGTAGGTAGGGAAATGGGCAGACTAGATGGGCCAAGCGGTCCTTATCTGCCGTCAAAGTCTATGTTTCTATGTTTGTGGTTTGGTGACAAAATATTAGAGGGCTGCAAAGTTACCACACTCCAAAGTTGACAATTTTTGCCGTAGGATAATATTTTACAGCTTTCGCTGCGCCTTTCGGGGCCCGTATCTAGAAAATAGTTTGAGATATGGACTTTTTATCAAAAAAATGGTTAGTCCCCTAGGTACAAAACTAGCCAGCAAAGTCATAAATAATATGAGATTTTCATTTTTTTTCTACATAGTACAATTCCTGAGATATAAGCAATTTAGTATTCCAAGTGATCTTCTGGTACGAGGGCCATTATTATGGCTGCATTCTTTCTATTCACTGTTCTTCTGAATGCTCCTTTTGGGACCAAAAGCATGTGCATTTGCATTACTGTTAATGTTAGCATTTGCATTTACGTTTCTGCTTGCACTTCCATTACCATTTGCGTTACCGTTAACGTTTGTGTCAAAAAATGTGTCACTGTTTGCATTTGCACTTGTGTTTGCATTACTGTTTGCATTACTGTTTGCTTTTGTGTCACCCTGTTTGCTACCGTTTGCGTTTGCACTTGCGTTTGCATAACTGTAACCATTTGTGTTTGCATTACCATTTGTGTTTCTGTTTCTGTTACTGTTACCATTAGCGTTTGTGTTTGCTCTTGCATTTATGTTACCGTTTGCATTACCGTTTTCTTTTGCATCACCATTAGTTTTACCGTTTGCATTTGTACTTGCGTTTCCATTGCCATTTGTGTTTACTTCACCATTATTGTTAGCATTTTTATTTACGTTACCGTTTCCATTTGCACTTGCTGTTACATAACCGTTTGTGTTTGCATTCCATTTGCATCATTGTTAGTGTTATCATTAGCGTTTGCATTTACGTTAACATTACCATTTGCATTACTGTTTCCTTTTGCATCACCATTACCTTTGGCATTACCGTCATTGTTTGCATTTGTACTTACATTTCCATTGCTGTTTCCATTTCTGTTGACGTTTGCGTCACTGTTACTGTTATCATTAGCATTTCTGTTTGTGTTACCATCACTGTTTCCATTTGTGCTTGTGTGTACATAACTGTTTGTGTTTACATTTTTGTTTGCATCACTGTTAGCGTTACCATTAATGTTTGCATTTACAGTACCATTACCGTTTGCTTTTGCACTTGTGGTTACAACACCATTAACGTTTGTCTTACTATTTACACTTGTGTCACCATTACTTTTGGCGTTTGAGTTTCCGCTTGCATTACAATTTGCGCTTCCGCTATCATTACTGTTTGCTTTTTCATTACTGTTTGCATTTACATTCCTGCTTGCATTTCTGTTACCGTTTGCGTTATTGTTTCCGTTTTCATCACCGTTGGCGTTACTGTTTGTGTTTGCACTTAAACATCACATTCTTTGTGTGATTATAACTTTACAACTGTTCAACGGATTTGTGTGACATTTGCAATACTTGCTTTACTATGGTACTTGAGTGCATTTATCAATTTTCATTTGACATCTGCATACGTTTTTTGCACGATGAATTGCCAAAAATGTATTTTTCGGCACTCGTATGCAGTTTTACGCTCATGATGCTCTGCAAACATTGAACAGATTTGGATAAAATTTGGTGTACATGGAGTGGAATGGCACATCTATTTATAAACCAATTTCTATTTCACTGATACATATGGTTTTTGCACAGTGAAGTGCAAAAAATACAGTTTTTGCTAGTGTTTTGCACTAGCTTGCATGATGCATCTCGCAGCCACTCTGTGGTTTATTGGTATGAAACTTGGCACTTTGAATACCCATTATTCAAGGAACATGCCAGTTTTTGTTTGGTGAAAAAATATTGTTCCATTCCAGAGTAATTGTCATTTCAAGTTAGCACCCTTCACAGTTAAAGATTTTTCGTCCACCAGCACCGCCATTTTAGCGCATTTTAGGCCATGAGTTCTGCCATTTAGTGGTGGAAGACTTCTTAAAGGTGCACACACTTTAAAATTGAATATCTCTTGAATGGTTTGGTATTTTAACATGACATTTGGAGGGTTGTGAGTGGATGTCCTGGAGATGTGAATTATGCTGTTTACATGTTGGGAAAATAATTTGCTGTGGAGATACTGCATGACACAGATAACGTTTTGTAGAAGTAGTAGTAGTAAAAAGTTTATTTCTGATATCCAAAATAGGATAAAACCCAATTTAGCATCAGCTAATTTACAATGGGGTCCTACTGTGCAAAAAAACATCAGTTTCATTTTAAATACATACAGATACACACATTATACATACATGGGACATAATACAAATATGACCAGGGAAAAAACAAATTTAATTACAATAAACCATATATACAGACATCTCAAATACAGCAAATTTTTAAGGACATTGCTTCATTTACAAGCCATGATTTTATTTCATTCCAATATATTTTATTTATACTTGACCTCAAATGACCTGACAATGAATTCTAAAATTTTGGACCTCCATATACATAACAATGTTGGCCCTTCACTGTTCTCATAAGTGGTACCCTAAATTTTACTTCCTCTTCAGATCTCAAACCTACCTTAACATTCCACTCCTCCAGAAACTCCACTAGATATCCTGGAGCTTTTTTAAAGTAACAGCGATAAATTAACCATTGCACATGCATATTTTGCCATTCTGTCAAGGATATCCAATTTAAGTTCCTGTAAAGGGTTCAATATGTGTTTTCCAAGGTGCATCCAAAACAAAACACGCATATCTATTATAGATAACATCAAGCTTTTCTAAATTGCTCCTAGCTGCCCCTCTATATATGACATCACCGTAGTCGATATGCGGAATTATCATCGAATTAACAATCTTTAACCTGACATCAGATGAAAGACAATTTCTATGCTTGTACAATACCCCCAACCCTAATGGTACATAGGTGTCTTTCAGTGGTTTGGTTCACATCGGCCTTTGTGCCGTTATCTCGGAAGCAAAGCGACATACAGACTTTTCGTTACTTTTGGATCACATTGCCTTTGTGTCATTCTCTCGGAAACAAAGCAAGACACTGATGCCTCAGATCACCTTTGCATTGTTATTTCAAAAATGACGCAAGGTACAGACTTTTTGCTACTGTTGACTCACATCCACTTGCTGTTACCATTTCCATTTGCATTTATGTTTGCAATTCCCTCAATGTTTGTGTTACAGTTTGCCTTGCGTTTCTGTTACAATTTGTGTTTCTATTTATGTTTTTGTCACTGTTACTATGACTGTTAGCATTTGCAATTACGTTACCATCACGATTACCGTTGAGTTTCGCATTTTCATTTGTGTCACTGTTACCATTACCATTTATGTTTGCAATAAGAGTTGCATTACTACTTGCATTTGCATTTCCATTTGTGTTACCATAACAGTTACCACTTGCATTTGCATTAAAATTTATGTTATTGTAACAGTTACCATAAGCATTTGCATTTCACTCACTGTTACTGTTACTGTTAACTTTAACGGGCCCCGAGCTCCCACCACCACATTCTATTCACTAGTTATATTGCACATTCTCAAAAAGAAGGGAAATTCATGGCAAAAAAATCAGTTTAATGCATCAGTTAGGGTTGTTCCACAGCAACAAAAGCGAGGAAATTTGGTGTTAGTGTTACCACCCCTTGCCCACCCTGCGCTCATCAACAGGCATGGGGTGGGTGTTGGGGTTGTTGGGCCTAACTCTCACCCCATTCTCCTATACTGCACCACCTCAGCTTCCTTATACATGGAATAGTGTAAGAGTTAGGGCTGATTACCCCAATGCACACCCTGATGCCTGTTGGAGGAGGCAGGGTGGGCATGGAGGGCAGGGGTGGTAACCCTAACACTGAATTTCCTCACTTTGTCGCTATGGAACAACCCTAACTGATGCATTAAATTGATTTGTTTTTGCCATGACTAGGTACCTATATATATATATATATATATATATACATACACACACACACACACATATATACAGGCCTCCCTCATTATAACGAACACCCGAGTCCAAATTTGCAGTTCGCTATAATGAGGATTCGTTATAGTGAGAGATCAGTACAAACTGTTGGGGAAAAAATAAGCACAGACCAGTGTTAGCATTAGTCAAATTTGTTTATGTAGCAAAAGGTTACAAAAAGTTTACAAAAGGTAACTCACTTTTAAAACATTTTTGTGCAGTACAGTAAAGTACAGTAAACTTAGGATTTTTTAAAGAATATGTCCAGTGTTTTTTGCACCATCTCATTCTGCAGCTCCTCATTTTTGCATAGCGTTATTAGTTGCCTTAATTGAAGAAGCTGTAGAGATGACACAAAAGGCTGCCTCTCCACATACCTCAGCCCAGTCTGTAGGCCAGCAATCCCAGCAGCTGCATGAACAGTCTCAGGCACACCTTCTGCTACCTCTGTTGAATCTTCCCCTTCATCATCAGATTCAGTTATTGCATGCAAACCTGTTTTGATTTCCTGGATGATTTCTGCATCTGTTATTGCATCTGATACTGGCAGACTGTCATCTTGCTCAAGCCAGTTCTGCAACTGGTCTTGAGCTTCCTATCTGGTCCCCTCGATCAGTCCCAAGCCAGCAGCAATTCTAATGTCCTCCATGTCAGTATCTTGAGAGGACAACACAGGTGGATCAGGTGTTCTGGCATCCTTATCCTCAAAGATTGGCTCTAGAACATTTCACCAGCAATTTGTAACTTGTGCTGCTGTTATTGAGTCCCAGGCAGTGCCCATTACATACATCATGTCTTTTATGTTGTATCCCTTTAAGAAATTTACCAGCTCTGTACCAGTGTGCCTGACTATGATTTCTCTGGGGAGTTGCTTCTGATAAATCTTTTTTAGGTTCGCTATAATGCCTTCATCCATTGGTTGAATCACTGATGTGGTGTTGCTTGGAAGGCACACAACTTTAATTTTACCATCTTTGCTCTTGAATTCTTCAGCTTTTGGGTATGCAGGGCATTGGTCGAACAACAGTATTGCTTTGGTGTCCATTCGCTTTGATCTGAGGAAACACTGAACAGATGGGACAAATTTGTGGTTGAACCAGTGCCTAAAAATTTCTCTGGTTATCCAGGTGTTAGTGCTGTAGCCAAAAAGAAGGGGTAGTGAGTCTCTGTTTATGTGATGAAAGCACCTGGGAATGGCGTAGTGCCCAATGCATAGCGGCTTATGTTTATGTTCTCCCATTGCATTTGTACACACTAGAACAGTAACCCAGTCCTTAAAGATTTTGTAGCCATTAGAGGCATCTGTCTCAGTTCTTGCAGCTAGGGTTCAGCCAGGTAAGCATTTGTAAAATAGCCCTGTTTCATCGGCATTATAGAGCTGATAAGGTTTATAGTCCCCTTCCTCAAGAATGTCGATATGTTTTGGCATAAATTCTGCTGCAGCTTGGCCATCTGCAGACCTCTGTTCATCAGCTATCTTTAGCTGCCATATTCCATTGTGGTGTTGAAAATGCCAAAGCCAGCCAGGAGATGATTTAAAACTTCACTCCTTAACCAGCAGATGTCTCACCAAAGATTCTGCCTTCTCCTTTACTATAGCGCCAGAGATAGGCACACCAGAAGCCACTGACTTTTGAACCAAATTTTGACGGCTTGGTCCACATCAACATTGCCAGCAAGATGCAATTTTTTCCACTGCATATCATCCTTTTCCAGGCAATTGTCTGCAATAGCCCTCAGTGATTCTTCCTGCTTACAGAATGTGCACATAGTGGACTTCTAGACTGAGAACTCTGCAGCAAGTTTTGCTAACCCTTCACCATTGTTCAAGCCTTCAATGATGGCTAGTTTCATTTGTACATCAAGTGTCTTTCTTTTCTTGCTGTCTGTCATGTGAAGCATGTGGGACTTTAACCAAGCAGATACACGGAGACATAGAGACATGGACTGATGCTACTCTGGCTGCCATGAAGTGATTAAATACAGTGAAGTACTGCAACCGGTGTACCTAATTGTGATTAATTGTTTAACTAGTACAACTGGTGTACCTAATTGTGTACCTAACTGCGATTAATTAAATAATTAAATAATGGTGCTGTGGACTTGCTAGCAGTTAATTTAGATTGTAATACTAACATACTAAAATACCAGCAGGATAGGCCTAATAGTCTTTCATGTCTGCTCGTTTGGTCAGCCCCCACCCTGGGAGCTGATCTTGCTGCCCCCCTCACCTTCTCTGGCTTCTCCCTTCCCAGTTCCGGATATTCTCGCTGCACTGGATTTTGCTTCCAGAACCCTTCCCATGTACCTGTCCCACCCCTCTTGAACTCCTCCAGCGTCTCTGCCTCCACCAGCCCCCTGGGCAGTGCATTCCATGGCTCCATCACCCTCTCAGTGAAGTAACGCCTCCTCCTTTTTCCCCTGAATCTTCCCCCTCCAGCTTCCACCCATGCCCTCTAGTCACCCCCTTCTCCTTCCTTCAAAGCACCCTGACTGCTCCTCCCCATTTACCCCCTTTATGTACCTGAAGACCTCTATCATGTCCCCCTAGTCCTTTCTCTCTTCCAATGTGTACATATTTAGCTCTTCGAGCCTCTCTCAATAGGTCCTGTCCCCAAGCCCCAAATCATTTTGGTTGCCATCCTCTGGACCCTCTCCAGGAGTTTAATGTCCCTCTTTAAGTGTGGCCTCCAAAACTGCATGCAGTACTCGAGGTGTGGCCTCACCAAGCAGTTATACAAAGGGAGTATCACTTCCCTCCTTCTGGAGGTGATCCCCCTAGAGATGCATCCCAGCATCCAGTTGGCCTTGGCTGCTGCTCTTCTACAAGTCTCCGAGTTGTTTATCTTGACATCCACCACCACCCCAGGTCCCTCTCAGCCATCAAGACTTGTAATGCAGCAGTGTCTGCAACCTGACCACTAATAAATAGAAATCTGCACATTTTTAAGGTTTTAAAGTGAAACTTCGCAGCATGATTTCTGTGTATTGGGGTCTGATAACAGCATTTGTTACAAGCAGGCTTCATTATAGCGAGATTCATTATAGTGAGGGACAACTGTATATATAAAGAACCTTAGTGTGAAAGCACTAAGGCAAGAGTTACCCCAAAGGGCAATGGCCAGGAAGCCAAGTTTCTAAGAAATACAAAATCACACATACCCCCATAATGCAAAGTGTCATGGGCTGTATATGCAAATCACCACAAAAAATTATGCTGGTTCATCTTTAAGCAGAAATGCATGGTGCCAAAAGGCCTCTCACCCAGTCTGCAAATGGACTCATCAGTATATATATTTATATATATATATATATATATATATATATATATATATATTCAAAATCTATGTTAATGCATCTGTTAGGATTATAGAGCAAAAGAAGCATGGAAATGTGGTGTTCAATTACTTCTTCCCCATCCCGCACCCTTGTGAACCAAGGCTAAACAACTGGTCTGGGGCCCTGCTTTATAGGTTTGCAAAGTAGCAGAGTCATGGGTATGACCCCAGACCTGTAGCTTGCTTTGCACAGGTCCCTGTGGGCCCTACATGATGCAGCTTACCTATGATGTGTGATCCCTGACCTGTAGCTTGCTTGGTACAGGGCCTGTAGTAGATGCATAGGAAAGGGTCCCATACCTATAGCTTACTTTATGCAGGGCCCTGTGGCCCTCTTGCAAAGCAGCAGACCTGCTGCAGATCCCCAGATCTTGTACTTTTAGTAAAAGATATACGGTCAGACCTCTTTAATCCATACCTCATTTAGATCTAGAGTATAACAGGCTAAACAGACTTAATCTATTATAATTTGCCTCTTTAACCCAGAACATGGGTTTCTGAGGCCGAAGCCAACTAAGTTTTAATATAGGCAAATATGTAATTCATTCATTTTTTCATTCTGATATCACAGAACAGAAAAGTCTGTGCAACAAGGGACATTTTTCCTTTTTACAGGCATAGAAAAACTGATTTTTAGGGGATGTTTGGGGGGCTCAGGTGAAGGAGTTTCAACTGACCATCATGGTCGAGTTGGGTTGGGGGAGTGGGGATAGTTTCTTTTGGTGTGCAGGTGGTGCAGGGAAGGTTCTGAAATCATGATTACTATGATGATGGATTACAACTGAGGCAAACTTCATCGGGAGGATGGGATTGATCACTGCAGAGGGTAGTGTGGTGAAAGATAATATATTTATAGGCCTCTGGTGGTAGAAGGAGGTAGGTACAAAAAAACAAAGTGGGCAGGGGCATGGTTTGTTTTTAAAAAAAAGGTTTTTTAAATTACAAACTTTACCATGCAAAGCTGGTTAAAAGATAGATGGGAACTTCACAAAGTTTGCTGAACTGCAAATGTTTCCTGACTTTGCACCAGCTTCACTGGTGAAATAAAACTTTGAAACATCTCTAGTTGCTGGTGCCCTACCAGTGTAAATCTTGGTTCAGAGAGAGAAGCCAAGAGCAGCAGAACAAGGTTTGTGGAGCAATACTGACAAAAGGCACTTATTTTTTGGCTATTACCATTGGGCCAGCCCACATAGTCATTATCACTTAGACAGGAAGGCAGTACTGCACAACATCATATCAGATGGAAAGGAGGACAATGATTTTCATGCAGTTTGTTAAATCAACTTATCATGCCATTTATGTTTTATGCTTTTTGGCCAAGAAGGGCACACTATGCCGAGGCTTGTTTCTAGGTGCATCCTGGGAGCACATGAAAATTAAGTAACTTCTCATGGTCACACAGTATGGAAGTGGCACCTGTGGGATTTAAACCCAGTTCTCCAGGTTTCTGGCTCAGTGCTCATAACCTCTATGCTGTACTGCATCCCCAAATGAGACTGTTATGATGATAGTTTATTGAAAAGATGCTATTTTGTGCAAAAGGAATTAAATTTATGCACACACACACACACACACAGAGACAAAAAAATATGTCACTAACAGCAGAGAAGGTTAAGAAGATAGAGGGCCCGATTTTCAAAGGAGTTGCAAATGGTGCAAGCCCCTTGTGCTCTGAACATATAGCACAGGGGGCTTGCAGCTTTCATTTGGTGCCAATTGAGACTTTCTGGCCTGTGTACCAAATGTCACAAATTAGATGAGCTCCTCCCTGTTCTAACTTGTGCCATTTGGGGTTCCCTTTTTATGGGGCTTTTTTTTTTTATTAATGCTTTTTGGTGCCCCCTTTTCACCATTACCTTATCTGGCCCCTGCAGGATCCCCATGGCACAGCTGATCCTGAGAACATGAGCTCTCATCAACCCTCATCCTGCCTCGGTATGTCCCCTGGGTTTGGAAGAGGGAGGCAACTCCCCCTATCACTAACTGTGTCAGGCCTTCCCACCAGTCTCAGGACACCACGCTTGCCGCTGCAGGATCCGGGAGCCAGGCTAGATGGCAGGGCATTTTTCTTAGTTTCCTTTGTTCCTCCCCATGAGCATCGGTAGTCACAGGAGGGCCAAGGAGGTGGCGCACACAGCAACGTGCATCTCTCTGGCCACAACTGATTCTCAACCCTCCCACTAGGTGCTCCCTTACTGCACTGCCACCCGTGTACACCCAGGTGGAAGTATTGCATTGGGAGCAGCATCCCTCCCTCCCTGGAGGTGGAGAGTACCCCTTGAGTGCTCAATCCTTCTCTCACCAGCTGACCCGCCAGTGACCACTCCTGAACCCCAGGCATTGGCACTGTAAGTGGTAATCTAACCATTGCACAGGATGGCCAGCCTTTTCATGTGGCTTGTGCCAAACATTTGGTGAAAGCTGCCTTAAATTGTGGAAATTATCACAACTGTGCCCAATGTACTAAAATTGGGCACAGTTGCATCAAAAGAGTTTGACACAGTTGCACCAAACAGTGGGGCTGACGCAGGGCTTGACACAAGCCTTGCATCAACCTTTGAAAATCGGGTCCCGAGACTTTCATTATCCCTATTGTAAACAAACAATATTTATTTTGTTTATTTATTTAGGTTTTGTTGACCAGATAAGCACAATAGATAAAACATATGCCTATTTTCAGGTGTGACCCAGGAGATTACAAGGAATATACAGATAGGACAAGGTTTTATAGGTATTAACAAGATCACAAAATATATAGTTATACAGACAATGCAGTGTTCAACAGTAAGGCAAGCTTAACAGCACATAATAAAGTAGGCAGTTAACAAATGAAAGCTGAAAGTACTTGAAATGAAACATTTGGACCAAATGAGAGGTATTAAATGGTAGCCCCTGATATGGGTGACTCCAAAAGAGTGCCCCCATAACAGCGATGACAATTCAGCAACTTCAGAAATGGTGAGGGTACATGTCAGCAATCGCCAAAATGGCGAAACATAGAAACATAGAATCTGATGGCAAATAAGGACCGCTTGGCCCACCTAGTCTGCCCATTTCCCTACCTAATGAATAAGTTGAAGATCCTAGTTAACCTACAGCCTACTTCCTCCTACCCTCCACTAGAATTGGCTTATGTCTGTCCCATACATTCTCAAATTCCTCCACTGTTTTTGACTCTACAACCTCCTCAGGAAGGCTGTTCCCTGAATCTACAACCCTCTCTGTGAAGAAATACTTCCTCACGTTACCTCTGAGCAGTCCCCCCCTCTATCTTTAAATTGTGCCCCCTTGTTCTTGCACATCTCTTTTTCTGAAAGATGCTGCCCTCTTGGACTTTGTTGATTCCCTTGATGTATTTGAAAGTTTATATCACGTTCCCCCTCTCCCTCCTTTCCTCAAGGCTATACATCTTAAGCTCCTTTAGTCTTGCTTCATATGTCTTCTGGTGCAGACCCTGCACCATTGTGGTTGCCCTCCTCTGTACAGCCTCCACCCTGTCTATGTTTTTGCGGAGATGGGGTCTCCAGAACTGTACACAGTACTCCAGATGTGGTCTTACCAACTGTCTGTACAGAGGGACAACAACTTCCTGTTTTCTACCGGTGATACCTCTCCATATGCATCCCAGTTTGCCCCCCAGCCCTCCTTACTGCCTTCTCATATTGCTTGCCCATCGTTAGGTCATCTGATATGACTACTCCCAGGTCCCTTTCCATTTTTTTTGTTGTCAGTATCTCATCCCCCATTGTGTACTCTTCCACTGGGTTTTTGTTTCCCAGGTGCATTACTTTGCACTTCTTTGCATTGAATCTTATTTGACCATTGCTCCAACCTTGCCAAGTCCCTTTTCATCCTTTCCATCCCACCTTGCATATCAACCTTGTTGTAGATCTTTGTGTCATCTGCAAAGAGACATACTTTTCCTTCCAGTCCCTCTGCAATGTCACTTATAAAGACATTAAAAAGGACCAGCTCCAGTACTGAACCCTGTGGTACCCCACTAGTAACCCCCCTTTCTTCACTGTGGACTCCATTTACTATTACCCTCTGTGTGCTGTTGTCCAGCCAATGTTTTATCCAGGCTACCACCCTAGGACCCACTCCCAGGCTGGCTAATTTGTGTATTAATCTTTTGTGTGAGACTGTGTCAAATGCCTTGCTAATGTCTAGGTAGGCAATGTCCACAGCCCCTCCCTGGTCTACTACTTTGGTCACCCAGTCAAAGAAATCAATTAGATTTGTCTGACACAACCTTCCTGCTCTGAATCGATGCTGCCTTGGGTCCTGTGTCCCACTAGCCTCTAGGTACTCAACAATTCTTTCCTTCAGAAGTGATTCCATAATTTTCCCTACCACTGAGGTCAAACTGACAGGTCTGTAGTTTCCTGCCTCTGGCGACAAATGCTTTTACCCCTCCTGAAGTGCTATGACCACAGAGTTGGTTATTTTAGTAAGGGGTGTGTGGGAGATAAAACCCCTTTCAGAAAATCATTTGTTGCAGTTTTGTCTATCGCTGTTTCTGTAGTCACTGAATTGCCATCACTGTTTTTAGGCTCACTCTTTTTGAGTCCCCCATTTCACATAGAACCATATTAAATCCCAATGCAGTACGTATCCTACTATTTATTGATATCAGACCTACTGATCCACACTGAATCCTCCCTCTCCTTTCTCTTGATCAGAATTGCCTCCCTTAGAAATTCAGTTTTACACTTCAGAATCATTTGTATCTTGGTTATGATGGACCTGGACCCTCCCCTGCACTTCCACCAAATTGTGGACACATGTTGGTGTGGCAGTCTCAAACAGTTGCTCCTGTTGCACCAAACGCACATTCTGAATGAATACTTGAAGGTATATAGCAGAAATATTTGATGTAAGTGTTGGTCACTCATTAGCTTTAGCAGTTCAGTACAACAGGGGCTCCTCTAGAGTTCCAAGGTGCTTGGAATCACATATGTATGCCTCAACCAGTCTCTCTGCATTCTTAAGTCACATATTGTCTTCCTCTTCCACCTCTTGTTCTGGCTCTACCATACCTACATGGGAAAGAACTGCTCATAGTGGGTTTATTGATTGTGCTTCAGAATGTGCGGCTTTTCTGGAACTTGACGGGGATGTGTATTCTACATCTGACCTAGTGAGATGATTTTGCTTGCTGCTAGTGCTCATGCTCATTCTCTTTTTTTGTCAGAGCAGGCACTCCATGGACTTTCTTTATTAATATTTTTTTGTAATTAGTAGTAGTAGTACATTAATATTTGGCTATCAAGCCATTATATATATACAGTATTTCATGACTAGGGCTTTTGATTCAGTTTCCCTTATCTATATACGAAATAAGCACGTTCTTAGTACAGAACATTAGCAGCTTTTGCCTGCTGTGTGCAGCTGCCTTGTGTCAATCTAGCTAACCTTGGATTTTCTTACATTAGTAGAGAACAATGCATTCTTGTCTCCTGCAGTACTTTTCCACATTCAGCGTGGTCAGTAAAATTCAAATCTCACTGCAACTAATCATAGCGGCATGTACATAAATGGTCACTCAGCATTCTAAAAGGCACTTATCACTAGTAAACTAATAACTCTAACAATCGATTTTACTAAAATCTAACCTATAGCAAGCAGCAAATACATTTATGTCATTAGTAATATACATATAGGGAATGCATGTATGACAATGTGTATATATATGACAGATCACAAGTGTATTATGATAGATCTAAAAGCTTATGCTAACAGTCCCCCACTTGATATCCTTGGAAAGTAGTATCACAACAAAATAAAGCTCTGTTAAGTTTTACAGCCTGCAACACATGAGCATATGTCAAGGCCTAAGTGCACTATAATGTCATTTCAGTAGACACCTAAAGCAATATAGCATAGTAGATACAATACGTACTGAAATAACTTGTAACATGATTAATAGCTTGAAAGTAATTTTGATACATGAATTTGAAATTAACAATGCAAAATCACCATTGTTTGATGGCATATACAATGATTGCTGTGCTTGAGTCATGCTATTGATGATTCTTATTATATGTTTATCCTTGCAGTTCAATAAAAGCTGTAAATGTATGGTGAATGAAGCAATATGCACATTGAATGTAGAAATGTACTTTATGATATCATTTTGATGACCAGGTTCATGGAGAACATATTGTTTCTGATGAAGAGATACTGATAATATAACTGTTGACTGATGACAGTGTGAGCACTGGGAGTGAAGCAGAAGTTTTGGGGTAGTTATTAGACATGTTAGTTTCTATAAATGAATGATTCATGACACATGGTTATGCAATACTGACCATACATCTTATAGATTACCTTTGCCATGGGCAGGCACCATTTTGTGAGCCATACTGAACAGGTAATGTTGTATGTAATTATGACACTGGTATTCTGGTTGAGATCCCCATCATGGCCATAGACAGCTAGAACCACATAAAAAATCTTACAGGGATGTACATATCTGTATCCCATCACCAGACCACATGCTGCATGTAGTGCCTGCAATAATGTTGTCATGAGGTTATATACTAGCAAGGAAGGTGTCTCCACCCTCTCTTTATAAATATCTCCCTCTAGGTAGCCTACTAAATGGACCATGGCCAGTTTGTCAAAAACAGCTTCAGTTGGGTCAAACACTAATAGAGAAACAATAAATGTTATGTACAAGGTATCCTGAATAGAACAGGACCCACTGGTGTAACATTTGCCTTGATTAGGGTGCTAGGTAATACACCCCAAGTTCCTGGCTGTCCCAAGTGGAAACCTTTGACAAGCTTTCAAGCATCCTTAACGGATGTCCTTTGTATTAGTAACACAGGCCAGGCAATACCATTTGGTCAAGTAGTTATCAGAAATGAGGCCAAGGACACACCCTGTTTCCATATCTCTGAGGAAATTACAAATGATTTTGTGAACATAGTTCCCATATGCTGTGCATATTACTTCTCTACCTATATGTTTGCGTCAGGCCTTTACATTATTAGTTGTAACAAACTCATTGATTCTATCTTGTGTTTGATTAAATAATCTTACTATGTCATACATATTGTAGACAGTGTATTTTTTCCTCACTTACCAAAGCCTGAAGTCACTGCAGTGCAGGGTTCAAAACAGACGCAGCAGATTAGTGTTAATAATAACTGACGTGTCACCTAATGGTTTCCAGATCTGCTTGATTCCAGACCAACGTGCCAGACCCAAACAATCCTGAGATAGACACTGTCATTCCATCCAGTCTTTGAAGCCATCTGGAATGGAAGGCCTCATCCTGTTGGACAATTTTGAGGCCTACTATGGGATCTTGAGTTTTTACCTAATGAGTGACAATCACATATAAAAAAAGAAATATAAAGCAATGATACATGTGTTCCCACATAAAGCCCACATTCCATTATGTCTAATGTAAAAGCAAATGCACAGATTAAAAACATGCATAAACCGTACAGTATTCAATGAAGTCCTGGGATGAAAGTAGCAGCCAAATCACTGAATGGGCCCATTCCCACTTAAGGGTACAGTTCAGTCACTGAAAAAGTCTCAGATGAAGAAGATGTTATAATGTTGCGAGCCAGTAGAGGCAGTCTAAGAACCCTCAATATGATATGCGTCACCACCTGAAGACATGGTTCAACATTACATATTTGCTTAAAAGTCAATTGCTAGATGCCTGTATCAGAATATTGCACTGGATTAATCAGTAAAAATTTATTTATTTATTTTTCCAAAGTTTCACCAGGAAAGACATGCTGAGCTAATAATAGCTCATTTCCACATGCTTCCTGGGGGGAAGGGGAAGGGGAAGAGGGATAAGTACAGAACAGAACAATAGATTAAACAATAAAACACAGTATCATAGAGGGATATAATTTAAACAGTGTAATGCTTTACTCATCAGAAGTGTATGTATACTAGAACACAAAAGGAATAACAAATAGCAATAACACAAGGCCAGGGCAGGAGATATATCTCCTTAGGTACAGAGAAAAGAACATACAGTATTATGGTGAGGCAGTAGGGGATAAAGAACAGTGGGGAGGAACACAGAAGGGGAGGAAACAAGGGAAGTAGAGAACTAGTGTGTAAGTGAATAGCAAAGGGAGGATAGGGAGGAAGGTAGAGAGGGAGAATTGAGGTAGAAGGGCAGGAGTGGGGAAGGGCTCGGAGTAGGAGAAAAAATGGGAAGGAGGTAAGAAGTGGAGGAAGGTTGGGCTTTGACTAAGGGCATTTACAGGAGGGAGCGGTGTGAACATGGAGTAGACAAAGAGTGTTTGGAAGATGTGGAGCGAATGGTTAGGGGGAGAGAATTCCAGAGTATAGGAAAGTAGAAAGAGAAGGCAGCCTGACCAGCAAGGGATTTACAATAGAGAAGCATGAGGGAATGATAACTTGAATTAGGGAGGGTGCATGAAGAGGGGGGCAAAGGGGAGTGGAGAGATGTGGGAGTGATGCCTACCAGAAATAAGAAATGAAAGAGACACAGTGGTTAGGTGATGATCAGCCAGGGAGGGAGGGGAGGAGGGGAGGAGAGGACAGAGTACAAAGAACAGTGCTGAGGTAGCCAGAGCCATGCCTGCCCATTACGTTGTTAACAATAACTATTTTTCATACCTGACTGTATATGAACATGTCTGTAAATCAGAACTGCATAGCATAAAGAATAGCTGCTGCTAAATATAATATGAGATGCAGACTTAAGCTATGATGTATATTTAGTGCACTCAAAGTTATTTTATTAATGTAATCTTCTACTGTGAAATTTTTCTTTCATGTTGTATATGTATTGCCTCTTAAACAATGTTTAGGAAAAAAAAAGAACAGTGCTAAGTGAAGGGAAGGCAGTCCAAGGCAAAATAGTGAAAAGAGTGAAAGAGGAGTCCAATCTGGCCAGGGTGGATTTTGGGGCAGCACTGTAGACAATGTTGGCATAATCAATAATGGGATAATTTTAGTGATGATGTCTCGGCAGGTGGGTAGTAGGATGTAGCTTTGTTCCTATATAGAGTGCCAAGCTTGGGGTGGACCTTTTTATGAATGGCGTCTACATGCTGTGAAAAGTTGAGGTGCTGGTCAAGCCAGACCCCAAGATGCTTAAATGAAGCCATGTCACCAATTGTGACCCCATCTCAGGTGTGGAAGGAGGGGAGGAATGGGAGCCTAGAAAGCCTCTGCCTAGTACCAAAGGACATAGAGACCATTTTTATTTTGTATTTAGGGATAGTTGATCTGACCTAAACCATTGCTGGACAATGTCCAAATTAAGTTGGAGCCTGGCTGTTAACTTAGCTGGGGAGGACCAAGAGGCATACAGGACCATGTCGTCTGTGTACTGCACACAGTCGCCAATTTGTAAGAGGTCTGAACCTCACTTTCAGTTCTTGGCAATATTGGGAATGCAAATAATCACAAACAGGTCGCATTCAAGTAATAAACAAGTTTATTACTACAAAAGGGATAAATTACAGTTGCCCTAAGCAGTTCTTACCAATACGAACCGGGAGCCAGTGCTAAGCGTTCCCTACACCTCGAGGTTTCTCTGTAGTCTCTTGGGATCTCTCGGTTCCGAGGTATAAAGCCTGTGCATAACATTATATACCTATGATAATTACTATGGTTACTGAAAGATAGAAACATTTCTAGTTACAGAGATGAGCCCTATTGGCTAAATTAGAGGTGGCTCCACGGTCCAAGATAACATTATATAATTCTGTAAAGTCATCAGTTTTAGAACAAAGACGTTCTTATACAGAGTCTTACATAACAAGGTGTATTGGTGTACATCACCAAAGGATGGCAATGTTGCCTTACATATTTCAATTACTTCAAGGACAGGTGTCTTGGCATCTGACAAGTAAGAAATAGACAGAAAATACATGGTATAATATGTGTGCATTAGAAGCAAAGTGGATTACAACAATATGCATTCATATCCTGACATCTACTCTTATACGGTAGATGCCCTTAGCCCTAAATATTAGTATAACCTATGCCTAAACATTAGCTGTCTACGGTGTACCCCTGAGGGTATCAATTAGGGTGCAGGGACCTCGTGTAACAGCAGGCAGAGGGAAGGTCTTTGAGGAATATGGAAATGAGTAGTAGGCCAAGGACAGAGCCTTGGGGGATACTGGTGCAAATGGGGAAGGTGGGATAGGCACTCTCCAGTTCTCACTGATTGAGATCTACCCACTAGGTAACAGCTGAACCAGCTAGTTGTGGAGCTTGAGAGATGCACATACTTCAGCTTGTTGAGGAGAAGAGGGTGGGAGACAGTGTCAAAGGCTTTGGCTAAATCAGCAAAGATGCAGGCAGTGATGAGGCCCTGGTCCATGCCTGTGTGAATGGAGTCAGTGAGCCACAGGAGGGAAGAGGTGGTGGAGTGGTAATTGCAGGAGTCAGTCTAGAAAGGGGTGAGGAGGAGTCAAGGAAAGGGGAAAGTTGAGACAGCACTATGTGCTCTTGGAGTTTAGATAAGGTTGGAAGGAGGGAGATAGGGTGGAAGTTGTCAGGAGAGGAGATGTCATCTCCATTGGAAAGGGAAATGACAGTTGCATGCTTCCAGATGTCCAGGACTGAGTCTAGAGAGAAGAAGATGTTGAGGAGGGAGGAGATGGGGAAAGTCAATGGCAGGGGCAGAAAGGTGTAGGAGCTTGAGGTCTAGCCTATCAGGGCTCCTGCCTTTCAGATAGTTGAAGGCCAGGAGGGCACTTATAGTAGTGGCAGGTGTAACTGGTGAGAAGGAGAAGGGAGTGAAGGAGGGGCATGTAGGGGGTGGGAGGAGGGGTGGTGATAGAGGGAAGGCAGATAGAGTTAGCAAGCAAAGGAAGTGAAGTAAGAGTTGAGTGTAGAGGCCACAAAAGGAGAGTCTGAGATGATGATGTCTCTCATCTTGAGGATGGGGGTTTGGGGGACTGGTTGGGGGAAGAATAGGGAGTGGATGACTTTCCAGAACTTGGAGGGGTGATTAAGATTGTTCTGGAAAGAGGAGTAAAATAACTCAGCATTTGCAATCCTGGTGGCTCTGTTCAGATGTGCTGTTTACATACAGATATACTGTATGTGCCCTTGGTAGTGCAGTTGATGTCAACTTCTGAAAAACAAAATAAAAACAAAGTGGTGGGCTTTGGCCTCCTCATTCACTGGTAGGTTAGTCCTGAACTTTAAAAAGTTTCAACTGATTTACATGGAACCACTTGTAAGTGGCTACTTGGATCTTGTACACTGAGGGGCTACTATAAACATATGCAACCCAATTCTCATAATATCTTTGTATGTCTTTTTTATATCTGACCACTGCTAAACCCTCTGCATTTTCAAAATGGTTTTGTCTGCCCCTGATGACCTCCTGTGGGCACATCAGCTACTGACAAATCAATTTCCGGACCTGCACACAGTAGAATTTCAGTCTCTGGAGGACAATTGCAATTTCTTTTATGCTTTTTAAACAGTGAGCCTACGGAATCATCTGCTGCCGTAAGGCAGTTAGTTACTTGTCTTGCTTCTGTAAACTATTAAGTTCAAGTTCAAGTTTATTGCAGGAAAGCTCCATTGAGCAAGTTCATTCACAAGGAGGTCCTGAGACATAAACACTTAAAGTACAAACATAGATAGGTAATAACAGTATATACATGAAATGCACGTTACATGATACAGGCTGGATATACATACAAGGGTACCACATAGGGTGACCGCAGGTGGTAAACATTAATATGAGACAGGGAAGCGACTTACAGGTTGCATACTGATAAGTGAAACATGATGACTGGTGTGTGCAATACATATACAGTATTTTGGCAGCTAGAACAAACAACAGTCTACAACTGATATGGGGAGGAGAGATTTGATAGAGTAGCAGTGGAGCGAAGCAAAGATAAAGCCAGGAGTAGAAGGGAAGGGAAGCAGTTAATATGACAAATCAATTATACCTTACCAGTGGATAAATACGGCACACATGGGGAAGGAAGAGACTTAATGACAGTTACAGGTGTCTTTTATTTTGGCTGAACTTAGCGATTTGTAGAAGTTTATTGAAACTGTGCTAGTTAGTTTCAGTACGGTTTGTAATTGGTTCCAAATGGAGGTAAGGGCATATGCAATAGCACGTTTACCAAAGGAGGTCCACGTCCTTGGTATGACAAGCATAATAAAGTCAGATATTCTTAACGAGTATGCACTATGTGAGATACTAATAGGGGAAGAGAGATAGCTTGGCAATTTCTGCAGGAGTAGTTTAAGAGTCCATAGCCCAGAATGGAGCAGGCGTCTAGTAGTAAGGTCTATGGGCTTGATTTGTTTTTCTGTGAAGCTTGCCACAGTTTGTGGGGGTGGGGGAGCAAGAAGGTCCACCCCCCCCCAAGCTCCTTGGTGTACTAGGAGATCAGCTTCAGTATTTCTGTTGCTAAAGGGACAGTTTTTTGAGTGTGCTTTTATCATTTTTCTTCTTAGAGGGAGTAACATTATTATACTGTAAAACAGGTAAAAACTCTATTAGAAATTTCACATAAATCTGAAAATTGTCCAAGCCAAAGGGTTAGGGTGGCACCACATGGGGAGTTTGAAAGGCAGGGTAGTCAGTGACCAAACAGAGGCACTATAAACCTTACCAAAAATCAGCCTCCCCATCCACAGTACCATGGACCATAAATGCATTAGAACTCATGGGGATCCTGTCTATGATGAAATGTTAAAATCTTAAAATGTTGAAATTAAATGGTTATGTCAGAATATAAATTGCTTCATCAAGGCTCTTGCATAGAAAATGGATGTCAACACTTAACACAATATCCATGTTGTCTGTGGAGTGGATTTCAGCCAGCTGCTCTGTTCAAGCAGCCCTCAAGGTTGTCAAATTTACCCTTCCTTAACCTAGAAAAAAATGGAACTTTTTAATCTGCTCCAATCAGGCTTCTGACAGCAACACAGTACAGTTTCAGCCCTGGCTAAAATGACAGATGGCTGTCTCACTGACCTCAACCACAAACTTTTTACCGGAGCTGTGTTTCTAGACCTAAGTAAGGTGTTTGACATGGTAGAGCATAATCAATCAATCAATCAATCAATCAATTAATCAAAATCTTTATTTATCCAGGCAGACACCATTGAGCAAGCTCATTTGCAAGGTGGACTTGCATCACACAAGTCATAAACAAATATACATAGCCATACATATATACAGGCATTACGTCAGTACATGGAAATAACAATATAAGAAAGTAAATGACAGTAAGATCAGAGGAAAAGAAGAGACACAGTGCATATGGTCACACATAAGTGCAGGCAGTATTGGAGTACATGTTGCTAGACCAGAGGAATAAACTAATGGGAACAATAGAGACTGTGATACAGGAGGCACCTGAAGGTGTATCCAGTTTTACGCATGACAGGTGGTGGTATAGGTGAGGAAAGCGAAAACTTGTGAGTCCCAAGATATAGGGTGCATAGGTGTGGAGGATGGGGCAGAGGCAACGAGTTCTAATTGTGGCGCAGTACCAAATACCTACTTGTACCTTGTAGCTAAATGGTGTAGGGGTTGAAGGCTTATTGTGGCACTGAATACACATAAGCTTTAGCTATATGGGATGGCTGCGCTGCCGACACAGCTCTGAGCGAACTGGGTATGGGCGATGTCTTCGGAGGCGTTGACAACCTGGGCACTGAAGGTGCATATGACTACAGACTGGACAACTGGAGAGAACACAGTATTAAGAGATAAATCCTATTATGGCTTCACAAAAGCGGCTTCTGTGTCATCGAGCGCTGGAGCGGCTTCTGGTCCGATGACCTCTGGTGTCCATGTCATTGGCTACTTGGGATAATTGAGCTGCGGACACCGTTCTCAGGGAGTGGCATACAGATGATGGATTCGGTGGCATAGGCACTGTAGGTACATGTGACATCCTGATTGGGAAGCTAGGGCCTTCACAATACTAGAGGAGCATAATCCTGTTTATTGGTTCTCGGGAGAGGCTTCGGGGACATCGACCGTTGGTGGCCATAGATCTTGAGACGTTTACACTGGGTATTCTGAGGGACATACAGAGAAGGGAGTAGAAGCAGGAGGTGGAAGTGAGAGATGGAATGGGTGGAGTGAAAAGCCAATTTGGGTGTGCACGGCAAAAGCGCTCATGCTGCAATAGGTTAACAGCTTTACCGCAACTCTAGGTGACTTGGATCCGGACTTGTGGTCTCAAGCGGACAGCTTCTGGGGCACCGCTGCCCGGTAACCACAGAAAGAGTGGCAGTAAGGCAGAGAGCTCTTGATGGGTGAGGAAGTCTTAGATCATAGGTGGTGGAAGCAGTGACATACCTCTCTGATTGCTTTTGCATACAAGTTCTTAAATACTGTGACGCTTACTGGAGAACTTAGTTTCAGTGATTTCTGTATTTCGTTCCAAGGAGTTGGCAGTGAGAAGCTTATGGCTGCTCTCCCAAGGTGTGTGCGGACCCTGGGGATCTTTAGAGAGATTAGGGAGAACCTTCTTAGGGCGTAGGTTTGGAGTTCGCTTAGAGGCAGTAGGTCGGAAATATAGTGTGGTAGTTTGCAAATAATAGCTTTTAATGTCCATATTGCGGCATTTCTGCTTCATCTGTATTGTAGGGAGGACCACCCCACAGCAGTGTATAAGGAGCAGTGGTGGGTAGAGAAGGGGAGGCCTGTGATGAAGCACAAAGCTCTGTGATATAAAACGTCCAGCTTGTCTAGGTATGAGGTGTTACAGCAACTATAGATGAAGTCGGCGTAGTCTAGTAAGGAGATGAAAGTGGTCTGAATGAGCTGTTTTTTGGCTTCAGGAGTCAGAAGGCAGTTTATTCGGTAGAAGAGCCCCAGCCTCTGCTTTAGCTTTTTCATCATGTCCTCCAGGTGTTCCCCAAAGGAGAGTTTGTGATCTAGCCAAACTTCCAAGTATTTAAATTTGGGGACGAACTCCAGGTTTTCCCCCAGTAAGGTGGTGATGGGGGGGTATAGTGCCATTAGTCGAGTAAGACTGTAGGTTGCCAGGGGAAAGGATCATTGCCTTTGTTTTTTTTAGCATTAAAGAGTAGTTTCTTGTTAAGTAGCTGATACTGAAGGATGTCAAAGTCGTGTTGCAGATCTGCACAAGCAGCTTCAGGTGTTGGCTGGCTTAGGTATAGTACTGTGTCGTCCGCGAGCAGGTGAATACTGGCTTTTTTTATGCCGAGATCTATGCTGCTGATGTATATGGAGAAGAGTGTTGGGCCCAGGATGGAACCTTGAGGGACACCTCTTACTAATGGTTTAGAGGGTGATAGCTCCCCTTCTGCCTTGACCTGCTGGTGACTGCCCGTTAGGTAGTCCTGGAACCATCCAAAGGAGGTGGAGTCTAGACCTAAGGCTTTTAGGGAGGAAAGAAGTAGGAAGTGATTGACAGTGTCGAAAGCCTTGCTTAGGTCAAGAAAGACAGCGTAGATGAATTTTTTGTTTTCAAGGTCAATTTGCCAGTCATTTGTTACCTTGGCCAACGCCGTAACTGTACTGTGATTCATTCAGAAGTCTGACTACAAAGGATTTAGGAAGTTTGTGCTTTCCAGGAAGATTTGTAGCTGGGCATTCACTATTTTTTCTAGCAGTTTAGATAATATGGGGAGTAATGAGTTTGGCCTATAGTTATTTAGGTCACAGGGATCCCCAGATTTAAAAAGTGGAATGATGTGTGCAGTTTGCTATATGTTTGGGAGAGTCCCCTGAGATAGTGACAAGTTGAACAAATGAGTGACGGGCGCTGCCAGCAAATACCAGGCCACCTTTATGAAGTAGGGGTCTAGCAAGTCCACCCCTGCACTTTTCTTGGTATCCAAGTGAAGGAGTAACTCTTCGACTTCTTTTAGAGTAACAGGAGAGAATGAGAAGGTATCGTTTGTTAGATTTGGCTCTGGGGGCAGCGTATGCATTTGAAGGTGCAGGTTGCAAGCAGGTGAGTTATCAAAGGCTAATCCAGCTGAGGCAAAGTGGTTATTGAATGCTTGCAAGATTTCTTTTTTATTGTTGAGGAGGACATTGTTAAAGGAGATTTTTGAGGGAAGTGTGCTTCCTGACGTGTGACCAGAAAGGTCTTTTATTGTGGACCAGAATTTGGTTGGGCAAGTTTAGGCAGCATCTAGCTCTGTGTGGTAGAATTTGGACTTGGTCTCTCTGATTAACCTTGTGCAGGAGTTTCTGGCAGACCTGAAAAGACACCAGTCTTTGGGAAGTTGTGACTTAGGAGCGATTTTCCAAGGTTTGTCCCTTTTTAGCAATGTGGCTTTAAGGTCTGGGGTAAACCAGTGATGGGTTCTAGGTTTTAAACGAGATTTGACCAGTGGAGCGTTGGTATTGAGGGCATGTGTTAATATTTCTTGGAATATGGCATATGCATCATTCACTAATTTGGCAAGGAAGAAACTCTGCCAAAGTGGAGAGACATTAAGATCATTGATATAGGCATATGGGTCGAAGTTCCACTTTGATCTCTTAGTGGAGAATTTTGAGGTAGATTTGGGCATTTGATTTGTTCTTACACCAGCAATAAGACAGTGGTCGCTGACGTCGGCATGGAAGATACCAGCACGTGAGAAGAGGTGTGGTTTGTTTACTAATAGGACATCTAGGAGGGTGCTATTTGCTGGGTTTTTCTTATTGGTGCATGTTGGTTCACTGATAAGCTGCGAAAGTCCATAAGAGTCGCAGAGGGCTTTGAGAGGTAGTGAGGCACTGGACAGCCAGTCGTAGTTGAGGGCTTCCTGTATTATAGTTTCTAGGTTGCTGGAGTCCAGCATAGAAGATAGATAGATCAGGAGCAGAGGTCCAGCTGAGGGTGGTCTGTAGCAGCCGATGATTCAGATGGCTGATGCAGGAGTGATTCCAATTTTTAGGGATAAGCATTCGTAGGCATTGGCATGCGAGGAGGAATCAAGTATAGAGGCTGAGAATTTATCTTTGATGTAGATGACGACTCCGCTTCTCCTGGTTTGCCTGTCGGTTCTGAATAGTAGGTAGTTGGGTATTCCGATTTCTTTATCAGGGGTGGCTGGCCATAGCCAGGACTCTGAAATAACAAGCACATCTGGATCAGTGTGGGAGATCCAAGCCTGGATAGAGGAGAATTTTTTTACAAGGCTACATGCATTGACATGCATGAAGCTAATTCCTTTTATCTTTGGAAACCTTGATGGTGAGGTGATGTCGATCATGGGTCCAGGATTGAGTTCGAAGTTGCCTGAGCATAGTAATAGTAAGAGTATAAGTTTTCTCAGGACCACAAGGGAAATTTTGAAAATTTTTGACCTTTTCCTAGTAGATGTAGTATCCAAGTAAGTTTGCTTGTGCGTATTATTAGGCTTATGTAGATCTAACATTATGTGGCATAGGACACTTACTGTGAAGTACTAAGGTGTGAGATCACTGTAGGAAAGTAATTGGTACCTTTCGATTAATATTTGACTGCTTGATGCACATCGGATATGCCACCCGAGTTGGTGAGGGTGTAATGGTGCAGAGGTGTTGCAAGAGTTAAGTATGCATCTAATGTGTGCACATTGGATGGCCTCAGGGTGGGTTTCCTCACTAAAGTAGGTCCAGTCTAGAGGGTTCCCTAATATGGGCAATATACATAGAACACTGAAAAATTGGAGGCATAGCGCCATGGTGGCTATTGTAAGTAGTCAGGTAGAGATCCATGGGAAGGAGGAAGACTCCTTGGGGTTGCTATAGATAACTGGGCTAAGGTGATGGCCGGCACTTTAGCAGGGCTAACTAAGGAATGGATCAGTAGAAGTAGGTAAAAGGAGAAGAGGAAAGGGTTGACAGTAGGGGACCAATGGCAGTAATGGGCAGAGCAAGACGACCTATATAGAAATGTGCTGGGAGGGGGGATGGGCAGGTGGGAAAACATTTGCGACTTTGCCATACCTCTCAGTGGCTTGTATCCAAGCTTGTGGTCTCGGGCGTCGGCTTCTGGAGCGCCGACCACCCATTGGCCGCGGATCGACTGGCGGTAGAGCTGGGAGCCCTAGGAGGGTCTCGGCTGAAGAGGGAAGGAGAGAGGAAGCCATATTAGTACTGGAGGAGGACAAAGAGTCTCACAAGCCAGTGACAAGAAAAATTTTTCAAGTGAATAGGGCAATTTCCTTGGCGCCTGGGAGTCTGGCTACAGTTGCAAAGTCAAGGAAAGGGCTGCAATCACTTAAACATTAGGTCTTTTTACAAAGTAAAAACAGCTTTTCTAGGTAGATTTAACAATTTCTAGGCAGTTTATACAAATAGTAACAGTATAGGCATTAGATTTAGTCAGGATTAGCTATCAAAATTGCACCTTTTTGCTCCACTAGCTAGGAAAGAAATGTAGAAGTAAAGGGACCAATTGAAGTAAGCCTGGCAAAAGGCACTCGCACTCCGATTGGTTTGCAGCTTTGCCGTACCTCTCAGCGGCTTGTATCCAAGCTTGTGGTCTCGAGCATCAGCTTCTGGAGCACTGACTGCCCAGTGGCCGCGGATCAAGAGGTGGTAGAGCTGGGAGCCCTAGGAGGGTCTCGGCTCTCAGCAGTTTGTATCCGAGCTTATGGTCTTGGGCGTTGGCTTCTGGAGCACTGACCACCCAGTGGCCATGGATCGAGTGGTGGTAGAGCAGGGAGCCCCAGGAGGGTCTCGGCTCTCAGCAGTTTGTATCCGAGCTTATGGTCTCAGGCATTGGCTTCTGGAACGTCGACCGCCCAATGTCCGTGGATCGAGCAGCGGTAGAGCTGGGAGCCCTAGGAGGGCCTCATCTCTCAGCGGCTTGTATCTGAGCTTGTGGTCTCGGGTGTCGACTTCTGGAGTGCAGACCACCCAGTGGCCACAGATCGAGTAGCGGTAGAGCTAGGAGCCCTAGCAGGGTCTTGGATCTCAGCGGCTTGTATCCGAGCTTGTGGTCTCAGGCATCGGCTTCTAGACTGCCAAATTCTCGGTGGCCACAGATCAAGTGGCGGTAGAGCTGGGAGCCCTAGGAGGGTCTCGGCTCTCAGCAACTTATATCCGAGCTTGAGGTCTTGGGCGTTGGCTTCTGGAGTGCCAACCGCCCGGTGGCCGCAGATCGAGTGACGGTAGAGCTGGGAGCCCTAGGAGGGCTGTTGATGAAACTTAAGAAACATGGGCTTATCTGTTAGCTGGTTTGCTAGATGCCTATCAGGGAGAGTCCAATGTATTAAAGCAGATGGCCTACTGTCACCTCCTTTTCCACTCCTGAGAGGTGTGCCCCAGGAATCCATATTAGGTCCCCTCCTCTTTTCAAGCTATATTAATTCTTTAAGTAGTAGCATTGTTACAGCAAAACTGCATTTTTTTGCAGTTGATACTGCCCTTTATATCTGTAAACTGTCACTAAATGAAGGCGCGCCGTACTCCAAACTGAATTCAACCAATTACAGCTTAATCTCCTTAGTTCAAAACTCCTGCTAAATGCAAATAAGACCAAGGTAATGCACTTCACTCCCACATTATCTACATCTCCATCATCAGTGCAGGACAATATACCTATACTAACATTGCTAGGAAATTTACTGGAGATTATACAAAAATGTAAGCATCTTGGGATGTGGTTAGACAATCATCTTTCCTTTAACATTCATACTGAAACATTGGTGAAAAAACTGAGCGTTAGATTAGGATTTTTCTTTAGAAATAAATCCCTGTTTCCTGCAGAAGTCAGGAAATGGCTAGTCCAAGTCACATTTCTCCCTTTACTAGATTATGCAGACATTCTGTACTCTAACAGCCCAATGTGACAGGGTTGAATATAGCCCTGTCCCAGTTGTTATGGAGAGAGAGTTTAAATGCAAGGATCTCAAGATGGCCTCTGGGCTGGGCGTGCCGCCGGCTGCACTAGCAGCTGGATTGTAATCTTGACTGTGTCCCTGATTTTTACCTGCCTTTTACCTGACTTTTGTTTCTTTGTGTGCTGTGTTTCGCTCTCCTTGCCATTCGCCTCTTGCTGTTTTAGTCATTTTGTTGCTCTCCAGGTTTGTTGCTGGTTCACTGTGTTTTGCTAGCCTTTGGAAAGCCAAGAATCAGTTGGTTGGAGTGATTTGGAGTGATACTGGGGCGGCTGGAACATCCCCGAAGTGTGCACTGAGGCCGTTTTGTTTCGGCCCTAGTACTGCTCACTACATTTATCCTTGTGCTGGGCCTGCCGTTCTTACTCTACCTTTTGGATTCCCTTTTGAATTACCTGAAGTTACTTGGAGCTACTACTGGATCTTTGGAGGCTGATTAATTAGATTCCCAGAGTCACGCTCCGTGAGGGGAAAGATTGTGGAAAAAGGCAATTTGCTGGTGAATTTTGCTACTGCTAATAGTAAAGTGTATTGGATTTAATTTGACCGGTGGCAGATTTTATCTGTGAATAAAGTAATCCATGAGTTCAAGGTGTAGAAGGAGTGGTGTAGTTGAGCTGATGGTCCTGACCCTGTGGGGTGTCCTTTAGCTGGGGCCCGTAGCTGCATGGATAACTCGGCTCTGCTCTAGCCAGGTAGCCAGTAGGCCAGGCCAATAGTTCTTTAGGGTTCTCTGGTGGGGAAAACTGGTGGATGGGCCCTGGAAGAGACCCGCAGTGTTGGCTGTGGGCTTTTGGCAGTTTGATCCTCAATTTGGGATTTTTTGGGGCCTCGCTCCTGCCAAGTCATGACACCTAAGAGGAGGAACTTTACTCTGAACTACCTTGCCTGATTTACCAGTATACGGTCAGATTTCCAATTACTTTACTATTTTACTGCTTTAAATTGGGAAGGCAGTGAGAGTGCCTTGCCTTTGCTCAGTCTACCCTGCAGTGAGAGTGCTCACGTGCTCAAAAAAACACCTTGGATATACTTTAGTCAATGATTGTTCTCCCTTGCAGTGAGAGTGCTCAGGGGCATGAAAAACTACTAGGGATACATCTTATTTCTTCTCTTACAGGGAGTGAGAGTCCCTGTTTTCTACTTGGCCTCCTTGGGTTGTGAGAGGGCCCTCAGTGGGGCTGAAAATGTTATTTTTGTTCTGACTTACCTCATTTCTTGGACCTCAGTTACTGTAATAATCAATAAGAATTTATTATCTATCATATACTGTCTTTTTAGTTAATCACTTCACTCCCTTGGACACTATGAATGGATTTATTCATATTTAATTTATGTTTTATTTTGTATTTTAAAATTTGTTTTAATATTATTTGATGTTATCGAGGGTGGGAAATTGACAGTATTTATTTATCTTTGGATTATTTTCTTCAGTTTTCTGCTGTTTAGTTTGTTTGTGGGTTAGGGTTTTGAGACTGTTTTATATTTTGTTTTAGTTTGATAGTTTTTGTTTCTTTTTTTGTGTTTTTTTCTTTATTTTCCTTCAAGTGAGAGTTGAGGGATTATTATTATTATTTTTATATCATTTAGTTATTTTATCTTTCTGATTGGGGTTGTTTTGTCATCATTTTGCCTGCCTTGGAATATTTTATTGTTGTTTTCAGAAAGTGTAGGAGGCCTGCCCCCATGTTCATGCATGAATCAACCTCCGCCCTTCACACCCTCCACCCTTTTTTCTCCCCCCGTTGCAGTTTACAACTTGCCAATGCTGTTGAGCATTAGGTATTGCCGTTAGGGGTGGGGAAGGGTGGGGTGGCAAACAGGGAGGGTGAATGAGCAGAGCCACTGTATCAGGGTTGTTAAATTCAGAAGATGCCCTGGGGTGAAATGGAACCCAGATCAGGGTCCCCCATGTCTGGCTTCCATAGCCAAGGGCACCACCATTAAAAACAAGACTGCAATTATTGCAGATCTTGTTGGGACAGTGGACCTGACCTGCATCACTGAGACCTGGCTGGATGAGAACTCTGGCCCTTTATTGGAGGCTGTAACTCCAGTTCTGTACTCAGTGAGACACCACTCAAGATTGGATCATGGGGGGCGGGTTGCTGTCTGTTTCAAGACTGAACTGGGCCTCACAAGTGTACCAGTTGAGGAGACTGAGTCTCTTGAGTGTTCTGTAGTAACAGGTGTACTGTAGGTTGTAGGATCACCCTCATCTACTGTCCACCAGGGAAGAGAAGCATTTCCTTCAGGAAGTGGTGGACTTCATTATCGACATGACGTTTGAGTCTCCCAGGCTGATGGTCCTGGGCGACTTCAGTACCTGGGTTGATGACAAACTCTCGCAATTTGGACAGCACTTCCTCCAGTTGATGACATCTCTGGGCCTTACACAGATTGTTACCACTGCTACTCATAAACATGGTCACTCACTTGACTTAGTCTTCCTCCTGGGGACCAAAGCCTCCGATGTGGGGATGGAACCTGTCGGATGGTCAGATCACTGCACCGTGGAGTTCAGTTTCCACACCCCCCTTTGCAGGCCCACCCCTGTGGAGATGGTCAGATCCCACCCTTTATGAGATGTAAGCTCTGAAGGCCTGGCAGCAGTACTTGACCTATCAGGTTTTCCAGTTCGCAAACAATGACCCAGAGGCCTTAGTGATGGCCTATAATAAGGCTTTGTCTGCAGCTCTGGATGTCATTGCTTCTGTCTGTATTCATCCTCTCTCCCTATGCCCTCAATACCCTTGGATTGATGGGACTTTGAGGGAGATGTAGCGATTAGAATGAAGGTTAGAGCGTTGCTGGTGGAAATCCACCCTGGATGCCGATCGCCTGAGACGGATGGATCATTATCAACTCTATCAATCTGTCATCACCCATAAGAAGGCAAAGTTCCTGTCTGAGGAGATTGCAGTTGCTCAGAACTGACCAGCTCAGCTCTTTCTAACTGTGGACAGACTGTGCAACCCAGCCTGTCTACAGACTCGAAGAGCTTTTTCACAAGTAGAGTGCGACGAGCTTGCTTGTTTCTTTGCAGCTAAGGTGGCTGACATCAGGGTGGCGCTCCAACCTGCACAGTCTATAGGTATTGCTTTAGATCGGTGCTTGGTAATAGTCCCTCAATTTTCCTGGAGTTCCTTCAACCAGACAGAGTTCATGGATGTCATGAGGATTGTCCAGGGTATGAACCCTACATGCTGTAGTTTAGACCCAGGACCAACAGCCCTGATTATGGGCTGTAGTGACATCATTGGTCTAGTTCTAGCACAGATAATCTGGTGGTCCTTGGAAACAGGTGAGTTTCATAGCTCCCTGAAGGAGGCAGTGGTGACACCACTCCTGAAGAAAGCTTCTTTGGACCCAGATTGCCATGCTAACTACAGACCAATCTCAAACCTTCCTTTAATAGGGAAGGTGATTGAGAAAGTAGTGGCCCTACAACTGGAGAACCATTTAACCATCCATGACATCTATGAACCCCTCCAGTCTGGTTTTCGTAAGAGGTGTAGCATGGAGATGGCTCTGGTCCAGGTATTCAATGATCTCCTGATGGCCAGGGATTAGAAAAATTGTTCCATCTTGGTTATTCTTGATCTCTCTTCAGCGTTTGACACTGTGGACCATGGGGTCCTCCTCGACTGCTTGAGGTTCATCTGCAGCTTGTTTGGTGCAGTCCTCCGATGGCTTACTTCTTTCCTCACTGGAAGATCTCAGAGGGTGGTGTCAGGAATTTATTACTCTGACCCAGTTCCTCTGTCTTGTGGGGTCCCTCTGGTGTTGGTGCTGTCACCCATGTTGTTCACAGTGTACATGCTACCCCTCGGAGACATTGTAAGAAGGTACAGACAGAGGTTTCACTGCTATGCTGATGATACCCAGCTCTACTTTTCTTTCACACCTGATCAGTATATGGCTGTCTCAGTATTTAACAACTGCCTCGCTGAAATCCAAGATTGGATGAATTCAAGCTGGTTGAGGTTGAACTCAGAAAAGACTGAGGTGTTGGTTGTGGACCATGGGTGCCGGATAGAGGGGTTCGGGCTGGGTTCGCCCTTGGGACTTTTTCTTGGGGGTCTTCCACTCCCTACCTCTGAAGGGGTGCAAAACCTAGGGATGATCTTTGATGATGGTCTGGCACTGTGATCACAGGTGTCAGCAGTCATTGAATCCTCTTTTTACCATCTGAGGACCATCTCCAGGATTAAGCACCTTGTTCCATCTGGTGATCTTCCTACGTTGGTCCACGCCTTTGTGTCCTCGCACTTTGATTATTGTAATTCCCTGTACCTAGGGCTAGTGGGGGTGGATATCTGCCACTTGCAGCTGGTGCAGAATGCTGCAGCCTGATTATTGATGGGGACCTCCCGGTCCTCTCATATTTCTCCGGTGCTGTGCGAACTGCACTGGCTGCCAGTACAGTGGTGGATCACCTTTAAAGTCAGACTTCTGACTTATAAAGCCCTACATGGACAGGGACCAGACTACCTGAAAGAGCTTCTGGTTCTGTATCACCCTGGGTGATCGCTTCGTTTGGCTGATGAAAGGCTGCTAGAGATTCCAAGGGTTTGCTTGAAATCTTCAGGGGCCTGTGCATTTATGCATGTGGCTCCAACCCTTTGGAATTCTCTACCCTGTCAGGTATGGGAGTGCATGACTGTGGAGGGATCCAAACAGGCTCTTAAAACCTTTTTGTGGCACCAGGCATACTCTGTGTGATTAAACTTGTTTTATCTGTATTTTATTATATCTACAAACTGTATATCATGGTACTGGTGTTTTTAAACTGTTTTGTAAGGAGCCCTGGTATTTGAAAGGTGCATTAAAAATAAAGATTTATTACTATTATTATCTGTTCTATGCTCTACTTTTCTGTCTTCTCTGTCTGGTTGTGCAACCAAATGTTCTTGTGAGACCTAGGACTTGTCCACCCTGACGGTCTTGCAATTCTCTGCCTTTCACTTTTTCTCTACCCTCACTTGCTGTTCTCTCTCTTCTCTCCCCTTGCATATCTGCCAGTATAAAAACATATATGAATCATTTTGTGGAAATGTAATTGATACTGGGATCCTTTTGTTGAAAACTGTTTATAGTTTTATTGTTGAAATGTATATAGTTATACTGTTGAAATGAGTACAAAAAGCTGTTTGGAACTCAAAGAGTTAACCTGTTTGCAAACTCTCTGAGAAGCTGTAAGCAAGTGGTCAGTTCTGGGTTACAATGTTCTTTTTGCCACACTTGTTGAAACTTACAAGAAGACCATGTGAGAAGCATGCTGTTTTCTTAATGAGTGGAGGTTGCAAAGACTTATAAAAACAGAGCTGCAACATTTTGCAAAGGAGAGAAACACAGAGACTGAGATTGGAAATTGAGAAGAAACCCAGTTGGACTTTCTCTGTTTGCACTGCCTTTGTAAATAGTTATACTGGTCAATTTTATTTTTATATTTTACTGTTATTAATAAATCACAGGTTGTGAATTTTACAACTGCCTCTGGTTTTCCTATGCTTTCTGACCTGTGCCTTGATGACAGATGGTGTCAGCCTAAGTAGGATTTACACTGTGCATACTTTAAGCCAGGAGTTTTGTGCGTGGCTACTAGATCTGGTACCAGGGAGACATAGAAGAAAAGTATGGATTCTGCAGCAGCAAGCCCAGGATTGGTTACTAGGATAATGGCAGCCGAACTAGCAGAGACAGAAGTCCAAGCTGAGACTGTACAGCTAGCACCAGTTATAGTAAAAGAACAGGCAGTGACAGAACCTTAAAGCCTGACTGCCTTTTTCAAATGGTGGGCTATACAACAAAAAGAGATAGAGAAACAGAAAAGAGAGGAGATGCAGCATAGAGAACAAGAAATTCAACATTTAGAAGCATACAGAAATAAAGAAATGCAACAAGTCGAGCAGCAGAGGAGAGAAGAGATGCAGCAACAGGAGCAGCGATGACTGGATGCCTTGCAGGCTATCAAAGTCAGAGGATTGGGTACAGATCCAGATGAGCAACAGGATTCAGGCAACATGAAATACATTAAACTTACAATGTTGTGTTCCTCCAATGATATCGAAGCATACTTGACAACTTTTGAAACGGTTGCCACAGCCTGCTAGTGACCAAAGCAGCAATGGGCAATCAGACTATTACCCTACCTGACAGGTAAAGCCCAACTTGCTGACAGCAATATGGACACTGCACAGTAAGAAAACTATGACCTGGAGAAAAGCAAAATCCTGAAAAGTTTCAACATCTCAGGAGAGACCTACGGGCAGATTTAGGCCTCTGAAGTGCAACACAGTTGACAATCCTCGAGAAGCTTTCACCAGGCTCAAAAAAATCCTTATAAAATGGCTCCAACCAGAGGACAAAACAGTACCACAGATCATTGACACATTTGCAATGGAGCAATTCATCAACATCCTGCCTACAGGTGTGCAGCTTTGGGTAAAGGACTCTGACCAGCTGTTTCTTTGACCGAAGACTACCAAATGGCCAGACAAATGCCACAGTAGTGAGGTAACAGCCAAGCACCAGTAAGACACTCTTTTTACCATTTAAATTCCAAGTCTGATAAGAACTATGGTGGGGGTAACAAATATTTGCCCAAAGATGTTATTTGCTACAACTGTAATAAGCCAGGTCATATTGCAAGAAATTGCTATAAGAAGAGTGACACTGGAGCAGATTTGTCCTTAGCAAATTGGGGCAAGTACTTAACAGATGTGAAGGTGGGATATAAGACTATGAAGGCTCTCATAGATTTAGGAAGCAGACAGACCCTAGTACATATTGAAGTGCTGGGAAAACAATGTCCAAAAGGATCAGGTACTGGTGTCATCTGCATTCATGGGGATACTCAATACTATCCCACCAGCCAAGTGATTCTGACTATTAATGGGGTATTGCACCAAATTAAAGTGGGGATAGTACCCAAGTTACCTGTACTTGTGACTACTGGAAATGACTTTCCAGGATTTACTGAGTTAATCAAAGAGGGAGTAAATCTTGATGTTTCAGCAGCTGTGACAATGAACTCAGGAAAAGAAACTCTCAGATGGTGGGGACTCATTTCCTTTCACTGATTTTGATTCAGACTTGTTTGAGCACAGCTCCAAGATCCAGAAATCCAGGAAAGAAAGACTATGCCTGAAGAAACAACGGCAACAAAAGACTGATAAATATAAGGGGTTAGCATATGAAAATGCTGAAGCTAAACTGATAACGGATTGTAATTTTCTTTCAGAACAAGCTAATTATGTTTCTCTCCAATGTTATTTTGAGCAGCTGGGAGCGAAAGCAAAACAGGGTGAACCAATGTTTAAAAAATGTAATGGGCTACTGTAGAGAGTTTGGGTTAAACCTCAGACACAGGGCCAGATAAAACAATTGCTTATACCACAAAAGTACAGATCTGAGTTGTTACAGACAGCACATGATAGTCCTATGTCTGGTCACTCAGGGAGGGACTGCACCCCTGCCAGATTGCTGTACAGATTTTATGGGCCTAGAATTCATGAAGATGTTGCTACCTATTGCAGTTCTTGTGCTGAATGTCAGAAAGCAGCCCCAGTGACTAAAAAAGACATGGTGCCCTTGATACCCCTGCCCTTGATAGATGTGCCTTTTGAGATAATTGCAATGGATGTGGTTGGCCCCTTAGACAAAAGTAAAGAAGATAATATATTCATTTTGGTAGTATGTGACTATGCTACTCAATACCCAGAGGCAATTCCAGTGTGTACTGTCATAGCCCCAATGATGGCAGCAGAGGTCGCCAACATTTTCTGCAGGGTGGGCATACCAAAAGAGATTATTACTGATCAGAGTAGTAATTTTATGGCTGCATTACTGAAGGAGCTGTACCAACTACTAGGTACCACTGCCATAAGAACCTCCCCTTATCACCTCAGACTGACAGTCTTGTTGAGCATTTTAATCAAACCCTAAAACACATGTTAAAAAGGTTTGTAAAAGGGGAAGGGAAAGACTGGGACCAATACTTACCTTACCTGCTTTATCCTTATAGAGAAGTGCTACAGGCAGCAACAGGTTTTTCGCCATTTGAAATGCTGTATGGTAGACAACCTAGAGGGCTAGTAGATATAATAAAAGAAACATGGGAAGATAGCCCCCATCAGAAACAATCTACTACATCTTATATGTGTACCCTGAAAAAGAAGCTGGCAAAATATGCTGAAATTGCCCATAGCAATCAGGAAGAGGCTCAAAACCAGCAGAAGGTATATTTTGATCATGGGGTAAAAGAAAAAGTTTTTGAGTCAGGTGAAATGGTCTTGTTATCCACTACAGAAAATAAACTGTTAATGAAGTGGCAAGGACCTTATAAGGTTCTTAGACGTACTGGCACAGTTAACTATGAGATTGAAACCCCTGATAGGAAAAATCCTACTAAGGTATACCATGCTCACTTCCTCAAGAAATGGATTGAAAAAATACCAAAAGCTGTTTTGCTAGTTTTACCAGAAACTGATAAAGAAGATATTGATGTAACTTATAATAGAATGGAGCAAACGGTTACTGCTGATGCTGTAAAGGTGAATGTTTCCTTAACTTTCGAACAAACTGCAGAAATTCATAACTTGCTAAAGACGTTTAACAGTACTTTTGCCACAGTGCCAGGCTGAGCTAAAGGTGTCGGGCACATAATATCGACAAAGAATGCTCGCCCTATTAGGCAAAAGACATACAGATTACCAGAGAGATTAAGAGTAGACGTGGTTAAGGAAATAGAAAAAAATGAAAGAATTGGGTATCATTGAAGAGTTGAGAAGTATGAGGTCATCACCAACAGTGACTGTAAACAAAAAAGAAGGAGATATAAGAATATGCCTTGATTTTAGGAAACTTAATCAAGTGTCAGAATTTGACAGTTATCCTATGCCTAGAATAGATAATTTGGTGGACAGATTGGGGAGTGCCAAATATATCAGTACCCTTGATCTCACCAAAGGTTACTGGCAAATTCACCTAGCTAAAGAATCCAGAGACAAAACTGCATTTGCCACTCCTATAGGATTCTATCAGTTCATCACTATGCCGTTTGGTTTACATGGTACACCCACTGCATTCCAATGGTACATGGATGTAATTTTAACCTCTCATACTGGTTATTGTACTGCCAGCCTGGATGATATTGTGGTGTACAGTCCAGACTGGAAAAGCCACCTGGAACATCTACAGGCAGTTATCCAATCGATCAAAAAGGCAGGTCTGACAATTAATCCTACCCAAGTGTGCAATGGGCATGCAGGAAACCAGATATTTGGGCTATGTTTTGGGAAATGGAGAAGTCAAGCTAGAGGTTTCTAAGACAGGAGCTGTACCTAACAACCTTGTCCCCAAAACAAAGAAGCATGTCAAGTCATTTTTAGGTCTGGCTGATAATTATCAGAGATTTGTTCCCAACTTTGCTGAGTTAGCCACTCCCCTCACTGAACTCACAAAGAAATGGTTCCCAAATAATGTGAAATGGACTCGGGAGTGTGACGAGGCTTTTCAAGCCATTAAGGCTGCATTATGTTCAGCCCCTGTTTTAAGAAGCCCATACTTTGACATACAATTTCTGTTACAGACTGATGCATCAGAGGTAGACCTAGGTGCAGTCATGAGTCAGCATATAGATGGGACAGAACATCCTATTCTGTACATAAGAAGGAAGTTGCATGACAGAGAGAAAAGGAACTCCAATACTGGAAGCAAATACCTTGCAGCAAAGTGGGTTATGAAGTTCCTTAAGTTTTACTTACTAGGTGCTGACTTTATACTTGTGACAGATCAAAGTCCTCTCTGTTGGCTTAACCAAATGAAGAACAAAAATTCTAGAATCATACGGTGGTACCTGGCAATGCAGCCATTTAAATTTAAAGTGATGCACAAATCTGGGTAAGAGAATGTAAATGCTGATTTTCTGTCTAGATCTGGATCTGGAATTGAGAATTCTGACAGCTGAAAAAAAAACTGTTTGCATTGAAACTTCTCCATTTGCTAATCTGCATATGCACAGAACTGTAAAGGTTATATGCTTATGTTAGATGAGAATTTCTAGACAGTTTTGAAAACCTGTTTTTGTAAAAACAGGTTCCCTCTTAAGGAGGGTGTTATGTGACAGGTTTAATACGGCCCTGTCTCAATTGTTATGGATAAAGAGTTTAAATGCAAAGATCTGTTCTATGCTCACCTTTTCTGCCTTCTCTGTCTGGTTGTGCAATCATATTTTCTCGGGAGACCTAGGACTTGATCACCCCGGCGGTCTTGCAATTCTCTGCCTCTCGCTGTTTACCATCACTTTCTGTTCTGTCTTTTCTGCCCCCTTGCATATGTGCCAGTATAAAAATATATGTGAATCATTTTGTAGAAATAATTGGTACTGGGATCCCTTTGTTTAAAACTGTTTATAGTTTTACTGTTGAAATGTATATACAGTAATTATACTGTTGAAATGATTGCAAAAAGCTGTTTGGAACTCAAGGGATTAACCAGTTTGCAAACTCACTGAGAAGCTGTAAGCAAGAGGTCAGTTCTGGTTTCAATGTTCTTTTTGCTGCAGTTGTTGAAACTTACATGAACACTGTGTGAGAAGCATGCTGTTTTCTTAGCGAGCGGGGGTTGCAAAGAGTTATAAAAACAGAGATGCAATGTTTTGCAAAGGAGATAAACACAGAGACTGAGATTGGAAATTGAGAATAAACCCAGATGGACTTTCTCTGTTTATATTGCCCTTGCAAATAGTTATACTGAACAATTTAATTTGTTTTATTTTACTGTAATTAATAAATCACTTGTTGCAAATTTTACAACTGCTCTTGGTTTTTCTATCCTTCCAGACCTGTGCCTCGATGACACCAAAAATCTTGCCTGTACAAATTGGACATACTTTACCATTGGGCTCTATGTTTTATCTTAAATGCCCCTTCAAGAACAGGTCAATGTGATAACGGCGAACTCCTAAAGGCGATCTCCGTTATTGCACAGAGTGCCTAAAAGCTTTCCAGCACTCTGACAACCCCAGTGCATAGGACAATGGCACCAGGAATTTTTTTTTATGCTTTCTTTAGCGGGGCTACACCTCCCACACCCCACCTCATGGGGGGCATCTTCCCCCCCGCATCCCCCTACTTAAGGATTCTCAACTCTGGGGTGCATGTTGGGGGGAGGAAATATTAAAAAAATAAAGGTTAGACCAGGCATAATAAAATCGCACTCACGCCTCAGAAACCGTACCTCAGCCACACCAACCAGTTACTAACCCCCAATGCCATGACACAGCTCAGCCATCCACTGCAGTGCCACCCCTAGAGCCTCTCTGCCCCTCCCAGCCCATGCTCACTATGCTCACTGCCACACCCCACGCGCATATGCATAGCAACATCCTGTCACCCAGTTCACCCACCCCTTCATCCGGTGGCCCTACCCTCCCATCGCCATGAGGGATTGCACCAGGAAGGTGTCACCGTTACAGACGGCACCCTTCCCCATGCACCCACATCATGGGTTACCTTCAAGAACACATCAGTGCTCATTATTAGGGTTGTATTATTTTCATGGTTAGCACGGATTTCACGATTTCCATGAAATATACCTTGTGCCATGAAAATTCTCAATTACATGCGGGTGTCATTTTCCCCCTTCCTTTTTCTATATTTTAAGTGTTCAGGCTGCTTAAGGAGACTAGTTTTCACTATGGCATGCCAATAGAACTCTAAGTGCAAGTCTCCCTGCTATTTCCCTGAGCCCTGTATATAAGTGACCTACCTGGTGTTGTAGTGTAGACCTGTAAATCACATAGACTGCCAACAAAAAAAAATCACTTTACTGCCTCTGACTCTTCCTGCTGCAGTCTGTAGCTTCAGTCTGTATTTAGAGCTCCCCAGTGATTTAAACTTGACACCCTTTTATGCTACAGTCTCCAATTGGCTGGCAAGTACTACTAAACATTAGCTCAGAAGCACTCGTTGCTTCCGGCTGTCCCCTCTCGTAGAACACTGCCCTGTAAAATCACTAAGGCTGCTGAATGAAAGCTGTCACCTGGATCCAGATGAAAACAAGGACCACGCCTAAAAAGGGAAACCAAACACCCAATACCACAAAACAGAACGCTGACCTGCAAATCACCTAGACTGCCAAAAGTAAAACAATCACTTTACTCTCTCTGCTTCTCCCTGTTGCAGTCTGGAGGGAGAGACACGTAAACAATGGATTGTTTTTGGAGTTGTGGGTCAGAATTTACTGCATGGTTTTAGGGTTAAGCATTTCCATGCTCTAGTAGCTGCAGCACAGTGAATTTTAAATCTGCCAGTTCTATTTTCCTCCTTTACTGTATGTTTGTTTTACGACCATGCATGAGCCGTGAAATAAGCAATATTTTACCATGCAGGAACCATGAAATATGTAAGTTTTTACTGTGAAAGTAATATAACCCTATATCATTATATTCAGCAGTGGGATGGCAATCACTTGACACCAGAAGGAGGATGTATAGCTGTAACTGGGTGTACAAAGCCATGCAGAATAAACTCCCCTCATATATCTCTTTCCTATTTCACCAATCCCTTAGTTGCTACTCACTTAGGAAAAACTCTATTATCTTACTAGATATTCCAAAATTTTGCACCCATTTTAGAAAAACCGCAATCAGTTACACTTTATCTTCTGCTTGGAATAAACTCCAAAACACCTTCAGACTCTTCAACTATGTGTCTTTGAATGTCATCAAATCCCTTATAAGCAATTCCATTAAGAAGGATTGCCACTATTCGCTAACTAGCCAATTCCATTAAGGTGGATTGTCACTAGCCAGGACCCTGGATTCTTTTGTCTCCCAAATATGACTGGGTCTAAGCATTTTACCGGATTTGGTGGGAATCTCTGTATCCAGCACTGTGCATTTATTCTAACCCCACCCAATCCACTGGCTGGAAAATGACTGCCTTGCACTATTTCTATTGTTGCTGCTTATGGCTAATTCTGTCTTTTGTACTATGCTTTCTATGCCGTTTTGTTATCTTCCTGTACAACTCATTCAGTGTATGCCATCCTGTATTTGTATTTGCCCTGATTTGTGCTTTGTATGTATCTGTTTTTTATGATTTACCTGTGGCAGAACCTCCTTGTAAATGAACTTTCTCAATGGAGCTTTCCTGACAAAATAAGCTTGAACTTTCTTAGTTTTAATTTGAGGCACCTATTTTGGAACCTTGCCCCCCCACCCGAGAAGAAGAGAAAGAAAAATAGAAAAAAAGACATGTTTGAGCCTGTTGTGCTCAACAAGCACAATAAGAAAGGCTTGTATGTAACACAATATTAATATGCCATAAGTTGGGACCTCCTTGAAAATGAGATGGTACAGATGTGCCAAGTAAATGGAAAAGCTACAAATAATGTCAAATGACAAACAAAAGTTAAGAGCATAAATAGAACTATCTTGCTTCTCTTCACAGTTGGGTATTGTGCCTCCCCCTTCACTATGTTCGAACTAGTGAAGGAGGTTGCAGTTGACATGACTCCTGGCTTCTTTAAGGGGTAATTTCAGTATCCCAAATCCCCTCTGGTGTATAGAGTAGGGGTTTAATCACATTAGGACATACTAAACCATGCTTATAAATCTATCCTATCATAAAACACCTCTTTGTACCATTATAAATATAAAAAATACCAGCCAGATTCCAGTCCCATGCACGTATACCCAGAGAGTTAAACAAAACATTTTCTCTGAATTCTGCTTTCTTAAACTCCAAATACTCTGCAGTCAGTTTAATCACTTATACAAACCCTCATTCACATACAAGTGCAACCTTGCCATCATTTTTATCCAGTCTAGCATAATATCTTTACTTGCCTGATTGTCTGAAAATAAGACATTGTATAAACCGTAGAGCAAACATTTCCATGAATATAGTTTCTGACTCAAAATGACATTTTTGTCTTATCACTCTAGTCGAGAGAACATTGTTTAGAACATTCACAGTACCTGAAGGTCAACATAAGCATTGCAGTCTCATGACTCTTATGCCCAGAGAGAAATAAAACAAAAATCTCAGTTCAATTTCACACAACCTCCTGTGGTACAACACAATGCAGCTAACATGCATAACTTTGTCAATGAAATCTCTATCGCACAGCATTAAAAGCCAAATCTGTGCTCTGCACTTCTGAGCAGCATACACTACTTAAAGCTTAGTTGTGTGTGTGTGTATGTATGTGCGTGTGTGTGCGCACGTGTGTGTGTGTGTGTGTGTGTGCACACGTGTGTGTAGAGAGAGAGAAAAAGTCAGAGCATTAAGAGGTTTCTAAACTTTGTTAATCAATCCAAAGTTTTAGAAAAAAATTTAGGAAGGATAGAATAGCATAAAGGAAGGGCAGCAGCCAATGGAACAGAAACTTTAGATGTTATCTGGTATGTTTGTGTTCCTTCATAAATGTCTATCCTGTGTCATTACATCTCATTTCAGCTTCTAATGCTTGGTCTGCCATGTACAATCCTTGTATACAATCGCCATTCTTTTCCTGACCTAAACACTGCTGTGTGACCCATGGTCCGAGGCTGGTCATTAACTTTGGAGTTATAATCATCCATTGTGATGACAAATTAACAAAAGTGCTCCTAAAGAACAAAAAAGGTGGAATTGTGGTGTGATATGTGTCTTCAGTTGACAGCTAGGTCCCCATATCCTGTCTGCCAACTTATGGTTCAGACCATGACATGCTATGCGCCTTCAGTCAGCAGCTAGGTCCCCGCACCCTGTCTGCCAACTTATGGTTAGGCTGCACCTTGAAATGATAGCTGGGTGCACTTTGCACCTTTGGTCTGCGGCGTGGCTCCCATGCCTCTAACTGCCAATGTATAGCACTGTGAGTAGTTAGGATGTGATCCCTGCCTACCCCAATGCTGTTATCTATGGTCCCTGAATGACATCCCCATACTGGGGTGCCAGTGTAAATTTGTATGATTTCTATACCAAACCCATATTATGGATTTGTTCTTAGTGGGTAATGATGTCTCAGAGATACAGTTACAGCATAAACATTTTATTTACAGCTATGCCAAAATACGGGAGAAGTATACATGCCACTCTGGGAGTGAGGGCAGCACTCCCCATCTGCAGTCTGGTATCTACTTAACTAAGATCTCAAAATGATCCTGTATTTATACAGTATTTCATGACTAGAGCTATTGTTTCAGCTTCCCTTATCTACATTCAAAATAAGCACTTTCCCAGTACAGAACATCAGCAGCTTTTGCCTGCCATGTGTGGCTGCCTCAAATGAAACTAGCTAATCTTGGATTTTCTTACAGTAGTAGAGAACAATACATTCTTGACTCCTGCCAGTACTTTTCCACATTCAGCATGGTCAGTAAAATTCAAACCTCATTAAAACTAATCACAGCAGCGTGTATGTAAATGAGCACGCAGCAATTTTAAAAGGCACATCACTAGTAAATTAATGACTAACAGTTTATTTCACTAAAACCTAACCTATAGCAAGCAACAAATACATTTCTATCATTAATAATATACAGTATATATAGGGATAGCATGTATGACATTGTGTATATATGACAGATCACAAGCGTACACATGACAGATCCACAAGCATATGCTAAAACTATATATAGCAACACAGGTACAACATTTATCCAAAAGACAAGATGATTTAAAATGATTTGGGAAGATCAGAACTCCACTCAACAATGATAAAATACGATCTGCAAGAATCAAGTATAAATGGTGTTTAAGACACCAATAGTAAATCAAGTCTATAAAGGTGAATCGTTTTATACAATTCTATCTACAGTATCTAGCATGTAAACCAGAAATAGAAAAACCTGATAATCTCCAGTGCCAGTGAAAAAGAAGCCAATGTGGACAAAAAACGCTATTTTTCAATCAGTACTTAGATTACTATTACAAAAGCAAATGATTATTGCTGGGTCCTGAGTTGAAAGTAAAACATTAGATGATCCTGCCTCACCAGCATGTAAACCAAATAAACTTACTGGAAGTCCTAATTCCATAGGGAAAAAAGTTCCTCCTGGCTTAGAAAATAATAAGTCAGCTTGATATACTTATTAATGCACATTACAATTCAATTAATGTTTTTTGTCAATAATGGAAATAACTTCACTGGTCAGCAAAAAACCATCATAAATGCAAACAAACAACATATCAATTAATAACAAGTAACTGACAAATGTACTTGCTTCATAAATAGTCCTTTCCATACCTCTCAGCTGTACCACATTACGAGGAACGTTCCTCATTTTACTTCACAAAAGCTTCCTGTTTCACATTGTGAGGACTTGTTCCACATTCAGTATTAACATTTTAAAGTAAAAATCTATAGTAAATGATGCAAAAAATATATTATTTAATTAATAACAACCTTTCTGAACATAAATGCAAACATTTCAGCAGTGTTCTGAGCTTCCTAGGTAATGATTTGATTAAGTGTTCCACATTTTGCTAATTTGTTCCACATTTTAAGAGGCAATGTTCCACATTTGGGGGACAAAAGGTTGAGAGGTATGGTCCTTTCCAATGTTGCACTTCCTGTTGTCTGTTGCTCCCACAAACTAAAAGATGAAAGGCCATGCTTATATCATGGGTCTAGTATGGTGGTGATATCAAACTGCAAAGACAACCATCTCTCTTGTGAGTGATCATTGTTTTTAAGCAGTTGCAGCATGTGCTTCATCAGAGCTGAGCTGACTGACCTCCACCTGCATCAAGCTGATGCTGGACATTGCAAAGAGACTGCCTTAGCACAAGCAGTAGTGGGATATCCTAGCTGTTTTAAGCAGTGTCCCCACTCACTGACTGGGTTGCATGATCGAATGGCTTTAATATCCTTCTCAACCCATCCGCAAGTTGATGTTGCTAAGTAGTCAGAGAAATGGATGCTCCATAGCTGTCTAGCCTTATAAGCAGCAACATATACTATATTCGGAAAAACCTTTATATTGCCCCAAACAGCTGCTTCTGCAGGCAGAATGTAGAGTTTCATCTTGTGACTACCTCCTTTTTTAAGCAGTCCTGAGGAAGGCTGTTTCTGATCTGCAAGAGTCTTAACTAGTCCTCTGCCTTTCTTGAGTGGGAAAATTGTGTAGAAATTTTCCCCACACAAGTATATGCTTTGTATCTGCCTGCGTCAGGAATTCCTGCACCAAAAGGTTGATGTTGTATGCCAGGGATGGCACCCCCCCCCCAAAAAAAAACACCACCATCAAAGGTTTTTTGTATCACCTTTGCATCATTACTGGCCATGAAACTGGCATAAAGTGACAATTAGTTAAGCAAGATATCGATTTTTGTCCGGTTCTGATGACAGGATGCTAGATTTATTTATTTATTTGTTTGTTTGTTTTTGATAACCAGGTAGGGTGCACTAGACATAGAAAATGCCTATTTTCAGGCACACCCCGGGAGATTACAACAGAGTGATACATAACAATGAAGAAAAATACTATACAACATTTAGATAAAATAAGAAGTCCTATACAGCTGATGTACAGTCAGTACAGGATTAGTTTACAACATTGGTAGAAATAGCACCAGAGTTACAGGGACACTACAGAAGTTAAATTAGAATAACAACAAACAAATAAGTGCCAACAAATTATACAGAAACGTACATAAAAGCAGTTGGACCTAATAGCAAGACTGAGCAGAGGAGGAGAAGAAGAAGAAAAGCGGAGAAGCGTTAGAGTCCAGTTCGGTAGATGAGTGGTGAATTAAGTGTGAGGCAAATAAGGAAGACAGGGGTTGGAAATCATGGAAGTGGTGAAATTTTAAGGGAGAAAGTCAAACAGTAGTGGGCATAGGGGGCTTATGGTGGTTGGAAACAAACACATTCTGCTAAATGAGTCAGGTCATCTTGGTGTTTCTTTTTAAAGAGGTCATGATTAGGTGCAAGCCTAACATCTAAAGGAATGGAATTCCAGTAATGAGGGGCAGCATGGGAGAAGGCAAGGGCACCCCTTGGCAGTTTTACACCTAGGAATGTGTAGAGGAGAGTGGTTAGCTGACCTAAGTCCATGTGAGGGGGTTTGCCAGGACAGCACAAAGGCTAAGGAAGCAGGGGTTCTAGATTGGATAATGCCATTAGTCAGAGAGCCGAAAGAGAGGAGTCTATGAGTGGATGGGGATGGCCATTGTAGGTCATCATAAAGATGAAAATGGTGTTTATGATGAGCAGAGACTGAGACGTAGCAGCAGCTATTATTGTAGGTAGGGTTCCACCTATGAAGAAAGTGTTTTGAAGCACTTATGAAGGTAATGGATCTATGTGATAACGGCGATCGTGGAAAGGCAATCGTCATTAGGTCGAATGTACATCAGCGAAAATCCATTTCGCCGATGTACACTCCAAGAGCACAACAAAAGGGCACCAGGGACTTTAAATTTTTTTTGTTTATGTGGGGGGGGGGGGCTATGCCTCCTGCACCCCTCCACTAAAGGATTCTCAACTCCAGGGGGTGCATGTTGGGAAGGTGATAAAAAAAAATTACTCGGACCAGCGCAAAAATCCTGACACACCCAGCACCGAACCCGGCACCCTCCCAACAATAGCCTGCCATGAACCCACCACACAGCCAGCTCGGCAACCCACCACCATGCTGCATCTCACAAACCCTCCCTCTCCTGCCGCTCGTCGCACGGCATGCTTGCTCCCCCCCCACATGCGTGTATACATATAGTGACAGGATGTCACTATACCCGTATTCACTCCCCCATCCACTAGCCCTGAGAATAGGCATTGCTATTGAGTCACCCTTTTGGTAGGTGCTCAATAGCGGTCACCCTTCTCACTGGATACCGAATGTAACAGCACCATAGGTAAGGGCCAGAAGTAGGATGCCATGGGCCAAAGCCAATCTAGCAGAGGGGGTTAAGAGCATAACTAGTTTTATAAGCCACACCAATTTTAGTATTTACAGATTTACAGATGGATGTGATGTATTGGTCAGAGTTCAGTGATCCATTGAGCAGCACACCCAGGTATTTGAAACAGCTGACTGTGTCTAACAGAAAGCCATTATCTAGGAGGATCCTAAGTTTGTTACTATCGTTTCTAAGCTTAATATTGGACCCAAAAAGCATAGCTTGAGTTTTAGTTGCGTTTAAGATGAGTTTGTTATTGTGGAGCCAGGTTTGAATGGTCTTGAAATCCTATGAGAGGGTTTGATTAATGTCTGCCATATTCTTGGAGCTACAATATAAGACCAGGTCACTGGCATATAGCAAGGACAAGCACGAAGGAGTAGATACAGAAATCATGTTAATAAAAATGGAGAATAGTAGAGGACCAAGAATAGATCCTTGAGGAACTCCAATATTAATAACTGCTGGTTTTGAAGTGGTAGAGTTAAATTTCACAACCTGTTGCCGGTTTGATAAGTAGCTATCAAACCAGTCAACTACTTGTGGAGAGAAACCCAGAGATAGCAAGTTCACTTGGAGAAGAGGGTGGTCGATGAGATCAAATGCTTTTGTTAGATCTATGAAAACGCAACAGTGAGAAGGCCATTGTTCATGGCAGTAAGGACATCATTAGTAAATTTAAGAAGGGCAACAAAGGTGCTATAACCTTTACAGAAGCCATGTTGCCTATCAGAGAGGTTATTGCCCAGTAAAAATGTTATGGTTTGAGTAGATACAAGTTTCTCTAGAATTTTGCCCAGAACAGAGAGAATAGCAATATGGCAATAGTTTGTGATGTCCTTTGGGTTCCCTTTTTTGAACACCAGAGTGATTTTGGCAATTTTCCAGATACCAGGGACTAGACTGTGGCATAAAGATAGGTTAAAAATCTTTGCCAGGGGGAAGTTAGTTTCAGTAACCTGGGTTCAAACCATCAGAGTCCATGCTAGTGCTGTTGGAGACGGTATTCAGAAGTTTAAGTACCTTGGCCCTGGTTATGGTTTTGAAATGAAAAGGTGGATACTTAGGAGTGGTGACATGTTGTATGTGGAAAGTCAAGGCCTGAGTGGTGTTGAATGTGGATGTATATGTCAACAGGTCCGAGAAGTGACTGTTAAGTTGGCAATTGTGGCTGGATTATCATAGTGAGTCCCTTAATAATCATATCATTACTTGCTTGGGACCAATTTGCCTCCAAGAGGGTTTTTTATGTGGGACCAGAATTTGTAAGAGCCCCCTGCAGCATCTATCAGGGGCCCTTTACAATAGGAGCTTTAGTTAGATGAATATCTCTCTTGTAGGCATTTCACAGGGCCCTATAGTTGTTATAGTTTGTGGGATGTCTTGACGATTTAAAATGCTTCCAACTTTTGTCACATGCTCTTAACTGCACCAGGCGACCTTTGTGTAACCACCTAATTTGAGTGCCTCTGACACGGCATGTACAGAAGGGGGTGTGCATGTTCTGAAGTGCACCAAATTGTTCTATAAAGTAGTTTAGTGCAGATCCCTGGCATTATGGATAGGGAACAAGTCTACTGGAAAGATATCATGCAGGAATTTAGCTTGATCCAGGTTTGCAAAGTTCCTGAAGGAAATATACTTGTGTGGGGGTGCCAGGACACATGTTGCATGTCAGAGGCAGTATGCGTGGGAGTGGTCACTTATAGCATTTTCTAGGGCTCCGGATACCAAGATTCTGTCAATACGATTTAAGAGAATCCAGTCAATTAATGTACCAGATTTGGAGAAGGACACAACCCAGGTGGGGTCATTTATGAGTTGGTGAATATTATGTCCTTGAACCGAGGACTGAATGGACTCACTAGCTTTGCTAAGCCAGTTAAGGTATAGGTCGCCCAGGATGAGGACCTCACTCCAACCAGCAGATAGAGAAACTTTGTCATGTAGTTCTTCGAGACCTGAGAGCCCGCTTTGGGGAGGATTGTAGGTGCACACTATGTGCAGTTTCTTTCAGCCAAGGAGGAGGATTGCATGGAAAGATTCACAGTGAGACAGGGCGGAAGTGGGCAGGGCAGAGAGGTTTAGGTGAGATTTGAAGTAAATGGCCACACCCCACCCCATCTAGAGGTAGGTCTATCAGACCTAATATGGTTGTAATTTAGCAAAGAGCAGGCAGAGTCAGGTATAGATGGCCTAAGCCAGGTTTCAGAGAGGCAGAGGATGTCGGGGTAATAAAAGGCCAACCCATGCCTCAAGTTCAACTAAGTGACAGAGAAGGTTCCATATGTTGAGGCGAACAACCCAAAGGCCTTTTGATTAATTCCAAATTGCATCCTTGTGTGAAATGTGAGTGTACATTTGCACAATGCCTTTTATCACAAGTGTGTCATGCTGGTTAACTTCTGGTGTACTGTTTCCACCTGTGCAGTTTGGTTTAGGGCATTTTTTGGTTATTGAACCCATTAACTCAGTCATCTAGGCTAAATGTGCTGTAATACACAAATATGAGCTTGCAGCAGTTGGGCTGCAGCTCCACATATCCGTGTTTAAAAGCACAACATAACAGGCTGAGTGTTGTAATGCCTGTGACAGGCACACGTAATGGCATCACAATGCTCAGGAAATATTTGCATTGACATATATTCAATGAAGGCATTTTCCATTTGGGACATGCATTTGCTGTCAGTTAACAGTGCTCCCAGGTTGCCCCTGAAAACAGGCACTTGTGCCTAGCGGGCCTTACCTGGTTATCAAAGAATAAAATAAATAAATAAACAGAAGCCTTCATCATCAGTGATGGAATATGGCAGCAGGTCAATTGTGATTATTTCCATGACTGTGAAGTTCAGTTCTCCAGTGACACTGTGATTATATGGGTTTTTTGGAGTTGCGAGACAGAATACTTATGATACTGGCTGCAACTATTTTGGGGTTGCTGGACATTTGGGAAATAGCTGGGCACATTTCACATGTATTATGCTGTTTAAGAGAGGGAGCAACAGATGGGGTAAGGAATCCAGTGTTTTTGGTACAATAATCTTTTTTGCCAGGCTTTTTTGTCAGAGTGGTTATGCTCATTGTCTGCAGACATTATCACCAGAGGCAGAACATTGACTGCACATTGTCTCCTCAAGTTCAGCTTCCTCCTTGGTATCTTCCCTCTTCTGTAGTAAATGATCCCCCTTCTGACTGCTGCTTTCTGAAAAGTAGAGCCAGCAACACTTACATGCACTGCCTTACTTTGATGTCCCTCCCATCTTGCCCTGTGTTTGCTCTTAAGGTGTGTTGTTCATGTATATCGATACGGGAGACTTTATTTCATCAAGGTGTACTCTTTACTGGCTGAACTGCCAGGCTGCCACACTGTCGTCCTGGGGGTAGATCAGAAGATCCTGGGTTCTAGCTCCATACTAGGTACTTGGGGTAATACCCATAACTGAAAATGTAGTGCAGTATGAGAGGGTGCTGCACTGGTGAGGTGCCATCCTTCAAATGAGACAATAAACTGAAGTCCCTTATGTCTGTCTCTGGTAACTGTCCTGGTGGAAGTTAAACATCCTACAGCACTTATCAAAGAAGAGTTGAGGAGTTTCCCTGGTGTCATGGCCAACATTCTCCCTGTAGCCACTCTGGTGGTGCAGAGGGCTAAGGCGCCTTGCACCCTACCTCTTACATGCCGGTGACCCGGGGTCGGAAGCAAGTTCAGGTTGCCGGCAGTCGGCCGGGGAGGGAGAGGATTGTCTGACAACAGCTCTCCTCTCCCGGGGTGGGATGGATTGTGGCTCCTGGCCACCAGTGACTCCCATTGGAGACTGGGTGTGCAACAGCCTGGGTCATTTTGGGCAAGGGGGGAGGATGCAGTAGAAGTCCATGGATTGGGGTGGTAGTGCGCCCATTGCACACTGGATGTCACTGAATGACTGTGCATCTGAAGGGGGGGGGTCTCACATTTATGCTCACAAAAGAAGGAAATGCCCTATCCAAACTGAGATGACAATATGCTAGCCCCACGCCCACCGTCGGACAACACCATCCATGGACTCCATATCCTCCAGCCTGTACCCTGCCCACACAGAGCTAGATTAAAAGGAGCACTGAATAGAAACATAGAAACATAGAAGTTGATGGCAGATAAGGACCGCAAGGTCCATCCAGTCTGCCCATTTTTTTTTTCTACCTTATAAATGTGCCATCGGCCTTTGCTCTGTCAGTGGCCTATCTATTCATACTCATCTGTATTGCTCCATTATGCCTATCCCATGCCTGTTTGAAGCCCTGCACTGTATTCATAGCCACCACTTCCAGAGGTAGGCCGTTCCATGCATCCACCACACTTTCTGTGAAAAATAATTTCCTCACATTCCCCCTTAATCAGCCTCCCTCTAGTCTCATGCTGTGTCCTCTTGTCCTGCTATTTTTCTTATATTTAAACATGTTAGACTCTTTCACCTTGTTAATGCCCTTAAGGTGTTTGAATGTTTTGATCATATCACCTCTCTCCCTCCTTTGCTCAAGGATATACATATTGAGTTCCGTTAATCTGTCCTCATATGTTTTCTGATGCAGTCCCTGCACCATTTTGGTTGTCCTTCTCTGGACTGCCTCAATTTGGTTAATGTCCTTGTGAAGGTGTGGCCTCCAGTACTGCATGCAGTACTCCAGATGGGGCCTAACCAGTTTCTTGTAAAGATGGTTTATTACCTCCCTCTTACGACTTGTGATACCCCTACTAATACACCCTAACATCCCCCTAGGCTTACCTACTGCTTTAGAGGTCTGCTTGGATGATTTCAGGTCATTCGTGATGATGATGCCCAAGTCTCTTTCTTTCTTTGTGACTACCAGCAACTCCTCTTCCAGCCTATAGGTGGCTTCAGGGTTTCTCTTCACTATGTACATGATCTTGCACTTCTTCGCATTATATCCCAGTTGCTACTCTTCTGACTATTTTGCTAGTTTATCCAGATCTCTTCTCATTCTCATTCTGAATGTAAGGGGTGGACGACCTCGCCCTGGAGGGTACAAGCCAGGGGGTACCCAGTGGAGCTGTGGTGTCAGGTCAGAGTTCCATGGGGACTCAGGGGTTGGGGGGTCTCAGGCTGGGCAAGACAAGCTGGTGCCATTTGAGGGATGCCCTTGGTCTGGTGACCTGAAGGAAAAAGAAGATAATAAAAAAATTCTCCCCGTCAATAAAATAGGTCCATGCAACCCATTACCCCAGAACACAACTGGAAGCAAGCATTCATAGCTTACTGTGCCTCTCCTGGTCAAAACATACACATAAAAAATAAACAAGGAAATTTGAAGGCCATGTCCATGCATGGGCACAGTTCTGCCCACAACTATATGTGGTTGTGGAGCAAAAGGCAGAGCTAGTGGAGGTGGGTTGGTGTGGTGGCTAATGAAAGGGTGTACCCACTTTAACCTCCTCATGTTCATGATAAGTACTGCTAATGCCACCTGTCACAGAACCCCTTTTAATTTAAATCCCCACAACATGTTGCTGCCTCTTACCATTCCCACTACAATTGGTACCATGACCACGGATCATGGCATTATATAATAGATGTGTGCTGCACTGCCGCACAATAAGAATACACAATGGAAAATAAACAGCAACACAAAAAAATTCCTATCTAACTAAATGTAGACAAAGTCACAAAAAATACTGGAAAGGCAAAAGGGACCAAAAATACCCCTTTGGCACCACAGTAGGGTTACCGGTTGTGTTGCTGGCAACTTGGGCTCTGGAATAAGAAAATCCCACAAAAGCCTCCCATATGCTCTGCTCACTAAGGCCACAAGTAAAAACTCAGAAAAAGTATGCAGTAGAAAAGCTGTATTTATTTACATGCACAGTTCTTGTATGGAGTACTAGGTACTGTATACAACTAAAGGTGCAGACGCCACAGCCTGCAGCTGACCCACTCAATGGCGTTTTGTGTCTGACTCTGCACTTTACCATGGCTGAGGTTCATAGGAGCTGGATGTCCTCCAACAGACTGAGGCTCAACCCCAACAAGATGGAAGTATTAGTAATTGGTCCTGGTCACCGATGAGTAGCTGAAGGGGGGAAGGGGGAGATTGCGCTAGTGCTTGGGTCTTTCTTTCTAACCACCTCAGTAGAGGGTGAAGAATCTGGATATTATTTTGGACAGCAAATTGACACTGGAGGCTAATATGCAGTCTGTTGTCTGAAATGTTTTTTACCATCTAAGAAATATCGCCTGGATCAAACCTTTCATCCCACCCAGCAACCTACCCTCACCAATACACGCTTTTCATACGTCCAGACTCGATTATTGCAATGCGGTTTACCTGGGTCTAAATAAAGGAATCCTATATCACCTGCAGCCGGAGCAGAATGCTGCTGTTAGATTGTTGATGGGTCTTTCAAGATCCTACCACATAACCACGGTCCTGAGGGAGCTTTATTGGCTGTCCACGAGGTGGCAGATCTCCTTCAAGGTTTGCTCGCTGACCTACAAAGCCCTACATTGGCTGGGGTCTAGCTACCTGCAAGACCTTTTGTTTCCTCACCAAACCTTCTGCCCTCTCCTTTCCTCTGAGGCAGGCCTCCTTGCAATTTCCAGGGCTCTTTTAAAATCTTCATGTTAGAGGGCCTTTGTTGTTGTTGGCCCTACCCTGTGAAATTCGATCCCCAGATTGCTGAGGGAGACCCCCTCACTGGAGGCCTTTAAAAGGGACCTGAAGGCTCATCTCTTTTCAGCAGCTTTTGATCTATGCTAGATGCACGATTTTTAAGCTCCTTTACCTAAATTTTATTGTATTTCTTCTGTCTTTTATTTATTAAAGATTAATTTTATAGACAGATGGTGTTGAAACATTGACTGGCTATTTTATTGGATGTAAACGCTGTGGTAGTGTTTACAGTTTGTATGTTGTACAGCGCTCTGAGTTCGGGGAATGAGCACTTTATAAATAAATAGTTTTGTTTGCCTGCTTGCTTTTATACATAGTAACATATGATGTCACAACATGATGCACGGTGATTCATGCTTTAAAGATAAAGTGACTATGAGTTAAAAAAAAAAGTTTCCAAACACTGTTTAGAAATGGGCATAGAATACCTAATACTACACAATGATTGCTAACTAAATATAAAAAAAATAACATAAAATTTCATTTCCATCCATGAACCTTCAGAACACCTTGTACTGTGGCTTGCCCTTTCCGGCGATAGTATGGAACTGTAATAGACTCTGTCTTCTGGTTTAATATCCTTTACAAGTACTGGGACCTGATATAAATCAAGTATATTCAATATACAGTATTGATGGAAGTTCGGCTTGTACTGTATATTTCGAACAGTGGAATTTTAGGTTGTTGCTTACATCACCTTCTGCTATGAACCTCACCACTGATAAAAAGCGGAGTCAGGAAAGAAATGCTGTCTGGTGGTTTAGTCATTTACTGAAATACAAGTGTGCAGCATTCATGCAGCATGCATGCTGCATGCTGAATAAGCATGTGGCATGCATGCTGTCCACTTGTATTTCTGTAAGGGGCTGTAGGCTGTGGTGGCTGCACCTTTAGTTATATAGCCTGCACCTTATACAGAGCACTGTGAATGTGAGTGAATAAATCTCTTCTATTGCATACTTTTTCTAAGTATTTTCCTGTGGTCTTGGTGAGCAGAGTATATGCAAGGCTCCTTGAGGATTTTGTCTAGGTTCTTAGCCTTACACACCACCTCCATGAGAGTGACCCCCTTCATGGTGCAGTCTTCTAGAATGAGCCCAGAATGTTGGAGGTCAGGCCAGGCAGAGGGAGGAGGACTGAGTGTCCCACAGCATGCTGTCTTCACCCATGGAGGGAGGGCAGCATTCTCCCCTACAATGCCACCATTGGAGTGACCATAGAAAGGGGTGCAGATGGAATCTGAGGGAGGTGGGAAGAACACAGCTTTGGCTCAGAAGCACAGCCACATAACTGGGTGTGCATACTCACCATGGAGCTCTCACCAGCTGCAGCTCTGATGTGGGGAGAAATGAAGTGTAAACACCCTGGAGCATGGCGGTATAGTGCCGGCACACAGACCACACCACTCTGACTGGCTTCTGTTCTCCACAGCTGTAGACCATAAGGGGGCTCTTCCTTGCCAAGTCCTCTGATGGAATCCACCATGAGGACAATAACTGCCAGAGAAGGAGGTGAATGAGGCTGAGTGGTCACCAGGCAGAGGTAGCTAACTTCAAACGCCTAAGGGATGAAAAGAAAAAGAAAAGATTGAAAAATCTTTAGCTTGGCCAGCCCAGTGGTGCTGAGGGTTGAGGCGCTGGATGCTAGCTCCACACCGGCGACCAGGGTTCGGGAACAAGCCAGGGTCGTCAGTGGTTGGCAGGGGAGGAGACGGATTGAGCATCCGTTGGACTGCTCTCCGTCTCCGGGGAGGGGGGGTATCCTGCCGTGGTGCCTTGGCAGCCTCTAGCAGTGGCTGTGGGCACTGCAGGGTGCTAGCAGACAATTGAGGGACCTGCTGAGGCTGACGCCAGGGAGGAGTGCATGTGGTAGCATGTGTGCCCCAGTCCATGGGCATCATTGCACGCCACGCACAAGGTGAGAACATGGAAAATTGGGTTCCAGTTGCAGCGGCATGATGGCCGTCTTCACTGGGGATCACTCGGGTCTGAACGTGGCACTGGATCCTGATTGGGCGGATGGGTGTTGGGGGACTCTCCACCTCCCCGCTGCGGGGGGTACGCCATGAGGCTGAGCTGGGGATCCTCGAGACGGTGGCCAGAATCCTGGGGTAGCTATGACAAGGTAAGGCAGACTGAACCCAGAGGGAGAAAAAGAATAGTAAAAAAAAAAAATTAACTAATGCAACAAGTGCCAGCACAGTAAAACAGAAGCAAGTCTAATGCTAGTTAGCAAGCACACAAATTTGATTTCCTGATCCTACTGCACAGCAGGTAAGTGCTGCAGCAGAATAGAGTGATCCCCTTTACACACACACACACACACACACACACACACACATTCAGTAAGACAGCACATAAAATTCAAAACAGGTCAGCTCAGGAAATGCACAAGCTCATCCTCAAAAGATACTGTATGTGGAGAAATGGTTTATTTTCTACCAGAAAATATAATAAAAAAAACAAGGACTTTCAGAGCACCATAACAGGCAGATCTTATCTCCTTCACTCTATAACTATGTCCTAGGATCAATTCCTAGTGGTTCAAATTTTCCCTTTCTCCTTATAATTCATGATCTAAATTTGCCTTGCAGTGGCCTCTTTAAACTACTCTGAGATGGAGTTGATTGGCTGTTGTTCTGATCACTCTCTAACTAGGGAGGCACTCAACACATGAAGCACATTGCATAAGCAGTTGTAGTTTTGTTTTTTAACCAGAAGAGACACACTAAGCTGAAGCTTGTTTATGGGTGCGACCTGGGAGCACAAGGAAGTTAAGTGACTTGCTCAGGATAACACAGTATGCAAGTGGAGGCTGTGGGATTCAAACCCAGGTCTCCTGGTTTGCAGCTTAGAGCCTTAAACCACTGTGTTGTCTGAAGTGACACCATGTCACCTGCTGTCCTCAGTAGCCTGAAGGTCCCATGGTACAAATCTCCTTTTCTATTAACTTTGCAGGCAAAGTTTCACTTCACAGAGTGGTATAGTGAAACTTCACTGGTGACTTTCTCACTTCGACGAGCACTGCACATTCATAAAACTTCACAAAATGGCTGCACTTTGTGTGGACATGGTAGGCCTAGTGTTCCTTCCAACCTTAAATTCCTATTTTACAGTATCTGGTACTGATTTGTATTCAGTTACAGACCTTATCCTTCCCTACTTTGCCACCTCAAACACTTTTTACTGGTGGATTATGAAAGCAGGAGAACAAATGAGGGAGAAACATCTCGGTACCAAAGAACATTAGCAGCATGGAGAGCAAGAGACAGACATCTCAGAATCCATGACCATTAGCCAGGACCAGTTTTAGACCTAATGGTGCCCCAAGCAAAAATACTTATGGTGCTCCTCCCCTTGACCACTTCCACCACCCTCTTTTCTCCTTTCTACCCCAACCCACATTCAAAAAGTGGTAGAAAATTCTATGAATACAAGGGTGACAACAACAGTTTTGGTTGTTATATTGACACCATTTGAATTTCAAGCTAATTTCTGCTTACACTTTCTGCTTTAACACCACTTCTTGGCTGGCAGTATAGCCTAAAGGTTAGAGTAACAAGTTGTGAACAAGCTTGGTACATCCAACAAACCAGGCCTTGGTTTGATTCTCACAACCTCCACTTGAGTATTGTGTGGCTCTGAGCAAGTCACTTAACCACCCAGTGCTCCCAGGTTGCCCCTGAAAACAGGCACTTGTGCCTAGTGGGTCTTACCCAGTTACCAAAGACTAATAAAAAATTAGAGGAGTGATGGTGGGAGTGGTGGAGCAACAACTGAGTAGTTTTGAGTTTCAGTGTAGAAGTTCACAGCCATTAAATATTGGCAGCAAAAGGAAAGAGAAGCATTTCAGTACTCCTAAACATTTGGGGCCCACTTCTGAAAGAGCCCTTATATCACCACAATTTATGGCGATCTAGGACTGCAGCACACCCCCGGTGCATATGGGACCATCCGCCCGATTCTGTGACATCAGCGATGCCTGCGCCAAAAACCCAGGATTTGCCGCAAAGGCAGGATAGCACTGAACGCTAGGCATACCTGCAGAACTTGCCGCACAGATATGCCCACTCCATCCACCAGGTGCAAGAAAGAAATCAATGCCAAGAGGGGTCCTGGGGAGATGTTGCACAGGCGATGCCATAGGGGGTGTTAGGGAGTGAGTGGGTATGCCGAGGGGATGATTGGGCACCCTGCAGGGGTGCCCTTGGTAGCACCAGTTACATAATGGCATATGCTGTGCTGTATAAGAATGGCACCCCCAACTGAGTGCATGATCACCCCCTGGCATACCCACTTGCTCCCCAACACCCCTATAGTACTCACCTGTCCCTTAAGACCACAGACCCCACATACAGAGCTCCCCTGCCAGTTCCCCACCTTTAGGGGCAATGCTGCAAGGGGTGTAGACCACCTCTGAGCTGGTCTAATGTGACCCTCTTGCTATGGCCATGGCGGGGCTTTCAGAATTCCAATAAAGAGAATGTTGCAGCCCTGCCATGGTGCAAGCCCCCTTGTGACCTTGCGTACCCTGAAACTGGTCAAAAGGGTGGTGCAGCGCCCCTTTGCTGCAGCAGTGTACCATTCTGGTGCAGACCACGTTTTGGAAAAGGGAGCAGCGCAATGTATGATGCAAGATGCATATTGCATCTTTGTTGCTGACTCAAGTACCTTGCATCAGTTCAAGTGCTTTTGAAATCAGGCCCCTGGTGTTTGGACTCAGAGTAGAGTGAAGCTATTTTAATTAGTATGCTTGACAGTGTTGACAGAGGGCAGAGGGAGAGATGAGTATATTTGTGCCATGAGGATTAACTTCTCAATATATTTGGGAAACTCACTAAACAGGCCGTGCTTTACAGTACTGATGATAATTGAAGTCATTGCTTTTTTTTAGGAATGCTAATAGTAATTAGAAGCTAAATTAAAGTAAAGAAGGTGGATTAATTTAGAAAATGAGTGCACAGTACACAAAGAGGGTGAGGTAGATAATTCTCCAGAATGTCTGAAAATATAGTCTTTAATATCAGTCTTGGATTTAGCTATTTAGTGCAAGGAAATGCCAGAACTGTATGGTTTTCAGCCCCAACTCCAGAATGTGTTTCTTGACATTATAACACCCTCTTCTACGCATAACATTAATCCAGTTGGACATAATGTGTAAGAGCAACACATGAGAATGAACATGCAATCTTAATTGTTTTTTTTTGTAGCACACGTTTCCACTCTAGTTCATTAAATCAGTGCTTTTTTGTCATCTGCAGTAACACATTCTATTCTCGTAGTCAGTAGAGTCCCAAAACAACAAAGTCATAACAATCTTATGGGTGGGGGGGGTCTTAAAAGGATGACTCAGCACCCAAAAAAGAGCATTTCATGTTTTCATCTTGGCTTGGAAACCGATGATATAGTCACCAAATTCTTCTCTATATGTTCCCCAGCAGTGCTGCATAGAAGGATGTACAGTATGTTTATAAATGCTGAAACTGTGCTGGTGTACTGTGTATTACTGTAGTTGTCTCATTCTACCAACTTTGAACATAATCTGGAGGTCCCTTATCTGCACACTTGCAGTCTCATTTTGTTGATTAGTTCGGAATCAGCCAGATTGTTTATTTAAAGGGCCCCTCAGGTATTCTTCTTTGGAATACAAATCATTTCCCAATTGGATAAAATGAATTTGTGTGTGTTTTAACTCATTTCATTGTGTATTCTTTAAAAGAAACTGGGTTTAAAAGAAACACATATTCTTCATATTACACAATGAAAAAAAAAACATTTCATCAGTGAATAGAGGCAGCCCAAAGTCTTTCGTATCATGTCAATGGTACCCATTAATAATCCTCCTTTTCTTTTATAGTGTATAAAGGCACTCTTGACTCCATATTAGTATTGTGTTCCTAAGGCAGCTGGTTATATGCTTCAAACTGCACCTATAAGATTCTGTGCATATTAAGCAATTTTGAAAGCATATTATTTCTTCAATGTAAATGTACAGTAGCTACTACAAATATACTGAAACATGATATTTTGACTTCCTTTTGAAGGCTAATTTATGTTTCAGGGTGCAGATTATGTGGTAGTTATCTGGAAGTAACTATATAATAACAGGGCAACTATTAGTATTATAATGAACCATGTAATTTATGTGTAGTGCATAAATAGTTTCATTGTAACCCTATGATGCAAACATTCTATCATGACTGATATTGCCATGTAGCTATGGAATGGTTATCATGTAGCTAAACAGCAGTAGCAGTTACCATGAAACTCCTTAAATACTACTAAATACTACATATACTATATGGTAGTGGGTCCAAACAGTGTAGACAATTATAGCATCAGCATGGGACATGCAGTAAACAAGGCACAGTTTATAGGATTCTCACTCTGAGGAGGAGCGGATCCTGGGGAAAGGTAGAATTCGTTGGGCCATGGAATACTGTTTCCATGGCCCCATGTAAAAAAATTCTAAGTTCCAATGCACTAAAAGGTTCAGAGACCAGGATTAGAACCCTAATCTCCACTGCTGCTGACCGTTTTGCTCTGTGCCCCAGCCCTCCACACCATGGGAGCAGCTCAGCCAGTCTCCTGTTTCCTACAGTCCTTGTCCTGTGTATAGGACTACAGAGTGAACAGAGGAGTGCTTACAGCTTGCACTGTAAAACCCTACTCACTGTCTGTGTGAGCGCTTACCAGACTAGTGCCATATAGTGTGGCACTATTCTGGTAGCACTCACTTTACGGGGTACCATACTACATACAAACATACCAAATCAGAAGAAGGCATTATGGTCTATCGAGTCTGCTCAGTTGCAATGTCATTGATTCAGAGATTACAGTGGGCTCCGCTGCCCCAACAGCCTTCACTCTGCCCTTCACCCTGTCCCACTCTCTCTTGACCCCCCCCTACCGTTTTATGATTAATGACTTCAGATGGGAGTTCATTCCACCCTGACACCACCAGTTCTGTAAAGAAATCTCTCCTGACCTCCTTCTGAACCTTCCCCTGCCAGCTTATAGTTGTGCCTCTTTGTGGTATTACTTTCACTGAGACAGAAAAGTTCCTCAATATCCACCCTTGTTTATGCCTTTAAGGTACTTGAAAGTTTCAATCATGCCTCCTCTCCCCCTCCTCTGCTTGAGTGAGTACACACTGAGTTCTCTCAACCGGCCCTCATATACCCTGCCCTGCTGTCCCTGAATCATCTTTGTCTCCCACCTCTGAAGTGCCTCAGACTGGTTGAAAGCTTGCGTAGCCTGCTTTTGTTCACTGGTGATGGTTATCCCCAATTCCTTTTCCTCCTCTGATTCAGTGACCTTGACCCCCCCCCCAAGACTGTACTAAGCTGCCCTCAGGTTCTTTCTTCCTATGTGCATGACTTAGCACTTTTTTGCATTTAACCCAGCTGCCTATACCTGATCACCTCTCCACTAGCTTCCCCAGATCTTCCTTAAGGTTCTGCACCCCTTCATCTGTAGCCACCCTCCCACAGAGCTTGGTGCTGTCTGTAAAGAGGTAGATCTTGCCTTTAACACTGTCCGCAGTGTCACTAATGAACACATTTAACAGTGCTGGGCTGAGCACTGACCAGAGTTGAGGCTGTAGGCTATGGGCAGCATAGTAAACAGTACGATACAGGGTACAGTGCCAGGGCACTTTGACTTCCGGTTACAGCTTTTGGAAATGAGTCTCTGACTCAAAGGTTGTAATTCCAAGACTTTAAATAAATAAATAAATAATACATTTAACTCCCAAGGAAAGATCCAGAAGGTAATTGTTCCCCCACCCAGGCCACTCCCCCATCCTCAAGGCAAATGATTCACCTGTGTCTGACCCTCCTTCTGTTGCTGCTCACTAATGAATTTTTCACTGTTTCCTTTCCTCTCCTCCCCCTCCTGATTCTCCACTTCCTCCTCTCCCATTCTCCTGTCCACCCCATCATCACTTGGATTTAATTTCTCTACTGTTACTCCTCAGGAAACCTTGCTCACCCTTTCCTCTCTCAAGTTGTTTAAATTCAGCCTGGACAGGCTGGACCCTAAACTTCTCTATCTATCAGAACCTGCCATCACCTCCCCCCTTACTCACCTTCTCAACCTCTTTGTCACCTTCTGTGCTGTCCCTCACTCTTGGAAGATAGCCAAGGTTCTCCCCTTCATAAAGGGGGTGATCCCTCCTCCTCAGACAAGATCCACCTTATCTGCCTTCTCCCTACTCTTGCCAAGCTGTAAGAGGAGCTTGTCTACTCTAGGCTTGTTGACTTTCTCTGTTTCTCCAACTACCTCCCTTCTTTCTTTCCAGTCTGACTTTCAGGAACATCACTCCACCATCTCCACCCTGCTGAGGGTTACTGACTCCATCCTTACTGGCATGGATCAAAGACACATTATGGTGGTAATCTTCACTGAGCTGGCCAAAGCCTTTCACTCTGTGGTTCACCTGCTCTTCCTATATAAGCTAAGCTCTGCTGGCCTCTCAGGTCCTGCTGTCGGCTGGTTCCATACCTACTTTTCAGGCCATCTACAGTCAGTGCAGGTTGGAGACAACTTGTAACTCCCCTTCCTGTCCAGACTGTTGTCCCACAGGGCTCCATCCTGGGTCCCATCATCTTCTCTATCATCCTCAACAACCTCACCTCTGCCTGTGCCAACTCATGTATCCACATGCACTGTATGCAGATGACACAGTCATCTATGCTTCTGGCATTTTGGTCACAGCTGTAGAAGTCTTGCTCCAGCAAGATTCCACAATGTTAGCACTGGTTCCACTTCAACCATATCAGGGTTAATGCTAAAACATTGTCTATGACCTTTGGTGCTAGACAGAAATTTGCCAAGTTCTCCCCTCTACCCAAGTAGTCTGTATTAAATACCTGGGTGTGTATATTGACCAAGATTGTTCCTTTAAGGGTTATGTAGATCAATTGACCAAGATGCTGAACCAAAAGCTTGGTCTCCTGCATCGTTTGAGCTTGTTCTTTACTCAGACATCTAAGCTATGGGTAGTCACTGGCACACTCTTGCCCACATTGTTCTATGGGGCCCTAGTGCTATATTCACTGAGAAGCACTGAGATGCAAAAGCTGAGAATATTATACTGTAGAGTTGGGTGCTTTGCCCTAGGTGCCCGCCCCTAGAAACACTACTGTAAAGAACTGCGCTCATTAAATTGGCCTTCTTTAGGGGGCAGATTAATGTACCCTTCTCTGTGTCTGGCTTTCAAGTTTCAGCAAACTAATGATCGTCCCAGTCTGGTGGGTATGTTAACATCTAAGCAAACTGGAAGAATCTTAAGGTCCTCTGATCGTCAGCTCCTCCATGTCCCCGGGTCCGGACGTCCCAAGGGCTCCAGTCTTTCGCTGCTTATATACCATCCCTTTGGAACAGCCTCCCTAATAATCTCCAAGAATGCAACTCCCTTGGAGGCTTAAAAAAAGATGTCAAGATCCACCTGTTGGAGCTGAGTCTCTGCTCATGTTACAGCTGAGTATCAGATCACTCCAAAGAGCTACACAGTTGGCTATAGTCGGCCTCTTGGCTGACCATTGTTCCCATATTGGGACCCTAACCGATTTTGATAAGCTATATGTAAATATATTATTTCTCGTGAAGATTGTTAATTGTACCTAACCTGCCTGTTGTACCATCAATTATGTCCTTTATTTTAATGTCTGTATTGCACCATTTGCTTTGTACTGCTCTTGTTGTTTTTTCTCTTGTTGTATGTAATTAATCCTGAGTTGCCCCTGAAAAAGGGACTGTAAGGGTCTCAGATGACCTACCCAGTTACCAAAATTTAAATAAATAAATGATAAATCTTCTCTACCCTGGATGGCACCCCTCTTGAAGTAGTCTCTTTCTTCAGGTACCTCTGTGTGCCATTGGATAGCAGGCTCGTTCTCTACCCACATTGATGCCATCCACTTCAAGCTATATCCCAAAGTTGGTGCCCTATACTGCAGCAAGGGCTGCCTTTCTCCCCAGGTCTGCTGGTAACTTGTCACCAAAATGGTTCTCTCAGTGCTTTACTATGTAGATGTGGTCCACAGCATTGCACCCACCTCTTCCCTTGACAGACTGGACATCCTATTCAATGCTTTTTGCCATTTTGCTATTATCTCCCCCATTCAAACTCACCACTGCTCACTTTACTCCTCCCAAGATATCCCCCTCCTCCTCTACGTTGCCAGTCCCACTGTTCATCCCTCAGCTCCACATGCTGGTTCAGTTCCCTCCCCTCATTTCTCTCCTCTCTCCTCACTACTATCCTCTCTGCCTCCTACACTCTTTGCTCCAGGAACTCTCGCACCTTCTCCCTTCTCCACCCACATTCCTCAGCTGGGTAGTCTGCTTTCTTCTATTGCCTTGCCTTCCTTTGAAACCTGCTCCCATCCCCTCTCTGTCTCTCCCTCTCTCCCCTCTCTCATTTAAGTGCAAGCTAAAACTTCTCTCTTGTCCCATCCTGCTCCTGTCAATTTATTCCAAACCCTACTCATCTAAGCCCTATCATACCTGTTTGCAATCACATATGTACAGCCAATGCCTATTTTAGTTTGTACCCAGCAGTCACTGCTGCTTGTTTGTTTTTTTTTCCACTCCACCTGCACTTCTATCACTTTACTGAACATATTTTCTACTCAGTACCAAACCTCATGGTTGTGCCTCATTATTGTACTGTGACCCTGTTATTTTGTACAATATTTCGCACTTCACTTTGTCCCTTTTCTTTGGAGCTATGTTGTTGTGCTATTTGTACTCCTCTTCTCCTCTTCCCCAGATAACACTTGGAAATGAGCCTTGGCTCTGTGTGCCTTTCCCAGTTACCCATTTTCAAATAAATACATGCACACAAATGTACATATATAAATACATCAATCAATCAATCAATCAATCAGTCAATCAATCAATCTATCACTAGGAAAACATACACTAGAGTAACAAAACACATGGTACTTACTAACCCCATTCTTTAATTAGGGTAATTGCGACTTTTATGGTCCATATCTCTTTTTATGAAGAGGAAAGCATCTCGCATATCTGTTAGAGATGAGACAGGTAGAGGGATGGAGAGAAAAATGAAACAGCTAGTGGATTGGATTGTCTAATTTTAATTTTATTGTCTGTTTAGAACAGGGTCTAGGTTGCTGTATCTGTGTACTTGTGTGAAAAAGAGCAGAGATTATCTTTTTTTCTTGCATACTTTCCATTTTATGGTTACTCGCAACAGGACCATTCTTGGAAGTGCAAACTGAAAGTGATGCACTGTGGGGAAGCTGCTAATCTTTTTACCTGACATGGTCTGCTTGTTGACTGTTTTATGCAGGTTCTTACAGGTTATTTTGTACAATGTGCTGCATAACTTCTGGTGTCTTGCATGAGTTGTAGGTATGCAAGACAGTATTTAAGATAGATTCTTCAGTGAACTATTTAAATGAGTTTGTTGTTCTTTTTTTTCAGGTTGAGTCACTGAGTCTGCCTTCCACATGCTGCTCCATTTCCGTGAGTATGACGTATGCTTTAGCTGATCCTGGTTCCTATACATTTTGTACAGATATTCAGCACTCATCTGAAATGTTCTTTCTGAATCACACACACATATTTTTCTATATTACTGACAAATGTGAAGTAGGCAATTTGCTTAACAGGCAGAAGAACTGTATCACAGGACCACCCCATCCTGTCCACTGCTGAGTTGGTATCATAGCTACCTTCCTTCTATCAGCTCTAGTCATCTTCCCCCCCAACTCACACACACACACGGTCACAAAACCGGACATTTATATACTTGGTACTTGCATCCAGAATTCCCCGCTGCCTCGACCGCCAATCTGTCTCACTCACTCAATCTCCAACCTCTCTTCATCAAGTTCCTGGCATACAGTGGCCCATCCCACCCACTGCCAAGTGCACTCTGCAACACTTCTGACCTCTCCCACCCCAATTGCTACTCACAGTAGGCACCCCCATCCAATGGCGACTAGCACAGTCCCTCCACACACATCTACAGCTGGCCACCATCTGAATGACAGTCCTCAATTATCAATAGGAATGAACTCTGTCTGATCAAGATTGTGCTCAGTCAGGGCGTGGCCAACAGCTGAGGTGAATGGATGCCTGAAACAATAGATCCTGGTACCCTGTCATAAATCTGGTAATTGCTCCATCTAGTATGCAGCTAGAAAGGTAATTTTGCTAGCACTTATAAAATGTGAGATTACCTTTCAATCAACTCCTGTCTCGAGCTCCGGGCTGCTGGCATTCGGCTGTTACTATCAAGTCTCTGCTAGTTTCCTATAAGTGGCCTGCATACACAAGGGGATCCCCGACTTAGACTCCATGGCTCTACCACCATCAGATATAAATCTCCAAGAAATCAGGCAGATGTTTTCAGAGATCCTGCATAAGATGGATAATATGTACTTAACCACCAAACAGAACTCAGCGGACATTATTGTGTTATCACAAAAAGCCTGTGTCTCGGAACATAGGCTGGTCAAGCTGGAGGATCATTGACACAAAGCAGATGCAAGGCTCAAAGAACAGGGTGACATAATCCAGTTGCTTTGGTCCAGGGTTAAAGATCTGGAAAATCGCAGCCACCAGAATAACCTCCACTTCATGGATTTTCCAGAAGACTGTGAGGGAAAGGACACTATTTCTCCAAAGAGAGCTGCCATCACTACTGGGCTGGCCCAGGGGTGAACCTCCTGAGATTGATCAGGCACACAGGACTCTTGCTCCACAGCCTGCCCCATGGGGCTACCCATTCACTATACTTGCCTGGGTCCTCCAGTTCCAAGATCGGGAAATGATTACCCAGTTAGCCAGACAATGGAAAGAACTGAGCTGGAGGGGGCAGACTGGATGGGCCTTGCGGTCCTTATCTGCTGTCAACTTCTATGTTTCTATGTAAAATACAGATTTTCACTGATTTCTCACAGGAAGTGTCCACATAGAGAAGGGCATTCATGCTGGCAAGAAGGGCTTGAGCAGAAATTGGGATGGAGTACTCCATGCAGTATCCAGCCATGCTCTGCATTATGGTCAATGGGGTGCCTAGGCTTTTCAAAACTCCTGAGGCTGCCGAATACTTCCTTGTGGCATTTGCCCCTAGACTTAACTGGGAGTGGCTTCAAGACTCAGGATGGCCGCCGAGAGCTTATACAAACTCTACCCCCATGGACTACAAGCCGACAGAGTGAAACCTGAGGCAAAGTGATTCCGGTCCTTGCATCTCCATCCAGTAGCCAACAGAACAAGCAGGACCACTCCTTCGACTCACCAAAAGGTAAGTGGCATAACAGAAGAAGGCAGAGGGAGGAAGGGGCTCATGTTAAGAAAACCTCTCAACTTTGTTCCAAAAGTCATAGTGCTAGCTCTGACTCAGATACCTCCTTGGGTCCCACTAACCCACTTCTCCAAAGTCCCCTCAACAGATTTGTGGCTTTCATGGATTTACCCTCAGATGCTCATCGCACTGCCCGCCTCTGCCTCCTAGACACTCTGCAGTTCCTATGGCAGAGGCTTCAATGGAATGGGCCCATTCCTGGGCAGACAAGACAGAGAATGCTGTGCCACAGGGCCTACTTCAGGCCAAAAACCAGGAGGTGCCACTGATACCATTGGGGGCCTTCTCCCTACCTCCACCTGACATCGTGCAGGAGGGTTGATGCTGCATGACTCCAGTGCAGGCTGTAGTTTTCTTTCCCTGATTTTAACCAGGTGGCACCCTCCTGCACAGGACTTACAGTATGTGAGTTTTTCTCAATTATCACTGTCAAGATTGGAAATGGTGTGGTTAGTCCCACAGGCTGTCTGCCAGGGCTAGTCAATTTACCCCTCCCCCTCACCTGGAGGGTAGGACTGTTACCTGTTTTAAAATTCAACCCCTTCTCAAAGTTGTAATGGGGCCTTTAACCCTGGGGAATACTCACCATGTGTTTGGCCACATTAAGTTAGTATAAGTTAAGGCTCCCTCAGGGGTAAGCACCTGTCTAACAGCCTCATTCGGGCAAACACAGCCCAAGAGGGCAGCTTTGCATATTTACTGGATGTTAAATTTGGGCCCCCACATGCAGGTTGGAGCTATGTGGGCGCCCCTACAGTTAATAAATGTCTGGGTACTAAGGCCAGTTTGACAGCCTTTGTATATCCCCTGAGACTAGGTATCTAAGGTACAGAATACACCCCCCTCCCCGGGAGTGTTGTCCTTGGGCACCTTAGATATAGGGCCAATATTATGATTTCAATTAGTGGAGATTAACTTTCCCCTTTAGTTCATGTGCTCTGTTTTGGCCAAAGTGCAGTATTATGGTACATGTCTCTTGGGGTTTCCAAATGCTTAAACCTTATAGCCAAATACACCATAGTGTAGGAAAGGAGGATATAACTGCTTTAGCAGGGGTCTCTGTTGAGTGGGATGCTGAGTAGTGCCAAATTTTGGTCCTCCCCTCCTCCTCATGCTCACCTGGATCTAGAGGATCCTTATAGGTGAGTAACTAGAAAAGATCCACTGGGACTTGTCCCAGAGAATGTAAACATGAGCAGCATCCTGATTCAGGCTAGAAAAGCTACAGAATGGATCTTGGTACATCAGGATAACATCTGTGAAAGTAGGTTTTCAAAGGACAGGAGCTTCATGATACTACAAGAAAGTGCACCCCCAGTGACCCCCGCAGTTATCTGGGCTGCTGGTCAGCCAATAATGGATACGAACACTGGTCAAATGGAGGGATAGTGGGGAAGGAAGGGAAGGTGGGGGAGGATATGGTTTTCTTGATATTGGCATTGTTATGTTGGTCGCAGGTACTGGCTGCTCCTACTTTTTCAGAGTTCAAGGTTTCGGGATATGGGCTAGCTGGAAGAAGGGGCATTTCAGTACGGGGTGCAAGTGGATCAGACTAGACCACATGACACCTCTGCTTTGTCCTCTGTTGGGACTTGTTACAGGGTTACAGTTGATAAATGCTGACATGTATGGAGATTCAGATCTAAAGGGCAATCTAGATGTGTTTTGGGGGAGTTGGGTGATGGGAAAGGGGAAAAGGATTGGGCCCGGGGTCTCAACCACCAATGCTGGAGGGCAACAGGTTGGAGAGTCCCACCTCATTTAGAGTCATCCATAGTCAGATACCCCCCTGATGGAGACTAAATTGATATCATGGAATGTTAAGGGGCTAAACTCTCCTTTCAAAAGAAAAAAGTTCTACTGCATGTAAAAAGATTTAGTCTCTAAATAGCATTCCTTCAAGAAACTAAACTCTCCAGTGTGGAAGCTAAGAAATTATGTCGGGTGGATGGGCGAAGAGGTCCATAGATCAGCACCTTCCCATAAAAGAAGGGTGCCGATACTCTTCCACAAAAATCTGGGTTGGAAGGTAGCATAACACAAAACTGACAGAGAGGGCAGGTGGATCATGGCAGAAGTCACTACACCAGGAGGCCCATGATTTTGGTAAATCTATACGCTCCTAATCAGGACTGCCCGCACTTTTTTCATGATCTTAACCAGCTGCTCATGGACTTCAACTCAAGTAAGGTTCCAGTGTTAATGGGGGAGACTTTAACCTTACTCTGAATGCTCATATTGACAGAAGCAACAGGAGCCCTAAACTGCATAAGCAGGCTGTAAAAGCAGTCCTTCAGCTCATGGAGGAACATAACCTGCTGGATGCCTGGAGAACGAAATATCCTGGGGTGTGAGACTTTACATGTTTTTCTCAAACACATGGCTCCTCCAGCAGAATAGATTTTCAGCTGGTGTCCAGCTCATCCTATGAGGATGCCTCCAAAATGCAGTCACACCCCATAATCAAAACGGACCATGCTCCCTTGGAGCTGGAACTCGATAGAGGGATAGAACCAGTACAACCCAACTGTTGGAGGCTAGACACCCTCTTGCTGGATGACACACAGTTCCAAGACTGGTTGGGCCCAGAAATAGATGAATACTGGTGAAACAATGACAATGGGGAGGTCTCCAACTCCACATTATGGGAAGCCTTCAAGGTCACCATCCGAAATAAGATTATTGCCTTCACCATGACAAGAAGATGTAGGAGGGAGGCCGATCATCGAGCCCAGGAAAAACAATTAGCCACAGTGGAGGTCCAATATAAGAAATGTGGCCCTGGATCCCCCCAAGGGATTTGCTTGCACAGCTGGCCAGCACAAGAATCCAGCTGAACACTCATTTGACTCGGCAGGCACAGCTGAACCTGGAACAGCTGCACCATGCCTTTTGGGAAGGAGGGAGGAAAAAAGGCTAGCAAATTGCTGGCCTACAGACTCAAAAGTAGGCAAGCAACCAGAACCATCCATGCCCTTATGGACAATGATGGTAACAAAGGCCACTCCCAGAAAGGGATCAATACGATCATGGCTCAATTCTATGAAAAATTATACTCGTCCCCTCCCCCCCAGGCCCTTATGACATTGAAGCGTATCTGGCCAATCTTCCTATACCTAGGGTTGAAGACAAGGCAGCCCAACTGCTGGAGGCACCAGTCACTATAGAAGAGGTGGAGGGGGCCATCCGTACCATGAACCCTCATAAGACTCCAGGAAGGGATGGCCTACCAATTGACCTGTACTGGGTTAAAAGGGTGCACCTCACCAAGTATCCTGTAAGGGCATTCATTGACTCCTTGGGTAAAGCTATACTCCTGCCCTCTTTGAGAGAAGCAACCATAATGGTGCTCCCAAAAAAAGATAAGAATCCATTATCTCCCAGGAGTTACCACCCCATTTCCCTTATAAATGTGGACACCAAAATACTGGTGAAGGTGCTTTCTGATCGACTGGAGTGCTTTCTACCAGGCCTGATATACCCGGCATAGGCAGGTTTTGTTAAAAGTCAGCTTGGGTCAGACCATCACAGAAACTTTATTACTCTTATGCACGGAACCAGGTTCTCCAAAGTGCCCTCAGCAGCTTTAGCAATTGACTTCTGTAAAGGCCTTTGAATCGGTCAAATGGTCTTTTTTATTCCAAACCATATCCCAAATGGGCATAGGTCCTAACTACATCTCATGGGTGTAACTCCTTTATGCCTCCCCCACTGCCTCAGTTTTGACCAACAGGACAATGCCTCCCATCTGTGGCCTGCAGAAGGGCACAGACGGGGATGCCCCCTTTCCCCACTGCTTTTTGCCCTGGCTATAGAGCCTCTGGCTATAGCTATCAGAGAATCCTGAAGCATCACAGGAATTCAAGTGGGGAGGCACACTAAGAAAATGTTCCTTTATGTGGGTAACCTGTTAATAACTATGGCTTATACACCTCAGGTGGTTCAGGCGGTCCTAGACACCCTGACAGAATTTTCACAGATCTCTAGACTAAGGGTTAATCAGTCCAAGACTGAGGTTCTCCCTCTGAACCCGATGTGTTCAGAACACCCCTTCACTTTGCTGGGGTTCAAATGATCACCAAATGGCATTAAATATTCGAGCATTACAATTCACCCCAACCTATCCAAAATGATTTCAATTAACATTCAGGGCCTGCCAGAATCGCTCATGAATGCCTGGAAGGCATTAAATCTGGCCATGGCCAGGAAGATAGACTCCATAAAGATGATAGCAGCCCCGAAGTTACTATATATCCTTGCACATTAGCCAGTCCATATCCCACTCAAATGGTTCCAGAAGGTAGACACACTGATAGGGAAATTTCTTTGGGAAGGTTGCCCTCCCAGATTCAGTAGGTTAAAGCTTAGACAGCATTGGAGCAGAGGGGTGTAGGAGCTCCCCTGGTTCCAAGGGTACCATATGGCCTTTATCATGGCCCAAGTGGTTAGGTGGTTTGTACCACTGGGTCATGCCTCTCCAACCTGACTCCCTTTAGAAGCTTTGTTAGTGGCGTCCCTTCTCCAACAACACTGCTATACAGTAAAAGTGCAACCCCTTAATGCTACTTCCCCATTGGAAATCTCAGCCAAATATTAGGTAAAGATTCACTCTATACTCAAACATACCCCCCACTCCCTGGAAATATGTGCCACTTTGGAAGAACCCGGCTCTAACAGTGGGAAGGCAGTCCATCCAATGGCGGGTATGGGAAGCCTAGGGCATCACACTAGTCCGAGACCTACTGATCCCGGGATCCAATGCTTTGAAGTCCTTTGAGAATCTTAGGACCAGATTTTACCTCCCTACAGGCCATTTTTGGAAATACCTCCAAATAAGAGATGCCATCACTCACCTCCCTAGTGCCCCCCCACCACTGGGCTAACCTCTACCCTCCACCCCATGGGGATCTGGTTGGCATTGCCAAAGAGTGGAGCAAGCAGAATTTATTCAGCAATCCGGGATGTCTCCCCTGACCCAACTCAATTAGGTCCCAATGGGAGTGTGGACTAGGCTCTCCTATTAGGGAACAGCAATGGGACCATAGCTGGGAGAGAATGCATAAGGCCTGCAGAGATGGGCGTACCCACCTCATCATGAATAAGACTATGTTGAGATGATACTACACTACAGGCAAGTTCAAACATCTAGGCCTTATGGATAATGACAAGTGCTGGCATTGCGGGCAGCCAGGAGCCCACCTATACCATGTATTATGGGACTGCCCTCAGCTTCACTCCTTCTGGAAAGAGGTAAAGACCATGTGCTGGTCAATCCACCCTGTAGTACCCCCTGATCCATCCCTGCTCCTGCTAGGCTGTGAATGGTCAGGTCTTCCTATGAACAACTTAGGGGCATGATGGATTATGGGGGGGGGGGGTCTGCTGCTAAGAGACTGATACTCATGAGAGGGTGCACCTCAGACAGCCCTAACTTCTCTGAGCTTCTTCTCCTGTTGGCCCAGGTAGCCATGTTCAAGAGACTTTCAAGCTTTGCAGCAGGTACCCTGGTTGAATATACAAAATATTGGTAGCTCTTCCTGGACTTGGCATATTGCTGTAGGTTGGATACGGACCCTGGTTGAAACCCACGATAGCATTTTCTGCTCCCCCTCGCCAGGGGCCCTGTACCCCACCACCCCCACACCCAACAGAGATTCAATGCAGTTTCATCCTTCAAGGAGATTGCCTATTGTATATAGAAACATAGAATTTGATGCAGATAAGGACCACTTGGCCCACCCAGCCTGCCCATTTACCTACCTAATGGATAAGCCGCAGATTCTAGTTAACCAACAGCCTACTTCTTTCTACCCCAACCCCCTAGAATTGCCTTATGACTGTCCCATGCATGCTTAAATTCAACCACTGTTTTTGACTCCACAACCTCCTCCAGAAGGCCGTTCCATGCATCCACAACCCTCTCTGTGACTGAGGCTTCTGTGTACAGGGCAATGATATGGCCACTAGGGCCCCCCCACCTCATGTGTATGAAACAGATTTGTGAAGACCACTCTATACAACATGGGAACAGGTGGAAAGGGTCTTATCATGGATATCTCCAGGTAGATCCTCCAAGTAAAATTCAGTGCCCCCCCCAAACACTGCTTGATTTTGCTTACTGTTGTTATTGTACAAGCTTCAGACGCCCATTGCTTCCACATTTCCTGAAGTTCACCAAATGCTGCAGTGTGCCCAAGGGTGTTTGTATATTGTGAATGAGGTCCAGTTTTATTAACAATAATAAAAATTGTTTGGGGGGGATTTGGGGTTTGTGGAAGGAGGGTGGCAGTAATACTGACTCAGCAATGGACAGGATGGGATTTTCTACATAGAGGAAGACTGTTAACATGGTGGCACAGCTGAATTTAGTAGATTGATTAGTTCATATTTGTCATTGCTGGATATCTGAATAAAATGCATAAGAATCAGGAGCGAGCAGCTCAAGTAAACATTTGGCTGTCTCTGAGAAATGGAGCCACGCATTAGAGACAGACTTGGTGACTCAGGATGAAAAAAAAAATACAAATGCCTCTTGTATCACGCTTCCCCCCAGGACGTCACTTCCTGTCCATGGATAGGTGACTGTCTGACCACAAAGTTTCTCAGATGTAGACGAGCCACAGTGAGTACCTGACTTTGAAAAGATGTAAAAGTAAGGTTACACTAAAAATAAAGAAATGTGACATGCTATTATCCTAGTAAGAGTACTTCCATTAGCATAAATCTAGAAAACAGCGCAACCTACCAGCTCTTTAAAAAGGGAAGCCATTTTGTCCTACTTTATAGTACATAATGCCAGCAATAACACATGCAGACTGTTGGTATCATCGTTCTGGTTTCTGCATATGTGGATCAGACTTGTACAGTTTATCTGCTTAATTGTGTTATTTGCACATACGGTAGGGAATCACAAAAAAGTTTGATATCACCTTGAAATCCCATTGCAAATGAGCCATATGTGCTGCAACAACTCCATTGCTTTGTGTGCTTATCAAAACTGAGCTTTTATGGTAATGAAGTCTTTGCTAATGGCATAAATTGACTTGGACTGCAGAAAATAGAAACAAAATCTTGAAAAGTACAACACAGACACATAGAAACATAGAATTTGATGGCAGGTAAGGAACACTTGGCCCATCCAGTCTCCCCATTACTCCCTACCTACACTAGTACCCCAGACCTTGCCTGATGTACAGCTTTCTCCCTCCCCCTTCCTTTCCACTATGCTTCCCATGTGCTTATCCCATGCATTCTTAAACCCCACCACTGTTTTCACACTACCATCTCCGCTGGAAGGAAGTTCTAGGAATCGACCACTCAGTCTGTAAAGAAGTACTTCCTCACATCTCTCTGGAATCTATACCCCTGTAGCTTCACAGCAGGTCCTCTTGTTCTTGAGCACCTTTTCTTCTGAAACATACTTGCCTCCTGTACCTTACTGAGCCCCGTGAGATATTTAAAGGTCTCTATCATATCTCTCCTCTTTCTCCTCAGTTCCAGGGTGTACATATTGAGGTCCTTTAGTCTATACTCATAGAGGTTTTGATGCAGATCCTGCTCCATTTTAGTTGCCCTCCTCTGGACCACCTTCACTTTGTCTATGTCTTTCCAGAGATGAGGTCTCCAGAACTGGAAACAGTACTCTAGGTGGGGTCTTACCAGTATTCTATACAGAGGCAACACCTCCTCCCTCTTTCTGCTGGTGATACCCCTTCCTATGTGTCCCAGCATCCCACTAGCCTCCCCCCCAGCCTTGTTGCACTGCCTGGCCATCTTTATGTTATACAATATGATTACCCCCAGATCTCTTTCCTGTTTAGTGGTCATCAATACCACTCCACACATTTATGTCCACCCCTGGGTTTCTGTGCTCCAAGTGCATTATTTTGTACTGTTTTGCATTGGAACCCAGCTACCAAACCCTTGACTACTCCTCCAATTTTCTTAAGTCTCTGCTCATTCTTTCCACCCCCAGAGTGTCCACCCTGTTGAAGATCCTGATGTCCAGATTCTCTGCAATGTTACTCATAAAGACATTGAAAAGGACCGGTCCCAGCACTGATCCAGGAGGCACCTTGCTGGTCACCCTCCCTTCTTCAGAGTGAACTCTGTTTACCAGAACCCTCTGTCACCTATCCTCTAAACAATTTCTTATCTGGGTTACCACCTTTGGGCCCACTCCCAAGCTGCTCAGCTTGCTTACTAATCTCCTGTGTGAAATGGTGTCAAAAGCCTTACTGAAAACTAGATAGGTTATGTCCACTGCTCCACCATGATTTAAATCCTGTGTCACCCTATCAATGAAATCTATCGGATTCATTTGACATGACTTCCCCCCATAAATCCATGCTGCCTTGGCTCTTGTGGTGTACTACCTAAAACTAATATTGTATTTTGAAAGCAGCCAACCATTACCTTTTATATCTGAGATACTTTTTCTTTTCCTTTTGTTTAATTAGAAGAGTGTTTACCTGATGTCAGTAGGTGTGATGTGCGGAACAGCTCTTAACTTGGCGGCTGACATATCTTGCTCTACTGCCCCACACTACATCATCAGCATTGTGTTCTCATTGACTATGACATCACTGCTTCTTAGGAACAGCAAATGAGTGACTGCCAGGTCATTCACCTGTGATGTCACTGTCAGTGAGATCATAATGATGATGATGTAGTGTGGAGCAGTAGAGTTAGATACAGATTGTCAGCTGCCAGGCTAAGAGCTGTTCCACACATCCAGAACAATATTAAAACATGAAAGACTTTCTGATGAGCAAAAGGAAAAAGGAAAATACTTCAGAAATAAAAAGTTACAACTGATTACTACTTAAAATTTGTATTATTTTCCTGAATGCCTGTTTTGTCTCCACTAGCTCTTTAAGATATTCCATAATCCTTTCCTTCATCAGTGATTCCATTACCCTTCCCAGCCTACTGGTCTGTAATTGCTAGCCTCCTCTCTGCTACCACTTTTGTGTAGAGACACTACATCTGCCCTCCTCCGGTCCTCCAGAATCACTCCTGTCCTGCTTCCAGTGAACTGTTAAATAGAACTGTCTGAGGTGCAGTCAGTATTTCCATGAGCTCCTACAGTACCCTTGGATGCACCCCATCTGACTCTATTGCTTTGTCCACCTTCAGATTAGCAAGTCCCTTCAATATTCTCACCTCCAAAAAAGGGCTAGTGTTCACCTCCCTCCTTCCCTCCCTCCAAAGCCTTTTTCATGGCCCTTCTCCTTTTACTTCTCTGTGAACTCTGAGCAAAAGTATCTGTTCAGGATGTCTGCCTTTTCTTGGTCGACCTCTGCACAGTTCCCACCTTCCCTTTTTAACCTTTCAATCCCAGCCCTGGTCTTCCTCTATTCACTTACAGTACATACCTAAAAATTGTCTTGTCCCCTTTTGTTACCTCCTGGGCTGTTCTCTCTTTAGTTTGCACCTTCACAATCCTTACTGCTTTCCCTGCTTTCCTCAGTTTCCCCGATACACCCCCCTGTTCTCCTCCCTCTGCATCTCCTTATGCATTCTGAATGCTACCCTTTTAGCCTTTTCCTTTGCAGTCACCTCTTTTGAGAACCATAGCATTTTTTTCCCTCTTGCTTTTGCTCACTTGTTTGATGCAGAGGTTCTTTACTTTTACTAGGCTCCCTTTTATCTTCATGTACTGTTTCTCCACCCCTACCAGGCCATCTTCCCACCAGGTCATCCATGAGGCATTCACCCATCTTTATAAAATCTGCCCTTCTGAAGTCCAGGACCCATGTGTGGTTCAGTTCTGCAGCCATCCTTATATTGAACAACACTGTGTGATGACACTGGTCCCCATCTGGTCTCCCATTTTGATGACTGCAATACTGTCCTTGTTAGTGTGTACCAGGTTAAGTATTACGCCAGCACAAGTGGGTTCACTGACTAGCTGCCAGAGGAACAACCCCTGCAGGGAGTCCAGGACATCTCTGCTTCTAGCTGAGGCCACAGCTGGGATCCTGCAACCTACATTTGGCAGGTTGAAGTCCCCACAAGTAGCACCATCTCCTTTTCTGTCATCTTTCCAATGGCTTCCACCACTACCTTATCTAATTCCTCCCCCTGTGCTGGAGGTCTGTAGATCACTCCAGTGTGAATAGTGGCTCCATTCCCTGTCTCCAGGGTGACCCACAGTACCTTGCCCCCCCCTTGTTTCCCCGTATCTCTCTATAAAAAAAAGTTACTCCTGATGGGCCAATATAAAACTGCACCATTGCATAATAAAACATGTTTCATAAAATGCAAATATGGACACATCCATGGAAAATAGTTGTGCACTCACGTAGAACTATATATCAAGGAGAGAAAATTAGTGTGGCACACCTCTCCCAAATCAATTAAAACTTGCGGTACTATTTGCTGCAAAACAGTTTTACTAATGTGACCAAAACAAAGTTAAAATTAGTGCCAGTCCAGACAACCACAAGTTGATGTGCCAGAAAAAGAATATTTTTTAATGTCTACACATCTTAAATGTGGAAAATGCACCTACAGATACAATAGTAACCAGGTTTATACTGAGAGGTGGCACTCAAAATATGTCTGAGAAACCCCTCATCACATGTTAAAGTATATGAACATGATGAATACTCTCCCCACATCTCAGAAATGTTCCTTGTTACCAAAGTTGTTAGCGTGGCTTGTCATTGTTGATTATGATAGTTTAGCTATGTTAATTTTCCTTACCTCCCCGACTCCTTGGTATAAAGATTCAGGGGGTATGTATACTTTTTTAGTTTTATTTAGCAGTTAGTAACTTGAAAAAGCACTCTGAGCCAAGGATCATTTCCAGGTTCATGTATCCAGCATGAGTCCATAAAACAGTGCCTGACTATTATTAATATGGAACAGCTTTGCAATTTAGTTGTTGTTATTTTTAAGCTAGCTTTCAAAACAGATTGCAGTTATTATGCTCATAGATTCAATATAGGTATATAATTGATGCTGTGTGCTGGAAGCCCTGTTCCCCGACAAAAGAATTGTACTGCAAAGCACTAGGGAATTTTGATGGTGCTCTCATTATTTTATGTCCCTTAAAGTTTTTAGAAGAACAATTTATCTTTTCTCCTGAGTGAGCTCATCTCTGGATTCTCATTTCCAGGGATGGATGTGAGCCAAAATGTGTTTTATTCTCAGCTGCAATTCTATGGGCCTCAAAATGGGCACAAAGATGCACCCCGTTGTGCCAAACCATACAATTGCATTGCTGAGACAAGCAGATTTTTATCAGGGGGCATAGACCTCTCCAGCAGAAATCCAAAAATAAAATATGATTCTGAAATAATATTCCATAGTCCAAAATCTTATTTTGATTACGTGTAAGAAATAGAAAAGCTGTGCAAAATTTTAAATTCTGCCAGAAAATTTCAGGTGAAATTACCATTACAAGTCTATGAAATGTTATGGCATTTCCACAAATATTTCATCCAAATGTAGATTTCATTTACTTCAACCTAATTTTAAAAGCACTTGCTTAAATGTTGCAAAATGTGGCAGGTATAGAGCTTCATAGAACATGCATAAGTGTGTCAAGTTATAGATTTTTTTTAGTTATAGTAAGGTTTATTTATTCGACCGTGAATGAAGGTCATTACAAACATGATACATATTAAAGACACATCAGTATGTACAATAAAATGCACATAACAATAGCAATGGATTTCCAGCAACTTAAAATGTATTGAATAACAAGCAGATGTCTGTTCAATTCTGCATACACTTGATAGCAGGGTAGCAAGCAAAACAAATGCTAAAAATATCTGTCAATGGCAATCAGTTGTTTATTTATTTATTTGTAAAAATTGGTTTGCAACCTTTGAGCCAGAGGCTTATTTCCAAAGGTACCTCGTCACATTGAGGACAGACAGAACAAATTTAGGTTACAGAATACAAGTCACTGACTTAGAGTTACACAGAAAGATTTCATACGTTATACAATTAGTAGCAGTTAAAGTGAATACAGCTGAGCACATGCTGGTTTAAACAGAGGCAGGATGCATAGAGGAGAGGTGGGGGGTGAGGTGGAGTGCTGCCCAGTGGATGTTGTCAAGTGTAGAGAGATTGAAGCCTCATTTAGAGACAGGAGCAGCTGCGAGTGTTAAACAGTTGACTCTGAAGGACGATTTTGAAGTTGGAGATTGTGGGGGCATTGGAGATGGGAGCAGGGAGAGAGTTAAACCAGGATGGGGCTCTGTAGCAGAAAGATCTCTGTCCATGGGTGGTCCTGGATCTGGGAACCAGTAGAGTGGTCTTGTTGGAGGTTCGGCTTGTGATAGTGGGTGGGGTATGGTGGATGGAGGCTGTCACCCCGGGAGGGGAGAGCCCACGTAGAGTTTTTTTTGTGAGGAGGCAGGTTTGGTAGCATAGCCATTCATCTAGGTTAAAGAGTTTTGCCTCATCGTAGAGTTGACATGTATGTGTGAGCCTGGGGACACCAGTAATCAGCCTGCAGGTCTTATTTAGGGTGAGCCGAATTTTGTTGAGGGCAGTAGTGTCAGCAGCACCGTAAACTGGCAGGCCATAGTCTGCAATTGACAGTACTGAAGATGTGACAAGTTGAAGAGCATCGGGGGGAGGCAATTTTTATAGCGGTAGAGGATGCCAAGCCTTGTGTTAGTGGCGGATGCAAGGGCATCGATGTGGGTGTGGAAAGTGAGGGCTGAGTCAAAGGTAACCCCAAGGTATTTGTAGGAGCAGACTTGTTCAAGAGGTTGTTTGGTACTAGGGAGGATAAGGATTGGGTAGATGCAGGCTTTCTTTTTTGGGGTGGGCAAAAAGCATAGTTTTGTTTTTTTTGAGATTAACGATGAGTCTGTGCTCCTTAAATCAGGCCTTGGCATCGTTGTAGGATTGTTGCATAGTGTCCTGGAGGGAGATGGGATTGCGGTGGGTGGCAAAAATGACAGCATCGTCTGCATACATAAGAATTTTGCCCGAGCAAGCACTGGGCAGGGTGTTTAGATAGAGTGAAAAGAGTAGGGGGCTCAGGATGGAGCCCTAGGGTACTCCTGAGTGGATGGGAAGAGTTTCAGAGAGTGTCCCATTGATTATGACACACTGGGAGCGAGCGGATAGATAGCTTTAGCACCATGCGAGGGGGGCCAGCAGAGAAACCAGTGTGGCAGAGGGCATCCAGCAGAAGAGGGTGGGAGACAGTGTTGAAGGCCTTTGAGAGGTCAACGAACACTGCACCAGTGAGGGAGCTGGCATCCATGGAGGAGTGTAGGAAATTGGACAACTCAACTGGTGCTGTGCCGGTGCTGTGACCAGTATGGAAGCTGTGCTGCTCTGGGCATAAGATGTTATGCTTAGTCAGCTATTCAGAGATTTGAATGGCCAACACTTTTTCTAGGGCTTTGGAGAGAGGGAGGAGGATGGAGATTGGTCGGTAATTGCCGGTGGAGGACCTGTCACCCCCTTTATGAATGGGTGTGACTGTGGCTGTTTTCCATGCAGCGAGGAATTGCCCCAGGCAGAGTGATCAGTTAAGTAGGCTGGTGAGTGGGGTAAGGACTTCATTCAGCACCAGCCGGAAAATACTGGGGTCCAGGGAGTCGCTGCCGGGACTATTGCTATTTAACACTTTAATTAGGAGAGGTCTGGCTTCCTGGGCAGATACCTTGCGTAGATGGAAGCTGGGGCATTGGAGGACAGGGGGAGGTAGGCTGGGGGGAGGGTCAAAAAAATTAGTGGGGAGGACAGAGCTAAGGTCAGTAAAGGAAGTGTTTAGGCAGTTAGCAATGCAGGCCGGGTCAGTGGAGGTAGAGCCATCAATAGTGAGCTGGGATGGGGAGGGAGGGAGGGAGGTGATTTCTTTAGCTATTTAATGTTGTCCCATGATCTGGGACACCTCCAGGAGGAGGTGAGGGTGGTCTGGTAATGGTCGGCCTTGGCTTTATGGACAGCCCATGAGCACCTGTTCTGAACAGCATTGTAGGCCTGTCTATCAAGCATCCAGCCCATTTCAGTGGCAAGGTGCCAGAGGTTATCCCTATTTCTGAGCATTTGTAGTAGGGCAGGGGTTACCCAGGGTGCATGATGTTTTTTTAATTGAATTTTGCTGAGCGGTGCAAAGAGGTCACAGGTCTTGTTAAAGGTTTGGGAGAAAAAGGCAAGGGCAGTGTCAAGGATGGGTGCATGATGACTGGGGGACCAATTAATCTGGGCGAGAAACTGCTTGAGTTTTTTTCAGTCCACCAGGGCAGAGGCGCCTGCAGAATGTGGTCTGGGCTATGGGTTTGGGAGTGGGAGCCACCCAAAGGAATAGGACAGAAGAGTGGTCACTTAGGGAGTCTGGGAGGACCTGGATATTATGGATTTTTGGGGGGCGGTTGGTGATAATTACATCCAGAAGGGTACTAGTTCCTCTCTTTGGATTTACTCTAGTGGGCTGGGAGATGAGTTGTATCAGGTCTTGGGCAGTGAAAGAATCTTTGATAGTGGAAGAAGAGGCACTGAGCCAGTTCACGTTAAGGTCCCCCACTAGGATTTGTTCCACCTTGTGGTGGAGGGTGGCAAGATATTCTGTTATAGGTATCAGCACTGGGTTCTGGTTCTTTGGGGGAACGTAAGCAGTGGTGAGATAGAGAAGGCCCCTGGAGGGGTCAGAAGTGAGTTTAAGGGTGAGGGCCTGGGCCCCATTCACAAGTACGGGGGCAGTGAGCACTTGTCCGATGATTGTGTCCTGGGTATAGATCGCACAGCCACCCCCGCATTTGCGTACTAGGTCCTCCCGGTATAGGGTATAGCCTGGGAGGGAGACAAAGAAGTCTGGGGTGGCTTTGGACAGCCAGATTTCAACCAGGGCTATGATGTCTGGTTGATGTAGCATGGCCCAGCACTGGAGGGCATCACATTTTTTCAGTAGGCTGCATATGTTCATGGAGGCTATGTGGAGAAATATGGACCTAGCAGGTGGGCTGGAGGGGGCAGGGCCAGGGTTAGGATGTATATTTCCAGATAGGAATAGTAGGAAGACCAAGGCTCTGACCAGGGGTGACAGTATGTCAACTTCCCGGGGGGTACGCTGGGATGAGGAGAAGGCCATAGGGGAACAAGGAATGGGTAGTGTTCAAAGGGTCAGGAGGGTGAGGATGACTTGCAACCATTGGGAGCCAGGATAGGCAGCGGGGGGGGCAGCTGGGGGTGGGTGCAGTGGGCCAGGGTACATGGTCAGTGTAGGGTGAGATCGGACTAAGTCAGAGAGAGTTGGGGGTGCTGGTACAAGTGAGCCAGGGGAGATGTCTGGCTGATGAGATGCAGGTACTAGCATAGAAATGAGGAGGAGACATTTGAGGAGGAGGAGTACAAACATAATGCCTAAGGCAGCAGCAGGGCAGAAAGGTTTGAGTATCTTGGCTGCCCCTCAGAAAGCGTGGATACCACTTTGGAGTAGTGGTAGTGTCACAGGCTCTGGAGGACAGAGTACAAGGTTTGAGACCCTGGTAGGTTGGGTGAAACTAGGACCCGGGTGAGAACTGGGATCCAGGTTCTAGGGGATTCAGAGCAGGTTGGGTTTGGGCCAAATCCAGGGTGGAAATAGTGACTCCTAATGGTCACTGAGGGTTAGTGGCAGGCTGGGTGAGGGGTCCAGTGGTAGGGTAGGGGGGTCAGTAAGTAGGCTAGCTAGGGGGCTGGGTGTGAGAGTGAGGTGTGGGCAGAAGCAGAAATGAGAGTAGAGGAGAGAAGTAGCGTATGTAGGTAGAGGGTTTCAGGAAGTAGTAAGGAGGAGGAAATTCAGGTAGAGAAACAGAAGTGAATATTCAGAGGGTCCCTCTAGTGGCTGGCAGGTATAACCTGCAAATGGAAAAGTGGGGACTTAAAAAGACAGCAGACAGGAAGTGATGTCATAGGAAGGGGCCAATAAATCAAGGGACAAACCTGGGTGGCTGGGGTGGGTGGGGCAGTTGACATGCAGCGTCGATGGGCTAACACCCCTCACAAGGATGCAGCTTAAAGTCAGAGGTATCCTTTACCTCTTAAGATGCTCTCTGTCCCTGCTTCAGGAGGGAGCTTTCCTGTGTCCTGCTTCAGCATTCTGTGTTGGAGGGGGTTTGCGAGGCCTATATGGGGAGAGAGAACAATGGGACATTAGTATGCAGCAGGAGGTATTCTGAGACCTGACCCCTACTGCGCATGTGCAAACTGTTGGGCTATGTCCCAGTCACAGCACCCTACTGCGCATGCGTGAGAACACAAAATGGCGACATACAGTACTAGCCACAAGAAATCATCAACAGGTAAGACACCAGACTAGCAAGCAAACAGTGGTAAAAAATTGCAGAAACAGTGCAATAATCCCCAGAAAAAGCAGTGAGATGCAGGTAGAGCACAGTCACTAACAGCTAAACTTCCACAGTCTTAAAGTACCCCTAGAGACAGTGAGATTTCAGTGCAACGTTAAGGCAAGCTCTATGTCCCAGAATCAATCAGTCGCTGTTTGGGGATAAAACAAAAGTGTCCAGATAAACACCCCTCACAAGGATGCAGCTTGAAGGAGGAGGTATCCTTTACCTCTTAAGGCGCTCTCTGTCCCTGCTTCAGGAGGGAGCTTTCCTGTGTCCTGCTTCAGCATTTTGTGTTTAAATATGTGTCTCAAATTAGTCTGCTCCTTGGTCAATATTATAAAATAATAATGTATTCTGTGCTATATGTTCACAAAATGTACTTATTTTCATGTAAGTTGTTTTAATTTACAGTATCATATAATTCACTAGGCCCTGCTAACTCATTTTTTCTACTTGAGGAGAGCCTATTCTAACCTCTCCAAACCCAGACAAAAATCAGTCCAAGCTAACATTCAAAATGTGGAGTCAAAGACAGAGATTAGACCAGGTTGCACTATATTGGATTAATCCGTCCCATAGAGTTTACCCTACCCAATCACATCCTGGCCCATCTATACCCACCTGGTAACCAGTTGGACATGCTAAATCTATGGGGGAAATCCATCAGGGGTACCATGCAGCGCATGCTGCTTCATACCCCACAGACCACCTCCTAACCAGCCACTCCAGTCAACCATTCCCGAGGCACCTAATGTGACTACGTGTTATGAGAGGGGCCTGTCTGATCACACCATATTCCAACTGTGCCTACCTTGTAGCCAGTGGAACATGCTGCCTTTGGTGGCATATACATTTTGGGTGCCATGCAGCATATACTGCTCTGCGTCCCACTGACCACCCCTCTATCCAGCAACTCCTGTCAGCTACTATTGAGGCATGTAATAGAACTCTGTGTCACAGTTAGAATCCACCCCATGTCCCATCTGCGCCTACTTGATGGCCAGTCAGACATGATGGCATTGAGGCTCATCCATAGGGGTACCATGTGACTTGTGCCGCTCTGTGCCCCATTGAATTACCCTCAATCCAGCCTCTCCTGTTGGTTATTCTTGAGGCATATAATAGGACTCCATGTCACAGGTAGATCCACCCATTGTGGGGCATTTTGTCCTAAGAGGTGGAGTGGAGCTCCCAAAGACTTTGAATATATTACTCCATGTATATTTTCGTAATGAAACACAACACGTCAAAAAAAGCAATATTGATGAAAGTGTACAAAACTGTTCCAGCCATTTCTAATTCCTAGAGCGCTCTTTACACATTACTTGTGGTTTTTACTACCACTCTGTTTAAACACTCCTGGTCATCATGAAAAAGGAAAAAATGTACCTTATAAGTTAGTTTCAGAGTACTGGGGCAATATACTGAGTTCAAACCAACTCAAAAAGGATCAAGCATCTGACCTTCAGTGGTATAGCTTTACTGTGTCAGCAAACCCTTATTGCAAAAGGAACTTTGAGGACATTTTCAGGATGTTTTTCCCCCCAAAAAGGGTCCACTTAACTCAATATTACAAATTGATTCCTCTCCCCACATCCTGTGAGCTCCATTCATTGATGGCCACAATTAGTTCTGGATTCATTTCTTTCTTCCCTCATTGATCTACAAAGGAAGAGAAACAGGGAATCACTCTTCTGAGCATAGTAAATGCAGCCAAAAACTTAAATTTTTCAGATCCTCTGGTATAAATGGCATACCTTTATTTGATTAATTTGCGCCTTTCAGCACTTTCTAGTGCAGTTATCCATCCATGCGAGCAGGACTTTCCCCTGTTCTCCTAGTGTCCGGGTTCAACTCCAGTTTCACAGGAGAAACTTCTGGCCAAGAATCACTCCTGGTCAACAATCACGTCGTCATTTTAATAAGAGGCTCAACATCTGAGTTTAAAACTCAAAACAATAATAACGTAAATTGTAAGAGGCTTTTGTTCTTTTGCCCTATATTTTATGAAGATCACACTGCAAGACAGTAAATATCCTCTAGGATGCCACAAACCAACAGACAACCCCATGACTATAGGTACAAGGGCAAAAGGAAACACTACATAGATTTGAGTTAAACAAAAAGCACTTATCCGGCACTTGTCCAGAGGTAATGAATAAAAATAACATGAGTTTCATACACAAAGTTTAACTAAAACTTTCTGATAAACAATTAGCGAACAACAAACAATGTGCTGCAAGGGAACGGAGCAGCATTGGGCCCATCTTGCTGCTCTGTGCCACCTCCCCAAGCAACTAAGTTATAAATTCCTATTGTTAAGGTGTCTGCATTGTACGTGTCCAAACATTCTGTCAGAATTTAATTTTCAGTTGTTTTCACATTATTTTAAAATTTCTTATCCATATTTCTCCATAGTTTCAAGATTTTAAAGAACTATGCAACATGGGTACGAGTACTGTATCACATTTTATGCCTCAATCATCAATGAGAGACGAGCTATACTGTAGGCAGCCAAACACTTTGCTGACATTAACATTTCAGTTATTTTCATTTCATTTGAAAATAATTTATCCAAACTTCACTAAATCTGAAACATTTAAAGTGGCCGAGCAATGTCAAATGTTTTCTAAAAAGTTAGTTTAAGCATATCTATCAAACCTACTTTTTTTTGTACTTCCTATGCTGCACACCATGAGTTTTGTTTTTCTCATTCCTAACTCTTGCTGGTTCTGCATACGGTGCTATTTCTAATCCAAATGTGGAAGCCATCTTTATTTCTTGAGAAAAAACTAAATGAAAGCATTTATAAAATACTCAAATTTTGGTGACACTACAAAATTATAGAACCAAATAACACTGGAAGATGCCTGGAATCATTTGTAGAGAAAAAAGGTAGGGTCAAATTTATTGCCCAATTTTATTATTGCTATTATTATTGAATTTTGTTGATCAGGTAGGCCCACTGAGACTAGAAGTCCCTTTTCAGGGGTGACCGGGGGGGGGGGAATACAGATGGTAACCAATTAAAATTGAACCAGATTAAGCTGTTGGTGGTATTTTTAGAGAATGGGAGAAATTTGGCCAGGACACTGGGGAGAGTCCCCTACTCTTCCAGTAAGGGGATCCTCAGGCCATCAGTAGAGATGGCCACTTGTGGAGAAATAGCACAGGATTTGGATTTGCTGGCAGCTGGAGAGAGGGTCTCCTCCCCCGCTTCTGAAATTCGAGAGACCAAAGAAAATTTGCTTGAAAAATCCAAGGAAGTGGAGAAAACTGAGATACAAAAGGCAGACAGTCTTTAACAGTGGACAAAGACTTCAAGAATACAGTGGAGAATGAGACAGAGTTGCAATTTTCTGAGTAAGGTATGGACACAGATTCTTTATATGTGTGACTACAGCATGAAGAGTAAGTGTTTCAGGAGAAAAAAGAAAGACTGTGAAGGGCAATACACATTGCAGAGGACAAGGCTGAGTATAACCAAAAAAGTCAGACAACACCCAAGCTGGTATCTCAGCTGTTGCTCGATGACGCAGAGCCATCAAAGGAAAATGCCAAACAAGCGGTGGACCTTTTGACAGAGGCTGTCAGTGAAAAGCAGCCATAAAACAAAGGAAAAAGATAACACGGACAAGAATGGCTCAGGAAATATTAAACAAGTCAAAACGAGGACCCGAAAGGGATGGCAGTACTGAGTACAAAAAGATTCAGCCTAAGAGGGGTCCCTTAAGTAAAAGGGAAAAGTAAAGAAAAAACGGACAAAGAAAAAGCACAGTGGTATAAAAGAGGAAGGCAGGGAACTTTTAGAAGCACAAACAGAAAACCAAAATAAGGAACAAAGTACCATAATTGCAGATGAAAAATCTCAGGAAACTGTTTCCAAAAAAACAATGACTCTGAACCAGACCCAGAGGGCACTAATTACCCCCAAGATACCCCAGACTGGGTAACAAAGGCCTTAGAAAATGCTGGCTGGAAAAAACTCCAGATAGAAATGGCTGGGACCCAAACCTTCCCAGCACCTCAACAGAAACAGGTCAGTGTGATACACATATTATAAATTTAAGCACTGAAAATCAAGATAACGAACATAACAGCCTGGAAAACATTTCAGAAGTAACAAATGTTGTTGAAGGAAACATCTCAGAGGAAAATGAGGAAGATTTAGACTCCTCTATGGAAGTAGAGGAGAAAAACATACAAACTGAAAAAGAAAACAGTGAGCAAGAGGCAGAACAGGTCCAAGGAAAACTATCAGGAGGAACATGGGGGCCAAATACCAGAGAATGTCTTTCTCCTGAAAATGTTAGACTTGCAGCTGAACCAGCGAAGCACAGGAATGCAGTTAGATTGAAATATAGGGGAGGCCTACAGTATCTGAAACCGCAGACAAGATTTTTGTGGGAAGGAAGCCGATAAAAGAAATTCTAAAATTTCTTGCACATGAAATCTATGCCCTCATACATATTCCAGGAGAACAATTGTATGACATCAGTTTCAAACACCCTCCAGGATTAGACCATTTTTGGAAACTATATCATGAAGAAAAGGACACACCCCTGCGGAAACTGTTAAGAGCAATCCCTTTGACAAAACCTGCACATAAAGATGTAACTTTCCTATTTAAAACTGAAAGGTGAATGTAGCCTATATTACTTTTTGGTTATCACAAAAAAGCAAGATTATAGGACAACCAGAGCTAATCTTAGATGAAGAACACTTTTGGACACGGAGCTGAAAGTATAAAGTAATCTTAAAACAAAGTGAGGGGGAAGTGTAGCACCTTCCAAACTGCTTCTTCCTGGGAAGAGATAGAAAAGTGCTTTTTTATGCAGGTCAGTCTGGGGCCTGTTACAGTTGAGAGGAAAAAGGACACCTCAGTAACATATGTGACAAAATAAAATGCAGCTTATGTGGAGAACTGTACTGATTTAAATGTAGGAGAATTGTGGCCTTCTTCTAATTGTAAGCTCCCTATTAAACAGCTGTGAGCCTTTCATTGGCCAGAGCACACTATAAGTAATGAAGCCAGGAGAGTGGTCTCTTCATTGAAAATAGAGGAAGCAAGGAGACCTCACCTCTGATATGGCAAGTTAAAATGTGATGCTTTATACCTGACCAATGGAGGTGGTCACTTTGCCGAAATGGTCAGGCTTAATCATGGTTCAGCTGGATGATGAGAACCAAGAGCCCCTCTGAAAAGTATGAAAAGTAAGAACATTGGAGTTATTTTAAAAAAAATTGCAGGCTTTAAATGCAGTAAAATGGTGGGGGGGAGTGTCCTTGTACTTTAACTATGTTTCTGTTCGGTCACACATCAGGAGCCACCCCACTAATTACTAAGTTGTATTGTAAATACAGGGGCTGAGCTTGCAAACCTTTTGTACTGATTTGAATGAAGGAGAATTATGGCCTTCTTCTAATTGCAGGCTCCCTATTAAACAGCTGTGAGCCTTTCATTGACCAGAGCACACTATAAGTAATGAAGCCAGGAGAGTGGTCTCTTCATTAAAAATAGAGGAAGCAAGGAGATCTCAGCTCAGATATGGCAAGTTAAAATGTGGTGCCTTTTACCTGACCGATGGAGGTGGTCACTTTGCTGAAGAGGTCGGGTTTAATCATGGTTCAGCTGGATAATGAGAACTAAGAGACCCTCTGAAAAGTATGAAAAGTAAGAACATTGGAGTTATTTTTAAAACATTGCAGGCTTTAAATGCAGAAAAATTGGGGAGAGTGCCCTGGTACTTTACCTGTATGTTTATGTGGAGAAATAGGACATTACATCATGCAGTGTAAAAACTCTGTGAAGTGCAACTTGTGTGGGGGAAAAAAACACACTTATGGGAATTTCCCCTTGGCATCCCACAACAGTCCAGACCCTGCTGAACAGGCTGAACTGGATCTTTATGTGACACTGACACAAAAAGAAAGACTGCAAAAACAGAAACAAAAAGAGAAAGAGAATGATACTGGAAGGGAAAACATTGCACTGTTAATGTTAGGAGAAGGGGAAATCACGAATGCATCACCACTACAACAGGGTACAAAACAAAAAACCTTTCAAGAAAATAACACCAGTGAACAAAAGGAAGTACCTGTACCAGAGAAACAGAATGAGTCTAAATAACCCCCATACCCAGGACTCAGTACTACAGAGAAGATTCAGGGCCAGATATTTCAAACCATGCGCATAAAACCATTAAGCGTGTAATGGCGCGGAATAGCGCCGGACCTGCCATATTCAAAGGAACAGTTAGCGTGCGCTAACAGCATTAGCGCAGAGCAAACCAGTAATGTATGCAAGGGGCAAAAGGAAGGGGGGCCAAGAGAGACACGGAAGGGGATATTCAAAGGTCCAGCGCTGCGCTAGGATACATAGCGTGGCACCTAGCGTGGCGCTAGTTACCGCCTATAAAAGGCTGGTCTAAACACAGTGCAAACCACAGAGGAGGAGGGACCAGCACAGGAAGTGGGAATGTGTGCAGTGCCAATAGCAGTGATGCTGCCATTGATGGCAGCTGTAGTGGAGGAGGAGAGGGAGCAGGCACAACATGGGCCACAATGCAGGCCAAGGAGACGGTATGCTGCAAACAGGCTGTACCGGCCCAGGGTGTCCTTTGAGACCCTGCCTGATGACCACATCATTGGCCGGTACCGGATGAACAGGAGAATGTTGAGGCAGCTCTGTGAACTCCTGCATGAGCAGCTGCACCCAAATACCAGACGCAGTCATGCCATGACAGTGGAGGAGAAGGTGACAGCAGCGATGTGCTTCCTTGCCACAGGGACATTCCAAAGACCAACGGGGGACACCTTTGGGGTAATGCAGTCTGCCACCTCACACCTCCTGACCCAGTTCCTACAGGCTCTCCTGCCACATGCTGGGGAATTCATAGTATTCCCCAGCACGGCAGCAGAGCGCAGAGAAACAATGCAGCAGTTCCATCGAGTTGCGCAACCACCATCTGTACTGGGTGCCATTGACTACACCCATGTCCCCATCCGTGCACCACCTGGTGATGGCAGTGACGTGTACGTCAACAGGAAGGGGTACCACTCCATCAACTGCCAGGTGGTGTGCGATGCGGCCGGGCGCATCAGCAATGTCTATGCACAGTACCCCGGCAGTGCCCACGACGCCTTCATCTGGCACCAGTCCCAGCTGTGCCAGGTCTTTGAGCAGGGCAGGATACCCAGTGGGCAACTAGTCGGTGAGTTGTAGCATACAAGGCAAACACACAACAGCATGGATGTGGGAAGGCATTGCAGGCCAGGAAAGATGTGTGGGAGGGCCACAGAGAGGTGCAGGACAGCAGCTGACAGACCCCAGTATGACACTAACAGGTATACATGTCTTGACAGGGGACAGTGCCTATCCCCTGCGACCCTGGCTGCTGACACCAGTACTCTGACCGGCCACAGTGGCCGAGGAGCTGTACAATGAGACACATGCCAGAACAAGGAACATCATAGAGAGGGTGTTTGGCATCCTGAAGATGCGATTCAGATGCCTAGACACATCAGATGGTGCCCTACAGTATACACCTCAGAAGGTATGCCGTATCTTCCTAGCCTGTTGTATGCTGCACAACATGGCAATGAACTGTGGGATACAGGCACCTGAACCTGAGGGACAGTCTGACAATGAGCCAGAGCCAGCGGTCAGGGGGATAATGGAGTAACTCGAGAGGAGGGACCCTCGCATGGCATGCAGGGCCATACAGCACCAGGACAACATCATCAGGACACTGCAACAGACCAGAGGGTAAGTACAGACTGCACAACAACCTGAAAGAGTACAAGTGAGTAGCATTTTAATGTGCACAGATTAAGATAACAGTGAAAACAACAATCACATCAGCAAACAAACCCGGTGTAATAGACAAATAGTGTGTGCATGTGGTGTGAGTCCGTGATTGTGAAGCACATATGTGGGGGGGGACACACACAAACGGTGTAATCTGGGTACGGAGGTGTGATGTGTGAGTGTGTGTGTGTGTGCGCATTTCTGTTCATGCATGAGGGAGATGCATGTAGAGTACAGCAGACAGCCTGTGGGCATCACCGACGACGACACCCACACATGCGCCGTGCACCCGTACCATGGGATATGGACCCTGGGGTGCTCTGTGCAGAGGACACAGCTGAAGTGGAAGGTGAGGCAGGCAGTGTTGACCTCCTGTGCCCCTGGGGGATGGTGGAGACCGACAGGGTGGATGGACGGCCACGGCGCCACTGGATTGCAGGCAGGATGCGTGATGCAGTGGAGCTGGAACCAGTGGCAGCCCTGCACCCATGGTGTGCCTGCCTGTATGCCCCTATGCCATCTGCACCATGGCCAACCATCCCATGCTGGTGACCAACAGGCACACCACGCATGACATTACCAATGTCCACCACTGCAGCAGTTAAGCCAGAGAAGTCACGGTCTATGGCACCCACCAGGTGGCCCAACCTGTCCTCTGCTTGCTGCTCAGCATGGGCAAAGCCCACTGATATTGCCTCCTGTATCTGACCCAGCTCATGTCGCAGCTCACGCCGCATGGCATGCAGGTCCAGATGGGCCTCCTGCTGTGAGGTGACAGCAGCCTGCAGGGGTGGCCAGGTACCATGGCCTTCATACACCAGAGGCACAGGACCCCCAGCAGCAGCTGGCAGTGGTGCCTGTGGCAATGGATCAACTGGTACATCCAGCTGCTGACTACAACTGGCAGTGGTCCGTGGCACCATATGGACCGTAACCCCAGCATGTGTCTGACACTGCACACCCTGCTGTCCTGAAACACCACCCACACCACCCACCACCGTGTGTTCAGCCACAGCCACACTGGTGACACCTACGGAACCACCCTGACCTGTTCCATGCCCTTCAGCAAGCCCCACCCCTGCATCCCCTGGCACAGGAATGGCCAGGTGCTGTGAATATTCGGAGACATCAGTGTCATCCGCACTGGTGACAGTGACCAGCAATACCTCTCCCACCCCATCATCCTCAGTTTGTGCAACATCCAGGTGCCCACTGTACCGTAACACCCCTAGTGAGGTGTGACCCCCCTTCCCAGGCAGTTGCACGCCCTGTCCACGGGAATGCCAGACATGCATTGGGTCCATGCGGCCCTGATCTTGACACAGTCCAGATGTTGACGGACGTTTGTCATCAAACCTCCGTGACCTCGGAACCTGGCTGGACATCCGTGGCACATCCGTCAGTGGTGCAGGCCTGTCTGAGAGTGCTGTGGAGAGAATAGGGACAGGGTCAGTCACCCATCCATGGACACTGTGGCAAAACACCACCACCACTACCACCACCACACCATGCAGCCCTCAGGACAGGTACCCACTTCACACAAGCCCATGACAACATGCACCCACCCACCCCACAGTGACCTTGGCCATGCCAGGCATCAGTTCAGCAGGATACAGTGCACCCTGTGCAGGACACCAACAGCAGGACCATGCACCCTTGCCTGCACCACATACAGGGGTTACATATGTGACTACAGACCTGGCCTTGGAAGTGCCAGGGTCATCTCACAACCACCACCCGGCACGCCTGTCACTGCCACCATCTGCAGTGTCAACACCACCACCGCCATGTGTTGCTCCTTCACACGCTGCTGGTGTTCAGGCGGACCACCACCAGTCCTGGTCCTGTCCCTCTGTCGGTGTGCCTCCTCCTCCTTTGCACATCACAGGAGGTCATTCCCTCATTTCTGGACTGCTTCTGTTGATCTCCCATGGCCCCCGACCGCATTCACAGCTGCAGTCACCTCCTCCCAAGCTTGCTGCACAACAGCGTCAGTGGCCCCGTGTGTGCATAACACGTGTTCTCTTTCCTTCACCTCATGCACAAAGGTGTTCAGCTCATCTTGAGAGAATTTATGTGTACGGATGCGCTCCTGTCGGGCCAGCACACCTATGGGATAATCAAGAGGGGACAGGTGTCAGTGGCTGTGTCAGTGCTGCACTGCATCACACAGTGGACATCACGATACCATCCACTACAGTGCCACAGACCACATGGACATATCAGATCGCTGCATGTGCCTGTATGGTGCATACGCCCACATTGCCTCTGTCTGTCCCGTGTCTGGACAGCGAGTGGTGTACACACATGTACACTGCTGTGGCCTGTGTCTGCCATGAACCCCATGACTGTGTTGTGCCCCATTTGAGCATCACAGAGTTCGTGAGGACAAGTGCGCTAGCAATGTCAGGACACCATGTTGCATGGGAGCGCACATTGCTGGTACACTGTGTACGCCCTGCGGGGGGGGGCACAGGCCATCACGTCACACATCCAGGGAGACAAGACGGTGCTTATATCATGGTAGTGCACCAGTGCACCTGGCTGGCAGACACATTGTGCATGCAGTGGCACATGGCACAGTTAACTGCAGGGAATGTGCACAATGCAGTGGATGTTAGTGGTCCCACGGTGGTCATACATACCTGCCTCTCGCTGCTCATCCTCCTGTTGCATATCTCTTTCCATGTTGTATCTTCACACTGCAGTATTCCTGCTGCAGTTCCACAACACAACACTGGTGGTGCACTGCTTGCCCTTTTATAGCCCACCCAGGCAATCATGCCTGTTAGTCATGTAAATGAGTGCATAATGATATGCTAATTACACAGTTTGCACCATGCATACACAAGTACCCTCATTTGCATACACCCATTGAATATGGCTCTGAATAGCCCCGCACTAGCACAGCAGTGCTGGGCAAAGGCCAGCGCAGGGCTATTTGAGGGTCGGCGCTGCGCTAGCCACCTAGCGCTGAGCTATGTGCAGTACGCATGCTCATGGGGCCCCTTGTCCATGCTATCACCCTGTCATAGCGCAATGTAGCGCTGCGCTAACCAGCATTAGCACGGTGCTACACGCATGCGTGGTACATCGGCCCAGGGTCATGGTAGGGGTCACGCATGCGCATTGCAAACACTTCCTGTTAGCGTGGCGCTATGGAATACGTCAGCTCGGCACTAGACTTCAGTTCTAGGGGGTGTCAGTGTGTGTGGACAGTCGTTGTTTCACTGTTTCACTTGGTTATTTGCCCCCCTTCCACAGCAGCAATGTCTGTGAGACATAGGCAAAGGGCAGTGGTGGGCTGTGACAGGCGGTGGGATGAGGCTGAGATGGCCAACCTGGTGAAGTTGACTGAGAGGCACCATCGGTGCCTATTTGGACCTGTGTGGGAGGGTGACCTGCCCCATAGACAGGTCTGGGCTTCCATTGCCCATCAACTAACTGCCATCACGGGTATTCCCCGTGATGGCGAGAAGTGCCGCCATCACTACGTCAACATCAGGCACAGGCAGCGCCCACTGCTTGAACGCTGCAGGGTGATGGTTTGCGAGGGGACTGTGCCTGTTCCAGGTAAGTGATGACTGTCGCGGTGCTGCTGGCATGGGTGGTGGGGCTGTGTGTTCCGTGGTGTGCTTGTGTGCATGTGTGTTGCTGTGCTGGACATGTTGCTTATGTGCCATGGGGTCCACCCATCCATTCGGTGTGTACTGTGTGGGACAGGGGTAGATGGTGTGCACTGACCTGTGACATGCTTGGCATGGCTTTGGTGGTGCACTGCACCTGTGTGCCAGTGTTGCGTGTGTTGTGCTACACCACTGGGGTACAGGGTGGTCTTTAGTGTACCATGGTGGCTGATATTGTAGTAATGCTGCTGTACCCTCTTCCCACTGCAGAGCAACGAGGACACACCGGAGACAGGATGGACGAGATGCAGGCCAGACAGGGGCCGTCCACCGACAGGCACAGGGTGCCTCCGATGGCACAGCGCGCAGCGGAGAGCAGTGACGGTGACAGGGGTGTTTTGCATGAGTACTGTGTGATGTTATGCTTTTCTACTATGTGTCTGACTTTACAGGGCAGGCAGTAGAGCAAGGGTGTAGCCAGGCATACGCACTGTACACATTTGTGTACAGTTTTGTGTAGTGCATGTCCAAATCTGTTTGCCTCTTTGTCAACAGTTACTAGGTACACCAGACATTTCGGGTCACTATAGGCCACTGGGGTGTGGCCCTGTTTGAATTTCTGTTGTGTAGGAGACAGATACGTGTATAACCTCATTAGAGAGTAAGGGAATCATCTGACAGACATCATACCCTTTTGGATGGGGTGTACCATTTGGAGTTGCTGAGTACATCATTTGTAAGGGGAGTGTGGCTGTTGGGGATTGTGTGTAGAACATGTGAATGTCTGGCTACACCCTTGCAGTACAGTGCTGTGTCAGGTGTTGTGGCCCAGTTGGCTAGGTAATCCAGGCCAGATGTGAGATGGCTGCGTGCATTTCTGTTGTCCCCCTTGCCTCCATTGCCTTTCCTGCTGCTGTGTGGCCTGAAACATGGCTTGCTGTGTGTCTTAAGTATTGCTGCCATTGCCGCCATGTGTACTGATATCTGCCTTGTACTGCCATGTGCATCATGTTGCTGTTATGGCCACCATTGTGGAGGGATGATGCATGTCTCTGCATGGCTGTGGGCCAGTCGTCATGCCTGGGGGTGGGGGATTACTCGGGTCGGCCTGTTGTGCCGCCTGTTACTGCTGCTGCTGTTGTCCTGTCTGCCAAGGCAACAGTGTACTCCACCTCTCATGGCATGTGTCATTTACAGTACCACGTATAACATGTCAGTATCTGTGCAGAACATGTTGTTAGTGCATTCCAGGGCCATGCATATCATGGCGTGCGGGGGGACACTGTGTCATGTGGTGCAAGCCTTTCCCTGGCAGTGTACTGTCATGGTGGCATGGACACGGGTATGTTATTGTGTGTCCTTGTCCGACCTCCGTGGCGGACATGCACGGGGCTGTGTGGGAGGGGTCCTTTGGGACTGTGGTGCCACATGGGTCTGTGTGGCTGTACATTGCATGTGTGCCTGTTACAGCATGTGTGTTGGCAGGCATCCTCAAAGCACTCAATGGTGGGCAGTTTGATTTCTGGTGGGGAGTTGTCCAAGGTGCAATGAACTGCTTACTTAATGTATGACACCTGACAACGGCAATGTTGTACCTTTCTGTGTTTGATTCATTGTGGTATACGCTAGGGGGACTGGTCACTATGACTGTCTGTGTATCCCATGGCCATTACAACTGTACAGGTTGTGGGCTGGTATGTGGGTGTCTTGGGGAGCAATGCATGGCTTAGTATTTACACATGCAGGGCAGCGCCCATTGTCATGGGTTTCATACATTGTATCTTGAAGGCCATTGGCGGCAACTGACACAGTCATGGTGTACGTTGGTATTTTGTCAGGCTACACTCCTGGGTGGGGTAGCCCACCCTGACAGTGGGGAGGGGGTGTCAGTGTGTCCACATGGTGTGCAGTTGTGGCCTCCCTGGCTACACCCCTGCCTGTGGGCTCATGCTCTGATGTGGGGGCCATTATCCCCAAGAGGGTGCTGTCCCTCTGTCCCTGCAGTGCATGGTGTTTGTGCATATGTTATGCAGGTGTGCTGCAGGAGTTGTTCTGTTGTAGCATGGTGTGCTGGTTGTCAGCCCCTATGGCAGATGCTGCTCCCACAGGTGTGTGTGTGTGTGTGTGCCTCGCCATGCCTTGACCACCAGGGTGACACTGTCCTGTGCATGCCTTTGGCCTCCCGCTGCAGTGCCACTTGTGGACCATGACAGTGTCTGTGTTTCACAAGTGTGTGTCTTCTTGCATGTGCGCCTTCACGGTGCTGCCACTATGGGTGATGGCACAGCACTGTGCCATTCTGTTCACCACTGTGGGCCCCTCACCCTTCTGTTGCGGCAAGTGGTGTGGGTAGGCATTGGCACTTCCCCTGGTTGTGTACTGCTTGGTTACCTGTCCTGCAGTCCCTACTGTTCTGTTGCCAGTGTCGTTGTCCTCTGTGGTCATTGGGTCTCTGTGGTCCATGTCAAGTCTCTATCTGTGTCACTTGCCACTGTTGCACACTTATGTCAGTCACCCACCTGTTCAGGGCTTCCTGTCATCATTTGTACAGCTGCTGTGTTATGGCATCATGGGTGGCAGTTTGGCTGGGTCTCTACAGTTCTTGTGGAGGGCAGCAGTGAGGGTGGGCCACTGTTGGGGTGTACAAGACAGGCATGTGTGGTTACACATGTGGTTGGGGCTGTGGTACCTTCTCTCCAGTTGGTGTCATCTGTATTGTGTATCATAGCTGTGTGACCGTGGGCAGCATGTCCCACCATGTGTCATCCCATTTGCATATCATTCAGTGTCCACTTGTCATTCACATCTCTGGGGGTGGCTGTCTGTTTGCACTGTTACAGTCTGCACACCGCTGTGCTGGCTGGCCTCCACGTTGTTGGGTTTCTCAGCATACATCCATGCATATCCATGTACATTGGGGTGTTGCATGCTGCCTGTTATGTACTGCCTTGTCCTGCAGGCACATGTTAGTGTGTGTTGTGGTTTGTTCCATACTAGCACATGGGCATGGTTGTTGGGCATGCTGTCCACCGTGGTGGTACATGGTGCCTTGTGTCACTGCCATGCCCTGATATGGTCCCCCTATCTCCTGTAGGTCCACGCCGGTCGTCACTGTGGGCCACCCATCCAGAAGAGGGTGAAGGCACAGAGGAGCTGTGTATGGAGGCTGGAAGTGCAACAGCATACCCTAATTGAGCAGCAGGCAGTTATGATCGCAGAGACACGGCGTGTTGAGGCCATCCTGGAGGGGCGTCTGCCAGCACCTAAACCCTGCTTACTTTTTCCACCAGCCTGCTTCCTGTCCCTGGCCCACTGTCCCTAGCCCTGTATCTGCCATCCTGTTCCCCTCCATTGCTTCCTATTTCCACAGCCCTCTCCCATCCACTTGCTTACCCCATTGTTCTGTTGCTATATTTAAGTTTTGCCTGTTTGCAATGTTACTGTTGTTTTTCCCATTGTTTTCAGTCCCTTTGTTATGCCAGCCCTTTTCCCTTTCATTATGTTTTTTCTTGCACCCCATTTTTATGAACAGTGTTCTGCTCTGTTTTGGTTATTTTTGCTGTATTATATGTTCATATTGCCTTTGTGCCTTAGATGTTCACGTTTTGCATTATAGTTTATTATGCTTGACATTCCTGTGTCCTGTGTCTTTTTGGGGTGGACTTGGGATTTGACAGTGTTCTGTGGTATTCTGATTTCACTTGTGGTTCCAGGTTATTACATTCCTTTCACTAGTACTGCAGTTGTGTCTAGCTGGGCTGTTTTGCTTTCTTGTGTTCCTGGACAGCTGCTTACACCTCTGACACTTTGTTTCTGTGGGTGTTTGCACTGCCTCTGTCTGATTGCTATATTCAGTGCTGTCTTCTCTGCTATATTCACTGCTGTCTTAATCCTGGGCAATGTTTGCCCTGCACTCCTGGGCCTGTTTGCCCGGCTTCCTTCACTTGCTATATTCAGCTGGTTTTGCACCGGGCTATTTATTTTGAATATAGCTATGTTTTTGCTCTGGGCACAGTTTGCCCGCTGGGCAGTGCTAATTTAGCCCCGAGGCAAAGTTTTGAATATCTGTCCCTCAATCTCCAGAGGTTATGCCCCTCCACCAGCTCCAGTAGAAGGCCCATTCAAAAGGACAACAAGCTCAAAGAGGAATACACAACAACCAAAAAACAAACACAAAAAACAAGAGGAAGAACAATTACACTTGCAAAACAAATATGAAGTGTTACAAAAGAGAAACTGGGGAGTGGAAGGAGATGACTCAGATTTTTTTAATACAATCTTCACAACTAGAGCAATCACCTGATTATGAATCTACAGATATCCACAATTAAATAAAAAAAGGAAAGCCAAAAGCAAGACTATAGGGAAAAGGATATAGCCTAGAAGGTGTGACTACTCCCTCCACCAAAAAATAAAAAATGGACCATCTTACATGTACTACTATAAACACAAGCAGCATCAGAAGTGTCAAGAGAAGAATGTCTACTTACGGTATTGTAAATACACTGGGAAGATACAGTATATCTTTTCTTTTTTAAAAGATGTGAGGCTGCACACCATCCCAGAAATGAAATAGGCACAGATGGAGTGGAGATAGGGGTCCTCTTTTTGGTCCATTAATAAAGAAATAACTTCTGGGGATGGGATTCTTTTCACATTACAAGATTTGAGACTTCATGAAGTTGTAGACACACAGCCATGCAGGGACCTTATGATGGATATTACAATACATAACAAACAAATTAAATTAATAAATATATATATAACCCTCAAGTAAAATCAGAAAGGAACACCTTATTTCAACAGATAGAACCTTATTTACACACATCAAATATGGTGTTATGGGGAGGTTATTTCTGTTGTGGGAGGTCAAGAAGAGACTGGGGAAGGAAAACAAATAAAATCTATTGCAACACAAACACAATGCTATATTAACACAATCTTATCTGGGAGATGTCTATGATATTTTAGGTGTAAAGCCAGAACACACTTTTTTTAAAGCAAAATTGTCTACAAGTATAGATTTTTGATTTTTACTGTTAAACACTAATGCACACTCAATCAAAAGAATACCAATAGAGACTTCAGATCATATGGGTTTGCAAGTTAAAATAAACTTATCAAAAAGTCCAAAAATGGGGAGAGGTTATTGGAAAATGAACATACAACTATTGCAGGAAGAAAACATAAAAAAAAAAATTAATAATGGAATTATTTAATGCAAGAGATTCAGGGCCAGATATTCAAAACTTTGCACCGGGCCAAAACTGTTTGTGCAGGTTTAGCAGGGATTAGGGCGGGTTTGCAATATTCAAAGGGCCAAATAGCGTGCACAAACTGCATTAGCGTCGGGCAAAATCATAATATATGCAAGGGTCAAACTGAGGGTGTGTGTACGTGAATACAGGTGCAAAGCTATATTCAGTGACTAGTTTACGCAAATTGGTTTTCTATGACTCTCGCACGACACTTAGCGCAGTGCACATTACCACCCAGAAAAATGTAGTCTTAACCCTGGGCAATCAGCTTTGCGTGGTCTTTGCATGGCTTTACTCGACCCTAACAAAGAAATATGACATGTAGGCAATGCCAGACATAGAGGAAACATGCTGCTCACTGATGGCATCACAATGATGCCATCATCTGCCACCAGTCCCAGCCATGCCAGGCAGTAAGTGGTGACCCTGCCACCAGTGGACAGCATGGCAGTGTGGCCATACAGCACACACCTGCAGACCACTCTTCTGTGGACACCAACAGATGCCAGCATACATATGCAGCACTGTGGGCATTGAGGATGTTGAGGGGAGAGTGTACGGGTGGCCAGGTTGTGCCACAGAACAGGTGTGGCCACAAGGCTGGGACACATCATGCAGTGCACATGGGCCAGTATTGGGAATATTCCAACACCAGTGTGCCTTTCTAATAATATATGCCCCCCCAACCACATACTGCACAGCTGTGCAGCTGCCACAGCACACAAAGCCCAACATGTAAATGTCACTGTGAGCATCCCATGCCAGAAGTGCAGCATCTGTGGGTCACGCAACAGCATAACAGTAATGTCCGCTGTCAGTAAACACCTGCATGTTGGACCTGTCACTGTGTATAGTGCAGTCATCAGCACTGCCCTACACACCATAGGCAGTGCTGTGTCCACACACTACTTTCCCCCTTGCTACTGTAGCATCTGCTGTGTACTGTAGCATGACCTACAATGTGACAGTTGCATGCAGCACCACCACCATCTGTGCCTATACTGTGTTGTCCCAGTACAGCTGCAGGCAGCAGTGCATGTGAAAGTTCAGTGTTCAAAACTGTATAATATCCCCTGAACTGTTTGTGCAGCGCTAACATGTTTGCGTGGGTTAGCACAGGGCTAAACCGTTAGCCTGGTGCAAACTGCATGCAAATCAGGGCATAATGAGATGCTAATCTGGATGTTTGCCCAGAGACTACCTAAGTAGGCTCATTTGCATGTCACTTTTGAATATGGCAACGTTTAGCACTGGGCAAACATGTTTGCACCGGGGCTAACGGTTTAGGCCTGCGTTAAACCCGCGCAAACATGTTAGCACTGTGAAAACAGTTCAGGGAATATTATACAGTTTTGAACACTGTACTTTCACATGCGCCGCTGCCTGAAGCTGTACTGGGTCCACACATTTGCTGACACACACATTGGCCACATAGTTCACCTCTACCTAACTTCACATTGCCGTGCATTGTGTTGCTGTTGTGGTTTTCACTTCCTGGTTGCTATATTCAGAGCTGTCTTATTCCAGGGCTAAGTTTGTCCTGCACTCCCCAGCCCAGTTTGCCAGGCCTCATTCCCATGCTGTATTCAGAAGCTGTTTGCCCTGGGCTATTCCTTTTGATTATAGCTTGCTTTGTACTCTGGGCTAAGTTTGCCCACCATCTCAGTCTATGTTTTGTATGAAGACCCTTTATATTGGTGGGAAGACACAAAAAAAGATATGAAAACACTAATGATAGAAATATCCAAGCAAAATAGTCAAACCACATATTAAACATACCTCTGTCACAAAGCAAAACTATTACAGTTACTAACAATAGCAAAAGAAACAGGAGAAGATAAGTGTACACAAATCCAAGAAGTCAAAGATAAAATGTGTGAATATCAATATAATAGATCAACATCCTTACTAATGGAACAAAAATATGGGATGCAAGGGAATAGATTCCATACAAACACTTATGAGAGTTGTCATGAAAGAGTTAGAAGCAGGGTTAAATTTGAACTGATAGATAAAAATGGAAAGAAACAAACTGACCCCAAAACAATAAAACTTACAGTACAAGTACACATCAAACAAACCTTTAATAAAAAGAAGAGAAATCTGGATTATGTTTTTTAAAATACTTAGAAATTCCAAAACCATCAGAGGCTGATAAAACATTACTATGTGAAAAAAATAAAAGAATCTGAAATTAGAGAAGCTATTCAAGCAACGTTGACAAATACTGCCCCTGGAATAGATGGGATACCGACAGAGTTTTACAAAGTATTCATAGATTCCTTAGTTCCAGTTTTAAAATAAATATTTAACATGGCATTGCAAAAGAGTTCTTTAAGTAGTACAACAACCAACCAGTAATTGGAGCATCTCCAGAAACAGAGTAGGTGCATGCCACATCGCAGAGATAACTGACAAACACAAACTGGCACCACTCAAAGGGAAATTCAACTACCAAAGCTGGCACAAAATAAATCAAACCAGAGGCTACATAAATCAACAAAACACAAGGAGCCCATGGCTGTAAACCCCAGTGCTTCAAGTCCAAGTTCTCTAAGTAATAGTAGAAGCAAGGAGTGATGTTTTTATACACAAAAAGGAAGACACATCACAGTTAAAAAATTGGAGACCACTAAGTTTACTTACCACTGATTACAAAATTTTAGCAAAAATAATATGTAAAAGATTTATAATGGTAGCACAAACCTTAATACTAGAAACTCATATCTGTTCTATACCAATGAGAAATAACACAAAATGTAATAAACATCAGAGAAATAGTAGAAAGAGGGAATAAAAAACAGCTACAGGGATATATTTATGCATTAGACCAAGAGACTGCATTTGATGCAGTGTATCATGAGCAAATGCCAGACCGAAGATGATATAACACACCTTTTAATACTGTGCCCACTGTATAACAGAATGAGGGATACATTTTTGGGGGACATACTATCCACTTTAAAACTGGAACCAGATCACATGGCAACATATTTGCTCAAATCCAACTCAGTATATATACTGGAAAATGTGATTTTTTTATGTAAAATTGTAGACAAGAGGAAACTACATATCCTTGAATAATAATGCACATTTGCACAACTGCACAAATGAATTTGAGGATAATAGAAAATGTGCATTTTTATTTGTATTGCATTATTGTGTGTTTTAAACTGCTCAAACTGTTGCTGATAATGTATTACATATTTTATATCTTTTTTTCATTGTGGTATTTATATTGTAATGTCATAAACTGCCGACCAATAAAAAGATTTTATTATGGTATCATGAATACTTATGGGCAGTGTTGGAGCAATATGGTATACCAGTGGCTTTTATCAAGAACATTCAGACACTGTATACAGAAGCACAAATTATTCCATTAATAAATGGGTATTTGGGTATACCAAGTTTTTTTGGAAATGGGGTGAGACAAGGATGTCCATTAAGCCCTTTATTGTACATATTCAGTTTAGACCCTATGCTAAGGCTTATGGGACAAAATTTAGAAGTACAACCACTACAATTGACAAATGGAGAGATAATTTGCAAAATGTCAGCTTATGCAAATGACTGCATCCTTATGACTAAAGATTTACAATCTGAAAAGAAAGCCTTATGGATTTTTTTTTAATTCAAACTTTATTAACACATTTTCACAAAACAGAAGGCAGCAATTGTAACATATACAATATGTTCACTGTACATTACATAAGCTGCCTCCCAACCCTCCCTCCTCCCATACAGCAGTGTAATACCACATTGTAGCTTGAAATCCTATAACAATAACCTTATGCTTGTAGAAATAACTAACAGCCAACAGCTCCTATAACCGTACAACCATGATTAAGGTGTGAAGGGGATCCCAGATATGTTTGTATCTTGGTAACCGATTGTGGAGACTAGCTACAGCTTTCTCTGTGCAAAGGTTAGCAAGGATTTCGTGAACCCATTCCTGATATGTCGGGCTAACCTTATCTTTCCAATGCCTTAATATAAGTTTTTTGACAAATAATGTAATCATGGAGATATGAAATCACTGAACTTTAACCTTGGTGGAGGACAGATCTCCCAGGAGACAAATATCAGGTGTGAAGCAGTCCTGCAACCCCAATAAGGGGTCCAGGTTGGTTTTGATTGAATCCCACAGTGGGATTATCTTGGGACATGACCAGAACATGTGGAGAAGTGTTCCTTCTCCCTGGGAACATCTAGTACATACGTCTGATTTGAGAAGACCCCAGCTCGCCAATTTAGCTGGAGTGTAATACAAGTTGTGTAGAATGTGATATTGCATAAGGGGTAATCTGTCTTGAGACACATATTTATAACAGAACTTCCATAAGACCGGCCAGTTAAAGGTGTATTGGGGAAAAATAGAACCCCAAAACCTAGCTGGACCATAGGCACCCCCGTACCGTCGATGAAACAAAACTTGATGTATTTTAGAAATGACACTAGAAGAACCCGATAGGGAGAAAAGCTCAGGTATCAGTGCAAAAGCCAGCGGGCGAGGGGGGTTATTACCCAGCACAGTGGTAAGCAAGTGCTTTAATTGGAAAACCTTGAATTGCAAGGATACTGGGATACCAGCCTTATGGATTTTAGAAGAACAGGCTGAAAATACAGGGATCAAAGTAAATAAAGGGAAAAGTACAGTATTAGCATTAGGATAAACCGAAATAACATCTACAGAAGAAATTCAAATAACAAAAGACAAAATAAAAATATTAGGAATAACTTTTGGACAGGATGAAATAATGCAAGAAAAAAGGGAAGATAAATATAAAACAGCATACCATAAGTAGTAAAATGGAAGTCATGGGCAATGACAAAGGAAAAAAGAATACACCTTCTGAAAATGTTCATAGTACCTATTTTTCTGCATTTGCTTATGTGTATCCTATACCAATAAATATGCAAACAAACATTTTAAGCTTATTCTTTCAGTTTTTTATGGGGTAGCAAACTCAATCCAGTCAAAATGAGCCATAATTATAGACCCAAAAAAGAAGGAGGACTGGATATGATACATCTAATAGTCTTCTTTCCAAGTATATATTATTTGTAAACATCCGACCTTCAGTACCCTAGACACTGAATTAAAATTTTGGGATCCAATATTAAAAGAATGGTTAAGTTACATAGACGTAAAATGGCAACTGAAAAATAAAGGAACTTACGGCCTACTACCAAATTATGTGACAACAGGGTTATATTACTTAAAGCTATTGAAAGTTCAGGAAGAACAAATCAGAATACTCACAAGGAAACAGTTTTATAAAGAAATCATACAACAGCACTATTATGAAGAACCCATATTTCAAGCTCCTGCTGGAATAGACAAGGAAATCATATTAGAAACCATGTTAGACACAAGGATTCCGAAAAAGATGAAGGGCACAGTGTGGTTGTGCAGCCAAGGTAAACTTAATGTAAGGAGTAATCATAAGCACAAGCAATTATCAGACAGAATGTGTGGGGAAGATACATGTGGGGATGTCTTGGAAACTATGGAACATTTATTTTTTGAATGCCCCTTTACAAATCCATTGTGGAAATGTTTTCTTAATACTGGCAAGGACCATGTTTTAAATACATGGCAGATAATACTGTAATATATGGAAACTTAACTCCCATGTGAAAAAAGTGAAAAAAAACCCACTGTTTATGTGATTTTAGCTCGTCTAAAATGGACTGTTTAGCAGATAAGATGCCAAAGACAATTGCAAGGGAAAACAATGAGTATATCAGATTTTTTTTTCAGAATACAAGATGAACAAGATAGAATGTATGCATACAAGAGAAAAAAGATGGGACAGCAACAATATAATGCTCTATGGGGAAATATTACATGGGTAGGATAAAAAGAGGAAACAAAAGGACTTTACGGACTTAACGAATCATAATAAAGTGATACAGGAGGGAGGGAAGCAAGGGGAACAGCAGTCATACATTGTATTATTTCTGTTTTTTAAGGAGAAATAGTATTAGAAGGCACACTTTTTTTCTGCTTGAAATGTAAAATATTTTTTAGTTAAAAGAAAGATGAGAGAAAGGAAACAGATGAGATAACAAAAATTGTATAGGGATATCTTGATTTTGTCAGATGGATTCCTGCGATGCATGAAATAATGTGTTGTATATTTTATTTTTAAATAAAAAAATTCCCTACTCTTTGCAGTAGGGGGTGCTATTGCCCTTTTCAGGTGGCAAGATGGTTGACCACAATGATGGAGACGATGGAGGCAGAAGAGGTCCAGGAGCCCAGTGCTCTGAGAACTCAACAATGCAATTTACCCCTTCAATGGAAGTACCCAAATGAACTGTAGTTTTTCCTGAGGATATCTTTATGCCTACACATATAGACACCTTTTTTTCTATGACTGCAGGACACCTACCTATTGCATCTATGTTACCTGGTGAAGTTGCAGTTGTTCCAGCTACTCTTGAAAATCTAGATGTTTTACTGCTGGTAGAGTGAAGTGCCTCACATGCGTGGCTGCTGCAGTTGCTGGAAGCTGAAGGTTTTCCTTCAACTGATATGGATGCTTCCCACTCAGAACAGTTGACAGATACACAGGTCTCCTCCTCGGAAAATGCCAAGTCAGATTGGGTACAGACACCCACTATGCAGGAACAAGTACAGGATGCAAAGGAGGACCCATGGTCTCCCAAAAGGGCCCTGCTTGCTATAGGATGGCAACCACAGTGGATGGAGTAAAGTGACTCCCAGGAGCAGAGCCAACTGCTGCAGACATTATTACAACTAATAAGGCTTCCTTTTTGAAAAAAGCATACAGGGCTACCACCCAGACACTGGGACAACACGCGTTTGGATTCTGCTTTCTCAATGCAGCTGACAAAGGTGGTTGTCACAGAAACTGCACAGCTGGGAGCTGCACAGGACACAAGGAATAGTGCTCCTGTTTCAGGTACTCCTGCTGTTCATTCAGGCATTACATCAGTGACTATTTCTCTAGAAATTGAGGGGGCATTTAGGGAAAAATGCTGTTGGGGATATGAATGCATAACATGACAATGTAATGCAAGGCACTTCTGTTCATGTTTGTAAGTTGGTACCTTCTGACACAGAGGAGATGTCCCCATTCACCATTTCTATGGCTAATTTACAACCACTGCTTCCGTTACCTTCTTGATCATGGACCGAAGCAATGGACACTGAAATGCCTAACACTGAAATGCTTAACACTACTAATGACTACTCTTCTACTTCTGCTACCACTAGTAATCCCGCATGACCCCCCCCCATCTGCTGCTCCTAAAGCCCCAAAGCAAAATTCCTCCAATCCCCGATTCAAAATGTCAGATTCATTTTCTAGCCTGAGGAAACCCACTACAAGGAGGAATGCAGTGTGACTTATATACAAAGGGGATCCGGATACACCCCTAGATAGGGTGTATGTGGCATGAAAATTACTTAACAAGTCCATGCAGTTCTGAGCGCCAGATATCTTTGCCCTAATTCACATCTCTGGGGATACTGTTTTTGATGTGAGTTTTAATACTCCAATGCAACTTGAGAAATCTTGGAATAAATGTTATCAGCTGAGAAACACCCAACTATGGACCTCATTCATAGTTATCCCACTTACTTGGCCAGCTGTGAAAATGATTACCATTTTATTCAGGAATGAGAGTGTGCACATCTCAGAAAGTTTACATTGAGTTTACATCCCAACAGTTTTGGGAGCGAAAGTTCTTTAAATTTGATGGACTGCATCTGACTGAGGAGGGAGTCAGGGCATTGCGGCAGAGGTTTGAGGTCTTTGCTGAATATTTAAACTAGCAAATGGGGAGACAGGTGCAGCACCCAATACGTTGAAAGGGGAGAACTCCCCTCCCCCTCAGCTAGTGGTCAAACAGGAGTTCAGCATGTTTGTAGTTCATCTGCATCACCAGGTAAAGAAAAAGTTCTGGCTCCCCATACAAAGTACAGGGGGAAACGCCGGACCTCGCCCAACAACTAACATACCGAAATCTGACCAATGGAAAATCATGTACACAAATGCTCACAGACTGGGAAACAAGATCCCAGACCTGCAGGCAATAATGACAGAAGCAAAACTGGACAGTAGCCATTAGCAAGACATGGTTTACCAGTAACCACACTTGGGAGACTTCAGTACCTTGCTATGTACTGTTCAGAAGAGACTGAGGTGCAAAAAGGGGGGGGGGGTGGAGTGGCCCTTTATGTCAATGAAAATATCAAAGCTACAGAAATTCAGAATACACATAAGGAGATCGAAGAACTGTGGGACACCCTGGAAACCGGAAATGGAACAGCCATATGAACTGGGGTTGTGTACAGGCCTCCAGACCAGGGGGAGGACATAGACATGTTACTGTTAGAAGATATACAAAACATGACAGCTAAAGGGGAGGTTCTGATAATGGGAGACTTCAACATGCCAGATACAAATTGGTCAAACCAGCAGGGACATCTGCCAGAACTAGACACATGGTGGATTTCCTGCAGGGTGAGGGCCTTAAACAACTGGTACAACAACCCACAAGAGACAGGGCTATAATAGATCTAGTACTGACTAACAGGGAAAGGACCACAGATCTCCAGGTAGAAGGTCACCTGGGTGCCAGTGACCAACACATGGTATGGTTCAATTTGGCCACTAGAACAAAATCATCCCATTCCAAGGCAAAAATATTGGACTTCAGAGGAGCTGACTTTGATAAAATGGCCAACAGAGTAAAGCTAGCCCTAGCAAAAGAAATACAGGTGAGGGGTACAGGCAAAGTGGCAAGCATTAAAGATGCAATACTGAAGCAACATCCCATTGTGTTAGTGAGAAAAGGAAGTGCAAAAGAAGAAGGAAACCACTTTGGTTCTCAAACACAGTAGCAGAAAAGGTCAGCGCCGAAAGGCAGGCCTTCAGGAAATATAAGGGAACGCAGCAGGATGAAGATAGGGAGGCATACCAAATTTCCCTAAGGGAAGCAGGGAAGGCAGTAAGGCAGGCAAAGGCCCAAACCGAAGAAACACTAGAACAAACAGTAAAAGAAGGTGACTAAACTTTTTATGGACACATTAATGAAAGGAGAAAGTCCAGAGGGGGTATTGCTAAGATCAAAGGGGATAAGGGGGCGTGTGAGGAGGACCACCATGTAAAAACATCTATCCTAAACAGATATTTCTGCTCAGTATTTACTGAAGAGAAGGTAGGGCAGGGCCCACAGATCAGCACCATGGACACAGGGGGGAGGGAGGGAGTGCACTAGTCCCTTCACAAAAAAAAGGGTCCTACAAGAGCTTGATAAGCTCAGGGTGAACAAGACAATGCGACCTGATGGCATACATCCCAGGGTACTAAAAGAGCTAAGGGTGGAACTAGCAGAACCATTATCTGAACTGTTTAGTGAGTCTCTGAGCACAGAAGAGGTCCCAGAAGACTGGAGAAGGGCTCTTGTGATCCTGCTCCACAAGAGTGGTAGCAGGGAGGAGGCAGGGAACTGCAGACCAGTCAGTCTTACCTCAGTAGTGGGGAAGATTATGGAGACACTCCTTAAGGAAAGGATAGTGCAACACCTGGAATCCATAGGAGCACAGGATCCAAGACAGCATGGGTTTACAAAAGGAAGGTCCTGTCAAACTAATCTCATAGATTTCTTTGACTGGGTAACCACAATAGTGGATCAAGGGGGAGCAGTTGATGTTGCCTACCTTGAGTTCAGCAAAGCTTTCGATACTGTTCCAAATAGAAGATTAATAAACTGGGTAGGCTCGGGGTGGGTCAGACATTGGTCAACTGGGTGGCAAACTGGTTGACGGGCAGAAAACAGAGAGTGGTAGTAAATGGTATACAGTCGGAAGAGATGCAAATCACAAATGGGGTACCTCAGGGAACAGTCCTGTGGCCAGTCCTCTTCAATATCTTCATAAGTGTCATTGCAGATGGACTGGAGGGTAAGGTTTGTCTATTTGCAGATGACACCAAGATCTGCAACAGAGTAGATGATCCAGATGGGGTGGGCAGAATGAGAAGAGATCTGGATAAACTAGCAAAATGGTCAGAAGAGTGGCAACTGGGGTTTAACACAAAGAAGTCCAAGATCATGCACATAGGGAAGAGAAACCCTGAAGTCACCTATAGGCTGGGAGGGGAGTTGCTGGCAGTCACAATGGAAGAAAGAGACTTGGGCGTCATCATCACCGATGACCTGAAATCATCCAAGCAGACCTCTAAAGCAGTAGGTATCACTAGAGGGATGTTAGGGTGTATTAGTAGGGATATCACAAGTCAGAAGAGGGAGATAATAATCCCTCTTTACAAGACACTGGTTAGGCCCCATCTGGAGTAGTGAGTGCAGTACTGGAGGCCACACCTTCACAAGGACAATCAAATTGAGGCAGTCCAGAGAAGAGCAACCAAGATGGTGCAGGGACTGCATCAGAAAACATATGAGGACAGATTAACTGAGCTCAGCATGTATACCCTAGAGCAAAGGAGGGAGAGAGGTGATATGATTGAAACATTCAAACACCTTAAGGGCATTAGCAAGGTGAAAGAGTCTAACATGTTTCAACATAAGAAAAATAGTAGGACAATAGGACACAGCATGAGATTAGAGGGAGGCCGATTAAAGGGTAATGTGAGGAAGTTGTTTTTCACAGAAAGGGTTGTGGATGCATGGAACAGCCTACCTCAGGAAGCTGTGGATATGAATATGGTGCAGGGCTTCAAACAGGCATGGAATAGGCATAAGGGAGCAATACAGATGAGTATGAATAGATTGGCCATTGACAGAGCAAAGGCCTATGGCACATTCATAAGGTAGAAAAAGAAATGGGAAGACTTGATGGGCCTTGCGGTTCTTATCTGCCATCAACGTCTATGTTTCTATGTTTCTATGAGTGAAACGAAAGGCTGATGTTATTAACAAACCTATGCCTATTTTGGATATGGAAAATACTTGGACGGGAGAATGGAAGATTAAAATTAATACATATGACAGAAACAGGGCATATGCACCTGCCCAGTTGTTTTCATATTGGACAGGATTATGGCTTCTGCTTCTACCCTGGACCATCTAAAACCTACCATAGATGTGGCTCACTTTCTCATCTCAGCAATGCCTGTGATACAATGGTCTGTAACTTTTGTTTGCAAACTGGCCATGCTAATACTTTTTGTCGCAACCCTCCAAAATGCAACCTTTGTGAAGAAACTCTGCATCTTTTTCCTCAATGTCCCTGGGCAGTGCACAGTAGAGGAATCTTTTATAATCAAGATGATATCATCCATACTACCGCAATCTCTAAGTCTGCCTTTGGCTCAAACGGAAGACAAGTCTCTACCCCCAGTTATTTCCATAGATATGCCCGAGGCTACGTAAGTAGTTCCTATGGACAATTCCAATCCCCCACAGAAGGAGGGCATGAGAGAGGCAGATTTGACTATGGAGCTCAATGCCGATACAGGAACAACCTACCTCTGTACAGAAAAGTACACAATCGAGTGTATTGCCCCCGGCCCCACCCACACAAGAGGATAAACAGGTTGTCTGGGGAAAAAGGCATTTTACTAGGAGTACTCCTAAATCAAAACTTGCTAAAACTGAGGGAACTGATGTGCAAAATAAATATGCGGTACTTCAGGAACACTCTGCTGAACAGGAAGGGGATTCAGAAGCCTCCTCAGTAACTTCTTCTCAGAAGGAAACTTCTGATGTTGATGGGGACATTTCCAATAAGCCGAAGTTGAGAAAGAAAACTAGGAAGAAATCTTGAATGCTTATGTTTATATTTCTGGTACTTTCTTCTAACACTGTTTGATATATAATGCCTCTGATGACAGTATCAAAATAATATCTCTTAGTGGGCCATATACACAAAGAGGTGAGGAGCTGATGTGTAAAGGCGCGCACAGCTCTGCACCCTGGAGAGATCTGCACAGGGACCTCATTCACTAAGCAACGGTCCCTGCCTGGCTCCCTTCTGCGTTCCCCCCCCCCGGCATGGAGGTTTGTGGGGGTGGGGTTGTAGACCTGGGTCAGCAGCCAATCAGCTGCTCTACCCGGGTCTGCAGTACATCCCTTGTGTATGGTGCCATGTTGTAGGGGGGCATGCAGAGCACCAGACATGCTGTCCAGGGGGGCATTTGCTGGCTGCCCACCCCTGACATGACCCCTGTCCCTGGACATCAGTGGCACCATCCTGAGTGGGTCCTATGGCACCTTGCCTACACCAGTGGGTCTGGTAGCAGAATCTGGTGAGGGCACGCATCCATTATGGCTGCCCTCCAGATGCATAGCCACCAGCCCCCACATTCAGCACTCTGCACTTTTGTGAATGGTGCAGGGTGCCAGCATGCCCCCCTCAGCGAAGACCCCGGCCAACCCACATGCCGAACTCCACACTCAGCCAGGGATCCAGTGCATGGGGGGGGCATAACAACTTTGTGCATGCTGCCGAAGTGGCACAGTGGGTGCAAATGGGTGCAGGGTGGTTACGCACCTGAGTTTTGCAGTGTATAGCCACCCCGGCCCATTCGTGAATAGGGCCCAATATTTATAGCATAAATAACCATAAGAGGTGTAGTATTACATTTAGTGCCCTACAACATTCAAATGCCCAAATTATTTTTTTTTTCAGAATACCCAGCTACAAACTAATTTAGATATACACCAGGCTCAAAAAGCCTGTCCTTGGGGCCCTTTGGTATGGTCCTTGGGTAAAGATCTCTGCGCAAGTGTAGGGATTTTTTTTTACTTGTCCTGTCCAAATACAAAAAGTAATGGATATTGACCCTGGGAGGGCCCTTTTCCTTGACACCAATATTAATGGACAGACAGTTAGGTGTTCTATATGCCCCACAAACGAAAACATCTAAAATATAGCTTTTTAAATCAATACAACCCTACTTGCACACTACAAGGAAAATTGTCTTGGGGGAGCTTTTAATTGCTTTCTAGAAGTAAATGATAAGACAGGGAGTACATCAAAACTTTACTGTGATACCGACGCCCTGAAACAAATAAAAGAGCAGCATTACAGGATGCCAACTGGACAATCAGGAATCTGGTGGCCACACTTATCATAGAGGATCTTTATCCTCAAGGATTGATTTTATTTTTATTTCCTTACACTGGCTGGTACACAAAGCCTCCACCGTCCCATAGCTACTTCTGACCATTTGGAACTTCATGTTACTTTGAGTAACTACAAAGAAATAATATTGGGAAGGGTTATTGTCAAATTAATAACTCTATGTTAAATGACACTGCTGTCAGAAGCCAAACTGAGGAACATCTCAGAGCCAGAGTGGCTCCTTGATATGATTCACTTTGAGAATGGTGGGAGGATACCAAAACAGTATTTAAACAGTTATACAGTTTTAACAAGTATTTGTCAATGCCAAATGTTTTCTTGCTGATATTAGCATTGGACATAAAGGAGGTAGACAAATGCAGAATAGGAATGGCAGTGCAGTATTGAACTCATGCCAATCCCACCTCCACCCTGCAGAGAAGGACAAGCATTGAGGTGTGCCTTTGGATCATTGCCCATAATGCTCATGGCATTTCACCTCACTCTATTCTGTAGACACTGACAAGTGTTGAGGTGTGCCTTGGGGTGTTAGTCTTCACAGTCACCCCATTTCAAAAGGACATACACTGAAATGGGTGCAGTATAGGAGAATGGGGTGAAGTCTGGGACCGAAGAGTCCAAGACACACCTCGATGCCTGTCACTGGCTTCAGGGTGGTGGTGGAATGGTGTGAGCATTACAGCAGGTAATCCAAAGGCACGCCCCGATGCCTGCCTGTCTGCACCAGGTGGGACATTATGGTTAGAAACACTCTCGCCCTGGGCACTTGTTGGTATTTGCACTACAAATTTTCAACATGACCTTTTTGTGACCCCCACCTTATGAAAGCATTTGGGACCTCTGCTCATGAACAGTGGCACTGTGATTTTGTTAATGTGTCCCAAACTTTGATTTCCCACAGCGACTGTGCCATTCTGCACCAGATGTGTGAAAACACAGATCGGGCAGGATGTGAAGAATGACAGCTGCACCATTCATAGGGAGGTGTGAAGAGATGGCAATGTTGAAAATCTGGAGTGAAAATATTAAAAATGCTCGAACTTCCGAACATACATGGAAACTGGGCAATGCATGCTTGTAACACAGTCATTTAGTGGAATTATTTCACCAAATTTTCAACATAGGCATTTTGTGACCTATGCTCATGAACACTGTCATGATTTTCTTAATCTGTCCTGAACATTGATTTCCCACAGTGACCATGCTATTGTGTGCCAGATGTGCAAACACACATTTTGGGCAAGATGAGAAAAATGACAGCTGTACTGTTCATAAGGAGGTGTGCAAAATGGGCAATATTGAAAAGTTTGAGTGGAAATTTTACAAAATTTTAAAGTTACAATTGTGCATGGAAACTGCGCAATGCATGCTTGTAACATAGTCATTTTAGGGATTTTGTCACCAAATTTTCAACATAGTCATTTTAGGACCTCTGCTCATGAACAGTGTCACTGTCATTTTCTTAATCTGTCCTGAACACTGATTTCCCACTGCGACAGCGCTGTTCTGCACTGGAAGTGCGAAAACACATTCGGCCAGGATGTGAAAAATGACAGCCATACTGCTCATAAGGAGGTGTGTAAAAATACCAATTTTGAAAATCTGGAGTGAAAATATTACAAATTTGTGAAGTTACGAGGGTGCGTGGAAACTACGCAATGCACGCTCATAACACAGTCATTTTATGGACTGTTGTCACCAAATTTTCAACATAGGCATTTTAGGTCCTCTGCTCATAAACAGTGTCACTGTGATTTTCTTAATCTGTCCCAAACACTGATTTCCTACAGCAACCGTGCTATTCTGCACCAGACATGCAAAAACACATTTCAGCCAAGATGTGAAAAATGACAGCTGTACTGTTCATAAGGAGGTGTGAAAAATGCAAGTGTTGAAAATCTGGAGTGAAAATATTACAAATTCATGAACTTACAAATGTACATGGAAACTGTGCAATGCATGCCCATAACAAAGTCATTTATTTTAATTTTTTCACCAAATTTGCAACATAGGCTTTTTGAGAGCCCACCTCATGAACAGTGACATTGTCTTTTGGTTAATCAGTCCCAAAAGGTGATTCTGTGCAGTGACCACGAAATCACCTTTCAGTATAGAATAACATCATGAAAATGACTGAATTCATGAGGAGGGGTCCCAAGAACCCCATGTTAAACATTTAGTGCCAAAAGTTGAAAAAATGGTACAGAGATCTACATAAGTTGAAAAAAGCCCATTTATGCCATTATACAGCTTACCAGCATTTCTTCAGTTCGAGGTCAGCTTTAAAGAGTGCAGAGTTGCTTCCGGTCCACCAAAGATCATCACACTGGGCTCTAGAGGTAAGCATGAGGTGAGCAGGGTGTGGGGAGGTGAGGTACACAGAGGGTGGCTACGGACTGGGGGAGGGGCAAGAGACTCAATGAGGGCCCATTTTCCCTTTTTTTTTAAAGAATTTAAAAAAAAAAGACACTGCGTGACTTTTGGCACACTGGGATGGGCTCCCAGTGTGCCACCTGGGTATTTGTTGGGGGAGTCTGGAGCCGATGGGGATTGGGCAACCCTGTTGGCCATACAGTGTGCTTGGGGGGAGTGTGCTTGGGGGGATTGTGCACACCCTCAGCACACAACAAATTGGAGGAGGGTGCATCATGCCGACAGGGATTGGGCTTCTCCATCGGCAAATGAATTGGGGAAGGGGCAAGCTGACAGGAGGATTGGGCACCCACGTTGGCTTTAACAGGGACTGGGAGAGCCAGGTGGCAGCTGTCTGTTGGCTTCGTGGGGACTGGGAGAGGCTGATGGAGAAGCCATCGCCATGTTTATTAAAAGAGAACACCAGACAATGCAGCTGTAATTGGTTGCTGCAGTCAGGGATCACTCTACAAACACAGCTGATTGTTCAGTGACGAGGTGCTCCCTGATTGCAGTGGTCAATTTCTTTGAGCATAGTGGCATGCTCAGTAACTGCTGTAATCGACAGCATGCTCCTCTATTGGCGCGGCAGAGACCAGCCCCAAAATGGACTAATGCCATTTGCCACAACACTGCTGCGTCTCCACAACCCGCTACTAAAGGAAGCTGATGCAATGTGTTTCTTGTGCATGCGCACAAGCAAACACAAAAATGGGGAAAAAATGCATGAAGAGATACATATTTTAAATGCTTAACTTTAAGAAGGCATCTTTATAAGCATATTCCCTTACAACACACAGAGCATTTAGACTATACAAACCAAATAAATACAATTAAACAGAAAATGAAAAAGTATCTTTATGATAGGGCCAGATCTTTAGAAGTTGAACAGTCCTTTGGCATGCAGGGTGCCAGATACTTGTTGGATATCTTTAAGGACTGCCAGGATAGGGTAAATAATAAAGTATGGACAGCGGTAAAAGATTCAGGTGGCAAAATTCATACCCCTTTTGACAATATTACCAAAGTAATTTTGGAGGCACTACAATCCACTTTTGGGGACCCTTTAGAAACAATAGCCACAATTGATAGTTTTTTAGAACACATGGAGGTTGAACATCTGACTACTATCGAAGAATCTGACCTGACAAAACCTATACTACTTTTGGAAATATAGGGTGCTATTAAAAAACTTAAAACAAACACTGCCCCTGGGCCAGATGGCCTTAGCACTAACTTTTATAAAACTTTTCTGACATTCTGGCTCCTATATTACTGGAAACTTTTAATGATATTTTAGAACACTTATGCCTAGCAGAAAATATGTCAAAAGCATTTTTAATCCTACTATAAAAAAGGGGATAAACTGGACATATACATTTGAAGGCCTATCTCCTTACTGAATACAGACATTAAAATACTAACACTAATATTATGTCAGAGATTAAGCAGGATCACAAACAAGGTAATTGCACAAAACCAAACATGTGCCATACCGGGTAGATGTACGAAAGACAATCTATTGTGTCATAGAAAAGTTTTTTCTGGGGGTAATTTGCACACTTTACATGGATTCGTACTTTCTTTAGATTAGGAAAAAGCTTTTGATCTAGTACCCTATAAGTTTCTTTTTCAGGGCTTACAGTATCATGGCATCCCTACAGACTTTATTAAGTGGCTACACCTAGTTTACTCACAGGCCCATTTTCTCCCCATAATAAATAGAACTATAGAAAATAAAATACTTATTAAGAGAGGTGTGAGACAAGGTCAGTTAGAAGGCTAGGCTAAAAGACAATGGGCAAACTAGATGGACCTGGTGGTCTCCTTCTGCTGTCAACATTTATGTTTCTATGTTTCTAAGGTTGTCCCTTGAGCCCGCTGTTGTATGTCTTTTGCACAGACATTTTAATTAGGAAAATTCTCCAAGCCCCTAGCATAGAAGGTCTACAGTTATCTCATGGTACTCCACCCATACAAATTATGGCTTATGCTGATGACCTCTACTTATTTTTAGCTGATGAAACTGCATGCAATAATGTTACAGAACTGATTACACGGTATTCTCAGGTAGCAGGTGCAAGAATCAATATTCAAAAGAGCAAAGACATTTGTGTTGGGAATACTCAGCAGCTGGGTCTGACACATTTATTTGGGATACCTGTTGTTGCTGAAATCAACATTTTAGGCATTTTGTTCAGTCCATTCAATATGGATAAAGTAAATTGGGAGAAAAAACTTGCTGACTGTGATAAACGCATCCAGTCTTGGAAACATATAAAAGTTTCTAAACTGAAAAGGGTTTATTTACTTAAAACGTTTATTATCCCTATTTTACTTTATTTAAGCTCAGTCTTTCCTCCCCCATCAGACATGCATACTAAATTATATAGCATCTTTGATAGAGTGATCTCAGGCAGTAGACTTAATTCTATTAAATGGCAATCCACATACCTTCCAGTCAATCAAGGATGATTAGGAATGGTGACTCCTTAAATTTGTTTTCATACTATCTTTTGGATGACTGATCTTACTCCCTTAGTAAATAGCTCCAGTACATTGTACTTCACTGATCTTCACCAACTGGGAAAGAGACCTTCTCTCCTCCAGTCTCTAGTTACATAGAAACATAGAATTTGATGGCAGATAAGGACTGCTTGGCCCACCTAGTCTTGCCATTTCCCTACCTAACAGATAAGTTGCAGATTCTAGTTAACCAACAGCCTACTTCCTCCTACCCCACACTAGAACTGCCTTATGTCTGTCCCATGCATTCTTGAATTCCCCCACTGTTTTTGACTCTATGACCTCCTCAGGAAGGCTGTTCCATGAATCTACAAACCTGTCTTTGAAGAAATACTTCCTCACATTACCTCTGAGCCATCCTCCCTCTATCTTCAAATTGTGCCCCCTTGTTCTTGCACATCTCTTTTACTGAAAGATGCTACCCTCTTGGACTTTGTTGATTCCCTTCAGGTATTTGAAAGTTTCTATCATGTCCCCCTTCTTCCTCCTTTCCTCGAGGTTATACATCTTAAGCTCCTTTAGTCTTTCTTCATATGTCTTCTGGTGCAGACCCTGCACCATTTTGGTTGCCCTCCTCTGGACAGCCTCCACTCTGTCTATGTCTTTGCGGAGATGGGGTCTCCAGAACTGTACACAGTACTCCAGATGTGGTCTTACCAACTGTCTGTACAGAGGGCGAACAACATTCTGTTTTTTACTAGTGATGCCTCTCCCTATGCATCCCAGAATCCCCCCAGCCCTCCTTACTGCCTTCTCACATTACTTGATTTAGCAAGGTTAGTTCTGACAAAAAATAGTTTTTTGTTCCAGGGACAGCATTTCCTTCAAATTAAGGGAACTGCATGGGGGCTACTTTTGTCCCCACATATGTGAATTTATATTTAGTTCTATGGGAACAACAAACTATTTATGACAGAATAAAAAATTCATTTTATGATTATATTGATCTTTGGCGTCGTTTTATTGATGATGTGTTTATGGTGTGGCGGGGAGATATTATACAGCTGAGAGATTTTGTCCAGTATTTGGAACAGTCAAATCCAAATTTGAAGTTTACAGTGAATCATTTGGTGGATAGGATACATTTTTTGGACCTAGATATTATTAAAGGCCCAGATGGGGGGATCATTACTGATCTCTACCAGAAGGAGACTGATCACAATAATCTTTTATTATCAAACAGCTGTCATCCCCGACACACCATTTATTTATTTATTTATTGAGATATTCAGAAAGACCTTTGAGTCAAAGACTCATTTACAAAGGTTCCATGTCATACATAGGACAGTGACAGTGACAATATTTTACAGTGTGCTGTACATAACATTATATTACAATTCGATAACATGGTATACCCATTTGTTCAGTGGGTGTACTACTAGTCCAGGATAACATGATTTACAAGAGATTAGCACAGCCATAAGGCAGCAGAGAGGTAGTAATGGGGCTGCTTGTCCAGGAAAAGGTTAGCTTGTAGATGCCATTGGCATGGAGGACTCAGAGATGCTCTGGGTCAATTGCAGTCACAAAGGTTGGAGGCCAGTAGGTGATTTTTTAGCCTGGTTTTGAAGAGGCCCAGCCTAGCTTCATCAGTTATTAGGCAGGGAAGTGCGTTAGTCCAGGAAGGGGCTCTGTAACTGAAAGTTTGCTGGAATTGAGATGTCCAGCCATGGGGTACACATAGCAGCAGTTTGTTCATGCTATGGGTTGTTTTTCCAGGTGGTGTTGGGTAGATAATTTGGTCCAGGGCAAGGGGGCCTAGGATTACCTTTTTGGTCATTATGCAGGAGTGATACCTGATTCTGTTATCTAAGTTTAGCCAGTTTGTGGCGCTGTAGTGGGAGCAGGTGTGTGTGAAGTGATCACAACCAAGGATGAGACAGCAGGCTTTGTTGAGCACAAGCCAGACTCTGTTAAGGGCTGTGGAGGGTGCGGCACTGTAGACTAGAATGCCGTAGTCTAGCAGGGAGAGGATAGAGGAGTTTAAGGTAAGTTGTAAAGCTTCAGTGGTGAGGTAGTGTTTGTACTGGTAGAGTACACCTAGCCTGGAGCTAAGGGCTGTTGATAGGTGCAAGATATGGTGATTAAAGTTGAGGTCAGGGTCTAGCATAATCCCTAGACATTTAAAGTTGCTAACTTGTTCGGGGTTGGGGGTGATTAGCTGTGAGAAACTGGGGGCAGAGGTTTTTGAGTGGGTTCTGGGGATGGGAGAAAATCATAACTTTTTTCTTATCGCAGTTAACTATAAGACACTGGGTGGTGAGCCAGTGTTCGATTTCATGAAAAGAGTGTTGGAGAGTTTGGTGGAGTTTGAGGGGTGTAGGGTCAGAGGCAAACAGGACCTCATCATCCGCGTACAGGATCAGGTTCCTGGGGCAGGCCAATGGGAGGGAGTTAAGGTATAGGCTGAAAAGTAAGGGGCCAAGTATGGAGCCCTGTGGGACACCAGAGCAGATGGGGAGGCGGGGGGACAGGACAGGGCCAACCTTGACAGTCTGTGTTCTACCAGAGAGATAGCTGGTGAACCAGTTTATGGCATCATTGGAGAAGCCAGTGTAAGCCAGGGTGTTCAGTAAGAGGGTATAGTTTACGGTATCAAATGCCTTAGATAGGTCCACAAAGATGGCGCCTGTGAGGTGGCCATGGTCCAAGGCTGAGTGGACATGGGAGGTAAATTCAAGGAGGGTGGTGGTGGTGGTGGTGCTGTGACCCTTTCAGAAGTTGTGTTGCTGTCTGGATAGAAGGTTATATTTATTAAGGTGTTCAGTAAGTTGGTCGGCAACTATGCATTCTAGTGCATTAGAAAGGGGAGGTAGAATAGAGATGGGGCGGTAGTTGTTTGTGGATGTACAGTCCCCTCTTTTATGGGTGGGTGTGATATAGGCTGATTTCCAACGGGTGGGGAATTTCTCTTGACAGAGGGAGTGGTTGAAAATGTGGTTGAGTGGGGCCAGGACTTCCAGGAGAATGAGGCGGAGAAGTCTGAGGTCCAGGGAATCGTGACTGTAGTGATAGTGGCTAATGGCTTTCATTAGGTAGAGCTTTGCTGCCTCTGGGGTGAGTACTCATAGGTAGAAAGGTGGAGCAAGGGGAGGATGGGGGCAATTTAGGCTGGCGGGGGATCAAAGAAGTTGGGGGGGAGCACATGGGAGAGATCAGTGAAAGAGGCGTTTAGGGCCAAGACTATACTGAGGGGGTCAGTGGAGAGGATTCCATCAATTTGCATTTGGTCAGGTGGCAGATTTGGGGCTTTGCCGCAGAGCTCATTAATGTTTTGCCAGAACTTGTGTCCAGTGCCCCAGGTGGAGGTTAAGGTAGCTTTGTAATAGTTCACTTTGGTGGTGCATATGGCCCAGGTGCACTTGTTATGGGCCTCCGTATATTGTTGCCTGTCCAGAGGCCATTGGGTCTCATTGGCAAGGTGCCATAGGGTGTCACGCTGTCGTAGTAGGCCTTGGAGGTGGTCTGAGAACCAAGGGGCATGATTTCCCTTGGACATAGTTTTGGTGAGGGGGGCAAACTTGTCACAAGCTGTGTTGAAAGTGGTGATAAATAGTTCAAGGGCGTGGTCTGGGTCGAGGGTGTTTGTTAGGGGTGTCCAGTCCCAGTCTCCAAGGTGGGCCTTGAATTGGGCTAGTTTACCAGGCCCTAGTTTGCATTGTGTAGCAATTTTAGGAGGGGTTTTGAGGGGAGTACTAGACCACTTGCAGAGTACTGGTGAGTGATCACTTAGGGCATCAGGGAGGACTAGGGTACTCGTTATTTTGTGGGGGCAGTTGGTGAATACTAGGTCTAGTAGGGAGGATGTTCCCATGTAGGCGTGTAACCGGGTGGGGGTTTTGATGACCTGTGAGAGATCAAGGGCAGCTGCCTTGTTGATGTATGGGGCAGCTGTTTTGGCCAGCTAATTTATGTTGAAATCCCCTAATAGTATTTTTTCATGCTTTGGGGGTAGGGTAGCGAGGTTGGACATGATGGCGTGGAAGGCTAGCTTCTGGTCTTGTGTAGGGACATAGGCAGTGGTGAGGAGGAGATGGGAGGTTGACTTATCTAGCGTTAATTTTAGGGTGAGGGCCTGAGCCCTGGAAGTTAGTTGAGGCAGGGGAAGTAAGTGGCCAGAGAGCAAGTCCTTGAGATAGAGAGCACAGCCTCCCCCTCACTTGCCCACTCGGTCGGAGCGATAGAGGCGGTATCCAAGGAGGTTAACTGCCAAGTCAGGGACAGAGGAGGAGAGCCAGGTTTCACTCAGTGCAATGATATCAGGGTGATGTTGGAGTACCCACCCCTGAAAGGAGTCCCATTTTTTTTGATGGCTGCAGATGTTTAGTGAGGCAATGCATAGCCCATTTCCTGGAGAAGGGTGGGATGGTAGGGAATTAAGTGGGCCAGGGTTAGGGTGGAATTTCCCGTCAGAAGCAGAAGAAGTATAAGTGACCTGAGGCGATAGCAGCTTGCTTGAGTAGTTGGTCTATGGCATTTACACTGTGTGTGTCCCATGGTGGGTATTGGAATTCTCAGGGTAAGGGGGGGGCAGATAGGAGGAGTAAGTGGGGAAAGGGGGGGATTCACTGTGGTGAGGATGTGGAAGGAGGTTGGTAAGAGAAGGAGGGGCCCAGAGGGTTACTAGTCTTGGGAGATGGTATCCAGAGGCGAGGGTGGAGATGGTGAAGTATATGTGTATGTATGTGGTGTAGTGGGGGGGTGTGCTGTCTACTGTTTTTCTGTCTGGGCTTGTAAAGCCTGGTAGCTCATGTGTAGTGTGGGGGGGGTAAGGTTGGGAGTGCCAGGCTGCATGAGGATAGGATGTGGCAGTTTTGCTCCCCTTTGCCGTGTTATGGGTGGGATGATGAGGTGTTTGAGGGCGTAGTAAGAGGAGAGTGATGAGGGTAAGTGGGAGCATGGTTGGGCTAGAGAGCTTGATGTAAGAGTCAGGTATGGAGTATGAAAGTAAGGGGGCCTCTAGTGGTGGGAGAAAATAAGCTGCAGGTGGGAAAGTTGACTGATAGGTTATTTCATGATCATGTGATCAGAAATCTATCTATATATGGGAATGCCAACCAAGGGTGGTGGTGGGGGCGATGGGGCAGAGCCAGCAGTTTCTGGACATGGTTGTGATCAGGGAAGCTGCTCCTGCTGCATTTGTAAGTACCTGGCAATAGTAATCTTGTGCTCCAGTTTCCGTGGGGTGGGGGAGAGCTGCTGTAGCCCTCGCAACCTCCTAGCTTGCACTGGAGGGGTTCTGTGGGGAGAGAGAGAGAGAGACAGGGGAGTTAAAATAGGTAGGGGGAGTTTCACAGTGGGGTGGGTGGGCTGTATCGGGATTTGCAGTATGAAGTAAATTGCCCAAAGATTAACTTCTACAAACAGAAATAACTTGAAGGGAAGTTTAAAAAAATGCAGTTTGGAGACAGAGTCTTGTACAGTTATGCTGCAGATTAGTTAAGATAATTTAAATCAAATAACTACAGTAATGCTGCAGTTGGCTAAGATAGCTTAAATGAAAAAACTATCTCCATTACTACGCCGATACATTTCAAATTAAAGTCTTTGGAAAAAAGGTGCCAAAAGCAAAAGATTCAAAGCCAGCAGTTTCTGGACACGGTCTCAATCAGGGAAGCTGCTCCTGCTGCGTTTGTAAGTACCTGGCAATAGTAATTCGGCGCTCCAGTTTCCGTGGAGTGGGGGAGAGCTGCTGTAGCCCTCATGACCTCCTAGCTTGCACCAGAGGGGTTCTGTTCAACAACATCCCTATGTCACAACTTACGGGTCAAACATAATTGCTCTGATGCCAGGATCAGTGAAGTAAGGTGTAAGAAATTATGCCAGAGATTTGTGAACAGAGGCTACAATAGGAACACCTAAATAAAGTCAAACAGCAGATGGATCAGATACCTAGAGTGGAGTTGTTATAGTATAGGGAAAAGAAAGCTGTCACTTAGGATAAAGTCTTATTCATTACCAAATATGGGGTTGATAGTGAGGATGTTAGAAACATTTTGTTGAAGTATTGGTACATTTTAGCCACAGAACCCACCCTGAAAGAAGTGGTGGAGCAGCAGTTGCAAATGGTTTACAAAAAGGGTAAAAATTTGAAGGAAATATTAGTACACAGTTTTTTGCCATATAATAAACCATTGTCCATGGGTTGGATACCTTCAGCACCTAAGAGGTGTTTTAGATGTGGCAAATGTACACAGTGTAAGGTTGTGACTAAAACTAGGACCTTTTCCTCTAAGAATAACTCCAAGATATATGAAATCCGTCATTTTATCAATTGTAGTACTACTAATGTGATCTATCTTGCTACCTGCTGCTGCTGTGGGGCTTTTTATGTAGGTATGACTACATGCCCATTTAAGGTCAGGGTAGGGGAACATTTAGGATCCGTTAGGTTAAAAGTTTGTAAGAGTGCCTTAAGTTCTCATTTACAGGAAGTTCAACATCAGGGTGGTCATGATTTTTCTTTTGTCGGTATTGACCATGCATTTGTGGGTCCACGAGGTTGCATTTTTAAAAGGACTCTAATCAAAAAAGAGTAATTTTGGATTGTTACACTGAAAATTTATTACTGTGTCCATTAGACTCATGAGATTTGGGAACAGTTTAATGTGATAGTTATTCTGTATAAGAGTTATACTAATTTCACATATACATGGAATGATATTAGTAATTGGTACATGTGTATAATCATAAATACAGTTGTATGAATTCATCAGTTTGTTCCCCTTTCACAAGATTGCTTCAGAGGGGGCACTACTTTTATCCTGATGGGGTTACAATATATAATATTTTATGATATGATGTTTTATATGTACCGATTGTGGTGTATTTCACCTTTATCTGAGGATTAAATGGGGGCTGTAAGTCCCTTTTAGTTCTATAATTTAAATGTTTTTTGGCATATATATATATATATATATATATATATATATATATATATATATATATACACAAAACATTATGGTGCTGGGGTGATATACAGTAGATATAACATAACTATGCACATTGTTAGGTTACATATTTGTACATTTATATGTATTATTTTGTTGTGTTATTTGAAGGGTGGCTCCCTTTTTCATAAATGTATTATGTAAAATACACTGGTTGTATTTTCTTTGAAATTTTGTGTTTTTATGTATGTATTTTTTTAAAATTGAATGTGGTCTCCCTTGAGACCTTGCTTTAAATTGCCCATCTTGAAGCATCTTGGGACACTTCCTGCAAAGGCTACTGCAAAACCAGTAGAAGTCAGTTGGGTCCTGCCCTTGTCTTTCCAGCCTGTGCCTATTAGCATGTTGAAGGTCTGTGGATTTTATACCTTTCGTGTTTGAAGCTGTATTATTAAACTGCATTTGTTTGGACATTCACAATTTGTCTTGTGCCTTTCTCAGTGGTGGGTGATACTGACTTTTCTTGAGTTGTTACATTTATATGGGGTTTTATTAGCACACCCTGATGTGGGGTGGCCAGAAATAGAGTATAGATAAAGCTATGGTGCCAGATGGAATACACCCAAGAATACTGAAAGAACTAGGGAGGAAACTGGAAGCCCCTTAGCAGTGCTCGTCAACTAATCATTAAGGAGAGGTGAGGTGCTGGAGGATTTGAAGAGTGCAACAGTAGTGCCACTCCACAAGAGTAGAAGCAAGGAACAGCCAGGTAACTACCATCTGGTTAGTCTAATGTCAGTTGTGGGAAAACTGATGGAGTCCCTGCTGAAGGAAAGAATCAAAGCTTTTTTGGAGCAAACTGGTCAGCTCAACAAAAATCAACCCAGTTTCATGGCATGGAGGTCCTGCCAGACAAACCTGGTTGATTTTTTCAATTGGGTCACCAAAACAGTAGATCAGGGTGGGGCAGTGGATGTGGTTTACCTGCACTTCAGCCAAGCTTTTGACTCCATTCTGCATAGAAGACTAGTCAAAAAACTGGAGAACATGGGAATTGGGCCCAAGGTTACAAACTGGGTCAGAAACTGGTTATATGGGAGAACTCAGAGAGTATTATTAAATGGCACTCTGTCTGTGGAGGGGAGGGTGACTAGCAGGGTCCCACAGGGCTCAGTTCTGGGGCTGATCCTCTTCAACATATTCATCAGCGACATTGCGGATGAACTGGAGGGAAAGGTGTGCCTGTTTGCAGATTAGACCAAAATCAGCAACAGGGTAGACACAACAGAGCGACAGCAAAGCAAGGAAGCTGATCTCCGAAAACTGGAGGAGTGGTCCAAGACCTGGCAATTGAAATTCAATGCCAAGAAATGCAAGTTCATGCACCTGGGAAAGTGTAACCCAGGTAAAGTGTACTCAATGGGAGGGGAGCAGCTGGTCGCTAAGCAGCAGGAATGAGACCTAGGGGTGATCATATCAGATGACCTCAAGGTCAGTAGACAATGTGAAAAGGCAGTACTAAAGGCTAGTGGTATCCTGTGATGCATAGGGAGAGGTATCACTAGCAGAAGGCATGAAGTAATCATGCCCCTGTATCGGTCCCTGGTCAGACCTCACCTGGAGTACTGTGTCCAATTCTGGAAGCCACACCTCAGGAAGGACATAGATAGGCTGGAGACGGTACAGAGAAGAGCAACAAAGATGGTGCAGGGCTTGCATCAGAAATCGTACAAGGCAAGACTGGATGACCTCAAATTATGCTGCCTAGAACTATGCAGGAATCATGGGGACATGATAGAAACATTCAAATACCTTAAAGGCAACAACAGGGTGCACGTGCAGAACCTCTTTTGGGTAAAGGACTACAGCAGAACTAGAGGGCACAACCTTCAACTTAAGAGAGGAAAGTTCAGAAGCAATACAAGGAAATTCTTCTTCACAGAGCATGTTGTCGAACCATGGAATAGCCTGTTGGAGGGGGAAGTGGGAGCCAAGACAGTGGGGGAATTCAAGCAGGCATAGGACAGACACTGTGGGATACACAAGCTAGCAGCTAAGTAGGGAGGTAGAAATCCATGGGCAAACTTGATGGATCATACGGTCCCCATCTGCCAACAACTTCTATGTTTCTATTGTGGAGCATTTGGAGTAGGGACTGGTTTATATCTATTTTTCCTGTATGGTAAAAAAATAAGTGGAATTTTAGATTACGCAAGGACCTTATTCCACCGTATGTTCTTTTCACTTTGCAGAAGGCTCGAGTTTGGAAAATCTCCATAGAACACCTTCAAACTTATGCACGTAAAGCATTATATGACCATATCATCGTAACTTATTTTAGAGAACTTTTCATATTCCCTAAGGGTACCATACATAATTCCCAAGATACTATTAGACAATTGATAGACACTAGAACTCCCAAGTATTCATGGGATACTATATGGCTGAGGAGTCATGGGAAAATTGGCTTGAGAAATAATCATAAACATAAGCCTATCGCGGAAAGATATTGTTCAAGAGATACTTGTAATATGCTTTTAGAAATTCACAGACACTTATTTATAGAGTGTCCATATGTTGTCAGTTTTTGGAACATACTAGCCCATTCAGTTATTAGTCCAGAGTTTCATACAATGATTTATGAGGTGCTTATTCTGGGTATTTACACTTTGGAGAAAATATAATACAAATACTTTAAGAATAATATGTAGTATTTTTTTTTTTTACCAATTTTTTTCTCCCCCATGGCCCTGGTCAGCTCCTACTATTTCAGGCCCATTGTCCATCTACACCATTAGGCCACCACCTGGCTACCCCCGTGGCTTACCCCCCCATGCTGGGGTGGTGAGGAGCCCCCAGCTCCCCACCAGGACGTTATCCAGTACAGGTGGTGCCCAGAGATTATGTGTGTAGGCAGATGGCCATCAAGCCACTCATCCTGGCTGCAATTTTTTCACTTTTCTTTTTGGGGGCAGAGTGTGCAATGCCAACATGGGCATGCCATGTGCACGTCCAGACGTAGTGCACCTGCCGGTTGCTCTGCCTCTGTGCCCCACTGTACTGGCCAGGTGAGCCAACACCTAGCCTCAGCTAGGTGTCAGGCAAATACCGTCTGCTGTTCCCCTCCCTCCCCAGGAGAAGAGAGCAGTCCTCCGGACACTCGATCCTCTCCCACTCTGTCTGGACCCTGATGACCAACTTGCACTCTGAACACGGGTCGCTGGCATGGCAGGAGGTAAGACAACACTGCCTCAGCCCTCCATGCCACCAGGTCAGCTTATATGTGGTATTATTTAATATCATATCTGGCAAGCTTGGTGCCAATTGCTTTTACAACAAACTTACTTGACTCAGCATGAGATTAGTAAGATTACAGTGGCACAGGTAAAACAGGTTTATTCATATGAAGAGCAGACTGGTACCACTCAACACATAAGCATTGTTTGGAAACACTGTCATGGATCGTTACTGTAATTAGTTGGTTTGTTTTAGTCTTCATGATTTTTACTGCAGTTTTATATTTTTTTTATGAATTTTCCTTTTGATTTTGAATCTTTCCCCTTATTTTCTATGAGAATTTATCATAGTTGTGCATGTAAGTGGTGAATTACTGTCCTTTTGTATTTTGTTGATTTTTTTGCAATAAAAACTTCCCCTACTCTTGCTACAGGAGGTGCTACACTTCCTGAAAGCAGGATGGAGAAGCCGAGTTTGGAGCTAGACAGAGGAGGAGGAGGAGGTGATTTTACAGCTGAACAGACTTTGGATATTTCTACCATACTAACCCAGGCTTCAGACTTTTCTGACATAAATGAATCTGAATTATTGGATGCAGAACATCAACTTCAGAATAACTTGGTTGAAAAGAAGAAGCAACTTGTACAAATAATGAATGAAGGTGAACAAATTTCTGCACAAAACAACTCTAACCTTGAGGAGGAAAAAAAAAGCATTTATCTATCAGCCCCACTGGCTTGCCAGGTAAAAAATTTCAATACAACTCTGCAGATAAACTGGCTGATGAGACTGTGAACATGGACCCTATGGAGGGCCCAAGCCATTCTATTAATCTTAGACCAGGGATTTCTATGGAGGACTGGGCACCAGAATCGGCTTTACATAATGCAGGATGGATTTTTACAAACAGTTAATGGAAACATGATTCAAGGATCCCGCTTCCAGGAACAGAAGAAAATACACAGGTAAAAAGTCAGTTGACTGTGATCAGCCATAAACCTGCAGAGTCTCGGAAGACCACGCTGACAGCTGTTGCAGCTGCGCACAACAGTGCTGTGGGAGTGACAGTTATTGCTGTGTCAGACTCACTAGTGGGAGCACTGAGCCTGCTAAATCTCTAAAATCTACAATACCGTTAGAAAAGCCCCTTTCAAACTCAAGTGTCAGTTTAATAGATGACACTGTTCTAGCTCTGACCCCAGAAAAGAACAATATCATTTCTACTTCTACAAAACCTGCAAGTTATGCCAGCTTGTTTCGGCAGCCAGCCGAGGCTGCAAAACAAAGGTATATGGTGAGACTCAGATACAGAGGTGGCTTGATCAAGTGCCTGATAAAAACTATGTGAGTAAAACATTAATAAAAGATTCTTTGCATGTTTCCCCTGCAGATGTATATGCGTTCATATATGCCTCCAGGGACTACAATTTTGATGTTGCATTTTGGAACGCTTCTCTATTAGACAAATTTTGGAGTACATACTATTCTGTAAAAGATACTCCTCTCTGGGGGCATTTTGTAGCCATTCTGATTATCAAGCCAACCTTCAAAGCAATCATTATTTTAATATAGGAATGAAGGAGTGAATGTCAATGACATGATTTATTAGTAGGAAAAACACTGATTTGCAAGGTATCCCAGACCCCATCACAGACTTCAATGGTTTTTGGACTGGAGGCTGGAAATTTCAAATAAAGCTTAAACAGATGGAACAAGGCATGCAACATTTACCTAATTGTTTTTATTTCAGGCAAGACTGAGGTATGTCTTTCACCCTGGGCAGCCCAAATCTTGCTACTGTTGTGGATCTCTTACACATCTCGGTACATACTGTGACAAAATAAAATGCTTTCAATGTGGTGAATTCATTCACACAGGTAATTTGTGTACTGTGCCCCCCAAATCTAATTTGTGTGGTGAGGAGGAACACTCTTTTAAATCTTGACCCTGGGTGGCACACAACTCCTCAGATTATGTTGCACAAGACTATTAGATGAATCAAGCCATGAAGCTGCACTGAGCAGCACAGGCGCATACTGCCTTAACTTCTAGGCCCCCTCCTAAGGAGACTAACATTTCCATTAATCAGCGCACACTGCCAGTGTCTGACACATGGTTGCCTGACCCAGAATGGACCCCAAGCACTCAGTGCTCATATCTCATGGTAACGGTGCCTGAAAAACCAATACAAGTTATGCCCCCCCCACCACCACCACCACCACCTACATCATCAACAGGGACAGATCAGTTTCATGTGGTTGCAAAGCTGAAAATGTAAAAAATCACTAAACGCACTCCTTTTCCAACTGATGATACAATCCAGTTGGCTAACAGATTTGACACCTTACAGAACTGGAGTGATGTTATGGATGATAACAACTGGGACATTTTGATCCAATCTTCCCAAAGTGAACCCATCCCTGATTTAGCAGTACCAGTACCTCTACTGCCAAACCACCACAGAAAAAATGGGACACCTGGTCAGGAAGACAAAAATCATTGAAATCATAACATTGCCCATTTATCTGCATTGAGGCTGGGCAGCCTAAATGTTAATAGTATTAAATAGGACATTAAGAGGACTATCACCATTGTTATTTTTAAACAATTTACTTTTGATTTCTTTATTTTCCAGGATACTAGGTTGCATTTATTGCAAAAAGTTGATAAAGAACAAACTGAGTTGTTGTTGGATAATTCCAATTGGTCAAAAGGAGAAGACTAATGTAGTGGTTTGGGGATCTGTTTTACAGACCCTGGAATATTATTTATTTTATTTAGTTTTTGTTTAATGGGTAGGGCGCACTAGACATGGCAATGACTATTTTCAGCTACAACCCGGGAGATTACAGAACAGTGAAGATGAATACAGAGCATCAGTAGTAACATAACTATACACCAAGACATTACATTAAATGAACAAAGTAACACAGACTGGCATATATTGCAAGCAGGAGATAAAGTAACAAGCAAGGTATAAATACAATTTAGAGTAAAATTCAATTATCTAAGAGGGGAAAAATGATACATTTGCAATATCATATAATTAGGATATAAATCAAACTAAGTTAGGAGAATGCAGGGAGATGTGCTGTAACACAAGAGTGGACATATAGGATAGATAGATAGATAGATAGATAGATAGATAGATAAAGAGTGGAGGTAGTCATGAAGACTGGAATGAGGGATAGGAGGATGAAAGCACAGAGCCCTCAGAGGGGCTGAGGAAAAAAAATAAATAAATAAGGCAAGGTACAGGGGAGAGGAAAGAGTCACTGCAGGCAGGGACAAACAGACAGCTTTGGAGCAAAACTTAAGCTTTAAACTCAGCACAGAAAGTGGGTAACAGCAATAACAGCAATAATAACGATCAGTTATGCAGAGAAGCCTAGGTTAACACTAAGATAAACATGTTATTTTTATCAGGCTGGCAGTAATTAGGCAGACAGTTGAATTGAAAATCCTGAGGGCTTCACTTTGAATTTCGGCTCCAAAAAGCAATGTTAAGTCTATCTGGAGAGGCACACCAATCAGATTGGGCCTTTGGAGCAAATTGCCAATGGGACTTTGCCTCCAGAAATGGTGAACCAATCACAGGCTACCTGCTCGAGTTAGCTCCAGGAAAGTTGAAGCGGGAGTACCTGACTTAGTTGGCTGTTGGCCGGGACCAGGAGAGCGGCCAGGAGAGGTTGGTTTCAGCAGCAGAAGCGGCCATAGAGTTCATCCGCCCAATGTCTGTTGGTGCCACTCAGGTGTGGGTCCCTGACTTAGTTGACCATCGGCTGGGACCAGGAGAGTGGCCAGGAGAGGTTGGTTTTGGCAGCGGCAGTGGCCGTAGAGTTCAGACGCTCGATGTCTGTCAGCGCCGCTCAGGCGCAGGTCCCTGGTTCAAAAACTGATTGATGTCAAGTTTAGGCAGAGCTTTAATTTTGGACATTACTTTTAATGGCTTAGCATATAGGATTATTAACATTTCCATTCCACAAAGAAAGTTCCTTAGGATCAATTTTTTAAAATTAATTCAACCATATTTGTATACCAGTAAACAAATCCTATTTGGGGCGATTTCAACATAAGATTATTAAAATCAGATAAAAGTCTTAAAACTACTAAAACATATTGTGATGGCACCTTTTTACATTCTTTATTAAAACAGGCAGGATTAAAAGATACATATGCAGAATTAGTACAGGTACCAAAACATGTGTTTTTTAAAGGCAACTTATCCACCTGGATTAATTTTTGGTTTGTATCTCAATCTCTCCCTGTTTCACATGTTTATACAATATCACTAGAATCTTTGGATCATGCTATGATAGGAATTCCCATTTCCACCTCTTTACCCAGGCCAGTGGGACAGGGCATATGGAGAATGAATGCCAGTTTATTGAATGACCCTCAGATTAGGAAAGAGTTGGAACTTCTTATATCAGATAGAAAATCAGAATTTTCCTTTATGATTCTATAATATCATGGTGGGAGGACAGTAAAAATTGCTTCACTGCCTTTTTTAAAGCAACAACTAATCATAAGGAAGCTAAAAAATACCCCAAATATTTAGATTTACAACAACTTTATGAATTGGTATCACTTCAGACTAGACAGGCTATGGATTATTCACCACAGTTTGATTCAATAAAAAGGAAATGTTTCCTTTCCAGTATAACAGACAAAAACACTTGAAATTAGAACAATGATTTGGGACACAGGGAACAAAGTATCATAATAATCCTTTTGAGGACTGTAAAAATTGTCTTCTGAAGTGGAATATTTCAGAATTAAAAGACACTACAGGAGCCATAATTCATGACAATAAGGGAATTCTACATGTAATGGAAAAACACTTTATAGAGCAATATGGTACTCCCGTAGCTCAGAATATATATATCTCAACGCTCCTACAAGCCACAGGTGTACCTCAAATTATTAGCGTCCAATCACAGCAGTTAATATCTATTATTACACCCCTGGAACTAGAGACAGTTATTAAAAACTTTAAAAATGGTGTAGCTCCATGGTCAGATGGCCTGCCTGGGGATTGTTATAACATATTGTGGGAATTGATGCCAGTAGAATTAATTGAAGTGTATAAATAGAATAAATGATAGGGGCTGAGTATTACAAGGCTATAATAGCATCGAGAGGTTCTGGGGACATGTGAACCTCGAGGGCGAAGCTCGTGAGGTTCCAACATGTCCTCAGAACCTCGAGATGCTTATTTAGCCTCGTAATACTCAGTCCACTATAATTTAATTTTTGTAATATATGGATCCGAGGCATTTTAAATGTTTTAAATTTGCCTGCTACAGTAGTCATGTCTGAATCGCGCACTTTCTTTTCCCATGGTTGCCAGCCATTGCTGTTGATGCCACAATGCTCACATGCATGTAAAGTGATTGGCTGTAGCTGGGCTTTTCACATAATTTTCAAGGGGAAATGGAGGCTTGTTTATGCGAACAGGCTTGAGAGCTGTCTGATGGTTCATCATGCGGGAGTTTGACTGGATTGGAGAGAGGAGAGGAATTATTCCTGTGTGGTTTAAGGTAATACTCTGGTGAAAGTTTTTCATGTTTTTGGCTAGCAGTGAGTCATCCTCTATTCTACACGCCAACAGTTACAGTAAAAGCCGGCTCCGAGTCTGCACAAGACAGTCGTGCGCTTGCGCTTTGGAATTTTGGTGATAATACTATCGTTCAGACTGCAACGATAGTATTATCAGCTCTGAATGATAGTATTATCACCAAGAAATGATGGCATTATCACTTGAGCAAGGGTGGTATTATCAGAACTGAAGTACTGTATTATAGGGAAATTTTCTGAATGGGATAACATAGTATTATAATGGCTTATCCATATATTACAATACCTTTCTTAAAGAATCTATGATTTCTTATACAATTTATGAAGAATTGTTATTTTTATAAGCTGGTAAAATGGACACTACCCACTATGCTTTGTACTGCTCTTAATCCATGTATATTTTATGATGTTGCTTGTACCCATCCGGACCCTCGACCTCTGATGTGGCTACCAGACTCCAGCAGGACTTCAATAAAGTTCAGCAATGGTTTCTCTCAAATCAGCTCTTTCTCAATGCAAAGAAAACTGTCTCCATGACCTTTGGCACAAGGCAGAGACTTTCAAGGCTCCCCTCCACCCCCTCCTTCCACACCCTGGATGGGACTACTCTTGAGACTTGCACTGCATTCAGATATTTTGGGGTCTGGCTTGACTAGCACCTGGACTTCTCTGCGCATATCAATGCCATCCTCAAAAAGCTTCACCCCAAGTTGGGAGCTTTGTACTGCAATCGTGGCTGCATCCCATTGTTTGCTCACCAGGAGATTGTGCAGAAGATGATTCTCCAGATCATCGATTACAGTGATATAGTTTACAGTGCCACCCCAAAGTCCACCCTAACTAGATTAGACCCCATCTTCCACTCCTTCTGCGGTTTTGTCCTTGGCTGTCCCCCTTCCACTGACCATTGTGTCCTTTACCAGTCATTTGAACTCCCCTTACTTCAGGAGAGGTGCCTCTCTCACTGTGCTAGTATCATGGCTAAATATTGGGCACAGTCCCTTCCTTCTTATCTCGCCTCAGTAATCTCTGCCTCTACCTCCCCAGGATATGTGCTCAGGAAAAATGACTCACATCTTCTGTGCATCCCATTCAGGGCTACTTGGGCAGGCCAATCAGCATTCTTATATCGCTTGCCCAAATTTTATAATTCACTCCCTCTGGCTATTTGGGAGACCCCCCAGGCAGAACCTCAACTCTTTCCTCAAACCCCACTTCTCCTCCATCTGCACATGTACCCATGTCAGCTCTAGGTGCTGATAGTCTACAAGGCCTCCATGTAACTCAAGCATTTTAATTAGATATCTGTACCACTTTCCATTGTCACTTGCCACTGTCACCTGCCTTGTTCAATTATTTGATGACTGCACTTAATACATGTTAATTCATGTTGCTGATGGTAAAATGGACACTACCCACTATGCTTTGTACTGCTGTTAATCCATGTATGTTTTATGATGTTGCTTGTAAATCATATGCTTTTTCTCCTTTTCCCCCAGCCCCCAGATCCCATATGGAATCATGCAGTTATCTGCTCAGCATGCCTTCCTGGTAAAACCTTTAAATAAATAAATAAAATTCATCTGGCACAGTTTTGCTCAGTCCCGGGAAGATGTATAACAGATGCATTAATACTCATCAGAGAAATTCCAGATAAGGGGAACCAAGGGACATCCAAGGGTTATATCATTAATCTGGACCAGTCCAAAACTTTCAATAGGGTTTCTGACAACTTCTTATGGTTTTGTATAGCAGCATTTGACTTTTCTCTACAGTTTATTCAATGGACTAGATTATGTTATGCTAAGGCTTATGTTATACCTTATGACAATAGATGGCTTGGCAACAAATGCAACATTAGGGTGAGCATGAGACTAGGATGTCCATTGAGCCCTCTTTTATACATTTTAACAATGGACCCTTTACTTAGATTAGGCTCTGGAATGGGATGGGGGAACATAGGGGCAACTGCGAATTGAGCACCGCATATAGAGTAATTTAGAAACAGGTTACAAAAGGTGTACAACAAAACATTGCAAAAGTTAGTCATGAAAGTTGTCAAGACAAGATGGTGAAACTGCACCATCAGTGAGAGGTTCTGACTGGTCACGTTAAGGCTATGGGTGGCTATGCCCCCCATCAAACTCATGTCATCAGGGGATGATGTGTTGGATGATGACATCTCCCAATACAACACCCAGTCAAGCCCCTGCTATGGTCCAGTAACCCCACCTTGCCACCCACAAGATGGCGGGTCCCCTTGCTATGACAGCACGTCCCTATATCATCAACACAATGATGACTATACTGTGTGGTGCCAATATGGTGACCCCATGATGGAGGGGAGGCTTAGGTCTATCACCGACATCTCAAAGCCTATCAATGGCCACTCCTGTTGCCATTATTTCAGAGGACAAAAGGGAGAAAATTGAGAAAATTATTGAAATCGCTTTGCGTGATTCAGATATACCTGAGAACAGCAAAGGAACCCTCCAAACGAGATAAAACAAATGCTGAAGGAATCTGCTACTCAGGAATCTGTGGTCTGGACTGTGGTCGATGTAGCAGCAGAGGCTGCTATTTGAAGTACAAGAGATATCCTTCCTCCCCCAGTCTGTCCTACTAATCCCCTCCAGATGGCCCACTCTGTTCAGCAGATTGCTGACAGCATAGGCTACACAATGCCCACTGACAACCTCAGTTGTCACTTGGAGAAGGTATGGTCAAAATTTGAAATGCTTAGCTTATTGGCAGACTACCAAGTATAGATTCTCTAACAAACTATTGATCCCAGTCTATGGGCCAAACTCCCAGAAGTAGCCCACCAAGGCTATATTTGACCAAATATCAGCTGAACTCATTGCAGCACACAGTCCAGGTGTGGTTGGGGTAATGCTAGCATACCCCATAAAACAAAATGCAAAGGAAAGCCTCTCGACTTTCCATCAGAGGCCCTGGATGGCCTACAGTACAGATAAAAACCTTGCAGGAGAGGCCACAGATACTGACCTCATAGAATACAAGAATGTGTTCCTTTGGAACATGCTTCTAGCTGTCTGACAAAAGGTGGAACCAACCATTTTCCCCACCACGGAAATTTTGTCAATATCCTTCAGAAAATGGAGCGAGTTTGCCAGCTCTACACCCAAGACCTCAGCTCCGGTTCAAAAAATGTGACTGCAGTACAATCTACCAATGAGCCCACAACCCACTATACTATGGAGGGCAAGGCCTATGAGAAGAAACATGCACCTTTGGACAACCAACAATATAACCAGTCTGGAGGTGGGAACAAGAACTACAACAAAAACAAATGTAATTAGAATTCAGATCCCAGTCAGGGCAATCAGAACAATTGACCAGGCCCCTCGTATAGAGAGATCACCAAGGAGAATAAAAATCTCTGAAACCTCCTTGGGCAGGTCCTCTCTGTAGCAGATGTGGTCCCGGAATAGGCCCTTGCACTATAGGCCCAGGACAGCAGGTCTGAACAGGCCATGGGGATTCCAGAACCACAGGGCATCAAGCCACAGCAGGCCTGAACTTGGATGGCACTGCTTACTTAGGAATCATCCAGCACAGGGATAAGGTCCAATGAGACCAGGCCCAACTGCTCTTCCAGGAGCACCCTACCGCTGGCACCATGGATTGACAACTACAGACCCAAGTCCATATTGTGAACAAGTTGGCATTGGACACAAACGGAAAGCCTTGCACCAAGGCCGTGGTCGGGGGCCACCCACTAACAATGCTATTGGATACAGGCACAGCTGTGTCTGTATTACATGATGAAGATCCAGAAAACTCTCCCTGGTCTACCAGATGGCGGACCAACACTTTTGGCATGGATGGCACAAATCTATCTACTTACCGTTCAGTGGTTTTATCAGTGACTATAGGTAACCTGAAGACCCACCATATGTTTCAGCTCGTGGTACTACAGAACCACCCTAACATCATGGGAATTGATTTTCTTGCACCACATGGCTGTGTAGTGGATCTGGCTAACACGCTATTGATTCAAATCAGAGGACAATACCATACTGTCATGATTTCAGATTCACATGTGGTTGCAGCCATAACCTCTAATGACAAGGAATATGATGTCACTGCTCTTCCAAAATCATGAATTCTTCAACAGACTTCCCACCTTTATGCAGAAACAACTGGATGCATTTGCCACAAACAGGCATGATTGTGGTAGAATGCACACTGTCATAGAAATTCCAGGCCCAGCCCATGAAAGGCAAAGGCAATATCTTTTTCCTTCTGAGACCTTACCATCACTCAGAGAAACTGTTCAGTCACTCCTCAAGCAAGGTGTGATCAGGACTTGGGTCTCTACTGTCAATTTGCCTTTCTGGCCTGTCAAGAAACCCATGGGAACTTGGAGACTCACAATCGATTACAGGAGACTTAACCAAGTCACTCCTAGTTACTCACCTACGGTAACCTCAGCACCTGATGTGCTCAAATTACTGACCACTGACCATCAGTGGTTTAGTACCCTTGACATGTCCAATTGTTTCTGGTCACTGCCACTGGCACTCAAGAGCCAATACAAATTCACTTTCACCTTTGCAAGAAGACAGTACACATGGACCTGTTCACCTCAGGGGTTTCAGAATAGCCCCTCCCTCTTCCATCTACACATGATGGATGCCCTGGAGGGTTTCTCTATCACAAAATGTATTCTGCAGCATGTGGACAACCTACTGCTGGCAGCAGCCATAAAAGAACAACACTTTGACCTCTTGGATGAACTACTGGCCCTCCTACAGAGGGCAGATCTCAAATGCAACCCTGTAAAGGCACAACTTTGCCAAACAGAAGTCACCTTGCTTGGCTTGCACATCACAGTAAAAGGCAGAAGCCCGGTCTGGAAAAAGATACAAGACCTACAAGATTTGCCACTCCCTATCAGTGTGGCAACACTCAGACGTTTCCTGGGAATGGTCAACTATTCCTGGGGCTTCATTTGTGACTTTGCTCAGAAGGCCACCCCTCTATACCTGCAAAACAGTAAACTGCAAGCTAGGACTGGCCTACAGGGCCAAGTACAACCTTACCCCTGTGGCCAGGCTTGCCCTAGTGAGAGGAGTCCTTCTTCCCTCTCTTGGCTATGGTCTACATATCTTTGCTTGCTCCATGAAGGCTTATCTCTCCAGGTGGCATACGGCATACAACAATATCTGTCATTTTGCCCTAGTGCCTCCCTGACTCACCCATCATTGTGAGCTCTATAATAAACTCTGGTGGCTCTCCCAAGCCAGATACCTGGACTTTGGGATAGGCTGCCTTACGGTGAAGGTGATCAGTACAGGTACTCCATCGGGACTGGCCCAGCTCCTTCCACCAGCTGACTTTTCCCCCTACTCGCTAAGGTCTCAAGCCCAGGGGTTGCTCAAAGTCCCTGCCACAAGAACCCTCATGGGAGGTAGGGACTTCACTGTGTGTGCACCTAAACTCTGAAACTCCCTCCCTGAATCAGTTCGCCTGGCCCCCTCCCATCAGTGCCTCCGAAAATCCATGTGGGACTTGTTGAAACAAGCCTCAGCATGTGACTGTTCCAGCCTCCCCAGGGCCTCCTAGTCTCTTACAGGGCTGCCCAGACTCTACTGGCACCCACACCACTCCACTACAACCACCTGTCCTGGATAGAACCGTTGGCCTGCAGTCCCCTGGCCCTGTAAAACCAAAATCCTTACCATATATTATTGACTCACCTTACATGTAACCAATTGACCATATGCTGTACCATTGCTTCTACTTCCCTGTAATATGTGCCCACTATACCTTGCTTCTGACCTCTCTGTAATATGTGCCAACTGTATTCCCTCATCTTGTCTTGCTGTTATTATGCGGCTGTGTCCTCAGTATTTTTCCTCCTATATTGCCCATGCTGTCAACTTGTATTTGATATGTTGTTTTTGCACTATTATGCCCATGCTGTCAACTTGTATATTGATATGTTGTCTCTGTACCATTATGTTGTACTCTCCTGGGTCATTCCTGAAAATAGGCATAATACTTGTCTAGTGTACTTACCCGGTAAACAAAAGCTAAATAAATAATAAATAAATATGAGCTTCTGAAAAAGGGTATCCCCTGGAGTTGGGGTCCCATCCACACTCAGGCTGTGACATTACTGAAACAGGCCTTGGCCTCTGCTCCAGCCTTAGTGAACCCAAATCCAGCATTGCCCTTTCATCTGGAATCAGCCACCTCAGACATAGCTATGTCTGTAGTCCTTGCTCAGAAAGTCAATGGTACATTGAGGCCTGTTGAATATGCATCACAAATGTTGTCACTAGTGGAACAGAAGTACAGCCTTTGTGAAAGGAACCTTCTGTCAACCTACTGGGCTGTCAAACATTTCTTGTATACCATTGGGTACTCAATTATCATCATCAATGCAAATTACATCCCACAATTTTCTTGCTATGAGACAGAGGGAAGGATGGATCAGTGTCCAACACCAGACTGACTCACTGGTCACTTCTTCTCCAGGACCATGACATACAGTTCCATGCTGTTAAAATGCCATCCATTCTGACACATGGGCTCCTTTATCAAGGAGAGCCACATGAATGTACACTGCAGCCACCTGACTTGCCTGATCCAGGCCCATTTCTCCCTGCCACTCCCAAGTTCCTCAAGGACACTTCTCTGTGTCATGTCTTTACAGATAGCTCAGCCTCATACTACCAAGGAGAGCAGGTAGCAAGACTTGGAGTGCTTATTATATATCCCAGTGGCAACACTGTTGGGATATCCAAACATTACAGTGTAGCATCATCTCAGTACACAGAACTAGCAGCTGCAGCCTGTGTCCTTGAGTACATACAGCATGTTACCGCAGACACCATCATCTTTGCAGACTCCAACTGGGTCTGCTATTCACTGACAGAATTTCTACCATTCTGGAAGAAGAACTCATTTGCCTCTTCTGATGGCACCCCAGTGAAATATAAAGCACTAGTGATTTATATTCACAAGCTAGCTCAAAGCTTTCAGCGCAAACTTTACATCTGCAAGGTTAAAGCACACTCAGAATCAGACCCATATCATTCCTTCAATGATAAAGCAGATACTCTCATCAAAGAGGGTGCTTGGGGGGGCACATGACTGATGGACCACCCAGATACTCTTGCAGCTGTCCAAGTGGCAGCTATCAGGAAGAAACCTGAACCATATGATCCATTAGATCTATCAGCTACACAGCATGAAAACCCCCAACTCAAAGATGTGCTCCGTCTCCTTGATAAAGGAACTGAACAAGACTTATCTACTCACAGTCCATACAAGAGACACACAAGTAAGTTACATTTGTCATCAGATGACAAATAGAGATGGGCAAAGAGGCCTCAATTCATTCCACAGAGTGATTCATGGAGTAAAGGTGAATTTGTGGAGTGCTCTGCAACGCGAAGTGGAGTACTTCACATTATGATGGGTAACGTGAAGTCCATCGAAGACAAAGACTTCATGTAACTCCGCCTTCCCAAACCACTACTTCACCAAATTTTAAGGAGAAGTACATTGAAAACAATGTACTTCACCTCACTTTGCCTTGTTTTTATGCTCCAAAAGCAAATTTTGCAGTGATTCATGGGATTTCAGGTTACATGGGCTCTAGATTGTTCTGCACAGCCTCAGTTTGGGGTAGTGTGTACAGGAAGCTGTAGGAGACAGTCTGCTCTGAGAGCTCTCTGTGATTCAAACCTTCTAAAAGCTGTTAAAAAAGCCTTTTTGAGTCTTTTTTTTGGCTGAAATTGTAGTTCATCGATTGTAGGAAACCCTCCTCTGCTCATATGGTCAAGCGTTTATTGTTTGTGTGTTGGATTTTGAATGTTAATGTACAACATTCAGTCTGTGTACTGAGAGACAGTGAACGTGTGCTTTGGGGGAGTGGCATATCTGGTGTAGGTAGATTTAAGTTGGAGAAATAGGGAGTTCTTTGTTTTTTGGTTATATTTTTCTTGTATAACTGACTGTGCTAATATACACATAGTAAGATTTTCAGTAATTGTTGAGATTAATTTGCTGATTGTGTGTGTTGTGGTCTGGACCTGGTGCAGCAGTGAGGTTATTTAAAATACATTGAATATTACTGAAGTTTTAAATTTGCTATGCATTCCTTGTAGACAAATTCTGTGTGTGTGTGTGAGTGTGTGAGCGGTGCGTGATGTGACATCAGATAATACACCTTTTATTGTGTCACAGTGTAATTACAGGTGCAGCAATGTGAACCTGCTATCCACTGCAGCTGCATGATTTTGTACTGCCATTATGGTATCTTTTCTTGGTTTTGCACTGCCATAATCTGCAGTCAGTGCTCCCCCCTCCCAACCGGCAAAGGTATTCTTTTCCAGATTGGATTGTTTGTGACTTGAGAACACCACTGGTTAGTTAAGGTGTTGCTGAACTTGTTGTAACTTTGTGTCTGCATCTGTTGTTGAAGCCGCAGTTGTTTTTTTGGCTTTACATGCAGCGTCACCTCCCCCTGCCCCCACCCAGAGTGAATGTTCCAAAATCTAAATTTGTTTAGAATATTCCTGTTGATCCCCCAAAATGCCCACAAACAGACATGCAAGCAAAGCTGTTTCTCACCATGGCACTGCTGCCAGTGGTAAGATTGTCTGTGGGCGTGGTAGTAGTACACAGTTGCAGAAGTGCATTGCTGATGTGAGGAAAGGTATTTCTCCTTCAATGTTTTTTACAGTGCAATCAGTAACTTCACTCATACAGTAGCTGGAGGAGATGAAGATGATGTTGTCCCAGCTGGTGGTGTTAGTGTAGTTGCTGGTAGTGGTATGATTATTGCTGCCTCAAGTTCCACTTCTGACCAGGTTTTCCATGTCCAAAAATATAGTGGAGTGTGAAGCAGTGGCAGTTAGTGACAGTGTAGATGATGTCATACTCCTCAGTAACATCCCAGTACCTGAACACATGGATTCTGATCATCATGTCAATGGTAGCACACAAAGTGACATTTCTTCACCACGGTTCAGGTCATGCATTTGCCGTACAGTGATTTACAGTGTGGTGAAAAGATTTTGGATGATGGTGGTGCTGATGATGATGATGTTGCTGTAGTTGCAACATGCAGTCCATATGCCAACATTCAAGCAGAAGATGTGGATAATGTTGATGAATATGATGATGATGTCAGTGACCCCTGTTGGGAACCAGAGAAAAAGAAACTCAAGGTGGCTGTGTCTGGGTCTGTTTGCATTTCCCCCTCCCATAAAAAGTTATGATTTACCAGTTTCAGATGATGATGATGACCCAGTAATAATGACAGGTAGTCATGGTGGTCAGTTGCAGTCCAAGTGTGTCCTGTCTGAAAAATCATGTAGCACCCCCACCCCCACTTCATGGCTTAAAAAACGAAGTCCAATAAGCAGCATCGGAGGGGATATGTTAAAACTAGAGCATCAAAATCCCTTGTTTGGGATTTTTTGTGGAAGATGCAAATGATGAGTTAGTTGCAATCTGCCAGGTTTGCCAGGTGTGTGTGAGTTGAGGTAAAAAGGGGAGCCACCTGGGCACAGGGGGACAGCATACACATCTTTTTTTTTAATTATTTAGATCACTTTATTAGTTTTCCAAAACATACAAGCAAAGCACAGAAAAAAGATACAGTAACATCGTTGACCAGATAACCCCTGGGGCACACAGGCCCCCCAACCCCTCCTTGGAGCATAAACATATCAAAGCTAGCTATCGGAGCAGGATACATAGATTCCCTACTGATAAAGTTACATACAGAAGTATGTAACATATTTCAACCTCCCTGCAGAGCATTAAAATCAGTAATTATCCAACACCTGCAGTGTACAGAACATGCAGCTTGCCCCATTTTCTATCCCATCTTTTAGAAGTATTGTGCAGGCAGACAATCATGTATTCCATTCTCAAGTTAGATAGTAGCTCTTGCATCCATTCATTGTAAGAAATCATGGTTTGGTCTAGCCAGTGTCTGAGGACCACTTTCTTTACTGAGAGGGTAATATATGCCATGAAATATCTATGCTCCCTTACAGAGATTAAAGCCATATCCCCTAAAATGCAAATCTCTAACTGGAACAGACCCTGTAACCCCAACAGAGGATCAGCTCTACTCTCAATCATAGTCCAAAGTGGAGCAACCATAGGAAAGGACCAAAAAATATGTAAAAGAGTGCCTTGCTTCCTCCCACACCTAATGCACATAGGTGACTGCAACCGCCCCATACGCGCTAGTTTCTGTGGGGTATAGTACAAATTATTTAGAATGTTAAACTGCGTAAGACACAGCCTATCCCGGCTTACATAGCGGTAAGTACTTTCCCAAATACACAACCAGTGCTCTGGGGGAAGAGAGAGAGAACACTTGGTCCCAATAAAGAGAGGAGCCATCAATTTCAGGAGCATACATGGAAAACAATGATATAAGGATGACACAGCATGTTTTTGGGATACCTGACAGAGAATAGTTGAAAAAAAATTGGAAAAGTCAGTGGTCCAAGACTCCTGGCTAAATCACTTTAATAACACATGTCTTAACTGACAAACCCTAAAAATGTACTTCTGGTTCAGGCCTAATTGCTGCAATATTACCTCCAATGGCTTCAAAATTCCATTATCTAATAAATCCCTGACTGTTAAGACACCCTCCTGTCTAAGCCAGTTTCCTGCAATATGTTGCCCCCCTATTTTGAAATTCAGATTCTGAAATTTAGGTTGTGAAATATCTTTTGAGATAGGAGACTTTACAAGGGTCCAAAACTGAAAATAAACTTTAAGCAAAGTTCCCATGACAGTATCCTTCACCTCCGCAGGAAGATTGGTTCAAGGGATATATCTCCAGGTAGCCACATCAAATCCATACTGTTGTAACCAATGCATTTCCAGGTCTAACCATGGAAGTTGATATCCCTTGGGGAGACCCAATGAAGAAGGGAGGAACCACTGAAATAATTTACTAAAGTAGTAAATCAGGAAATGAGGAAGCGTAATGCCTCCTAGCTGTTTTGGGGCTGCCAATTTCTTGAATGCCCTTCTAGGAGCTTTATCCTGCCACATAAATTTTATGATGATTGAGTGTAAATGCTGGAACCATTTTAGTGGTATCCAGAAATTAAGTATGTGCATGGGGTAAAAATCCTGGGGAGTATGTTCATTTTAATAACGGAGATACGGCCCCATAACGAAAGAGGTAGTGCTTGCCAGCAAGTCAAATCCTGTTGCACCTGGCTCACCAGGTCCTCCAGATTGAGTTTACGCTTTAGTGACACATCTTTGGCCAGATACAGGCCAAGATACTTAAGGTTGCTAGGAGACCATGTTAACCCCAGAGACATTATCTGCTGCTTGTTAACGGTGACAGTAAGAGGAAAGACTATTGTTTTATTAACATTAAGCTTATAATGAATGAGGGTACCAAATTCCTCAATGATGCATAGGGATGCTGGTAGGGAAGTATTCAGGTGGGTAAGATGGAGCAAAATATCATCTGCATAAACAAACATCAAAAAAAAGGGCCATCTGGGATACATGTTACATCCTGTGACATGTAGAGTCTTCAGAGTAGGGACTCCAGGTATAAATTAAAAATATTAAAAAGAAGGGGCGAGAGTGGACAGCCCTGCCAGATGCCAGAACCTAGAGGAAAAGAGGAGGAAAAAAACCCATTACAATAAACTTTTGCGGATGGGGAGGAGTACAAGACTCGCACCCATCTTATGAAAGCTTGAGGGAAACCAAACACTTCGAGGGTGATAAATAAAAAGGACCAATCTACCCTGTCAAAAGCCTTCTCTGCATCCAGGAAGACCAAAGCCATGGAAATATCCATCTCCCTGGATGCAGAGAGGATATGCAACAGCTTTCAGAAATGATCTAAGGAGGACCGGTTAGGTACGAAGCCCACTTGATCCCTGGATAAAAGGCAATCCCATACCTGGAGGACCCTAGTAGCCAGGATTTTAATGTCACAATTGATTACTGAAATGGGCCTCTAATTATCCACTGCCTCAGGGGATTTGTCAGGTTTTAGAAACACCACAATAAGAGCTTCAAGGAGACCTGGGTCTGATATACCATTTTTGTGAATGTAGGCAAAAAAACATGAAAGAGGGGGGCAGTAAGTGTTCTACAAAACTTTATAAAAGTTGGAAGTAAAGCCATCAGAGCCAGGGAATTTATCCAGAGGAAGACTAGTTATAGCCTGGAGGATCTCCATTACTGAGATAAGCTGAGCCAGAATGGCCTGCTGTTCTTGCTTTAATCTTGAAAGTTTGCACTGTTGAAGGTATGAAAGAAGATCTGTGTGAGACTTTAAAGAGGGCCGGGCATCATAGAGTTCTCCAAAAAAAGTGACAAACTCTTGGGCTATTTCCCAGGGACAGGACAACATAGTTCCATCTCTCACTCTAATGAATGCAACCAATCTAGAAGATTTGACTTGTTGCAATCGGAGAGCCAGGAGACGGCCCGTCTTGTCCCCCTGATCAATATACTTTGCCTTAGTTTTCAATCAGGCATACTCTACCCTTTCTTTTATTATAGTTGCATACTTATCCCTCAGAATTGTCAACTCCTGTAAAATGTCTTCTGATGACTGATGGGAAAGGGTAGTCTCAATGATAGTGACCTGCCGTAATAGATCTGCTGCCATTGCATCCCTAACTGTTTTGCATTTGGACGCTAGGCAAATATAATCTCCCCTGATAAAGCATTTGTAGGCTGATCACTCCAGGTGCACCTTCCCCATTGAACCCAAATTCAGCTGATCAAACCATGTGATTTGGTCCTTTTTACAGTCAACTATAAATTTATTAGATAACAACTGGTTATTGAATTTCCATATTGTGTCCTTATCTCCATTAGAAGTGAGAGCCATTGTTAACCAGACCAGTGAATGATCAGAAAGGACCCAAGGTCCAATTTCCACTTCTACTGTGCCTGGAAAAAGAGAGGGGCTGAGAAGAATAAAATCCAATTTGGAAGAGGAACCATGGGCTGGGGAAAAATATGTATACACATGATCCTGAGGGTGCAGGAGCCGCCATGGGTCACATAGCCCCACAGTTTAGATCAGCTCCCATAATGAGCACTACTCCGAGGATAGCTCCACTCTGTGAGACCCTGATATGTCCAGATCAGACGTGAGGGTGACATTCCAATTTCCACCAATAAATAAAGGGAGTGGGGGAAATCTAGAGATCTGGTCTGCAAGTACCATGAAAAGGAGCAATCTACAGTACCTGATTAGCCCCATAGACACACCCCAGGATGACAGAAGTGCGGTCTAATATACCTTTAATAAAGACATATCTGCCATTGATGTCCACAATTGTCTGATGATGTTGAAATGGGACTTGTATCAACATAATGATAGCTACCCCCCCACTTGCTGAAGTACCTCCTGCACCAAACACCTGTTCTATAAACTGTCTGCGAAGGAGGGTAGTCTCTGATGCCATCAAATGGGCCTCTTGCAAGAAGGTAATTTGACACTGTAGCTGCTACAAGTGCTTAAGGATTTTGAACCTTTTCAGTGGAGACCTAGCCCCTTTAACATTCCAGGATGCAAACTTTATTAGATTGGCCAAATGAAGATTGAAAGTCTTTGGCACTACAAACCCTGCCCACCATTAAACCAACTGCTCCAACCGCTTGTCTCCTTCCCCTCCCTCCACCTGCCCAACCCCCACCCACCCTAATTACCAGCCAAAAAGCTAAATATTACAACACAAAATCCCTGCTCAACACAAATCTCTCACTACCAACCTCCCTGTCATCCAAACCATAACATAAACTAGAAACATGAGACAAAAAAAAACCTACACTTAGTTCATGTTAGCCCCCTTTATGAAACTGGCTTACATTCCAACCCATCCCCTCTGACAAGCAAAAGTCCTATATAGGCTGCATAGGCTATCCCATAAGGAGCAACTTTAACAGAAAGGAAGGAAGATCCCACTCAGCCATAATAAAAAAAGGGCTATTTTTAACAATCAAGTAACAGAAGTTAACCACACAAAACCTAGTAACTGTATTATAAACAGATTTGTATGCATGAGTACTATAAACGCAATAAGAGACACAATAGCCTAATGAAGATTATGAAGGACACAACTAAAGTGTCCGGGGAACCAGGCCTATCATGTGTTAATCCTGACAAAGGTAAATTGATAATAAGAACCATCACATAATGTTCAAGCCCATTGAAACCAGCTGGCCAGCAAGGATCTCCTCATGTAGCAGGAAAAAGTTGAGAGAGCAGACGATACATTTCTCTGGTAGCCTGTACCGAGCTTTCAAACGAGTGCCATTTATCCTTGCAAAAAAACCTGCAACTTCGTGGGGTAAAACATTTTGAATTTTTTGGAGGCAGCTAGTAACTTTACCACAACAGGATGAAATGATTCCCTGTTTTGTCTCACAGTAGTAGGCAGGTCTGGTGATATACATATCCATTGCCCTTCCCAGGATATTTCCTGTAAGTCCCTGCATTTAGCGAGCGTATGTTGTTTATCTAAGAATTTGAGTAATTTGAGTATGAGATGGCGTGGAGGAGACCCAGGCTGTGGCCTGGCCCACAAAGTGTGGTGTGCTTTCTCTACGATATAGCTGGAGTGGTTTGGTGAAGGCCCAGTAATTTTCTCCAGGAATGTCTGTGTGAAAAAGACAGGGGAAGTGGATTTGGCATCTTCCGGCAATCCAAAAACTACCAAATTGTTATGTCTGGATCTTCTTCCAGATCCTCAAGTTTCAACTCTACCTTATGTAGCTTCTGGTGCAGTAAAGAGATCTTGGGGTCCGTTCTATCTCGCCACCCCTCCATGGATACAATTCGAGCTTCTGCATCCCCTACTCACCTGGCAGTCACAGACAAATCTGAATAGAGATTTTTAAGCTCTGCAGAGAGCGACTGTATGAGCACCCTGATGGGCTACATTTCAGCCAAAAATCAGTCTTCAGATGGGGGGGTGGCATGTTGTCACTGCAGCCTGACTGAAAGAGGCTCCATGAGTTTTGGTCTTCTTGCTACCTTTCTCCAGTGTGGCATGCAGTGTATGGGTCAGAAGGGCCTGACTCATCTCGGTGTCCATCTCTGGATGACTGCAGTAAATTCCAGGATGAATTAACAGCTGAGTGAATGCAGAGGTAATGTGATTAACTTATCTTATAAAAATATGATGACAGTATTTAACTTAGCCAATGATTTTAGAAGGGAGAGGTAGGAGTGGTACGAATGTGCGGCCGCTAGCACTGAGGCATCACGTGACTCCCCCTACACATCTTAAGAATAGGCACATGGCACTGTGAACCCAGCACAAGATGGCAGCTAACCTCCGTACCACAGTGGGGTGTTCCCCCTCGTCATCAACCATAACAAGCATGTTATCCCTTTCCATGACTGTAGCATCAAGTGAAAAATTAAATGTGTGCAGTATTGATGAAATAACAGCAGATGATTACTACAGGCATGATGAGGTGGAAGAGCAGAATGATTCTGAGGTCTTGACCAGTGGTGGAGAGAGTAACAGTTTTGGTGGTGGTGGTGGTGGTGGTCAATGCAGTATGTCTAGTGCAAGTTGTACATCAACCCTTGTTGGTAAATCTGGGAAAATAACTACATTTTTTGGTTTGTCATCACCTGTGCAACCGTCTTCATCACATGTCCACACTCCACAACAACCTGTGATTTGCAGAGCAAAACCATTTGCCATCACACCCTGTGTAAAACGTTTAAGTCACCCCATGTTACAGAGTGTTTTTGCGCATAAGCCAAAGTACCCACCCAGTCATACAGTGTCATGTGAACTTAATGCTGCTGTAAATGAAATGCTGGCAATTGATCTTTTGCCCTTCTCCTTTGTGGAGAATTCTGGGTTCCTGTGGTTTGTTGCATATGCCTGTCCAAAATGAAAAGTCCCATCCAGGACATACTTTTCTCCTTGTGCTGGCCCGAGTTGTACCGTACTGTGTCCGACTCAGTAAGACATGCCCTTCAACATTCCTCCTCTCCATTCATCCATTTAAGTATGGATATGTGGACAAGTGGCAAAACAGCAGGGAGTTCATATTTGTGTATAACTGCACACTGGGCGCAGGTGCCAGGGGTTGTTTGTGCTGTTGGTAGTGTGAATAATCAGTGTAAGAAGGTGGAGTGCCATGGTTGCAATCTTCCAGGAACTCGACAGCATGCAACTATTGCTATGCGCAATGTGACCTCTTCACACACTGGTGAAAACATGTTGGGCCTGGTACTGACTGACATTGACAAGTGGCTGAACCGTCTGTCCCTGAGAGCTGGGTTCATAGCAAGTGACAATGGGTCAAATGTGGTGAAATGCATCATGAATTGTGGCTTTTTTCAGGTTCCATGCATGGCCCACTGTTTAAATCTTGTGGTGCAGGAGTTTCTGCAGCACCCTGACATAAAGGAAATGCAGACAGCTGCACACCGTGTCTGTTATCACTTTTCACGCTCTGCAAAGGCCTGTGACCAACTTCAGCAGTTGCAGATCTGAAACAGCCTCCCGCAGCACCATTTGAATCTGGAAGTTGTCACCCAGTGGAACTCCACTTTATACATGTCAGAGAGGTTGTATGAACAGTACGAAGCCATCTCAGAATATCTTGTTATACACACTAGCTGTGACAGTTCCGGGGCCTCCATGTCTACGACAACTGAACAGTGGCACCTCATGAACTCTGTAATAACAATCTTTAGGCCTTTTGAACATGTCACACAGGCAGTGAGTGATGAGTTTGCCTCCATTAGCCAATCAATTCTATTCCTGCAGGTGCTGAGGTAAACATTGGTGAATGTACAGCATAGCCTTGATGTTGCCAGAGACAGTGCTAGCAGTGTGTTGCTGAAACACATGCTGACAGTGTTTGACCAGTATCATCACATCTTGAGCATTCAATGTAGTGACAACTTTGCAATTGCAACAATGCTGAACCCATGATATAAACATGGAATTGCCTCAGTACTGGAGGGCGGGCCTGAACAGGTAAAAACTGTCAGTGGCCACTGGTGCGCTTGGTTCATGGGGTACAGAAGTCACATGCCAAGGTCAGGAAGCCAGCATGATCAGGCTGAAGGTGAACCTGGAGGAGTAGTATCAAGCATGTCCTGTAAGGGGAAGGGGACTGCAGTTCCAGGTGGTCTGTCATCAAAAGTGGCTGGCATTAACCCACTTTGGGAGGCTTTGTCCCAAGTGGGGATTTGTGACATAAATGATTCTGGAGAAGCGGATGATGCATCAACCACTGGACTTAGAGCAGCACAGTGAACGGTTGAGTAATATGTGTCTGAAAACAGACATCTGTCAATCACTAATGATCCCCCTTTTATACTGGAGTGGAAAGGTCAGTGAATGGCCAGAGCTGACTGCTGTCGCACTGAAGTATCTGACGTGCCCACCCTCCAGTTTGAGTGTCGAGAGGCTATTCAGCTCAGCAGGTGCAATAGCTTGGAATCATCATACAAACCTCTCTCCTGCAAATATCAGTTTGCTGACATTCATAAAAATGAATGAGAGGCACAATACCAGCTCAGACTGCAACCTCAGTGTTTGTACCCTGGCATACTCATGGTTTTGCTGATGTTGAAGAAAGGGACCAACCTGGTGGCAGTGACAGCATGAAGTGGTCTACCACTAATGTAGATGATAACACAATGGAGAAAGAATTTCCTCGTGGTCAGAATTCAGACACAGAAGACTGCAAGGGCAACTTTCTTTCTGAGGATGATGACGAATGATGATGAGGTTAATGTTGGCAGGTTTTAACTTATGTGGTTAAAAGTCTGTTGCATGTCATGTATGATACATGTTTTCCTTTTCATGAAGTAAAATCACTGTCCCACTCATAGTGACTCAAATTCCATATGTCACATCACATTTATAACACATAGCACAGTATATCCTGGCCCCTGGACTACCACCAATGTAAGACCAATGTTCACCACTGCCACCATAGGACATGTGACCGTGTGTGTCCCCCAGACTACCACCACCAACAACCACTGTTTGCCACTGCCACCATTGGGAATGTGACTGTGTGACCCCCTGGAGTACCACCACCATAAGACTGCTGTTCACCACTGCCACCATAGGAAAAATTACAATGTGTCCCCCAGACTACCATCACCACCATAAGACCGCTGTTCACCACTGCCACCACCACCAGATACAGGAAAATGTGAGAGGAAACGTCAACATGTGCCACAGCTGTGACCGCCACCACCCACCACCAGTGCCATTGTGACAATGTTTTTCCATTACGTTGACCATGCCAAGGCAGAGGGGAGTTGAACAGAAGACCACATCCATCAGCCATGGGCACAAAGCTTCTACCATAAAGTGACTATGTGTACTAATGTTTTTCATGCTATTCAACTTCCTTTAGCTGTGTGTTTTGTTTTGTGTTGCTTTTCTGAGCTGCAATGGTCAAACACTTACGGTCAACTTATTTTGCTTTTTGACAAGTTAACAACAAATAGCTCTCCCTCACTGAAAGTCTGTATCAATGGTACAGCAGCAGTACTGTCTACAGGAACCTATGGGATATCCATTTCCAATCCATACTGGTAAGTATATCAATTTTATTTCATCTGTTCCTTTTTTTTTTATAAGAGTGCAATAAAAATCTGACTGATGATGCATAAACTACGTGACATATACATCACAAAAAATATTTCTGCAACATATCATGCACTGTATTCCAAATTTGCAGCTGTGCAGCCAGAACAGTGTTGAAAATGTTGGACCCAGGTCGTGTTACTTGACAAGATGTGGTTTTAAAATGTAACTTGAGTTGAGATGCAGGGACATTGACACAGTGTATTAATTACACAGCCTGGTACTAAATTACATTGTAATCTGATGATTGCAGTGGAACAGCTTGCTATATGTGTTAATCTGGATACCTGTGGTGGAACAGCCACGGCTTAAACATAATGTCTTACTGCTGCAATCAAGTTGCAATAAATCCTTCATTTCTTCCAGATGCTTTGTTGTGTCATAGTTGCCTTATCCAAAGAGCTGGGGCAGACATGCAAAAAGCAGAATGCATTTCAATCCATGACCATGACCATCATTACCAGACTGGTGAAGGATGCAGATGAAATTTGAGAAGAAGTAACCAAATAATAAACCATTAATGAGACCTACTTGCAAATAGGCTCCCCCCCCCAAGAAAAAAAAAATACTTACCTGCATTGGCTTAAGACTATTCCATTTCCAATTTCAACACCAACATTTATCATCAAGCACTGGAATGTACACACCAACAGTATGTGACCTGTGATACAACAGAATACAATGAGTACGTGTATATATATATATATATATATATATATATATATATATATATATATATATATATATGTCAACCACCCACCTAGAAAACACACACATATATATATATATATATATATATATATATATATAAATATTTATATATGTATATACAGTATATCAACTTACCAAGGCTACTGTTAGTGTACACATAAAGGGCATCCTTCCATCCGGTTGAGGTGATCGCATCGCATTCACAGGAATCGCAGCACACTTTGGACCAGCAACAGTTCTCTCACGGTCATCAGTTCTGACGGAACACTGAATGGATTCATGTCATGTTATCCCTCCTTCACATGGTTTAGCAAGACACTGTGCATCATGACATCATCATCACATAGGATGTAAATTTTCTGGACATAGGACAGTTGCATTTTGGGATGCAGAAAAATTCTGGGGACTCTGTGTGACCACTGTGCGCATGAGTGACTGCGCAATAAATTCTGGGGGATTTTGCATGTGGTGTACCACTCCCACTTCACTTCGTCAGCACTTGGGAATTTTCTGGACACAAGATAGTTGCATTTTGTGTGTTGTGAGCACATAATGTCATACTTGAATAATAAATTAAAGCAGCAGTGCAACAATGTGGTGAACATTTTGACCTATACCTTTTTATGCTATTTTAGATTGCCAGCCACTAGTTACTTCCTGACTTGTATGATACCCTTCTTTTCACAATTTGTGTCTACTTTACTTTTTCCCATGTCTGAAAAAATAAAAGGAATACACCTTTTAATATGGCTCTGACCAGGTTTTTATCACTATTTGCAGCTGTTTTTGAACAAATATTGTTCTATGTGGTCATAAAACACTGCCTGCTGCATAATTGTTAATTTTACAACAGAAGTAATATATAAACAACTAATGGAGAAAAACAATGGAAAGTACTGATGAAGACCGGGTCCGCAATGTATTAAAAGGAGTGCTCCTTTTATTATTTTAGACATTAAAAAAAAGTACTAAAGCAGACTCAAATACTGGAAAGAATGGTATCATACAAGTCAGGAGGTAAGTAAAGTGGCAATGTAAAATAGCATAAAAAAGTATAGGTCAAGATTTTCACCAGATTGTTGCACTGCTGCTTTAATGTCTATTTCAAAAAGGAAATATTTCTGGAGCATCAGTAATGTTTACTCTGTGTCAGGACTTGTGAAGTGTTTTGCAAAAAGCAGGACTGAACAGTGCAAGTATGTTGTGCTAAACCTCATATGTGCCATCAGTGTTCTTTCCTGTGTGTGCAGACATTGTCCAGCTTCGTGCAAACATATATATGGTGTGACTTGTTGCAGTATATAAAGAATAAAGATAAGAAAGAATATATGACGTATATTTTATTTGTACCATCAGCACCAGCAGAGTAAGTGATATATTTTTTTCAGAGGTATTGGGCCACTGTGCACCTCAGTCACTCACAGTGCACACATGACTTTGCGGAGATCACAGCACAAAAAACACATGCTCTCCTAGGTGATTGTGTAGTTTGTCGGACCAGCGGTGGAGCTGCGCTTAATGCGTAACTGACAATGAGCAAACGTGCAGAGATAGCCTGAACTAGAGGAGGTGTGCTGGGGGGCACAGCCCCCCGATGAAAGTTTAAGTACATTGATTAAGTCTGCTATTATGTTTGTTTACACTTTTTCATGATAATTTATTTTATTTGTGGTAGTTAGGTCAGTTGACATGCGTGTCTCGTTACCCAAGTTATGCTAAGCTTACGTTTTACAGTAGAAAGTGGCGTGATATTCCCATAGCTTTTGCACTACACAACCTGGGTGGTCCGACTCTCTACACAATTGCCATCTCCTAAAAGTCATGTGTGCAGTATGTGACTAAGGTGCACTCTGGCCAGACACCTCTGAAAAAATGTCATATCACTTAGTCTGCTGATGATGATGGTGACAATAAAATACAGGATAAAGTATGGGTCTCGGTGTGTAACGAGAATTTACACACACCAGAGGGGTTTGATGCTACATAATCCCTGAGAGCGAAGCTCAGATTTGGTCAGCGTGCGAGGTCCGCTTTCACTTTATTTTAATTATTGTTATGGGGTCCATCCAGTAGTCGAGTGGAACATCTGAAGTAGTTTAAAACAATTTACTTACTGCCGAGTGTCCGTGGCAGTCTGTCTCTCCCTATGGTGTGTTTGCAGTAGGGTTTCCGGTTTGTGAAGGACACAGTGAGCGAGGAGTTCGAGCATGCGCAGTGCGGGGAAAACCGTGCGTGTTTGCCGTTATAAAAGCTCCTTTATAACGGCAAATTACGCCACGGTTTCCCAATGGGAAAAAGGGAAGCCCATTAATTATATATATGTTATTCTTATCTCTATTCTTTATACCATAAACACTGCAACAAGTCAGCATATATATGTTTGCAAGAAGCTGGACAATGTCTGACATCACACACAAACACACAGGAAACAACACTGACCGCAAACATGTAATTTAACACATTATACTTGCACTCCTCACACCTGCTTTTCCACAACCACTCCACAACAGAAAGTAAACATTACTAAGGCACTGGATTATAATAACAGGGCAATAAGGAGCATGTATGTCTGTACGTGTATGTATATATTTAAAGGGAAGCAGTCAGCAACAGGAGCTCCTGCCCCCTGCAAGGCTTACCCTCTGGTTAAGCCTTTTAAGTATGTTGTTGCATTTTTCTTTGCACCACAACATACTTTATTTTAATAGAGAAAAATCAGTGACCCAGAAGTATGGTGGATGCTATGGGGGCTCCATTATGTGTAAAGGTGCGGCAGCGATGCACCATGCGCTTCAATACTTTTGTATTGAAGTGCATGGTGCGTCACCGTTGCACTATTACAAATAATGGAGCCTCCATAGTGTTCACCATACTTCCGGGTCTCTGACTTTTCTTTATTAAAATAAAATATGTTGCAATGTGAAAAAAATGCCACAACATACTTAAAAGGCTTAACCAGAGGGTAAGACTTGCAGGGGGTTGGATCTCCTGTTGCTGACTGCTTCCCTTTAAACTAATACTGAGGCCTTCTCTCTGTCTGTTATTAAACATAAACAAAAGACAAAACACTACAGCAGTGGAGGGAGGTGTGCTGAAAAAAAAAGCTAATGGGGGATCCCATGATGTTCCAACAGCAGATGGAGCATCACCACAATCTAACTGGTGTCACTCTATCTGCTCCACCTCCTGCTGTACAGCACCCACCCTCTCGTTATTTTCTTCCACCGCAGCCCACAAAAGTGCTATGTCTGCTTGAGTTGCAGACATTGTGGAGTCCATTAGTGGTGGGGGAACCAGGTAGTGGTGGTGATGAGGGTGGTGCTGGTGGCAGTGGTGGTGGTGAAGCAGCTGAGCTGTGGCCCTCCTGCTGTGGTGACACACAACAGCAGCACTCTCTGCCACTGCTACAGAAGGGCCAGCAGGTGGAGGCATGGCCCATTCGGTGGCAGCCTGCCACTCCACTTTGTGGTGGTTCAACATATGTGTGCTCTGGCTCCCAGTTCCCAGATGTGTCCCCCCAGGGCCACAGCACATCTTCACACCACAAAGCAGGCACACCACAAGGCTGCTGTCCCCCCGACACAGTTGAAGAACTGCCAAACTGGGGAGCTGCGGGGGGGGACCAGGCACAGGAGGGGCAGATGCAGTGCTGACAGCATGGTCATGCACCTGGGGCTCCACCTGCTGCTGTGGAGGTGGTGTTGCTGGAGCTCCTGTAGCTGCTATTGGTGGTGGTGGTGGAGGCTGACTCAGTGGACATGACGGTGGCACTGGTGGTGCTCCTGCTTCCGGAGAGGGGGAGGCAGGGCCAAAGTGTCTGGAGTGGTCCAATGCCACCCGGATATGACCCCCATGCATGTGCACTCCCCTCTGACCACGGGCCACATATTGTCTCTGGTCCATCGCACAAAAAACACTCCTTCCTTCTCTGATGCAATGAGCGACTTCACAGACACTCACACAACATGGGCACACACACACCAAAAAATACCAAAACTTACAAAACAAAGAAATCAATCACCAAAAAGAACTGACAAAATAGAACAAAAAAAAAAACGAAAGAATTAGCTGTTAAAAAAGCTGTTGGGTTTTTGGAATTTGCTCAGGAAAGAAAGTTAACACAAACTCTCCTACACAAAATGCTTCCTTTCTCTATCGCTGCAAAGGAGAAAGTGAAAGTATCTGCTTGTATGACTCACTTCCTTCCTGCATGGCTAAAGCATGTGACTTACAGTACTGTAAGCCATGTGATGTGTGGGTGGGGCTGCCTATATTGTTGTCATTCCACCCTACTTTGCTTTAAGGTGGAATAACAACGTGAAGTCATAATAACAAAGCGAAGTGAGCACTTTCCAATGGCCACTTCACGTAGGGTTATGAAAGTGCGAAGTGACCACTTTGCGTTCACTTCGCCGGCGGAATTTAGCTTAATATGTATAGCCTTGAGGAAAGGAGGGAGAGGGGGGACATGATAGAAACTTTCAAGTACCTCAAGGGAATCAACAAAGTCCAAGAGGATAGCATCTTTCAAAAAAAGAGGTGTGCAAGAACAAGGGGGCACAATTTGAAGATAGAAGGGGGGTGGCTCAGAGGTAATTTAAGGAAGTATTTTTTCACAGAGAGGGTTGTGGATGGATGGAACGGCCTTTCAAAGGAGGTTGTGGAGTCAAAAACAGTGGTGGAATTCAAGCATGCATGGGACAGTCATAAGGCAATTCTAGGGGGTGGGGGTAGGAAGAAGTAGGCTGCTGGTTAACTAGTATCTGCAACTTATCCATCAGGTAGGGAAATGGGCAGACTGGGTGGGCCAAGCGGTCCTTATCTGCCGTCAAATTCTATAATTTAATTTCGCTGCATCTCTAATGACAAACTAACTGATCTGATATCAACCAGAGGACTCGCCCTGCAAATTGTGGGTAGTCCCTCCAGCACTGAGATCTGAATTTCTCCACCAGGTACATGACACCCTGTGGACATCAGGGAATTGAAAATATACTCCAAAGACTTAAAACTGTTGGTTGGTGGCCTGGCATCACCAAGGCTGTCTGACACTACATTGACAACCATCTAATCTGTGCTCAAAACAACCCAATATCAACGAAACATAATGCCAAGTTACTGCCACAGAGACATCCTGGCCCTTGGCATGCTGTATAGATTGACTTCATTGGTCCCTTGACCAATACCAGCAGGAACAACAAGTATACACTTGTAGTTACTGACCTATTTTCTAAGTGGGTTGAAGCCTTCCCCACTAAGACATGCACTGCAAAAGCTACTGCAAAAATCCTGGAGGAACAGATTTTCTGCAGGCTGGGCCTACCTCTGAAGGTAGACTCTAACAAAGGAACCAGTTTTACAGGTGAGTTGATGAAAGAAGCCTTTGAACTTATAGGGGTACACCAGAAGTTCCACATACCTTATCACCCACAATCTTCAGATCAAGTAGAAAGAGCCAACTGATGGATTAAGCAATTGCTTTCCAAATTCATTGAGGACAATCCCAATGATTGGGATTCCCTGCTGCCTTTACTCCTTATGGCAATTAGGGGTACTCCTTCAACCACCATCCAGGTAACACCCTTCAAGGTGATGACTGGTATTTCCATTAAATTACCTGAACATCTGTTATTTGACATGAACACCCCCATTGCAGACAGAGTGTCTGTAGACAAATATGTGGCCAAACTCAAAGAAGACATTGTTAAGACCCATCTGTATGCTGCACACCACATGGGCAAGGCCCAACAACAATCCAAAATCCAGTTTGACAAACACACACAAGTAGTGGATTGGCAAGTCTGAGATCAGGTAATGGTACTCAGATTTGCTCACCCTACACATCCCTTTTCCAATAAATGGGAAGGACCACACCCCATTGTCAACAAGCTCAGTCCCACAGTCTATCAAGTGAGACTTATGCAAAACAAGAAACTAACTGACAAATGGTTGCATGCAAACCAACTAAAGCTATATAAAGGAGTATAATTACTTTTCCTAACCCCATTGGGTGGAATTGTACCAAGTAACCTTTTATTTTCCTTACAGGTACCCCTGCAAGCTGGCTATCTTGCAACTGTTACTCCTAATCTTAGGAGCTATCCCCTGCATCCAAGGCAAGGTAGATCACATACTTCCACATTTAGACCATCCTCCTGCTGCTACCCCATAAGGAGTATCAATCACAGTCTTAAACAAATTGATTACTGTCCAGGAAGGCAAAGATGTATACTTCACTACCTTGGTTGTAGCCCCTGATAAATCTACCCTAAAAATTGAATGGCAAACAGATTTTAATGGACAAACTCTCCCAGTGGCCAGCCTGTCCAAAGAAATGTTCCATGGTTGGCCAAATGCCAATATTGCCCCAAATGGTGCTTTGTCTATTCATCAAACCAATCATCAACATTCAGTTTTATATACTCTTACTGCTCTAATTGACCCTACAGTACCTATTGTGAGAGGTTCCCCAAAGACTCTGTATAGGAATATTGTTTATTCAGTTCTATGGCCTCAGCCACCATGTATTTATCTATTATCCCTCCAACATAAGCAGAACTACTTGAGTGTCCCCCACAGGAACCTGGTACACTTAGCGGTCTAACTGCCGATTCAGCACTTGGTACCCTTATTAACAATTTGCAACATATGCATGTTGCTGTACTCTTTAATCTCACACTCTGAAATTTGGTATGTGATTTGCTACTAACACATCAAAATTTTTCAGTACTATGTTATAAGATAGTCTGGCAGCCTACCAGACACACACACAAGACCCTGTAGCTGGTGATGATACAGTAGAACATCTAGGTTTATTTAGGTCTAGACCAAATCAGTCTAAAAAGAAATCTCATTTTTCTAGATAGAAGCGTGAAACAGCTGATGTCACTGGTGCAACAGGCACCCTCATTGGCATCTTTGGTAGCACTATGTCTATTTGGAACACGGCAGACATTGCTAATATCAAAGCTCACTCATGTAAATTCCAAGTTGGTATGATTAATGACATCATACCCCCATTATTACATGGTGTGGATGGCCTTAGTCAAGAAGAAAGGTACACTGTTTATAACATGAAAGAAATTGCCAAAAGTTTTCCTGACACTAAGGATAAGTTAAATCAGCTCATTGCACAGAACAACAAGGCAGACAAGCAATATATTGCAAGGGAACTTCTCTGCTCTGCTTATGGTACTTATGTCATAACCATCATCAATAACCTCTTCCACTATCTGGAATCTGGACGTGTTCCAGATATCATTCACGATAGAAGAATTTCTAAATGGTATTGCCCACATTGTAAAACCTCTACATGCATTGCAATGTGTACTGTATGTCTCAATCTATTTCCATACCAATCTCTACTGCTAGAAACTTAGGTTTTGTAACCAGGCATCCTAACGAAGGACCTTGCTTCACTGCTAAGAAATGGACTATTCTAGACACCATGTTTGTTGCCTTTACTGTCTCATTACCACATTTTGATCCAAATATAGTTATATTTGATAAACTTGCTACAGTTCACTCCATTGGGTGCCTTGAAGACAACATCTACAGAGAACATATTCATCTGCCACCTCTCCTTATCTACCATCCAACCCTGAACGCATGGGTCTCACCTCACACGGATTGCTGTGCCAGGAAGAGATATCATTATTTGTGTCATTGTGATGTTTTTGATGTTATAAAACCTGTCTGTGGATACTCACCAGACAGCATTGATTGGTCCTACACATTGGACCAGGACATTACTGCTAAAGATGCAGATACCTCTGAAGCACGATCAGCACCACCATCAATGGAGAATAATGAAGACCTCTACAAGGCATATAAGGAGGTGGTTTATCAGCTAACTACAGGGATATAGAATCAGTCTTACACCTGACCAGTCCAACTGCAAAAATGGAGGTTACCAACTGTTTAAATTACTTATAATTCTGATGGACAGTACTGCATTGCAACTAATCATAAATCTTTTTCCTATGATAACAAGGTTTGAGAAATACAGCAACCTAACTTTTGTTTTGTTATTCATCAGACTATTGTTATAGGACACACAGTGATTACTCTTGTTCCCATCATGGAACTTGATGTCATTGAGGGTGAACCTGAATATTTTTTTGCTCAATCTCAATATCTACCCATATTTAATGTACACATAAACCCATTGACATTGGCACTTAAATCCCTTTTAGAGAGGAAAGACACACACCTCATCCACATCAGTGACAACCTTACTACTGCTAGTAATGCTTTTAATTCTCTCATCAATGATGGTGATCTAAATGATGCAGTTTCTAATACTTGGTTAGAAATTACTTTTAAAGGTTTTGTTATCATAAAGGCATTTTTGATTTTATTTTTGCTAATAATGCTTTGTTGCCTAAGGCATACTCTCAAACAACATCAAGAACAGCTCAAATTCCTTTACAAGGCTCTTGTGTCGGGTCTGTAACTGACAGTTTGTTCTTATACTGTTGTTGCCTTTTTGGTAAGGCAACAAAGGGGGATTGTTATGTGAGATTCCTACACCCTAATTGGCATCCTATTGTACACCTTAGACAAACCTTATGTTACTCATAATATGCACATGCTATACTAATATATAGGGCACAGACACCCACAGTATAAGAGTAGGTGTCAGGATATATAATAATTGTAATACACTTTACTTTCTCTATGCATGGAAACTGCACATAGTAATCCAAGACATTCATGTCTTTGTCATCTTCTGATATATTGTAATCTGCACTGCCACACTTTGAATTTATAAACATACAAAATTTGCCAGCAGATAAAGGCCTAGTGGTCTATCATGTCTGCTCGAATGTGCAGGTAACACCCTTATCTCTGCAGCTGCCCCTCCTCCCACCCTTCTCCTTCCTTGATCCTCCCCTTGTCCTGTCCCAGCCCCTTTGAAGCAATCCACTGTTCTACTGGATACAACTTCTGCCAGAGGCATTCCACCCAGCTACCACCCTCTCTGTAAAAAAGTGTCTCCACATCTCCCTCCTGAACCTTCCTCCCTCCAGTCTCATATCATGGCCCTGGGTGTCCCTCCCCTCCTTTACTTTGAACAGCCCCCCATACATGTCTTGTTTATTCCTTTCATGTACTTGAAGGTTTCAATCATATCCCCCATCCCTCCTCTCCTCCAGAGAGTACATGTTCAACTCCCTCAGCCTCCTCTCACATGGAAAGTCCCTCAGCTCCTTAATCATCTTTGTTGCCCTGTGCTGCACCCCCTCCAGTAACTTAATGTCCCTATTCAGATACGGGTGCCAGTACTGCATGCAGTACTCCAGGTGTTGTCTAACTAATGATCTATACAGTGGAAGAATTACCTTCCCCCTTTGAGGATGTACTCCTTGCAATGCAATCCAGCATTTTGTTGGCCTTTTGCAGCTGTCTTCCTACATTGTGCCGAGTTGTTCATTGACCCTGTAATGAGCACCCCCAGATCCTTCTCCTCCTCTGTCTTGGCTAGCTGCACTTCTCCCAGCTGACAACTCTTCCTTGGGTTTTCACCCAAAAATGTAGCACCTTGCACTTTTTGGCATTGAACCCCAGTTGCCAGGTGTCTGACCAGGTTTCCAACTTTTTCAGATCATCCTACAACCCCTTTCACCCCCGCAGGTTGTCCACCACTGCTCCCATCTTGGTTTCATCAGCAAGCAGACTGGTCTTGCTCTTTATGCCCAATGATATGTCTGCAATGAATATCCCAAACAACACTGGTCCCAACACCAAGCCCTATGGAACATCACTCATCACTGCCCTTGGGGATGAGAGCTCCCCACCCACCACCGCCCTCTGTTGCCTTCCCTGAAGCCAGTTCCCTACCCATCTCACCAGCTTTGCACCTGCCCCTGTGCCTTCTAACTTACTTGACAGCATCTCCTGTGGCACTGAGTTGACTGCCTTACTGAAGTCCAGGTGCTGGTGACATACACTGCATGGTCTTCATCCAATTGCCTAGTTACTAGTCATGGAACTGCACCAGGTTGGTTTGCAGTATCTGTCATTTATGAAGCCATGCTATCTGCCGTCCTGTAGTCCTTTGGCCTCCAGGAAGGCCATCAGCCTCTCTTTCAGGATAGTCTCCATCAGCTTACCCATGATGGATGTGAGGCTCACCAGTCTGTAGTTCCCCAGTTCATCCTTGGGGCCACTCTTGTGGAGGGGCACCACATGAGCCATCCTCCAATCCTGAGGTACACACCCTGAGTATAGTGAGGAAATAAATAGGTCTGCCAAAGTTCCTGCCAGGACCTCTTCCAGCTCGTTCAGCACCCTGGGGTGGATGCCATCAGGGACTGGCACCTTGTCCACCCTCAGTGCCCTCAAACCCTCCAGAACCCTTCCCTCTGTGATTTCCCCATCCGTAACCCCCTTCCCCTTTGTTTCTGCCCTTCTTCCCCTCTTGGGTATCACTCCCCTCTTCTCCTTAGTGAACACTGAGCTGGAGTAATTGTTTAGCGCTTCTGCCTTATCAGCCCCTGCTTCCACCCAACCACCCTCCTTCCTAATCCTTACTATATGATCCTTACATTTCCTTTTTTCCCTAATGTACCTGAAGAAGTTCTTCTCCTCATTATTAATGCCCTGCACCAGCCTGAGCTCCATAGATGCCTTGGCTGCCCTCACTGCCCTTGTCACCTTCTTCAATTCCTTTAGGTACTCATCCCTGTCCTCCCCCTCCCTGTTGTTTTGTACCTCCTCAAGGCAGTGCTTTTCCTCCTTACCTTTTCCATGACCTCCTTATTCACCCAGCTAGGTTTCTTTGCCTTAGCCTTCTTGCTCTGGGCCTTGCTGCAGGTTCTGATTGCCTCCACTATCCCCAGCTTTATGAGCTCCTACCTCTGCTTAGTGCCCATACTAGGCTGAATTCTGGCCAGGTGCCCTTTTACCACTTCCCCCATCCTCCCAAATTCAGCCTTCCTGAAGTCCAGTACCCTTGTGCCAGATTCCACTCCTTCCTTACCCATATCCAACGTGAACCATACTGAGTGGTGGTCACTCCCCACTAGCGGTTCTTCCACCCTAAGTTCCTTCACAAACTCCCCATTTGCCAGCACGAGGTCAAGAGTATTCCCTAACCTGGTTGGTTTGCTGATCATTTGCATCAGGGTGCTGTCCTGGAAGGCATCCAGCAGTATCTGCTCCCTTCTATTTCTGGTTGTTGGGGTACTCCAATCCACCCCTGGCATGTTGATGTCCCCCACAATCACCACACTACCCTTCTTGCAGGTTCTCCTGATTTGTCTCGCTAGTTCCCTGTCTAACTCCTCTGTCTGAGAGGGTGGCCTGTACACCACTTCCATCCTGAGAATCCTATTCTTGGAATCCTGGATTTGCATCCATAGTGACTCCATACTACAATCCTCCCCTTCCTCCCATACACACTTCAGTCCTTCACTCACATATAGTTCCACCCCCTCTTTTCCCAATCACTATATCCTTATGAAATATCCTGTACCCTGGCATCAACAGGTCCCAATCATTGTATTGGGTGGCCCATGTTTCGGTGATGGCTGCAATGTCCACCTCCTATTCTGCCATGAGAGTCTGTAGCTCTGCAGTTTTCTTCCCAAGACTCATAGCATTCAGAGTGACCACCTTCAACGTTTCCCCCTTCCCCTTCTGCCCTCTTTTACTAACATTGCCACTAATATTTGCCTTTGTACTTCATCACTGTTATGGGGGGGTAAGCTCATATGGTTTCCCAACCTGTGCTCTCTGCATGTCACTTGCCCACTTGCCACCTCCTGATCCTAGTATAAATTCCCAACTTCCTCTATATACTCCTTCATCCTCTGTTTCAACACTTTTTTTCCCTCCTCACTCAAGTGTAGTCTATCCTTGGCATAGAGACTACTGTCCTCCCAGGTCCCCCCCCACTAGCCCATACACTTTAGCATGACACCAGGTTCTTAGCCATTCATTAAAATACTTTATTCTCATCTTTCTTGCTGTGCTTGCCCTGGGCACTGGAAGTATCTTTGAGAAAGTTACTGATCTTCCTGCCTCCTCACATAATTGTCCCAGTTCTTCAAACCTCCTCTGGACTATATCTACCATCCTGTCAGCCAGGTCATTCATCCCAAAATGTATAATTAAATGAGGCTTCTCCCTACCCCTTCTAGCATATTTTAGAACAGATTGTCCCAGCCTTTCTGCTGTCATTCCCTGCATGGCCTCCACCCAAATGCGACTATGCCTCTCCCCTTTGCTACCCCACCTGACTCCTCTTAGTATTGCATCCCCCAGCACTAAGATTCCACCCCTCTTACTAACTGCTTGCTTCCCTTCCTCTCCACCTCTCACTCCCGGCTCCTCCTCTTCCTCCTGCACAGTACTTCCCCTTCTGCCCCTGTAGTAATTCCCCCAGCAGAACTTCCCCCCACTCCAGTTTCATCCAGACTTCTATCAGTTCTTCCTCCAATTTCATCACCTCCCTCTTCCTCCTTTCCCTCTAGTACTGCAAAATGATTTTCTGAAGACACTTCTCCAATGCCCACTTCCTCTCTCCTCATTGTAGCCCATTCCCTCCTTTCAACTCCATGACTATTGCCACTTCTCCTCCTTCCCTCACAGTCCCTTTCTCCTCTTTCCTGTTGTCTTTGTATAACTACACTACATCCTGTGTTTTGCTCATCCTATGTATACCTTTATTGTTCTCAGAGTTTGCATTCTTAGTGAAAATTGTATAACATTATCTACACTGTGGAGCCACCTTACTTTTAGCCAATAGAGCTTACTCACTGTAACTAAGAATGTTTCTCTCTCTTGGTAGTCATAGCAATTATCATAGTATATAATGTAATGTATTACGTTTGCTCCTTGGAGACCTTCTTCACTCTTTGGGGTACAGGAGAATGCTAAACTCTGGCTCCCAGTGTCATATGGTAAGAATTGCTTAGGGCAACTGTGATATCCTTTTATAGTAATAAAGACATTTATTGCTGATATGCAACTTGTCTGTGATTCTTTTGCATTTCTAATTTTTGCCAAGATCCTGATCAGGGTTAGACTCCCTAACAGATTGGACTGAGAAAGCCAGTGTCAAAAGGTCAGCCAGATAGTCAGGGTCTAGTCCATGTAGGGCCTTATAGGTGAATAGCATCACCTTGAAGATAACCCTCCACCTGACAGGCAGCCAGTGCAGAGTCCTCAAAACTGGGGTCACATGACTGGATCTAGAAAGGCCAGTCAGTAACCTGGCAGCAGCATTCTGCACCAGCTGCAGCTGGCAGAGGGTACCTCCAGAGATCCCAAAGTAAAAAGCATTACAGTAATCAAGCCTGGATGTCACAAAGGCATGAACTAGTGTGAGCAAGTCTTCAGGCAGAACTAGGAGTTTGATCCTGGCAATGTCCCTCAAGTGGTAAAATCCACTTTGGACAACAGATGACACCTGAGCTTCAAATGTCAACCCATCATCCAGGATCATGCAAAGATCTCACACCCTAGAGGAGGCTATCAACAGTGTAGGTCCCAGGAAAAGACCTTAGGCCCCACCAAAAGCACTCCCATCACACCCTCAACCCTGCTCAACCACCTGGACCCCCATATTATCAGGGTTCAGTCACAACCAGCTAGAGGATGTCCAGTCATTGATCTTGGCCAGGCAGATGTTAAGCACTTCCACATCATCTGGTGTTCCAGGGCAAAGGACAGATACAAATGAATATCATCTTCATAGCAGTGAAAACTCACATTGTATTGCCTAATGAACTCTCCCAGGGGGCAGCATATATAAATGCAAATAACACTGGCCACAAGATCGACCCCTGGGATACCCCACAAGGCAGGAGCCTTGGGGAGGAAGAGAAATTCCCCATCACTACCCGCTGTTTCCTGCCAGTGAGATAGGATTCAAACCAGCTGATGACCATGCTGATGAGTCCACAGTACTCTCTGAGATGATTAAGAAACACAATGTGATCTACAGTGTCAAAGGCTGAGGAGAGATTGAGGAGAACAAGAACTTACCTGTCTCCTCTAATCCCAAGCCCTGAGGAGGTCATTGTGCATCCTGACTAATGGTGTTTCAGTGCTATGCCTGGCTCTGAAACCCAACTGGAGTGGCTCATAGATGTCAAAAGCCACTAGGTGCTCCTCAAGCTGTTGCATCACAATCTTTTCAACAATCTTAGCAGAAAGTGAAGGTTGAAGATAGGATGGTAATTCACCAAGATATCTAGGTTGACAGATGACTTCTTCAGAATGGGGCCTCACCAGATCCTCCTTCAAGGAATCCAGGAAAACCTCCTCTGACAATGAGCACCAGACAATCATGGTGCTCACCGGGCCAATGGAATCAACACATCTCATTAAAAAATGTGTTGGAGCTGGGTCCAGCTCAGTTATGTTTGCTTCAGCTTTGAGATAACCTCAATTATTTCAGCCACCTCCACCAGTTTAAACTCATCCCAGACAGGTGGAGCACCTCTGTGTTCCCAGGTCAATCACTGCAAGTCACAACATGATTTAACAATGAGATCTCCTGCCAGATAGAAGACACTGTGTCAGCGATGAACTGAGCAAACTTAACACATAAAGTGATTGAAAAGGCTTTTTTTCAGCTGCAGACAGGCAGGATGAGGAAGTCTATCTACAGTTTGAAAAAGCTGAGATGGTTGGTTCTTCTCTGCAGCAATCTCCCTAGACAGGAACTCTGCCTTCTTATAGTTGATTGCTCCCTGGTACTCATAGTGAGTATGCAGGTTGATTTTGTCCACATCCAATGGGACCTCACCAAAAATGCTCCAACTTCTGACCCCTGATCTTCATCACCTTGAGGTTACCATTGAACCATGGAGATCTCAAGTGTGAAGATCTGGGTCATACATGAACTGGTGCGAGGGTATCAAGAGCCCCAGAAACCACCCTATTATATGCGAACACCACTTCAAACATGCCCATCATACATGCAGCATCTACACTAGATAGATCAGTAGTTCCTCCAGGGGCAGTACCATTAAAGAGTGATAGCTGACCATCTCAACAGGGGGGACTCCTGGGGGGAGCCCTGAATGAGAACCTCACCGTCAAATGATCAGACCACATGCCTGATCTGTCCAGAGGTTGGTTATCTCAAGCCCCAGTGAGAACACCAAATTCAACATATGGCCATGATGTCGGGTCATGGAAGTAACTTCTTGTGTCAGGCCCAGTGATGACATCTGCTGGAGGAGGCCAAACTCAAACTGTAAGGATTTGTCATTGACCCAGGCATTGATGTCCCCCAGAACTAAACATCGGGGGGACACCAACACCTTGCCGACTATGAAGTCTGCAACCTCCTGCAGGAAATCTTCCCCATCACAGGAGGGCAGTAATTAAGGAAAATCCTGTAGTCTGCACACAGACCCCCATGCAGTGCCACACACTCAAAGGATCCAGTAGTTCCCATCAGGTGCATGGTGAAGCCCAGGTCAGATCTAAAACAGATGGCTACTCCCCCGTCCCTGCATTCCTGCCTTGGGCAGTGCACCACTGAGTACCCAGCGGGGATGGCTGCATCTAAAACAGGACCAGCATCATCGCCCAACCAGGTCTCCATTTTGCAAGTCAGATTGACCAAGGAAATCAAGTTTACAATAACTGTGGTCTTGTTCCTCATCGATCTGGCATTGCACAGCACTGCACAAATAGGGCTGGTAGATGTTACCTACCTCTTGCTACCTGCACTCTCAGTTCAGCAGGAACCCTGGGCATGGAAACTAAACACATCTGGCCTCCCTCTGGGATCAGTCTAAACCCATGGCACCTCCTGGACCTGACCACCTTGATACCTCTCACCTCTGCTAGACCTACAGCACCCTGCCAATGGCAACCCTTCCACTACCTTGTAATGTTAACCTCCCAACAGTGCCTTGCTGTCATGGCTGACACAAGGAGGCCAGCAAAGGGATGGAGGTCCTACAGCTGAGTTGCATCATAGGTTGTTCGTGAGGGTACCAGGCCCCAGCACATCCTGCTCTAACCAACCAACTGCTAGACTTTCTAGCTAAGCACTCAGGCAGACTGGGATACTCCCATTAAAATCTATGACACCTTCTAAAACCACTATAAAACCCAGTCACACCCACATACAACCTGTTTAGGTCCAATGTGTCAAACCATTATCACTTTCCTTCCTGTGACCAGCCTGAAGAGTAAATCATGTCTTAACAGGTGCAACAAAATAGAACATTCTGTCCCAAAGCTTCTGTCCATTGACAATTCTGTAGACAAGCTTGTGGAGGTCAAAATATATCTCAAGGTCAACCCCTTGTATTACAGATTATTTTTTAGGAAACTCAAATAGCATTCTGCAGTCATTTCAACAATGCAATTATATAAATTTGCATACCACGGGATCCCAATTTTACCTAAAAATTCACATTTTGTAACCATAGAAAAGTAAGGGAAGAAAGAATAGAAACAATATGTGAAGGAAGGGAAGTAACGAGGAAATAGTGGGACCATTGGAGTGACCAGTTTCTACTGTAGGTGCCAAATGAAAAATGTGATTGTGCAATCAACCAGGCAAGAGACAGACAAGTGGTAGAATAGGAGAGGACAAATACTGTACTCCAGAAATAATTCACATTCATTTTATTTTCATTATGTTCACAGTTTTGAAAAATCTGCAAAAAATGATGGATAGTAAAGTAAATGGAAAGTGATCACACACAGCATTAATCACACTTTTAAGGGAGACAGGAGTGAAGTCAAGGAGGTTTTTGGTGGATATGGTGGCTGTACCCAGTAACACCGCTGATCTCTGGCTGTGGAGCTTACAGTCTGTCTTACCCACACACCCTCACACACAGCATTAATCTTGTTTTTGAGGGAGACATGAGCGAAGCCACAGCGGCTTTTGGTGGATATGCTGGCTGCTCCCATTAACAGCACTGCTCTCTGGCTGTGGAGCATGCAGTCTGTTTTACCCACACACTCTCACACACAACATTAATCAGACTTTTGAGAGTGACCACCCTGCTCAGCTATCACAGCTATTTTGGACACCATTGCTGTTTTTGGTTCCCTTTCAAATGATAAATCAAGTATTTCTAAAACTGTAGTAATGCCCCTTAATTATGTTTTCTCCCATGCAGAGATTTTCCATCTCGGGTTGGTCTGGGCACCTATTAGTGTCCACTATGTGGGGACAGAGCTTTTGACTGAGGCTACCTCTTACGTTGTGGGGCAGGATTAACATTATCAAAATGAGCATTCTCCCTAGACAATTCTACCCACTGCAAATGTTACATGTGTATATCCTATTGTCCTGGTTTAAAATGGCATACTCTATCATATCTACTTTTATTTGGGCTGGCAAACCCCCTACATCAGGTATACAGCAAATTATCTACCCAAAAAAATCTTGGACACCTCCAACTCCCAGTGCCTTCCATCTAGCCATGCAGCATCATCTCCCGGGGTAGAGAAGGGCTCCCAGGCAGTGCCTCCCCCAGATGTTGGCCACCACACCACAGCAGCCTGTGCAGTACAGGACACCCACAGCCATCCCCCTAAGCAGCCTAACTAGCCATGCAGCACCTTCCCCAGGGTGTCAAGAAGGGTTCCTAGGCACTGCCCTCCCCCAAAAGTCAGCTGCTGCACCACAGCCACCTGTGCAGCACAGGACACCCCCAGCCAGCCCCCCAAGCAGCCTAGCTAGCCATGTGGCATTATCTCCTGGGGGTTGAGAAGGGCACCCAGGCAACACCCTCCCCCAGAAATCATCTGCCCCACTGCAACAGCCTGTGTAGTACAGGACACCCCCAGCTGGCTCCCCAAGCAGCCTAGATACTAATATCTGCCTGATTGTTTTTGGCACCAAGTTCAAATTTCACCCCTGCAACCATCTCATAGATACAGTCTGCCATTTTTATACTACTTGTCGATCCACACAAAAAATGGACAATTAATTCTAGCTGTGCATGAAGCTTAGTTTTAATCAATATCTGTGTGCAAGCAGGTTGCAGCTGCTAGGATCATATTAAGTAATTAACCACTTAAGCAGGACTTGTGCCATGCAAACTGCTCTCATAAAATGTAGTATGCTGAAATGAAATGTACTAGGCAGTGCAGGTAGGATGTTTAAAGCTTGCTTGGGATTGTATTATGAAAGGCAAGCTGGTAATTACTGAAGCACATGTGTATTAATGTTACTGTAGACCCCTATTAGTCCTAGAGTTGTGCACACAATGGAATCTGAGCTTACAGAAGCACACTAGGGGGTTATTTATTTATTTAAATGTTTCACTAGGAAGGCACACTGAGCAACAAGTCACTCACCTCCTGATGTGACCTGGGGGAAGGGGTACAATAGAAGTGAGACAATAAACATTCAGGTTACAAGATCAACATTAACATACAGTTGTAAGGCAGGTGTTACAAACAGAGTTAGAACATAGCATGAAGAAAGAGTGCACAATAATAAGTGCTGGGTTAATAACTAAACAAGTGTTTATGTGAAAGAAAAGGGGAAAAGGGGAGGGAGGGGTGAGGCGGGGGGGGAAGAGACGTGTCCCTGGAGACCCCCTCAGGATGCAAGGAACCCTGCAAAGGGACTGATGAGACCAGAGAGAAGGGTATAAGGCAGTGTCCAAGAGAGACCACTGTAGGATGGTGAGGGAAGGAAGTAGATCAGAGATACAAGCTCCTTGGTGGGGTAGGAGAGGGATCCATGGAGAGCATTCTGGGTCTTTTACATTCTGTGAGAGATCAAAGGAGGCCAGTAAGGGGAGCAATTGTGGATGGATGGCTAGAGATTTGGGGGTGGGTGTGTACAGGGTAAAATGAAGGTGAGGGTAGAGAGGTAGGGTTTGTCCAGGGCTCAGAGGAGAGAATTAGGGAGGGACATGGTAGGAGCAGCTAGGTGCAAGGTAATTATTGAGGGCAGAGCTGATGGAGAAGATGTAGGATGAGTGCTGGATTTGAGGTGGGACAGAATTCCAGATTTTTGGGAGGGGGTTAGAGTAACTAGATTGGTTGATTTGGGTGGATCTGTGGGGGACAACCAGGGTACAGGAGTTGGTTGATCTAAGGGAATGGGAAGGTGGGGGTTGTTAGAAAGGAGGAGGTAAGGTAGGAAGGGAGCTCACCCAACCAGTGCTTGGAGATGAATTTAACACAGTGGGAGAGTTGCCTATTTGTAAGAGAGGGGAAGGATAGGGCATGATAAAGACCACAGTGATAGGTGGGAGGGAGGGCATCCAGGGCAAAGCAGCAGAAGGAATTGAAGATGGTGTCCATTCTGGCCAGGGAGGACTTAGTGGCTGCACCATAGACTATGTCACAGTAGTTGAAAATAGGCAGTATCATCTTCTGAACAAGTTCACGCTTAGCTGTAGGCAGGATGCAACTACAGTTCCTGAACGTGGCACCAAGCTTGGGGCTCAGTTTTTTCTTGATGGTGTCAATATGTCCAGAGAAGTTTAGGTGTTGGTCCAACCAAACACCTAAGTACCTGAAGGAGGATGTGTCCTCAAGTAAAGTCCCATCAAGGCTGTGGAAATCGGGTAGGGAGGGAAGCCTAGAGAGTCTCTGCCTTGTGTCAAAGGTCATGGAGATAGTCTTCTTGGCATTGAAGAAAAGTTGATTGTTAGCAAACCAAAGGTGAACCTTGTCAAAGTCTTGCTGTAAGCTGGTTGTAACCTGATCAGGACAGGAGCCAGGTGCATACAGGACTGCATCATCGACATACACATGTGTAGCAGAGGATGGGGAGCAAACACGGGGAAGGTCATTTAAGAAGATGGAGAATAGAAGGGGCCCTAATACTGAGCCCTGGTACACTCCAGTGCTAATTGGGAGTGGTGGGGAAGTGGCGTTCAAAATCTTACCTGATTGGGTTCTGCCAATAAGGTAGGCTAGAACCAGATTGTGGCAGAGGGAGATAGGCCAACTGCCATGAGTGAGTTGAGGAGAAGGGAGTGAGAGATGGTGTCAAAAGCCTTGGCCAGGTCAACAAAAATGGCAAAGGTAATTTGTCCATTGTCCATCTTGGTTAGGATGGACTCTTTGAGCCATAGGAAAGAGGTGGTGATTGAGTGGTTTTTCCTGAAACCAGACTTGAAAGGGGTAAAAAAGGAGGTGTCAGATAGAAAAGAAGTGAGTTGGGAGAGGACAATGTGTTCTTGAAGCTTGGCAAGGGTAGGGAGGATAGAAATGAAATGATAGTTGCCAGGGGATAGAAGGTAGAAGGAGGACCACAGCATGTTTCCATAAAGAGGGGACCAAAGCAGTAGAGAATGAGAGATTTAAAATTATTGAGAGGGGGTAGGCAATGGCTGAAGAGAAGGAGAGGAGTTTTGGGTCAAGGCCATCAGGGGAGGCACCTTTAAAGGGGATGATGGTGAGGAGGGCACTTAGGATATTGTTCAGGGTTACAGTAGCAAAAGAGAAGTGAAGGTAGGAGGATAGTGGAGGGAGCACACCGGTAGAGGGTGGGGAGGTTGAAGGGTAGGGGGGGAGGGATTTCAGAAGCTCAGTGGTGCAGGAGGTATAGTAGGAGTTAAATTCCACAGCTACAGCTGGTGGGTCAGACACTAGTGAGCTATTTATTTTAAGTACCAGGGGCGATGGGCAAGATGAGGGGGTAAATAGGGTGTGGACCACCTTCCAGAACTTTGAAGGGGAATTTATATTGGTGATGAAGACATATTTGAAATATTCAGACTTGGCTAAACTTGTAGCCCTGGTGCAAGTGTTTCTGAGCATGCAGTAGTTTGTGAGGTTACTAGTATGCTGAGTAACTTTATGACACTTCCAGGCTCGATCTCTTGCCCTGAGGCAGGCCAGAAGTTCAGGAGTTATCCAAGGTAAGTGGTTACCTCTGACTCTGGTTTGTTTGATTGGGGCAAAGGCATTACAATTTATAAGAAAGACTTCTTTGAAGTAGACACGGGCCTTATTAACTGAGGGGAAGGAGGTTAGGGGGGACTAGTCAGAAGTGGCAAGGTTACTCAAGAGAGGTTCAAGGTCAAGAAACTTGAAAGAGCGTAGATGTATGGTTTTGAGCAGTGGTTTAGTTCTGTGGACTTTCCTAACTATGAATATTGGGTTATGGTCACTGAGAGCATCTGAGAGGATGCCAAAGGTGATGATGTGGTGGCGGTGGAAGGTAAGGGCCCAGTTGAGTAGGGAGTGTTGTTGTGTCTTGTGGTTTGGGTGGGTGGGTTCAGAGATCAGTTGGGAGAGGTTTAGGGCTCTGATTTCATTTTTAGTTTTGGTAGTTTTAGGTGACAACCAATTTATATTGAAGTCTTCTAGGATAAATAATTCCCTATAGAGAGCAAGGGAAGTGATGAAGATTAGGAAGTCTTGCGCAACCAAAGGATGGACATTTGGGTGGCAGTATAATCCAGCTATGAAGATTAGGAGAGTGAAGGAGATGGTCACATGGATAGCTAGGGTATCATGGGTCTCAGGATTGGAGGATGAGTAGATGATGGAATATTGGATGGCGGCTAGGACATAAATGGCCACACCACCACCCCTGCCAGCACGGTCTTGCCTTAGCAGCGAGTAACCAGGAATGGAGACTGAGTGATCAGGGATAGTGCTCTTTAGCCAAGTTTCTGAGATTATTCGAATGTCTGGTTTTAGAGTGCACACCATGGTCTGAATCTGATCTATTTTTTGCAACAAGCTGCGGGTGTTTAGATGTAGGATTTTTAAGCCCTTTGGGAGGGCTGAGAGAAGATAGTGGGGGGAGGTAGTAGAGGAGGAAGCACCAGAGGAGCAATGGGCAATAGGGCCTGGGTTGGGGTAGATATCCCCGGTGGAGAGCAAAAGGAGGTCAGGTATGAGAAAGTGGAGCTTAGGGGATTTTGAATGGGCTGGCGAGGAAGTTGGGCGTTTTGAGGAAAAGGGACTGGATGAGTGAAGAAGAAGAAGGTGGAGAACCTCCGTGAAAGCGGACACCATTATCAAAGCCACATGAGGAATAGTGGTAGAGTGAGACCATATTTCAAATGGTGGGGAGGGAGCGATAGAATGGATTCGAGTAGGGGATTGGAGATAGTAACTGATGAAACTGGGAGAAATTTTAGGAATAGGTGAGTAGAGAGTAAGTGGAGGTGGTAAAGAGAGGGTATTGAGCAGAACAAGGGGGAGAGATGAGAGTAGGGTATGCATTGTTCATTAAGGCAGAAGAATTAGTGAATAATTGATTAAGGAACAGGAACAATTTGTAAGCAGGGAGCGTAGAGTAGGGGGCTGGTCAGATGTAAGGGACTGTAGTTTAGGGTTAATTGAAAACAGATATCACATTGCTAAGCAAGCAGAAACAGGAGAGAGCTCAGAGGTGCAAGGGAACAACTTCTTAGGTGTTAGGCACAGAGAGATGAAATTTGGAACTGTACCTGTGCCCATGTTGTGACGAAGCTTCCACTGCATATACCCCTGAAGCTGACTCAGTCTCCCACCTTTTGTATTCCAGCTGGCCATGCAGCATCATCTCCCAGGGGTCAAGAAGGGCTCCCAGACACTGCCCTCCCCCAGAAGTCAGCTGCCACAGTGCAGCAGCCTGCAAAGCACAGGACTCCCCCAGATGGCCCACCAAGCAGCCTAGGTACTAATATCTGATTGGGGGGCTGTTCCTTGCATTTATTTACTCCACTCCTGCACCATCTTAATCATCCTTGCTGCCAATTGTTATCTGCCTTACCTGTTAACTATTTAATGTCATTACTCCTTACACTGATCACCTTTCCAACGTGTTGCACCCCCTCTGCAGACCCAAATTAGTCAGATTGATCTCAACATTGGTCTGTCCTTTCACTCCAGATCCTATTTCTGCATCTGCCACTTACAACTTCTACCAGTTGTGCTGTGTAGCAAGAGTGCAGGGCAACCCAGCCTATCCTGTAACATCTGTACTGTGTGTTTAGTACACAAACCTGATCACCCATAACATTTTGCCTAGCTTCACAATAGTCAACTACTGGTAAGTCCGCTACCAGCCCAGGGGGTTAACTCTCTCCAGCACCACTCATCCTTAGAGGCCGCTGCTGTAAGCACAACGTAACATTCTTACTTAAATCCCACCTTCCTGTCCTCTAACCCTATTTCAAACGGCTCTATCTTCTCATCCCAGTACATGTGCCCTATACATCCTCCTGCCTATCCTCATACTAGTGACATACATTGCTGATACTATACCAGTTATACCAGGAAATCATCAAACAACAAATGCCCCCTTCCTGGGAAATGTCTGCTTCATCAAGATCCTAGCCCAACCACATAGACCACCAGAGGAACAGAATATTCTTTATACTAAAATGGGATGTTTACTTACACGCCCTTCCATAAATGTTTATAGGGGTCCTCGTCGCTCACCCCATCTTTAATGAATGTCCTTAATCTCTCTAATCCTGTGGTTGTACCTGCTGCTGATCTCTGGTGACATTGAACCTAACCCTGGACCTGCCACGATCAATCACAGCCTTACTCCCCCCACCATGGCAAGCTGCCAAAGGACTCAAACGAACTCATGTAAACATAGGAAGCCTGCTTTGTAATATAACCAAACTTACAGCTTGGGTATCCCACTATCAACAAGACATTCTATGCATCTTGGAAACTTGGCTCAAGCCATCCATATCTGATAATCATTGCAATATAGTGGGGTACAACATGACAGACCACCCCAAGAGGGGAGGCAGCACCATGATCCATTACATATTCCACTTAAATTTCTCCTCCGCCACATCCCCTCAAATCCCTTCCACCACACTTGAACTGATTCATGGCATACTATTTCTGGACTCCTCAAAGAAACTTCATATTTTTTGTACATATCGTACCTGCCTCCTCTCCCCCCCCCCCATCTAGTGCCTATGGGATAAACTTGTTCATAGACACAGTCAGCCCCATTGTGCATAACTGTGACTTCATTAACACAGAAACATAGACTTTGATGGCAGATAAGGACCACTTGGCCCACCCAGTCTGCCCATTTCCCTACCTACTGGATAAGCTGCAGATTCTAGTTAACCAACAGCCTACTTCCTGCAACCCCCCACTATAATTGCCTTATGTCTGTCCCATGCATGTTTGAAAACCCCCACTGTTTTAGACCCAACGACCTCCTCAGGAAGGTGATTTCATGTATCCACCACTCTCTCCATGAAAAAAAATTTCCTCACATTACCCCTGAGCCGTCCCCCATCTATCTTTAAATTGTGCCCCCTTGTTCTTACACATCTCTTTTTCTGAAAGATGCTGCCCTCCTGGACTTTGTTGATTCCCCTGAGGTACTTGAAAGTTTCTATCATGTCCCCCTGTCCCTCCTTTCATCAAGAGTATACATATTATGCTCTCTAAGTCTCTCTTCATATGGTTTCTGCTGCAGACCCTGCACCATTTTAGTTGCCCTCCTCTGGACTGCTTCCATACTGTCTATGTCCTTGCATAGATGAGGTCTCCAAAACTGCAAACAGTACTCCAGATGGGGTCTCACCAACTGTCTGTATAGAGGGATAACCACTTCCGTTTTTTACTTGTAATGTCCCTTCCTATGCATCCCAGTATCCCCCTGGCTCTCCTTACTGACTTTTCACATTGCTTACACAACTTTAGGTCATCTGATATGACTACCCCCAGATCCCTTTCCATTTTTGTTGTTGTTAGTACCTCCCCTGCTATTGTGTACTCTTCTCCTGGGTTTTTGTTTCCCAGGTGCATTACTTTGCACTTTTTTGCATTGAGTCTAAGTTGCCATATGTCTGACCATTCCTCCAACCTTGCCAAGGCCCTTCTCATCTTTTCTACACCCTCTTGTGTATCAACTTTGTTACAGATCTTTGTGTCATCTGCAAAGAGGCATACCTTTCCCTCCAGACCCTCTGCAATGTCACCTATAAAGATGTTAAAGAGGACTGGACCCAGTACTGAGCCCTGTGGTACTCCACTAGTAACCCCTCTTTCTTCAGAATGTGTTCCATTCACTATTACCTTCTGTGTCCTGTTGCACAGCCAGTTTGCTACTCAGGCTACCACCCTGGGACCCAGTCCCAGGCTGGCTAACTTGATTATTAATCTTTTGTGCAGGACTGTGTTAAATGCCTTGCTAAAGTCTAGGTAGGCCATATCCGCAGCCCCTCCCTGGTCTATTACTTTGGTCACCCAATCAAAGAAATCAATTAGATTTGTCTGACATAACCTTCCTGCTGTAAATCCATGCTGCTTTGGGTCCTGTGCCCCACTGGCCTCTAGGTACTCAACAATTCTTTCTTTCAGAAGTGATTCCATCATTTTCCCTACCAATGAGGTCAAACTTACAGGTCTGTAGTTTCCTGCTTCTGCCTTGCTTCCACTTTTGTGAAGGGGAATCACATCTACCCTCCTCCAGTCCTCACACACCACCCCATCGTGCCATGATTTGTTATAAAGCGTGGTCAGTGGTGTCACTAGGTCCTCCCTTAGTTCTTTTAGGATTCTGGGGTGAATCTCATCAGGCCCCATTGCTTTGTCCGCCTTGAGTTTTAGGAGTTCTTTCAGGACTCTTTCTTCTGTGAATGGACTGGTGTCAGCCCACCTACCCAGAGTGCTTCTATTGTCTGGTTTAGGTAACTCCTCCTCATCTTCTTTTGTGAATACTGAGCAAAAGTATTCATTCAGTATCTCTGCCTTTTCACTGTCTCCCTCTGCCCACCTCCCCTCTCCTTTATTAATCTTCACTATCCCTCCCTTAACCTTTCTATGTTCCCTAATGTACCTATAAAAGGTTTTATCCTCCTTCTTAACTGAGTTGGCTATTTTTTCCTCGGTTTGGGCCTTTGCTATTCTGACTGCCTTCCCCACTTCTTTCTGCTTTAATTGATACAGTTTCCTGTCATGCTCCTTCTGTGATTTCTTATACTTTTTGAATGAAGCCTTTTTCTCCTTAACCTTCCCTGCCACCTCTTTTGAGAACCACAGTATTTTTTTACTCCGCTTCGTTTTCCTTATCTGTTTCACACAAAGGCTTGTTGCCTCCATGATGGCAGTTTTGCTTATTCTCCATTGTTCTTCCACCCCTCCTTTTTGGCCATCTGCTAGTGCATTCTTCAGGTATTCACCCATTTTGCCAAAGTCAGCCCTTCTTAAGTCCAGTATCCTTGTTTTTGTATGGCTTACCTCCATGGTTGTGCTCATTGTGAAGCACACTGTGCAGTGGTCGCTTGTTCCTAGATGTCTACTGACTTCTAAATTTGTGATCCTCTCTCCATTTGAGAGTACCAGGTCTAGTATTGCTCCTCCGAGTGGGTTCCAACACTAGCTGTCTAAGGCCTGCCCTGCAGGGCATCGAGAATGATCCTGCTCTTGGATGTGGCTGCAGTACATGTCATCCAGTTAACATCTGGCACATTCAGGTCCCCATCAACAGTATCTCCTTTTTCAGCCATTTTGAGAATGTCCTCTATCATTTTCTTGTCCATTTCCTCCCTTGAGATGGGGTCTGTATACAATCCTGTGCAGATGTGATGCCATTCCCTGTCTCAAAGGTGACCAAGTGCCTCTTGTCCTCCCCCTTTACTTTTTAGTTCTGTAGCTTTGATCCCTTCCCTTATGTAGAGAGCTACTCCACCTCCTCATTTACCTTCCCTGTCCCTTCTGTAGATTGTGTACCCTGGTATGTTGACATACTAGTCATGGTTTTCCGTGTACCATGTTTCCATGACTGCCACAGTATCCAATTGTTCATCTTCCATTAGGGCTACTAGCTCAGGAAGCTTGTTTCCCAGACTGTGGGCGTCGGTACTCATTGCCCTCCATTTAATGTTGGCTTTATCCTTTTTTCCCCCATCCCTGCTCTTATTGCCCTTGTCTATTTTTCCATTTACCCCTGTCCTGCCCTGTGCTGAGCTCTGTACCTCAGCATTTACCTTACTACCTGCCATGTTTTGTGTGGGGAGGCTTGACATTTCCTGCCTCTTATCAGCACCTCCCCCCTTGGCTAGTTTTAAAGCTTGCCAAAGAAACATTTACACCTGTCACTTAGGAGCTTGGTTCCCTTCATGGACAGATGCAGACCATCATGCCAGTATAGACCTTCATCTCTCCAGGTGTACCCCCAGTCCCCAATGAAGCCAAAGCTCTATGCTCTGAACCAGTTTTGCAACCGTTCATTAAACTGCATGGTGTGCAGTACCCTAGCTGCACTCCTGCCAATATTCTCTGTGGCTTTAATATCAATTGGTCCTGTCACTCAAAAACTGAAATTGAGTGTCTGTTAAACAAATTGCTACCCAAATCATCTCCCAACCTACCAGCCCTGCAAGACACAGAATCCCCACTTCTCAACTCATCAAGTGACATGGCGCAGGACCTAGAAGGCAGAATTTCACTGTTCGCTGATGACACAAAGCTCTGTAACAGAGTAGACACACCAGAGGGTGTAGACAGAATGAGAAGGGACCTGCAGAAACTTGAAGAATGGTCAGGGGTTTGGCAGTTGAAATTCAATGCAAAGAAGTGCAAGATAATGCATATGGGGCACAAAAACCCTGGCACAATATATCAGTTGGGGGTGAGGATATAGCATGCACCAAGCAGGAAAGGGATTTTGGGTTATCATCTCAGATGACCTCAAGGTAGGGAAACAGTGTGACAAGGCAGCAGGTAAAGCAAATAGGATGCTGGGATGTATAGGCAGGGGCATCACCAGCATGAAAATGGAGGTCATAATTCCGCTATACAAGACACTAGTGAGGCCCCACCTGGAGTACAGTGTACGGTTCTGGAGACCATACCTACGGAAGAACATAGACAGGGTAGAGAAGGTTCAGAGGAGGGCAACAAAGATGGTGCATGGATTGCATCACAAGTCCTATGAAGACAGGTTGAAGGAACTGAACATGTACTCCTGGAGGAGAGAGAGAGAGAGAGGGGATATGATAGAGACATACAAGTATCTTACAGGGAGGAACAGGGTGCAGGAAAACACTATTTTTAAGTGAAAAAGATGTTCCAGGACTAGAAGGCATGGGATGAAGTTGGAGGGAGGAAGATTCAGAGGAAACATAAGAAACAATTTCTTCACAGAATGGGTGGTGGACAATTGGAACACCCTGCCAGAGGAAGTGGTGGGGGCTGAAACAATCACAGGATTTAAGAATGCATGGGATAGACATAAAGGAATTCTGGAGGTCAGGGGTAAGGGGCAACAGACTTCTAGGAAAACAAACTGAACTTACAAGCTCAAATGGGCAGACTGGGTGGGCCATAGGCCCTTATCTGCCGACACTGTCTATGTAACTCCCACCCCCACCCTTCTCCCCACCACTGGGGAACCCCTCATACCATTGTTATCCATGGTCCAGCACCCCTGATTGTACCTCCACTTCATGGACAGCAACATATATGTAGATACAGGCAGCTTAGCTTCAATGCTAAGAAGTGCAAGGTAATGCACCTGGGAAACAAAAACCCAGGGGAAGAGTACGCAATGGGGGGTGAGATACTAACAACAACAAAAATGGAAAGGGACCTGGGGGTAGTCATATCAGGTGATTTAAAGGTGGGCAAGCAATGTGAGAGGGCAGTAAGGAGGGCTCAGGGGATACTGGGATGCATAGGGAGAGGCATCACCAGTAGAAAACAGGAAGTTGTTATCCCTCTGTACAGACAGCTGGTCAGACCCCATCTGGAGCACTGTGTGCAGTTCTGGAGACCCAATCTCCGCAAGGACATAGACAGAATGGAAGCTGTTCAGAAGAGGGCAACTAAAATGGTGCAGGGTCTGCACCAGAAGACATATGAAGAGAGACTAAAGGAGCTTAATATGTATACCCTTGAGGAAAGGAGGGAGAGGGGGACATGATAGAAACTTTCAAGTACCTCAAGGGAATCAACAAAGTCCAAGAGGGTAGCATCTTTCAAAACAAAAAGGTGTGCAAGAACAAGGGGGTACAATTTGAAGATAGAGGGGGATGGCTCAGAGGTAATGTAAGGACATTTTTTTTCACAGAGGGGGTTGTGGATGCATGGAACGGCCTTCCAGAGGAGGTTGTGGAGTCAAAAACAGTGGTTGAATTCAAGCATGCATGGGACAGTCATAAGGCAATTCTAGGGGGTTGGGGTAGAAAGAAGCAGGCTGCTGGTTAACTAAGATCTGCCACTTATCCATTAGGTAGGGAAATGGGCAGACTGGGTGGGCCAAGCGGTCCTTATCTGCTGTCAAATTCTATGTTTCTATGTTTCTATGTTACATGTACTAACCTTAGGGTGAAGACACTTACCATATAAGCATAAGTGTCAGGATTTGTGTTCTACTGTATTTTACTAATGCATATTATGCTTCACTATGTTTTATTAATGTATTAGCTATAAGAGATGTTGTTCACTCTATTTTTGCTCTATTCATATAAGTAAGGCAGCAGTGCCATCTTTTGTGCTTGTGCATCACTGTAATTGCAAGTGACCTTAGGACTTATAGAGATCCCATTGTTTGTGCTATCTATGCAAGCTGAGCAACTTCTCATGTTAAAGACAGTTACTCAGGCCACCTGTTTTTTGCCAATTATATACTTTTTATGTATCTTCTTCAGTAGTTTCCATAGTGATTATCAGGGTATAAGACCCTGTGTGGCACGAAGCTTCTCTGAGAATAGACCAGTGACTGCATTACTTAAGTAAGGAAAACTGATAATTCTCCCAGTGATCACACTGTTAGGGTAGTAAGCCTGTATTACTGATCTGTAATAAATCTCATTTATTACATAAGTACTACTTGTCTGTTGTCTCTTCCTTCTGTGCCATTCCAACAAGATTCTGAGAGAGTGATTTATCACTTCAGTTACAAATTGATGACCGTGTGCAGGTTAGAAGGTACGAAGAAGGATTCACATTCAATTTATTTTGAATGAAGAGTAGTGTAGTGTGATTTTCACCTACTTGGACCTACTTGTGCTTACAGTGGTAACGGCTGTGGAGGACCCACACCGTCTTGGTCTCAGGCATGGCAGATCCACACACCGGACCCCCTTACACTCCCTCTGTGAGTGACAGTATACCACCTTGGCATCACCGTTCACCTACCGGAGACTGGAAAGCAGTTGATGATGGTGCAGAGGCATTTTGCCAGTTTTCCAACTGCTTATTTGTCTGTATACCCTTTCTTTGTTCTGTCTGATGTGCACAGAACTGAGACTTGATGTCTCAAACTACCTCACATCCCATGGTGGATGGACAGATTTCATGCTGGATGCAAAATCTGCAGAAAAAACACTGCTGCTAATATCTGACCAATACTTAGAGTCCAAACAAACAGCCAAGAAATGCAACCTTAAAGGTCTTTTGGTTGTGGCTCTACATGCCACTGTAGAGAGTCTCACAGCGAGATTTGCCTCCCCTTGAACTGTAAAATGCATCTCTAAATAAAAAGATAGGCATGCAGGCATCACAGTTACAGAAAAAGGAACAGAAACTAGCAGAGGAGACACAGTCACTCCATGATGCCAGTAATAGACTGTTGCACTGTCCTGCTCAAGACACTGAGCGAGAAATTTGCATGTTGAGAGATGATGTGAAAGGTTGAAATGTGATAAGAAACAGTTAGCATATTTGAATGAAATTTTGAGCAATACAAATGAAGGTTTGAGAGAGGAGAATGCTGAGTTGAAAGAGGATTACAAGTGTGCGAGTTGTGAGTTGGATGAAGAACTTAGGGAAAACATCAAATTGGGCACCTCATATAGAGAGCTGCAGTGTGAGGTTCAGAGAGGTATTGAGCAGGGCATGTCAAAGGTCTGTCACAAGAAATGTAGACAAAGATGGCAAAGTTGCTCCAGCAATGGGAGGTTCTTGCCGGCCATGTTAAGGCCATGAATGGATTTCAGTATACTTCCATTGAGATTGTGTCATCCAGCGATAATGACTCTGACTTTGATGATGACGCATGCCACGTCACATGCAAGTCCAATTCCTGTGGTGTAGCAACTTCCACCGGCCATCAGCAGGATGGTACTGATGGCACGTACACTGTATCGCCACGTCTACATAGACATGGTGGGTGCCATGTACAATGCCAAGCTGGTGGCCCCCATGACACTGGCTTAAGGCCTGTATTTCACAGTGCACCTCCAATAGCTCCTCTCACCAGAGGAGATGAGTCAGAGATACGCAGCATGATTGCTGATGTGATTAGTAGAAATTACCATCCTGGAGGACCAAAAAAGAGCAATCCAGGACCAAACTGACAAAATGCTCAAAGATTCTGTCAACCAGGATCATGTATACAAGGCAGTCCCTGATGCGGCAGTGGAAGCTGCTCTTCATGGAGCCATGGAACGTATTGAATTGAATGTGACTACGCACAGCTCCAACCCCCTACAAGTCACTCACTCTGTTCAGCAAATTGCACAGAGCATCCATCGGACAGATGGGTCCAACTGACAATCTCAGTTGTCACTTGAAGGAAGTGCGCTCTCTTTGTGAAAAGCTCTCTGTCCAACCCAAATGCCTGGTTCAAGTCTTGTGACAGACAATCGAACCTACCGTCTGTATCAAACTCCCAGAGACGGTATGCAACTCCAACACCCTTGTCTTTGATGACATTTCTATGGCCCTTATATCCACCAGCTCCCCAGGTGTCGTAGGAGCTAGCTTGGCCTACAAGGTTAAGCAGGCCAAAAAAGAAAACCCCGCGGCCTACCATCAACAGTTATGCCTCACATACAATACTGGTACAGGTCTAGCAGGTGAACTTGAAGACTGAGACCAAATCTAGTACAATGATTTGTACATCTGGACTATGACTCTGGCCCTACGGGAAAAGGTTGAGCTTAATGTTTACCCGAGTACCGATAAGTTTGTGGCTATTCTTACCAAGACAGAGCATGCCTATCAGGTCTACCTCCATACACTTGCTTCCAGCAAATCCAACAAGGTGGTTGCAGCACAGGTGGCTGCAGTACAGCTCACCCCTGATACCCCTGCCCACTATACTGTAGAGGGAAACAACCAAACGAATGATGCCCCTTCTGACGACAAGCAGTCGCACAAGGGGGGGACCAGAACTATAGATACAACAGGAACAGAGACAGAGGCAATTGGAAAAATCCAAATGACCAACAGTATACCCAGAATTGCAATGGTTCTAGCTATCATTAGATCAAGGACAAAAATGAGACCATCCCTAAGCTGTTGGAGGAGATCCATTCACATATCAGGACTGTGTAGTACAGTATGGTCTACACGCCCATTGTCCCACGCTGTGGACCAATGGGTGTACAGCCGTACTGTACACTGTCAGTCAGCGGGCAGCTGGGTGGCTTGCAGGTGGGGTGCTGCCACCCGCCGCTGACCAGGGGAGCAGGGTGGTGGGAACAAGTGGGCGGGTTGGGAGGGGGTATGGGTACTGCTGAACTGCCAGGAAGTGTATTTAATATTACAGCCCATGATTGGGCAGGAGGATGGGTCCACTGGTCCACCAGGGAGGTTAATTACTGTTACAGCCTGTGATCAGGCATGGAGATAGGTCCACTGGACCACCAGTGAGGTTCTTTACTATTACAGCCCAAGATTGGGCATGGGGGGTGCTATGCCAGCAGACGGTGCTGCCAGAGCTCGGGTGGCCACCCACAGCTGGCAGCTACCATGTTGCACCCCGCGTTATGACAGCTCACCTGTGGGTGGCCAGCTGTTGCTCTATTATTTTATGGCGTAACTGTGTGCGATGCATGTAGGGGTTGCACCTGCATATTCTCAGCACATCCTGGGCTGAATAACGGAATGTGCAGAATATGCATGGGCACGCCCCCCCTTACCTGTGCCGCATATATTACTGATGCACCCAGGTGCATGGGGATTTGTGCTGCACATATTCCTCCATTGAATATCACACTGGGGCACATCAGTGGGTTCCGCATGGTGCAACTCTGTTGCGCCATGCGGAACCCGTTTGAATATCTCACCCGTTATGTTTAATTAAATAGGTGGAAGGAGTATCACAGAAGTATGGATCTGTGAGCACTACTACATTTACTGGGCTGAAAGGAGAGCAGAAAAGAAAGCTCAGAGAAAACAGCTCTACCAAGATGTCAGGCAATGTAGGCTGATATGGTGTGGAATACAAGGGATAAGATGGGCGCAACTGCTTCCAACACTGAGAGAGATGAAAGAGAGGTGATCCAACCCAGATTTAATTATTATATACCTTGTGGGTAATGATATCAGGGGGAAGTCATGGGTGGATACTTATTTGTGAGTCAAACAGGACCTTGAGAGAATAAAGCAATGGTGGCCCGGGGTGAGCATGGCGTGGTCAGACATGATACCAAGAAGGGTGTGTAAACACGATTTCAGCCACGTGGCAGTGGACAGGGCCAGAAGAAAGATGAATAGGAGGGTTGGGACATTGATAAGGATCATGGGAGGTCATGTGATATGGAGGGGGTGGAAAAATGGGTAGAGGATTTTTATAGATCAGATGGGGTGCATTTGTTGGACCTAGCAATAGATATGTTCAGTACAGAGATGATGGGTTTTACTGAGGCCTGGAGGAGACAAGAAGGAAAATGAAGGGGGGGAAGGAAGCAAGAGAGGAAGGCCAGTCATCCAATGCAAGCTGGAGACAGGCTATGGGGAAAAAGGGGGAGAGGAAGGAGGGGAAGGGGGAATGATAAAGGAATATGAGGATAAAAAGAAGCAACAGAAGGAGAGCAAAGTGGTCTCGGTTTTCACTGTTACCTACAAGAGAAGAAGAAAAGAAGTCACCCAGACTTTCACCTGGGGAGGCAAGAAGAAGAGAAAGAAAAAGGATGGATTGATAGATATTGCTATGCATTTCAATGAAAATAAGGGTTTTTGTAAAGAAAATAAATAATGATTAATGGTGATGGAATTTGTAAATAAGAGATGTGAAATAGAATAAATTGATTGCCAATCTGAGCACAACAACATGCAAGTGGTCTATCTGGTTCTTTTTTTTTGGGGGGTGGGATCCAGGACAATGAGTTTGCCTTTAAGGGCAGACCAAGTTGTCCTGGTGGGTATCCTTCCTTATGCAGAATGTTGGATTTTGCTCCAGATAGAAGGGGAGAATGGGGAGGGGAACAGTGAGGTCATAGAACAGGAGATATACTTTCAGAGGGAGGGAGAGGAACTAATAAGGGAGCAGGAAGGGGATAGGTGAGGGTATAGGTAGGAGGTCTAAAAGTATGGGGAATATAAGGAGCAGCACAGAGGAATACAACCTCTTTTGCTGAAAATTTTGTTGCCTCCCACCCACCAGTCAGAAAGGAATATGGGGAGCGGAGTTTGGGAGGTGTAGGTTCGGACTGCCAGAGGTGGATGGCAGGGGGGGAAGGGAGGAAGGAGGAGATGGGGGAATGATAAGGGAATATGAGGTTAAAAAGAAGTAACAGAAGGAGAGAAAAGCAGTCTTTGTTTTCAACGTTACCTACAAGAGAAGAAGAGAAGAAGAAGTCACCAAGGTTTTCACCTGGGGAGGCGAGAAGAAGAGGAAGAAAAAGGATGAATTGATAGATATTGATATGTATTTCAATGAAAACAAGGGTTTTTGTAAAGACAATAAATAATGATGAATGGTGATGGAATTTGTAAATAAGAGATGTGAAATAGAATAAATTGATTGCCAGTCTGAGCACAACAGTACGCAAGTGGTCTATCTGGTTCTTTGGGGGGGAGGGAATCCAGGACAAATGGCTGTAGTGCCAGGTACCACCTTGTGATTCTGGGATTTTTATCCTTCATTTGATTAGGCCAACAGAGAGGACTTTGATATTTTATAAGTACAAAGTCAGCTCCTGGCAGACAAAACTTAAGGGACTCCATTGCCCATTTTGCAGCAAGGCATTCTTTTTCAATGGTGGGGTACTTTTACTTTCTGTTGTTCAGTTTCTTACTGATATACAGAATAGAATGTTCCTCCCCATCTATATGACTCAGGACTGCACCTAGGCCTACCTCTGATGCATATGTAACATAAATAGTTTTTCAAATTCTGGACTTCTTAAAACAGGGGCTGAACATAATGCAGACTTGATGGTCCTAAAAGCCTCATCAAACTCTGGGGATCATTTCAGATTATTTGGGTACAATTTTTTCATGAGTTCAGTGTAGGGAGTAGTTAATTGGGCAAAGCTGGGAACAAATCCCTGGTAGTAACCAGCCAGACTTAAACATGACCTGACATGTTTCTTTATTTTAGAGACAGGACTGTTAGCTAGAGCTTCTGTCTTGGAAATCTCTGGATTTACTTCTCCATTTCGTAAACTATAACCCAAATATCTGGTTTCCTGAATGCCTAGTGTGCACTTGGTACTGTAGGATTAATAATCAGACCTACATTTTCATAGAATGGATAATGACTTGTAGGTGTTCCAGGTGGCTTTTTCAGTATGAACTATACACCATGACATCATCCAGGTAAGCAACACAATAACCAGTGTGAGGGACTAGAATTACATCCATGTACCACTAGAATGTAGCAGATGCACCATGTAAACCAAATAGCATGGTGGGGAACTGATGGAATCCAGCTGGAGTGGAAAATGCAGTTTTATCTCCAGATTCTTTAGCTAGGGGAATTTGCCAGTAACCATTGGTGAGACATGGGGTACTAATGTACTTGGCACTTCCCAATCTGCCCATTAAGTCATTTATATATCCTGGGCATAGGAGAGCTGTCAAATACAGACACGTGATCAAGTTTCCTAAATCAAGGCAGATTCTTACACCCCTTCTTTTTTATTCACAGTCACCATTGGTGATGACCAAGCACTTCATAATTCTTCAATGATATCCAACTCTTTCATTTTTTGTATTTCCTTAACCATGTCTGCTATTAACAGTTCTAGTGTTCTGTATGTCTTTTGTCTGATAGGATGAGTTTCTCTGTCACTATTATGGCTCAACCCCTTTTGTTCAGCCTGGCAGAGTGATAAAAGTACTTTCAAATATCTTTACCAAATTATGAACTTCTGTGATTTGTTAGGTGGGTAAGGAAACATTCACCCTTATTGCATCAGCAGTTACAGTTTGCCCCAGTCTGTCATAAGCTACACCAACATCTTATTTTGCAGTTTCTGGTAATACTAACAAAGCGTTTGGTGTTTTTTCAACCCATTTCTTCATGAGGTTAGCATGGTATATCTCGGTAGGATTTTTCCTATCAGGGGTCTCAGTCTAATAGTTAACTGTGCCAGTATGACTAACCACTTTGTAAGGCCCTTGCCACTTCATTAACATTTTGTTTTCTGTAGTGGGTTAACAGTAACAAAACCCTTTCACCTGACTTACATTTTTTTCTTTTACCCTATGGTCTTAACACACTTTCTGCTGTTTGTGGGCTTCTTCCTGATTGCTGTGGGCAATTTCAACATACTTTGCCAGTTTTTTTTTCTCAGTACACACAAATAAGATGTAATAAATTCTTTCTGAGTGAGGTTATCTTCTCATGTTTCTTTTATTACATCTAGTGGTCCTCTAGGTTGTCAACCATACATCATTTAAAAGAGTGAAAAACTGTTGTTGCTTGTGGCTCTTTTCTGTTAGCAAAAACAGGTAAGGTAAGAATTGATCCCAGCCTTTCCTTTCACCTTTCACAAACCTTTTTAATAAGCATTTTAGGGTTTGACTAAAATGCTCAATGAGACTGTTTGTCTGAAGGTAATGAGCGAAGATTCATATGTCAGTGATACATAGTAGTTGGTACAACTCTCTTAGCAATGTGACACCAAAATGATCACCCATGATCAGTAATAATCTCTTTAGGTGTGACTACTCTGCTGAAAATATTGGTAAGCTCTGCTGCCATTTCTGGGGCCATAACAGCAGGTATTAGAATTGCCTCTGGGTTTCAAGTGCCATAGTCAAATACTACCAAAATAAATTGATTATCCTATTTGCTTTTGTCTGAGAGGGTTCCATGTGGTAATGGCAATCGCAGAAAGACGATCGCCAATAGGGGCGTGTATATCACCGAAAAACAATTTTGGAGATGTACACTCACAGCACACAGCAAAAGGGTGCCAGAGACTTGGATTTTTTTAATGTGGGGGGCTGCGTACCCCTTACCCCCCGCAGGGGCTTTGACCCCCCGCACATGCTACTAAAGGATTCTCAGTTCCAGGGGGGTGCATGTCGGGGGGGTGAAAAAGAGGAAAAAATTAAATTCCTGGATCAGTGCAAAAAACAAATGCATGCCCAGAACCAAACCCTCCCAACCCTAGCCTGTCACTAACCTACCATGCCACATGCCCAGCTCAGCAGCCCACCATTGCACTATGCCTCACAAACTCTCCCTCCCCTTCCACCCATTGCAAGGCTTGTTCCCTCCCCCTTGCATGCATGTACATATAGTGACATCCTGTTGTTATATTCGCAACCCCCCTCCATCCGGTCACCCTCCCTGCCCGGTAGCCCTGTGCACAGGCACTGTGATTGAGTTGCCCTTTTTGAAAGTGCTCAATCGTGGCCACCATAATCACAGGCTACCTCTAAGAGGCCAGCCACATCCATTGCAATTCTTTCAAAAGGCACAGCTATCAAGGGTTGGGGCACCAGGGGCACCTTGCCTCTTTTAGTCACTGGGGCTACTTTCTGACATTCAGCACAAGAACTGCAATAGGTAGCAACTTCCTCATGAATCCCAGGCCAGTAAAATCTTTACATCAATTGGACAAGGATGTGGTCCCTCCCTGAGTGACCAGCCACAGGACTATTATGTGCTATCTGTAACAACTCAGTTCTATACTTCTTTTGTATGACCAATTGTTCTATCTGTTCCTGTGTCTGAGGATAAACCCAAGCTTTGTATAGTAGCCCATTACATTTTTTAAACATTGGTTCACCTTATTTTCTGTTTCACCCCAGCTGCTTAATGTAGCCTTGGATGAAAAACTTAGTTTATTCAGAAACAAAAACATAATCAGTTACCAGTTTAGTTTCAGCATTTTCATATATCAACCCCTTATGTCCATTAGTCTTTTGTTGCCACTGTTTTTTTTTTTCAGGTGTCTTCTTACTATCCTGCACTTCCAGATCTTGGAGATGGGCTCAAACATGTTCAAATAAAAGTCAACAAAAGGAAAAAAGTTCCCAACATCACAAATTTTCTTTGCATGTGCTCTTGTTATCACAGCTGAGGAGACAGTGGGGTTTACACCTCTGTTATTAACTTAGAAAATCCTGGAAAGCCATTTCTAATAATCACTGGTACAAGTAACTTTGGTACTACCACCCACCCTTCATTTGGTGTGACACCTCATTAATGTTCAGAGTCACATGGGTGGTGTGATCCCCTTTCATTTGGTGTGACAACTCATTAATGTTCAGAATCACTTGAGTGGTATGATAGTATTAAGTGTCCACATGAATGCAGATGACCACAATATCTGGTCTTTTTGCACAGACTTTTCCCAGAACTTCATCATGCACCAGGGTCTGTCAGTTCCTTGAATCTAAACGTCCTTCACAGCCTTACTTCCTACTGTACCTTGACATCTGTTAAATACTTGCCCCAATTTGCTAAGGCCAAATTTGCTCCAGTTTTACCCTTCTTATTTTAATGGCAGTTTCTTGCAATAGGACCTGGTTTAGTACAGCTATAGAAAATACATTCTGTTGGTGCAGATTTGTTGCCCTCATCAAAGTTCTTATCTGATCTGGAGTCATCAGGAAAAAGAGATTCTTACCATTCCTTGGTTGTTACTTCACTGGTGCTGTGTCTGTCTGGTCATCTAATAGTCCTCAGACAAAGAAATGGCCTCCCCACTTTTGGGTCAGTGTTCTTTTACCCAAAGCTGCATGTCTGTAGGAAGGATGTTGATAAATTGCTCCATTGCAAATATGTTGATGATCTGTGGGACTGTTTTTTCCTCTGGTTGGAGCTATTTAATGAGGAGTTCTCTGATTCTGGTGAAGGCACCTTAAGCACTGTCAACTGAGCAGTACTTCAGGGACAGGGATCTCTGCCTGTTGGTCTCTTCTGAGATGTCATATCTTTTAAGGATTTCCCTTTTCAGAAGGTCATAGTTTTTCTGACTGTGCAGAGCTCCAAGTTGGGCTTTACTTGTCAGATAGGTACCAACCTGACTGCCCATTGCTGTTTTGGCCATTTGCAGGCTTCAGTGACCCTTTCAAAAGTTGTTAGGTGTACAGTACTTCCATATCATCCAAGGGACATAATTCATAATTTATTTTGTTCGACCAGAGGCCATTACAATTCCATATCAGGCATTACAAACAGCATGAGAATATAAATAACATACAGCAATAAAACAGCAAAGCGTTACAAGACTTAAACAAGAAAAAAATAAATTAATAAGTAGAAGCAATTATGGTTCTGTGCCTAAGAACAGCTTTCGTAAAATTAATCAACATTTTGACATCCTTTACAATAATGGAATTCAATAATATTGCCAAATTGTCTTGTGAGGGCTGACTTGTATGGCCTTATAAAAACATCCAAATATGTCATTCTCCATTAAGAATAAAGAGGATGATTGAAAAGTATATGAAATATGTCTTCATCTTGACCATTGTTATACAAATATTTAGCAACCAGTCTGTTATGTTGTTTGTATCTAATTTCCAACTTTTTCAAAGGAATCATATCAAATCTGCACAAAGTTAGAATTTTATGGTCTTTGGCATCGAGGAAAAGTGTTAAATATAATACACACCACTAAAATATTTAAACTTGAGAAACCAATGTTCTGTTTTTAAGTTAGCAAGGTTAGTTCTATTTAAATGTTCAATTTCCATTAGTCTAGTTTTCATTAGATTTTTATAAGTATGGGAGATTGTTATCCCCTTGAGAGAATCTTGCCAGAGATGTCACATATTCATTTTAAGGCTTCCTGTAAATTTTACAGCCATAATGATCCTTTCTGTGTTTGTGTCCAGCACTATTTCTCTTCTAGACATAATTTGAGCCAGGGATTACTAGAACTGTTTAGAATATGCAGCCAGTAGCACAACATTTTCAATTTTGCTAAATACTTTAATAGAACCCGACCAAGTTCATCCCTAACCAGCTGTTCAAGACAAGACTTACCAATTCTAAGGATATTACAATAAAACAGAGAAAACTGGACTTCAGAGGAAGACGACAAAGAGTATCCCCCCACCTCTAATCCATATAGCAGAATTGGATTACTCTTAGACTCAGCTGTCCTCAATGCTGGGGTAACAGTCATACCACCAAATACTGTAGATGATTAAACTTTTTAATGGCCTGAAGGCTTTAGGCTCAATTCATAAAAGTCAGCACAAGCAGCAAAAACAGCAACTTGCACCAATTGCTGGTGTACCAGGGACCCTGCACCCAATCCTCTATCGGTTACGATCCTAGCAGCAAAGTCACGCAGCTTGTGGCAACTGTGGCCATGTGCCAAAGAGATGCTACATCTGGATGGTGTGCCACAAGCTGTGGAGCAGCTGTGCACTACCCTAGGATGTCCCTGGTGGCTAGCAGATCCCTCCAGCCCTGATTCCCATCATAATAAAAATAAATATGTCCCTGGTGGTCCAGCAGACATCCCCCTGAGCCTTGATCCCCTTCTTCTTATTAAAATTAAATATGTCCCTTGTGGTTCAGTGGGCCCCCCAGCCTAGTCCCTTTCTTCTTATTAAAATTAAATATGTCCCTGGTGGTCTAGTGGACCCCCACCAGTCCTGATACCCATCATAATAATTATAATATATACATCCCTGGTGGTCTAGCAGACCCCCCTCCCTATTACCCAAAGTGACCATATAATATAAATAAATATTTCCATGGTGGTCTAGTAGATCCCCACTCCCCATCCTGGCAGGCAGTGCCCAACCACCCCACTCCCCCTGTTCCATCCCCAAGCCCATGACTGGCATAGCCCTCTGCTCTCTACCACACTGGGTCATGGACTGAACTGCCAAGGAGTGTGTACTGTATACAGTATGTGCTCATTGATCAACAAAATGACTGCATACTGTATACAGTACATGCTCCTTGACAGCTCAATCAAAGCTGGCCATGGTGGAGAGTGGAGGGCTGTGCTGGTCTCATGCTCAGGGATGGGATGGGGAAGTGGGATAGTAGTAGTAGTAATAGATTTTATTTATTTAAGGTGCCCTTCCCCAAAGGCTCAGGGCACACTTACAGCAAAAAAAATCATAAAACATCATAAAAACCAGATAATGCATCTAAACATCATTAAAATTATAAATATAATAATTATTCCCATCTATGATTATGTTCCCTATATTCTTAGACAGAAACAGCAGTTAGGCTCTATTTACTCTGTTAACCCCAAAGGCTTGTTGAAATAAGAATGTTTTCAGTCCTCTTTTAAAAATCTCAACAGAAGGGGGGTCCCACAGGTACCCAGGTAATGAGTTCCAGAGGACTGGTGCCACCACCTCAAAAGACTCATCTCCTGATGATTTCAATGTCACCCTGGGCACCTCCAGGAGGCCCCCCACTTGGACCAGAGAGAGAGAGACTGGGGCTGTAGGGATGCAGCAGCTCTGCCAGGTAACACAGATCCATCCTGTGTAGAGCCTTATAGGTCAGAAGACCTATTTTAAAGGAGATGTGCCAGTGCACCAGCATTCAGTACAGTTTGTGCAGCACTAGCGAACTATGACATGATCTCAGAAGACCTGTGAATAGCTGAGCCACCGCATTCTGCAGAAGCTGCAGGCACTGGAGCACACCCCTCTTGACACTGAAGTGGAGCCCATTACAGTAGTAGCCTCAAGGTGACAAATGCATGTTTCCATGTGGCCACATCTTCAGAAGGGATAAGAGATTTTATCCAGGCAACATTCTGGAGATGGTAAAATCCATTCCAGACAACCGCTGACACCTGGGCATCCAGTGTCAGCTCATTGTCCTGAATGGAACAGTCCCAAATACTCCCCAGAGAACTCCATTACCTCCCCTTCCACCCAGTTGCACCACCAACACTTCAATCTTTTCAGGGTTGAGACCCAGCAAATCAACAACATCCAAGACAGGATCTGGGCCAAGCACTTGTTCAGCACATTAACTGCATCTGTTCTTACCGGTATGAAAGACAGGTAGAGCTGGGTATCATCAACATAGCAATAAAACCCATGCTCATACTGCCTGATGACCAAACCCAGGGGCAGCATATACACTGTGATTAACATGGAAGAAAGAACAGAACCTGGGGGTACTCCACAGAACAGGACCACTGGGTCTGAGGAATAATTCCCCGATACCACCCTCTGGGTCCTGCTCTGGAGGAAGGACTTAAACCAGCTGATGACCTTGTCAGTGAGTCCTGTTGCCCTAGAGGCCAGCTCTGGAGACACATAAATCAGATTCTTTTATGTTTACAGTGTAAGCCAAAGAGTACACACCAAACAAGCAGTAGACATAATGAAAAGAAGATTTATTACAATACTCACACCAAAACATGTGACAGAAAAAATCACAAGGGAGGTGATTTCTTACCAGTCCTATAGGAAAGTACAAGTCTCTGAGGAGAAACTGGCTTACAGAAGGTTATATAGTCACGATAAGAACATGGCAACATAGATAACAACATAGTTACAGATATAAGGAACATAATGCATTGGTTTATAGAATGTAAACAAGGTGTCTCCTTGGGTAATGACTTAGGTACCAGAATGACTAATGAGTATAATGTGAGACAAAGGATTCATCTCTGTCAGCATGAAACAAAGACAAAGAGAAGTTCTGAATACTCAGAAATACATGTGACATGCTAACCTAAGTATAAGACATATACTACACATGATTACATGAGAATATAAGTATATAAGGATATACAGTAATCAGTGACTATCCATAATAGTCATCTTATCAGTGATTAGGTGGATTATATATAGAATATATATATATATATATATATATATATACCCCTGCAAATGGGGTTCCAAAAGACTTCAGGAGCTTGCTTGAATGCTCCAAGCCTGAATGGTGTTTGGCATTTAAGCCATTTATCAGTGAGTGTTTTAGAACCTCTGGTACTGTCTCTTTAAGAGCTGTCTGCTTGCAGACATAATTAATTTGTATGGGGACTGTGTGTTTCTTTGATTGAGTACCACTCAAGCTACTGCCAATTCACTCCATTTTGCAGTCACTAGGAGTGCAAAGGAACCTATCTGAAAGATGTAACTGTTTGCCAGAAATTATTTAGAGTAATAATGAAAGTACAGTTTGTCTAACCTGCTTTCTTTGCAGTCAGAACTGTGTCTGCTAGTTCCCCATTCTAGTTTTGAACTGCTGAACTGGACCAATCAGTGTGGGTAAGCTAGCTCTAAAATGGTGCCTTGGACGAATCAGAACTTGGACTCATGATCTGAGCCAGCCACAAGAGGATTGTATGGGCAGTGACTCTGGGAGATGTAGTTTAGACTTCAGTGCCTTTTGGACCAACAGCAGCAGTCTATTGTGGTGACAGCCAATCCAGTCAAGAACTGGGAGGAACTCAAAGGAAGTGCCAGTTTTGTAGGTTGGAGTTTCAGTTGAGCTTTGGCAGTGAAGAAGGAAGGAGCCCTGTGCTTTTCAGTGTGCAGTTTTAGTCAAAAATGTGTGTAAGGCCCAGAGTTCCGGTCTGCAGCTTGTGTAACAGCTTATTAGGACTGAATCCGTCCTGTGAAAAGAATCAAAGGATCTCTGAAGAGTAGAAACCAGGCTCACCCTGTAGAAGACTGGAGAAATTGTTGAATTACACTCGGTCTGTCAGGAACTGAATCTGCTGTGTGTTCTCCGGGTATTGAGCAGTAATGCGATCGGGATACAGATGCAGCCTGCCTGGTGTAGTGCTTTCTTGTATATGGATGTGTGAAGAGGTTTGTGTACCTCAAGTGAGCCCTGCTGACATTGAAGGACCCTATCTTATTTGGAGGTCGTGAGTACTAATTCAGGGTCGCCCCTGTTGAATTGCCACATTAAATCCAAATGGAATTACTGTACTGTGACTGTTTAATTCTCCTTTTCTCTGTGTGAAAGGGCCCCTACCAGCTGCCACGGTTTGGACTAGCCACTAGGGCTTGGGTACCCAGGGACAGTAACTGATAGGGATAGGCCTGTGCACAGAGCCATAAAGTGAGATTATTAGAGTGATAAGCTAATTAACCTGATTTCCCCTGTCCTTGTTATATCCCCTAAATAAATCAGAGCTGCTTGTTTCAGCAAGTTATACTGCCTGAGGTATTTGTCTATGTTAAAGTACTGTACTGTGATTGTTGCACTGTATCTCATTTCACAGGAGGTCCAGTGCCGGAACCAGACCTGGGGGTAAGTGTATACTGTGAAGGTAATTCTGATATATGTGTGGGCCACTAGTGGGAAGAAGGGGGTTGCAGTGTCCCAGAGGGCTGTGACCAAGATGGATTTAACTAATCGCCCTGACCTCTGGGTGGAGGCACCGCCATTGGATCCAGGCCCCTCAACCTGTTAGTGGCAAATCAGGCAGGGGTAGTAGCCCCTGGGATAGCGCCATCTAGGGGTTACATCTTGGAGGCTCACCGCTGGGATTGTGTGTCCTCTAGTGGCCATATTACGAACCACTGTTAAGAAAAAATGGGTACCCGACAGAAGTGGCTGTGCACCGGCTGGTGGAGTGGAGTACTGGGAGGAATCGACCCCAAAATGCTATGCTTATCCTGGACATCCCCTGGGTATCAATGGACACTGTGCAGGAGTACTTTCCAAGGTGGAAGGTTTACAAAACCCTGTGGTGGTGGGTGGCATGCTAATCTGCTCACCCACACTTTCCTGGCCCTAGTAGAGTTTAAGGATCCCATAGATAGCTCCAAAGTGCCACAGACCATTACCCCAGAGGAGCCCTCACTGCTTGGAGAGTGATAACTAAGGACAGTAAAGACCGGGGGAATCAGCCCCACCACTATCTGAAACTTTTGAGGAGAAATTTGCTGAATGGTTGCTGGGAGGGAAAACTGTGGAGGACTTGAAGAAACTATTCTTGCCACCTGGGGTGTTCCTCCCCAACACCCTCTCCTGCTCCAGTGCCCGTAATGGTGGCTGAACCAATGCAGACTCCTATTTCTGCACCTGCCATTAGTCACGACTCTTACGAAGGTTGAGGATCTTCTCTGGCACCCTCCCACCCCCAAGGGAGGATGACTGGGAGACCTGGATAGACTATGTTGCCCCCAAGTGCTAGAATGGCTGATACTCGGAAAGAGCGAAGAGGTTAGTGAGAGCTCGAGGTCCTGCCCTGGCTACCATCCGTGCTAAGCGGGCCAGTAACCCTGAAGCGACTGCACAGGCCTATCTTGAGGCCTTGGAGAATGTGTATAGGAGCCCAGATTCTGATGAGGACCTATGGTGGAGAGTAAGAAATGCACAACAGTACCAAGGGAGTTGTTGTCTGTGTATGTCTCTCGGCTGGAAAAATTGTTGCAAGAATGCCTCAGAAAGGGTAGTTTGCCAGCGATTGAACTGGACCGAACCAGACTGGACAGAATCCTTAAGTCTGCCCCCTTCTCAGAACTGCTGTTGCTTCAGTTCGCCTGGCAAATCGACTGGAATCCCACCCTCCTATGATGGTTAATGAGAGAAATTCGAGGAGTTGAGAAAAGGCGACCTCGGGAGGTACCTGCACCAACAGCTGTGGCTACGACCCGAGTGACTGAGGGTGACCCATCAAGTGAAGTTCAGGGGCAGAGGTTGACAGTCAATGAGTGCTCTGACAAGGAAAAAGATATGCCACAATGGGGCGAACTGTTGAGAGAGATCCGGGAATTCAAAAACAGTCCCTTTATGAAGGCCACGCCTGCAAGTACGGGCCCTGACCTATATCCGACTGCATCTGCTATGGGGGTGGGGGTACCCACCCATGTATCTCCTGCTGATAACAGCTCCAAACTCAAATCCTTGACCATGGAAGTGGAGAAACTGACGAGATGTCTCCAAATGCTTATCACGCCGCAGACAGAGATGGCACCCAGGTTTCCAGTTAGTAATACCCCCGGCCTGGCTCCCAGTGTAGCGCCTCGGCCAGCTCAAACTCCAGAAAGTATGTTTTGCTATAATTGCGGGAAAGATGGGCACATGAAAAGGGAATGCCAGTCCCAAAAGACACTGACAAAGTTGCATATAGGCTACAAGGAGAGCTGGAGAAGAAATCAGTGGTTAAGAGGTGCGACATGATCCCAGTGAGGGCACCAAAATAGCTAATTCACGTCCTTTTGTGGCAAGGTCAGTTGCCCAGGCCCCACTACCGCCTCTCCAGACTGGTCCAGAATAGTGGGTCCCTCCATGGAGACCACTGTAAAGGTGAATGGAGTGTCTACAAGAGCTGTATTAGACAGTGGCTCCCAAGTGACAATTATGTTCCAGGATTGGTATCAGAAGCATTTGCCAGAGCTCCCTTACAACCATTAGAAGGACTGCATGTATGGGGTTAAGTGAAAAGGCCTACCCCTATTCGGGTATATCCGAATTTGGCTGTCTTCCCCACCTCCGTGGCTGGGTGGCCGAACAAGTAGAGACCCTAGCCTTAGTGTGTCCCCCACTGGACTGTATGATGGTGTCCCTTTGTTAATTGGAACAAATGCTCATATGTTCGGAAGGCTGGCACAGTTGTGTTATGAAAACAGGGGTCAAAGACTAGTAGAGCTTTAAGAGTTCCGGCTTTAATTAAGAAGGCCTATGAGGCACAGAGAGATGCTGAAAAACAGAACCAGAGGAACCGGTCGATTGTATGGAAGAAGGATCCTGAGTCTCTGATCCTGGCGGCAAATGCGTGTACCTTACAGGAGAGGTCCGTATCAGAAAGGATGTTAAGAATAAAATATTAATGTTGGATGCACCAGGCGATGGAAAATTGCCAGAGGACTGCTGGTCAGCCTAGTATTTTGCCGCTAGAGCCCATGCTTATGCCAGAAGGGTAATGGTCAAGTTCATAATGTGTCTGAAAAGAGACATTCGAGTAAACAGAGGTTGCATCTGGCTAATGTGCATTGTGCAGACACTGCAGTGCTACCCAGCAGCAAGAGTTCAAGGAAGAATGACAGGAAATGGCATGACTAGTTTGATTTGGCGACTCCGCTGCCAGCTGAATGGAAAGTGAGGATCAGTGAGAAGCTTGCCCAGAGAGACCAGGTGTTTTCTTTAAAGGAATGGGATGTAGGATGCGTGCAGGAGCTGAGCACAATATCCGGCTGCATGCGAAAGACCATTTCGTGAGAGGTCTCGACGCTGGCACCTGCTGACATAGATGATGTGAGACGGCATCTGCAAGAGATGTTAGCTGCTGGTGTAATACAAGAATCAGAAGCCCTTATGCTTCCCCATTGTGGTAGTGAGGAAAAAGAATGGAACAGTAAGGATGTGTGTGGATTATCGCACCTTAAACCGGCGGACTATCCTGATCAGTACACAATGCCCGCATTCAGGATGCTTTGGACTGCCTAGCGGGGCAAGTGGTTCTCTGTGCTGGATCTCCGCAGTGGGTACTACCAGTCCGATGGCCCCAGAGGACCGTGAGAAGGCGCCTTTATCTGTCCGCTTGGCTTCTATGAATTCATGAGGATGCCTCAAGGGATTTCAGGTGCCCCAGCCACTTTTCAATGATTGATGGAGCGTGCAGTGGGGACATGAACTTACTAGAGTGCCTGGTATACCTAGATGATGTTATTGTGTTTGGCAGCTCACTGGAGGAACATGAGAGCAGATTATTTAAGGTATTGGACCGACTGGAGGACTTTGGCCTTAAACTGTCCATTGATAAGTGTCAATTCTTTTCAAACATCAGTAAAGTATGTGGGACACATAGTATCCTACCGAGGAATAGAGACCGACCCAAGTAAAGTTGAGGCCTTGACCACCTGGCCACAGCCCAAAATCTAAAAGAACTGCAAAGATTCCTGGGATTTTGTGGTTATTATCGGCGCTTCATCAAGGACTATTCAAGAGTGATCCGCCCTTTACTTAACCTTACTCAAGGGTATCCCCCAACCCACAAAAAATACCAAAAGTCAGCGTCCCTCAAGACTGAAAGAGTGTATTTTCATCCGAGTGAAGTATTTGGGGCCCGCTGGACTCCTGATTGTGAGACTGCTTTTCATGAGATCATATATCAACTTACCCATGCTCCAGTGCTGGCCTATGCCGATCCAAGAAAACCTTCCACGTCCTGCACTGATGCTAGCTTGCAAGGGTTGGGGGCTGTGTTGTACCAAGACACGAGAATGGCCTGAGACCAGTGGCCTTTGCCAGTGAAGCCTGACCCCATCCGAAAAGAACTATCCTGTACATAAGTTAGAGTTCCTAGCTTTGAAGTGGGCTATTGTTGACCAATTCCATGAGTACTTGTATGGGGCTAAAATACTAGTAAAACTGACAATAATCCTTTGACCTATGTGCAGACCTCAGCTAAGTTGGATGCCACTGGCCATAGGTGGCTTTCTGCATTATCTACATATGACTATGCTCTCGAATACCGAGCAGGTCTGAACCACATAGATGCTGATGCTCTCTCCTGAGGCCTGTTCCCCAGAATGATTGGGTCCAGTTAGCAGAACTGACATTCGGGCACTCTGCGGAGAAGTTGACGGGAGGAACAAATGTCCCGCAGGCGCAGTGGACTGCATGGTGGATTGCTTGGGAGCCTCTGAGAATTGCATACCTGCTGCTTATTGCCACTTTTCTGCAATAGACATTGGTGCACTGCCTCAGCTGGACAATGACAGTATTCGGCAGGCTCAATCCCGCGATCCCATGATCAAAGCAGCTTTAGAAGCCCTCTATGCAGGAAAAGATGTGTCCAAATTACGCTCCACTGATTTGAGAACTGCACTGTTATACAAAGAAGGTCCTAAGTTGAAACTGATCAATAAACTGTTATACAGAGAAACAGTAGACAGAGGGGGACAAGTAGACAAACAACAACTAGTGCTGCCCACTGCCTTTCGAGACTCAGTACTGAGGTCCTTGCACAACCACATGGGGCACCTTGGTATAGACAGAACACTTGACTTGGTGAGATCCAGATTCTATTGGCCTAAGATGGGGGCTGATGTGGAGCAACACATTGAACTTATAGTCGCTGCTTACAGAGGAAAGCTTTGCCCCAGAGGGCTGCCCCTTGTTAACATCACCACCAGTGCACCCATGGAGTTGGTCTGTATTGATTTTCTGAGTTTGGAGTCAGATCAAAGAAATATCAGTAATGTGCTGGTGGTCACTGACTCATTCACGAGATATGCCCAAGCTTTCCCACCAAAGACCAGAAAGCATCCACTGTGGCCAAAGTACTTGTAGAAAACTTTTGTTCACTATGGGGCTCCACAAAGAATCCATTCTGATCAAGGAGAGACTTTGAGAGTCGTCTGATCAAAGAGATGCTTTCTCTGTGGGGAGTCAAAGTCCAGAACCACTCCTTACCACCCCAGGGGACCCACAGCCTGAACGTTTCAACCGCACTTTGCTAGATATGCTAGGCACCCTGCACCCAAAGGACAAGCCTAGATGGAGCCAACAAATTAGCACCCTGGTACATGCTTATAACTGCACCAAAAGTGATGCCACTGGATTCTCCCCTACCGCCTGATGTTTGGAAGAGAAGCTCGACTACCAGTAGATGTGTGTTTGGGATCTCTCTGATGGGGTTCAAGCTGACAACTATTTACAGTATGTGCAAAAGTTAAAGGCCCAGCTAACTCATGCGTACCAACTGGCTCAAACCATGGCTGCCAAAAGAAATCTGGCCAACAAAGAAAGGTATGATAAAGGTGAAAGCACAGGAACTCCAGGAGGAGATCGGGTATTGCTAAGAAATCTGGGACTGCATGGCAAGCACAAGATTGCTGACAGATGGCACCATCTCCCTCACATTGTAGTGGGCAAACTAGATGATCTGCCAGTGTACAAAGTAAGGCCTGAGAATAATTCAAAGATGTAAAACAATGCATAGAAATCATTTACTGCCCATTGGACAAATCTTAATTGAGTCTGAGCCCTAGAAGATGCCCCTCTGGACCAGTGACTAGAGCTGCTGCTGAAGAAAAGACCAAGAAAGTCTGCACCTACAGAAGCAAAGTTAAAGTGTTCCCTCCACAAGTCCCAGTTGAGCATGACTGTCAGTCCATATCGGAAGAAAGTGAGAGTGACTTTGAATACTATCCTTCTTACGAACTGAGTCAATTGTTTGGGGCAATCCCTAGTCAATACTGGAGACAAAGCTGGGCCTTCTGGACTGTCTAAGCCCCAGCTTCATCCCTGGAGCCAATGCTCCCAGAAAGTGAATGGCAAAGCATCAGATCAGATGAAATGGAATCATTGTGCATGGTTGAACTGTTTGAGCTTTCAGGGAGAAAATGATAGATTGGGGCAGACTGGTGATACACCCAACAAGAAGAGTATTTTGAGTGCCCTGACAGTCCACTGCCAGTGTCCGAAAGCTCTCCATCGAGCCAAATGTTGTGGACTCAGAAACTGTAACTCCTGGAGCTGAAAGTGCCCCAAGTTCTAGCCTCTCTACCCCATGGAGACTCCCTTGACAAGTGAGGACAATGCTGAAAATGAGGCTCAGAGTGCAGAGACTATAACAGTTCCCCTAGAAAGACTGGTCGAGCTGTAAAGCCTGTGGTGCACCTCAGTTATGATTCACTTGGGAGGCCCGTGGACTTGCCTCTCAATGTTGTCCATAAAGGATGTATGTGACCCGAGCTCATTGCCCAAACTGAGCGTCAGTGCTAACTCCAAGTTACTTGTGTTGCCCTCTAAGTATGGTGCCTTACCCCATCCAGCCCCAAGGTAACTGATAGGAAGGGCCCCTCTCTTCAAGTTTCATGTACAAGAGGTAATAACTTGAGTTATGGTACATGTGTATGTAATACTGTGTAAAGAGTGACGACTGCAATGTTTCAGCAATGTGTTCTTGGTAAAATGATATATTGACTGATGATTACATATGCGAGCCTAATGCAAATGTATATGGTTGCAGTTGAAACTTATGGGTACTTCTTGCAGCAGATCAAGCTTTCCCAGGCCAGGAAGGTGTAACCCCTGCAAATGGGGGTTCCTAAAAGACTTCCAGGAGCTTGCTTGAATGCTCCAAGCCTGAATGGTGTTTGGCATTTAAGCCATTTATCAGTGAGTGTTTTTAGAACCTCTGGTACTGTCTCTTTAAGAGCTGTCTGCTTGCAGACATAATTAGTTGTATGGGGACTGTGTGTTTCTTTGATTGAGTACCACTCAAGCTACTGCCAATTCACTCCATTTTTGCAGTCACTAGAGTGCAAAGGAACCTATCTGAAAGATGTAACTGTTTGCCAGAAATTATTTAGAGTAATAATGAAATTACAGTTTGTCTAACCTGCTTTCTTTGCAGTCAGAACTGTGTCTGCTAGTTCCCCATTCTAGTTTTGAACTGCTGAACTGGACCAATCAGTGTGGGTAAGCTAGCTCTAAAATGGTGCCTTGGACGAATCAGAACTTGGACTCATGATCTGAGCCAGCCACAAGAGGATTGTATGGGCAGTGACTCTGGGAGATGTAGTTTAGACTTCAGTGCCTTTTTGGACCAACAGCAGCAGTCTATTGTGAGTGACAGCCAATCCAGTCAAGAACTGGGAGGAACTCAAAGGAAGTGCCGGTTTTTGTCGGTTGGAGTTTCAGTTGAGCTTTGGCAGTGAAGAAGGAAGGAGCCCTGTGCTTTTCAGTGTGCAGTTTTAGTCAAAAACGTGTAAGGCCCAGAGTTCCGGTCTGCAGCTTGTGTAACAGCTTGTTAGGACTGAATCCGTCCTGTGAAAAGAATCAAAGGATCTCTGAAGAGTAGAAACCAGGCTCACCCTGTAGAAAACTGGAGAAATTGTTGAATTACACTCGGTCTGTCAGGAACTGAATCTGCTGTGTGTTCTCCGGGTATTGTGCAGTAATTGCGATCGGGATACAGATGCAGCCTGCCTGGTGTAGTGCTTTCTTGTATATGGATGTGTGAAGAGGTTTGTGTACCTCAAGTGAGCCCTGCTGACATTGAAGGACCCTATCTTATTTGGAGGTCGTGAGTACTAATTCAGGGTCGCCCTGTTGAATTGCCACATTAAATCCAAATGGAATTACTGTACTGCTGACTGTTTAATTCTCCTTTTCTCTGTGTGAAAGGGCCCCTACCAGCTCACGGTTTGGACTAGCCACTGGGGCTTGGGTACCCAGGGACAGTAACTGATAGGGATAGGCCTGTGCACAGAGCCATAAATGAATTATTAGAGTGATAAGCTAATTAACCTGATTTCCCCTGTCTATTATATCCCCTAAATAAATCAGAGCTGCTTGTTTCAGCAAGTTATACTGCCTGGTGTTTGTCTATGTTAAAGTACTGTACTGTGATTGTTGCTGTATCTCATTTCACAGGGAGGTCCCAGTGCGGAACCAGACCTGGGGGTAAGTGTATACTGTGAAGGTAATTCTGATATATTGTGTGGGCCACTAGTGGGAAGAAGAGGTTGCAGTGTCCCAGAGGGCTGTGACCAAGTTAGTTTAACTATTGCTAACCCTGACCTCTGGGTGGAGGCACCCACCATTGGATCCAGGCCCCTCAACCTGTTAGTGGCAAATCAGGCAGGGGTAGTAGCCCCTGGGATAGCGTCATCTAGGGGTTACATATATATATATAATATATATATATAAACACATAATAGACAAAAGTAACCTAGGTAAATGCATTATAGTGAGGTATAATGCATCATGCATGATATAATCCTATAAAAGATGCAAACATTAGCATATATTAGCAGCAAAGCGCATTCCTGGCACCCATGCTTGTACAATGGGTACCTAAATCTACATGTTAGTGCAAAATAGCAGTATCAGAGTATAAGAGAACAGGAATACAGTATAAGGTGTATGTGGGATGATAGCGGTCTGTAACCTAGGCATAACAGTCCAATGTACTCCCTCAGTCTGTCCAACAGCATTCCATGATCCACAGTGTCGAACACTGAGGAGAGGTCAAGGAGGAAGAGAATAGATCATTGTCCCCTGATCCCCTCCCAGGAATGATGAAACACCACAGCTTTTTTAATTTTTGGCACAAAGATACTATTTACATTCCTCATTATCATAGTTCAATCACAATACATAAACAACTCTGTCACAACAATTTTCTTCACTCCGACCTCCTCCTTCTTCTGGTTGCTTGTCCTTTCTGTTTTTCAGGGTCCTGACACTGTGAATCTGGCCTCCTCCTCCATCACCAGAACCAGGCCAGTTCTACACTTACCTGGGCCTCGGACCTCCAGGCCCGGACACTATGAATCCAGCACCTGGAACTATCACCCCTCCCAGCATTAACATCACGCCTGAGTTTCTTGTCCCCAGCCCGTGTCACCTACCCTTCCCCCCTTTCCTGCCCCCTTTCCCTTCTTCTCATATCTCCTGCCTTCCTTTCTGGGCATTGCTGCCTAGAAGAGGGCTCTGACCAAGCCCCCTGGGCCCATAGCTGCCTACCTGCAGCACCATATGACTGGCCCAGGGCACACTGGGTACCACCTTCTGCCCTGCTCTTCCCATCTCTGTGCCAACCTTGCTCCCAGAGCCTCACTAAGGGTGGTGGTGGGGAATTCTCAGCAAAAAAAAAAGGACTGGCAGAGAGTGTCCAACCCTGATCTACCCCTTCATAACCCCAGCTCAGGACTCCTGGTAGCTCTTCCCCCAGCCAATGCCCTGAGAGCTGGCCCCATCTGGTCATATTACCCTGCCTTCATAAAATGTGATGTCAGCAACAACTTTCCCCCCTCCCTCTCCTCCTCCTCCTCCTCCCAATCCCTCTCCCATCCCATTGTTTCTTCCTGGCAGGGGCCATTGGACAACCTGGCCTGCCTTTTAGTGGCAAGCCTAATTCTCCCCATCCCTCACCCTGAGCAGATCATTCATCACTCGTACTAGTGCGGTCTCCATGCTATGCATAGCAGTAAATCCAGACTGGAGAGGCTTGTAAATCTGGAAGTCCATGAGGTGGGTCTCAAGTTATTCTACAGCTACCTTCTGGATAATCTTCCCCAAGAAGGGAAGGTTCAAAAGAGGTTGGTATTTTGCCAGGATGTCCGGGTCTGCAGATGTTTTTTTCAACAGGGTCCTCACCAGAGCTGTTTTAAGAGACTCTGGGAAAACTATTGTTAAGGAACACCTAACAATCTCGGCAAAAACAGGGCCCAGAGCTCCAACACAATCAACAAGCAATCACGATGGCTCGGGTCCAAGCTGCAGCATGTTGGACTAAAGCCTGAGATCACTCCACAGACCCCCTCCATTGTCAAAGGCCAGAACTATCCCCTGGAAGGCCCAACCCTGTTGGATTGTAACATTCCACCTAGAGAAGTCCCCGCTCTAATGGAGGACACCCTGTCTGAGAAGAACTGAGTGAACTCCTCACACTTTTCCTCTGAAAATACTCTAACAGGTTCCAGACAGGACAGATGTAAAAGCCTGTCCACAACCCGAAAGAGATGAGCTGGTCAGTTCTTTCCAGCTGCTATTGACCTAAACATAAAAGCTGCCTTTTTGTGGATGATTGCATTCTAATACTCAACACAATGAGACTTCAGAACCAGTTTGTCCTCCTGGGTCCTAGTCTTTCTCCAGTGCCACTCCAACTTCCACCCCCTGGTCTTTAACTCTGTCAGTTCACCATCAAACTAGTGGGCATATGCAGACCAGCACCAGATGGTCCATGGGTGGTGGGGCACTGCCTGTGGGGGGGGCCACTAGACCACCAGTGAAATATATATTTATATTATATGGGCACAACAGTGATAAGGTCAGGGGTCCGCTAGACCACCAGGGTTAGATATTTTATTATACAGGCATATCTAGATGGGGGGATCTGCAAGATCACCAGAGATGTATTTATTATTATTATTATTATTATTATTATGATGGAGATCAGGACTGGGGGGGGTTCACTGGATCACCAGGGAAGCATTTACTTTTATTATGATGGGCATCAGGACTGGAGGGGTTCACTGGACCACCAGGGATGTTTATTTAATTTTATTATAATGGGATCGGGACTGGGGGGCCCATGGGACAGTGGTGCAAGTTCCCTAACCCTCCCAGAGGGCACACTTCTAAGTACCCTTAGACCAGCCCTGGCTGCTCTAATGGTACTTAGAAATTTACCCTCTGTGAGGGATTATGAGAATCCTGATTTAGGAGCTAAAGCAACCTGCATCTGCCGCATGCCCCCTAGTGCCATGCCACAGTCTGCTTTGTGCCACAAGAACAGTGCAAGCCTACTTTAGTGCATGCAGCCTGCATGTGAGAATCGCTCCTGTTGTATCTGTTGGTGCAAGGGGCACTTTGCACCATTCCTTGTGGCACAAGCCCCTTGTGCCATTCTGGGAGCTTTAGAGAATCCAGCCCTTTGTTTCACTTTTTAATTTGATTCTTAACATGTTTAGACCACAGACCATTAGACGTGAACATAACCCCTAGATGACTATATTTCCTGACAAATTCCACATTTTGGTTGTTAATGTAGAAATTTAAGTACTTCATATTCCTCAAAATTGCAATTTTAGATTTGGAATAATTTATCAGTAACTTGTGATTGCTGCACAATTGAGAGAAATGGTTCAGTTTCTGCTGTAGCCCAATCTGTGACAGGGAAAATAAAGTTATATCATCTGTGTATGCAAGAACCGGGCATACAGTACCATTAATGTTAGAAGAATGGAAGTGAGGATGGTCAATATTATGTAAGATGTCTGTTATATAGATGTTGGGATTCACTAAAAAATACCACTAACAACTTAATCTGGTTCAATGTCAGTTAGCATCCATCTGTATCCCCCCGCCCCCCCAGGACAAGGCTGGAAATAGGCAGAATTGTCTTTGCCAGTCAACAAAAACTAAATAAATAAAAAAATAACATGGGGGCTAATATAAAACACCCTGTTTCACTCCTTTGTTAGATTCAAAGTGTTCTGTAAGGTTCTCCTGATTCTTTCATCTTATATATTGTCTTATATATGGCTGAGGAACTGGCAGGACCACTGGCAGGCCTATTTAATAGTTCACTAGAGTCAGGCAAGGTACTGCAGGACTGGAGAACAGCACATGTGGTCTCCCCTGCATGGTCCCAAAGATGACCCAGGAAATTACAGACAAGTCAGTCTGACCTCAATCATGTACAAGCTCATGGAGACCATACATAGAAACATAGAAGTTGATGGCAGATAAGGACTGCAAAGCCCATCCAGTGTGCCCATTTTTTTCTACCTTATGAATGTGCCATAGGCCTTTACTCTGTCAATGGCCTATCTATTCATACAGATCTGTATTGCTCCCTTATGCCTATCCCATGCCTGTTTGAAACCCTGTACTGTATTCATATCCACCACTTCCTGAGGTAGGCCGTTCCATGCTTCCCTCACTCTTTCTGTGAAAAAATAACTTTCCTCATATTACCCCTTAATCAGCCTCCCTGTAATTTCATGCTGTGTCCTTGATGAAAGGTTGGTAGAATATCTAAGGAAACATGGTCTCCAGGATGCAATGCAGAATGGGTTCATGGGGGAAGACAGTGTCAAATGAATGTGATAGACTTCTTTGACTGGGTCACTAAGACAGTAGATAGGGACCAAGCGGTAGACATCCTTTATCTGAATTCCATCAAGGCCTTTGACTCAATGCCCCACAAAAGGTTGATCAGGAAGTTGGCAGATCTCAGTGTTCAGGATAAGATGTCCAGATGGGTGGAAAACTGTCTGAGGGATGGAACCCAGAGGGTGGCTGTTGGGGGAGAGTTATCTGGCACCATAGAGGTCACCAGTCAGGTAACTCAGGGATCACTGCTGGGGCCAGTGTTGTTCAATGTCTTCATCAATGACATTAGGGATGGCATTAAGGGCAAAATGTGCCTATTCACAGATGACAGCAAGCTCTGTGGGAGAGTGGACACAGCTGAAGGGATACAGGACCTACAGGATGATCTGGAAAAGCTGGGGAGGTGGTCTGGGATCTGGCAGCTTGGCTTCAATGCCAATAAATGCAAAGTTATGCATATTGGATCCAAGAATCCCAGCATGGAGTAATACCTGGATGGAGTCCAGGTATCTGCATCAGAGGAGGAGAAGGACCTGGGAGTGATGATCACTAGTGACCTGAAGTATACTAAGCAGCAAGGTCAAACAAGATGGATATCTAGGGGGATCAGTAGTAGAAGAGAGGAGGTTATACTATCTTTCTACAGGTCACTGGTGAGACCAAATCAATCAATCAAAATCTTTATTTTGCCAGGTGGAACATCATTAAGACAAGCTCATTTACAAGATGGACCTGGGGCAAAACAATTGCTAACATGATTAAGACATAACAGATTGAGTGAACGTACATAACAATTACATAGTAATAATAACAACATAATAATGTATAACTATCACATGTGACAAGATACTTGCACCAGAACATAGCAATAGGTTCAACAGGAGGTAGTGCCATTTAAAGACAATTGCATGCATGCAGATATATGGTCGTAAGGTAATGAGCTAAAGTTTATACAGTAAACATCATTGGAGGAGTCATAGTGAGCAGGAGTGGCAGTTCCTCTAGCATCAAAGTGTGAAGAAGATTGAGATATAAGAGTCCTTTGATAAGTACTGTAGGCATGTCCTGGCAAGTAGGGTGGGATGGGAAGGAGGTGTAGGGAGTGAGGCAGGGAGGTCAGATGAGATAGGAGAGGGTTGGACATGATGGCTTAGAGAGGAGGACTGTTTGAAGGTAGAACATGACAGATGTCACAGGCAATGGTTGGGGTTTAAGTCCAGTATTTGAGGCAAAGACAGATAGTGATGTTGGGACCTTGATTTGGTCAATGACAGAAGGGAGGACTCAAATGATGCCTCAGGCAATGGTTGAGGTTTAAATCCAGAATTTAAAGCAGTAACAAACTGTGATGTTAAGACCTTGACTTGAAGCAATGACAGGCCTCAGAGAAGGTCCTCAGGAACAAGGATTTGAAGAGGGAGAACGTGATAGGGGAAGTGAGCCTTAAGGTTTTCTGGATCTTATTCCAGAGCGTAGGAAGAGTAAAGTTTATTGAGACTCTACCAAAGTGTGTTTTAACTTTAGGGATAGCCAGAGATAAGATGGTAAGACTTCTGCAAGAATAGGCATTAGGGATGCAGGGAGTTAGGCAGCTTGTGAGGTACTGAGGTAATTTATGAGTGATTGCCTTATATGTCCATAGAATAGAATAGAATTCTTTTGCCTCCTGAAGCTAAGGGAGCTTCAGCCTATGGAAGAATAGAGGATGCAGTGGTACTCATCTAGAGTATGAAGTTCAGTACTGGTGCCCACACCTCATAAAGGACATTAAACTGCTGGAGAAGGTCCAGAGGAGGGCTATCAAGATGATAGTGTGTCAGCAGGGTAAGACATATAAGTAGAGATTGAAGGCACCGAACACGTACTCCCTGAAGGATAGGAGAGAGAGATAGATAGGGGATATGATTGTGACCTTCAAGTACTTCAAAGAGATAAATAAGGTGGATAAGAAGGGTCTCTTTTAGCTGAGTAGCAACCATAACATGAGAGGGTAAGGATCATTGGTAGGGAGGATGGAGGGGTTGGGGAACAGGGACAGTAGCTCAAGGTGTTGACCCTGCAATATTAGCAGACTAGATAGATCAAATGGCCCTCTTCTGCTGGGTTCTTTGCATGTTCTTATAAGTTTTATTGAGAGAGTACAACTGCATTATTGGAAGCAAGAGGTTAGGAGGGATATCCTATGCCTGTAATTTTTCCCAAAGTAATTCTCTATCTATGGAATCAAACGTGGAAGTGAAATCAATATAAGCAACAGAGTTTTACTTCCTGTTTGAGTACACATTTTTCAATCAAATGAGTAAAAGGTATACATATGGTCAATAGTGGACATACCATTTCTAAAGCCAGCCTGCATAGGGGACAACATTTCCTTGCCAGCCATCCACTCATGTAATTTGTTTAATAGAATTTTAGAAAACATTTTAGCTGTTGCATTAATCAGGCTTATTGGTCTGAAATATTTTGGAATGTTGAGGTCTCTCTTCTTAAACAGAGGAATAATTATATTTAGTTTCCAGCTCTCAGGGATAAAAAAATTCTTCAAGCATTTATTAAATAAAATTGTAAATAAGGGAACCAAGATGTTGAGATGTAATTTAAATATGTCAGGTGGAAGTCTATCGATACCAGGAGCTTTATTAGATTAACTCTTTATGAAGGATTCTTCCACGTCTTCAAAAGAAAATGATAGGGGGACCACAGAATATTGTAAAATGTTCTCCAGAGAGTAAAAAGCAGTAGGGGTAGAAGGATCATAAAATAGTTTTAAAATTACTTATCCAGTTATTTGCTGCAATAGTAGCTACCGAATTAGATTGTAAAATGTTGATGCCCTTGGCAACCTTGCGCCAGAAGACTTTATTATCCTTATTTTTTATAACGTTAAACATCTGGACCCATATGTTTGCCTGAAAGTGTTCCTTTTCTTCAGCCAATTTTTCCTTATATTTTTTCCTAGCTTTATTCAGAGCTGTGAGAGTTTGTCTTGAAGGATGTTTTTTTGTGTATTAAACTAATCCAGGCAACACAGCTTTGTAAGTTTAATGTCTTTTATGTTGTTTGTGTTTTGTTGATCTGCTAAGCCTGTACCAGATTATCCAGCTTTGATAGCTTGCAAGGCATCCAGCCATTGCTATTCCTGTCACTGCATCTGTTCTTTTCTCTGTTTCTCAGTCTCTCTCTGTTGTGTTGCCCACCATTTGAAGAAGGCAGATTCTGTCCCTACCTGTTCTTCTTTCCTCACTTATGCTAGCTGTATAGTTTCAGTTTTGACTTTTATTTCTGCTTCTGGTTTGTCTGCCTTTCTTCTGGTAATCACTCCTGGGCTTGCTGTTGTAGGATCAATGCCTCTTATCTATGCTTCCCTGGTACCAGGTGTAGTACCCATGCATAAAACTCCTGGCATAGAGTATGCATGGTGCCATACCTCTCTTCTATGCTTCCCCTGGTATCAGGTGTAGTACCCATGCACAAAACTCCTGGGGTAGACTATGCACAGTGCAAATCTCACTTCTCACACCAACTGTAGTAGCAGCATAGGTCAGGAAGCATCGGCAGATCAGGAAAAGTTATAACATTCACAAGTAGAATTTTATTATTATCAATAGCAATGGAATAAAAAATGAAATGGTGCATGATAGCTCTTCCTAACGGCTGTACAAACAAAAAATTCTTCATCTGAGTCTCTGTTTAAATCTCAATCTCTCTATCTCTCTAAACAAGACATTGCTCTCTTTATATAACATGTCTTTTCCTGGCAGTTTAAACTCCACAGCTTGTTGTTGTAAACCACATCTCCTGCTTGTTACTTTCTTTCCTGTGAGCAGACAAAAGAGTACATCTAGTCTTAACAGGTGTGACAAAATAGAACGTTCTGTCCCAGAGCTGGTCTCCTGTTGATAATTCTGTATACAAGCATGTGTGTGTGCGGGGGGGAGTCAAAATATATCTCAAAGTCAACACCCTGTGTTACAGATTATTTTTTTAAGAAACCCAAATAGCTTGCTAAAATAATTTCAGCAATATACTTATATACATTTGCAAACCAAAGTATCTCAGTTTCACATTAAAATTCTCATTTTTACTCACAGAGAAGCAAGGGGAGAAAGAATAGAAACAGGAAGTGAAGGAAGGGAGAGAACAGGGGGAAACTGTGAGACAATCAGAGTGGCCAATTGCAAGATGCCACAAGAAAAATCTGATCGTACAAGCAGACAGGCAAGAGATAGATGTGGCAGAATAGGGAGGACAGGTTATATCATTGTTTTTAACTCTCTCAGAATAACAAATGGGACTGGGTCTTACCCAACCCTTGTCTCAGTGTGTTATGTTTACCACTCTAACCACTCTCTTAAAGGATGTCCACATTATAAGCTGCCAAAAATTGCAAAATAACCACAAGTGTTTTTTAAAAGTTGTAAAAAAATGTTGTAGGTGCTGTATTGGTCCTTTTAAGAACAAATCCAGAAACAAATGATTTGATTCCTTTTATTGGACCAACATGGATGTCACAGATAAGAACAAAGTGCTCTAGCTTTCGAACCAACCAAGTCCTTCTTCAGAAGCTTTGTGGCAGTTATATTGAAAATCCCATACTATTAACACCAGATTATATTGAGAAAAACAGAAATAATTCTCATTGGTTTAACATATACATTTAAAACATAACAGAAGATTACGTCAGAGAAGCTAATTAACACCAGTATGCTTTTAACTGAGGAGCCTCAGAAGGGCAAAGGTTATCAAGAATTCTCAACAGCCAGAGAGTTCTTCTGACATAAATTTTAAAATGTCTCAGTATGCTAAGAAAGCATTCTAGTGATAAAAAACCCTTGGGGTGGCATTCTCTTTAATACATGTAAGATGAGCTTACAACTTACATTCCAATTGTCCTGGTGTATTAAAGAACAGATAATGAGAGACAAAATCCTGAAATTAGGTATAACTGCAAGTTGAAAACAAGCCTCAAATTAACATATATATACATGATGCATGATAGTATCACTTGTAAGTGTATGTGCCAAATAAAAAATACTTGTCAAGGACCCACCGAGAAAATGAGACCATGAGCCTGATAAGTGTAGATTTCAACACAGAGTCAGTGTATAACAAAAATGCACAGAATCAGTCTAAGGAATCTAAATAAAAACCCAAAGGAATTATACCTTTTATGAACCCCCAAGTAAATGAGATATGCATCTTAATACGAGCAGATTTAAAAATGTGACAGTGTGTAATCCAACCACTGACAACTAGTAGAAGGAAGTACAGTAAATGTACACTATATGTGAAAACTAAGTGTCCTAGCCACATAACAATTGCCCCATGCCACGCTCCCCCTCACATACGCGTGTACATACACCACACCACACCCCACACACACAACCACCCCTGCACACCCCACGCAACCACAACACACAACAAATATAACAAACACAATCCACACACACCACACCGCGCACACACAAACAAAACACACACACACACCATACCCACAACACACAAAAACACAACACATACAAAACACACACAAACACACATACACATACATCAGTATACACACACACACTCACAAGCACTCACCACAGTGTTAAGGTGAGAAGTCAACATATAGATAACCATAAACTTACAAAATCAAAGGCCCGCTGAAGAACTAAAGTATTTATGTCCATCTTTTAAAGTAAAGGTCTGTGTAAGTTTAAGTGGAATAATGTGTCATATAACCAACATCAATATTCATTCCATCCGCCACCATAATGAGAAGTAAAATAAGTCTAATTTCAGAAGCCTGTCTCTTCTGTGTACTGTTGAAATGTCCTTTTAAGACCATCACAGATATATCTGAGATTGAGTGGCCATCCTGGGAGAAGTGCTGGGCTACTGGTTTCTCAGTCTTCTTGTGATTAATAGAATGTCTGTGTGAATTTATTCTAGTGCAGAGTTGTTGGCTTGTCTCCCCCACATAACCTGTGCGAGGACATTTCTTGCATTGGATAAAATAGACCACATTACTTGATGTACATGTATAATTCCTCTGTATCCTGAATAGTCTGTTTTGTGATGTAACCACACAGTCTGAAGTGGAAATGATGTTATATGTCTTACATGTGCATTGATGACAGGGTCGTGTACCATATGATATCATGGTATTCTGTTCCAGTTCAAGTTGACTCCTTATAATCAGGTTGGCTAAATTAGGTGGTTGTTTAAAAGATAGTAGTGGTAGTTCTTGAAAAATACAATCAAGGATTTCATCCTCACTAATTATTGGATGGAGATCCTTAATAATCTTATGTAGGAGTTCAAGGTCAGGATGGTATGTGACTACTAAGGGTATTCTGTTGGTAGTCATCCGTTACTTATATTGCAGTAGCTGTTCTCTTGGGACCTGTGTTGCATGTTCCACTGCTCTGTCAATTTCTCTGGACGAGTGTCCCTGCTCAAGAAAGGTGTTTTTCAACATCGCCAGATGTGTGTCTCTGTCTCCTCATTTGAACAGAGGCGGTGATACTGAAGTGCTTGACTATATATGACAGATTTCTTTGTGTGGCTCGGGTGGTTACTTTTCTTGTGTAAGTATCTCTGTCTGTCTGTTGGTTTTCTGTAAAGACAGGTATGTAGGGTTCCATCTTTAATAGTGACAGTGGTATCCAGAAAATGTACACTGGTGGCAGAATATTCCAGGGAAAGCTTTATAGTTGGGTGGAGGTTATTAAGTTCCGATGAAAATCTTTAAGTGTGTCAGTGCCCTCTGTCCAAATTACAAACAAATCATCAATGTAATGGAAATAAACGAGTGGTTTATGTGTACAGTGCCTTAGAAAATCCTCCTCCAAATTCACCATAAAAAGATTAGCATACTGTGGAGCCATCATGGTTCCCATTGCTGTTCCCATAGTTTGAACATAATGTTTACCATTGAAGCTGAAGTTGTTATGTGTCAGAAAGAATTCAGTGAGTTTACCCACAACTCCAGGGTCGATGTTGGGGTCCAATTCTTTGTCATGCAGGTATTTGAGGCAGGCTGAAATGCCATCTGTGTGTGGAATATTAGTGTAGAGGGATGTTACATCCATCGTGGCTAAAACAGTATCAGGTGGTAAGTCCTTAAAACCAAAGAGTTTATGCAGGAAGTGAGTAGTATCCTTGATGTAACTATCTGTTTGTATAACCAGCGGTTTGAAAATAGTTTCTACAAACCCTGATATCCCCTCTGTCAGGGTACCATTACCAGAAACTATGGGTCTACCAGGATTACCAGGCTTATGTATTTTAGGAAGCATGTAGAATGTCCCTGGCTTAGGTTCACTAGGAATGAGGACCTTTAGTTTGTTTTGGACATGGTTTGGAAATGTTTCAATTAACTTCTGTAGTTCTCTTTTATATTCTGTAGTTGGGTCACTTCCCAGTACTTTGTAGTAAGTGAGGTCACTTAGCTGCCTGTTGGCTTCCATAATGTAATCTTCCTGATTCAATATCACCACTGCAGAGCCTTTATCAACTTTTTTTATGACAATGTTATGGTTCGATTTTAGTGTTTGTATAGCCCTCTGTTCCAATGGAGAGAGGTTGTAACGGGCCTGTTTCTGCCTATTAAGAATCTCACCAGTAACTCTCTGGCAAAAGCAATGAATGTATTTGTCCAGTTTCTTGTTACGGCCACTTGATGGGGTAAACTCATATGGTTTCTTTTTCTTATCCATAATATTTTTACTGTTTGTGATTTCTTCACTGTCTGTGATTTCTTCTCTGCCATGAAAAAATTCCCTGAGTCTCAATCTGCGGAAGTATTCCTCCATTTCACCACAAAATTGCATTCTGTCTGTCCAGTAGTTTAGTTGGGCAGAAATTGAGGCCTTTAGAAAGTACATTTAATTCCCCAGTAGTCAGTGTGTGAGTAGACAAATTAACAACTGAAAGATGCCCATCTGTGTGGCTTAGTTGTTCAGTCACTCTGTTCTGTTCTTCATGGTTGTTAGGAAGTATGGTAAGTTGAGGGGCATCTAACTTCCTGTTTTTAATGAGCATGACTTTTCTTAAGGTTCTTTGGTAGTTCATGCCTATCTCATGCAAGATGTCTGGAATAGGCTCACCAGAGATCCTCTCCAGTGTGGTAGCTATTTCATTAAACTGTTTCTTCAAAAATGCTTTCTTGGCATATGAGCTGTGGATTCTGTGATTTCTCAATTTCTCAGAGGTCCTATGACAAAGTTGTCCAGCATATGTAGAATTATCTGTGTTTCTCAGTGGATTCCAAATAGCTAGACCTTTAGGGATAATGTTATTCCTTTTGCACTGGGATAAAAAGTAGATGTCACTGTCTAGCTGTGCTAGTTTCTTCTTAATGTTATGCAACTGCCATGTCCTGTGGCGAATTCCGGTATCTTCCATGATGCAAAAAAATGTTGTAGGTGCAGTATTGGTCCTTTTAAGAACAGATCCAGAAACAAATGAGTTGATACCTTTTATTAGACAAACATGGATGTTACAGAAAAGAACAAAGTACTCTAGCCTTCGAACCAACCAGGTCCTTCTTCAGAAGCTTTGTGGCAGTTATTTTGAAAATCCCATACTATTAACACCAGATTATATTGAAAAAACAGAAATAATTCTCATTGGTTTAACATATACATTTAAAACATAACAGAAGATTACGTCAGAGAAGCTAATTAACACCAGCATGCTTTTAACTGAGGAGCCTCAGAAGAGCAAATGTTATCAAGAATTCTCAACAGCCAGAGAGTTCTCACATAAATTTTAAAATGTCTCAGTATGCTAAGAAAGCATTCTAGTGATAAAAAAAACCCTTGGGGTGGCATTCTCTCTAATACATGTAAGATGAGCTTACAACTTACATTCCAATTGTCCTGGTGTATTAAAGAACAGATGTAAGACATGTAACATCATTTCCACTTCAGACTGTGGTTACATCACAAAACAGACTATTCAGGATACAGGGGAATTATACATGTACATCAAGTAATGTGGTCTATTTTATCCAATGCAAGAAATGTCCTCGCACAGGTTATGTGAGGGAGACAAGCCAACAACTCTGCACTAGAATGAATTCACACAGACATTCTATTAATCACAAGAAGACTGAGAAACCAGTAGCCCAGCACTTCTCCCAGGATGGCCACTCAATCTCAGATATGTCTGTGATGGTCTTAAAAAGACATTTCAACAGTACACAGAAGAGACTGGCTTCTGAAATTAGACTTATTTTACTTCTCAATATGGTGGTGGATGGAATGAATATTGATGTTGGTTATATGACACATTATTCCACTTAAACTTACACAGACCTTTACTTTAAAAGATGGACATAAATACTTTAGTTCTTCAGCGGGCCTTTGATTTTGTAAGTTTATGGTTATCTACATATTGACTTCTCACCTTAACACTGTGGTGAGCATGTGTGTGTGTGTATACTGATGTATGTATGTATGTGTGTGTGTTTGTGTGTGTTTTGTTTGTGTGTGCACGGTGTGGTGTGTGTGGATTGTGTTTGCTATATTTGTTGTGTTTTGTGGTTGTGTGGGGTGTGCAGGGGTGGTTGTGCGTGTGTGGGGTATGGTGTGGTGTATGTACACACGTATGTGTGGGGGGAGCATGGCACGGGGCAATTGTTATGTGGCTAGGACACTTAGTTTTCACATATAGTGTACATTTACTTCCTTCTACTAGTTGTCAGTGGTTGGATTACACACTGTCACATTTTTAAATCTGCTCATATTAAGATGCATATCTCATTTACTTGGGGGTTCATAAAAGGTATAATTCCTTTGGGTTTTCATTTAGATTCCTTAGACTGATTCTGTACATTTTTGTTATACACTGACTCTGTGTTGAAATCTGCACAAGTGATACTAACATGCATCATGTATATATGTGTATGTTAATTTGAGGCTTGTTTTCAACTTGCAGTTATACCTAATTTCAGGATTTTGTCTCTCATTACCTGTTCTTTAATATACCAGGACAATTGGAACGTAAGTTGTAAGCTCATCTTACATGTATTAGAGAGAATGCCACCCCAAGGTTTCTTTTATCACTAGAATGCTTTCTTAGCATACTGAGACATTTTAAAATTTATGTGAGAAGAACTCTCTGGCTGTTGAGAATTCTTGATAACTTTTGCTCTTCTGAGGCTCCTCAGTTAAAAGCATGCTGGTGTTAATTAGCTTCTCTGATGTAATCTTCTGTCATGTTTTAAATGTATATGTTAAACTAATGAGAATTATTTCTGTTTTTTCAATATAATCTGGTGTTAATAGTATGGGATTTTCAAAATAACTGCCACAAAGCTTCTGAAGAAGGACCTGGTTGGTTTGAAAGCTAGAGCACTTTGTTCTTATCTGTGACATCCATGTTGGTCCAATAAAAGGTATCAAATCATTTGTTTCTGGATCTGCTTTTAAAAGTTGTGGGATTTCATGATCATTTTGTGGAAGCCATATGCATAAATATTGTCCAATCATACACCTGACCTGCCATGGAAGAGAAAGGAAAAGGCTGGCGTGAGTAATAATATGGATGGATTCATGGGAGACTTAATTGGAAAAGTACCTGGATAATTGCAGGGCATTGTAGGACCTTTATGCTAATGAAGGTAATGTGATTTGATTGCCTGCAGTGCAGGTCAACTGAGTGTTATCTGTAGCTAAACACTGCATGTGGAGGGAGTAACAGACAGCTGTGTGCAGTGTGATAAGGAGCACTGTGCATGTACTGAGGGCATGAGGCGGTCACTTATTGAATGAGAGAGGGTCCTAAGGGGAAAGATGTCCATATGGGTCTTTGCCAAGGTCCTTATGGTTCTGGGGTGCATGAGGAATGACAGCGGTATAAATTCAACAAATAAACTTTAGAGAAGATTCTGTTGCAAGAAGGATGGTCTTGGCAAGTTAGAGGGCATTTTGGGGCAAGGAATTCCTGCATGCTCTGGACATGCTGCAGTTGTGACATGGGATACTGATTGTGTCAAGGGACATGCTAGACATCCAACCACTAACAGATATAGAACCAGTACAATTCACCACTGAGGTTAAAGACTCTCACTTACTATTGATTCACAAAATTTCATTTTAGAATCCACAAGAACAGCAAGAAAGTCCTCTGGGCTGGATCAAATAGAAATAAAATTTCTAAAGACATCTGCAGAGTATATCTCCCCAATCTTAACAAACTTATTTAATAAGAGTCTCATTGAAACAAATTTCCCAGATTCTTATAAGTGTGCCATCATTGTCCCTGTCATTAAGGGAAGAAAAGTTAATAACTCAACAAACAATGGACCACTAGCACTTTTGAAAGTGATTTCAAAAATATTCAAAAGACTGCTGGATAGTCATCTTTATGACTTCTTGGAAAAGTATGGTCTGCTGATTCCCCATCAGGTGGGGTTCAGGGAGGGGAGGTCCATGGGCACTGCACTCCTGGAGTAGGTAGATTTGGTTTGTTTGATTCATAGGTGGTTTAGATGTGTGAGACTCCAAGGGTGCAGTGTTCATCAACCTCTCAAAGACATTTTATCTTGTTGATCATAACATTCTAATAGAAAGAATGCACAAGTAGGGATATCAGGGACAGTATTAAGATGTTTCTATTAATAGTTAGGTCTCAGCAGGTAGCTGTTCATGGCATTGTCTTAGCAGGCCATAGTACTCTGCCCCATCACCCAAACAGGCTGGGACATACGCTGTGCTTTGGTAACAGCCATGTTTTTATTAATTCAAGTTGTAACGTAAATTACTATCAAATTAGCATGATATGTGCAGCAAGGAAGTCATGGCAAAGCTTATATATCCCATAATCATAATAAATTGGCCATCCCCTTACTTCAATGGGAACCGACAGAATGGGTGCAACCTCTGGAGGGCCATTGCCCTCCAAGACATAACAGATGGCTCCTGGGCTGTAGGCCATTGTGCCCTCCATCATCAGGGGGTGCTGCACCTGTAGGCCATGCCCAAAGAGGTTATCCTTACAACTGCCCCCATTGGGGTATGCCAGCTCTCTGGGCCCTCACCTCTTGCTAACCTCAGGTTGACCCACATGCAAAGACCAGTGATTCCCTGTTACACCCATTTGCACAGACCTTGCATGACTGATGTGCTGTCACATATTATATGACTGTGATATCCGACCATTAACCTGCCCTACAAACTCGCTAGAGAAGATGAAAACCAGAAAACCTCACACAAAAAACTTGGAGAGTTCCTTCTTGACCCCTAAGGTACTCCATTCAAAGTGGGACAGCACATTCCCTATGCCCTGTTGTTTCAATACCCTGCTTTTACCAGGGTGGGTTGGGTAGGCATTATGGCTGGAGGACAGGCGCAAAGAAAATCAGCACGGCTGTGTATCTCCTATATATCCTTTACTCCTCCCTTCTAACAGCAAACCCTCCATCCCCAGGAAACTCCTACCTCCCTACCTGACTCCACCCTTAGTGGGTGTCTACCTACCAAACCCTACTTGGCAGCTCAGGTGTCAGGAGGAGCAGTGGTCACAGACAAAACCCACCTGCAGCAATCCATTGTAGGCTCTCTAATTGCCTTAGTTGGCCCCATTACCTCTTCCCACACCTGAACAGACTAAGAAATACTACATACTTTGGAGAAAAATGGCCACAGTCATGTGTTTATCAAAACAAGTCATAATCCAAGTTACAGTCAAATAAGCATGACATGTGCAGAAAGGAAGTAATAGCAAGCCTCATGTATTTCAAAATCATAATCATATCATAATAAATTGGCCATCCCCTTGCCCCAAGGGGATCCAACAGAATGGGTACAACCTCTAGAGAGACACTGACCACCAAGGCCTAGGGGATGGATTTGGGGTCATGTGCCATTGCACCCTCCCCTGTCAGAGGGCACTACACAGATGGGCCATTTCTGAAAGGGATATCCCTTTGGCTCCCCCCAAGGGAAACTCAAACCATATGGGCCCTCTCCTCTTGCCAGACTTATGGTGAACTGCTTTCAATAACACTTGAGTCCCCTTTACACCCTTTGAACACATCTTACAAGACTACCATGCTGTGACTGGATGAGCATGCCTACTGATGCTTAACCTCCAAAGTATTTTATGCTAGCAGTTTCTCCATAGTACCTTGTAGGCTAGCTAGAAACCTATCATGATCTATGTCAGACAAGTATACACCATCCTGGGCATAAAATCAGGGTACCTTAATGATAATCTCATCAAGCCTAAAGATGGACCACCCCATTTGAGTCAATAAGGCTCCATATGGCCATGTTGGTCAACCTCAGGGTCTCTCGACTGCAATGGGGTCCCTTGAATGGCACCAATCCCTCTACTGGATGATGTGCAACCAGATTATGTGCAACCCAGGTCAAGCTTTGCAAAGAAAAGCCAAGTCCTTCTTCATATGGAGCAGCAGCTCTAGAGAATTCATCACTCCCAGGTCATTTCCTCCATGATGTACCACCAAAACACTGGGAAGACCCTGCCATTGAGCTTCGACCATGACCCACAGGAGCGGATCATCCCATCTCATCCCTCAATGCCTGATCCAGTGTACCTGTGTCTGCTGAGGATCCAGAAAAAAATTCTCATCCCTGGAAAACTGCCTCACTTTGACAGCTACCCAATGAATGGAGTGCCTGCAAACCCATACTTAGTTTTCCTGGGAATCACCACCAGCCAGAAAAAAAAAAAGAGGTTAAAGCAAATGCGGTCACACATATCATTCAAAAGACTGCAATCTCCACTGGCCAAGTGTCTGGATCTGGCTAAGTGTCAAGCCCTCTGTGCTAGTATATGTGGCAGCCCCAGTACAGAAGAAATAGGAATTGAACTTCATTGAGTCCACCACTACCCCCTTCATGGCCTTCTCTAGGGAATGGTGAAACTGGAACACTGTTAGCGGGGCCCTTTCTTTAATGCCGATTGATTCCACAAGCAATGTGGGTTACATATTCCTACATCCAGGAACATATTTCCCACTGGACCCCTGGATGAGACTTCAGGCAGCACCAACTAGCTAACCTACCTGTCTTGGTCCTTCGAAGTTAGACAAATGCCTCTTCTTGAGTTACCACTGTGTCCTCATCACCCAAGATCACTGCCATTGCTGGCTCCTTATTTGGCTGGACAAATCTGGATACCTGAAAGGCACCACAAAAAACACCAGGAATACCTTGTGGAACAACACACTCCCTCCCATGGCAAGAAGTACACCCTTGTCAGTTTGCCCCATACCTGTTCTGATGCCTGTCTGGTGATTTTGGAGTACCACAAGCCCATCCCTCCAGCATTTTGCTGAGGTAAAATGCATGAGTGTTGTCCTCCATACCAGCAGCCTGGGAGAACCACAAAATGCCTGCCAACTGCTGACTCACTGATCCTGGCATCAAACCTTCCCATTTCATTTGCACTACATAGAGGCATAGCTGGTCCACTGGAATGAGACATGCATTCTGCAACCCCTGGGCCTGCCACATGCTCAGAATGCTTTCAACCCCATTCCAGTGCACCATCCACATGCTGGGTACTAAAGAATTCCTGAGTAACTGCCAGGTTTCTGTATCATCAATTCCCATCATACTCCAGCCAGCCACCCTCAGTTTGCTGATGTGCATGGTAATAACCTGGCTGTAATAGGTTTATAGTTCTTCAGCCTTAACCTGATTAACCTAGGACAATATATTCACAACAAATGTAAACTTAACTGACCAGTTCTCCCAGGTTCAACAGAGTGTGACCTCCTTTTTACCCTCCATGCTCTGATTCTTGCCTTTTTTCCTTTTTCTTTCTCAGGATCTTAGGAGTCTGTTAAGCAACATGAATACATCAGCACACTTTTCATTGTCTATCTGCTGCCTTACCTTGTTGTAGAGATGTGAAACATCCAACTCTCCTAATTTAATGTAGCTAATAACCACAGTCTATGACCCAGCTTTCTGCACACAGGGCACCTGGGTTTGGGGTGAGACCCCACCCCGGACCAATGCCAGTGCTGTCCCTGTTGGCAGGGTTCTAACTACCTGTACTCCTGAGCTTTGATGAATGCCAGCATCTTATTGAGCTGCTGCTCAAGCAGTGCTGGGCCTGCTGGGGACATCATAGGTTGGCGGTGGGCCCAGAGCACTAGGCATAGATACCTACGCTGCAGAGGTTGTACCAGGGGTGTTATCACTGGTACAGGGGGAATGGCTTACACCACAGCCAGTGGTGAAGCTGCCAGTTAGGTTGGCGCTATCAGGAGAACCAGAGGAGGAGGAACCCCATCAATGTCTGCAGTTTCCACAGGCATTGGGAGAACATATCCTTGACCATGTGTGAGCAGGAGCCACTTTCTGTGCTTTTTGTGAGCACTTGGGAACTAGTTCATCCCTCAGGGTGGGACCCTCAAAAGTATGCCTCAGGAGTTCCTTCAGTTCCTCTGCACTGAAATTCTCAAAATCTGGTCTACCTGGTGGAGGATTCACCAATACAGCGGGTACCTACTGGGGTTTGGGGGGGGTTCCTCCCTTTCTCTTTTGAGGCAGCCAGTGGTTAATTCAACAGTGAAAGCTCCATAGATGACTCAGGCTGTGATTGTGGAGGAGGTTGAGCTGGAAATCCAGATGGGCCAGGGCCAGTGCCTTCCAGGTTCTGAAGGCAAGCATCCCACCATGTCTTCCATTTTGCCAGTACAAAAACTGGAACTGCTGTTCAAACTCTGCATTAGTCAACGTTCCCTTTCTGGGCATCCTGGGCCACCACCAGCTGTGAAAACACAAAAGCACAGAAAAAAAAATCTGCAGTATCTGCCTCTGTTTGTTACTGCACCACAGGGTTGCACTGTGAGGAGACATTGGATTAGACTTGTTCTTTGTGTTTTTTTAATCTGGGCTCATAGAGGGATGGCCCTGCCATGGCAGCCCAGCTGTTATAATGCTCCACTTTCATTATTCTATTTTTTTAAGTTAATGTGTGGCGTAACTACAGGTGAGCACATATAGAATAATGTATGGAGAAGTGTGTATAATGAGGATTTTATGCACGCCCGAGGTGTGCGATGCCCTATAAACCTCGAGGGCAAAGACTGAGGAGTTTATGAGGGCGTCGCACATCAAGGATGTGCATAAAATCCAAATTTAAACACTTCCCCATGTTTTATTTTTTATATTTACTGGCCATTTAACTATTGCATTCTACAGCAAGTTTTAGAGTGCTAGGCAGTGCTGTTTAAAACTGGTGCTACTGGGAGTAAATATGCCTTAAGTAACAACATTTGTGAGACTGTGTAAAACTTTTAAGTAAGAACATTTGTAAAACTGTTTAAAACTTTTTTTTTTTATAATTTGAACTTTTTGGGCTACTCATAAGTCCAGTGTAAGTTCAGATGAATGCTTTTCTCTTCCTCTCTCTCTCTCCGTTTTTTTTCCTCTGGTGTAGCAGTAGTGCTGTCTAAGGGAGTGAGAGATAAGTTCAGGATTTAGAAGGTGGTTTGACAGTGTTATTTAAGAAATTGAGAAGAGGATGCCATGTTTTTTATTTATTTTTAATAAGACTTATTTAAAATACAGTTAAATGGTTTTCATCTGTGGTGGCTGATGAAGAAGCAGCTCACGCATTGGCAGTTTCAAGGTGCAATGCGAATGGCTTGGCAGCGCAAGGGAAAGCAGCCATGCAGCTGCTCACTTGGCATGGGATGTGTTGGCAGAATGTTTAAGAAAGGTGCGTGGGCAAACTCCATTATTCACGGTTCATTATTCACACATGTGAATAATGGAGTTTGCCAGCCACTGCTAGCAGCTGATAAACATCACTAACCAGTAAATATAAATCCTTTTATACTGAATCATTTTTCATGTTTTGACCCTACTTAGGCTTACATGGCCATTATAAACTTTGAGGGTTTTAAACCCCTTAAAACAAATAAATTGCTTAAATAACAAGTCAAATATGTCAAGCAAAACATTATAGTAAACAAAAAAAACAAAATGAGCCCACACTCCAATGGCTAGAACTATTGTGAAAGATGACTCAGAGGCTCTGAAATCATCTGCTGACATTTTTATTCACAAGTAAACTAAATATAACTCCTAGTGAGCCAGTCACCTGGAAGAAGCTGCCTCTTAGTGCTTCGCTAGCAAAGGCTTTATCAGGAGTGGTGCACCAGAGACTGCTCATCACATAAATACACAAAATGTTATGACATCATCACTTACATCACAATACATGATTCAATAGTAAGACTTCTATAATAAACTTAGTCAAATAGTGATAAAGCATCAAAACCTCACTGTGCAAATCACAGAGAGATACTAAATGAAAGAGCTAATAATAAATACTATGCAAGCTGAAGGACCTCTGTCAGGATTTACATGAGTGATCAACCATACTGTGTCTTTCTTGTTGCAGTGGTTTAGGGGATCCGCTGTGTTGTGATGTAGTGCTAGTAGTAGTAAAAGTCATTATTTTTATACAGGAAAGGTAGTACATGACACCATTAGGATTAAATCAAATTTCTAAGGTGCTTCTGTGGATTATGCATTTACAATAGGTAAAAAGACAGAACATTTAAAAAAAAATCATACATACTGTCAAGGCCCCAATTTTTCTGTGGCAAGTTGGGTCTAAAGGTCTTGCGGCAGAATGTCTGTTGCATTAGTGTCCTATTTCTGTGGAAATTCTGCTGCAGCAGTTGGGGGCTTGGTAGCAGTCAGCAACCCCACCCCCCAAGCACCCAGGTAGAGGAAAATGTTAGTTTTGAGGAGGGAACTACAAACCAGAGCAGGTTTTCAATTAACTCTTGAATTCATAGTATCAGTAAGTAAAAAATCCACCCTATCCATCTTAGCACCATCACCCTCCCCACCCCAGCCTGAGAGTCCCCAGGGCTACCAAATTTGAATGAGTAATATTTTCTTTGGCTACCACACTGCACTGCAATCCTCATCCTTCTAGTTTTAGCTCCAGGCCAGAATGCCAGTTTCTTATTCCAGTAGTGCTTTGTGCGGCTGTGCTGAAAGCACTTTTGGGATAAGAAACCAGAATTCAGGCCCAGCCATGAAACTAGAAGGATGAGGATCACTGCACAGTATGGGATCTGATAAAACTATTTCTACCTCAAATAGAGGGATTCAAGGAGGTTCTCAGGGTGGGGGTGGGGGGAATTACCTGTTTTGATTTTTAAGGTAAAGCCCTAGCAGGCAAACTAATGGGCAAGGGCTGTTCCAAAATGCTTTTCAGATTTTTTTTTAAATTCCACAGAATTCCAAAAAGCATCCTACAGAATTTATATTAAACCACAAAATAGTTTTCTGGAATTTAGATGATCCATGGAGTAACTATAGTTTAAATGATCGGTGGAATAATTTTCCTTGGTTAGAGTCGATATAAACTGCAGATTTGCTTTACTCACAGTTTCTACTGACTCATCATTTTTTTAATTACATTTATTAAGCTTTATCTTCTCATCCACCGGTCCCCATCGATCCAGTCTACACAAGCTTAGCACTGCCACATACTCCAGGACTTACCTCACTCATGAGTTCCCCCAGCTTATCCCTCGTGGTGGGGCTGCCGGGGGGGCCCTTCCCCCACAATGTTGAGGCAGTCGTTATCATGTGGCCACAGAACCTCCATTTTCCCAATTATTCCCCAGAAGGCATGTTGTGCAATGACATTGGGGTGGCACGACGAACATCTGACACACCTCCCAGACTTAATCAGTCCTGGCTATGGTACCCCAGGCTACCACAAGGAGTTACCCAAACACTGACTTCCTCCCCCTCCTCCCCAGAAGAGGAGAGCAGTCCATAGAATACTCAATTGTCCTCCCCCTCAGCTGTCCCTCAAACTTCCCAGGCTCATTTCCAAACCCAGGGCATCATGAGTGGTAGCACTAGCGCTGCGCCGGTGGGTCAGCTAAATACTGACTCTTCAGTATAAACTGCAGAATAATATTCTGCATTTTATGTAAACTGCTGAATAATATTCTGCAGTTCATGTAAACCAAGGAATAATATTTTGCAGTTCATGTGAACCACAGAATAATATTCCACAGTTCATGTAAACCGCTGAATAATATTTCCATGGTTTACATTAAATTCTGTGGCAATCTTCGCAGTCACGGAATCGTAAAAAAATTGGGGCCTTGCATACTGTACACATGTTATTCATACATCTTAATCATTGCAATTACATCATACTGCTAATTTCTGTCTCAAGGCAGTATTTAATGTTTTCAAGGTTTTGTAGCTGCGCCGGTGGGTCAGCTAAATACTGACTCTTCAGTATAAACCGAGGAATACTATTCTACATTTTATGTACGCCACAGAATAATATTCCACATTTCATGTAAACCACGAGACAATATTTCCATGGTTTACATTAAATTCTGTGGCAATCTCCGCAGTCACGGAATCGTGGAAAAATTGGGGCCTTGCATACTGTGAACATGTTATCCTTACATCTTAATCATTACAATCACATAGTACTGCTAATTCCTGTCACAAGGTAGTATTGAACGTTTTTAAGTTTTTTGTAGCTTGGCCAACACTTAGAATAACTCTGTTCCATGCTCATGCAGTTACAAAAGAGAATGTTTTCTCGACGTGTTTATTATTGAGGGTAGGTGCCTTAAAAAAAGCCCTTATTTGAGCTTCTCAATGCATATTTGTACTCAGATTTTACCAACTTGTCAGACAGATTTAATGGTTTAGCTAAGTTTATTACTTAATAAATAATGTTTGCCCAAGCTACAAATATTCTATTTTCAATTTTCAATTGTAAGCCATGCTAGTTTGTCATATAAGATACAATGATGCATCCTTGAATCTACTCTTAATATGAAACGAGCTAGCTGATTATACACTATTTCTATTTTTCTTAAATTGGTTTTATTTGCAAGTCCATATACTGTCGGGCCCAGATATTCAGAAATGCACCAAAGGCCTGCACAAGTCTGGTGCAGTGCAAATCTGATGTACCATGGTGAAACAGGAGCCATATTCAGAGGTTGCACAGGCTGAACTGTGCCAGCGCAACCCAGCTGAATATGGCAGAGTTGCACCATGGCGCAAATAGAGTTGTACCATTGCACAAAAAGAGATGCTGCATTGAAACTGTGGGAGCAGAGCAGCAAAGCAACAGAGGGGGGCATGGCACAGAGAACAGACCCAGGGAAGGAGCCAGGGAAGCACAGTGACAGGCCACAGGAGGCTTCCACCAGCAGGGCACAGCAGGGCACACACAGGCAACCAGACATCTGACCCCAGAACACAAGAGTAACACAGATAGCAGGCAACAGAAGGTGCCAATGGCCAATGGAGGGCCACCAAGGGAGCTTCCCCACAGGCCACTGGCCATACCCCCCTCCCAGACCATAGCAGGCCACACCCAGAACCATGCAGCCAAGCACACACATGCCACACAGGCACACAGGAAGCCCACAGTAGGCACTTAGATGTGCCAGGAGGCGAATGGCATGGCGAACCATGGGACAGGCACTTAAAATGCCAAACATGGGCCCCAACACAGTGTGCACCCAGTACCTAACCAATGACCATGGTTGTATGCCACCACCATGCAAACACCCGCCACACACCCCTGACAGCCACCCCGTGGGCACCCAAAGGTACAGCCACTGACACACGGGATGGACACCACAACAGTGGGATTCACCACAGCACACAACGGTGAACCACAGAAGCATAACACATGGTCCCTTACATGCACACCACATGGACAGACACTGGGCCACTGCAGCATGGCTCCTAACGCCACCTGCAAAGCAGACACAGACACAGGCAGGTACATCAGAAAAATAGATATATTTTGAACAAACTTATTTACAAAAATCAGGGGCTGGGAAAGGGTAGATATAGAGAGGGAAGGGGACAGGGAACAGGGACTGTACAGTGGGAGGGGGGAACTGTAGGCAGAGGTACATCAGGGGAAAGAGGGGCCAAACTAACGGTGGCCCTTTCCGGCTGCCCTTGCGATCTGACGCTGCCTCTGCTCCTCCCCCAGCATCTGTTGTATCTGCATGATCACCTCCAGCATTGTAGATGCCGCCAGGAGGGTCTGGCGCAGCAGTCACAATAACATTGACAGTGGCGGTTGTCCCCGCTGGACACCCAGAACAAGGGCAGGGCAGGTGATCAGTGCCACGTCTCAAGGAACCATACCCACCCACAGTGTGCAATGGGCAGTGGGAACACACGCCCCTGGAGGGCCCGTAGTGGTCACTTGCAGGGGGGTGGGCCAATGCCAGCCAGCAACTTGGCGCACCACGATATTGCACAGAGGTGGTCCTTGCCGCGTAATGGCCACACAACTGCACAATGACAGTCACATGGCACAGTGCACCAGCAGCACCACAGCAACAACCACAGCAGCAGATAGGCACACGTCCACCCCACCAACAGCCGGCACACATGTCCAATGGAGGCAGTACAGTGGCATGCACCACGCACAGTGCGACACACACAGCTGCCATGGCACATGGCACAGGTGACCATGCTTGCACCCACTCCCCCTACCACTCCCCATGTACAGTGTGAAGGACCATGACAGTGCCTACCTGCCCTCTGCAGCCCTGCTGGTGTCGGTTCTGCACCACCACATCCCACTGCAGCCTGCTGTGCTGCTGCAGCCTGGGCCCTCTGACAGTCCTCAGGTCCTGGGAATGGAAAGAAGACAGGTGCACATCAGGAAGTGACCACAGCAGCTTCCCCCACCCCCAACCCTGTGCAAAGAGAGTGCCCCTGCCCAACACATCCTGCATGGCTGCACAGCTGCATTGAAATGCAAGCAGAAGCTGGCGATGCCACCCCACAATGTGCACGATGACAGTGTACCCCTCTGCAGGGCATGGTAGGCAGCCAAGCCAACACCACAGTACAACACCAGGGCAGATGCAACGTGAGATGACTTACCTGGCTGTGGCACAGCCCCTCACCTGGCACATGCTTGTAGCCTCCTCAGGTGCTCTGGGCCCCACAGCATGAGTTCCCCATAGTGGTGGTGACATTGTTCTCCAGTCAAGGGCACTCTTGTCCTGTGCTCCAGGCTGTTGACTATGTCCTGCCACATGGTGCCCCAGGGCCACTGCAGGGGCACCTGTCCAAAAATCTGGGGGTGTGGGGCTCCATGTGGGCCACTAGGTTGGCCACCTCAACTTGAGAGCAGTTCTGGGCCCTCCTGCATCTAGCCTGCGCCATGGTCATCTTAACATGTTCAGCAGTGAAAATGGCAGCAGGAGGCACACATGTCCACACCATGCGTCTGCTGCGTGATGCATAGGAGCATGCACAGTGCATGTCCATTGTGCAGTGCTGGAGATACATGGAATGAGTGTGGCTACGCAGGTTCACAGGGTCAGAGGTCTGTCCCAGGGGTCAGGGGTTGATTGGCATTGCACACATGCACGATAGGGCACAGCACCCCATGTGCGGCCATGCGTGTTGCTGGCCCATGCACAACATGTGCAAAGCCACTGCATCGCACTGTCCATGCATGGTGCATGATTGATGTCATGATGCCATGACGCACATTCACACTGCGGGCCTGCGCACCATGAAGGCATGCACATTGTGCCATCATGACTTGCTCCAGTGCAATTCCATTGTGCATGGCGTAATATCACGATATTCAGACACCACATGCAAATGAGCCCATCAGCCAATGCATGGCACAGTGGGTGCATTAGCATGTCATTACTGTTGTGCCCAACCTCATTTGCATGCCTGCACCTTATAAGTGCCATGGAACAGCACAAACCATGGACCAGTATTGCAACCTTGAGGTAAGTTGTGCATGCCACTGCAACTCACTGGGAGCAGACAGCATTGCATGGTGGGATGGACCAGGGAGATGATGCTACTGTCACACTGTGCTGGGCCATGTCCACAGGCAGCAACATGTTGGCACATGAGGAGGGCCAGGCCCAACTTCACAAAGGCCAAGACTGATGTCCTGTTTGAGGCCTACCTGGACAGGGAGCCCCTGTTGAGTGGTACCAGGCTGGTGCATGGGAGGAGGTGGCAGCCTACATCAACCAGCATGCCAGCCACCAGTGGTCAGCATAGGAGTGCCGAAGGAAGGTGGAAATGAACAAGCAGCGTATAATGGAGAAGGTGGTGGCCATCCAGGCATCCCATAACACCACCGGAGGAGAGCATGCAGATGCACCCACACTAACACTGCAGGAGTTGGTGGCAGCCACCATGCACTGCACCATGGTGGAGGGTGTGCCTGGAGGAGGATTCCAGATGGGTGGCAGCCCATCACTGCATGGTAAGTATGTCAGCCACACACAGCCAGTGGCACAGAGGGTGTGTACATGGGTATGCTGGCTTGTATGCTGCCGGTATGCATGCCATGTGCATGTGTGTGCACCCATGCGCATGCCATGCTGTAGGACACATGTAGCAGCAGTGTACAGGAGGGCACATGTTTGCATTGCATCACTGACACACCTTTTTCTCTTGCAGCACCAGCACACCTCCATGCAGATGATGGGGCACCAGCAGTGGCTGCAACTGTGGATGCTTGTACAGCCCCAGAGGACCAGCCATCCACATCCACTGGCATCCAGGGGTCCGACAGGCTGCAGCTCAGCACCACGGTGCAGGTAGATGTCCTGGACCTGGGGTCAGATAAGACCCTGGCTGTATTCCTGCAGGATGCCAGCCTTGGTGTCCTATGTGCAGAGACATAGATTGGGGCAGGGTCTGACTCCGATGATGACATCACACTGATCCTAGACAGCATGAGCAATGTTGGGGGTGAGATGCCCATGCTGGCATCTAACAACACAGGCACCATGCCCAGTGCTCTGCCAGCAGTGGAACAGCTTCCCACCACTACTGCAGGTGCAGTGGTGTGCGCTGCCCCAGCTGTACCCTGCGGTGGTAGTGGTGCAGCCGCACAGGTGCTGGGTGGCATAGAGCAGCCACATGGGTGACAGCAGCAGGCTGCAGGTGCCACTGGGCAGCCAGACACAGGGTCCACCGCTGAAGCACCTGCTGTGCCCATTACCCCTGCAGACCCCACTGTGCAGCATCCACCAGAGAGGGGAGACTGTACAGTGTGGCCAGTCACCACAGGAGAATCTGCATTCCACCTGGTAGCCCCAGGATGCTGACCCACTGGCTGAGCACATCTGTCTGCTGTGGGCATCCATTCAGCAACAGGTGCTGCTTGCCACTGGGATGCATGCACTGCATGCAGAGGTGTGCCAGTTAGCTGAGCAGCAGGAAAGGGGCACTGCACAGATCCTGGTGAGGATGCAGCACATGCAGGAGGCCATGACTGCATCCTTGAATCGCATTGCCACTGCAATCACAGATGGCTTTGCATTGCTGACTGCCACAGGGTGTGGCTATGCACAGGTGAATCCCCCCACAGTGCTCTTTCCACCCCACTAACCTGGTGTTGGGTGACCCCAACACAGTCGATGCTGGGCTCTGATGTAGGCATCCCAGGTATGCCCAGGGCTGGCCTGTTTGGGTACCTGTACACCCCCATGCAGACATGGTCACGGTTCAACGCCTGGGGGGCTGTTGCAAGCCCCACATGGCTGATGCACAGCCTGTGGCTGCCAATTGGCCCTAGTGTGGCCACCTCCATGGCCGTGGTGGCCATGGTTCCATGCAGTGGCCCTGATGTGTGGGTCACCCTGACCGCAGTCTGCAGCTGCTTCCCTATGCACACATGGGCAGTGTGTGTGCCTTCCACTGGTGTTGCACCTGTATGTCGCACTGCACGCTGCCTGTGTGCATGCTTACATGGCCGCTGGACCATGTGGTGTGAGCACGATGAGGGCAGTCTTGCACCAGTTACACTTGTGCACCGGTGCAATGCATCTGATCCACACCTCATACTACCACCTGGGTGTGTGTGTGTGTGTGTGTGTGTTGCTGTGTGTGGCTGTGTGCCACTGACTCCCCTACCCCTACTTCCTGCCCCTGTGTGCATGCCTGTTGCCATGCATGCCCCTTCATGGGTGCTGTACCTGTTTCAGTGGCCCATGCATGTGTACCACACCACCTACCTGTGTGCACCATAGTGCTCCTATGCGATGCTGTCCTGGTGGCAGCACACCGGCTGGAGCAGCTGGGGGGTCTCTCCAACCAGGGGGTGGCTGTCCACCACCCTCTGGCCCATTGCCTCCATCTTCCCCACTTCTGTCACCCTCATCAGCCTCGACAGCTATCTCACGGTCAATGGCCATGTTGTGCAGTATGCAGCAGGCCAGGAATAGGCCACAGACTTTCAAGGGGCTGTACTGTAGGGCACCGCCTGACCTGCCTAGGCAACAGAACCATGCTTTCAGACACACTCGATGATGTTGCACATGCTGGCATGTGCCTCATTGTACTGTTCCTCTGCTGGGGATGACAGGTGCTGGTAGAAGAGTGAGCAGACAGGGCCTCAGTGGATACACACTGTCACCTATGTGGAGATTGACATGGTTAGCCCTCTGCTATTCTATGCTGTGCCCCTTGCCTGTCCCTGGAACCCATGCCACCATGCACACCCTGCCCACCCCCCAGGTCTGCTCTGCCCATTGCCCCTTGCCCATGCCATTCTCACCCACTAGGTGGCCTGTGGGGATGTCCCCATGTTCAAACCTGTGGCACAGTGCAGAGCTGTGGCAGATGAACATGTCATGTGCACTCCCAGGGTGTGTGGTGCAGACATTGGTGATGTGACCCATGGCATCGCACGCCACCTGGCAGTTGACACTCAGGCTCCCCTTCCAGTTGATGTATGCCAAGCCATCAGGGCCAGGTGTCATGCAGATGGTCATATGGGTGCAGCCAATGGCACCAATTGTGCCAGGCATATGTGCCACCCAGTGGAAGTCCTACATGGTTGCTGTACGCTCTGCCTGTGTGCTGGGTAAACAGATGAATTCCGGTGCACATGGCAGCAAAGCATTAAGGAACTGTGTGAGTAGGTGGGATCTGGACAACTGGGTGATGCCTGTGGTGTCCTCTGTTGGTCTGTGGAAGGTGCCCGTGGTGAGCAGGTACATGACGGCAGACACCTTAATCTCCACGGACATGGCATGGCTCTGTCTGGTGGGTGCAGAAGACACCAGGAGAAAGGATTGCAGTGTGACTGGACTTCTCTGCTGGGACTAAAGAAGTAAAACTCTTGTACTTGGAACTTTAATTTAAGGTAAAAAAAACTAACAAACAAAACAAAAAAGTGTATGTTTGAGTTAACTGAACTGAATAGTTATCTGAACAGTTATCTAGGTGTAAATCTCAGGTGATTGAAAGGACATGATAGCTGTGAGGTTTAAATTACTTGTAGAAAGATCTAGTAAGTAGGGGGAGTGGCTTAGCTAGAAGGAAGCTACATTTAAAGACTGCCTTAGAAAGATTTTGCTAGTTGCTTGGCAGAAGACACCAGGATAAAGGATGACTGCATGACTGGACTTCTCTGCTGGGACTATATTGCACTCCTTCCCTCCCCCCCGAAAGCTAGTTCTACTTTTATAGGCACAGAATTTGACTGACAACAGGAACTTCCTGTTTGGGAGCAGGAAGTCAGTGATCGCAGATCCCACCATCCTAGAAGGGCAAGAGTAGCTCTCCGGCCCCCTCTAGCTGCTGGAGGTCTGCCTCTGAGCAAGTAAGGGGTCTACTGAGAAATATAGGATATTCTTGTCTCAGAACAGGACAATCAGGAGCTTAAAGGGCACACAGGCAGAAAGTAAGGAGAGAGAGAAAAAAAAACAGAGGAAAGAGTAAGGATTGCAATCAGTTAAGGGGCCAGAAATAAGACATGAAGGGAGTGGTGCAGTGCAGTGGCTGTGGAGCAGCAGTCTTCCGGGAGAAGTTCTAGAGGATGCGGTGTTGTCCCATCTGCAGGCACCTCTCTGGGCTGAGGGAGGAGGTTGCTGATCTCCAGGCTGAGTTTTCCAGGATTTGTGGGACCTCCTCTTCCATCCAGGGACCACCAGTGCCACTGCCGTTGCCTCAAAGGTTGCCAAGAAAGAGGAGCAGTTGGACCACAGTGGGCTCAGGGAGGGTGAGGGTGGTGGAACAGAGGCACATCCCTCCAGTTGTATCTCTCCACAATTCTTATGACATTCTGGCAAAGTGTGGTTCCTCTATGGAGGCACCTGCAGTGGAGACCAAGGAGGATGCTGGGAACCTCCACAAAGGAGACCCACAGGAGGGTGGCAGGGGACCCCACAGGGGAAGCAAACAACTCCTGGTGGGGGACTCCATTGTTAGGAAAGGTAGAACTGGGGATGAGAGGAAAGGGAGGTAAGGTGCCTGCCTGGCGCCATGGCAGAGGGACAGGGAGCGAATCTCAGGATTGCCAGAGCAGCTGTACAGGGGAGGGAGCTGGATGTCATTGTCCACCAAGGGACAAATAACCTGGCTAAGGAAGGGAATAGAGAAGTACAGGAAGAGTTTGTGGAATTGGGGAGGGGTCTTAGACAAGCAGCATGCACGGTAACCTTCTCAGAGGTGCTGCCCATCTATGGCGTAGGAGAGGCTAGGGTGTGGTATTCAATCGGTGGTTGAATAACTGGTGTGGAGCTCAGGGATTTTGCTTCATTGGGGACTGAGGGTCCACCTAGAGTGATGCAAGCATATACTGGCATGATGGGTTGCATCTGTCTAGGAGGGGAACCAGGATCCTAGGTGATAGGTTTAAATGGTTCATTGGCAAGCATCTAAACTAGCCAAGGGGGGAGGAACTGGAAAGGAGCAGGGAAATCCTAGCCCCCCCAAAAATCACGGTAGTAAGTGCGGTAATCACCAACATAGAGGTGTCGATAGGGAGAAGGGCAGGGGTAAATGGAGAAAGTGACAAAGGCAAGAAAGACAGGGATGGGGCAAAAAGGAGTAAGGCCATCAGGAAATGGAGGGTAATGAGTACCAATGCCCATAGTCTGGGCAACAAGCTCCTGAGCTGGTGGCCTTGATGGAAGAATGCCTGGATATCGTAGCAGTCACAGAAATATGGTACACAGAGAACAATGACTGGGATGTTAACATACCAGGTGCATATAACCACAGGAGGGACAGGCAGGGGAAGGGGGAGGTAGCTCTCTACATAAAGGAAGGGATAAAAGCAACTGAATAAAAGAGTAAACAGGGAGGAGAGGAGGCACTGTGGGTCACCTTGGAGACTGGAAAGGGCACCACAATCCACACAGGGGTTGTGTACAGACCCCATGTCAGGGAGGGAATGGACAAGGATATGATAGAAGGCATTCTTAGAATGGCAGAGAAAGGGAGATACTGTTGATGGAGATCTGAATATGCCAGATGTTAACTGAAGCACATTTGCTGCAGCCACATCCAAGAACAGGGCCATTCTTGATGCCCTACAGGTGGCAGGCCTCAGACAGCTAGTTCGGAATCCACTCGTGAGGGGCAGTCTTAGACCTCATACTCTCAAACAGGGGTGAGAGGATCTCAGATCTAGAAGTGGGTTGCCATCTGGAGACAAGTGACCATCAAACAGTGTGGTTCAAGTTAAACTCAGCTACAGAGTCAAGCCATACAAAGTGAGGTACTGGACTTCAGGAGGGCTGACTTTGGCAAGATAGGAGTGCCTCAGAAAAACACTAGCAAACAGGCTAGAAGGAGGTGTGGAGCAACAATGGGGACTCATCAAAACTGCCATCACAGAGGCAACAAGCCTTTGTGTAAAAAATAAACAAATCAAAATGAAAGAAAAGCCACTATGGTTCTCAAAAGAGGTGGCTGTGAAAGTCAGGAAGAAAAAGATTGCATTCTGGAAGTATAAGGAAACACAGAAGGAGCAGAACAGAGAGCTGTACCAGTTAAGGCAGAAGGAAGCAGGGAGGGAAGTCAGAATAGCAAAGGCCCAAACTGAGGAAAAGATAGCCAACTCGGTTAAGAAGGGGGATAAAACCTTTTATCAGCGAGCGTAGAAAGACAAAGGGAGGGATAGTGAGGCTGAATAGAATGAACTATGGGTGGGCAGAGGGGGACAGTGAAAAAGCAGGGATACTGAATGAATATTTCTGCTCAGTATTCACAAAAGAGGGGGGGGAAGTGCCTAATCCAATTAACAGAAGCACTCTTGATAGGGGGTCGATCCCAGTCCTTTCACAGAAGAAAGGGTTCTGCAAGAACTCCCTAAAACTGAAGGTTGACAAAGCAATGGGCCTAATGGAATTCACCTAGAATTCTAAAAAGAATTAAGGGAACAAGTGAAACCACTGGCTACTCTTTTAATAAATCATGGGAGGATGGTGTGGTACCCGAGGACTGGAGGAAGGTGGATGTGATTCCCCTTCACAAAAGTGGAACCAAGACAGAGGCAGGAAACTACAGACCTGTCAGTCTGACCTCTGTGGTAGGGAAAGTGATGGAGTCACTTCTGAAGGAAAGAATAGTTGAGTACCTAGAGGCCAGTGGGGCACAGGACCTGAGGCAGCATGGGTTCACAGCGGGAAGGTCATGTCAGATGAATCTAATAGATTTCTTTGACTGGGTGACCAAAGTAGTAGACCAGGGAGGGGCTGTGGACATGGCCTACCTAGACTTTAGCAAGGCATTTGACACAGTACCACACAAAAGATTAATAGTCAAATTAACCAGCCTGGGAGTGGGTCCCAGGGTGGTAGCCTGGGTAAAACATTGGCTGGACAACAGGGCACAGAAGGTAATTGTAAATGGAGTCCACTCTGAAGAAATAAGGGTTACTAGTGGGGTACCTCAGGGTTCAGTATTGGGTCCAGTCCTTTTTAATGTCTTCATAAATGACATTGCAGAGGGACTGGGAGGAAAAGTATGCCTCTTTGCAGATGACACAAAGATCTGCAACAGGGTTGATACACAAGGAGGTGTGGAAAGGATGAGAAGGGACTTGGCAAGGTTGGAGGAATGGTCAGAAGTATGGCAGCTTGGATTCAATGCAAAGAAGTGCAAAATAATGCACTTGGGAAACAAGAACCGAAGGGAAGAATACACAATGGGGGGGAGGTAGTAACAACAACAAAAAAGGAAAGGGACCTGGGGGTAATCATATCAGATGACCTTAAGGTTAGCAAGCAATGTGAGAAGGCAGTAGGGAGGGCTGGGGGTATACTGGGATGCGTAGGGAGAGGCATCAGCAGCAGAAAACAGGAAGTTGTTATCCTCTGTACAGACAGTTGGTGAGACCCCATCTGGAGTACTGTGTCCAGTTCTGGAGAACCCATCTCCACAAGTACATAGACAGGATAGAGGCAGTCCAGAGGAGGGCAACTAAAATGGTGCAGGGTCTGCAAGAGAAGCTGTATGAGGAGAGACTAAAGGAGCTTAATATGTATACCCTCAAGGAAAGAAGGGAGAGGGGGGACATGATAGAAACTTTTAAGTACCTCAGTGGAATCAACAAAGTCCAAGAGGGTAGCATCTTTCAGAAAAATAGACGTACAAGAACAAGGGGACACAATTTAAAAGATAGAGGCGGTTCAGGGGAATGTGAGAAAGTATTATTTCACAGAGGGTAGTGAATGCATGGAACAGCCTTTCTGAGGAGGTTGTGGGGTCTAAAACTGTGGGAGAATTCAAGAATACATGGGACAGACATAAGGTAATTCTTGTGGGGGGTAGGAAGAAATAGGCTGTTGGTTAACTAGGATCTGCGACCTATCCTGTAGGTAGGGAAATTGGCAGACTAGATGGGCCAAGCGGTCCTTATCTGCCATCAAAGTCTATGTTTCTATGTTTCCTCACTGCACCACTCACAGAGCTGCCTCAGAATGGCCCTGTTCAGGCAGTACCAGACCACAATCTCAGTGTCACTGTAGAGGTGATTGGAGCATGGTACCACCTGTGATGGGCGTACCACCAACAGGCCCTTCCTCAGCCACGTCACTGTTCCTTCTGCCCCCTTACACCCCTCATTACTGTCTCCATCATGAAGGGCACACTGTCCATGGCCCTTGCTGTCCACTGTCCCCCTGGGTGGTTGGCTGCTGGCTGTGTGCCACCCTGGTGCACTGCTTGTCTGTGTGTGTGTGTGTGTGTGTGTTGTCTCTCTCTCTCTCTCTCTCTCTCTGCCCCTCTCTCCTTCTCCATTGCAACCTCTGTCCCTCTCCCTCCATTTGTGGACTTTGATCTGTCTGTCTGTCTGTGTGTGTGTCTCTCTCTCTGTCTGTCTCTCTCACTCACTCCCTTTCACTCACACCCCTGGCTCAAGTGCTGTCTGTGTGTTTGCACCCGGTATTTATAGGAACAAGTCTGCTCGGAGCAACTTCGAGTTGCTCCACACTTGAGCCATGGATTCACGGTTGAATATGCCACTGCACTGGATATTCATGGGAACGCCCCCTGCTCATGTGCCTGCATTCATTGTAGTTGCACATTGGCACAATGGATTTTGCAGTGCACACTGGCTCCTGCTGAATATGGCTCCATGGCGCAATACCGCACTTGCACCGGCATGACTCAACTGCGCCATGCACAACTGCTCTGAATATCTGGGCCTATGAGTATTCCATAATCTACAATTGGAAGTAAAAGCTGATTGATTATTTTTGTTCTCATGCTCATATCTATACAGTAACCAGTTCTTCTCAAAGCTCCCAATTTTACACTTAACTTCTTTACTAATATGGTTATACAATAGTCAAATTTCAGTTTATTTTTCTATCCATGACCCAAGATATTTGTGCTGTGTAACCTGTGTTAAACACTCTCCTGTTCTAGTCTTATCTCTTGCTCTTTAATCTCCCTGTTTTTGTAGCTGAATCAAAAATCATGACCTGTGATTTTTTGCTCTTTAGCATCAAATTTGAATCTTCAAACCACTTCTGAACTTGAAGTAGATCCTTCTGTAAGTTTTGTTGAAGCTGAGTCAAATTTGTACCAGGTGACACTATTACAGTATCATCTGCATACATTCGTGCCTGTGTTGTTTCTAATGTATATGGTAACGTATTTGTGTAAATTAGGAATGACAGTGATCCCAATGCAGAACCTTAGGGAACCCCTATATATATCTTTTGCCTGATTTGAAAGTTTGCTTCTCACCTGTACCTGCTGCTTTCTTTTCTTCCAGATATGGCCTGAACCACCTCCAAGACTTTAATAGATACCCCTGTTGACAGCAGTCTATTTAACAATATCTGATGATCCACCATCAGTAAATCCACAAACACCTCACCCAATGAACTTATGAGATCTACTAGGTCAGTGAGGGCAGTGCCATTGGAATGGCTCTTTCTAAAGCCTGACTGGAACCGAGTCACAAAGAATACTTTTTCCAAATGGTCATAAAATTGACCATGGACCAGGCACACCAGAATTTTTGAGACAACTGGCAACAGAGCTATTTGTTGATAATTTGTGGGCAAGTTCGGATTTCCACTCTTATATATTAAGACCACTTTAGCCCATTTCAAAGGTTCTGAAAATGAACCGAAAACTCCAATTTAATAACCCTGTTAGAACAGGAGCAATCATGTCAATTGCATCTTTAATTAACTGAATTTAGTTCCATCAATGCCATGCACTTTACTCTGATTTAATTTACTTATTACATCTTTTACTTCCTTACACCAATAAATTTTAAATCTAAATTTTGGAATTTTTAGAGCTTCTAAGTGTTTGTCCACTTTTTCCTTGTGAACAATATCCTGGTTCAGTGTTGTCATTTGTAAAATGAATAAACCAGGTAAATATACAAAGTATGAATTTAATCTACTTACTGATGACCTACTATCCTGAAGAATTCCATCTCTTTCCATTTGTATTGGAAGATCCTATGTAGCCAGTTTAGTTAGCGATTTTATTAAGATCCAATAATTTTTAATTCCTACAGTTTCTTCAGTCTTGTTGTTATAGTGATACATTTTTGCCTTTCTTATTTCTGTCTTCAGCATAGTTCTGCTTTGTTTGTAATTATCTCAATCTTAAAGTCTCAAACTTTTATTTGCAATTTTCTACATTCTATTATTTTTTCCTAATTTTACTTTTTAATATTTCTGTTATCCAGGGGACATGATTACTTTTTGGTAAAATTGTAACCATTGGTGCCACCTCATTGCAGACAGACAAGAAAAAAGATAATTTAACTCCTGTACAGCCATATCAAGGGAATGTATTAAAAATATTCAATGCCATGGAATTGGGGATAGTTTATACTTAAAATGATCTTTGTTATACTTTTTAAAATGTCTTTTAATATACTCTCTTTCTTTGTTATGGTTTCTTTTTATTCAAAACTTGAAAACCCCAATGTAGGGTATTGTGATCCCCTAAGATAGGTTGATTTACTTTAATGTAATCCACCACTACTCCTGAAGACACAAAAATCAAATCCAAGGTACTACCCTTACTTGTTAATGAAGTTTTCCTAGTAGTATTCATTATTATTTGTTTTATACCCAGTTGTTTAAAATTATTTTCAAAAGCTTGTCCTCTCACATTTCTCCAGACTGCATAAAATTTCCTTCCAACATCAATTGGGAACCCATTCAGTGCTTTATCACTATTGGTGACAATTTATCAAAATCATGTATTTAGGGGTTGAAAAAATAATACCCAATACAAAATTTAAAAATTGGAAGGATACCATCATACATTCAATGTTGCCTGCAAATCTGGAATAACACACTTTGGCAGGTCCCACATCCTATTTTGCTAAAACAACACTTCCCCACCATATTTGAACTCCCTATCAAGCCTATATGTTTCATACCCATCTATTTCAATTTATTTCATTACCACTGTCTTATTTAAATAAGTTTCATTTGGTAATATAATAGCAGGGATTTCCATTTCAACCCATGTTCTAAAAACATCAATTTTATTTTTAAGGCTCCTAGCATGATCATAAACCATTTTATATATTTGATTGTTTTCAGGCCCTGGAATTAGTTCAACATCCCCTCTCAATACCAGTACAACCCACATTGGACAACCCTTCAGTTGAAACCTAACTGGAGTTATTTTGGTACCCATTAATTGATATTTTATTTTTAGAAAGGATTTTTTTTCCTTTTTTGAAGCCAGATTCCACCCTTACCTCCCTCCCATTCTGTTTAAGGAACATGCTTCCTAATATGCACACAGATAATGAAGACGGCCTTTGTGTAGAAACTTTTGTTGTGTTTAGACTTAAGAATATACTAACTACCAAAAGCATTATAAACATACTTATAAACTTTATTTTGTTAGCTTTGCAAAAACACTTAATTTATAACTAAAACAATTTTACCAGTTAAAATGAATATCTACCCTGTTCAGACATACACTACCTTTAGTTACCTTTTAGTACCCTCTTTCCTCCTGATATAGTAACCTTATAAGCAGCAAGTTCAAATTTTACAAATCTGACATTTACTCTCTCTGATTTGTCAGTGTTATATCCATCATCTAGGTAGTCTCAGGCTTTAGATCAGGGAAAAGGGATATGGTTCCCACATACTGTGTGAATAGCTCAGAAAAAAGCACAAATGAAAAAAAGGTTATTTAAAAAAATACTATTTGCTACTCTTATTACATATTTCATACAGACTTGTCTTTTATAAATGGCTTCAAATCCCACATTTCATTTAGACCCTTTGGAATCACTGAGTCAAGATAAAGATCCAAAAACCCTCTCTTCTGAGTAACATGTTAACCCTGCCACCCCCCCCCCCGGCCGTTTCACACATTTCAGATCCATAAACTTAAGAAATTTGGGGTCCAAATGATAGTGCTCTACAAAGTGTCTGCCTCCCAGACTGTCCATCTTTTTATTTATGATACTCCTCACGTGTTCTTGTATGTGTTCTTTAAGCATCCTAACTATTCACCTGCAGTACATATGTCAACCCACAGCTGCACCACAAGACATGTACTACAAATGTAGTGTTACATGAAATGAAGTATTTGATCTCAATTTGCTTAGGACATCTTGGATTATCAAGGTATTTACCTGGAACCATCTACAGTAGGTACAAATATTGCAATTTATAACATTTGAAGCAACCTGTTGGTCTGGTGGGTAACCAAGAATGGGGGGGGGGGTTATCATGACTGACAAATTGGCTGCGTACCAGTCTATCCTTTATATTTTTGCTCTCCTAAAAGCTACCCTTGGGTGTTCACCTATTATATGTTTCCTTTCAAAGTTGGCCACTTAGCAGTATAGGCCAGTTCTTCTATATGGTGTTACATATTCTTCCTGCTACGTTATTAAAGTCAGTGATGAATGCAACCTTATCTGACTGGTCAGTGTTCAAGTGTTGTCTGGTCTCATTTACTAATAGGTCATTCTGTTTCTTCATTCTAACCTCTCCTTTAGCTTTGTCTGATAAGGTTTCTTCATACCCCCATTCAAAAATTGGTATTTCAGTTCTAAAGACTGATTATTAAAATCAGTGTCATCTGAAATTGACTGTAGGGGATGGACTTCTAGAGGGATTCAGGATGTGCACTTTCATATCTTAATAAGAAATTAGTTGCAGTATGCTTTCTAAAACCCTTGGAAGTGACTGTCTGAGTATCAGAATTCCCCATAAGGGTAACATCTCAATAAATCAGTCTGGGATTTCTCTACCCTAGCTGTGAAATGTAACTCTAAGTGATCATGATTTAGACATTCCACAAAATTCTTAGCTGATTAGTGTGTCTCTTCCCATATACAAATATATTTGTCAGTGTACCTGTACCAGGATTTGATGTTTGTGAAAAATGGGCTTGCATCCATGTTATAAATAGTGTCTTGCTCAAAAAGGCCTTGGAATGAAGTATCATATGTGGGTGTCATAGAGGCACCCATGGCAGTGCCACATATTTGCAAATGAAATGCATTATCAAACTCAACACTGTTATGTGTCAGCACAAATTCTAAAGCTTTGTTAATGAAATTCACTGGTATAGCCTTGTGTAGTTCACTTTTTTCAAGAAATATCTACAGGCTTTGATGCCAACTGTGTGTCTTATAGATGTGTATAAGGCTTCTACATCAGTACTGAGCCATAAGAAATTATCCTGCCATCTCAGTTTTGTCTAGGGGTTGGGGGTAGGAAGAAGTAGGCTGGTGGTTAACTAGGATCTGCAGCTTATCCATTAGGCAGGGAAATGGGCAGACTGGGTGGGCCAAGCGGTCCTTATCTGATGTCACATTCTATGTTTCTATGTTTCTATGTTAGTTTGTTAAGCATGTCCAAAGTATCTCTTAGGTAACACGGTAAGGTGGTAACACAGGTTTGAAGGAAAAAGTCAATAAAATTACTTAGATTTTCAGTAAGGGACCCTATCCCTGATACTATGAGCCTACCTGGTGGATCCACTAAGCTCTTGTGTACTTTGGAAAGGATATAAAAAGTTGTTAAAACAGGGTTTCACACCAAAGGAATTTGAATTCATCATTAGTGATGGCCCCCTCCATAACCCCTTCTTGTAACAAGACTGACAGTTCTTTCTTAAAGTTGTTCAATGGGTTTCCCCATAATTTTATGTAATTGTTAACATCAGACAGTAACCCATGAACAATGCATTTATAGTGGTCCCTATCTAATAGGACAATGTTTCCTCCCTTGTCAGTCAGTTTTATAATGATTTTATTAATTCTGGCTAATTTATCTAATGCCTGTTTCTCTGCTTGACCAAGGTTATGTTGATAATGACCCATATTATTCTCTTACAGTTCTTTTACCTGTGCTAATACAGTCTTTTCAAAGACAGTTATCATTATATTGTTCACAACAGGACAGAAGTCCGACTTGACTTTGAAGCTGTTTTTTCATTTTTCTTTAAAATGCATGAGTTGCTCACTCTTTGAATGATTTTCAGGATAGTTCTCATTCCATAGTAATTCAGCAGTTCCAGGTTAATTCTATCAAGGCTTTCTCAGTGAAATCCAAATTGAACTGATGTGCATATGATTGATTATATGTAGAGTCATCCATGGCTGCAATCAGTTCATCCTTTATTTCTGTTTCCTCTGATTGATCCAAATACCTAATTTATGTACTGTTGTGATTTGTAAAGTCAGTGGTTGAAAAGTAGTATTTCAATTAGATTTTTCGAAGAAAAACAAACTGTGCAGATCCATGTATATTTGAATGCTTTGTTTTTACTTGGAGTTGGAATGAAGTTGAGCCCTTTTAATAAAAGATTATCTTCCTGTTTGGCAAGCTGGACTGAGAACAGGTCCAAGATTTATAATTCTGAAATGTTTTCTTTCTCAAGCTGTGCCCTGTTGCAGTGTTTTCTCTCCCCTTGCTTCCCTTTCCTTGTCTTTTTTCTGTATTGGATTTTTCTTTCTGTGCCTGAAACTGGACAGTCTGTATCACTTTTTTATACAAGATCTGTGTTTAAATTAGAGGCTTTTAGAAGGGGTAGTTTGGGTATTAGTGGTATCAGATCTTTCAGAGTGAGTTCTATTAACTCTTCGGTGGCTTCTAGATCTGCTCCTGTTTCAACTCTGTGATCTCCCTCACATCCTTTTATCAGGGCTCCAATTGAAAATATTCCCACTCTTGTAGTCTGCTTGGTCTCTCAATAATATTGCCTATTTTCTCATAAATCCTGCTTACTTGTATTTAATTTTGATTGCAGAGTTTGGTCTAGCAGTTCAAAGTCAGACAGGTGCTGTAATTGTTTAATCTGCTTCTTTACTGAACTAATTACCATGACTAAAGCTTCAAATTTTACACTGTTTTCTTTAATTATGAGCTTAGTGAAGCCTGTTGAACAATCCTCAGCAAATGTGACCCAAGCATCTCTTTCATCAAAATTATCTAAACCACAGGAGGGTACTTTCAGTACATGTAACCCCCTCAGAACCTGACCTCTTTCTAAATACCTTTCTAATATTATTATATTGTAGGTCAGGTTAAGTTTGGTTATAAGTAACATTTCAAGTTTATGAAAAAGGGTTTTTAAATCACCTTGTGAGGTACAGTGCTTGCTTCAGTAAAGTTGTGCGGTAGCGCAGTATACCTAGTGGTGCGCAATTGCGGTACTCATTGAATAACATGTATATTGCTACTGCGCAATTTGCATGGTAGCACAGTACTGAGCAACTTTAGTATTGTGAATGGATTCACTCCCAGCAGTTGCTCCTTGTGTGTCCTCCAGTTTTAATAAAATAATAATAATTTTTTTATATAGCGCAATGAAAAACTTATCAATGCGCTTAACAATTAAACAATAAAAGCAGAATAAAAAGATAAAATACAGTAAAACATACATTAATAGAGTATACATTCAGTGATACTTATTAAAATTAGTCCCCAAAAGCACGGTTACATAGATCTGTTTTTAAAGCCGTCTTAAAGCTCTCCATGGTCTGGCACTCTTGCTTGTGTCCTCTGTGACTGCAGTGAAGTCTGTGTTTCCAGACTAAAAGCTGCTCTTAGAGCTGTTGGATAAGGCTGTGCTTTGCACATTCATGCTTTGGCATCATAGTGGGTGGGTGTAGCACCACAAAAGAGGTAATCTATGCAAGATAATGGAATACTGGGGCCATATGCAGTTTGTGTATATTTAATAGGGCACCATCTCAGATCAGTTTGCTGAAATGCAGTAATTCTACAAGCAGTCTTTCCATGCTTTGATCATGAAGTTTGAGATGGTAAACACCATGGGACAAATCAGTCAGAAAAAATTACAATAGCTTCACCAGCCAAAGCATATTTTGAAGTTTCCTTTAACGAAATAAATTAGTCCTATGCAATTTCTTTGTAATAGTATTACTCCTGCTGTGCTTCATTATTATTAGTAAGACTTTTCCATACATTGCCCACACAGAAGCACAGTCTTTTTGAAAATAGGCCTGCATGCCCATAGGCTGTAGCACTGCTGTTTAATGATGATCTGTTGATTTAAACTGCATTTGCAACATTGTGGTGTCCTACCGCAAGCCCAGAATCTGGTAAAATTTCATCCATGTACTATAGCCTGAATAACTTCACACAGACAATGTACAAAGGGCTGCAATAGTCAAATTAAGTTGTTCTGCCTCCCCCCTCCCCATGAGCACTATGGTTTAATACTGCATAGTTCTAGAACAAAGAAGCAAACCCAAGTGGGGGAGAAGGTCTTGAGGCCTAGCAGATATATTTACAACACTAAAGCCTGTAATTTGAGCAGATCCTCACCATACAAGGCAAATGCACATAGAACATTGTGGTTTGACTTGTAAATTCCCCAAAATGCAAGCTGGTATGGACAAATGTTATACATTCATTAAAAATACCCCTTATAGTCTTCTCTTAACTTTTTTTAGACCATAGAGTTTATCCCTCTATATAACAGCATGTATAGAGTTGAGAATTAAACCAAAGCAAAATGTTGCTAATTACAGAGTCCATGTTTTAAGATTAATACCCTATAGAAAGGAAAAAACAACATTTTGACAGCCACAGATTCTATATTTCCTGCTTAGTCCTCTAGTACCAGAAGCATACACAAATTGTTACCTATATTTTCAGATATCCATTTAACCAAAAGCCTGCACAAATGTTTGCCAGTTACAGGTCCAATATTATTTTCAGTTTTGCCATCTACCCAAAAGCATGCTCACAAAAATGTGTTTTTTATAAAGATCCTATATTTCAAGCAAGCTGTCACACAGCCATAAAGAGAAAACACTGACAATTGCAAGTCAAGACAAAGACAGCTTGAGCTAAGAACAAAGGCATTTTCATGGCTAGCTAAGTGGGGGAAGGGGACTTTCTCAACACTTAGCCAGCAAACACTGTAACAGGCAACCACAAATAGCACTAAGTAAAACAACAGTTTGTAAGAATGTACTATGAGAACCCCCCAAAGTCTACCTGAGGCTGAAATTATCTAACCAGTTACAAATCCACCTCATGAATAAAGCAATCCCCATGAGCAACTCAGTCACTGCAACAACCCTCCAAACCCTGTATATTTTTTTAATATGTACAGCCAATGAAAACAAATGAACTACCTTCCACCAGAGGATTGCTTCATGTGGTGGGTGAATCCAGGACAGCCTGAAAGTCAAATAAAATATACTTACCAATGTGTTCCGATGCTGCTGCTGGGGGAGGAGGGTCCAGTTCTGGCCAGAAGAGAGAGAGAAATAAAGGAAATCAGCAGAGCTGTGCATTCCCTTTTATGTCCTTCTGCTCCTCCCTTCTAACCACATGTCTTCCACCCCCAAGGAACTCCTAACTGCTTAACTGACTCCACCCTAGTGGGTGTCTACCTTCCAAACCTTACCTACTGGCTCAGGTGTCAGGAGGGGCGGTGGCCTCAGACAAAACCATGCCTGCAGCAATAATTGGCATGCCCACTAATTTTGTCTGAGGTGGGCACCCTTGACGGAGGGGGGAGGGAATTCTGCAAGGATCCAGTTTAGGCCCTATATTATCTTTAATATATGTAAAAAACCTTCCCAATCAATTTGTCTACTCATGCATAAAACTGTATGCAGATGATACTTTACTAATCTGCAGATCAAAAAACAACTGGAAATGGAATTATACCTCCAACTTTGACTCACTACAGAGATGGTTCAAACAGTCTATCATGGTGCTCGGCTCACAAAAGACTCAAGAAATGTGTTCAAGTAATAAAAAATATGAGACCTGATTATTAAATGTAACATTTTCAAATGGTTCAAAATTGGCAAACACAAATTAATACAAATATTTATGGATGGTGCTTGAGAATTCTTTACAATGTAATATCCACATCAATAAAATAGTTAAAATAGTAAACTCAAAAATAGGAGCATTAAGGAACAAAGCTGTCTTTTATCCCTAACGGTACTAGGGCAAACATTGCACTGAAATTGATTCTACCAGTACTAGAATACAGGATCTCAGTCACCCAGCATGCTAATAAATTCTTGCTGGACAAGCTACAGTAGACATGGTTTATAATAAACTTACCCATTTTGTCTTGCCATGTCCTTATGACACCTACCATTATATTATGTTTAGAAGATTAAGTTAGGATTAACTACATTTACAAAAACAAACAGTGATTATACTGTATACTCGGAAGCTATTCCAACTGAGAATTATTAAGAACAACCTGTGGTCAACCAAAGGCATCAAATTTACAGTGCCTACATTCAACTTAGGGATTGGTAAATCCACAGTTACTTCCAGAAGGGCAGTATTGTGGAATTCAGTACCCATCAGACTTAGACAACTTAAAGAGGACAGGAAATAATTTCTAGTTGGCAGCTGTTTATAAAGTTCTTATTCTCAGATATGATATGCATTCACCTAAATTATCCATATGCAACTGTACTTGAATAAAATATGTTGTGAAAAACTGTATTTTGCATTGTTTTGTTTTTATGGGCATTGTTTTGTTTTTATGGGCAGCACTCTGTCACAGTTCTCTTCATGGAACTAATAAGCTGGAGTTTTAACTATGTCATGGTTTGTACGCAGAACTCTAAGCATAGTTCTGATAAGTGAACTGCTCATAATTAGCATTATATATACAAACCGTGACATGGTAAAAACTCCAAATTACTGGTTCCATGAAGAAAACCATAGCAAATTGCTGCCCATAAAAACAATGCAAAATAAGTTTTTTGTATCAATTTTTATTCAGATACAGTTAAATATGAATAATTTAGGAGAATGCATATCATTTCTGAGCATAACAGCTTTATAAACACCTGCCGATTAGCACAAATTTCCTGTCCCCTTTAATTCCCCAGTCAGATTACAAGAGATCCAGAGCTGGCTAAAAGATGAGACCCAGTTATCATATAATTGTTGCGGTGAAGCTGTCACATAAATTATGAACCAATTTACTCTAATTAGAGAGGTTGTGTGGGATATGATGTCTACTTTTGTGTAAGTTTGTATAATTATTTATTAACTGTAATGTTTGTATATCTATGAATCTAAGTGTTCTTTTTATACTGCAATTTTTTAGTACTGCTTGAATTTTGCAACTATGTGCAGTAGGACCTCAGTGAAAATGAGCTATGTTCAATGGAGTTATCCTGATTCATTTGATTGAATAAAAATGATTTACTACTACTGCTACTACATGTGTATCATTCCACAATTCAGCCAGAAAATTTAACAGAATGGGGCAAGAAATCATCAAATGCATTTACAGGATTTGGATTTTGCCAGAGTCAGAATTTCAGAACATTTTGTAAAAATTGAGACATTTGGCTAAATTTCCACAAATTCAGATTTCAGTTTCCACCCAGCATGATTTCTTTTAATCTCAGATTTGCAGCTGCTCATTCCTCAAACAGTAGAATTTTTTTTAAATGTTAGGCATGTCTTAAAGACCAAAACTATACAGAGGAGTGCAGCTGATAGTCAGATTAATATTTGGATGCCTAATATTTAAAGTCATGTTTTAAAATGTGGCTGCCTTCAATGCAACAATAATATCTTTCTAAACCCCATGACTCCTATTGGTCAGTGATGGTCAACACAGAAAAGAGATATGGAGAATAATGGATGGGGAAGGGTTTGATATGATAATTTAATGCACACCCGAGTTGTGGGATGCTACATAAACCCCGAGGGCGAAGCCCGAGGGGCTTATCAAAACATCCAACAACGAGGGTGTGCATTAAATTCTCATAAGAAAAACCCTCCCCATCTTTTATTTTTTATAATAACAGACCAGCAATTTTTCTCCAGCAGTTTGTGAGACTGTTTGGCCCCGCCCACATACAGAATGTTGGCCAATGAGGCAGCAGCATAGTTTGACTGGCATGGCTCATGAATGTCATAACAACCAGCTGGTTGTTATGGAAAATATCAACCTGGTCAGTACATTGAGAAAAATTGCTGACCAGTTATAATATAACATTATCTACTGTCAAAACTGATTCCTGAATCATTCAAGTCATCTACACATATATCTTTCATATTATGAATGCCAGGATTTGCCAAAATAGATTCCTTTAGGATTTTGGAGGATTTTGAAAGATCCAAATCTTAATTGAAATCTGACATCCTAAAAATCCTAACAGACAAGAAGTAGAGCTGTGAAGAATTAGAAAATTTGGAATTCATAGAGTTCACAAGAATTCAAATGGAATTCTATGGAAATTCCATTTGAAGGAGTCATTTCAAACATACTGATGCTGAAAGTCTGCCATTTTACCTTTGCAGAAATGTGAAAATATTTATCTGCTTATAACTTGGCTACCTTTGGAGCTAGATATGTGAAAATTAGCAAGCACAACGTTTTTGTAAGGGTGTTAGAATTGACTGAATATGGAGCAATTTGGCTTGGAATTGTTTACGTTACAAGAGCTCACAATTTTAGTAATCATTTGAATAATGTTGTTAAAACATTCTAAAAATGTGATTGTAACTTCTCTGCTCATGCAGATGTTGACCTGACATTTTTATGCATATCTTCTGTCAATGCATCTTGGTATCTTACAAAATTGAAAAAAAAATAGTTCAGAAGTTTTATATTTACAGTGGAATAATCAAAAATTATTACTGGCAACAGTTTCTTTAATATTTATGTTTCTATCCTGTCATATGAGTGAACCCAAGTGAACAATTTGAAAATGAGTAACTCATTTTGGTCACTTTCAGGATGAGTGACAGTGAATGGAGAGTAAGGGGAGGGAATAGCAACGGAGGAAGGGAAAAATGGCAAGAGGAAGGATTAGTGATGGAAGAGGGGAGGAAGGGAGCAAGAGGGATGGGCTAAATTGGGGCATGGAGCATGATGCTGCTAAGCTACCCATCTAGCATATCGTATAGGGACACCATCTGCAGAGCTGGTGGTCCCAGGTTCAGGACTGCATGAAGGTACTTTTTTGTAGTTTGCAGGTGTTTGTTTTTTTTCCCTACATTTTGCCATTGGCAGTCCCTCTTCTTTCCTCCAGTGTCCACCCCACCTTGCAGATGATTATGTTAGTATGGGGGAGTGCAGGGATATTATTTTTCATGTGCACCGAGTTTGCATTCGGCATTTGGTGTGATGTGTCTTATTTGTGTTTGCTTGGGTTTCCTCACTCTTTTGCAAGTCACACAGAATGGTTTGCCTTTATGACATGGAACCTTTATGGTAGCATAAAAGGTAATGCCTCCAGAATTCCACTTGGGAAATTTAACATTCATAAAGCACATGTCACTGTTTCATCTGATAAGCTGAACTGTTTGCAGTCCTGTAGTTCCTACATGGTTGACTGTTTTGTTCCCCTCCCTTTTTCTCTCTTGGCTTAACCTGATGGACTCAGTGGAAGTACTGGTACACCTGACATCCTCCTTGTTCTTCCCAGTGACACACTCCTTTAAAAGGTGAGTCCCCTACTCCTTTTCCTATTTGATCAATACCATACAAATAGCCAGAATTCCTCCTTCTTTGTTCCCCAGACATTTTCTTTCAACATTATTATTTGTTTTCATTGAGTGCCTCTTTTTTATAAACTTTATTGAATATTTTTAAAAGCACAGGGTGTCAAGAAGCAAAAACCATATACAAAGCACTAAGGTCTGATTTGTTGTATAGTGCATAACAGAAGGCATATAGCTAACAGAGCAATTAAAAAATCTAAAAATTACATTATACGATTATTAACCTGAAAAATAGAACAATTGACACAACAAAACAGTCTGGCTACGTAGGAGACTATGAAAAGAAGATAATACAAAAATTATTAAACAAGTACTATAAGGGAAAATGGACCAATATATGTATCCATTCAGAACAATACCCTGAGTAACAATATCCACAAGCAAGGTAGTGCTGATATAGGCATGAACAGTGTCTCCAATCTAAGACAATTAAAGCAAAACCTCTAGTTTTTCCCATCTGTTTTTGTAAGCCAAAAGGTTGTGTCACAAGCAAGCCAATGATTTCTCCATCCTCAAAAAAGTTAACATCTCAGCATGGCATTCCATAAAACTAGTACTCTTAGTGTCTATCCAGTGTCTCAATATTACTAGTTTAGACACTGCTGAAATGAGTGCCAAATGATGTCTTAGGGGACCAAGAAGTCATCTGATGTCAATCCCTAGAAGACATAATTCAGGTGTAAATTTGTCCTGTTGGCCTAATAAGGGGTCTAAACTAGATCAGATATAGTGCCAAAAACCCTGTATGTGTGGACAGTCCCATAAAAGATGTTTTTGAGTTCCTTCTTGAGCAGTGCATTTCCACACATCGGAGTTGCCCTGTTACCAAAGGTGTGCAAACACTACGGTGTGTAATATACGTTATGTAAGATTTTATATACATACATACATATACTGTATTTGGGGAAATCCTCTTTCCACACCTTGTACATAAATTGTATAAGGTGGGATTTTCTGCATTCTAAGAGTTTTTTCCAGTCGAATGAATGATGCTAAACACATCAATGAGTATTTCAAGGGACATATAATATAAAACCAGCAAATGTATTAAACATTAAATCAACCCTCTCCAGCTGGGTGCTGGAAGACCCTAAATAGACTATGTCAACATAGTCCATAATGGGGATAATCATAGAATTTATTACTTGCAGCCTGATATCTTGAATCATATTATTTCTTGATCTATATAAAAGGCCCAGTCTCCTACCTAAGTTGTTCAACATCTTATCAAAATGTTCATCCCATTTAAGGGTATGATCCAACCACATCCTCAAATATTTGTACGTGAGAACCTGTTGGAATTTTACCCCTTACATGGTGCTCAGGACCAGAATCTGTCAATTCAAATCTGATTTATACCCAAAAAGAATTGACTGAGTTTTAGAACTATTGAGAACCAAAAGATAAGTAGCAAAACATGTTTGTACTTGATCAAAAGTCCACTGCAGTAGTTCATTAATCATAGCAACAGAGTCCCCTTCAATAAAGATGATGGCGTCATCAGCTTAAAAATGACACTTAACATCACCATCCTGAAATTTCAAATTGTTAATGTATATATTAAATAACAGTGTCCCCAGGATAGAACCCTTGAGCACACCGGAATCCATTTTAATCATATTGGACTTATAAGACCCAATTTCAACATATTGTTTTCTGTTGGTAAGATAAGAATCAAACCAAATAAGAGTTGGTCCTGACAATCCAATATTCCAGAGCCTGGACAGGAGAATGTGATGGATCTGGGTGTCAAAAGCCTTGGATAAATCTATGAACAAGGCTCCCACCATCATTCTCCTGTCCAGGCTCACCTGGATATCATTGACCACCTTGACCACCTTGACCAAAGCAATCTGGGTACTATGATGAATTCTGAACCCAGGCTGCTAGGTCCATATTTTATTTTCAGACTCCAGATATTCTTTTAATTGTTTAGCTACTATTTTCTCAAAAATTTTGGAAACATGTTACAGTAAAGAAATGGGGTTATAATTACCTAAGTTGTCCCTATTTCCGGATTTAAATATTGGCTTAACCCTAGCAACCTTCCAATTATCCGGATATTCTCCAGTATTAATGGAGAGATTGAAAATTAGATACAAAGGATAAGCTAGGCAAGGGGCCACATACTTTAGCAACTTTGATGGGATTTGATCTAGTCCTTCAGCCTTGGAGGTATTTAGAGTTAACATTTCATCCCTTACCTCATCTACAAAGACATGACTAAACTCAAAATGATCAGTATTCAGTTTTAGCTGTTCTTCCTTATTGTTATCAACATTCATACTACCACTATGGCTTCCTAAAGTAGATCCTATATTACTAAAGTAATTATTAAAGATGTTTACCAGATCATCTTCTAATGGGATGGAACATCCATCAAGTTAGATTGTATTCACTAATGAGGAGCTATTTCTACCAATCAAATCTGTCATGGTTTTCCAAAGCATCCTGGGATTACATTTGGAATTTAGTTGCAAATTAGATCTGAAGTATTTTTGCTTTGCCTCCCTTATTGCCAAGGTATACACATTTAGTGAATGCCTACAGTATATATATCTCAATCTCTAGTAAGCATAGTTTTTTTTTCCTTATGCCATGCCCTATCCCTATCTTTCCTCAGTTTAAAAAGTTGTGCAGAAAACCACTTAACAATTTGATATCTGGTTTGTCTCTTCCTTATTGGGGCATGATGATTACATATTTTCATAAATTCCTCACAAAATAATCCCATGCCTCAGAAGCTGTAGGTATAAGCTTGAGATGTCCCAATGCAATATTTTCAACATCCTGCATAAAAGAAGTATAATCAAAGTGTTTGAAACTTCTCCAGTATAAGGTTTGTCTAGATTTAGGTGTTAATCTATTTCTGGTAGCAAAGGTTACTTGGTGATCAGAAAAGGATTCTGATAAAACTCCATTACATAAATAGTATTGGAGATAATTTGTAAAAATCAGGTCTAGTAAAGTTGATTTATGGGGATCCTTTGTATTAATTCTTGTGGGCTCTTTTATTAACTGAACCAAACCTAAATTATCCTGTAGGTCCTTAAGGCCATGATGCATGTCTTTTGACAACCAATTCTCATTAAAAACACCCATCATCAAAATTTCATGTGAATTTATATAGGGTTGAAGATGGTCATGTAATGTGTTAAACACACTCATTTTAATTTTGGGAGGTCTATAAACACCAATCATTAAGAACAATTTTTGGTGAGGTAGTTTAATTTCAACAGCTAAGGTTTCAAGCCCATCTTCCACATTATAAAATGATACTTCAGTAGTGTTCAAATTCAGGTTAGTATACATTATAACTTCCCCTCCTTTCCTACTTCGGTCCTTCCTATACAGCTGATAGTTGTCCAACTCAATGGAGGAGTTTGGTATTCTGCTTGATAGCCATGTTTCAGTGATTACAATCACTACTGTTTTATTTTCTAGTATCCAATCCTTTATTAAATCAAATTTTTTCCACACACTCCAAGCATTTAGATGGACAACCCCTGCAAACTCTAACTTTAAGCATGCAACAAATGATTCTGTAGCATCCAGGGGCCCAGAATGTGGGTGGATGTCCCCATAGTGCAACAGAAAAAAATATCATAAAATATCTAATGTTACTCAAAAAAAGCCTTTTATTTAATCTACCCTTTACTAAGCCCATTATTCTTACTATGTCCAGTTTTAACTCTAAACCTTTCAATGGAGTATAGAAAGTCAAGACAGCAAGCATTTTCAGAAACTTAATGTATGCTATGTATGTCTTTGTTATTAATAGTATGAATTTTAAATTTATTTGATTCTGTGTGGACTATTGTAAGGGCACCCTGAGCTCAGAATGGACACCTTGTATAAATAAATTTTACCTTTACCTAACTTTACCTTTAACAAAATCTCTAGAGCATGTATTAGAAAGAAGATTAGCCTTAATGACTACACACTCTATAGTGCAGGAGTCATTGTACAATATAGATGTGCCAACATTTCATTCTTTAGATTCATGGTAGTTGCCCCCTCTGTATCTGTTTACAGTCTCTGTGGACAGAAGAAAACTAAATACAATGTCAATTAAAAATGCGATTGGAACACCCATGTTTGATTTACTACAAATGTTAAAATATGACTACAACAAAGGAGAATGAAGTTCCTTAGCCAAATATAGTATAGCAATATACTCTTACCAGATACAAAACAAAACAGTGGATTCTCAGCTCCTTATCTGCAACACCACAGACAGAAGGTAGCTGCTCTAAATATTTGGTCTGAGTGGCACTCACTCCACTCACAGCACTCATGCTGTGGAGGAGCATGAGTTTTAAAGCTACCCAAACTCCTCTCCTGTCACAGATCCACTCTCTGACTCACCACCAAATCTCCTAAATCTGCGAACAATGAAGAACACGCCAAACAAGCTGGATGACAATGTTAATTAACAATACAGCAAGCAGGCTCAAATTCAAAGACAGCAGCAGCATTCTTACATGCACTGATGAGCCAGCAGTTGTATTTTCAAAGACAGTCCTTTAAAGCAGCAATATGTAAAGTGCAGATTAGCGTTTTCATGGATACAGCAGGCAGGCTCAAGTTCAAAGACAGCAGCAGCAGTCTTACATGAACTGATGAGACTGCAGTTGTAATTTCAAAGGCAGTCCTTTATAACAGCAAGATATAAAGTGCAGGTTAGCATTCTCATAGGCAGACAGCAGTTGGGAGGCAGGAATACCCCTTGATGGAGCAGCACAAATTTTAAACCTGCCCAAACTCCTCCCCCTTCACAGATCTGCTCCCTGACTCGCCACCAAGTCCCCTACATCTGCAGACAATGAAGAACACCCCAAATTAGCTGGATGACAATGTTAATTAGCAATACAGCAAGCAGGCTCAAATTCCAAAACAGCAGCAGCAGTCTTACATGCATTGATGAGCCAACAGTTGTATTTTCAAATCAAATCAAATCAAACTTTATTTTTAAAAGGCGCTTTTCTCAAAACCAAAGCGCCTGTACAATTTCAAAAAACAATAAATACACCAAAATTAAAACTAATGTAAATCATTAAAAGCTATACTAAAAAGGTGGGTCTTCAGAGCTCCTTTAAAACTTAGGACAGTTGGGCAATTTCGCACCTGACGAAGTAGAGAATTCCAGAGGGTCGGAGCCATAAAACTAAATGATCTAGCCCCTGAAGTTTTTAAACGAACCCTGGGAATCTCTAGCAATCCCTCATCAGTGGATCAGAGGGGGCGGGAAGGACAGTAGGGGAAAAGGAGCTCTTTCAGGTAAGTAGGTCCCTGATCGTGTAGGGCTTTATAGGTCAGCAAACCGACCTTGAAGGTGATTCGCAAAAACACTGGCAGCCAGTGCAGTCCGCAGAGCACAGGCATTATATGGCTGGATCTAGAAGATCCAGTCAACAACCTGGCCACCGCATTCTGCACTAGCTGCATACGGCGAAGTTCAACCCCCGATAGCCTTAAGTACAGAGAGTTGCAATAGTCAAGGCAGGAGGTAACGAAGGCATGGATCAACGTTGGAAGATCCTCTGGAGAAACCAGGTGCTTCACCTTGGTGATGTTCCTCAGATGGAAAAAGGAAGTTTTGACCACTGCTGACACCTGAGATTTAAGCATCAGGCAGTCATCAATTATTACGCCAAGATTCCACACCTGATCTGAGGTCGTCAGCTGAACGCCCCCAAGCCATAAGCCTGAGGGTGATCCATCCGGCAGACCTGCCTCACAGCGACCTTTGTCCATGACCAACACCTCAGTTTTCTCTGGGTTTAACCTCAGCCAACTCCCATTCATCCAGTCTTGGATTTCGGCAAGGCAGTTATTAAATACCGACAAGGCAGCATCCTGGCCGGGCACAAAAGACATATACAGCTGGGTGTCATCTGCATAGTAATGAAAACCCAAACTGTATCATCTAATAATCACTCCCAACGACAGCATATACACCGCAAACAACATAGGCGCCAAGATAGAACCCTGCGGTACCCCAATTTTCAAAAGCAGTCCTTTATAGCAGCAAGATTTAAAGTGCAGATTAGGATTCTCATGGATACAGCAGGCATGATCAAGTTCAAAGTCAGCAGCAGCAGTCTTACATGCACTGATGAGCTGGCAGTTGTAATTTCAAAGGCAGTCCTTTATAACAGCATGATGTAAAGTGCAGGTTAGCGTTCTTGTAGGCAGACAGCATTCGGGAAGATTATACATGAACTGCAAAATTACAGTGCTGCAGAATTTCATTCTGCAGTTTAATACAGTGCACCCTCTATTATCTGCCAACTTTAGTGCACCAAATTTTTGATGGCAAATAGAGAGGGGCCAACAATAGAGGTGTGTTATGTTGCATTGGTAAGATATGGAAAAATTAGCACAGGGCTACATTTAGGTATTAACTATTCAGCTCCTTTATGTGCATACAGTTTGGTAACAAAATATTTAAAAACCACAGTATGACAATTAAAAACGAGTTTAGTTCATTTCTCATTTATTACCAATCCACTTTAAAGTAATCAGTGATGGTCATCTGTTTGACTTTATTTGTCCTCCAATCCTCCTCTCTCATTGGTCTGTAGCGGTGTCCAGGAAAAGAACAGAGCTGGGATACTGGGAAGGAAGAGAGAGGTAGTAACTATGTGGAGGCTGGGATAAAACCCACCATCTGCATGGCAGAGACTATATACCACTTAACATTTTGTCACTGAAATGTTGGGCAATGATACTCAAAATGTAGGAAAATGAGGGACACTGGACTTAATAAAATGGGGCTTATCAAAACATACATGGAGACACAAACTCAGAACACTAAGAGCTAGTGACTTAACAGCATTCTACCCCTGATCACAGCTTGGACATGTGTCAAGGACTGATTAAGACCTCTGTCCCATTTGTTATGCAGAAAGAGTTAAAAACAGTGATCTGTTCTGTCCTCTTCTTTTCTGTCTTTTGTCTGACTGCACAATCAAATTTTCTTGTAAGACCTAGGAACAGATCACTCTGAGTCTCACAATTCTCCCCCTCTTGATATATCCCTGCCTCCACCTCATGTTTCTTGCTGTTTCTTGCTTTTCTTCCACCTTGCTTATCTGTGATTATAAACATAAGTGTGGATCTTTATGTGAAACTGGGTTCTCCAGTTTCAAAATATATATAGTTATATTGTTGAAACTGTTGCAAAAAGCTATTTGGAACTCAGGGTATTAACCTTGGTTACTTGGTTTTATTAGACAAAGAATGCCTGATGGCCCATTGATATGTCTCCCACTACAAGTGGGTATATTATTTTGCCTCTGCCAATAACATGAATTTATCCCATTCTTTCTTGAATCCAGTAAAAGTGGGTATCCTTACTAATGTGGAAGGAAGCTTATTCCATATACATACTGATCTTACAGTAAAGAAGCTGTCCCTCTTTTTTGTACATACGTTTGAAAGCACCAATTGATTATCATGTGACCTCAGATTTACAGGTCTATGTGCAAACTTCAGCCCACAATGATTCATTAGTTCAGGATTATTAATGATATTATATAGGAACGGGAGATCCCCTCTCATCCTTCTCTCTTCCAAACTAAATAATCTATGTGATTTCAATCTTTCCTTGTAAGTCATATTATGCATTCCTCTAATAAGTTTTGTTATTCTACATTATACCCTCTCAAGTAGTACTACATCTTTCTTTAGATAGGAATTCCAAAATGGGGAACCAAAATCCAGGTGTGGAATTATGTATGTCTTATACAGCTGCATAATACACTGTATAGATCTTGATACAAAGTATGCCTAACTGAGATGCAGTTTGACCTCTACAAGCTCATTTACAGGGTTGTCAACAGGAGATCAATTCTGAGACACAATGTTCTATGTTCTTGCACCTGCAAGGAAAGAAACTGGGAAAGTTTTGGGACATTGTGTGAAAACAGGATATAGAGGATAATGGATGCCTCTATGTTGGTAACAAGCATGTTGTTATATTGAGAGGTTGTCCCTGGTGACATTAAGAACCTTGAGAGCAAACTTCAAGATGTTCTGTCACCAGAGGCAACCTCAAGATACAACGGCACATTTGTTTCCTTTGTAGAGGCATCCATTATTTTGTGTAGTGTATGATGTCATCTGCAGCGTGTACATTTCACAATTTAATCATACATTTTACTATTAGAGAGAAAATCCCCACACCCAGCACAAGCAGAGAAAAAAAGCAGCCCACACAATCGCTATGAACATTTTTTTTTAACTTACAATTCAGCTAGGGATCTTACAATTTGACAAGCGATAAGCACATCAGATATTTTAAAACACAAAAAAACACTGCATTTAAATTTTATTCATCAAGTTCATGTCAGCAGTTACTTACTGAAACGCAGTTGATTTCATGCCGTCCTCTCACACTCTTCAGCCAGTGTGACCTGAAAAAAAAAAAGGTTAAGCCAAAGGTGAAAGGGGACATTTTTTACACAGGCCGTGATCTTTGGGAAAACAAGGGATTACTGTACATTTGCCATTGTCTGCACCTTTGGGGCTTCTTTTGCTGCTATCCCCCAGGTAATTATAGATATTGACAGTAAAACTATGCTGGAATACACAGTTCTCTCCGAAAAGGCTAAAATTTGGCATCTCATGGCAGAAGTTTGGCTGATTAGTTGTGGAGGGCTTTGGCTGTGGAACAGTCATGCAGATTGAGGCTGAGGAAGTAGAGGGCTACTCTTCTGATTTGAGGTTGCCAACAAGGATGAGGGAATTTTTTGTCTTTTTCAATTTTTTTTTTTTTTTTTTGCTTAACACGCTGTAATTATTTTAGACTGAAGGCACTTGTGCCCAGAAACTTGTTGCACCTCAGTGGGTGGTACGTCACCATCTACCAAATTTTGTATGTCTGTTTTTCATGTGGAATGATTAGTGAGTCATGTGTTTTGTGGTAGGCCAGCCTGAAGCTTCATTTTCTTTATCATTGAGCGTATTTTATTTTCCCCAACTGGCATGACTCTGTACCATTTTGAGAATCCTGTCTTGAGGTTTAGGTTTGGGGCAAAGTAAAATGTTGAATCATCTTGCTGCATTTTGTCTGTTCTCTGGCTTTTGTACCTTAAATGTGCTGCTAATGGGCATCTTTGGGCATTTTCTTTATTCTCGTGCGTACGAGGTCTCACAGCTTGGATGTCCCTTAGATTTTCTCCACTACGCATCTTGGTTTGACGGTCATAGTACTCTCGGTACCGTTACCCATCTGAGTCATTTGCCAGCTGTAGGTCCCCTATCTTAATGAATATTACTCTGTGGTTTGCAGTGTAACAAAATAGCCCATTATTGAAAAAACTGTTCAATAGAGAAGAGGCATTTTGACAGCCCAGTGTACCACTGTCATACAACTTGTTTATGTCATCCTGAAAAAGGGCTACAGTCCTGTTGGGCTTGTTGCCCTTGCCCATTCTCTTCAGATATTTTTGCTTAGCTGCTAGGGTCACCAGCATTTCTTTAAAGTCAGAAGTATTCCCATGAAATACTGAGTGCTTGTAATTTTGTTTCAGGAGGTGCCTGTCAACATTCCCAATTATTCCCCTCACAGTACTTGTCTTGTAGTTTGAACCATCACTGAGCTCAAGCCTGAAGACAAACTTGGCCACCAGTTTATCCAGCTCCTCCACAGGTATGTCACAGATTGTTCAGATTTCTCCCTGAGCAGCAAGAAAACTTTTGAATAGTTTAAGGTCACAGTTTGTTTTTTTGTAGTTTTTTTTATTTTCCAGCTCGAGGATGAATTTTTCACGGTCTGACATAGGCTTTGAATATACTGAGGCAGCCATGCTTTTTTGTTTTCATGGAGGGTACAATCAGTGGCTAGATTACTGTGGAGATTTGACTAGTGCCAACTGACAGATAGTGGGACACTGCAAATGATCACAAGGGGAGTCGTATGCAGCAGTTCTATGTTATTATGCTGCAGTAGACACATAGCTACTGCAGCATAACAACACAGAGTGACATTTCTACTGCAGGTTAACAGCATTTCAGCTGAGATAGATTTTAACCTATTATAATGTTCCAGCATACACTATACAGTATGTATCTTAATGAGCTCATGATGCAGAAGTTAATTGCTAGGAAAAGACATTATATCTATAAAGAAAGCAATCTTCTGTTGGAGAGACAGAGACTGAAATTTAGAATTAGAGATACCCTCAGATGACAGACATTGTTTTGTTTGAACTGCCTGTATAAGTTATCCTGCACAAGTTGTTACTTTTATTCTGTTGTTACTGATAATAATAAAATGCTGCTTGCAAATGTTATGACTTCTCCTGGTTTGCCTATGCTTCCTGACCTGTGCCTGATGACAGATGGTGTCAGTGGCAGAGGAAGAGAAAAGATGGGCTTCAGTGCAGGTTGTAAGTTTGCTCCCCCACCTCACCTCAGTGCCCCTTTTGAGTTTTTTTTTTAGTACCTGTTTATGCACCCTTCATCCTCCCTCAAATATCAAGGAATATAACACATTTATTTATAAACATTGCACATGTCTTTGCTGGATCTGCAACCAGTTGTCAACAAAATTTTTGCCAAACAAAGCATACAGTGAAACCGTCAAGTCAACCGCATTTGCAGTCGGCATATGGTTTCTCACTGAAAAACATGTTTTCTTTGGGGGGCTTCATGCCCCAAACCCCCCACGCTGGGGGCTGTGTCCCCACCCCCCACTAAATATAATCAACTCAGACTAGAAGCTGATTGGGGAGGGGGTGCAAGACCCTGGGAATACAGTGCCGGGGTCCAGCGCTGACACTACAGTGACCTGGCACTGCAGTCACTGTAGTGACGGTCGCTGTTGAAATGTCGCTGTTGGCAGTGTACACCGTCTTTGCCAATTCAAGTATTCAATACTTCATAACAGTTAATTATCAAAACGGTAGCATCTGGGACCATGACACAGTATATGGCAACACATAATAGTAATATTTTCTACTCATCTATTTGAATCGCCTTTTGCATGCCTTTTCGTTCTGCAAACTCATCTATGATCTGCTGTAGGTTAATTTTTCTGGCTTGTTCATTTTCAATAAATAAGATTCTCAATCCATGAAGTCTTTCTTGTCCCATGCTACTCCTTAAGTAGTTCTTTATAAGTTTAAGTTCTGAAAATGAGCATTCAGCACTTACTACTGTTACTGGGATGGTGAGAAACAGCAGAAGTACAGTACAGCCTTTTGGAAAACTGTATGCTAATGTACTATTGTCAACAATTAATACTTTTACCAAATCTTTCCCTGATGTTTGTTTTGAGAGTTTACATTTCAAACAAGATCTGAATGAAAGCAAGTGCCCAGGAAAAGCAGAAGAAATGTCTTTGCTGAAATGATGGGCCAGTTTTTCAACTCCTTTATACAGATCGTCATCAGTTGCAGAAATAAGCGTACTTGGCTGGATTATGCTGAATCTATCAGGGACTGCCTTCAAGCTTTGAAATCGATTTGAAAGCTGTGCACTTATTATATCAAGGTACCTGTAAAACACATTCACTTTGAAAAATTGTTCTGAGTCAGCAAGTCTTTCATCTTCACATAGCTCATCAAAATGGTGCTTGACCTTTCTCATGTGCTTTTCTTCAAGCTTGGCTTGAACACCTCATTTTTCTGATAATATAATTGCTGAATTTTTTGCTTCATCAAACTCATTTCAAAGTGTAACTAGATCTTCATTGTCTTTGTGAAGTAAGTTTGCTGCTTTGCAAAGGTCTGTGTCTTAAGATTGTAGCAGTTTTGACACAGCATTAACCGTTTCCAGAACCTTTGTTTGGAGCATGACAAGAAATACAAAACTAAAACTTTCCAATAATTTCTTTAATGCCAAAGCCTTGTAGTGCTCATCTGCATTTTTGCTGTGAAGAATTAATTTTGTGAGTGCCTTCATAACATCTAAATACCGAAACCTCAGAAGAAGGAGAGATTCATACCGGGACAACCATTGGGTAGGGCACAGCCTTTTCAAAGTAACATTGCTGGAAAGCTCTAAAGTGGAAATGAATAAAGATAACATGTCCCAGCGTTTTATGCTTTGGCCGGAAAATGTATATAGTCTTTCAATTATATCATAAAAATCCTTGACTTCTGGTATTCCTCTAATGGAATCATTCAGTGTGAGATTTCAGTTGTGAGCAGCACAGTGAACATATGCAGTATTCGGGTCCTTCTGGGATAGTCTTGCTTTCACACCAGAGTACACACCACTCATATTAGAGACCCCATCATACCCCGACCACGACATTTAGATAAATGTAAACCTTTCTGTTCAATGCAGCCAATTATTATCTTTTTAAGTCCACTAGCAGACTGATTACTAATTTCCTGAAAACCAAGGAAAATTTGTTGATTTTCACCACAGTTGCAATGTTCCTTTCATCCCTTTCAATTGTGACATAACAAAAGATTTAACCCAATGGGTCAATCTTTGCAATATCTTGGGTGGTATCCATTACTACAGAGAAAACAGGCTCAGACTATTTCATCAATAATATCTTGCTCAATATGCTTTGACAAAACTTCAGTGGATTCGTCCCATATAGTATGACTGAGATAGTGAATCAATCCACTGGGCATGGAAATGAGTTGCTGCAACATGGGATCATACTTAGCTAACAGTTCCATAATTAAAAGAAAATTCCCACTATTACCTTGCACTAAAACCTTTCTGTGCCCCATAAAACTAAATTGTACATAACTAATGTAAGAGTCAAATTGATTAGATGCTCCAAAACCTGTCTCCAGAAGTTTTTCTCCTTTTATATTTGAGTTTCGAAATCTTCGATTGAGCCATGTAATCACCACTGCTCGTACACTAAGCAAGATTCTAAATGAATTGCTGATGTTTCATGATATTAAATTTTGCTGCTTAGGTGACACCAATCTCGAACTCCTTTAACCCATGCAACATTATATGCAGGTGCAGTACGATCAGCAAACATCCAACATGGCCCTCATTATGCACAGTCTAATTTCTGGGATTAACAAAGCCAAGTAAACAGTAATGTATCTCCTGCCTTTGTTGTAATATTGTAATAGCTTCTGGAGAAACAGCTCCCATCTTGATTTTTGTCTTGTGAAAATGGTCCTTCAGGTTTACACAAACCTTGTGATATGATACATCTTTTTATTTGGCTGTCCTTAATATCTAAAGGAAGGTGACCTCCTTTTGTGGGTTTTTGTCATCAGCAGGAGGAAAACTTGGAAAAGCAGGTTCTTCTTCTTCTCTGTTTAAAGCAGCACTTATTTTGTTGAATTCTTTCTTCAATACATTTTCAATGTCTGGTTCTTGTTCAGATTGTTTAGCAAAGTTAGTTTCAGGATCAGCACAGGCCATCTCAGCCAAAGCACTAGGTCCATTGTCTTTCTCTGTGCCTGAGTAACTTTCACAAGTTTCAGTCTTCTCAGGTGCATTGTCAGGCTCAGTCGCAGTTTGGAAAAAAATGCTGATTTTAGGAAGCTTTTCAGCCAACAGCAATTCTTTATTTTTCTGTTTATGCTTTTGTGAACCACTTTTGTATTTTGGAGGCATATTTTACAACAACAAACTATATTTATAATCTATAGTATTGTATTTACAATATACAGTATTGTAAACCACAATATAAAATTATCCACTAAACCACTGCCGTGCACTGTCTATCTGAACTTCTACCTCAGACTCTTTTCAGCTACACAACTGAACAGAGGTACTACGACCAATACCCAAGATCCTCAGTGCCCCACCCGTTGCCTTCTAGAAGCTGTTGGTTTGAACTCACCCACCAATACCTTTGCAAGACCTTATTTTTGTATTTACTGAGGTAGTTATTTTTTGTTTGCTTCAGGCTGCAGTAATGGCAAACAGGGAGAGGTGCTGGTCTGGAGGAGGTGCTCCTTTATTGGTATCCCCCCCCAGCTCAGTACTCAGTCCCCCCGGTGCAGTGCCCACTAGTCCCTACCACCACTGCCTTTGCAGAGGACTGTTACAATTTTTATGCTGGTCATTTACTTTTTGATATGGCAAACAGTGAGGGAGAGGTGCAGGTCGGGACGGGGGTGATCCTTTATTTTATTTATTTACTTTATAATCCCTTGGCTTAATCTGCCAATTTTTTGCCCCCTAAACACTCTTATTGTATTTATGTTACAAACTGATAAGTGCTGCACTGCCACTGTAGTGTGTGTGTGTGTTTTTTTTGGGGGGGGCAGGCCCTGAACGGTTAACTTGGGAAGCGTTGGTTTTGTGTGTGTGTGTGTGTGTGTGTGTGTGTGTGTGTGTGTGTGTGTTTTATTACTTATTTTACTTATTTACCACAATTACACACATGCAGCTGGAAGCTGCTGCTGCTGCTGCAGACAGCAGTCCACTTTTCTCAATCTAAACAGTGAGTCAGTATATAGCAGTTGAGTCTTCCCAGTTCCTCTAAGTGGCTTTGTGACTAATAACAACAACTACAAATCAGATAATGAGGAGGACTGAGATTCTGAGTCAGCAAGTGAGAAATGAAGAAAGGAGAAAGGTTTGTTTGACTGGATGGAGACAAAGACAAACACACCAGTCATCAGTCTTCAGTCAAAGAGAGTCACAGAAACGAGGAGGAGGAAGTGTTCGATTCTGCAGCTACTGACTTACTGGATCCTGGTACAGAGAATGCATGACACAGGCAGACTGGAGATACAAAGAAAAAAAGTCACAAGAGTAGTCACACACAGATGACCCCTGACAGCTTCAAGGCAAGCACTGCACTCACTGACTACTAGTACTATAGTCTGATAGTGAGACTAACTTTACTGAGTGGCCAGGTCACAGGCGAGTTGGACCAGTGATCACTGAATGAGATGCCCTCCCTAAACAGGTAGAACTCAGAGAGTAGTCTCGAGAATTTTTTCTTCCAAGCCTTTCTCTCTGTCTTGCAGGGTTCCTCAGGGCTCGGTGCTGTCCCCCATGTTATTTGCAGTGTATATTCTGCCCCTCAGAGATATTGTAAGATGGTATGGGCTGAGGTTTCATTGCCATGCTGATGATACCCAGCTCTACCAGTATTTTGCCCCCTACTAGGTTAGTGCTATCTCGGTGCTAAATGATTGCCTCACAGAAATCCAAGATTGGATAAGTTCTAATGGGTTAAAGTTAAACACAGGAAAGACTGAGGTTTTGGTGGTGGACCCGGGTCACAGGATTGAGGGGTTGAGGACTGATCTCCCCTCTGGTGTAATCCTGGGGGGGGCACAGATCCTTACTTCTGAATGGGTGCGTGACCTAGGAGTGGTGCTTGATGATGGGCTGACCCTTCATCATCAGGTGTTGGCCATGGTCAAGCTGGCCTTTTATCATCTTAGGAACATTGCCAGGGTCAGACACCTTGTTCCACCTAGCAATCTGCCTGTTTTGGTCCACGCTTTTGTGACTTCATGCCTTGACTATTGCAACTCCCTTTACTTAGGGCTTCCCAGGGTTCATATCCACCACTTACAGCTAGTGCAGAATGCTGTGGCACGTTTGTTGACTGGGGCTTCTAGAAGATCTCACATCTCTCCTGTGCTGCATGATCTGCACTGGCTGCCTGTTCAGTGGTGGATCACCTTTAAGGTAGGTTTATAAACCTACAAAGCCCTACAGGATCAGGGCCGCCACTATTTGAAAGAGCTCCTCATTCCTTATACCCCTCTGTGACAGCTCCGCTCGGCTGATGAGGGGTTGCTGGAGATTCCGAGGGTTAGTTATTTAATATTAACTGGTTATGTAAGGAGGTAACACCCTCCAGAGATCTAATCACCTCCCACAATCTCACACAACTCATAACTAACCCCACCAGGCAGAACTACAAGGCTGGTACCAGAACCCTCATTGACTGGGTCTTAGCTAGCTCACCGACTCAATTCTTTGAACTCAGGGTTCTCCTGGATGTGCTAAGTGACCACTCCCCAATCTCCTTTATATGGACCACTAAACTTGCCAAAAGCCCACCCCCACCTCATCGAGAGCAGGGTTCTGGAAAGGCAAACTTGAATCCCTGAAATTAGCCCTGTCTGCCTACAGCTGATCCCCCATCAACAAGGCACCTACACTGGACCAGGCCCTCAGTTTTTCACTGAGGGCTTCAATTCCATCTGTGATATCTATGCACCACGCACAAAATGGAAAATTCAGGGGGAGGTTAATGGCTGGATTGATGGCAAGCTCCTCTTCCTCCTAAAGGAGAGGGAATGCCTCTCGGAAAAAGCCTTAAACTCAGGCAGTAAGCATGACCTACAGTGCTACAAAATGGCTAGAAATCAGTGCACCAAACTTATCAGGCTCGCAAAAGCCAATTTTCATAAGATCCAGCTTAACAATGCATGGGGAGATGGAAAGAGGTTTTGGGACAACATCAAGAACATCCTTGGTAAAGATCAAAAGCAGCACCCTAAGATGCTCAACATTAATAACTCATCCTCCTCAGATCCGCTAGCCATTGCTGATGCCTTTAACCAGGCTTTTACAGACCTGTCCTCAGTGCTGCCTCCAGACTACCTTCTGCCTGTGGAGGACCAAGGTTGCGCCAACCTGCTCATAACTAACCACCCAGCCTTCTGCTTTAAGAAGGTGATGGTGAAGGAGGCCCTAACGATGGTCAGAAAAGTCCTAGGCAAAACCAGATTGGGGAGTGACGGGCTAGACATGAAGTTACTATCTTTCACCCTTAATATTCTTATTATGCCCATAACAATTCTATTTAATAAATCCTTTGCCCTAGCTCAGTTTCCAGAGGTATGGAAGCAACCTCTGGTAACTCCAGTGCATAAGAATGGTGACAAGGCGCTGGTGTCAAACTACAGGCCAATATCTATCCTCTCCCCACTATCCAAAGCTTTGGAAAAAAATTGTGGCAAGTCAACTCACAGAATAACTCAATAAGTACAATCTGCTCAGCCCAAACCAACATGGCTTCAGGCAAAAACACTGTACCACCATGGCACTGCTGCAATACACTGACTATGCACACAAGGCACTGGATGAAGGCAAATTGGTGGGGTCCATCTTCATTGACCTCACCAAAGCCTTTGACACCGTCAACCACTCTCTACTAGTACTCCAACTCCAAAGATTGGGTGTGGCACCAAATGCCATGAATAGGATCAATGACTACCTACCACACAGGAGCCAGTGAGTCAAACTTGGGCTGATGTTATCCAGCTCCAGAGATGTACTCCTAGGAGTCCCTCAAGAATCAATTCTAGGGCCCCTGCTTTTCAACCTCTTTGTAAATAACCTACCCACAGCCTGTGACACCAAACTTATTCTGTATCTGGACAATGCTGTGCTGCTGAGCAGCAGCACCTCTCAGGTTGCCCTACAAACAGAACTATAGAACTCTTTCAATAAACTTGAGGACTGGTTCAGTAGGCAAAAGCTGCTACTAAATTACAAGAAAACCAAGGCCATACTACAATCCAGCCCCTACAACAAACACAAGCATGCTCCTCTCGTAATCACCAACAAGGCTGGTGAGCAGACTGAGCAGGTGCACTTGTTCAAGTACCATGGAGTCACCATTGATGACTTTCTCACTTATATGCACCACGTAGACTCCCTTGTCAAAGTGGTAAACACAAAGATTGGGGTCCTCTATAGGCATAAAAAATTCCTCACCCTGGAAGCACTCTGAATCTCAGTCTTCAGCTCCATACACTCCGTGATAGACTATGGGCTGGTGGTCTGTGGAGCTGCTACTGATACAGTGCTCAAAAGGGTCCAAATTGCACTCAATAAGGCATGCTGCCTCACCCTGTGTGCAGATCACTACACTTATACTTGCACCCTGTATGAGCGTACAAACTGGCTTAACCTAAAAGACAGGATCAAATACCAAACTTGCCTCCTAGAAAAGAAGGCACTCCTCGGAAAAAAACCACCCTGTATAGGAAACCTGCTCGAGGCTTTTCTCTCAATACACATCACCAGATGGAGGAAGAATGGAGCACTGTCCATACCATTCCGCCGAACCTCACTAGGGAAGCGTGCTTTCACCTATTGGGCCCCCCTCTGGATAAATGAACCCCCAATGAAATTACAAACAAACAACAGCCTGTCTCAATTCAAAGTAGGCCTCAAACTGCACCTAATGTCTTACTCAAAATGCACCTGCTTCTCAGGCCCCACTTGATAGACAGGCCTACCCCCAAGATAACACCAAGCAGGGCTACCTAGAGAACCCTGCCTCCATTCCAGCCTAGCCAAGGGCTTAAGTAAGCTATCAGTCCTCTTTAAACGTACCTGGTACTGCCCCTCACAACCCCCCCCAACACACACACCATACTCGACAAAGCCCTCTGGAGCTGCTCCCCACATCACAGCCACCCGTTTCACTATCCCCCCAACTCTCGCTCTCTGCGGTTGGTTTCAAACCCAATCCCCCTTGTTTCACTGTCACCCAGCCTCTCACCATCTGGGATAGCATTAAACCCTGGGCAGTTACTCTGCCATAGTCTATCAAAAGATTTGAAGGTTTCCAAGGGTGTGCTACCTAGGGCAACTGATTAGAAATAGCTTTTTGTATTCAATTACAACTGCTCAGTTTTTCTCCTATTTGTCTAATTGTCCTGTAATCGTTCTTTAATGCCTAATGATCAGGCCTCTGTAACCACTAAACATGTGTGTCTTATTGTCCACCCTGACGTGGAACTTTTGTAAAAGAGCTCACGCTCAAAGATCTTTCCGAAATACTAATTAAACAATGAAACAATTAGTTTAAAATCTTCAGGGACCCATACCTTTGGGTTTGTGGCCCCTACCCTTTGGAAATGTCTGCCCCATCAGCTTCAGGAGTGCAGGACTGTGGGGTGCTTTAAACAGGCACTGAAGACCTATTTATGGGGTAAAGCATACCCTGAATTCTGCTGTTTTTAACTGATATTTATTGTACTGTTTTAATTTTAGAAACATAGAAACATATACTTTGATGGCAGATAAGGACCACTTGGCCCAGCCAGTCTGCCCATTTCCCTACCTATTGGATAAGCTGCAGATTCTAGTTAATCAACAGACTACTTCCTGCAACCACCCACTATAATTACCTCATGTCTGTCCCATGCATGTTTGAATTCCCCCACTGTTTTAGACCCCACGACCTCTCCAGAAAGGTGGTTCCATGCATCCACCACTCTCTCTGTGAAAAAAAATGTCCTCACATTACCCCAGAGCCGTCCCCCTGTATCTTTAAATTGGGCCCCCTTGTTCTTACACATCTCTTTTTCTGAAAGATGCTACCCACTTGGACTTTGTTGACTCCCTTGAGGTACTTAAAAGTTTCTTTCATGTCCCCCCATCCCTCCTTTCATCAAGGGTTCACATATTAAGCTCTCTCAGTCTCTCTTCATATGGTTTCTGATGTAGACCCTGCACCATTTTAGTTGCCCTCCTCTGGACTGCTTCCATTATGTCTATGTCCTTGCATAGATGAGGTCTCCAAAACTGCACGCAGTACTCCAAATGGGGTCTCACCAACTGTCTGTACAGAGGGATAACCTCTTCCCTTTTTCTACTTGTGATGCCCCTCCCTATGCATCCCAGTATCCCCCTGGCTCTCCTTACCGACTTCTCACATTGCTTACCCACCTTTAGGTCATCTGATATGACTAGGGTTGCCACCTATCAGGTATTTTACCTGATGATCAGGTTTTCAGGGTCCCTATCAGGTAATCCGGTTTTGCTCTGTGCTGGTCAGGTATTTGAGCCATTTTGAGTGCTCACATACTTTTGAAACAGATCTTGTCATATCATTCATTGTTTCAGCTATATGTCCAGGTTGCAGACAAGTTCTGTTGTCAATATATCCCCTTGTTTGTGAAAGCAGTCAGCCTGGGATGTGTAAAGTATATCCATTAACACCATTAGCACTTACTTAACCTAATCCTTTCCACTGCATCTTAAATTGGCATAGCAGCAAAGCTGCCCCCACCTTTTGTAACAGTAATACAGCCAGTTGTCTTCCACTTTCATTTGCTGGTAAACATTTTCATCACTAACAGAATTTGGGCATTTTTAAATGTTAACATTTTTTTCCTCAAGAAAACAGTATGGTCACTTCTTTTGGCTATGAAATAGTACTGTGGACATGAACTCGAAATAGAGTCAGAAAAAGATATAAAGTACACATTATAGGAAACAATTTCTTTACTATGTATTATTATATACCATGTATACTGTGGAATGCTATTTACAGTATTTCCCTTGTCTTCCACCAGATCAGATCTGTAAATGAGATTTCTTGTATCTCTGTATGTTTATCTAGTAAACCAATGTCAATAGATACATACATAAATAACTAGTAAGAACCTAGGAAAGTAACTTTAACAGGTACAGTACAGTATCTTAACATTTTTGTTGAAGTGCTGCTTTAAGTGTTGTATTTTACTTATATAACAAAGGGACTTCCAGGTGGAACAATGCATAATGAGTCATGAAAAGGGGTGGGGCTAGGGGTGGAGCTTAGGATCAGGTTTTTGCCTCAACCAAAAGTGGCAACCCTGGATATGACTACCCCCAGGTCCCTTTCCATTATTGTTGTTGTTAGATCCTCCCCTGCTATTGTGTACTCTTCTCCTAGATTTTTATTTCCCAGGTGCATTACTTTTCACTTCTTTGCATTGAATCTAAGTTGCCATATGTCAGACCATTCCTCCAACCTTGCCAAGTCCCTTCTCATCCTTTCTACCCCCCCTTGAGTATCAACTCTGTTACAGATCTTTGTGTCATCTGCAAAGAGACATACCTTTCCTTCCAGACCCTTGGCAATGTCACCTATCAAGACGTTAAAGAGGACTAGACCCAGTACTGAGCCCTGAGGTACTCCACTAATAACCCCCCTTTCTTCGGAATGTGTTCCATTCACTCTTACCTTCTGTGTCCTGTTGTGCAGCCAGTTTGCTACCGAGGCTACCACTCTGGGACCCACTCCCAGGCTGGATAACTTGATTATTAATCTTTTGTGTGGGACTGTGTCAAATGCCTTGCTAAAGTCAGGGTAGGCCATATCCACAGCTCCTCCTTGGTCTATTACTTTTGTCTCCCAGTCAAAGAAATCGATTAGATTCATCTGACATGACCTTCCTGCTGTGAATCCATGCTGCTTTGTGTCCCGTGCCCTGCTAGCCTCTAGGTACTCAACAATTCTTTCTTTCAGAAGTGATTCAATCATTTTCCCCATAACTGAATACAAACTAACAGGTCTGTAGTTTCCGGCTTCTGCCTTGCTCCCACTTTCGTGAAGGGGAATCACATCTGCCCTCCTCCAGTCTTCAGGTACCACCCCATCCTCCCATGATTTGTTAAAAAGTGTGGTCAGTGGTGTCACTAGGTCCTCCCTTAGCTCTTTTAGGATTCTAGGGTGAATCCCATCAGGTCCCATTGCTTTGTCCACCTTGAGTTTTAGGAGTTCATTCAGGACTCTTTCTTCTGTAAATGGACTGGTATCAACCCAACTACCCAGAGTGCTTCTATTGTTTGGTTTAGGTAGCTCCTCCTCTTCTTCTTTTGTGAATACTGAGCAAAAGTATTCATTCAGTATATTTGCCTTTTCACTGTCTCCCTTTGTCCACCTCCCCTCTCCTTTATTAATCTTCACTATCCCTCCCTTAACCTTTCTATGCTCCCTAATGTACCTATAAAAGGTCTTATCCCCATTCTTAACTAAGTTGACTATTTTTTCCTCAGTTTGGGCCTTTGCTTTTCTGACTGCCTTCCCCACTTCTTTCTGCTTTAATTGATACAGTTCCCTGTCATGCTTCTTCTGTGATTCCTTATACTTTTTGAATGCAGCCTTTTTCTCCTTAACCTTCCCTGACACCTCTTTGGAGAACCATAGTGGTTTTTTATTCCACTTTGTTTTCTTTATTTGTTTCACACAAAGGCTTGTTGCCTCCATGATGGCAGTTTTGATTTGTCACCATTATTCTTCTACCCCTCCTTTCTGGCCATTTGCTAATGCATTCCTTAGGTATTCACCCATTATGCCAAAGTCAGTCCTTCTAAAGTCCAGTATCCTTGTCTTTGTATGGCTTCTCTCCATGGTTGTGTTTATTGTGAAGCACACTGTGCAGTGGTCACTTGTTCCCAGATGTCTACTGACTTCTAAATTTGTGATCCTCTCTCCATTTGAGAGTACCAGGTCTAATATTGCTCCCTCCTGAGTGGGTTCCACCACTAGCTGTCTAAGGCATGCCCCCTGTAGGGCATTGAGAATGACCCTGTTCTTGGATGGGGCTGCAGTCCATGTCACCCAGTTAACATCTGGCATATTCAGGTCCCCCATCAACAGTATCTCCCCCTTTTCAGCCATTTTGAGAATGCCCTCTATCATTTTCTTGTCCATTTCCTCCCCTTGAGACGGGGGTCTGTATACAACCCCTGTGCAGACTGTGATGCCATTCCCTGTCTCCAAGGTGACCCAGAGTTCCTTTTGTCCTCCCCTTTGCTTTTGTAGTTCTTTAGCTTTGATCCCTTCCATTATGTAGAGAGCTACTCCACCTCCTCTTTTACCCTTCCTGTCCCTTCTGTAGATTGTGTACCCTGGTATGTTGACATCCCAGTCATGGTTCTCCATGTACCATGTTTCTGTGACTGCCACAATATCCAAGTGTTCCTCTTCCATCAGGGCTGCTAGCTCTGGAAGCTTGTTTTCAAGACTACGGGCATTAGTACTCATTGCCCTCCATTTAATGTTAGCTTTATCCTTGTTTACCCCATCCATGCTCTTATTGCCCTTGTTCCTTTTCCATTTACCCCTGTCCTGCCCTCTGTCTAGCTCTGTACCTCAGTGTTTACCCTACTACCTGCCATGTTTTGTGGGGGGAGGCTTGAACTTTCCTGTTTCCTATCAGCACCTCCCCCCTTGGCTAGTTTAAAAGCTTGCCAAGGAAGCATTTAAACCTGTCACCTAGGAGCATGTTTCCCTTCCTGGATGGATGCAGACCATCATGCCAGTATAGACCTTCATCTCTCCAGGTGGGCCCCCAGTCCCCAGTGAAGCCAAAGCCCTGTGCTCTGCACCAGTTTTTCAACCATTCATTAAACTGCATGGTGTGCAGTACCCTAGCATCATTCCTGCCATAGACTGGCAGCACCTCTGAGAAGGTTACCATGCTTGCTACCTGTCTAAGGCCCCTCCCCAACTCCACAAATTCATCCTGCACTGCACTGATCTCATGCCTAGCTAGGTCATTTGTCCCAAGGTGGACAATGATAACTAGTTTCCTCTCTTGTGATGCTGCTTCTGCAATCCTGAGGATTTGCTTACTGTCCCTCCAAGCCATGGCACCAGGCAGGTACCTTATTTCCTCTCTCCTTCCCCAGGTCTACACCTATAACAATTGAGTCCCCTCATAGCTGTTTCCTTTCCCCTGTGGTGTCCTTTGCCACTCTTTTGTGAGTCTCCTTGTTGATGTCCCCAGCATTCTTTGGTCTCCACTGAGGGTGTTATCATAGAGGAACCTTGATTTGCCAGACTGACATATGATTTGTGTAGAGGTACAACTCAGGGGCTATGCCTCTGTTCCACCACCCTTACCCTCCCAGAACCTACTGTGGTCCATCTGCTCTTTACACATGGCAACCTCTGAGGCAGTGGTTGTGGAACTGGTGTTCTTTGGGTGGGGGAGGCCTCCTTAGTCCTTGCCAGGTCAGCCTGGAGGTGGGCAACCTCCTTCCTCAGAGCTGTCAGTTGCCTGAAAATAGGGCAGCAACACAGGTTCCAGAATGTCTCCCAGAAAATTGCTGCCCCACAGCTAGTGCATTGCACCACTCCCCACATGTCCCTCTTCCTTATAATATACAATGAGTAATATACAATGTGTGTGTGTGTGTGTGTACTTACCCTTTATGCACTGTGCTGGGTAATTAAGAATATGACAGTTCTGCCCTAAGACCTGTTGAGAAGTGATGTCAGAACCTTGGCTATAAAGGAAATGCCACGCCTGGGTTGGCGGGTGAGGGGAAGGGTGGGTGGGTGAGCCACAACCACTGGTGACTGTTAGAAACAATCAAATACACCACCGCTCCACCACCCTGGTGAGTACTGCCTTTTATAGTAAGTCAACCAACACCTCAATTTACTAGAACACTGCTCCTACACAAACCACTCTACTGAGTCCAGGGATGAAAGCGAACTTACTGCTCAGCCAGCAGGACACTTCTAAAATATTGCACAAATATCCTTCCAAATCCTAGGTGTCTAGCACAGAAATAAAGCAACTTCAGTTGTATTTCACCCCCTCTGGTTATAAAATTACTACACTTTAATGGAATCCTGCAATTCTTAATGCCACTAAGAAAATAATGAAACTTTTTGTAGAAAGCGTGGCTACCTTCCTAACTAGTCCCCAACAATATTATGTTTTACCAGGTTCCCAGTTCCTCAAATGCATTCTAGTTTGTTCTCTGCAGTATAGCAAGTTTCTCAGCTTCCAACAGAAGCAGGCAAGTCTTTTCTGACTGGCTTCTCACTGTGTAGTTTGCCTAAGACAGCTCAGTGATAAAAGCCCCACCTGGAATCAATTGATTGACTAGTGACACCTGTGATGTAAGCAGGCCTTTCAGTGAAGATAATTTGCTATGTCTGCTTCTAATACACACACAAACCCTTTATCTGAAACCAGGGATAAACTCACTGTTCAGACAGCAGGACACTTCTAGAATATTGCACAAATATCCTTCCAAATCCTAGGTGTCTAGCACAGAAATCAAGCAACTTCAGTTGTATTTCACCCCCTCTGTTTATAAAATTACTACACTTTAATGGAATCCTGCAATTCTTAATGCCAATAAGAAAATAATGAAACTTTTTGTAGCAAGCATAGATTACCTTCATAACTAGTCCCCAACAATATTATGTTTTACCAGGTCCCCAGTTCCTCAAATGCGTTCTAGTTTGTTACATAGAAACATAGAATTTGATGGCAGATAAGGACCACTTGGCCCACCTAGTCTGCCCATTTTCCTACCTAACAGATAAGCTGCAGATCCTAGTTAACCAACAGCTTACTTCCTCTTACCCGCCACTAGGACTGCCTTATGCCTGTCCCATGCATTCTTGAAGTCCCCCACTGTTCTTGACTCCATGACCTCCTCAGGGAGGCTGTTCCATGCATCCACAACCCTCTCAGTGAAGAAATACTTCCTCACATTACCCCTGAGCCATCCCCCCTCTATCTTCAAATTGTGCCCTTGTTCTTGCACATCTCTTTTCTGGAAGATGCTACCTTTTGGACTTTATTAATTCCTTGAGGTACTTGTAGGTGTTTCTATCATGTCCCTCTCTCCCTTCTTTCCTCAAGAGTATACATATTAAGCTCCTTTAATCTTTCTTCGAATGTCTTCTGGTGCAGACCCTGCACCATTTTGGTTGCCCTCCTCTGGACAGCCTCCACTCTGTCTATGTCTTTGCGGAGATGGGGTCTCCAGAACTGCACACAGTACTCCAGATGGGGTCTCACCAACTGTCTGTACAGAGGGATAACAACTTCCTGTTTTCTACTATTGATGCCTCTTCTTATGCATCCCAGTATCCCCCCAGCCTTCCTTACTGCCTTCTCACATTGCTTTCCCACCTTTAGGTCATCTGATATAATTACCCCCAGGTCCCTTTCTATTTTTACTGTTGTCAGTATCTCACCCCCCTTGTGTATGCTTCCCCTGGGTTTTTGTTTCCCATGTGCATTACCTTGCACTTCTTTGCATTGAATCTGAGCTGCCATACATTTGACCATTCCTCTGACCTTGCCAAGTCCCTTCTCATCCTTTCCACTCCATCTTGTGCATCAACCCTGTTGCAGATCTTTGTGTCATCTGCAAAGAGACATACTTTTCCTTCCAGTTCCTCTGCAATGTCACTTATAAAGACATTAAAAAGGACCGGTCCCAGTACTGAACCCTCTGGTACCCCGCTAGTAACCCTCCTGTCTTCACTGTGTACTCCATTTACTACTACCCTTTGCATCCTGTTGTCTAGCCAATTTTTTATCCAGGCTACCACCTTGGGACCCACTCCAAGGCTGGCTATCTTGTGTATTAATCTTTTGTGTGGGACTGTATCAAATGCCTTGCTAAAATCTAGGTAGGCCATGTCCACAGCCCTCTCTGGTCTACTACTTTGGTCACCCAGTCAAAGAAATCTATTAGATCTGTCTGACATGACCTTCCATTGTGAATCCATGCTGCCTTGGGTCCCAGCCCCAATGGCCTCCAGGTACTCAGCAATTCTTTCCTTCAGAAGTGATTCCATCATTTTCCTACCACTGAGGTCAAACTAACTGGTCTGTAGTTTCCTGCCTCTGTCCTGCTCCCACTTTTGTGAAGAGGAATCACATCTTCCTCCTCCAGTCCTCAGGTACCACCCCATCCTCACATGATTTGTTAAAGAGTAGTCAGCGTGTCACAAGTTCTACCCTTAGTTCTTTTAGAATTCTTGGGTGAATCCCATCAGGCCCCATTGCTTTGTCCACCTTCAATTTTATTAGTTCTTTCAGAACCCTTTCTTCTGTAAATGGACTGGTATCGACCCCCGTCTTCAGAGTGTTTCTCTTGTTTGGTTTAGGTAACTTCCCCTCCTCTTCCTTTGTGAATACTGAGCAGAAATATTCATTCAGTATCCCTCCTTTTTCACTGTCACCCTCTACCCACATTCCCTTCCCTTTATTAAGCTTCAGTATCCCTCCTTTGTTCTTTCTTTGCTCCCTCATGTACCTATAAAAGGTCTTATCCCCCTTCTTAACAGAATTGGCTATCCTTTCCTCGGTTTGGGCCTTTGCTATTCTGACTGCCTTCCCAGCCTCTTTTTGCTTTAACTGATAAAGTTCTCTGTCCTGCTCTTTCTGTGTTTCCTTATATTTCCTGAATGCTGTCCTTTTCTCCTTAACCTTCCCTGCCACCTCTTTTGTGAACCATAGTGTTTTTTTCCTTCATTGTGTTTTATTGATTTGCTTTACACAAAGGCTTGTTGCCTCTGTGATTGCTGTTTTGATCACTCCCCATTGTTCCTCCACCCCTTCTTCTTGCCTGTTTGCTAGTGCTTTTCTGAGGCACTCTCTCATTTTCCCAAAGTCAGCCTTCCTAAAGTCTAGTACTCTTGCTTTTCTATGGCTTGATTGTATGGCTGTGTGTATCGTGAACCACACTGTTTGGTGGTCGCTTGTTCCCAGATGGCTACCCACTTCTAAATCTGAGATTATTTCTCCATCCCCATTTGAAAGTACCAGGTCTAAGATTGCTCCCTCCTGAATGGGTTCCAATACTAGCTGTCTGAGGCATGCCCCCTGTAGGGCTCAAGAATGACCCTGTTCTTCGATGTGCCTGCAGCAAAGGTGCTCCAGTTAACATCTGGCATATTCAGGTCCCCCATCAGCAATATCTCCCCTTTTTCTGCCATTCTAAGAAAGCCTTCTATCATTTCCTTGTCCATTCCTTCCCCCTGAGATGGGGGTCTGTATACAACCCCCATGTGGATTGTGGCAGCATTTCCTGTCTCCAGGGTGACCCAAAGTGCCTCATCTGCTCCCTGTTTACTCTTTAGTTCTGTTGCTTTGATCCCTTCCTTTACATAGAGAGCTACTCCTCCTCCTCTTTTACCCTCCCTGTCCCTCCTGTAGATTGTGTATCCTGGTATGTTGACATTCCAGCCATGGTTCTCTGTGTACCATGTTTCTGTGACTGCCACAATATCCAGGCAACCCTCTTCCATCAAGGCCACTAGTTCAGGGAGCTTGTTACACAGACTATGGGCATTGGTACTCATCACCCTCCACTTTTTGATAGCCTTACCCCTTTTAGCCCCATTTCTGTCCTTACTGCCTTTGCCTTTTTTTATATTTAAATCTGTGCTGCTCCCTAATAACTTCTGTACCTTGGTGTTTACCTCACTAATCACCATGTTTTGTGGTGGGAGGCTCAGATTTCCCTGCTTCTTTTCAGTGCCTCCCCCCTTGGCTAGTTTAAATGCTTGCCAATGAAGCATTTAAACCTCTCATCTAGGATCCTGGTTCCCCCCCAGACAGATGCAGTCCGTCGCACCAGTATAGGTCTGCATCCCTCCAGGTGGCTCTCCAGTCCCCAATGAAGCCAAAACCCTGAGCTCCACACCACTTTTTCAACCACTCATTGAATTCCATGGTGAGAAGTGCCCTAGCATCTCCCTTGTCATAGACAGGCAGCACCTCTGAGAAGGTTACCGTATGCGCTACTTGTCTAAGGCCCCTTCCCAACTCTACAAACTCCTCTTGCACTGCTCTGATCCAATTCCTAGCCAGGTCATTTGTCCCTAGGTGGACAATGACATCCAGCTCCCTCCCTCGTGCAGCTCCTCCCACGATCCTAAAGATTCGCTTCCTGTCCCTCCAAGCCGTGGCGCCAGAAAGGCACCTTACCTCCCTCTCCCCTTCCTCACCCATTTCTACCCCCTAATGATTGAGTCCCCCAGCAGGAGTTGTTTCCTTCCCCTGTGGGGTCCCATGCCACCCTCCTGTGGGTCTCCTTTGTGAAGGTTCCCAGCATCCTCCTTGGTCTCCACTGCAGGTGCCTCCATAGAGGAACCACTATCCACCAGAAGAGCGAATGAATTGTGGAGAGGTACAGCTGGAGGGATGCAACTCTGTCCCACCACCCTCTCCCTCCTTGAGCCCACCCTGGTCCAGCCTCTTCTCTTTTTTGGCAACCTCTGAGGTAGTGGCATTGGCCCTGGTGGTCCCTGGGTGGGGGAGGAGGTTTCATGAATCCTAGCCAGGTCAGCCTGGAGATGGGCAACCTCCTCTCTCAGACCAGAGAGGTGCCTGTAAATAGGGCAGCACCACAGCCTCCAGAATGTCTCCCGGAACACTGCCGCTCCACAGCTATTGCACTGCACCACTCCTATCATGTCTTATTTTGTGTCCTCTCTACTGTTTCTCTGGATGCTTATTGTCTCCTCTCCTTACAATTCTCACCCTTCCTGTTCTGGGACAGCAACTTCCTATCTTCTTCAGTAGCCTCCTTCTTCCTTGCTCAATACCAGACCACCAGCAGCTGGGGGGGAGAGTGAGCTACTTTTTTTACTTTAGGGTTGACAAAACCAATGTTTCTCTATGATCCTTTCCTTCCTACTGCCAAACAGGAAGTTCCTGTTGACAGTCAAATCCAGTGGCTATAAAAGTAGAACTGGCTTTGGGTGGGATGGACGGAAATTAGTAAGAAAAAAGGCTAGCAACAGGAAGTTGTAATTTGACTCACCTGCTTTTATAGTGTCTAAACTACACCCCCAGGTAAGCTCTCTTTCCTCCTACTGGTTTAGCAAAGTCAGCTGATACAGTACCCTTCACTGCACAGAACACACACTGCCTTTCTTTCTTTTCTTTTTTTAACCCTAAATAAGACCCCTTCTACTTCTAATAAAGTTATCTGTCTACTTAATCTTAACAGACACTGACTCCTGCTGAGATATACGTTTTAAATTAATAAGAAAATGTAGCTTCTTTTAGTTAGCTGCTTTCTGTGTGTCTTAGTGTTGTCTCTGTGGCACTATCAGATGGGCATTGGATCCTTAACTGAAAGGTTGGTGGTTCAAGGCCACCTAAGAACATTTTTCAGGGTAGAGAAGGTTCAGAGGAGGGCAACAAAGATGGTGCATGGATTGCATCACAAGTCCTATGAAGACAGGTTGAAGGAACTGAACATGTACTCCCTGGAGGAGAGGAGGGAGAGAGGGGATATGATAGAGACATACAAGTATCTTACAGGGAGGAACAGGGTGCAGGAAAACACTATTTTAAGTGAAAAAGATGTTCCAGGACTAGAGGGCATGGGATGAAGCTGGAGGAGGACGATTCAGAGGAAACATGAGAAGAATTTCTTCACAGAATGGGTGGTGGACAAGTGGAACACCCTGCCAGAGGAAGTGGTGGGGGCTGAAACAATCAGGATTTAAGAATGCATGGGATAGACATAAAGGAATTCTAGAGGTCAGGGGTAAGGGGAAACAGACTTCTAGGAAAACAAGCTGAACTTACAAGCTCAAATGGGCAGACTGGGTGGGCCATAGGCCCTTATCTACCGACACTGTCTATGTATCTATGTATTTTCTGCTCTCCAAGCAAGGCTAGCAACAGGAAGTTGTAATTTGACTCACCTGCTTTTATAGTGTCTAAACCACACCCCCAGGTAAGCTCTCTTTCCTCCTACTGGTTTAGCAAAGTCAGCTGATACAGTACCCTTCACTGCATAGAACACACACTGACTTTCTTTCTTTCTTTTTTAACCCTAAATAAGACCCCTTCTACTTCTAATAAAGTTATCTGTCTACTTAATCTTAACAGACACTGACTCCTGCTGAGATGTACGTTTTAAATTAATAAGAAAATGTAGCTTCTTTTAGTTAGCTGCTTTCTGCTCTCCAAGCAAGGCTAGCAACTAGCTGTTCTCTGCAGTATTGCAAGTTTCTCAGCTTCCAACAGAAGCAGGCAAGTCTTTTCTGGCTGCCTAATTTCAGGTTTGAATATTTGCCTAGTAATTACTCTTTATGTCTTAAACTGTAAGTTTCTGGAATCATTTCTGTATCTTTACCAAGTGATCTAAATTTTGTGTCCACCACTGTGTATTCCTCACCTAGTATGTAAACTGTATCTGATCACTGTTTTCTGTACCATTGCTGATTATTTATTTATTTATTTAGTTTTTGTTTACCGGGTAAGTACACTAGACAAGTTTTATGCCTATTTTCAGGAACGACCCGGGAGAGTACAAAAGGGTACAACAGGTACATCGATACAGTAATTGGTTCTGACGAATACAGATTGTTATGATGTAGAATCTCTGCAAAAGAGCCTCTGGCTCAAAGGTACTTTCTGAGATTTCAAATAAATAAATAAATAAAACATGACCTCATGGCCCATAGCTGCAACAGCAACTGACATCTCCAGTATCTTACACCATTATTAGTCTCCAACTCAGCTCAGCTTTCACTGTCCTGAACCAAACACAGGGTAGCCCAACTATTTAATATTTCACATGTTACACATTACCATTGGGGGTTACCTTGTATAGTAAAAGGAGAACATTCATGAACCATGTTCATCGTTGTTTGACAGTCAGTGAAAAACTCTTTTAATGAGGCATTGAGCTCCTCTGCAGCTGGCAGAAGTCTAGAGGTATCAGTGGCTGAGCCTGCCCCATACTGATACCACCATATTTAGAACCATGTGATTTTACTGACATTTAAGCTGTACTAGACTACAATATGGTTAGCTACAGCATGGTCTTTAGTGACACCACAAGATACTAAAAATTGTAGCAATGTAGTATTGATATGGGGCAGATATAAACATCCATATCTACAGATTGCTGACAGCTACAGAGGAGCCCAGTATCTGAAAGAGTTGTTCATGGGCTTTCAAACTATGATGGGCATGGTTTCTTGAATGTTCCCTTTTCATTAGTGTGCATGATATTGCTCTTGCTCCTGTATTTATTTATTTACTGGTGTTGTCTTACCTCTCCTTTTTGTTCTTTTAAGTACAATACTCTGTACCTTGTTTTTGAGTGCTATTATAAAATGAGTTTCAAAAACTGTGAACCCTGATTGACTTAGGGTCATCTTTACCCATGCTATTATCTCAGCACAACAACACTAGATTAAGATACAGCAGCCTCTTCACAATAAAATCAATACTAACTACACAACCCTAACTGCCATCACAAACATGGCTGCAACCTTTACTAAATTAAAAGCTTGAACTAGACCCTAAAAAAAAAAACTTCCTGAAATTTAAAAGAATTTATAATGAAATATTATTTGCCCTCATAGTCCTCTTCTTACACACATACATTAATAGTAGAGTTGTGTGGAATTAAAACATTCTGAATTCATGGAATTTCAATGAAATTTCATGAAATTCTGCAACATTTTGTGGAATTTGATTCAAATTTTGTGGAATTTTTAAGAGTTATTAATTTGCTTATATTTTGGCCATCTTTCATTTTCTATTGGGCCAGAGATCTTACATTTGGCAGGATTACTTGATGATGGGAGTTCCAACAATGTGCCAAATTTCATGACATTGTGATACATTGTTTCAAAATTATATGTGCTCAAATTCTGTCATTTTATATTTTACAGGAAATTTCATGAAACATTTTATCTGTATATAACTCAGGCATCTTTGGAGCTGGACATGTGTAAATTAGCAAAATTAACCTTTTTATAATGGTTACTCTTTTAAATATGGAGAGAATTGGATTAAGGACTTTGAAGCTATAGGAGTTCAGACTTTTACTATGTAAATATTTGCAAAATTTTGTGAAAACCCTCAAAAATGTAGATGTTTGAATCTCCTCTGCTCTTGCAGCCATAGACTTAACATTTGACATGCATGTCTGATGTCAGTGCATCCTAGTGTCTAACACAACTGGATAAATTGGTTTAGATGTTTTAAATTTAAAGTGGAAAAAGCTAACAAAAATTATTAGTAACATTTTCTGAAATATTTATGGTAGCATATAGATGGAGTATCAGGAATTTTTTGTGTGGAATTTAACATTCACATGCACATATCACTACTTCATTTGGTAAGCTGGGCTGAGCTTTTTGCAGTCCTGCTGTTACTGTCTGGGTGGTCAATTTGCCCCCCCCCAGCCAGACTGACTCAGTAGAACTACTGATCCCACTGACATCCTTTTTGTTCTGTACAATAACAAAATCCCTTAAAACACAAGACACCTACTCATTTTACTATCAATCTATCCTGTTGGAATAGCAAGAATTCTTCCTTTCTGATGCCTCAAACATTGTCTTCTCCCCCACTACATCTTTTTAACTACATCTAAGTCCTGAGCTTGCATGTTCATCAGGCTACCTAGCTCATCAATTAACTTACTTTATTTTGTCTTAGGTAAGGCCTACTAGGCACAAGTGCCTGTTTTCAGGGGTATCCTGGGAGCACTGGGTGGTTAAGTGACTTGCTCAGAGTCACACAGTATGTAGTGGAGGTTGTGAAACTGAAACCCAGGTCTGGTCTGCTGAATGTACCAAGCTCGTTACTCTACCTCTAAACTATACTGCCAGCCCACTTGGTGTGATCATTATATACCCTGCATTCAGGTTGGAATTGTCAACACGCTGTGCTTCCTTGCTCCAACTGGAGGGGGTCTACCACTGGTGTGCTACCCAGCTCAGCTGTCTATTTCTTGGTGAAACTATGTATCTAACTTCTGAACCTGGTGACCCCCTGCCCTACCTGCTTCTCATACCTCAATCCTTTAATTATAATCTCCAGATAAGGCTGAGTGAAATTAGCAAAATTCCAATTTTATGGAATTTTCATGAAATTACACAATTTTCACAAAGACTCATGAAATTTGACTTTAAGTACATATGTTATTTTGCAATTTCTGACAGCAATCAATTAATAAAATACACATACAGTCTCCTTGTAAGGTCTAAGAACCTGCCAAATTTAATGGCATTACACTCTCCAGTTTTAAAGTTTTAGAGGTTTATAAATTCACTGTTTAAATTCTTGCAAAATGTAATTTTAAAATGTGAAAGTTTGACAACTTTTAATTTAGTCCCATTAAAAGCTGTAAATATGAACTGTGTCAGAAATGCCCAAGTGGTATAGTAGTCTAATGTTTCAAATATGGTTAAATTTGGATATGTTGTTTTACATTTAGAGGGAAACAACTGAAATTTAAATGTCGGCAACAGGTTTGGCAGGCTATAACACAGTTCCATTTGAAGCTAGGAATATGAAGCTATGTACATATATAAATGTAGCGATAACCTATATACCTGTAAAATGTTCTATATTTTCAAAGAATACTCTCAAAATTATACTAAAATTACAGAAATGTACATTTTGGCAAACTGTTTAGGTACTATAACTCAACCTCATTTGAGGTTTGTGACATAAAACATGGTGTACATACCCATGTTGTATTTTTCTCCAAATCCTGAAACTTTGGAAATGTTTGGATAAGAAATTTTAAAATAAGATCAAAATAACTGAAATTCTAATTTTTGATCACCCACAGCTCCTACCCTTTCAACCTATGACATTTGGTACACATAAGTAATCTATTTTTAATTGTCTACATACCGCATCTGGTGTGGGTTGGATATGTACTTCCAAAATTAGAGCAAAATAACTGAAATTTAAAATTTGGCAACATTTCCCAGAATTTTCACACACATTCTATGAAATTCCACAGAATCAGAATGGTCATGCTGTGGGCATTCCATGGGTGGAATTTTATATTCTGCACAGCTCTAATTAATAGTGAAGTACTACAGTGCTTACAGTTTTTCTTTTCTGGTGTTTCCTTCCTGATCATAAAAAATCTTCCTCCTATCCTCACCTGCTTACAAGGGAGATCTCATAAAAATATATAAATTGATGGCAGATAAGGACTGCCTGGCCCATCCAGTCTGTCCATAGACCCTACCTTCAATTAGCTGCCGCTGACCCTACTTGGTCAATGGTTGCTGGCTATCCTCCCCCTCTCCAGCATTCCCTTATGCCTATCTATGAAATTCCACAGAATCAGAATGGTCATGCTGTGGGCATTCCATGGGTGGAATTTTATATTCTGCACAGCTCTAATTAATAGTGAAGTACTACAGTGCTTACAGTTTTTCTTTTCTGGTGTTTCCTTCCTGATCATAAAAAATCTTCCTCCTATCCTCACCTGCTTACAAGGGAGATCTCATAAAAATATATAAATTGATGGCAGATAAGGACTGCCTGGCCCATCCAGTCTGTCCATAGACCCTACCTTCAATTAGCTGCCGCTGACCCTACTTGGTCAATGGTTGCTGGCTATCCTCCCCCTCTCCAGCATTCCCTTATGCCTATCCCATGCATATTTAAATCCCCCCATTGTGCTTACTCCTACCACCTCCTGGAGCAGGCCATTCTAAGCATCTACCACCCTTTCCATGAAGAAATTCTTTCTCATGTTACCCATTAGTCTACCCCCTCCCAGTCTCATGTCTTGCCCTCTTGTAGTTTTAGAGCAGCTTCTCTTCTGAAAGATGCTGCCCTCCTGTACCTTATTAATCCCCTTGAGATACTTGAAGGTTTCCATCACATTTCCCCTCTCCCTCCTCTCCTCTCCTCCAGGGTATACATATTGAGTTTCTCCAATCTCTCCTCATATGACCTATGGTGCAGGCCCTGTACTATTTTTGTTGCTCTCCTTTGAACTGCCTCCACCTTGTCTATGTCCTTCTGGAGATGCGGTCTCCAGAACTGAATGCAGTATCCAAATGACGTTGCACCAATGACCAGTACATTGGCATTATGACCTTGTTTCTTTTGCTGGTAATAACATAGAAACATAGAAACATAGAAGATGATGACAGATAAGGACCGCAAGGCCCATCCATTCTGCCCATTTCTTTTTCTACCTTATAAATGTGCCATCTGCCTTTGCTCTGTCCTTTCTAAGTCCCCCCAACCTCCCATTGGCTCTCCCCACTACCTTGGTACATTGTTTGGTCACTTTTAGGTCATAAGATATGATGATCTCCAGATCTCTTTCCTGTTTTGTGGCTGCTAATATCTCTCCCTTCATCATGTAATCCTCCCCTGGGTTCCTGCACCCCAAGTGCATGATTTTGCTAATCTTCACATTGAATCCTAGCTGCCACACTCTGGACCATACTTCCAATTTGGCTAGGTCCCTCCTCATTTTCTCCACCCCTCTTGGGCTGTCTACCCTATTGCAGATGTTTGTATCATTTGCAAAGAGGCACACCTTCCTTCACCCCTCCAGCCCCTATTCAATGTCACTGATATAGATATGAAACAGCACTGGTCCAATAACTGAACCCTGTGGCACCCCACTGGTCACATTTCCCACCTCAGATTTAGCCCCATTTATCACCACCCTGTGTTATATTCTTTAACCAATTTCCAACCCAGTTCACCACCTTGTGTCCCAGTCTCTAACTGCCCAGCTTGTTCTCAAGCCTCCTATGTGGAACAGTGTTGAAGGCTTGCTGAAGTCATGGTAGGCCATCCGCCACTCCTCCCAATCCACCTCTCTACTGACCCAGTCAAAGACATCAATCAGATTTGTTTGACATGACTTTCTTGCCGTGAATCCATGCTGCCTTGGATCTAGTGCTCCACTTGGTTCAAGGTGCGCTACTATCCTTTCGCAGAGATTCCATAATTTTACCCACCACTGAGGTCACGCTGACAGGTCTATGGTTTCCAGCCTCCTTTCTCCTCTCACTTTTTTGCAGAGGGACTACATCAACCCTTCTCCAGTCCTCTGGAACCTCCCCTGTTTCCAGCGACTTAACATAGAAACATAGAAATTGACAGAAGACCAGGATCGCCTGGCTCATCTAGTCTGTCCATAAGCCCTTGTAGTGGATTACTGCTTCTGACCCACCTGCTGCTGTACCTCTATGGTTCCCCTATGCCTGTCTCAAGCATGCTTCAATCCATCCACAGTGCTCACTCCCACCACCTCCTGAGGCCACCCTATTCAGACTTCCTCAATAGGACTGCCAGTGGTGCTGCCAGTACCTCCCCCAACTCATTTAATATCCTAGGAAGTATACCATCTGGTCCCATAGCCTTGCCCACCTTTAGTTTTGTAAGTTCTTCTAGGACTCTCTCTTCTTTGAATGGACTGCTGTTCACCTACCTTCCTATCCTGGTTCTTAGCTGTGGACCCTCCCCTTCCCCTCCCTCTGTGAAAACTGAACAGAAATATTTGTTCAGGATTGATGCTTCATCTTGGTTCCCTTTCACTCCCTCTCCTTCCTCTTCTTTTAGCCTTACAACCCCCTCCCAGTCTTTCTCTTCTCACTAATGTAGCTATAGAAGGTCTTGTCCCCTTTTTGAACTTTCTTTGCTGTATTTTCCTCTGTCCTTGCCTTGGCTCTCCAGACAGCCTTCCCTGCCTCTCTCTGCTTTTCCAGTTACACTGCCCTGTCCTCCTCCTCCTTTTGAGTCTCCTTATATTTCTTGAAAGCTTTTTTGCCCTTACTTTTCCTGCCACTTCCTACGAGAACCATAGCGGTTTTCTCTTTCTTTTGCCTTTGTCTATTTGCCAAATACAAAGGTTTGTTGCCTCTACTATGGCTCCTTTTATATGGACCTATTGTCCCTCAACTCGCTCCCATTTCTCTCCCCATCTAGGACCTCCCTGAGTCATATCCCCATCCTAATGAAGTCTGCCCTCCTGAAGTCCAAAAAATGGAAAGAGTCTGGTGAAACCATGAGTATAGTGACTGTATAATTCTTGAGTGCCCTTTATAAGGCAGTACGCAAATGCCATCATCTAGGATCAAACCTCTGTTCCTTTGCTTGTAAAGCAAAGACACATTCAGCATGCCACATCTCTGCTATTTAAAACATCAGCACAACACGGGGAACATTTTGACCTATACTTTTTTTTTATTCTATATTAGATTGCCTCTTATTTTGTGACTTGTATAATACCCTTATTTCCCCATTTTGAGTCTGCTTTGCACTTTTTTCACATTTGAAATAATAAAAGGCATACGCATTTTAATATGGCTCAAACCAGGTTTGTGTCAGTATTCTCAGCTATTTTTCTTCACTTGTCATACCACAAACTCAAAAAGCAGTGTCTGCTGCATGCTAGTTTATTGCTGTCCCAAGAAAACTGATCCAAAACAACGGGTTTTCATAAACAACTGAAAATACTTATGGAAACCTGGTCCGAGCCATATTAAAAGGAGTGCTCCTATTCATTATTTCAACTGTAAACAAGTGGTAAAGCTTGTATTGACCTGCTACACATGAAACAGAAAGCCTAATTCTATCGGAGGCATTCTGTTGTGGGATTGTGAGGGTGGACATTCTGCCAGTAAAACTGAAAAGAGATTTGAATTATTGTATTCCAGCCATAGTAAACATTCCATCTATTTAATGTAGCAAAACAGGAAAGAAACAGGGTGGGGAAAAGTGAGGAACTATTAGAAGAAGGAGTAAAGATAAGGACACAGGTAAATGTGGTGACTTGGTGGAATAGAGAGTTTAAGGGTTAATTTAAAAAAAATATTTTGCTCTGCATAATATTAGAAACTGAGATGGCGTGCTTATGCTGAGATATGTTGGGACTATTTTTGAGTGGATGAAATTAAAAAAAATTACAATGTTTAACATTATTTAATGTTTGTACATTTTCACCCCCACCTCCATCAAATAAATCTTGAACCTATTTTATAATTGCACTAGGACTCTCCAGAGTATGTTTGGCAATAGGATAACAGTACTTCTTGGGTGGTTGAAGGCACTCATCGATGCCTCACAACACACCCATGGTGTGCTGTTATCCCACTGCAACTCACTATCATGTCATGGCTTATTGCTTAATTGTATGGTACTGTCATTATTGTTGCAGTTCATGTCACCATTGCTGTCTTAATTATGATATTCAATGCCTTGCTGTATTGATGTGATTACTGCACTGTTCTGTTCCTCTTCTCCCTCCCCCTAGAACACATCTGGAAATGAGTTGCTACCAGCTTAGTTTGCTTTTCCTGGTAAAACTTTGAAATAAATAAAATAACTTGTCTAGATTTAACACCTTCAGTGGGTTTCATGCTACTCAGCAAAAAAATTAACCATGTACCCTGTTCATTAAAGGAATAGTCCACCAAAAACTTGCGCTAACTATATGTTGTGCAGAGTATTTAGATTTGTATGTGAAGTTCCAGTGTTTTCTTCCCTCTGACTGCTATTAGGAGTTTTTCCTAAATTAGCCTGCTAGCTTTATGCTAATTTTATGACCCCTGGGGATCTTTATCTGAGAGAGCTTAATTATATTCCTTGTTCCCACAGTGCATCTTGTCTCATGTGACAGTGGTGTAGCAGAGACCCAACATTCATCACACACATGTCAAACAAAATAAATATCTTGGAAGCTTTACAAGCTGCACAAAAACTACCAGCAGCAAAGTTCTTCAGGACAGTAAGAGCTTTACGATGAGGGTAGTCACTGAGCTCAACTCCACATAGATTTTAAAATATAGCCATCTCTACTGTTGTGAACTGATTGTAAAGGAGTGCTTTCTGCTGGATTTATGGTCTCTGCTACATCACTGTCACATGAGACAAGGTGCATTCTAGGACAAAGAAACATAATTAAGCTGTCTCAGATGGAGATGTCCAGGGGCCGTAAAACTACCCTAAAGCTAGCAGGCTAATTTAGGAAAAACTCTTAATAGCAGAGGGAAGGACACACAACAACTTAACATACAAATCAAACCACTCTGCACAACATATGTTTTTTTAAAAGTTTTGGGAAAAGTTTAAGATCATCAGCTGTCCCTCTGAATCCTAGTAGCTGCGTGCTTGTCAAAGTAAGAATTAAAAGACAGCCAACAAGCAACATAGCAGTGGGCATGGTTTCTACTAAATCAACTTTTCATACTAATGAGGTAACTGCCTTTGTTTTAAAAAAAAAATTGTAATGGCATACTAACAGGGACAATACCTTTTGTCCTACAGAAGTTGAAAAAGGTAAATCCCATACAGAGCCAAATTTAGAAAATTCTATATTGTTGTCAAAGAACCCTTGCTTTTCAGGCATTGTTTTTTTTTCTCTTTATTCAGGAAGCTCTTCCGTCATGTTTCTGCCCTGGTCACGGCTCCAAGAGTTTCTACCAACTGCCTTTTACCTGCAATCTCCTGGTTACCCTCAGCTTACCCCCCCCGGAGGGTGGGGCTGTGGCTCCGGTTCGCCCAATTCTGGGCCGCAGGCTTATGCCTGGTTGGGATCATGGCGGCAGTGGCAAATTGAAGCCCGGGGAGGGCTTCATAGAGACGGAGTCTCTCCCCTCCATTTTTCTTTGTTTTTCCTCCTGGGAGGTAAGGATGTGCAATGACATCCAGCATCCGCCCCGTCTCCATTGCTTTATGAGCGCCAGCAGCTGCTTGACTCCCGGCCTCCACCAGGGGCCCTTCTTGCACCAGGTACTACCCCGCCCTCCCCCCAAAGAAGGAGAGCAGTCCGTAGGACACTCTCTCCTTCTCCCCCCGGCAGGCCCTCCAGCGACCCAAGTCCATTCCCGAACCCGGGTCACCGGCGTCGCAAGCAGAAATCCAACCACTGCACCGATGGGCCGGCTTCAGGCATTGTTTCGTGCTTTTACTTCATGAGCTAGTACTATCAAACATATCAGGAAAAAAACATTAAAACGAGTCAGGTGTTCTTTTTCCGATTGCTTCTAAGACGGTTTTTGCCTATTATTAGGTGTGATGTAAGAGCAGTACTTTATCTGGAGACTGACATATAAGGTTGTGTTCCTCATTATACATCATCAGTATTGTGACCTCACTTGCTGTGACATCACAAGTGGCTGATCTGGCAGAAAGAGATTAACTCTTTTTGGTCAGTTGTGTGATGTCATAGTGAGGTCATTGGGCTGATGATGTATAAGGAGGAACATAATTAGCTATGTCAGCTTCCAGGTAGAGTAATGTTCCACTCATTAGACCAAGTATTGTCAGGTAGAAAATCTTCTAATTAGCAAAAGGGAAAAGAAAAAACAACACTTCAAAGATAAGAAGTAAAAGTTCACTACTTTTGAAAGTTAATATTGCAGTAATTTCAGGCAGTACACTAGCTCTTTAATGCTTTAGTGTTTTGGAAAAAATACAATGTAGTTGTAGCTGTAGTAGACTTTATTTCTTAAGCACCCGATCCTAGTGGCCATGAGCAGCATACAACAGCACATAAAAAATAAAACAACACAATAATAAAATAATCATATTTAAAAATAAATTAATTATAAATAGTGTATATAAACTTCAACAATGCAATATGGAGGAGAGGCAAAAAGGTGTGGCAGCAAAACTAGAGTGATTATATTGTACTCAATGCCTCCCAAAATTGGGAAGACTTCAGGTCCCTCTTAAAAGCTTCCATGGACAGGGCCTCCCTCAGTGGTCTGGGAAACCTGTTCCATAGGGCTGGGGCTGCAACTGCAAAGGTTCAATTTCCTGAGGATTTCAGCCTCACACTAGGAACTACTAGGAGGGCCACCCTAGAAGAGCATAGGGGGTGAGAGGTCTGATAGGGAGTCAGAAGGTCTCTCAGGTAGCCAGGGCTCAGTTTGTATAGTGCCTTGTATGCCAGTAAACTGACCTTGAAAGCAACAAGCCTCTTCACTGGCAGCCAGTGCAGTTCACACAGGTCCAGAGTTATGTGACAAGACCTCAGAACGCCAGTCAGTAACTGGGCCATTGCATTCTATACCAGCTGCAGATGTTGTAGGACACCAAAGAGGAACTAGAGTATTCAGCTAATATGTAGACTCTTGTTACTAGACATGCATTTTTGATGTCACTGTTTGTTGACCAAGATAAGACTGTGATGGATTGATAACAGTATTATTTTTTGATGACTGCAGAACATCCTACAGTTAACAAAAGAATGAAAAAAAAAACAATGCATCACAGCTACACTTGAGTTTAAATTATTGCACTTTTAAGTTAGTACCTATGGACTCTGAGTCAGCAAGATATCTGCAATAAGCAAAGATTTTGTTTTCAATTGCTGTATTTTAATACTAGATTTTCCTTTAGAGAGTGGGGCAGGAACCCACAATTCTTCACCTCTCACTATCTCTCTGGGATGGTAAAAATCTGAGCATCGTTAGTTTTGCAAAATGACCCATATATTCTGTAGGATCTGGTACTACCAGAGTTAACAACTGATTTAAATTATTCTTTCTGTTTAGATTCACCCAAGAGTTCGTGATTTCAGTTATTGTTGCACAAAATCAAATGCAGACACCAGCGCATTCCAGCTACAGTGGTAGCATAGTCGTAACAGATGTGAGCTAATTGAAAGCAAAGGAGAAGCAAGTGCAGGTTTCTTTAAACATTTAGCTATGATGTTGACTTTTTTATTCCACTCTCAAAGCCATCACGTTATGATGTAAAACTTTTCAGAATTAAAGTCAGAGACACTGACATAAAGCTTTTGGGCCAGATGACAGCTTTAAATAAGTTCCAGGATTTTTGTTTTCCTCATTCTACCTGTATATTTTAAAGCACTACATGAATTGGGCCCTGATTATATGAAAGAACTCCTGATTTCTTACCACCCTGTGAGACCACTCCGCTCTGCTGACGAGGGGTTGCTAGAGATTCCTAGGGTGAATTTAAAATCTGTTGGGGCCTGTGCTTTTATGTTTGTGGCCCCTTCCCTTTGGAATTCTCTACTCCATCGGATTAGGGAGTGCACGACAGTGGGGAGTTTTAAACAGGATCTGAAATCTTTTCTGTGGGAAATATCCTATGGATGCACTATCTATTGAACTGTATTTATTATGTGGCTAAATTTGTTGGATTTTATTCTTTTATTGTATGGTGCCTTGATGCTTGAAAGGCGCTTAATAAATAAAGCATATTATTATTATTATTATATTAAGTTTTTTAGTACCTTTGCAATGATAAACCTCCAGTGCAGGTTACACAACCGAGACTGACTTAGCCTATTCATATCCACGCAAGGTTCAGATTCCAGCCTTGGCATTGAGGTCAACCAAGGCTTGGCAAACTGCCTTGCTATAATATTTATTTTATTTATTTATTTATTAAGTCTCAGATTAAAAAATACCTTTGAGCAACAAAACTCTTTTACAAAGGTTCCACGTCTGAAGAATAGGACATAGACATAAAATGGTAGCAACAGGTAAAACTGAATAAAGGGAACAATGGGAGGGCTTTAAGCCTGAGGTTCGATGGGCAGAGCAACTACGTCACTCCCCCATCGGGCTTAAAACGCCTCTCATCCTGGGCCCCTCCAGGATTCGTTTTTTCATTGCAGTCAGAGCCCTTGTCAGCCATCCTCTTGCTACTATTGCACTACCTCGTGCTTCTGTCTCTTTGCCTCTGGTATTCAGGTGCCCCCCCCCCCGCATCGCGATCTCGATGCTATGGCTGTATCATACCTCCCTTGTCCGCAGCTCATCCTCATTTCATTTCTTGGCTTTCTCCTGCATCCAGCCACTGCTAATTTCTGCTTTGCTGGTGCCTGGGTGTGACATCACCTGCTGGCTTGCCTCCGCTCCTCCATTCTCCCTTTCCCTCACGGCAGCCACTTGGCTGCCCTGTTGCTCTGTTTTGGTGTCACTTCTACTCACCTCCTGCACTTGCACTTTGGTGGGAGCAAAGGTTCTACTGTCAGTCAGTGTACCACCTCACCCAATGTCCTGCAGGAGACAGTCAACTGCTGCTTTCAAACTGGACTGACTACCATTGGACGGACCTTCCCTGCCAGCACGGACCTTGGACGCTGAATGCACAAGTGTTCATTTCTAGTTTCTGCCATTCATTTGTCTTTACCTCCTCCTCGGTGCTGCTTATCTTGGCTGTTCCTCTGTCCACCTTGCTGTCATGCAAATTCGCTGTCCATTGCTTTTCCTTCAACATCCAGCCCCTGACTCCCTCTGCTGCATTGCCCTTCCTGAGCTACGTCTTCCCCATACTCAGCGGAGTCGCTCAAGCAATGAGTTTGTGTCATTTTCAAGGGTGACATTTTCAAGTTCACAGTTTAGTTTGCAGGGCACCTCCTTTGGGCAGGCTCATTCACACAGAAGTCTTTGGCCATGTTTGTTCTGCATAAATTTATGACTTTGTTTTTACCTCCTGGGAGCTTGAGTGTCTTTCTGGGGTGGTTTGTTGCATTCTTCTCCACTGCTCTGTCTTTCTCATGGCACTATGATTCTTGGGCTTCCATTCCTCTTCTCTGCTTTGGTCTCCCATTATTCCTCATCCTGCTACAGCTATTTCTGGACTCCCACATATCTGTTCTGCTTCAGGCATTTCATGGCCTGCATTCATTATTTATTTTGGGCATGCCTGTCATAGCTCCTATGTCTTCCCTCCCGGTTCATCTATTTACTTCTCACTGCCTTTCTCCACAGCATCTGGGGTATCTACTCCATTGAATCCACTTGTTGCCTTCCTCCTCCTCAGTAAAAATTCTCCCTCCTCACCTCAATCACTCAAGTCCTCACCTCGAACTGACCTGCGCATTTTTTTTTTGTTTTTTTCCCTATCCAGCCATCACCTTCCCCACTTGTACTCATCTCTTTAGTGTTTATTCCTGTGCTTCCTCATTGAACCACTGCTCTCTTGAAGTTCTTACCGGCTGCCTTCTCTTGTTCTGTCATCCCCATCATTTGGCTATCTCTGGCCCCTGCAGTTCTCATCCCGTCCCGGCCATCGAGGAGTCACTCCAATCAAGACCAATCAGTATGCATCTGCTGGCTACATCTGGTCTGCACTTGATATTTCATTTGGGCATACCTATCATTAATCATATGCCATCTCATTGCCCCATGGCCCTCCTGCCACATGTATCAGGTTCATGACTCCGGTCATCATTCATCACCTCATTAAACTGCAGGCACACCTATCATGAATCATACCTCACCTTCCTGTTCCAGCTTTCACAGCTTCCCTATATCATCATATTATTAGCCTCTGAGTCTCCTTACTCATCAATCTATCAAGTTCATTGACCCGTAGCTTGGCCACCTTGAATCGACTTGATATCCAATCAAAGACATGCAGGTCCATGATATCTTTCCTCGTCCTGTTCATGTATTTCAATTGCTCACTCAGTATCAGTCATCTCAATCCAACTCTATCTCCACTCATGGCCATGCCTTCCTGTCTGTGGCCTTTTGCTATAGGCTGGCTGGCTGCTCTCTGCCATTGTTCATGTTCAATTTCAGCCATCATAGCTTCACTCAACTCTTAGCTTCCCTCCTCATCATACATCATCCACTTTTGCTCCTCAATAGCTCAACCTGAGTTGCTCCTCTGATGCTCCTCCTGAGCATGCCATCTGGTTAACTTACCCTCTGGTTCTGGACATACCTTCTTGGCCTCAAAGTATACATCCTTTCAAGGAGCTACTTATTCCCACTACCTTTGTACAAGTTCACTTTCAAGTTCATTCCTGTCTCCTCTTCACGTTCCGTACCAGCCATCAAGCATTCACTCCAATCAAGGCCTGCAACTGATGTTTCTTTTTGGGCATACCTAGCATGACTCCTATGCCAACTCACCAACCTGCAGCCATCCTGTTGCATGTATTGGGTTTGTAACTCCAGTCATCATTCACTCATCCTTACCTCAAGGTTTGTCAATTTCCTTTGCTTACTCGAGCATTCCTATCATTGAATCCTATGCTGTCTCATCGACTGCAACATCAGGGTCTCATCATTCAAATTGTACAATCATGCCTTATTAGCCTCAGTGTCTACGTACTCACCTCACTCAATCAAGCATACCTCTCATTGAATCTTATGCTACCTCACCTATTTGCCACTCTCCTGCAGTGATCACCATCAGTATTCATCATTGCCTCATGTTTCTTCTTCTATCTGTGCACAGCCTTATGTTCCCTCTTTGATCTGTGCTTTCTTTTGGGGAATTTTCCTATTCCATCATCATCCTCCCTACTCATATCTCTCTCATTACTGTGCTCTTCTCTTTAACGATGTTAATGAACCGTTCTGTTTACTGACATATGTCCTCAAATCAAATGTCATCAACCTGGAGATAAGGCGACCTAGGCCTTGGATCCCCAGAGGTTTCCTCCTCAAAGGTTTTTTTTCCTCTCCTCCATACCAATGGTCATAATATTAGTACAAGTTAGTGCTTTCTTTGATTACTTAGTTAGGTTCTGCTGTTGGATGGAGGCAGATGGTGGCCCCGGCTTTCCCCTCTCTCCTTTGGAAGTCAACCCTTATCTTCTCAGAATTCATTCATTATCCTCGCCTCTTCAAAGCTCAACACCTCTGGGTATTCTTTTTGGGCTTCTTCCTAACCTACCTTTAGTAGATGCAATCATTCCCATGGCACCTGTAGGGGGGGGACCCTTCTCTAGAGTTCCATGTGTCATACTCCTACAGGGTGGTATATCCCATGGATAGAGAGGCAGAAAGTCACAAAGCAAATCAAGTTACACAAGCATCATCTCATCTCATCTCATCCAGTTGTGTAAGCACATTGAATGGGAGGTTCTTTAAGCCCAAGGTTCGATGGGTGGAGCAACTATGTCGCTCCCCCATCAGGCTTAAAATGCCTGTCATCCTGGACCCCTCCAGGATTTGTTTTTTCGTTGCCCACCATCCAACCCTCCTCCTCCAGTGGCTCATCTCTCTTCTCCGTGGGCTTCTTCCTAACCTACCTTTAGCTGATGCAATCATTCCCACGGCATCTGTAGGGGACAACCCTCCTCTAGGATTCCTTGTATCATACCCCTACAGGGTGGTATATCCCATGGATAGACAAGTGGAAAGCCACAAAGCAAATCAAGTTACACAAGCATCATCTCATCTCATCTCATCTCATCTCATCTCATCTCATCTCATCTCATCTCACCTCATCCAGTTGTGCAAGCACATTGAACACATTATAAACTGAACAACTACATTGTAAATAAAATTAAAAAAACAACTAGTAAGTACTCAATGCAAAAGAACAAGGAGTAGGGAGAGAAGAAATCCAGCAAGGGGGCAGCCAAGAAGGCCTTGTCGAGAAAGGAAGAGTAGATAATGAGTGTGTCAGGTAGGTTTAAGAGAGAGAGGGGGGAAGATGGTGGTGGAATGGGTGGGGAGGTGGGAAACTAAGTAGAAAGAGAATGGAAAGGGGATTAAAGGGGGAGGAGGAAACAGAGAAGAGAGTGGAGTGGAGGTGGTGGAGTGAGAGGGAAGAAGGGGATAATGATGGGTGGAGATGTATGAGGGACCAAGGTTCACAATGTTGGGGTACAAATTAAGTGCAGGGGATGTATAACACTGAGCAGAGGAGACTACTATGAGAAACAATCATAGCTACAGCTAGCTATGAGGTGCTGACAGAGCTTGTGTTTGAAGTGGCACAATTTTGATTTGGTGGCAATATCCCTGTACAGTGAGTTGAACCAGATGGGTGCTCTGTAAGCAAAGGACCATTGACCTTGTATTGTGCAGCATCTTGGGACTGTGAAGGTCTGGGCTGCCAAGTCATGAGTTCATTGTGAGCTGCAAAATGGGCTAAGGAGCTTTAGGACCCCAGGAGGTATAAGTCCAAGATGAACTTTCTTAGCTTGTAAACAGTTTTGGTATTAAATCCGGCCTAGTAATTGGAGTCACCCTATTTGGGCATACAGGTCGCACTTGTGTGAGAGGTGGTCCACTCCCATCAAGAGTCTGCAAGCTTTGTTAAGAGCAACAGTGACCCTACAAAGGGATGTAGCTGAAGCTGAACCATCTGTCACCAGCCCGTAGTAAATTATGGAGATGACGGAGCTATAAATTGCTATTCTCAGCACCTCTGGAGAAGTGAATAAATTGAGGATCAAGATGAACAAGACTTCACTTTTTTTTTCCTGTGCTTTAGAGACATACTGTTTTATTCCTTTAAATCCCATCTGAAGACTGTGACAGTAAAATGGTTGATTTTTTTAAGCAGCAACCACTGTAAGTAGCCAGCCTAACCACAAGAATGTAGCACCTTGCCCTGCTGAGTGATGTGACTTTGACGGGGTGCAGCCGCACCCGAATGGTAGAGGATATGTTTGTTATGGAGGTGGGAAGCATGACAAAAGGTGCATTTATACACAAGTTACCTACACTGCTACCATCCACATCATTGTAGCCGCTCACACTGCACTACCACTGACCTGCATTCACATGCTGACACTCTGCACCATAACAGAGTCATGTTATCCTCTTCTGGCATTGTATCCACCTTTCCAGCTGGATCAGAGGGTGGGAGGGTGCATGCTGACAGTGAGTCATGACCATGAATGTCACTTCCTGTGTATCTCCCACACTGCAGGGTAAACAATATGTGGGGATTTAAATCCTGTATTTGCTGTAACCTTGCAGTTCTGATAGGCATCCTCCTGTGCCTGACCTGAAAGAAAAAGAAGGAGGGACACCAGCACATACTGCTAGCCATACTATCCCTTTACTTTTCCAGTGAAATTTGTTTTTACTTGATGAAGTATAGCATGGCAAATCAGCAAAGGAATCAAGGGTATCATGGAAATGCTGCCTGCAACAATGTGACTGATGCACAGTGTTCAGACACTGAAGGAAAATGGCCACACTAGGTAGCCTGTGATGTTGGCACCTGAAGTAGGCACCGTCTGAAATGGTGACGCATTGTGGGCAAAAGCCCAAATGGTGATGTGGTGGGGTAGGCAACTGCAGTGACAGGATGTTGCTATATGTACACGTGCGCAGGTGGGGGAGTGAGCACAGTGAGCATGGGCTGGGAGGAGTTGGAGGGGATGTAAGGGTGGCACTGGGGTCAGCTGCCAAGCTGCACCATGGCATTGTGGGTTGGAAGGTACTCGGTTTGGGTCTGGGTCCGGGAGCTACTGCAATTTTGTTGGCCCTGCCCAAAACTTGCATGTTTTGCTTCCCCCCTCTGACATGCGCCCCCTGGATTTGAAAATTGTTTAGTAGGGGGGTGCGGGGGGTGAAGCCTCCCATGTGGTGGGATGTGGGGGTACAGCCCCCCCAAAGAAAGCAAAACAAGTAATTCCCCGGTGCTGTTCTTCTGTGCACTGAGGATGTCAGGGTAGAGAAAATGATTTTGCCGCCCTGACGTCACGATAACACAGCTTGTCGTTCGGCAGTTGCCATTATCACATAGAACACCACACTGTTATGTGTTCCCTGCAAAACAGGGAATGCAAACACAGGACATGGAGCAGCTTGCAACAGTGCAGAGTGTGTTTAGGCACCACTCACAATGGTGCACATCTTGACATGTAAACATGCCTAAAGGCTCCCTGCCAAACAGGCAGAACCCAGCATGGAAGGACCCTGGGTCCAGAGACTGTCTGTTGTCTTCCATGCTAGATAAGCAATGGTTCACTCACTTTAGGGTAAATTTATCTAGGGTGCGGGAAATGAGGGTGCACGACAATGCTGCAATCAGAAAGAGTGATCGCAAATTGTGTCACCCTCCCACAACATCGCATAGGCCATAGAAGCAGTCCCCATTAATCCCTCCCCACACTCCCCCCATTACATATATATAATACCCTCCACCCATGGCATGATATGGAGGAGCACACAACCTGGGAGAGAGGGAATACCCCAAGACCCTCATCATTGGAGTTGCTCTGATATCACTGTTGGTGTTATTGTTTTTTCCCTCATCATGACGCCCACATTACAACACCCTATTTCCTGCACCCTATTGATGGGATACCATGAGCAACATATGCAGTCAGGTAACTGCAGTGTAGGGGAAAGGATACGAGAATTTAAGAAAAATTGAAATATCAATTATAATTTTTTGTGTATTCACACATTAAAAGTTCTGTCATCAATTCCATTAACATAATTATTTCCTTAAACACAAGATGCTGCCAGGAAGCAGGGTTGGAAAAGCCCCCACATGTGTGACCAGCTAAAACTGCATTGGGTTTTAAATATTTGGATTTTTACAGCATCTTAGAGTTTGTAGGTCACATTATGCTATTATTAATACTGATCTCTTTTTGAGGCCATAGGGACTGAACAGTTTGAGGCTTGATTTGCAGTGCCAGACAAGTGGTTGCCCCATGAAATATCTCTGGACTGATATTACTGAAGGCTGTCTCTCTAGTTTCAAAACTAAAAGATCTCTTTGAATTTGTGGCTATGAATCCCACCCCACAATGGACCAATGGGCCTTGCATCGTGCTCCCATGCAGGTGACCCAAGTTCAGGGAGTTCAGGAATCTGGCTGGGCAGCTCAGTGGCTAAGAAAGAGCTGCAGTTCGGCAGCACTCCCAGACCGGGAAGGGATGGCATCAGGTTCTGCTGCACTGACTACAATGCAGTGGGCCAGAGAGCTTGCTCCTCTACTGGGGAATTTGTTCTAGCCTCTCCTTCTCTGTCTCTTGTCTGACTGGTTGCACAACCAAATGTTCTTGTGAGACCTAGGAACTGATCACTCTGAGGGTCTCGCCATTCTCTGCCTCTCACTATCTCTCTGTCTTCACTTGCTGTTTCTATCTTTTCTTCCCCCTTGCATATCTGTGGTTATAAAATATATGTGAATCTTTATATAAAACTGGGATGCCTTGGTTTGAAAATGTATATAGTTATACTGTTAAAATGATTGCAAAAAGCTATTTGTAATTTGGAGGGTTAACCTGAGATGCAGTTTGAGCTCTTCTCAGGCTTGTTTGCAAACTCTTTTGCAGAGCTGTCAGCAGGAGGCCAGCTTGGGACACTGTTCTATTTGCAAGCCTGCTCTGCAAAGAAACTGACAAGAACTCTGATACATTTTGTGAGAAACAGGATGTATCCTAAATGAGCTCAGGTTACAAAAGTTAATTACCAGGCAAAGACTTAATATAAAAAGAGCAGCAATCTTTTCTGGGGAGAGACTGAAACTTATGATTATTGATAGTAAACTGCTGCTTGCAAATTTTACAACTGCTCCTGGTTTTCCTATGCGTTCTGACCTAGGCCTCGATGACAGGGATGACAGTGATGTCTTGAAGTCTGTAGCAGTTACACTCGACATCACGGGAGGTGGGAAGGGAGAAAAACAGAAACAGCAGTGGTTCAGACTTTGTGAAGCCTTCCCTGCTTGTCTCTGGACAGGACCATCACCTGGACCAAAGCATTCTGGATGTGGATTGCAGGGGGCAAGGGGGAAAGAATGGCCCTGCCTCTCTTTGCCCTGCTACAGCAGTTATACTGTGGGAGATCTCTGGCAGGTAGATCTGGAGGAGATTTGGGGTCAGCCGGGGCAACAGGAATGGGACTGAGAGACACCTGACACCACTGGGAGGAAAAACAAAATTATGAAAAAAAGAACTTGCTTGTTATGTTATTTTTGTTATTTTCTCTTCTTGTGATAACCATTATATTGCAATATTAGTGTATATATGAGTTGTTTCCTCTCCACTAGCTATTACATTGTAATTGTATTGTAGATATACATTCAATGACCTATGGAGCCAGTATGATGTTATGCTTGTGAAACTGTGTTACTTGGTTTGGCCGTTCCCACTCTCTATTCCAGATGAATTACCACCCTGTAGGGGTACCAAAGGCAAGGAACCCTTGAAGAGGGTTCCACTCCTAGAGGTGCAGCAGGATGATTCCCTTGCCTAAAGGTACCTTAGGAAGCATCCCAAGGAAAGAGGTGATGCCACTGGAGGAGGAGGAGGGGAGCTTGATAGGGCAAAGAAAAAGTGCTTGAGAGACAGGCTCAGAGGAATTGCTTATGTAGCACAGGAAGGGAGAGTTGCTGGTTGCTTGTCCGTTGAACTATAGGCATAGCCTTCCAATTCAATGGCCTACACGGCCAGTATGATGTTATGCTTGTGCAACTGTGTTAATTGGTTTGGCCATTTGAACTCTCTGTTCCAGAGGAATTACCACCCTGTAGGGGTACCAAAGGCAAAGAACCCTCAAAGAGGGTTCCACCCCTAGAAGTGCCGCAGGATGATTCCCTTGACTAAAGGTACCTTAGGAAGCATCCCCAAAAAGAAAAGTAGCAGTATGACGCATGTTAGCAATCAGTAAATGAGAGGCATAGTAGTAGATTAGGCACCAGGCAGCTTGATAATGTAATGAGATGCACAGGTTAGCAAAGGCATGAGTATGAAGGTTGCACTGGAGATTGAGGGAGCCTCCTAAGGAGAGAGGGAATGGCAAGTAGGGATACCACCCACCTCCATCCAACAGTGGAACCTACCTAAAGGAGCTAGGAAACACTAACTATGGTTAACTAACATTTATGACCTGAGGCATGGAGGAAAGAAAAAACCCTTTGAGGAAGAAATCTTTGTGGATCCAACGCCTAGGTCACCTTCCCTCCAGGCTTGGGATGTTTTGTTTAGTGACGGCTCTGCTGCTGCAATTTAGAACCCCAATTACAGCAGGGTGGAACATATTTCAATTTGGAGGACATCTCTCGCTTGACCCCTCTAACAGAAATGCCGTGGAAGGTTGCGAGAGTGCTCTGCAACATTGGGAGAAACCAAGGTGAGAGGAGGAGAGCAACGTCTGCTGAGGCACTCACCTGACCTACCCTCCCTAAAAACAAACCAGGTGAACCAGAGGCAATAGAATGTGATGACAGTGCCTTGCTAGTAGAATACTAGGGCCAAAGGATATCACTGTAACCACCCTTCACAGCTAGTCTTAAATTCTACACCAGGAGCTGCCTTTGACTCTTGAATGGCTAAAGCCAGGCCCAGAGTGAGAACATTCCCAGCTATGGGCCAGGTGAGAAAGACCCCACCCCAAGTCAGGCACGGTCAAGATGCTGACTTCATAGGTGCAGAACGAGACCATCAGCTGCAGGGAGGCCCTGTGCCATGAAATGGTTATGGCTGGCATGCCCCAGAAAACAATTGAGGAGGAGCTGAATGAAGCATTGAGTGCTGGTACCCTCACATAGGTCAGACATGGTAGTAGCGAGTGTTGAGCAAATGAATTGTGTAAGCAATGAGTGGACTTGCATGTAGATCAGTAAGCAGAGTAAGCAAATGGTTGGACCTGCACGGAGGTCGAAGGAGCAGCAAATATGAATAGTGGGGCAAGCCAGTCAGGCCATCGAGGAAGCCAATGAAAGGTAACAAAATAGAGGATTTTAGTAGCAAAGGAAGGATTCAAACATGAGTTAAGTATGCCACACAGGGCAATGGCTCCTCAACAACCCATCCAGTCCCCCACCATTGGAAAAACAAGAAAGCAAGGAAGGTGCCATGACCCACATGCAGATATTAAAACTAGTTTACAGCATCAGCAGTAGCTTAGCTGACCTCCAGAGTATAATAGCAGTGTGCAAATGAATAGAGCAGCATCAGTGTTGAGTAATTATGAGTTATAGGGGTAGCAATTCGAATGAACATAGAATGTAGGGAGGCAACGCTCTGAAAGCAACAAATTGGCTAGGCTGTGCAGTGAAAACAGCAGCAATGAGGTACGTGGTATAAGTTCAGGAAGCAGGATTGATCTGCATAGGCTAGGGTTCAAAGTGAGCCTGAACAAGGTGAAAACAATTAAGGTGCTTAGCATGAAGAGCAGCAGCAGGGAAGCAGCTTGAGCTGAAACACACAGATGATGATTGCAGTTGCATTGTGAGTAAATGGGAGAAAGTAGCATGAGCTCTGGATTAGCAAAAATACAAGGAGTTTAGAAACAGAAGCCCCCTTAAAAAGAATGCGAAAAAAAGACACATAAACACAGAAGAACAGAGAACAAGGATCACAAAGAGCAAACAGCCAGAGGCAAGAAATACAAACCAAATGCAGGAGAACAGAAAAGAGAAATCCAGCAAAAACAAGCAGAGGCCAAAACACAGCAAGGCAGGGGGCATAAGCTCCAACAGCTACAAAGAACAGACCCACAGAGCTTCCAGCTGCAAAGAAAAAGTGCTTGAGAGAGAGGCTCAGAGGAACTGCTTATGTAGCACAGGAAGGGAAAATGGCTGGCTGCTTGTTCATTGACCACAGGCATAGCCTTCCAATTATTGCCTTTCCACTATGTCATTCAACAGCTTTTTGCTACCATGTTGTGTCTGTATATACCCAAACTGTTTAAGAAAGTCACTGCTAAAGACTGCTCCATACCAAAGCTCCCAATTCCAGCTGCTCAAAAAGGTTAGGATGTAAGAACTCTGCTCATAAATGCCTTCAGGTTCATTACAGTATTTCAAAAAGTGCAGGTACATCTAGTCTTCTGAAGGTGATGACTGGCTCAGTCTCCTCGCTCTGCAGTCAACAGCTTATTTTAGAAAATGCTCAGTAAACTTACCTTAAAAAACACAGTTCATGTGCTTTTTGAGCAAAACATTCCTTATTTTAAAGCTCTGCCAGCATGTTCTTTAGTGCGATGAACACCGCTTGATCATGTTACAATAAAACAAGAAAGTGAAAGTGATTACACTGAAAGCAGTTATCACTTTTTTACCTAAAAAAAGCTTTGCAGGATCAACCAGGTAACTGTATTGTATCTCTTTAAAGTGGTAGAATCAACCAAATCACCTAAATGAAACCCTAATCTGTGCCAACAGGGACTACTCCCCCCCCCTCAATATTTGTGTAACAATTTTATAAGATAGATAATCCACTATAAGGCGTGCAGTCATGCTCTGACATATGCACACCTTGGGTGGTTGAATACACTTGGCCTGCGGCTTCACACACCACAGTGCACACTAAGGCATGCTTATATCAGACCATGACTGACCTGTAAAGGATTATCTGTGACATAAAGTGCACTTGGTACTTACCAGTACTGATCATGCTTATTTGAGACAGAACTCAGCATAACTGGTACTGATGAAAGAAGTACAACCAAGCACTCTTCTGTATAGTTACTAAATAAAGAGACTTGTAGGTACAAATATGTCTTCCGCAGCTCAGCTAATCATTTGCATCATTAGAAGGCTGGCCGCAGGGGACACTGTAACATACGTAGAGGTCTTTGATGACCTCTCCAAGGCCTTTGACACGTAGAAACATAGATTTGACGGCAGATAAGAACCACTTGGCCCACCCAGTCTGCCCATTTCCCTACCTACTGGATAAGCTGCAGATTCTAGTTAACCAACAGCCTACTTCCTGCCACTCCCCACTACAATTGCCTTATGTCTGTCCCATGCATGTTTGAATTCCCCCGCTGTTTTAGACCCAACAACCTCCCCAGGAAGGCGGTTCCATGCATCCACCACTCTCTCCATGAAAAAAAATTTCCTCACATTACCCCTGAGCCGTCCCCCCTCTATCTTTAAATTGTGCCCCCTTGTTCTTACACATCTCTTTTTCTGAAAGATGCTACCCTCCTGGACTTTGTTGATTCCCTTCGGGTACTTGAATGTTTCTATCATGTACCCCTGTCCCTCCTTTCATCAAGTGTATACATATTAAGCTCTCTCAGTCACTCTTCATATGGTTTCTGATGCAGACCCTGCACCATTTTAGTTGCCCTCCTCTGGACTGCTTCCATCCTGTCTATGTCCTTGCATAGATGAGGTCTCCAAAACTGCACACAGTACTCCAGATGGGGTCTCACCAACTATCTGTACAGAGGGATAACCACTTCCTTTTTTCTACTTGTGATGCCCCTTCCTGTGCATCCTAGTATACCCCTGGATCTCCTTACTGACTTCTCACATTGCTTACCAACCTTTAGATCATCTAATATGACTACCCTCAGGTCCCTTTCCATTTTTGTTGTTGTTAGTACCTCCTCTGCTATTGTGTACTCTTCTCCTGGGTTTTTGTTTCCCAGGTGCCTCCCCTGCTATTGTGTACTCTTCTCCTGGGTTTTTGTTTTCCAGGTGCATTACTTTGCACTTCTTTGCATTGAATCTAAGTTGCCATATGTCTGACTATTCCTTCAACCTTGCCAAATCCTTTCTCATACTTTCTACTCCCCCTTGTGTATCAACTCTGTTACAGATCTTTGTGTCATCTGCAAAGAGGCATACCTTTCCCTCCAGACCCTCTGCAATGTCATCTATAAAGAGGACTGGACCCAGTACTGAGCCCTGAGGTACAGTACTCCTCTAGTGACCCCCCCTTTCTTTGGAATGTGTTCTATTCACTATTACCTTCTGTGTCCTGTTTTGCAGCCAGTTTGCTACCCAGGCTACCACCCTGGGACCCACTCCCAGGCTGGCTAACTTGATTATTAATCTGTTGTGCTGGACTGTGTCAAATGCCTTGATAAAGTATAGGTAGGCCATATCCACAGCCCTTCCCTGGTCTATTACTTTGGTCACCCAGTCAAAGAAATCTATTAGATTTGTCTGACATGACCCTCCTGCTGTAAATCCATGTTGCTTTGGGTCCTGTGCCCCGCTGGCCTCTAGGTACTCAACAATTCTTTCATTCAGAAATGATTCCATTATTTTCCCTACCACTGAGGTCAAACTTACAGGTCTGTAGTTTCCTGCTTCTGCCTTGCTCCCACTTTTGTGAAGGGGAATCACATCTGCTCTCTCAGTCCTCAGGTACCACCCCATCCTCCCATGATTTGTTAAAAAGTGTGGTCAGTGGTGTCACTAGGTCCTCCCTTAGTTCTTTTAGGATTCTGGGGTGAATCCCATCAGGCCCCATTGATTTGTCCACCTTGAGTTTTAGGAGTTCTTTCAGGACTCTTTCTTCTGTAAATGGACTGGTGTCAACCCCCCTACCCAGAGTGCTTCTATTGTCTGGTTTAGGTAACTCCTCCTTATCTTCGTTTGTGAATACTGAGCAAAAGTATTCATTCAGTATCTCTGCCTTTTCACTGTCTCCCTCTGCGCACCTCCCCTCTCCCTTATTAAGCTTTGCTATTCCTCCCTTAACTCTTCTATGCTCCCTAATGTACCTATAAAACGTTTTATCCTCCTTCTTAACTAAATTGGCAATTTTTTCCTCGGTTTGGGCTTTTGCTATTCTGACTGCCTTCCCCACTTCTTTCTGCTTTAATTGATACAGTTCCCTGGTTGTGCTCCTTCTGTGATTACTTATACTTTTTGAATGCAGCCTTTTTCTCCTTAACCTTCCCTGCCACCTCTTTTGAGACCCATAATGTTTTTTTACTCCGCTTTTTCTTTATCTGTTTCACACAAAGGCTTGTTGCCTCTATGATGGCAGTTTTGATTTTTCTCCACTGTTCTTCCACCCCTCCTTTTTGGCCATTTGCCAGTGTATTCCTTAAGTATTCACCCATTTTGCCGAAGTCAGCCCTTCTTAAGTCCAGTAAGCTTGTTTTTGTATGGCTCGTCTCCATGTTTGTGCTCATTGTTATGCACACTGTGCAGTGGTCGCTTGTTCCCAGATGTCTACTGACTTCTAAATTTGTGATCCTCTCTCCATTTGACAGTACCAGGTCTAGTATTGCTCCCTCCTGAGATGGTTCCAACACTAACTGTCTAAGGTCTTCCCCCTGCAGGGCATCGAGAATGACCCTTCTCTTGGATGGGGCTGCAGTACATGTCATCCAGTTAACATCTGGCATGTTCAGGTCCCCCATTAACAGTATCTACCCATTTTCAGCCATTTTGAGAATGTCCTCTATCATTTTCTTGTCCATTCCCCCCCCCCCGAGATGGGGGTCTACATACAACCCCTGTGCGGATTGTGATGCCATTCCCTGTCTCCAAGGTGACCCAGAGTGCCTCTTGTCCTCCCCCTTTACTTTTTAGTTCTGTAGCTTTGATCCCTTCCCTTATGTAGAGAGCTACTCCACCTCCTCTTTTACCCTCCCTGTCCCTTCTGTAGATTGTGTACCCTGGTATTTTGACATCCCAGTCATGGTTCTGCATGTACCATGTTTCCGTGACTGCCACAATATCCAATTGTTCATCTTTCATCAAGGCTACTAGCTCAGGAAGCTTGTTTCCCAGACTATGGGCATTGGTACTTATTGCCCTCCATTTAATGCTGGCTTTATTCTTTTTTCTCTCATGCCTGCTCTTTTTGCCCTTGTCTATTTTTCCATTTACCCCTGTCCTACCCTCTGTTGAGCACTGTACCTCAGTGTTTACCTTACTACCTGCCATGTTTTGTGAAGGGAGGCTTGAAATTTCCTGCCTCTTATTAGCACCTCCCCCCATGGCTAGTTTAAAAGCTTGCCAAGGAAGCATTTAAACCTGTCACTTAGGATCTTGGTTCCCTTCATGGACAGATGCAGACCATCATGCCAGTATAGACCTTCATCTCTCCACGTGTACCCCCAGTCCCCAATGAAGCCAAAACCCTGTGCTCTGCACCAGTTTTGCAACCATTCATTAAACTGCATGGTGTGTAGTACCCTAGCCTCACCCCTGCTGTGGACTGGCAGCACCTCTGAGAAGGTAAAAGTGCTTGCTACCCGTCTGAGGCCCCTCCCCAACTCCACAATTTCATCCTGCACTGCACTGATCCCATGCCTAGCTAGGTCATTTGTCCCAAGTTGGACAATGATATCTAGTTCCCTGTCCTGTGATGCTGCTTCTGCAATTCTGAGGATTCACTTCTTGTTCCTCCAAGCCATGGCACCAGCAGGCACCTTACTTCCCTCTCCTCTCCCTTCCCCAGGCCTACCCCTCTAACAATTGAGTCCCCTATCAGAAGCTGTTTCCTTTCCCTGTGGTGCCCCTTGCCACCCTTCTGTGGGTCTCCCTTTTGGATGTCCTCCGCATTCTTCTTGGTCTCCACTGAGGGTGCCATCATAGAGGAACCTTGCTCTGCCAGACTGGCATATGGTTTGTGTAGAGGTACAACTAGGGGGCTTCACCTCTGTTCCAACACCCACACCCTCTCAGAACCCACTGTGGTCCAACTGCCCTTCATACTTGGCAGCCTCTGAGACAGTGGTTATGGCAGTGGTGCTCTTTGGGTGGGGGAGACCTCCTTAGTCCTTGCCAGTTCATCCTGGAGGTGGGCAACCTCCTCCCTCAGACACAGTTTATCACCACATTTTATTATATAGGTTAGTGGAAGTAGGGGCTAATAGAGAAACCCTGAAATGGTTTTGCTCATACCTGCAACATAGGAAGCAAAATACTGTTATAAATTATGTTGAGTTTTCATTACTACCAGTAGTTAAAGGAGTACTACAAGGATCGGTCCATGGACCGTTACTGTTTTTTATTTATCTAAAAGGATTAGGAAAGAGTGCTTCAGACAAAATATACCATTTATATGCAGATAACACAACTGTATATGTCTCTGCTACTTCTCTGATGGTAGTACAACGTAAGCTGTAGAACAGCTTTGATGGATTGCAGGATTACTTTAGGAACTCTAAACTCAAATTGAATACAGAAAAGACAAAGTGTATGTTGTTTGGACTCCGATGAAGATTAAGGCTTGTAGGGTCTGTCTGTCTGTTCTGGATGCTGATGGGGTCCAGTTGGAACAGGCCGACTCCTACAAATATTTTGTTTTTGGGCTAGATTCATCGAGGACAAGCAAGGAACATGTGGGTAAACTGATTTCTCAGATTGATGAGAGGGTGGGGCTTCTGTATCACAATCAAAAACTGTTTAGGTTGTTGCACTTTACAAAGAATAATAGCTCAAGTACAGGTTTTCCTCTTATTTGACTATGGAAATGTCCTCAATGACTATGCTAGTAAAGACAGGGTACAAAAATTAGACGTCTTGTATAATTGACTAGCCAAGTTAATTCTGAGGTGCCTTGAAGAGACATATCACTGTGTTCTGTATAGACGGTTAGGGGTGGGTTTTCCTTGCAAATAGAAGGCATTTGCACAAATTTGTTTAAGCATATGAAAGTGTTTTGGGAAAGGTCCCTGATTATTTAAAAATTAAACTACAAGAGAGGAAAGTAAATTCATCATTAATTAACAGTACCCATAAGTAAAACACAAAGGTCAAAACATTTTTATAGTCAAATGGTCCCGTTTTATTGGAATCAATTGCCACACAAATTTCAACTTCTTGATTCTAAACCTTTATCAATAAAAGCAGTAAAACAATAGTTTTTGGACTCACATTTAGTTCAGGAAAAATGCTGTTGTGGTTATTTATATGACTGACTATTCATTTTTTTCATTGTACTGATGATTGCACATATTATGTAGCTAAATATTTTGTCTAATTGTATGTATGTTGCGTAAGAAGGGTCACCATTTCTAATGAGCTCTGATCAATGGTTACAACCCTAATAAAATTAAATTAAATTAAAATGCAGTTAATTAGCTTGGTAGCCTACTGGGTCATAATTTCGCACGCTTAATAGTGTACATTATTTTGGCGAACCCTGACTTATGCGCTCCCTGAGTTGGACCACCCGGAGTTGAGAATCTTTAGTGGGAGGGGTCTGTAGGGGGCAGCCCCCCATAATGGGGGATGTGGGGGGCAGAGCCCCCCACAGAACAAAGACATATAGTATGCCTCATGGCATTAATCGCACAGTGCAATTGTGCCATGCAGCATTATGTCTTGCAACATAATGACCTTGTGCCGCTTGATAGAGGGGTATAGGATCTACCAGATTAAAAAAAAAAGTAGAACTGCACAACTGTAAGTTATTAAAAAAATATATATTTTCTTGTATTTTATTTAAAGGATAATGTAGTTAGTCCACAAAGTGCAGCAGGTTTTGCAGAAATATCTGATATGGGTTTTAGCAATAAAATAAAAAAAAAAAATATATATATATATATATATATATATATATATATATATATATATATTAAATTCCTGTTAGATATGTTTCATTATTGGAAAAGTATCAAGTCAACAATTCTGTCTGCAGAGGGTATACCATTAGAACAGCGACTGAATTTTGTCACTGCAATTAAGGCGCTGCAACAAAGGCGATGATGATAGGGGAGATCTTGATTTTAGATCACACCTCAGTCATGCCACATTTTGTGCCCACACAATTTCTGCCCCCTCCAGGGCATGCCCACCCTGGAGGAGGTTATATTTAGTTGTGGGGGGTGCGTGAGGTGAAGTGCCCCACAAAAGCTAACTGTTTACGGAGAGGGTGCTTTGGCACTGTAACTCCTGGGAGACATAATCCCTGGTGCTGTCATGCTGGGCAGAATGTTACCTGTGCCATAATTGGCATCTGCAACATGTTATTCGACCCAACATGGGTGAACCTCTGCAGAGCTCCCCATTCCCATCTCTTGCACACCTGGTGGGTTCCAGCATCCGGGTTATGCTCATCAGGGCTACCAAGTCTGCTGTTTGTTGACAGTTCTCATTAACATAACCCACACGGCAGAAGCTGTCCAGTGTGTGTGCAATGACCACATGCAGCTCTGCAGACAGGATCTGCCAGCACGATATTTTTCAAATAAGACACTTTTCAAATAAAGTAACACATCTAACAGGTAGTAAACATTATCTTTATTACTAAAAGCTCTAATAAGGCACTTCAGCAGCTGCTGCTGCCCTTTGTGGGCTAATTACAGTTTCCCCTTAATCAGGATCTAAAGGTCCTGCAGCATTTCTGTAGAGGTGCTGAGAGTTCCCGTTTAATTTTACTATAATAGAGTATGTTACCTATTGTTCACTTTGTTTGGTAACCCATACCTGCCTGCATAACTTCACTTTTGCAACATGACTGCACTGTATTCATTTTCGGTATCTACTTTTTCCTGTACCCCTCCCCCCAGTTCGCACCTGGAAAGGAGCCTTGGCTCAGTGCGTCTTTCCCAGTTACCAATTTTTTGATAAATAAATTTACATTTCTGATTGATAGTCTGTTTAATGATGGGATTTTGTCTTTTCTGAAGGATACCCTTGCCTTTGTTATAGTATCTAATTTATTCCGGGAGGCAGCCACGTCTACTGGTTAGCGCACAAGTTTGGGAATCAAGGAACTCCAGTATAAATTCCACTACAGTGATTGGCTCAATGTGTGAACTTGAGCAAATCACTTCCTCTTCCTATGCTTTTGATCGGTTCACCCATGCCGGTGCTTGAGAGATGTGGGCAATGTACTGTATATAAGGGCGCAAGCATAATGTCGCCCATCACAATTGTGGGTTGATATTGCACTGCCCAAACGTACAGCGCCTAATAACTGTCCAGTGGAAAACTTAAGTTTTGCACTCCCTGAAACTAAATATAACCAACTCATGGGTGGGCATGCCATGAAGGGCAAGAGAATGGTGTGGATGCTAAAAATGTTCTGAGTGCAGGACACTGTGAAATCCAGCATGCCCTCATCACTCACAACCTTGTTTTGACGCCCACATAAAGGCACCCTAATCACGGTGCCCTGACAATGGCACACCCTTCTGATCTCCCATCCATAATGTTGAGTAGAAGTAGGATCCCACCGACAATGAGGTGTTACATCTCATTCAGACTGCTCTGTGTAACTAAAGAGTAAACTTGTTATACAAAGTCTTCATATTTTGATGCAAGTATAAATTCTGATTAAAGCTTCTGTTTTTAATGAAGGTGATAGTGAAAAAATGTGGAATTAATGATACTGGAACATCTCTGGCCAGCTATAATACAGACACACACTGGTAGCAGCACCTCTGGAGTAGTAAAGTCAATACAGAATCAGTTCAAAAGCATTGAAGTAGCTGGTGCTAAGTTGCAAATGCAGATAAAAATAATTTTATTGTCACAATAAATTTCGTTTTATCTGCATTTGCAACTCGGTGCCAGATGCTTAAATGCTTTTGAAGTGATTCTGTATTGACTTTACTACCCCCAGGGTGCTACTACCAGTGTGTTTTTATGTCATCATTATTCAGAAAGCACCCACCTGCTCCTGTAGTGCATCAAACACTGTTTTTTTACCTATAACACTGGCAAGCAAGGTGCAGACTTCCTCCTGCTACTCCTCCAAGGCACCTTCTTGCTGACATGGAGGTAAAGTTCTTCCTTTTGTGCGAGGCAGCAGTTCACTCTTTTACGTTCATTTGAGCCTGAGCATCTCCCGAGCAGATTCTGCCAAGTGTGCTGAGCTTGGTCACATACTGAATGCGTGTGGAGTCCTGAAACTGCACTAAAACCTCTATCTTTTCACCTGTGACATGAGCAAAGGTGCAGCACTCTAAAGGGCTTGCACCTTGCCAACTCTTCATGACTGCACCTATGGTATATTTTATATTACTCTCTTGAGATGACTGCCACCCCACAGTTTCCCTGGACATCAACCAGATTCCTACCTTTTTTTGTAGTTGGGTTAAATCATTTGAGACTTGTTTGAAATTTGGAATGCATTTATTTATAAGCTTATAATTCCTGCTGAGCATCTTTTTCAGGTGTTACTGAAAAGTTGCTCTTAACTCTACAATGTTCAGAACTTTAAAAGCTAATCTGCAGCACCTGTGAGGGGGTGGGAGTTTAGGTGAGGGAAACAGATCTTTTTTATTCCTTAATGGGACACATTGGGCACAAAACCCATCAGGTTTTTAGGGATGAGGAGACATATTTTATTTTACTTTATTTTATGACAGGTGAATTGCATAGTGGACCTATCAGGTAGTTTGGGAGAGAGGTGCATATATTTTTGTATTCTGTGATGGGCAGGGTTGGGTATCAGACCAGTCAGGTAGCTGAGTGTGTGTGTGTGGGGGGGGGACAGATTTTAATTTATTACCTTCTACTTCAGGCTAGGCACTGGATCTGTCATGTTGTTGAGGGAGGGTGGCAGATTTGCCTTATTCCCTTATGTGGGGTTGGGCACCGAACCCCTCAGGTAATTCGGTGAGTATAGCAGACTTACACAGATACATAGACAGTGTCAGCAGATAAGGGCCTATGGCCCACCCAGTCTGCCCATTTGAGCTTGTAAGTTCAGTTTATGTTTTCCTAGAACATCTTTTTCTTTATGTCCTGATGTGCTGGGCTGGTCATCAGGTAGTTGGGAAAGGGGACAAGACTTTTTTTTATTTCCTGTTGGGCCAGGTTAGGCATCAGAAATTATATTCTAGTCTACATTCCATGCCCTAGCAGTACAGAACTCCTGTGCCTCGTAAAACACTTTGGGATTCAGTATGTATGAAAGTCATTATCTAGAACCAAACTCTTATATTCTATAGTCCATGGACTACCAGAACCTAACGTATGTGCTTTTTAATGCAACAGACCTGTCATAGTTGGGGGAGAGGGACAGATTTGTTTTTCCCTGACAGGCTTGGTTGGGCACCAAATCCTTCAGTTAGTTGGGGGGGTAAGGGGACAGAATATTTTTTTATTCCTTTGGGGGTAAAGTTGATAAATTGATGATGCCCACACAAACTATTTTTTCCAAAACACTTTGCTTCTGATGGGTGCTGTTAGCCAATTGCGGTTGCCTGGGCAGGTACTCCACTGCCCAGCATGCTAGGTTGGAGCCTGCATGGCATTAAGAACCCTGCATATGTGTTAGGGAGAATGCAGAGCTCAGATTGAGTACTGAGAGAGGGACATTGAGAGAGGGACAGTCAAATGGTGGAGCCAGAATCATGTGCACTGAGGATTACAGCCTCAAAAGTAGGTGCTGTAAGTCCCCCCCCCACCAGTTTCCCATGCTAGTGCGCTGTAGGCTGGAAGTAGCAGAGAGGCCCAAACTCATTGGTACCAACAGCAGCACTGCAACAGAGGGGGACATATTTTATTTATTCCCTGACAGACTAGGTTGGGTAATGGACCCATCGAGCAGTTTGAGGGAGAGGAACAGATTTTTTTTTATTCCCTGATGGGTCAGGCACTGGATTCATCAGGTTGCTGGGGGAAAGGGGACATATTTTTTGTTATTCCCCAATGAGCCAGGTTGGGCCTGGATTCATCAGGTATTATTTTATTGCTTTTTTTTTTTTATAAGAAAAGATTGACTGTAACTGAGGCCAGTTCATAACTTCTTGCACTGGCAGTTTTCAGTGTAATAGTAATGTGAGTGTGCATGACATCTGGGGCCCGATATTCAAATAGGCATAAACAGCAGTGCACAAATTTGTGCAGTGGCTTGCGGTTGCCCGGGTGCCCAAAGATGCTATATTTAGTGGACTAGCACACTAGCGCTATTCAAATAAATATAGGGCCATGTTGGCCTAGTGCTAAGTCACTTAGCACTGCCCCAACAGGGCTTCTGGAGTATGCCAACAGAATAGAGAGCACCAAAGTGGAATTTCCAATATTCAAAGAGACCCATGCAAATGAGCCCATTGGGCATGCAAGACACTAAGGGCCATTTGCATGCCCATGGTGGGATCATCTGAATGGGTAGCAAGGCAGGTTAGTGCAGCGCCACCCCCCAATTGCCTGGTTCCAGCCATGTATACCTATCTCTGGTGCTAGTGGAACCTCTCCACACCGATCGCCAGCCCGTTCATTAATATTTAGTATCCCTGGTGCTAGTGGTACCCTCCTACACTGATCACCAGCTCATTCTTTAATAAATAGCAACCCTGGCACTAGTGGTATCCCCTCCCTCCAATTGTCATTCTTGCTGTCTGCATGTAGACCCACCCTGGTGCTAGCGGTAACCCCTCTCTACCTCTGATACCAGCTCCTGCATAAATACATATATCCCTGGTGCCAGTGGTACATCCCCTTCCTCCGATCCCAACTCCAGCATAAATACATATATCCCTGATGTTAGTGGTAACCCCCACTCCCTCTGATCTGAGCCCTCGTGGTGTGGGAAGGGCTGTGCTGGTTGCCATATGAGCCCACTGTGCCACCACTGTGAATACAGTGAGTTGGGAGGATGTCTGGTGCCATGGGGGAATCACTGGAAGCCAGGGAGGAGTTGTATGTATGTTAGGACTGGGATCAGAGGGGTGAGGGCATCACTAGCACCAGGGATATATGTATTTACACAGGGGGTGAGATCAAAGGGAGGAGGGTTGATCATATACATTGTATGGTTAACTGGATTTGTTTTTCTACTTGTTTCTTGATTGTAACTTCTGACTTCTTGTGTTTGGCTGAGATTGCTTCTTATTCTGTAGTAAAATGTATTCAATTTGAAAAAAAGTGAGGAGGGTTACCACTAGCGCCAGGGATATATGTATTTACTCAGAGGCTGGGATCAGAGGGAGGGAGGTTACCACTAGCACCAGGGTGGGTTTAAATGCAGATGGGAATGGCAGTCGAAGGGAAGGGGTAACACTAACGCCAGGGATATTATTTATTAAAGAATGAATTGGCAATTTGCAGAGGGGGAACCACTAGCATCCGGGATACTATATATTAAAGAACGGGCTGGTGATCAGTGGAGGAGAGGTACCACTAGCACCAGGGATATTATAAATAGGGTTTCCAGTTTTAGGTGTTTATTATTCATTAAAAAGGGGGTTTATTTTTCAGCTTTTCTCGCTCCCTTTTCAAGTAGCAAAATTCTGTGTATTCCGATGTAAATCAGAAACTCATTATACAATTTCAGTAGTTATCTGTGTTTATTGTAATAGTTTTTTTCTTCAAAAAAGCACAGTGTACATTGATGTTCAAGTTCAAGAAATAGCAAAAGTAATTAGAATTGCACATAACCCCATTATTAGCACCATATTCCCTATTATTAGCACCAAAACATACTGTACATATTAATAGCACCTTAAAATCCAGATTAACATTGATATTGCACCATAACTTTAAATGCTAAATTTGTTGTAATAAATCATGCAAGGCATTTTCAGCACTTGTTTTGAAATTTTCCCCACTCTCTTTTCTGGCAGTAAATGCCCTGATCTCTGAAAAAGCCCTTTCTACATTAGCACTAGAGACAGGCAGTGCAAGAATTGACGGAACACATTCACTCGGTTCTGGCTATTGCTTCATTTTACCCCTCCAAAATGTGTGCACTTCTAATTCTATGTTAGTTGGCAATGGTTCTGCAAAGTACTCATCAAATTGTACACATAGTAATTCAGTATCATGTTTGTTAAAAGTATCAAAAATTAATACATAATTTTCAAAGTTAGAAGAGAATTCATTTTTTCGAAATGGATCAAACACTTGAACGGAGTACCAGAGAGAGGGTTCATTTAATTCAAATCCCATTGTTGGATTTGGGATATTTCTGGCCATTACATCCTGCCATTTGTCATACACAGCTGTGTAGAAAATTTTAATGGTTTCTTCCAGTACTTGCTGACTTCCCAGCGGCAGACACCCAAGAAGTGCACTTGCAGCAGGTCCATACTCAGAGCTGCCTCCATCAATTTTGCTCTCTAAGAGAATTTTAATGCTCACTCCAACTATGTTAAACACTTGATGGACTTGTGTGTGTTCAGACTCCAGTTTTTTCATAATATCAAGCAGAGGTCTCATATTCTCTGTAAGAATGTTTAAAATGCAATACACAGTGTTCTTTTTGATGTCAGTGTCTACATGCTTTCTAATTTCATCACATTTCTTCCCTTCAGCATCTGCACTTGATATAAATAGAGTAAATGGTCTCCACATGGCAAGTAAGCTTTCTACAGCTTGTATCACAGAATACCACCGGCTAAGTGTGACACTGGGGATCACGTTTTGTTTCACCCCTAGGCGTGAGCACACTGTAAAGTACTTTCCTTTAAGCTCCCATGCATATTTAAATAGTGCTCCAGAGTGCAAAATAAAGTCAAGTACCTTTTTCATGATGCTTGATGAGGTGGCTGCTGCCTTCAGTGCACTATCCAGCAGGTGACACGGATCTCAAACAGGGAATGCCTTGAACTGTGGGTGAGCTCTCCATAAATCGTCACACAATTTTTTCATATAGCTGGCACTGTCACTGCATATGCATACAACATCCTCCCAATTCTTCCCATAGATATCCAGAACCTTTTGTGTTAATGCTGCAATTGACACTGCGTTACAACACTCAATTACCTCGAGGTCTGACATAATGATACGCTGACCCAACCCTTTAATCTGTCAGCAAAAGTAAACAGAACAGCCACTGCTGGGTCGCCATGCATCTCAGGTGTTCCATCAATTGTCACTGAAATCTGTGTGCCATTGAGCAAATCAAGAATGTGCTCCATGTCGGAGTCAGAGACCTCAGGTAGATATTTTTCATACACTTGGCCAAATTTAGGCATAGTTCATGCAGCAGGTGCCCATTTTCTAAAAAGATCTCCCAGAGGACCGTCAGTTTGATGTAGGCTGACACCCGACTGTATCATTGCTCTGGCAAACCCATGGGCGATATACTGCTCATCCTCTCTTTTGCGCTTGAACCTAGTAATGGTTTCAGTAAGTGAAATCTGGTTTAAGCAATGCTCTTCATTTCCAAGGGGCTGCTTCTGCTTAATGTGAGTCTTAGAAGGCATATGCTCAGTGAGCCAACTCGCAGTTTTACCAGGAACAAGTGGCACCGTAACTCTGCAGAACTTACAAATTAGGGTTCGCTTGCTGTGGAGAAGCTTGACCATGAAATCTTTATGTTCAGCGTCATACTGCTCTGCTGTCTTTGATTTTCGAGGCATTTTTACTTTGAATCTGGTGTGACCCAGCAAGAACAAATGAAAAGCTCAGCCCTTCAGAAAAAGATCGCAAGCACCAGAAGTTAGTCAGTGCATGAGGCTAACTGCACAACTGAACTAAATAAGGTCGATCAAGTACTGACTACGTGCACTTCTATTAATCTAATAAAATCTAATTGATTGATCTGTATGACAATGAAGGAACGGCATTTCAATTTAAGTATGAGAGGGCAGGATCAGTGGTATATGATTGCAGCTACATTAGCTCATTTTCTACAATGTATAGTTGTAACTGAGAGGTGCTGTAATGAGAATGAAGCATGCAGATGCAGGTTAAAAGAATTAACATAATGGGCAGACTGGGTTAGCTTGTTTTATTCAATGCGTAGCTGTAACAGAGTGCTGTTATGATAAGATGAGATGTGTATGACGTGATTGAGGCAAGGGGATGTATTTCGGTGCTTTTCGGTTTAAACCGAAATGATGAAAAACATGTCGGTGGTGTTTTATCGGGTTTTATCAGTTAAAACTGAAAACCAGAAACCCTAATTATAAATTAAAGAACGGGACAGAAATCGGCGGGGGTGCCAGGGACCGGGGGGCTAGGTGTGCTCCCCTAGTGGCTGACTGGCTAGGTTGCTGCTTTACCTTCAGCAGCTGCTAGGGTTGCCTGGAGTAAGTTGGGATTTTGTTCAGCGGTATTTGCGCTGTGCAAAAGGACTGCACTAAACCTTTTTGTGCAGCACAAAACCACTGAATATGGGGTAGAACGCATAACCATGGCCACACCCCTCCCCTGCTCACAAGCATAAATTATGTTTTGCGTGGGCACTAACCCTCTTTGCCCATGCAAATGCCCCTTTTGAATATGGGGTCCAGTATAAACCCTAGTTTGTGCTGGCAAAGACCCGTTAGCACCCTCACAAACTTTTGAATATCAGGCCCCTGACGTGTAAGCATGGTTAAAAGATTAAAACTGTTTTTATGTTGGCTGTGTTAATTTTCAAATTGCCTCCTCCCACCACCCTTTGTTGCTTCAGCAACTTCCCTCTCCCTCCCCTTTGTTTTCCCAGTCTCTGGCCAGGCTACTCAGCTTGATTGGAAACTGGGCTGTTTTTATTATACTGAGAGTCAGAGCAAGGTAATTCCTGTTTCTTGCAACCATCAAATGGTTGTGTAGACTGACAGTATTGGTACTTCCTGTCTAAGCTCATTCTTTGTTATTCTTGTCAACACAGTGGATGGGAGGGCTAGGCTAAACTAGGCTAAAAAGCCAGAGGGCTTTGTGACTGTATCACCTACAGTTACTCAACTGCACGTTCATGAGAACTTAAGACACTTACTCAAGAAGGTCTCATACACTTTCCTCCTTGTAGCCAGTAGAAAGTTAGCAAAGCATTACAGACAGCTGAAATGAAAAATAGCAAGGCACACCTCACTCACTGACAGCCCTAAAAAGGCAAATCTCAGTCCCTCAGGGCATTTCAATAGGACAGATGCAAAACACTTTCTGACTTTGATCGCAGTAGGAACTGGTCTGCTATGCTGACCAGCCCTGCAAAGAAACGGCACTTCAAAATGTAGGTGCTGTCTTTCAAAATAATAAGCAATGTGATTGTGATGTAAAGCCAACTAAAGGTGTGAACCTGGACCTCTGGTGGGAAAAAGTTAAAGCACATGTGCTCTCTGTCCTCTACAGTTGCAGCCAGTGCAAGTGCGCCTAATGGAGCATCATGTAAGCTAAGATAATGCCAGAAAAGTACAATCTGGCACCTCCATTTTGCTTCTGCTTAGTTAGAGCCCCCCATGAGGAAGCAGAAGGAAAATGTTTGGGGCACCCAGTTGTACTTACCTTCATTATACATACCTGCACCTACATTTGTTTGCCTGCACTGTCTTTTGTGTTCTTTTGCCAGTGAAAATTTCTGGTTTCTTCTGTGTCCACACCATGTGTCAACAGTGCACATCACTGCTCCTGTTTTTTTTTTGTATGTTTGGCAAGTCTGTCACAGAACTGCAGCCCCTGCAGCCTATAGTATCACTAAACCTAACCATTAGCCCCAATGAGCCAATCCCTGTGGAAAGTAACATTTAGCAAGTTCTGCCACCTTTTAAGCACTTCAGTATCAGTCCAAGTATACTGAATACAATACAAATGGTAAGCCATGTCTGTCTTAGTCTGCTTCTGGTAATGGTTGAATGGAATCAGTGGCTTTTATAGTAAGTTATCAAACAGGGCTGTTTACACAGTCCTGACAAGTGCTAAATTTATCATTAAATATTCCCTTGCAGGACTTACAGTACCATGAAAGAATTTTCAAATCATACACATTTGATGATGGAGGTTTTCCTCCCAGGAGGAAGCAGAAAATGTTAACATTTAACAGCAAAAAGGAATGGATAGTTATGACTGCAAGCTGGTACCAAAACTAGCTGCTGACAGCCATTTACAGTTCAACAGCTTGTTTTCTGGAAAAACAAAGCAAAACAATATGTTTGTATTTGTTTCGTAGACTATTGATGTGTGGGTCATTTGTCAAAGCTTTAACCACATGAAAACCCTGTGGGTTCCATTTCTTTACTCAGCTAAAGGGTTCTTTCAGTTCTACAAGAATTTAGTACAGTTTAATGGCTCATTCTTTCCTAGTCAGGCTCCAAATTTTCCTGCATTGGGCAGCCCTTTAATTTTAAAAATAGTCAAATGTCCTATTTTAACAGCACTACAAGTCAGCATCACACGTTTCAAAAGTCAGCATCACACACTTACTAGTACTGGCACAGTTCTATTAAAGTAATCTCTGAAACAAAGCTGGTGTGCCTAATATTGAATTCATGAACTTTATAGTGATGTGGTCAATTTAAAAGAGCAAAAATAAAACAAATGGACCATGTAGGGATTGCAAAAGTGACAGTAGTTTAATCACAAAATTGTTGCTCACAGGCAGCATAAGCAAAGTCGCACACTAGACAAGTTCTGACTGGGCTCCCCAACATTTTGCAAAGTACAAGTGCATCCTTGATGAGGGGTGTGGTGGAGCCAGTGTCTGCCTGCTTCATTTATTCAGATGATGGGGCAGTGCTTACAAGTGGTGCCAAATTCAAAGTGTCCCTAACAAACTATTGACTTTAGATACAATGATTGCTTGGTGGCAATCCAGAAAATGGGTCAGCTCTAAATAACCTCAGTTCTTCACAGGTTTTTAAGGTACAAACAAGTATAAATATTTATTTTGCAATACAAATATTAGTAGGCTTACCACATCCAGTATTTCACCACATAGTGGGTCCTAGTCATGAAATGTGTGGATGGGCTACACGCTGCATAACCCAGGTGCATAGCCCACCTGCACCTGGCCATGCACTCTGCGCCCCATCTGTGTGATGCAAAAGCTGGGCTGCCCGTGCATACGTTCTCGAGCCCTGACCAATCACTGGTCGCTCTCACATCTCCACATCATGGTGGGCAAAGGGCGGGGGGATGCGGCTGTGCTCCATATGATGCGTGAAACTGCGGAGTGCTGCACATGATGTCTGACAAGTCTGTGGCTGGCAGGCAACCATAAACCTCAGTCACTTAGTCGGTTTATTAGAGTACAGGATTTAGAGTTCAGGATTTATTTGCTGAAGTGTCCATAGCCTGCTGATTTGTTGTATTTTAATCCAGTGCAGCTACCAATTTAATTTTTCCCTTTGTTTCGCCCTGGACTGTGACCTCCTTGTTTTACAAATCTCAGTTACACAGCTGGTGCCTAGCTGTCTGCTTCCCACCCCCCGATTTGGCCCTCTTTTAGTAAATTGCAGCTCTTTTGTCTGTGTGCTAATTTTATTTTCACTCCCACCACTGCGGAGTGCTATTAATCTCTGTTCTGTCCCTCTTTCAACAGGTGTCCTTGTAGCCCACTGGGCTACCTAACGCCATCTGTGGTTCACCTCCTGCATGCCTGGACACCACTGTGTGCCTCTCTCAGCACCAAGGAGCTTGCTGCCACCGGGCCCCTGAAAATAAGCATCAGGTACCGCCTATACATGGCCCCGGCCTCCACTCTTGCTGTTTCTGCTGCTGAATTTTTCGGACCGCCCCATCCCTCTCCCATGCCACCTTTAAATACACTCAAGCTCCTCCCTCCCCTACCCCATCCTGCCCCCATTGGCTCCCAGTACTAGAACTCTGGAGCTTAAAGCTATCCATCTCCCCACCCCCTTTGTTGATCTCTTTCTCTCTATCTCTTAGAGCTTCCACACTGGTCTGCTGTTCTCATCCAGCGCTGCTCATGCAAAAGTGTCCTAGACCTGCATTTTGGACTCCAAATTTTTCACTTCCTCTCTACCAACATCCGCTGTCACCATGAACCTGCCTCAGCTCACACTGTTTGCGATCTCCCTAGCATGTGCCCTGGTGCTGACAGATGCATGTGCCTCAGCACTGACCCAGGACCAAATGTACCTTGCCAACTCTCGGACTGCCTCTCCCTCCTGGTATACCCTACACTACTCCCCTTATGGGAACTCTCCTACCCAGGTCACATCACCCTCTCCTTTCTCTTAAACACAGAACTTCACTTACTTGGTCACTACCCGGCCTCCATATCCTGCTCTATCGCTATTCCCTTCTTCACCTGTATTCCTTTCCTATGCCTCCTACTCCATGCAGGAGACATTGAGAGCAACCCAGGCCACCCTAATTCCCACATAGCCCCCTCTGACAGCACCTGGACTAATGCCCCAGGGCTAAAAATCGCCCATATAAATGTATGCAGTCTCCCCTCCAAATACCAGGACCTGGAAGCATGGGTTGAGCTATACAAAATCCACATACTGGGACTCTCTGAGACATGGCTAAAGCCTCACATTACTGATGTCACCTCCCAACTACCTGGGTACTCCTCCCACTGCCTGGATAGACCTGGCAAAAAAAAGGGGGTGGAGTAGCTCTGTTCATCAAGGAACCCCTGTCAGCCAACATAGCTCTCCGCTCTGACCCAACCTCTCCCAGTGAATGACTCCTCACTGAACTCACCCTGGGAACTATCAGAAAACTCTACATTGGGTACTGCTACAATCCCCCTACAGCTGGAACCAAGTGTCTAAACAGCTTCCTCTCTGGCCTGGGCTCTATATCCCCACACAGAGACTCAATTCTCTTGGGTGATCTCAATCTAAACTGGCTCAGTTCCCACCAGCCTGACTATGCCTCCCTCCTAAAACAATACAACCTGGCCAAAACTATTAACCTTCCCACAAGGCAGAACCCTCACAAGGGCACATAGACACTCCTGGATTGGACTCTAACCGGGAGGACTGTGTCTTGCACGCTGGTACCATGGCCAACTCCATTAGCGATCACTCCCCTACGTACCTTCTCTGGTCATTTAAACTTAAATGGCCCCCACCCAAATATCTGTCTTTCCTTAATTTCAGAAGCCCAAACACCGCCATCCTTCTCTTTGAAGCACGGGCACTGGACTGATCTGCCATTTTCTCAGAATCAAATGTGACCCAGGCAGCATCCATGCTCACTCAAGCTCTTCTGACTCTGCAGGACAAGCATTTTTCAGTCACCACCAGAAGGGTGAGTGGTTGCTACTCACGATGGGTCACGCTAGTATGGTGTTTTAAATAGCACTGTTATTGCCCACTCAGACTTGGAGGCACCTTGCCTAACATTTTGGTCTGCAAAAACCCCCCTGTTTAAGCCAGTATGCATTTCTTTTTAGCTCCATGAGCAGCCCCACCCCCTCTGACTTTCTTATTTAATTCTCCTCTGCCTTCTCCTTCCAGGCAGTCTTGAGAGCCACAGCCATGTTTCTCTGATGAACCCAACCTGTCAGACTGCCACCCGCAGTCCAGGTCTGAAGCCACCAGCCCCTCACAGAAACGTAGGTACGGACTTGCCCTCAGGGACTGATTACCTCCAGGAAGGGAGCCCTAGCTGCCAATTTTTTCACCCATCCTGATTAAATACACATAAACCCAGCCCCGGCCTTCTAGCTCACTCCTACTGGCTATTGCCAGCCACGCCTTATTAGTTATCTAGGCCTTAATTTTTCATTGGTACCCCATCCTCCCACAAGATCCACTCTTTTTCTTGGCCCTGTCAAGGAACTGTTGAAAATCCTGTGGTTTTACTGGTAAAAGGAAATATCTCCACATTAAGAATGCCATCTGCGCCTATCCTTCTCTACAGTTGCCTTATATTACTTTGTTATACTCTACCCAAAATTTCAGTTTGCAACTCAGACAAAGGCCAGTTTCCCTCTTCTATCATCTACCAAGATATAGCCTCCCACATTAGACCATGGCATTCTACATCAGGGACGTCTCCTCTATGGTCATGCCTCTCCTCCTACCAGGCCATAACTATAGAACACGTGCAATTCCCAAGGATGGTGTTGGCTCTATCAGTTCTCTATGTTTTATCCCTAGCAAATAGCAATCCTGCCCTTAACACAGCCACCGCTAAACCAATGTACGCTAGAAGGAGTAACAAAAGAATGTTTAGCAGGCTAAGGCAACACCTTAAAAAACTACTACTGTTTCTCTTACTCTGTTTGGGAAATGTTGAATTAAACCCAGGTCCACCTATTTCTCTGGACGCCCCTGCGGACCTCCCTCAATATAAAGGGATTAGCTTTCTCCATATCAATGTCTGTAGTTTCTAAAGAAGATTGACTCTATACAGACCTGGGCTCTCACATGAATCTCCTGATTTCTTCACGATAACTGAATCCTGGCTCACACCTCGACCCTGGACAAATCTATCAACGCACTCCAGATATATTATCTACCGCTGTGATAGACCACTAGAGGGAGGTTGTAATATATGTCAAAAGCAAATTCACAGTCACAGTCTTTTGACTGTACCTCAAAGGCTAAGGAATTTGAATGCCTTGCTCTAAAATTATCACTTTCCAGTGAGAATCATTCTTATGGCAGCATGCTACCAACCACCGCCTGGTGGCTGGGCACTTCTGCCACACCTTCAAACCTTCTTGACTCTGCTGATACTGAGTGTATTCTAATGGGGAATTTCAATCTAAATTGGAATGATGACAGCTCTAAGAAATTGAAGGATCTATATGATGTTAATGGTCTGTTACAAATGGTGACTGCTATAACCAGACCTAACAGAAAAAACCCTGAGCACAGCACTCTCCTGGACCTTATCCCAGTAAACAAACCTCACACTATCTAGCATACTGGAGTATTCTTCAACGATATAAGCTACCATTGCGCTACTGCCTGCATCAGACATCCTTCCCAAATAAAAACGGCCTCCAAATTCAAACTGAAAAGATGCCTGAAAAAGTTCTGCCAGTACACTTTCCTGAAAGATCTAAGCAAATATCTTCGTTGGCAGGATTTCTACCTAGCCCCCACCTTTAACGAGGCATTTAACATCTTTCACATCCTCTTACTGAAGCTAATAGACAAACACGCCCCACTAAGACTGATCAAATCAAAAAATAAAACTCCTGGCTGGTTCTCTCCCATCCTGAATAAAGCACTTAGGGATAGGGACTACTGGTGGAAAAAAGTGAGTAAATCCCACCTGGAGTCTGATTGGTTAGCATTCCGTACCACTAGGAATACTTGTACCAAGCTAATTAGGTCAGAAAAAGCTAGGTACTTCCAAAAAGAACTAGAAGACAATAAAAACAACTCTGCCAAATTTTGGAACATCCTCAAAGAAGTCGAAGGTCAGTCCACTGCAACACCCCTTCCAAACAAAATTGTGTCTGATGGTACCACCTATACGGACAAAGCTGATATACTAGAAAAGCTTAATGATCACTTTGCCACTGCAGGGCTTGCCTTTGACACCTCACCTATCAGCAAACTTAGCCTGGCAAGAGACTACACTGTTGGCTTCACTGATAATCACAACCATAACCAATTGCATCCCACCCTCTTCAGCTTCCTCACAATTACGTTCAAGCAAGTGGAGGACCTCCTCCTTTCTCTGGATACAAAAAAGAGTGCGGTTGCAGATAATATTGAACCTTACTTCCTAAAACTTGGCCATACCTATCTGACCGCCCCCATTACACACTTATTCAACACCTCTCTGATTCAAGGTGAGCTACCTGTCTTGTGGAAAACTGCCCACATCCTACCATTATTCAAGACTGGGGATCCCAGTGATCTGAACAATTACCGGCCTATTTCTATACTATCCGTCATCTCTAAATTACTTGAAAAAATTGTCAACATCCAACTTAGAGAACATTTGGATTCACAAAAGTTGCTAAACCCGGCTCAGTCTGGCTTCAGAGCCAAACACAGTACAATATCGGCTCTTGCCAAAGTAACACAGACTGGCAAATGGCCTTGGACTCTAAGAAGCATGTATTTGCCTCTTCCTTGATCTAAGTAAGGCCTTCGATACTGTGGATCATACCATCATGCTTACTGCACTGAGTAACATCGGACTTGATAGTTCTGCCATTAAATGGTTCACCAGCTACCTAACCAATAGGTTACAACAAGTCAAAGCCATAGGAGATCTGTTTCCACAAAAATCCTTGTTACGAGGAGTCCCACAAGGCTCCATCCTGGGCCCTATCCTCTTTGCAATATACATCAATAATCTGGACTTGTAGCTGGGCACAGCAAATGTGCACTTATTCGCAGATGATACTGTACTCTATACCACAAATTCATCCTTGGGTCTGGCCCATGAGTACTAACAGAAAGACTTCATCACCCTCCAATACAACCTTCTCACTCATAAGCTCCTCCTCAATGCCAAAAGACTAAAGCAATGATTCTTTCACCAAAGTCTACTTCCAGATGTCCACATATCACACAGATCCGAACACTCTTAGATGAACCCCTTGAAGTAGTTGATACCTTTAAATACCTGGGGTTCTGGCTGGATAACAAGCTCAACTTTCTGTGCCACTTAAATGAAACCTTGAAGAAACTAAGACAGTGATTAGGTTTATTCTATCGCACTAAACACCTACTCACATTAGAAGCCAGAATGAGACTAGTACAAACTACATTCCAACCTATACTGGACTACGCTGACTTTCTTTATAGTCATTGCCCATCAACAATACTAAACAAACTGGACACCCTTTACCACCGGGCTTTAAGATTTATCTTAAATCTACCCTGTAGTACACATCACTGTCTTCTATACCAGGTTTCGGGATGGACCTCACTCTCAACTAAAAGGAAAAGGAATGCTCTCCTCTGGTTTTTTAGAGCATTATCTGATAACCTCCCTGCATACATCTTGAACATCTTCAAATGGGCTAAAGGTGCCTATGGCCTGAGACGCTTCTCTTTAATCTACTTCCAGATCCCTAGAGTGAAAACTACCCTTGGCACAGTAGCAATCAACTTCTCACTTCCATCACTTTGGAACACTATGCAAGACTCATTACAATTATCCTCACTTCCAAGCATTTTCACATTCAAAGCTCTATTAACAGATTATCTGAGGGAATCATGCAACTGTTTCAGATGCCGATGACCCCTAAGCCTCGGGTGCCACTCTCAAATCCTACACCTAAGTATCTCATCCACCCCACATTCCCATCAACAGAAACCTAGGACCTACAAGCCTAGTTCCCTTAATCCAAGCTGACCCTGCCTATTCTCTACCTTTTACCTATTCTGGCCTCCCTTTTGGCTGCCTACTCTTTCACTCCAATTTCTACCCTATTCCTTAATACCTCCTTATTTTTTATCATTTAAGTATGAGCTCTTACTCAGCGGAGACTATATGGGATTGTTGTCTCTTCTCATTTCTGTAAAGCTTATCATTATGTACCTTTGCATGTTAATTATGTTGACCGGTATATGTATAGGCCCATATTGACCGGCACCTTCACAATGTTTTTTCTTTTTTTTTTTTGCACCATTGTCCACCGTAATTGTAATCTTATGAAGTGTACTGTATTGTATTTATGCCCAGGACCACCTTGAAAATGAGCTTGCTCAATGGTGTTTATGCCTGGTTAAACAAAGTCATTGATTGATTCAAAAAACAGGGCTATACTCATTAGAAAATAGAAGATTAAGAGGCGATATCCTTCATTTATTCAAAATTGTATCATCTCCAATATTAATGGAAGCCTGTGGTTTGTCCTTCGCAACTAGAAAAATTGTCCCCAGACTTCATAATAAACAAATTGTAATTAAAAAATCAAAAACAAATAAAAGACAGCAATTTTTTTAATGTTAGAGCTCCAAGAGTCTGGAACTCCTTGCCACAGGAAATTGTTGATTGCAAGAATATTAATACATTCAAGTTTAAATTAGATAGATGGCTTTTGAATAAACAATAAATTTATTAATGATCCACATGTGTGGAGGACATTCTCGATGGGCTTTGGCCTACTTATGTCCCAATTACCAAGTTACCAAGATTGATTGATTGATTGAAAGACCTCCTTACCCTCATGAAAGACAGGGACTGTGCCTGGTCAATCTATAAAGCATCCCCTTTCCCTACACTACAGGATAATTACAGGTGTCGGAGGAATCGTTCTAAATACCTGGCCAAAGCACTCAAACAGACACATTTTCGCAATCTCCAGCAAACTAACCTCAGGGTCCCTAAACAATTCTGGGCATCCATTGGCTCGCTACTAAACCACCCTCCTGTAACCAGTCCCACAGCTACACACTACTGCTGACCTCATTACTAATCCCAAAGAAGTGGCCAAGGCCCTCAATGACAAATTCTCCAACCTCACTATATACCTGAGCAAACTCCCAAACAACCTGCAAAAAAACCCTGTCCCCCTGCACGGCCCCATGACATCACCCGCCGGGTCTGCCTCTCACCTTCACCTTCCCCCTTTTTCTTCAAAATACTCTCACACACTGACATAGCTAAACTCCTAAAGAGACTCCCAAACCACGCCTCTCCTGGAGCAGACGGAGTATCCCCTGTCTTCCTTAGATTTATCTCCCTTGCCATCATCGCCCCTCTAACGTTCATTTTCAACCTCGCCCTGACCACTTCCTCCATGTCTGATACATGGAAAACTGCAAAGGTCATTCCCTTTCATAAAGCTAGGGACCCACAATCCACAGACAACTATCGCCTGATCTCCATCCTTCCTCACCTTAGCAAGCCACTGGAAAAAGCCGTCCACCACCAGCTCGCTGACTACATAGGTAAATATGACCTACTATGTAGCCAACAACACGGCTTCCACACGAATCACTCCACCACCACTACCCTCACACTCCTAACTGACCAAATCCTCACAAACATGGATCGTGGAAATGCAACTGGCACAGTCTTCATTGACCTCTCCAAAACCTTCGACCTGGTCAATCACTCGCTCCTCCTCCTCTCCAAATTGCATCACCTTAGCTGCTTTTTGGAGGTCACCACCTGGTTCAAAAGCTACCTTACAGGGTGCTCCCAGTTTGTGTGCATTGGCCCAGCCTGCTCGCCCACCCTGCCTATCTCTACTGGGGTCCCCCAAGGCCATATCCTGGGACCCTTCCTTTTCTCCTTATTCATTAACTTCCTTCCAGTGGATAGTCTCAACTGTCACTCAATCCTTTATGCTGATAACCTCGTGCTCTTCTCCAGTGGAAAGTCTCCTACCCTCATCTCTGCAGCCCTCTCACAAAACTACACTGCAGCCCACAACTGGTTCTCTGACAACCTCCTTCTGGTCAATGCCTAAAAAACCAAAACAATGTTGTTCAGATCTAAGCCCTTCCTAAGAAACTGCAAATCTAACCCACCCCTAATCATCACATCCCGATGGCCATGCCCTAGAGGACATCAAACATTTCAGATATCTAGGAGTTTTACTTAACCCCTCCCTTTCCTTTACAGAGTACATAAACTCCCTGGTTCTAAGATTTCACCAAAAACTAGGGGCTGCCTACAGATACCAGCAATAACTCACACCTGAGGTCTGCCATGCCATCATCCAGGGAAACCTGCTAACTATCCTAGACTACTGCTCTCCCATCTACTCCAGGACCTCCGCATCCACCATGGCAAAACTATCAGTAGCATACAACAGTGCCTGCCACTTCTCCCTGCTGGCCCCTTTCTCCATACACCATTGTACACTCTACACTAAACTGGGGTAGCTCCAACTACAAGCCCACTTTAACCTAACACTGTACAGTTTTATTGATTCTGCCATCCGTATTGGCCAGAAATCCCCTCTTGCTCCTCTTCTCACCATCCAAACCTCACACCACTGCCTACACTCCTCCAGTATCCCCTGCCTGAAAATCCCCAGGGTAGCCAGGAACATGGGTGCTACAACCCTGTCTGTAGCAGCCCCCACACAATGAAACAAGCTGCCCACTGAACTGCACACCATAAACATGCACCACCAGTTCAAGACTCACCTCAAAGACTGGATTCTGTTGGCATCCACCTGCCACTGCTTTAAGGACTAACCCCCACCCCCATAGGTTCCAGGGGTAGGGTCCAATAAGTTCTCTTATTTACTGAAACTGTATCACCATGAGCCTTACTTTGCTTTTTATTTGTTGTCTCTCGACTACTGCCACCATGTATTGCCAAATGTAACAACTGTAACCTTTCACTATGTGTTACCTGCTCTTGCTATGTTCTTGTTATTCTGATGTTTCTACTCTGTGCCACCTTACGTGGCCCAGGTCATGCCTGAAAATGGTCCCTGGGATCAGTTTGCCTACCCGGTTAACAAAGTCATAAATAAATAAATTAAATAAATACACCTGGGAGGCAGGTTACACCCCACCCGGGATGAAGCTGCTGGCTGCAGTGGTCATGGCGGGGGCATCAGCACCCCCAATTTTGGCGCCCCTGCCTGGGTGACACACTGGGTGGGTTGGGGCAGTTGGCCAACCACTTCAGCCCCAACATCTTGCCCATGCTCTGCATGCTGGGACAAACATGGCACCCTGCAGGCACAAGGGATCCACTCCAGGACCCCATCCAGGCAGCCGATTGCCCTGCACGTCCAGGTCCACAGCCCTGCACCGGATTGCCCCCATGAATCTGTGCACCAGGGGGGTGGGGCCATGTAGGGGACCTGGGCGGGGACCACTATTCATGAATGTGGTCCCCACGTGGATCTCCAGTGGGTGCGGAGCTGCGCAGAGGGGATATGTGCGATTCATACATACCCCATCTTCTTTCATGAATAGGGCCCAGTGTTCATAAAGTCTGTTTTCAAAAGTCAGGTTTACTTTAATGGTCTCAGAAGACAAGGGAACTCCAAAACACTCACACAAAATGCTGTCATACCAAACGTTTGCTCCACAGCCTGAACTGTGAGAAAGGTATCCACTGCTTCATACAAATGGACCAACCATAGCCAAAAAGTATACTCTAGCATTGCCCTAACATTTCAGTGTTACGAATGATGTCTTCTTTGGTCATGTTTGGCATGACAACAGTTTGTGCAAGTGTTTTGGAGTTCCCCTGCCTACTGAGACCATTAAAGTAAACCTGCCTTTTGAAACGGATGTATAAATGCTGTGTGGTGAAATACTGGATGTGGAATACCTATGAATATTTTTACTGCAAAATTAATATTTATGCTTGTTTACACCTTAAAAACTGTGGAGAAGTAAGTGAAGTTATTTAGTGCTGGTCCACTTTTTGGTTTGCCGCTGAGCAATCAGTTGGTCCATGTTAACAAGCCCTGGGTACTGTGCACTAATTATTATATTCTGAGCTACTGACATGTGCTGTTGCTTGAAAGCTATTGGCTTTCTAACAGTGCTGGAAGTTTTTTTTAAAGCATATGAAAAAGTGGAACACGCTGAACAGTATATTTAAACATGAAACAACCAAAGAAATGCAAGGAATAATGTAATCAGAAACAGAAGAGAGGCAAAGGCACACTCATGACCAGGATTTAGGAAATGTAGGAGAATGAATGCAACAAGAGGGGAATCTGAGCAGTAATTTAAGGTATGCTGACCACACGTTGACACCGCCACCACAAAGACCATCACAGCGACAGAATTCGATGAAAAGTATCGCTTCGCTGTGATGGTCCCTGCAGACACCGGCAGTACATCTCCCTGTGCTTTGCTCCCTCTCCGAGACAACTCCAACACAGAGTTGAATATTTAGAGACTGGGGGGTGGAGCCCCCCACATGGGGGGCTCAGGGGGCACAGCACCCTGAAGAAAACACACTGACATCCCTGACAGTACAATGCCAACACTCGGCACTGTGTCTGTCATGGATGTCGGTGTAATGGATATAGCAGCGCTATAGGTAAACCATAATTTAGCTCCTTAATGTAGTCAAATTAAAGTCTGGATCCCCATTTCTCAAGAGTTCAAGTACAGATAACAGAAAATTGGGAAAAGCAGTGAGGATACATATACAAAAAACATAAAGGACGGAAAAATGGAAAAGGAAAGATATTTATATAAAACAAGCATTTGTCAATGCCGAATGTTTGCTGCTTGCATTGCTGTTGTACCACATCTTGGTTGTGCACATTTTCACTATATATTTACCCAGGATAGACCAGATGAGATGCAACATCTCATGTCCATTGGTGTCCTGCTTTTGCACATTTTTAGATATTATTTACGGACACAGGGTCATAATGTTGCCAAGAAAACTGTGCATACATAGAAGAGCACAGACACAACATCATGCACTCTAATAGTGTCAGGACAACAATCCCAACCCAGACAACAAGAGTGCATGCCATTGGACTGTCTTTCTTTTTGAGGGGGGCTTTGGCCACCACACACCCCAACGTGGGGGGCTTTGCCCCTCACAGCCGCCGGACTAATTATAATCATCTCTGAGGGGGTCACAGACTTCAAGGAAAGGTCAAATGTCAGAGCTGGGAAAAATCTTGTTTTTTTTTTTTTTGTAAAGCATTACAGTGGGACCTGGGGTTAACCACAGCCCCAGGTCCCTGATGACACCAGAGGCAGGTGCTCTAGCCACTTCACCACAGGAGCAGCTCAGCCAAGCACCACCTGGCAGCATCCTTCAGGTGTCATCAGACTAGCCTACAGTGACAGGGGTAGCAGTTCTTACTGCACGCTGTAAGAAACCCTGTCACTGTAGAGCCATTCGCACTTCTTACAGCTCGTTATTGCATGCGCAGTTTTGTCCACGCCATAGTGACCTGGTACCGCATTTACCCAGCATAGACCAGCTAAGTGGCAACATATAATTTTCAGTGGGCTCCTACATTTTGACACCAAATTTCCAAGTCTTTTTATAATCTGATGTTATAATGAAGACAGGTGAAATTTTTTAAATCCAATCCGAAAGGTGATTTTGCAGTATGATTGTGAAAACAAGTTTTGGAGGGCATTTCAAAAATGACACCTGTCATGTTCAGGAGGTGGGTACCACAAGGGATATGCTGAACACTAGGGTCCAAAATCTGTAAAAATAAAGCTACTGAAAATAATTTTACCCAGGAGATGCACTGGGAATTTGCTTGGTGTGAAACTAGACTCAATATAAATGAAAAAAGAAATCACACCTAAAGCAAGGAGACTCAAACAAAGAGCTCTATTTCATGCTATCAGCTTTAATTCATACCAAGTGACAAAAGTGATTAATATAGAGCACTTCAGGGTGCAGACACAGTACAGTGAAAATGTACTGCGTCATCTTATGATTCGCCCCAAAGCACTGAGGTTTGTCAGAGGTGATGTCACAAACAGTAATGCCCCCTTTTAAACCCTCCACCTTAAATAGTATTTGGGAATTATGTTAAGTCAAGTCAAGTATTTTTTTATTCATAAAAAGTGCTTTTAAGAATATCAAAGCACTTATACACATAATTAAAACAGACCACAATAATAATAAAACAGTAGTCAAATTAAAAAGGCAGCATTCCACTTAAAAAACTCTGAAAAAGCTAATTAAAATAAATGAGTTTTTAAGGCAACCTTAAAAGTCTCAGTGGTCAGGCATTCCTCTAACCTGATGAGGTAGACAGTTGCACAGGGTCGGAGCCATAAATGAAAAAGATCTCACCCCTGAGGTCTTTTAACAGACCATGGAAACCTCTAGAAATCCTTTGTCAGTGGAATGGAGTAGGTGGAGAGGGCAGTAGAGATGCCGGAGGTCTTGCAAATAAGCAGTCCCTGTCCATGTAAGACCTTATAGGTCAGCAAACCAACCCTGAAGATGATCCTCCTGTGTCTAGGACATAGACAGGATGGAGGCAGTCCAGAAGAGGGCAAATAAAATGGTGCAGGGTCTGCACCAGAAACCATACAAAAAGAGACTAAAGAAGCATAACATGTATATCCTCAAGGAAAGGAAGGAGATGGGGGACATGATAGAAACTTTCAAGTACCTTAAGGGAATAAACAAAGTCCAAAAGGGTAGCATCCTTCAGAAAAAGTGATGTGCAAGAAGAAGGAGGCACAGTTTGAAGATAGAGGGGGAACAGCTTAGGGGCAATGTGAGGAAGTATTTTTTCATGGAGAGGGTGGTGGATGCATGGAACAGCCTTCCTGAGGAGGTTGTAGGGTCAAAAACAATGGGGGAATTCAAGAATGCATGGGCAGACATAAGGCAATTATAGTGAGGGGTAGGGGAAGTAGAATGTTGGTTAACTAGGATCTTCAGCTTATCCAATAGGTAGGGAAATGGGCAGACTGGGTGGGCCAAGTGGTCCTTATCTGCCGTCAAAGTCTATGTTTCTATGTTTCCCTATTGCCTAATCATCAACCGTCTTGGCTTTTACTGCTTCCTCAACCTGCCTGGCTTTCCAGTATCTGTACTGAAGCCCCTCTCTCCCCTTCCTCCTCATTCTATCCAACTATAGTACTATGTAAATACACTATGTAAATTTGTTTCTAATACTAACAGTGTACATTATGAATGATTGTATGAGGTTTAATTTTTTTTTCCAATTGTTTAACCAGGTGAGACACACTAAGCTGAAAGCTTGTTTACAGGTGCAACCTGGGAGCACAGGGAAGTTAAGTGACTTGCTCAGGGTCACACAGTATGCAAGTGGGGGCTGTGGGATTCAAACCCAGGTCTCCAGATTTGCAGCTCAGAGCCTTAAACCACTGCGCTATACTGCCTCCCTTAATGTATGATTCTCTAAGCCTTAGTAAAATTCACCTGCATGAGCACTATGGTCTCCAGCCTCCCACACAGCTAGTTCCTAGCACTATCTAAGCCTGTCAGTACTGTACCTTGTCATCGATGCATCAACCGTGACCTTCCTGGAACATCTTGGCTTCACCGGAATAAAACTGAGGACACTGCCTACCAGCTTATCCTTCATACTTGTAGCCTGCCTACTACTACTACTACTACTTGATGTATCCCATTTTATCTCATCCTACTGTACCTATTCTATGTAATGATTTACCTAATGTTTAATGTAGATAACAATGGAATTGCTTTATTCCCCAGGTCGCCCCTGAAAAAGGGACTTGTTTGTCTCAGTGGGCCCACTCAGTCATCAAAATTCAAATAAATAAACAAATAGTTTCTTTGTTTACCATAACTGAATTTTTGTTATACACCTGTAAGGTATTTTTTGAGAACCTAATTTCTTTGCAAGGTTTATTTTTTGTTTGATTCCCTCTTGTTCATTTTGTAACTCTTGCTATACCTTTTCTGAGCTTTACTTTTCTTTCCCGTCCCTTCATTTTTTTATAGTTAAAGTTGAATTGGAAAGCAAGAGAGGTAAAAGCTGTGGGCAGTGAGGACCAAGGAGGTGGGGTGGGAGAACCATAAGTCTTGACTGCCGTCCTTTTTCATCTGGTCATGCACTGGAAACAGCAGCAGCAGCAGCCGTGGATGATCCAGCAGCAGCAGTGGCAGCAGTAGCACTGGCAGCAGTAGATACTACAGCACCAGCACCAGCACAAGCAGCAGCAGTAGATGCTACAGCAGCAGCACCAGCAGCAGCAGTAGATGCTACAGAACCAGCACCAGCAACAGAAGTATGCTACAGCACCAGCACCAGCAACACCAGCAGTAGATGCTACAGCAGCAGCAGCAGCACCAGCAGCAGCAGAAGATGCTACAGCACAAGCACCAGCAGCAGCAGATGCTACAGCACCAGCAGCAGTAGATGCTACAGCAGCAGCACCAGCAGCAGCAGCAGCAGTAGATGCTACAGCACAAGCACCAGCAGCAACAGCAATAGATGCTACAACAGCAATAGTTGATTCTGCCCCTTTTAGTGATGCAGTAGCACAGGTGGTTGATGAACAGCCCCAGCAGCCAGATTAGCCAAAACAGCTGCATCAGCTTGCTGTGCCTGCCCCTCTTCCTGTTTATTCTGCCACAACAGCTAGCACTCAGGCCCCATCTGCTGATCAGCCCATTACCGTCACAAGTGGTGCCCCACCTTCCTGTTCCTGGACCACCAAGGAGCTCTGTAGCTTGGGAATATTTCAAGATACCCAGGAATGATCCCAGTGTACAGCAATGCAGTATTTGTGGGATTCATGTCCGGGGTGGGGAAAAAGGGAAGCTACTTTGGCACGGGTGCGTAGAGAAGCCACCTTATTAATCACCACTGTGTGGAGTGGGAGGCCATGCTGCAGCAGGGAGCAAGAAATCCTGTTCCTGCAGCAGGAGATGTACCATATTGGGACAAGACAGTGCTGGGCAGGGAAAATGTACCAGAAAGAGGAGGAGGGCTGAGAGCAGGCCTACATGTGAGAGGACAGCTGAATCTGTGTCATCATCTGTACAATCCACCTCATCTTCCTGTCCTCCATGCACACCAGGAGGACCTGTGACTAAAGCTCACCTTGCCATTCTCTTTTCTGAGACAGGGGATCTCTGCAAGGACATCTCGGCAGAACGTGCAGACAAGCAAAGGGTACTGGAGAACCAGGAGACAATGATAAGTCTCCTGAGAGAGATCCGTGATCGTCTTTAGTTTTTCTTTTGTTTCTTTACACATATGTCAGATTATGTTATTTTGATTGTTTTCGGTGTATTTGTACTGTACGTTATAATTTTTTATTCTCACTTCCCTTCCTTCCTCTCCTGTCCCAACAACACAAAATAAAAACAGCAAAACAATATAAAAAAGATGAAACAGTTTACAGGTTTACTTCTCGAACTTCTTTTAATTTCTAAAGTACTTCCTATTATATCTTCCTTATCCTGTAGTCTCATGTTTTCGAGTGTTGTTGAGAATTGTACTCCTCACCCTCTCCAAAAAAATATTAAAGCAGCAGTGCAATATTCAGGTGAAAATGTTGACCCATACTTTTTTGTTATTTTAGATTGCCACTTACCTCCTGACTCGTATGATACCCTTTTGTCCACAGTCTGAGTCTATTTTAGTACATTGTTCATTTTTGAAATAAGAAAAGGAGTGGCTTGGAACAGGCCTTCAGTATTATCAGCTGTTTTTGTCCATCAGTTGTTTTAATGTCACTTATGTTGTGACTAAAATAAAGCACCATGCAGTGGGCAGTGCACCCTGACCTTCCAGAATGGGATCCGTACAAAAGACTGACAGCCAAAATCCCAACATCAGAATCCCGACAAGGTCAAAATCCTGACAAGAAAATCTTGACAACCAAAATTATTAATGAAGACTGTGCATTAATGTGGTGATGAAATATACATGAAGGGGGTGATGATTATATATATTTAAAGGTGTGGGGGGGGGGGCAAAGCCCTCAGCAAAACTTTCATTCATTTGATTTTGATTGTCAAGATTTTTGTTGTCAGGATTTTTTTTATTTACACTTTTATGCTCCCCACTTCATCCCCTGTGGCCTATCTCTGACTGCCCCCTCCCCATCACCCAGGCTCCCATGGGACTCACCCTCATTATTGGCCCATCTCACTGGGCTGTGGGTTCTCAGGCCACCAGGTTTAGGGACTGCGAGGGGTCAGTTTTCCTATGGCCATAATGGGGGGGATTCCTATGATTTTCTCCCCAGGTCCACAGACATGCAATGGGTGGAGCAGTTGAGCTCTGCTTCTGCAGAGACAGCCTATGCCTCTGAACATGGGGTACTCTCCTGAACTGGTGGCATACATGTGCTGGCACCCAGCTACCACAGGATGTCAGGCAAGCAGTGTGCCATACAGTCCCCATCCATGAGGAAGTACAGCTGTCTGCGGATGTTCAATCCTTCCTACCTGCTATCCCCCAAGCAACCTGAGGTAATTTCTGACCCTGGGTTGCCAGCATGGATGCAGGGAGGCATAGATGCCTCAACCCACCATGCCACTAGGCTGGTCTTGTTGTCAGGATTTTGACCTTCTCAGGTATTTGATTGTCAGGAATTTGACCTTGTCAGGATTTTGGTTGTTGGGATTTTGGTGTCGGGATTTTGGTTGTTGGGAGTTTGTAACTATTCCTTATGGAAGAATAGGTATTCAAAAACAGCTGAGAATGCTGATGAAAACCTGGTCTGAGCCGTATTAAAAGGACCACTCCATTTATTTCAAATGTGAACAAATTAGTAAAGCAGACTCAAATTCTGGAAAGAAGGGTATCATACAAGTCAGGACTCAGGAGGTAAGTGGCAGTGTAAAATAGCATTAAAAAGAATAGATAAAATATTTTTCACCGGATTCTTGCACTTCTGCTTTAAGCAGCAGCACATTAATGTTGTGAAACATTTGGCCTATACTTTTTATTCAATGTTATATTTCTTCTTATCTACTGACTTTTCGTATGTGATACCATTCATTTTCAATTATGAGTTTGGTTTCACATTTGAAGTATTAAAGTAAAGTCTCAGTTCAATATGGCTCCCATCTGGTTTTCATCTGTCTTCGCTGCAGGTTTTGAACATGTGCTGTCCCATATAATGTGATGGAACAGTGTGTGCTGCATAATAGTTGACTTCCATCAATGCAGTAGTGAGTTTCAAAAATTCATGTACAGAAACAGCTGTTAGAACTGCTGAAAACCTGGTCCTGACCATGTTCAACTGAGTGCTCCTTTTTTATATTTCAGATGTGAAAACAAGTTCTTTAGCATACTAAAATTGAATGAAGAATGGTATCACAGGACTCAAGCTAGAAAATAAGTGACAATTTAAAATAGAATAATAAATTATAGGTAAATATGTTCTCATAATATTTCCTTAATGCATTGCTGCTGTTATCCACCCCAACCAATAAAACCCCCACAAAAAACGTTCCTATCTTATGTAAACTAGGCATACTGCCACATCAGGCTGCATGCTGTTTCAGTGGTCAGTAGTGTATAACAGGAAATAAGAACAACTAATATTAGTGTATTATTTAAGAATACATTAACTAAAAATCATTGAGTTTTTTACCCTGGGCTTATAAAACTATCTGGAAATATACAGTAATGTAAACTGATGGTGCAAGCTGGTCACAAAATGCACACACAATACCTAGAAATACAATTTGCATCCTTTTGTTGAGCTGTGCAACTGCTCAGAGAAGTCAAGAAGACAGATATGAGAAAATGTCTTAAGAGAAATACAGTGTGGACATTTTCATGCAAGATTTCCCCTGCTAGCCACATTAGTCAAGTGCTTGCCCAAGTTCCAAAAACTAATTCCTGCTGCTGCGTGCCTACTGCTGCTGTGCTGTGCAACAGTCCAGAGAAGTTGAGAAGACACACATGAGAAAATGTCTTCAGAAGTGGCATAAATTGTGGAGTTTGACTGCAAGACGGGAACATCAAGAGTTCTACAGTGGCAAACTGATGATGACCAAATGTCAAGTTGCTTTGCTGCCTGCAACTATTACTGCTGCTGCTGCTGCTGCCGATGCTGAATGCTGCTGTGAAAGTTTGAAGATAGTACATTGTCAAACCATGGGAAGGTAAGAAATGGTTACTTATTTGCACAGTGTGGGTTGCTGTTATTTGTACCCATATTCATACTGTATCTCACTAGTATTTTCCTTTTTCAGTTAAAGTTCATATCATGAGTAGTGAAGTGACATAATCATGAACTCTGCATTACATTATCCTTCTTGGTATCTGGAATGAAGTCATTATTAACCACATCTCACAATCATGGTATGGTACATATGTATTCTTTGCATGTTTCTTATTGTGGGGCGGGTCCTTTTTGGGTGTAATAACCATGTATTTTTACTTTTTCCATGTTCAGGTCAGATTATGACATACAGTATGCTACTATGCATCCTGCACCTCTGTGAATTCAGGAACAACCATATGAAGGTAAGTATCTTTTTTAACATCATGGGTGGGGGGGGGCTGGTTGAAGTATACATATTTTTTTTAATGTCAACTCAAAGTTGTCTGAGTCACTGTACATGTTTTTTGTTTCTGTTGTTTGATTTCAGGTACTTTCCAAGATGTTTCTGGGTTACATTGTCTGACCAGAAGAGGAAGAAGTAGATGACCTGTCAAAGGCAGATAGGAACGATGAAACAGAAGCTCAGCCACGTTGAGCTGTAAAATCAAAACAATATTATTGCAATACAGTGAGGATGATGATTAAAATAAAAAACAACAACATTACTTACCATTACTTGAGTAATAGAAATGCTGGCTGTGATATTGTATGTTGTCATCATGTGTTGCTGTCAGAACCGCTGTCACTCTGCAGACCTGCAGTGCTTGATGATGTCACTCATATTAGTCTGAAGAGCAGCGACACAACTGCTTTATTATTGTGAGTTTTGAAATTACATTTTTATGCTGCATCACACTGTATGCTGCCGACAAACCATCATGTTTGCACCTGATCATGAAGGAGTAAGACAAGTAGGCCACAGTAGAGTAGGAGAAGGAGGCTAATGAAGCAGTGATATATCCCTCTGTATGGAGCAGGTATGTTATGCGGAAAACACAGTCTGGTGGTGGTGGACAGTACTCCATCAGTAGCAATAGAAGCATCAGAAACACAGTTATGTAAGGATGGAGACTGGTGGTGAGGACAGGAGCCATTTATAATGTTGCATCAAGGTGGATTGGATAATAACGTTTATCACTGGATATGACAGAACAACCCAGTCCACTGGTGGAGGAAGAGGAATAACTGCTGTACAGTATGGTGCCCTGTGGAGCAGCATGAAATGTCAATGGTGCTGGAGCGTGAGATAGACACTGAATTTTGTGGCAGACAAAAACAGCAGAATATTTGCATAGGGAGTGTTGAGACAGTAATCAAAGTAAAAAAATTACTTGTCATGACATCAACACATGAATGAAAATAAAGTAATAAAATAAGTGATAAGTAAAATGTTTATTCTGGGACTTCATTGTTGAGGGCATTGTACCACTGAGGAGCTCTATGGATGAATGACTTTTGGCCCATTGTGATCCTGCATCTAGGGACCTGGTAGGTTTGATCTTGAGCACTATGTGTATGTTGGGTATTGCTGTATACAGTGAGAAGCCTTTGAACACCTGGCGGCATGAGACCCAAGAGAACCTTCTTGGAGATTAGGCATGTCTGATACTGAATTCTACTATGAAGTGGGAAGCCAACCGGCCTGTGTGTACAGGTCACAGGTGTGAGTTTGGCAAGCAGTGCCAGTTAGGAGCCTGCAGGCTTTGTTGAGTGTCACTGATATCCTGCAGAGTGCAGTAGGGGAAGTAGAGCTGTAGATAGCTGGACCATAGTCAATGATGGAGGTCACAGAGCTGTAGATAGCCAGTCTAAGGGCATCCACAGTCATGCAGTGTTTGTGCCTGTGGAGCAGACCGCTTCAGATGTTGGTGACCTTTGCTATGTTGTCGATGTGCCATGCATAGGAGAGTATTTATATACAGAGCATCAACAGGACACCACGCAAGATTAAAGGAGAGAGAGAGACTGGGGGAGATGTTAGTGTCAATTCATCATAGCACTAATCATCAGAGGAGAGTCTGAATTTAAATTGAAAAAAAGCCTGTGAAGTTACTACATGAGAGGGCAGGGAGGTGCCTGACCCAGAATTTCACACAGCTGAGTGCAAGCGAGATACAGAGGGGATAGTGGAGAGGCTGAATAAAGCTCAAACAGACTACTCCTCTCCTGCTAGGCCTGATCAGAGGACCAGGAACCTGGCCACATAAGACTGAGGCAGGGGGTTGTCTCTGGTGGGCTTTTGGGGCTCTGCCTTCTTCATGGGAGGGGGAGCATAAGGGGGCCACGGGGGCTGGGGGATGGGGTCCTGGGTGGCCTTGCCTAGAGATCCAGGAGGTGGCTCGGGGCGGGGGGCCTGCACCTTCTTCTCTCCTCTCAGCTGGTGGGATGGCCCACTTGCCTGCCCTAGAGGGCCTGCACACCATGGTACTTTTATCCCAATGACATCAGATAAACGGAGGTGACAGGGGCACTTCAGTATGGTCCTGGGGTGGACGCTCATGAATTCCCCTAAAAAGTAAGGTCTCATTAAATAGAGACATTTAAGTAAAGAAGTGCCCACCAAGACAGTGGTGTCGGGCTGGTTGAAAAATGAGTGCCCCAGCATGGGACTCAGTGGCATGTATTTCTGTACTTCCGAATATTGGATGGGTGACACCTCTGGCCTACTGCTCACATATGACTCCAGTAAACAGGAGGAGATGTGGTTCTTTGAACTTGCTGTCTATTGTCACTGTTGGTCCTTACCCGGAGGTGGTGCGGCTCCGATGAGCGGGCAGAGAGGGGGCTCATCATCTCTGTTTGGGGGGTGCCCCGGATGACCCACTGCCTGGACCGTGCCCACTTCAGTGGGTGAGTGCCTTATGGGGGCCTGTTCCCTGGCCCTGCCTGGCCCCCCAATGGCTCCTTCCTTCCCTCTTTTGGGGGGGCCCCTGGGTCCTCTGGGATCAGCTTCCTGCAAGTGATGAAGGAACTACACTAACGGGCCTGAAGTAACAGAGGGCTGAATATTGGGGCCATGGAATTTTACATGGGTCTAATAGTTGCTGAAGATAAGACTGTGATGGACATGTTGACTAAATCTCTTGCCTTCTTGTCAATAGCCGCAGGCTGTGCTGTGCCAGCTTGTAGATTTGAACTGGCCGTGGACTGTCCCTGCTCTGGATCACACTTGGAGGGGGGGCTGGGGGGAGGATTTGTTCGTCCCCTCCGGTCGCTCCTCCCCTTGCAATTCTCTGCCAGGGAGCCTTTGAAGTAGGTCAGGGTGATTGGAGGGAGCTGGTGAGTCCATGGGGATTCTTCAGAATGAAGGAGCACAGCGCCTTTTCCCCCCTTCTAATACATCCTACTTCCAACCAGCTTTCCCTAATACTTTGTATTTTGTCCCTAATCTTGGTTATTCTTCCCTTACCCCTACCCTTTCCCTTTCCCTCTCCCATCATTAGAGGCAGGAGTTTCCCCAGGAGGACCTTATCTCTTGCTCGGAGGGTTACATCCTCCAAAAGGCAGACAGAAATTCTGCCCACACCTACATCCCATAATGGGTGAGAGGTGTTGGAAGTCAACAGTGATAGCTATTTCAGCACTTTGTATACAGTTCAAAATATAGAAACATAGAAACATAGAAGTTGATGGCAGATAAGGACCACAAGGCCCATCCAGTCTGCCCATTTCTTTTTCTACCTTATGAATGTGCCATCAGCCTTTGCTCTGTCAATGGCCTATCCATACTCATTTGTATTGCTCTCTTATACCTATCCCACGCCTGTTTGAAACCCTTCACTGTATTCATATCCACCACTTCCTGAGGTAGGCCGTTCCATGCTTCCACCACCCTTTCTGTGAAAAAGAACTTCCTCACATTACACCTTAATCGGCCTCCCTCTAATCTCATGCTGTGTCCTCTTGTACTGCTATTTTTTCTTATATTGAAACATGTTAGACTCTTTCGCCTTGTTAATGCCCTTAAGGTGTTTGAATGTTTCAATCATATCATCTCCCTTCCTTCTTTGCTCTAGGGTATACATATTGAGTTCAGTTACTCTGTCCTCATATGTTTTCTGATGCAGTCCCTACACCATTTTGGTTGCCCTGTTCTGGACTGCCTCAATTTGGTTAGTGTCTTTGTGAAGATGTGGCCTCCAGTATTGCACGCAGTACTCCAGATGGGACCTAACCAGTGTCTTGTAAAGAGGAATTATTACCTCCCTCTTCCGACTTGTGATACCCCTAATACTACACCCCACCTTCCCTCTAGCCTTACCTACTGCTTTAGTGGTCTGCTTGGATGATATATAGAATAAGGCACAGTTGGCCGGTTTGGTTTCATATTATTTTTGTTCTCCCCTACCCTAATATATCACTAAGAGATAATTCAGTCACAGAGGGAACAAATGCTTGCAACATTTTCTTTCAAGGAAAATATTTTAGTATAACGGGACTACAGTGTTGGAGAATTTGTGGGAGGGGGCCGTGGATGGGGAGTAGGAAAAAGGATACTCAGAAAACCTTGATATGATATCCCCATTTAAAATTGTATCTCACAACATGAATGGCGTGGCTTGCCCCATAAAAAAATATTGTACGTTACAAGCCCTGAAAAAATTGAAACCGGATGTACTATTACTTCAGGAGACCCACCTCTCCTCGGCAGAACATTAAAAATTACTAAGAATTGGCTTCTTCCAGATGGTAGAGTCATCATATCAAAATGGCAGGAGGAGGGGAGCTGTTATTTTATTCCTCAAAAACTCCCAGTTCAGACTCATTGAGCAATACTTGGATAGGGAGGGCAGATTGGCTTTGAGGGTGGGAACATTTTTGAACCAAACAGTGACCATCTGCAGTATCCATATCCCCCATAATGCAGACACCTCTTCCGTACAGCATTTAATGGATGCCATCCTGACACTCCAGAAAGGGATTCTAGTTATAGGTGGAGACTTAAAATGTCAACGTAACCCCTCATTAGATACCTCGGCTACCCGTCCTTCACCCCAGAGCTCCAGACAGAAACATCTCAGATGCCTCATTAAGGATATAGAGTTAATAGACACCTAGCGGCAGCTCCACCCATCAGAGAAAATTCACCTTTTACTCATTCACTCATAAGCATTACACCAGACTGCATTATCTATGCATTAGTAAAGAACATATTGATCTGCTCCATTAGGAGGAAATAACGAATATCAGTCTTTCAGACCATGCCACCATATCTCTGAATTTGACCATCGGGGGGGGGGGAGACTATCTATGTGGAGATTCAATCCCTCCCTCCTCAGAGATAAAGAATTTTGAGACCTCCTTGAAAAAAAGATCCCAGAAATAATCAGAGATAATCAATCCCCGCAAGTTTCAACTCAGTTATTACGGGACACTATAAAAGCAGCCCTATGCAGACATGTTATTTCATGTGCCACACAGAGAAGAAAAGACAAAAAGACTACTAATTAGAACACCTTCAGGAGAAACTACGGTTTCTAAAAGAAGCAAATATGCAGGGAGACAATGAAGTACTTCCATTACTAACTCAGACTTAGGTATCTATACAAAAGTTTCTAATAGTCAAAATCAAGCAAGCACTGGCATGGCTCTGACAGAGATATAATGAAGGGGGCACCTGTGCTTCAAAACTCTTGGCTTACTTTCTCCACAGGCAACATCAGCTGCACACTATCTCCAAAATAAGGGACCTCAACACGGGACTAGTGGTGGGTGAAGTGGCCAAAATTCACTCCTCAAAGTGATTCGCAGAGTAATGTAGAATCCGTAAAGAACCTGCAACGTGAAGTGGAGTACTTCGAGATATAATGGGGGAACACAAAGTCCATTGAAAACAATCACTTTGCATTATTCCGCCTTCCTCAAACCACTTTTCCACCAATTGTAAGGCAAAGTACATTGAAATCAGTGTACTTCGCCTTGTTTTTTAGCTCCAAAGGTGAATTTTGCAGTGCTTCTTGGGATTGCAGGTCACATGGGCTCTAGATTGTTCAGCACAGCCTCAGTTCTGTGTAGTGTGTGTAGTGGAAGATGGAGACAGTTTCCTCTTAGAGCTTTGTGATTCAAATCCTCTAAAGCCATTAAAAAAGCCTTTTTGAGCTATTTTTGTTACTCACAATTTAGTACATCGATTATAGGAAACCCTCCTGTGCTCATATCGAGTGTTTATTGTTTGTGTGTGGATTTTGAATTTTAATTTAGAACAGTCAGTCTGTTTACTATGAAGTGTGCTTTGGGGTAGGAGCATATCTGTGGTGTAGTAGATTAACTAGGAGAAAAAGACAAGTCTTTCTGTTTTGGTTATACTTTTCCTTGTAGAACTGTGTTACACACAGTAATATTTTCAATAATTCTTGGCATTTTTTTGCTGATTGTTGCTGTGCAGCAGTGCATAATTTCAGTTTGTTTAAAACAGTTGGTTATATTACTAAATGTTTTCAATTTACTATGCATTACTTGTAGTGTGTGTGAATGTGTGTGCGATGCATGCCATTAAATCAGACACCTTATATTGTGCCACAGAGTAATTGCAGCAGCGTGAACCTGCTACCCACCGCACCTGCATGAATTTTTTATACTGCTTTGTGGTATCTTTACTGGTAGCAGACTGTTACTGCCGTGCACTACCTCCCCCAACTGGCAAAAGGTATTGTTTACCAGATTTGGATTTGTGACTTGTGAGCACTGGTTAGGTGGTGTTGTGCCTTTACGTCCACATCTCTTGAGTGTGCTGTACAATCTTAATCTTTCTGTGCATTTGCAGTACACCATTAATTCTGGGAGACTTTGCATTTCTTGTTACACTTTCATTTCACTTCGTCAGCACTGGGGAATTTTCTGGATACAAGACAGTAGCATTTTGGGGAAGCACGTTAATTCTGGTGACTGTGTATGACCCCTGCATGCATGATGGAGTGCACCATTAATTCTGGGAGACTTTGCATTTTTTGTTACCCTATCATTTCACTTCATCAACACTGGGGAATTTTCTGGACACAAGACAGTAGCATTTTGGGGATGCAAATTAATTCTGGTGACTGTGTGTGACCACTGCGCACATGACTGACTGTGCAATTAATTCTGGGAGACTTTGCATTCCTTGTAATGCTCTCATTTCACTTCATCAGCACTGGGGAGTTTTCTGGACACAAGACAGTAGCATTTTGGGGATGCACATTCATTTTGGTGACTGTGTGTGACCACTGTGTGCATGATGGAGTGCACCATTAATTCTTGGAGACTTTACATTTCTTGTTACGCTCTCATTTCACTTTGTCTGCACTTCAGAATTTTCTGGACACAAGACAGTAGCATTTTGGGGATGCAAATTAATTCTGGTGACTGTGTGTGACCACTGCGCTCATGACTGAGTGCGCCATTAATTCTGGGAAACTTTGCATTTCTTGTTACACTCTCATTTCACTAAGTCAGCACTGGGGAATTTTCTGGACACAAGACAGTAGCATTTGGGGATCCACATTAATTCTGGTGACTGTGCGTAACCACTGCATGCATGATGGAGTGCACCATTAATTCAGGGAGACTTTTAATTTTTTTGTTACCCTATCATTTCACTTCGTCAACACTGGGGAATTTTCTGGACACAAGACAGTAGCATTTTGGGGATACAAATTAATTCTGGTGACTGTGTGTGACCACTGCACCCATGACAGAGTGCACCATTAATTCTGGGAGACTTTGCATTTCTTGTTGTGCTATCATTTTACTTCATCAACACTGGTGAATTTTCTGGACAAAAGACAGTAGCATTTTGGGGATACACATTAATTCTGGTGACTGTGTGTGACTATAGCACACATGACGTCTGAGTGCACCATGAATTCTGGAAGACTTTGCATTTCTTGTTGTGCTATCATTTCACTTCGTCAGCACTGGGGAATTTTCTGGACACAAGACAGTAGCATTTTGGTGATGCACATTAATTCTGGTGACTGTGTGTGATCGCTGCGCGCATGACTGAGTGCGCCATTAATTCCTGGAGACTTTGCATTTCTTGTTAGACTCTCATTTCACTTCATCAGCACTGGGGAGTTTTCTGGACACAAGACATGAGCAATTTGGGGATTCACATTAATTCTGGTGACTGTGTGTGTGAATGGCTGCCAATATTGTTGTCACTTCACCTTAATTTGCGTTAAGGTGGATTGACAACACAAAGTAATAATTATTAGGTGAAGTGAGCCTTTTGCATTGGCCACTCCATGTAGCGAAGTGACAACATGAAGTGTCCACTTCATGGGCACTTTGCTGGTGAAATTTAAATTCACTGCATCTCTACATGAGACAGACCCATTATTCCACTGACCACATACTAGCCGCTTTTAAATCATATTATCAAAAACTATACTCCTCCTCAGAAGAGCTGGATTCCTGCTTGATTAGTTACTTTTTGTCTTGGGTCAAGTTGCCTACCCTCTCTACCACTCAACAAATCAAGCTTACATCCCCAATTACAGAATCTGAACTGCACCTAGCAATAAAAAAACTCAAAAATGGGAAGAGTCCAGGCCCTGATTGTTTTGGACCAGAATTTTATACGGGAACATGGAAACTCATTCATGAACCTTTATTAGAGGCAATGCAAAAAGCCTCAACACAACTACTTTCCTGATCTCCTGGAGACAGGCCTCAATCTTGGTAAAGTTAAAACCTCAAAAACCACCCCAGCTATGCAACTCCTATTGCCCCATATCAGTATTAAACCAAGATTATAAAATCTATTCCAGCATAATAGCCAATAGATTGGATGATATTCTCCCCACTATAATACACCCAGATCAATCAGGTTTTATTAAAAACAAAAAAAACACGGATAACATTAAACACACCTTATACCTTATAAATCCCACCACATCCACCAACTCCCCACTGACCTTGTTAAGCTTGGATGCCCAAAAGGTGTTTGATATGGTGGCCTGGGACTTTTTACAGGCCACTTTGTCAAAATGTGCATTCCCACAATCCTTTTTAGAGACAATCAAAGGGGTATACATTGCACCCGTGGCAGCAGAGAAAGTAAATGGTTCACATTCCCCTCACTTTAGATTATTTCATGGCACCAGGCAGGGATGCCCTCTATCCCCCTATCTTTTTGCCATTTTTGTAGAGCCCATTACCCAAATTTTAAGACAAATAGACTGAATACAGGAATATCGCATTCAAGGGAAATAACATAAAGTAGCATACTATGCTGATGATTACCTTTTATATTTAACTAACCCTGAAGAATCGCTGGAGATACCGTCCCTTCTCCTATCAGATATAGAAAAAGTATCCGGGTACACTATCAACCAGGGAAAACTGGAAGCCTTTATTATATGAGGCACACCTCCCCCAACCTTATTAACGGACAATACTTATAAATGGAATAAGCCTTCGATAACCTATCTGGGTGTCAAAATCCCCCTAAGACTCAAAAATTTGTATAAATTAAATTATATAAACCTATCCAGGCAAATATATTTAGACTCAAACAGGTGGCTCCCCTTATCTGTATCGCTACTTTCCAGGGTCCAATCAATACAAATGAACACACTACCTAAAATACTTTATCTTATGCAAAATATTCCAATCCCCCCACCTGTAAAGATCTGAATGGATGGGATGTCTAACAGAAAATATATATGAGCTGGAAATAGACCCAGGGTCACCCTGGATAAACTTCCACTCCCCAAAGAATGGGAGGAGGGAGGGCTAACACTCTTGAATATAAATAAATATTGGCTTGCCATGCTATTAACCCATATGGCAGCCTGGCTCATGCATGGACCAGAGGCTCCTACCTCGGTTTCCCTGGAGAGGGCATTGACTCCTTTTCCTTTAGACTCACACCTGATTTTTCAACCCTTCCAATGTAAACAGTCAGACAATTACTCATTCTTTACAAGTGCAATAATGGAGAGCTGGACCAGATATCTTGCACTCCCGGAAAATACTTTTCTGGCAGGGTGGATGGGTACCCCAGCACGGGATCAAGATTTCACACCTTCCTTTATGGACAACACTTTTAAAAAATGAGACAGATTTGGTCTGTCACATCAATCAATCAATCAATCAATCAAATCTTTATTTATTCAGGCGATCATCATTGAGCAAGGCTCATTTACAAGATGGAACTGATAAGGCCAAGGTTCGAGTTGGTGCACAGCAATTACATCACATACTTATGAGACAGTTATACATACAGAAACAAGAAAATGTTATTTATAACACAATAATATACAGAGAATTCACATGTTAAAGCTTGGCAAGAGAAAGTTAAACTAACATCTACAATATGTACAATACATACATATCACAATGAGGGCCATGACAGTCACTCACATAACATACATACCAATTTTATGAAAAAGGTGTTTTTAAGACCTTTGAACAATTACAAAGAGAATTTCCTCTATCCCAGCAGGACTTTTTTAGATATTTACAGGTTAGATATTTCCTAGATAAAAAAGGAGGTCTAGACCTCTCTCAAATAGCAGTCCTCCCACTACATACACTTCTGACCCACCTTAAGGAAGCTGGGGATCAAAGTCACTTGCTCTCACAGGCTTACCGAGCCCTGCAGGAGACAGCATCCCAACATATGGAGCTACAGTAGTTCAATTCCATTGGGAGGCTGAACTAATAACAGAGCTCACCCCTGATGACTGGTTGCATATTTGGAGAAGACAACATAAGACATCTAACCCATACTCCTGGAGAGAAGTTTCATGGAGGGTAGTTATCAGATTCACAGATCACAGCTAAATATTCAAAAACAAGAGACTTGGCCTGTTGAGGTTGTGCAGATGCAAGGTGGTGACTAATTCTCAACTAATTCTCATGTGTTTTGGTTTTGTCTGGAGTTGGGTACCTTTTGGGAGGGGGCGAGCAACATGCTCAGAGAATTGTATACCAATTTGGGGGTCTTCACACGTGAGGTGGCCTTGCTGTTGACTACCCAAGACAGATTAAATAAAAACAACAAATATTCCTTCTCAATATTCTTTTGGGTGCAGCTAAAAAATGTATAACCAGACTTTGGCTTAACCCAGACCCTCCGAGTATACACTCTTGGGAAAATACTATTTATGACATTTACAGAATGTAAAACCTAACAGCTAGACTTCAAAATAAAGCCCAGGAGTTGATGACATATTGGACTCCCTGGTTTTTAAATATTGCTCGGTCACGATCTGATCTGATACCATGATAGTGAGGAAGGCAGACATAAACTCTTGATCCTTCGCTCACGTCTGCATCTACGTGTTGGATGCCAGCCAGGCCTAATACAAATATTTTCTAAGTTGCCCCACCCCCACATATATTATATTGGGTACTAACATGTTCATTTAATACAAACCTTTAGCAGTCAAGGTGAATCATAACATGTAATGCAATAATGTGGAAAAGGTGTTATCACCTACATGTAAGCATATGTAATGGTTTCTAATTTATAGATACATGTAACTATGATTCCTCAATTTATGAGCTACAGTGTAATGTCCCAATGTGTACTGAAAGAAAAATAGAAAAATTAAAAGTAAAAAAAAAACATGTTTATTCTGCAGAGGACCAATGACTAAAAGAATCAGGCCTTATTTTAATCAACATCTGCAAGGAAGCAGCTCTCACAGTCCTCCAGACTGGAGCTGTAACCAGATGGAAACTCTCTCTTCAATACTGCTCCTCCCACCTCACCTTTGTTCCTACTATTAAATGTGTTGACAGTACCTTCCTCTTCACTGCTGTCATGTGGCTTGAACACAGACATTAATGGCTTTGTTGGAATGTGTCCTTGATTCATCAACATCCTCCTCAAAAACATCTGAATCACATGACGTATGTCTTTTACTGTCAGGCTCCCAAACTGGATCCTGCACATCATCATCATCATCATCATCATCATCAACAGTGCTCTCATTCTCTTCAACATGCATGTCCTCCTCAACCTCCTCAACCTGTACTTTTGACAGTCTCAACCACATTCTCTGCATCTCTAGTATTGACCACTGTCTGCTCTAGAAGCTTGACCATCAACACCACCCACAGGCACCCAGACTACCTTATCCTCTTCCATTGCTTCCTTCCTGCTGGTAATTGTGGCACTGCTACCTTTTGCCTCAGGTGTCACCTCACCCACCATCATTGCTGCCACCGATTTAGCTTTGAAAAATTTTGTGACAGATATGCCACCACTGCTAACAACTCCAGTACTCTCAATGTTATTTTCCCTTGAGCCCACAGGAATTGTTGATGACGTGCTCAGACATTGATGTTGGTAGTGGAGTATTAATTGGTGCCTTTGATTTACCAACCCTCTTCCCTGATGCATGAAAGCACATCCCTTTTCACACCTTTTTTTTGCCGGTCATGATTCCTGTTTTTGTTTTAATGGTAAGATTTTCTTTTTATAGATCACAACACCGATAATACTTCAACTGACAAATGAAACTGCACACTGAATCTATATTTTATATGCCCAAAACACATTTCTTGTTTTGTAGCACAGGGAAATATCGCAAATAAAACTGAACACTAAATAAGTACTTTATATGCCAAAAGCACAGGTCTTTTTTTCTAGCACAGGAAAATATGGCAAGTGAAACTGTGCACCGAATCTGTATTTTATACCCCCAAAACACAGGTCTGTTTTCCTAGCGCAGGGAAGTCTCCCAAGTGAAACTGAACACTGAATCTGTACTTTGTAAGCCCAAAACACAGGTCTGGTTTCCTAGTACAGGGAAATCTCGCAAGTGAAACTTCACACTGAATCTGTATTTTATACGCCCAAAACACAGGTCTGGTTTCTTAGCACAGGGAAATCTGGCAAGTGAAACTGAACACTGAATCTGTATTTTATGCACTCAAAACAAAGGTCTGGTTTTCAGCTAGCACAGGGAAATCTCGCAAGTAAAACTGAACACTAAATTGGTATTTTATATACCAAAAGCACAGGTCTTTTTTTCCAGCACAGGGAAATCTGACAAATGATACTGCACACTGAATCTGCATTTTATACGCCCAAAACACAGGTCTGGTTTTCTAGCACAGGGAAATCTAGCAAGTGAAACTGAACACTGAATGTGTATTTTATATACCCAAAACACAGGTCTGGTTTTCTAGCACAGGGAAATCTCACAAGTGAAACTGCACACTGAATTGGTACTTTATAAGCCCAAAAAAACAGGTCTGGTTTCCAAGCACAGAGAAATCTCACAAGTGAAACTGAACACTAAATCGGTATTTTATATGTCCAAAACAAAGGCCTGGTTTTCTACTAGCACAGGGAAATCTGGCAGATGAAACTGAACACTGAATCAGTATTTCACACACTAAATGCACAAAGATTAATTTAGCAGTGGGAAATATGGCAAGAAAAGAAACAAAAACAACATATACCACAAAAAACACTGCTTAACTAAGAAAAAAATGAAAAAAACTACAGATCTTGATTGAACATAGCCTCCTACAATGCTGCTGCTCCCCTCCTCCACACACAATCCACAGACACAAAATGCAGAAACTGAAAAACGTACTTTACACTATCTAACCGATAAGTGAATACAAAAAAATACTGTGTATCCACAATGCACTCACAAACAAATTCTGATCAAAATTTTGTTCAAATGGAACAGTTTTTTTGATGTGTTTATTTATTTATTTTAATGTTTCTCTAGGAAGGTACACTGAGCGACAAGTCGCTCATCTCCCGGAGTGACCTGGTGGGAAAGAGTACTACTGGAATGAGACATTAAACATTCAAGTTACAAGATCAACATTAACATACAGTTGTAAGGTAGTTGTTACAAACAGTGTTACAACAGTGTTTTGCATAATAGGTAGAAAGAGTGGTCAATAATAAGCACTGGGTTAATAAGTAAACAAGTGCTTACATGAAAGAAAAGGGGGAAAGAGCGGGAGGGGTGAGGTGGGGGAGGGAAAGAGTAATGTCCCTGGAGACCCCTTCAGGATGCAAGGAACCCTGCAAGGGGACTGGGGGACCAGAGAGAAGGAGATAAGGCAGTGTCAGAGAGAGACCCCTTCAGGATGTGGGGAACCCTGCAAGGGGGCTGTGGGGCTAGATAGAAAGGGGGATAAGGCTGTATGGATTTAAAGAGGGAGGAGAGAGAAGGAGGATGTGTGACTTAATGCTAGGAGGGGGAATAGGACCTAACCCAAGAGAGAACCCCTCAGGATGCAGGGTACCCTGCAAGGGGGTTGGGAAAGAGCAGTAGATAGGGATTAAGAGAGTGATAGGAGAGGGAAGGAGTAAGAATTGAACCATCCAGTCAGACAAACACACTGCGATTTCTGAGTAGTGCCGTGCAGAATGCAGAATTCAGCCGGTGGAATTAGTGCGGAATGGCCATTTTGCCAGCCGAATTTCCACTGGAATTTCAATGATTCTTCTATGTAATTCCGCCTACTGTGATATGCGGAATAGAATAGCATTTTATTTTACAGAAGATTATTCTGCGACTATTTCTGTGGAAAATATTGAGATCCACGGAATAATATTCCTTGGAGCAGCATTTTTTTCTGTGGAAAATCATCCGGCAACTATTTTCTGCTGCAGAATTGAACCATTCCATTTCTGGCAGAATTTCGGTGGAATTTTGAAACTTCTGCAGAATTTTGTTCCACCAGATTGTGAAAATTCCACACAGCACTATCTCTGAGAGACTGTCAACTACATTGCACTCAGACACGACCTACTCAGCTTCCTATAGGCTACTCAACAACATGTTATGTTACCCCTAGAGCATCAGATGACATCCTGTCCCATACTGCAGTGTGAATTTCGCATCAAGCATAAATTTTGCAAGCGATATTGTCATTTCGTGTAACATTAATAACCCAGACAGTGGCACAATAGAAGTGAAGTCAGCAATTTTGCATTTTTCACAAAATCACCACGAAAGGTGAAACTGGGATTTCGTATGGCATACAATTTCGTGGAAAGTTGAAACTCTGTGAAATATTACAGCGCATGGCTGTTCTTTTCCTGTACTGATCACGTCTCTCTGCAGCCATCAGAACTTTTAAATCAACTCACACTATTTTCCGGTTCTCCTTAAGCTGCGTTTACTCACCTTTCCACTGGACAAAAGACTGAACTTAAAACATACAGCACACGGCTCTTATTTTCAGTTCCTGCTTGGTCAGGCTTGCACATTCAAAACCATACACAGACATAAGCAGAGTGAGCGGTATTTTAAAAGCTGAGCAAGTAGCTGACCACTTCAGGAACCCTTTGGTCAGCAAGTCGTGGCCACACAAACAGAACTAAAAAACAACAGCACAGTAGACAGTTTCAATAATTTATCTGGTAGGCTGACAAGGCAGGGCACAATAAATGAATATGCTAGGAGGCTTACTCAGACACAAACAGGCAAAGACATACCTAAAACAAAATACAGTGCAGAGACATAGCAACAGCGCCACCTGCTGCAGACAATGGAAACCGTGGTCTATTTTTCAATATGTATACCTACCCTAAGAAAAAATGTGGGGAAAAAAGTATTTTAAACATATTTTTCTCATTTTCTTATAATTTTTCTACAAATCAGCCATTGTATAATAGCAATATCGTACTTCAGGGGTTGTGCTGGATAACGACTTCTAGGTGATTTAGTCGCACTCGCCCCGCGGCCTCGGCCTAATCACCCCAGGCGTGACGGTTATCCCAGCACAACACACACCCTGTCATGCATTATTGCTTAATTCACCTTCTGGGTTCCTATGCCGTAGGTGTATGCTTTTGTATTTTTTGGTGTCAACCCCAACTGCCATGCTCTTTACCACTCCTTGAGTTTCCCAAGATCACTGAACGTTCTCTCGATCTCCTCCTGAGTGTTCACCTCTGTCCACCTCTGGTCTTCCAGAACCACTCCTGTTTGAAGTGAGTTGTAAAATAGAACTGTCAGTGGTGCAACTATTACCTTCTTGAGCTCCTTCAATACCCTTGGATGCTCCCAGTCTGGCCTATCATACATGTATGTATGTTTGTATGTACTGTACATACACACATACATACATGCATACATACATACATAGTTGCCAGCAGATTGGGCCTACTGATCTATCTTGTCCGCCCAAGGCAGCTCGCTGCTAAGGCACACTAGCTGCTCTACCTCCCCCCATTAGTTAACCCCTCCCACCCACTTCCCCACCCTGTACTCCTCTGGTGATCACCTTAACTCATCCCCATACCATGCTCCTGTGCCTTCCTGAAACCTCCCACAGTTTCCAATTTTACCAGATCATCCAGCAGTGCATTCTAGGGTGCCACCACCCTCTCCATGAAATAATGCCCCATTGCCTTACCTCTGTACTACCCCCTGCTAACTTTAGATTGTGTCCACTTGTAGTCCATTCCTCCCTCAGTTTGAGCAGACCCTCCATGTTCCCTCTATTGAACCCCTTCAGGTATTTGAATGTCTCTATCATATCCCCTATCCCTTCTGTCCAGAGAGTACATGTCCAGTTCTCTAAGTCTATCCTCTCATGACAAACCCTCCAGACCATTAATCATCCTTGTCTCCCTTATCTGGACTCTCTCCAGCAGTGCGATGTCCTTTTTCAGTTGGGGACACCAGAACTGCTCACATTTTTCCAGATGCGGCCTCGCCAGTAAAGTGTACAAGGGAAGTATAACCTCCCTTCTCCTTGACATTATCCCCATGGCAATACTTCCAAGCATTTTGTTTGTCTTAGCCACTGATCTCATGCACTGCTCTGAGTAGTTCTCTTTAGCATCAATCATCACCCCCAGATCCTTCGTCATTGTCATGACAGACAGCTGTACCCCCCCAAGTGGTAGGTATACCCAGGTTTCCTAACACCAAGGTGCAGAACACTACATTTGTGTGCATTAAACCCCAACTACCACACATGGTCCCAGTTTTCCAGCCTCTTCAAGTCATCCTGTAGTGCCCTCCTTCCATTCTTGCTATCCACTACTGCCCCCAATTTAGTATAATCAGTGAATAAATTCAGTTTACTTAAATCCAAAAAGAGGTTGCACATGGAAGCAGGTGCGGGGATATAAGAGCATAAGTCTAAAAATCAAAGAAATCCCACACTCTGCTAGCACAATGAAAGGACTGCTCACCACAGATTTCCAACAAGGTGCTTCATTTTATTAGAGGTGCCATGTGCACAGCCCTGACACATTTCTGAACCAAGTTCCTTCATCAAAGGATCTAATTCAACAAAAGGGGTACAGTCTTTTATATCATAAAGATGACATCACAAATCAGTGTCAATCAAGGTGCATTTATAACATTTCTAACAATTTAAAGTGCCAGTGTATCTTAATACTGCCACACAGTGGTTATAAACAGAATAACATATCTAAGTATCTAACAATTCATTAATATAATTACTATCTTAAATACATTTAAAAGCCTGAATGTTTGGATGGCAGGAATTGCCCAGGTAGCAGAATCAGATGAAGTGCTAAAAGACCTGAAGTCCCAGTGTGCTCCATTGACTAATGCTGCTGAATAAACTCTAAAAGAAAAGAAATTTTAAAAGAAACATCTTAGTAAACATTTTACACATTCTTATTTATATATCAGTTCCACTGTAAGGTGGTATAATGTATACTATTCATATCAATACATGCTGAAATAACTATGGGACACAGTTAGACTAAATGAGAAAAATTCCAGATACAACAAAATAGATGGTTATCTTTTCCTTCTAAGGAAGGGGGTTATCTCAAACTTTTCATTCAATCCTGGTACTTTATAGGCATTCAAGGTATATATCCAAAACCCTTTCCTTTCTAAAAGGAAGTTGACAAAATCGCCACTTCTTGGGTTTCTGAAAACCTTCTCTATCCCTTGAAACAAAAAAGTATGACTTTTCACATCATTACTGTTTATAATATGTTGTGCTGTGGCATAGGTGGAGTCCCTATGTTTAATGGCTCTCATGTGTTCTACTACTCTTTGCTTGAGTTGTATTTTGGTTTTCCCTATATAAAATGCTCTACAAGTGCAGGCAGCCATATATATTACTCCACTGGTGTCACAAGTTATCAGTTCTCTGATGCGATATTTCTTCTGATTTGTAACATTTATGCATGTGAATTCTTTACTTGTAAGTATATTGGTACACATACTGCATTTTCCACATTTGAAACTGCCTGAACTTGGCTTCAACCAGGTCTCTTTTGTTGGTAATATCTGTCTACTATATACTAGCTGGTCTTTGAGGGTACTTGCCCTTCTATACGTCATTCTAGGTGGTCTTTCATGATATGCACTAAGGTATGGATCACCCTTCAAAAATATTCCAATTAGATAAAATAATGTCAGAGATTCCAGATGAATGTATGGAATATGTACTGACAAAATGTTAACTCTCATTAGTGTTCTGATGCTTGGGTCTCTGTATCAGAGTCTCTTCTCTTCTCATTGCTGCTACTTCTTTATGTACCTGCTTAATGTGTTCAATCTGATACCCCCTCTCCATAATTCTTGTTTCTAAATCTACAGCTGCTTTCTGAAAATCTCTTTCCTCACTACAGTTTCTCCTCATCCAGAGGAACTGTCCCTTTGGGATATTCCTCATCACATGTCGAGGGTGACAGCAATATGCCAGAAGTAAAGTATTCCTTTCATAAGACTTTCTGTAAATGTCTGTGTGTATTGTATTATTCTCTTCCTTTCTAATTTTAAAGTCTAAAAAATGGATACTTTCCTGGCTTGCCTGATAGGTGAAACGTATATTGGGGTTGGATTCATGTAAAAAAGAAGCAATGGACTCAAATTCATTTAGGTGTCCTACCCAGATGATAAATATATCATCAATAAAACAATGATACAAATTAAGCTTCCAAATGAAAGGATTATTGTCCACAATTCTGACAAAGTATCTTCCCATTGTCCCATATACAAATTAGCCAGGCTTGGGGCAAAAGTAGACCCCATTGCTGTCCCCTTAATCTGCAGATAATAATGATTAAGAAAAGAAAAGGCATTAAACTTTAAAACAAATTCTGACAGTTTTAGAAGTAATTCTGTACAAGGTTCTTCATCTGCTTCTCTTGAATTAAAATAGTATGGTAAGCTATCCAAAGCTTCCTCCTGTGGAATATTGGAATAAAGGGATTCTACATCCATGGTGATCAAGTACGCATTGGGGTCTATCTCAGTAACAGCTAACATTCTTACGATTTCTCCTGTATCTGTAACGTAAGACCCTAAATTCGTAACAAAGGGTCTCAAGAAATAATCCACATATTGTGATAGTGGTTCAGTTAATGATCTGATCCCACTTACAATAGGTCTGCTTGATGGTAGTAGGGACTCAAAATCTTGATGTACTTTGTGTAGTGTGTAAATAGTAGCTCGGACTGCAAAAATCTACTGTTAAAAAGTTTTTATCATTTGAATCAAGCAAACTTTTGTTAAATGCATCTGTAATAAATTCATCAATGTGATGTTTGAAAAAAATCATGGGGTCTGATTCAAGTCCTTTATAAAATTCTGTATTAGATAGCTGTCTATTAATTTCAAAGACATAATCTGTCATGTCTTGAATAACAACCACACCCCCTTGTCTGCCTGTTTTTAATGACAGTATTCAAATCGTTTTTCAGATCCTCTAAGGCTTGTCTCTCTATTCTAGATAGATTGTCATAGTTAATTCTAGGCAGATTTGAAAAAAGTTTTCAAATTCATTTTCACAAACTTTTTGAAATGTTAAAATAGCTGAGCTAGGTGTGGGGGTAGAAGACAGACTGGCCCTTAAAATATTTATTTTCTGGATTCACAGCTCTCTCCATATCAGTGTTACTCGAAACAGTATTTAATGTCTGATTAAAAGTAATGACATGGTTAGTATCTATAACTTCTCTGCATCCTTGTTTTTAAAAAAATTATTTTAGGCTTAAATTACAACAAAACTTCTGAAGGTCCAAAAATGTTTCAAATTCATTTATACCTACTGTAGATACAAAGGATAGGCCTTTGTTAAGGACCCACTCCTCTGCATCTGTTAGCGTCCTACTTGATAGGTTAATCACTTTCTCTGGTATCTGCCTTGTCTTTTGTGAGGATAATAGTTCTGTCTGGATCCCCGAGGGTTGTATTGTTGAAATTGATTCATCTGTCTTTGGTGTACTTGGGGATGAGCGTGGGGGTGAGGATGAGATGTTTGGTTCCATGCCATTCATCTCATGTTGATGCGCCATATAAGGCTATGAACTGCACTTGCAAAAGGTGAAATGCTAGTTCAGGGTGTGTTTTCACTCTGAAGAAATCTCTCCCATAAACCAGTGCATATGCCTCAAAGACAAAGTACATAAATCCAAAAAGAGGTTGCACATGGAAGCAGGTGCAGGGATATAAGAGCATAAGTCTAAAAAACAAAGAAATCCCGCATTCTGCTAACACAGTAAAAGGACTGCTCACCATAGATTTCCAACAAGGTGCTTCATTTTATTAAAGGTGCCATGTGCACAGACCTGACGCGTTTCTGAACCAAGTTCCTTCATCAAAGGATCTAATTCAACAAAAGGGGTACAGTCTTTTATATCATAAAGATGATAACGTCACAAATCAGTGTCAATCAAGGAGAATTTATAACATTTCTAACAACTTAAAGTGCCAGTGTATCTTAATACTGCCACACAGTGGTTATAAACAGAATAACATATCTAAGTATCTAACAATTCATTAATATAATTACTATCTTAAATACATTTAAAAGCCTGAATGTTTGGATGGCAGGAATTGCCCAGGTAGCAGAATCAGATGAAGTGCTAAACGACCTGAAGTCCCAGTGTGCTCCATTGATTAATGTTGCTGAATAAAATCTGAAAAAAAAGAAAGTTTAAAAGAAACATCTTAGTAAACATTTTACACATTCTTATTTATATATCAGTTCCACTGTTAGGTGGTATAATTTATACTATTCATATCAATACATGCTGAAATAACTATGGGACACAGTTAGACTAAATGAGAAAACATCTAGATACAATACAATAGATGGTTATCTTTTCCTTCTAAGGAAGGGGGTTATCTCAAACTTTTCATTTAATCCTGGTACTTTATAGGCATTCAAGGTATATACCCAAAACCCTTCCCTTGTCTTTCAATTTACTACCAACCCCTGATGTCAGTAGTGAACACATTAAAAAGGATAGGGCCCAAAACTGAACCTTGTGGGACCCCGCTGATGACCCCTCTGGGTGTTGAGAATTCACCCCCTACCACCACCCTTTGCTGTCTATTCCTAAGTCAATTTTCTTACTTTGTGCATGTTCAGATTTGAAAGTCCCTTTAGGATTTTGTCCACTGAAAAGGACTAGTGTCCACCTCCCTCCCTCAAAAGCCCCTGATACTTTATTGGCCCCTCCTCTACTCCTTCCTCTGTGAATACTGAAGAAAAGTACAGTATTTGTTCAGGATATCTGCATTTTTCTGGTCCTCCTCTGTACAGTCACCCCACCCCACCTTCCCTTTTTAACTTTACAATACCTCCTCTGGTTTACCTTTTATCACTTACACACTTAAAACATTTTTTGTCCCCTTTTGTTACCACCATATGCTACTCAGCTTGTTTATCAGCTTCCTGTGTGGCACAGTGCTGGAGCCCTCACAAAAGTCCATATAGGTCATGTTCACTGCCCCCCGATCTGTTTTACCGGTCACCCAGTCAAAGAAATCTATCAGATTCATTTGGCATGACCTCATCCCCATGAATCCATGCACCCTGTGGTCTTGCAGCCCATTGGATTCAAGCTTCTCTACCAGTCCTTCTTTCAGTAGGTTTTCCATTAATTTCCTCATGACTGAAGAAAGACTGACCAGCCTATAGTTGCTTGCCTTCTTTCTGCTAATGCTCTTATGCAGCGGGACCACATCATCTCTTCTCCAGTCCTCCAGAACCATGCCTGCTTCCAGTGAGATGTTGAAAAATGCTGTCAGCTCTGCAGTCAGCACCTCCCTGAGTTATTTCAGAACTCTTGGGTGTATCCCATCCAGTCTCCCATGGTATCCAGTGAACAAGGTGACTGCAAATGAGCACTTACACAAACAGCGACTCTATTGCAATGCCAATGTTCAGACTACCTGGCAGGGTAGCAACTGGATATCTGGGTGGGTGAGGTAGGGTGATGGGAAGTACATGCGTATATGCATGTAGACATGTGGGGGGAGGGAAGGTATGTGGGAGGGGGTGTGGTGGGCAGCTGCCGAGCTGGTCCGCTAACATAGTGGGGAGGGTGGTCAGTTGGGGGGTGTAATATTGCAAGATCAGAGATTAAGTTTGCCATTCAAGAATTAAAACAAAATAAAGCCCTGGACCTGACCAAATTACTGCAGAACTGTTTTTATCAAATGCAGTCTTCTGGTCTGATCTCTTCTTTGATCTGTTTAATAAAAGTGTAATAGACCTCACCTTTCCAGAAACCTGGAAAGGTGCTACAATAGTGCCAATACATTAAAAAGGGAATGTCATGAACCCAGCAATGTATAGACCTATAAGTCTATTAGATGTAAGCTTAAAAAGGTTTTCAAAATTCATTTTGGGAAAATTGAAACTAGAAATTGAAAGAAAAGAGGGTATCAATAAGGCCCAAGCTGGCTTTAGGTCCAATTACAGTGCCTTAGATAACTGCCTTATTCTAAATCATCTGAAAGAAAAGTATATGATATTAAGAAAGCAGAAAATATATGCACTCTATGTCAATTTTAGAGTAGTGTTTTATGCAGTTAATAGGGCCATACTGTGTGATATCATGAAAGAATGAGGTATAAATAGTGAGCTGATTTCTATAATAAGAGCACTATACATAGATACATGGGCAAAAATACAATTAGGACAGCAGGATAGACCATCAAGGAGAAATCCAAAAGGTAGTAATGTGCAAGGAACCACAGTGCACTGTTATTTGCTGATACAAAATAAATTGACTGAATTTTCAAAGTAGAAGACTCGTGTATTTGAGGCGCTAGGGGCCGTTACACTGAACTCCTGCGTGTTTGTGACCTCTTGTGCACTTTGAAAATTCAGTAAATTTATTTTGTATCAGCAAATAATGGTGCACTGTGGTTCCTTGCACATTACTACCGTTTGGATTTCATCCTTATTGAGGTTTATCGCCTTAGCTCTATATTGCAGCAACAATCGGTGTGCGTTAGCGTGGTGAAGCCTTTCTTTTTGTTTTTGACTATCAAGGGCAATATCCATCACAAAAGAGGTACAACAGGGGTGTGTGATGGCCTCAACACTTTTCTCAATATATATTAATGAATTGCTAGGAAAAATAGGTAAGTCATGTAAGGATTCTCCTAAAATAATTAATGAAAAATGTGGCATATTAACATTCGCAGATGATATCATTTTATTGGCTTTAACAAAGTCAGGTTTGCAAAAAAAATCAACATGCTGCAAGAAATCTCTGGCTATTTGCAGCTAGACATTAATCTTATGAAAACACAAATTACAATCTTTGGAAATGGAAAAAATAAGGGTTTTTTTACCTACAATGGAAAAAAATGCTTATGGTAAAAACCTACCAATACTTAGGTGTGATGTTTACAACTGATGGAAAGTGGAGTCAGCATATTGAAAAAAACATTAGATAAACTAAAAGAGACAGCCAATGCACTATTTAGATTCAATTGTGCATATGGAAGGTTAACATTAAGACCATTGACTGAAGCAATAAAAATGAAGTGCCATGCACAATTAACTTACGGGACAGAGATATGAGACCGTACTAATAGAAACAAACTGATGGTTCCTGTCTATAAGATGCTGAGGAAAGTTCTTGCAGTTGGGTGTTCTTTTCCAGCCATATATATAAGAGCAGAGCTGGGTTTAGATAATGTAAATGCCTTGTTCAATATTAGAAGGCTGAGTTTTTGGTTGAGACTAACCAGACTTCCCCAAGACAGACTGGCAAAGAAATGTTTATAAAAGGAAGAGCAATGGGTAGACAGATAATGATTCAAAGTGGTGTAAGAGTGTTAGAGTGGCTCTATGAAAATATGACTTACTACACCTTTTGGAGTGCCATAAACAAAACATAGTACTGAGTAAACAGTATATACCTTATATCACAAAAAGGGTAAAAGATTATTTGATAGATTTAGAGAAAAAAAATATCAAAGATACCAGATATTCGAAATGGTATGCCAATAACATGGAAAGCAATGAATTCCAGTATTACTTACATGTATTAACTGACCCAAAGATTAGGACAGCATTTGCAAGATGTAAGTTTGAGACACAAGAAATCAGTTTGCTATTAGCTTTATTTGATGAAACAAGACAAACATCACCTAAATGTGACTGTGGTAGTGGTGAGCTGGAGGACTTATTACACGTCTTATGGACCTACAATTGTTACAATTCTAATTGTATAAAATTTTTGGCCAAAACATTTAAATGCTCTAGGCAGGAAGACATTGGAATGTGGAAGGAAATGTTAACGCAAATGCTCTTTTTTTACAAAAGATGAATTTGCTATTAGATCTTTTGGAAGCTTTCTAATGAGCATAGCTAAAGGAAACAAGAAGAAAAGAAAATAATAAAAGGGTTGCTAGATAGATGGAAAATCAGCTTGTTAGACAACCAGGGTTAGTAACTGAATAAGTAAGTTTTGCACTGCACTTTATGAACGGTTTGTCTCAATTGTACTATTGAATGTATTATACAACAAAGGGAAGTTGTGCAATAATATTGATATAATGGTTTTGGCGTATTCTTTGACAAGGAATAGTTTGTGCAATAACATGTATTTATTTTTTTTAACTATGTTTTGTCAAAATTCTTATGTATTGTAATAACAATGTATTGAACAATTAAACATTTACTACTGGTCTTTTGGGAGGTGCAGGGTTCAGTGCCAGCAAGGTGCAATTTTTTTTTTTTGCCAGTAGGCAGCTTGTATTTAAGTATTTCACCCCCTCAACATGCACCCCCTGAGTTGAGAACTTTTAGTGGAGGTGTGGAAGCAGCTCTACATTAAAAAAAAACTCATAATTCTCAAGTGCACTGTTGCCATTCACTGCAAGTGTGCATCACCAAAATTCATTTTTGGCAATGTACTCTCACTCAAATGGTGACTGATATTCTGAAATTGCTGTTATGACATAGAACCTAGTCCCTTCCCCTTGTCTACTTTTGGAGCTGCACATCCTTCAGGACTCTTTCATCAGAAAATGGACCTGTGTCCACCCCGTCTGTTCCTGTGACTCTGTGGTGGTCCATCCCCCCTCCATTGTGAAGACTGAACAGAACTATCTGTCAGGATGTCAGTCTTTTCTTGTTCCTCATCTATGCAGTCTTTCCCTTTCACACTCCTGATCATCACTATCTCTCCCCTTACTTTCCTCTTCTCACTTATGTATCTGAAGAAAATGTTATCCCCTTTAGTGATTCCTTTGGCTTTCCTTTCCTTTATCTGCACCTTTGCCCCCCTCACTGCTTTTCCTGCTTCCCTCTCTTTTACTGTACTTGGTATGCCTTTCTGTCCTCCCCCATCATCTGTGTTTCCTTATACCTCCAGAATGCCACCCTTTTTACTTTCACCACCTTGACCAGGCTATTTTTAATATCTGGCCTCAATCCTAATAAAAGTTACAGAAATAAAGACATTTCATAAATCTAAATGGTTTGATAAGAATTATAGCGATGCCAAGAAAGAGGTTAATAGAAATATCAGACAAGTAAGAATTAGCCCAACTCAGTTTAATAAAAGAAGGTTGAATACAGCAAGGAAAAAATATAACAGAATTCTGCAGAGAAAAAAGTATAACTATAGACAGCAGGTATGGAAGAAATTAGAAAAATCAGCGACGGGAGAAAAACAACAAAAAGGTCTGGAAAATAGTAGCCAAAGGTTCGGATAACTATACCACCTCAGTGGAGATATATGTGGAACCCCATACATGGGTGATTATTATCAGAATCTATCTTTTAAAGAACTTACAGCAGGTGACATGAGGGATGGTGATAAGTGGGTGATACTGAATAAGGAAATCTCGATAAAAGAGTTAAGAAAAGCAATATATATATTGCCCATAGGAATAAGGCACCTGGCCCTGATAGCATCCCTATGGATGTATATATAATAGACATAGAACTTTAGACACCATGTTTATCTAAAATATTTAAACATATAACAAATTCTGGCAAGATACCCAGATCTTGGAGGGAAAACATAACAGTGCCCCTATTTAAAAAGAGAGAGAAAAAAAAACTAACCCAAGCTGTTACATGCCTATAAGTTTGCTGGATAATACTCTAAAAATATTACCAAACTTTTGACTGAATGCATAATAGCATAGGTAAAGGAGAATGCTATAATAGATGGGCACAAGCAAGTTTCATTCCTGGTCACTCTACAATAGACATGTGCTATACGCTATGTCACATAAAATATAAATGCACTAGAATTAAAAAACAAAATCTCTTCTGTTTATTCATAGACTTGAAGTTTTGCTTTCGATAGAATAAACAGAGCAAAATTATGGGAGTCTCTACAAGAATATGATATTGATAAAGCCATGCTGAAAATAATACTGTATTTGTGCTGTACATGGATAATAAAACCAGCATAAGATATAATAATGCAGTGGGTCTAACAGATACATTTTCCACTGACTGTGGGGTACGGCAGGGTTGTATTCTGCTTTCCATTGTATTTGTTCTATTTCTGGACAACATATTAACAAAACTATACGATCCAGATTTGCACATGCCCTGGGTCAGCTCCAGGTGCAATCCTTACCTAGCCTATGCAGATGATATAATCTTGATATCCACAAGTTTTTGGGGTACTCAAAGAAGAATGGAAAATATAAGAAAGGAATGTGAGATAATGGACCTTGAAATTAATTATGAGAAGACCAAATGTATGGTGTGCAGTTCTCAAGGATGGTCAAATGTAGCAATATACAAATTGAAAAGTGATAACAAAATTATTAAAAATGTCCCCCGAGTTCTGTTTTCTTGGGATAACTCTTACTTGGAATTCCAGTTGGAATAAACAAAAAAAACACTAATTAAGCAGAAAACATAAAGTTTGGTATTGACTGTAAATAATTTTTCATGTAAATGTGGAGGAAACTCAATAAAGGGATGCTTAAAGTTCATTGATGCTAAGATTGAAAGTCAGTTATTATATGGGGTGAAATATGGGGGTTGGAGATAACAGTAATCTACATTAGAAAATGGCAAGAATCAATTGTGAAAGCTGATTGGCTCAGACAGGCTCCAAGCTGGGCATTTATTTTTCAATAAATGCCCAGCTAAAAACAAGAGCCAGTCCAAGTGCCACTTAACAGTGTAGCATTTTCCAGAGGTGCCCAGCCTACTTTCTAATTGGCTGAAAGCACCGTAGAAAATTCAGAAAAACCCGCCATGTATTTTCTCTAGCTTAGCGAGAAGCGCAACTACCCCAACAGTACCGCCTTCAGCGCTGATTTCCTCCCACGCACCCAGGTAAAAAACTCTTTTGCCATTAAATGGCACTGCAACGTAAATGCTTCAGTCTGATCATAAACCTGCTCGCTGTACTGTCATAGAAAGAGTGTTATCGCCAAAACAACCACTGAGCACGACAACAGTGGTATCTCCTTGGTTTTCATACCGCACACAGACGTCCATCTGTGGTACAAAAAATTAAGAAAATGCTGGTGTTCTCATGCACAGCAGCAGTGCTGGAGATATCTCAGTCTCTGCTTTACCACAGAGAAGCAAGTGCCAAAGATGACTAATGTCCTTTGCCCTTGTCCTTTTTCTCTCCTACCACAGACAAATGGGGGTAGGTACTCTCAAAAAAAGCATTGTCTTGCAGGTGGAGGAACTATTTTACACAAAAAATGATTGTAAACAAGTTTATGTACATTATTTTATTACATTTTTTTCTTTTACAGTGGCCTTTTCTAAGCCCAATAATACCCTCGGGTGGGCATTATTGAGAAATACGGACCTTCCAGGGGCTATAAGGCCCTCTGCCTGTGGCGTCAGGCCTCATTACACCCCTGGGCAGTCCAGTATTTCCCAATAATGCCCACCCTGTTGGGTATTATTGCTTACTTATAAAATGGGCAAAGGATTTCAAGAAATCTGATTGGTTGTTAGTGGTGCATTAGATGTGTCTAATGCACAGCTAAAACTAGAACCCCTATTTATAATACACAGGCCCATTTTATAAGTGCAATAAGCCACTCCGGGGATGTGCATTAGACAGTTCTAATGCACTGCTAGTGGACTGGATGCACTCGGCCTGTGGCCTCATGCCTCACTACATCCCCCTAGCCATGTATTAGAACTGTTTAATGCACACACCATTGTGTCTTATTGCTTACACCAACCATGAATCAGAATTATAAAAAACTTCTGGGGTTACCCATTGGGGCACCCTCTTCCCTAGTTAGACTGGAAATAGGACAACGTCTGGTTCAATGAACCATTGAAGAAATGATGGTGAAATACCAGTTAAAAGTATTCTGCATGAAAGAACATAGACTTCCACATGTATGCTTGGAAGAAACAATATATTATATGAGCTGCCAGGCATTCTTCCCATCATTGAAAGTATTGAAGCATATTATCAAACCCTATGGGCTCTTAAATACACCTGAGGCTTACCCCCTTGGGGGTTTCTGCCTCTCTCCTATCCTCCCACACCTCGGTGAACACCCGCACTGCCAACCGACAGGTGTGGTCCATCCCAAGGGTTAGAACCTCCTTAGCCCAAAGGTCATTCCCACACAGGGCCCCAGCCTGGTACAATGAACTCCCCTCTGATGTCTCCTCCATCACCAAATTAGGACCTTTCAAGTCAGCCCTCAAACAGCACATTCTCACCTCACAACTCTGCCAATGTACCAGCTAGTGCTGGGTCATCTATTTATCATCTTACGGGACCACCCCGCCACTGAGCTCCTACCGATAGCGCTACCAATCATTACCTACTAATAATGCCTCCTTTGGCTGCAATCACAAGATATATAATTCTCTGCTTCTTTGTAAATATCAAACCTGTTACTCCCTCTATCAGCAAACTTATAGTTCTCTTGAAAACTGTAAAATTCAGCTCTCTGCAACCCGTTCAATACAATGTATAGTAGATCTTGATTCTGCAATATCATATAACTGAAAAAACTGTAACCTTTAGCTGCCATTCTATGTCCATATGTATTAAGTACTTATGTTTGTTTTTTTTCTGACGCGGAGCCTTTGCAAATGAGTCCCTGACTCAAGGGTCGGAATCCTGAAATCTGTTAAATAAATAAATACATTTTGCAAAACAATTGATAAGAAAAAAACTACACATAGATAAACAAGAAACATAAATCATTCTATATGTTAGTGTTGGATATTTCATATATCTGAAAAGAGCAATGTGCAATATTGAAATGCTTTTATTGGATGTTTTGGAGTGTTTTTTAATTTTTTTTTATATGTGTAATGACACTAAGCTGTTGATCAATAAAATGAACTATCTAACTAACGAACCTTGACCTCTTCTTTAGAGAACCATAACAGTCTCTTATTTGTTCTGTTTTTACTCATCTAAAGAAGTTAGAGGATCTGGGTGCAGCGAAGGACCTTGTTAGATGGGTGGGTAGTCAGTTGAGGAGCAGAAAGGAGAAGGTGGTGTTAAAGAGGGTGAAACTGGGAGGGAGACAGGTCATGAATGGGGTGTCTTTGTAGTCAGTGCTGGGACCATTTCTTTTCAATGTGTTCATCAGTGACCTATGAGATGGAATACAGTGCAAGATATTTCTTTTGGCTGATGACACTAAACTCTTTGTTAGGGCAGATAGCTAAGAGTGGCTAAGAGAGCTGCAGAGGATCCTACAAAGTTTAGAGTGGAGGTCCAAAGTTTTGTAGTTGAAGTTCAATGCCAAAAAGTGCAAGGTGATACATATATGGAATGAGAACCCCTGGGCAGAATATTGGATAGGAGGGCTTAGGTTTAGCACTACTACCAAGGAAAGGGACCCAGAAGTTATCATAAGTGAATCCATAAAGCAATCCAATCATTGCAACCAGGCCTACAGCAAGGCAAGCAAAACATTGGGGTGTATTAGGAAAGATTTCTGTAGCAGAAGGAAAGAAATGATTCTGCCTCTGTATAGATTTCTGGTGAGGCCCCATCTGGAATACTGTGCCTAGTTCTGGAATCCCCACCTAAAGAAAGACAAAGACAGGCTGGAGACCATGCAGCATAGGGTAACTAAAATGATTTAGGGACAACAAGGTGGATCCTTCAAAGAACATGTACTTGTTGGAGGCCAGAAGGAAGAAGGGAGATAAGATAGAAACCTTTAAGTCCCTGAAAGGAATGAACAAGGTAGGCAGATGAGTCAAAAACATGGGCACATGAGTGGAAGTTTGTATGGAGGAGAGTTAGGAGGGATGTGATGAAGTTTTATTTTACAGAGAGAGTGGTTAAGTCATGGAACATTCTACAAGCAGAAGTGGTGAGTGCAAAAGCCATTAATGGTTTCAAGCCCAGATGGAACACTTTTAAGAGCTTAGTAATTACTCAGGGAGGTAACACCAATGAAGACACAATAGGGAATACGAATGGAAAAGCCCCATTTAGAATACAGGTTTCAAGGTAACACAGGGTATAACAGGGCAGACTGGATGGACCAATGGTCTTTTTCTGCTGATGTCGGTCTGGGTTTCAGTCTTAATTATTGCTCTCAAACCAAATCAGTCAATTGTCTCCTGAACATCAGCTGCTGTTCTTTAAAATCTGCTTCTGATCTAAAAAGCAGTTACTGATAATTAAAGTTGTTGCACTGCAGTTACTGCAAGATAAACACGGTTGCTGATTATTAAAAGGAGATGCAGATCATTACATGCAGCTGCTGGGTTTTAACAGAAACCTGCACTTGAGTGACACATAAAGCTGTACAAGCCAACTCTGATAAAGTAAATATTGACTGGAGGTCTTGTATAATAGTGCAGAATGTCCATAGTCCACATTCCACATTCATTGTCATCACTTCTGAGTTGCACTCTAACCTGTGAAGTCAAAGTTTAACTCGGAATAAGGATGATGGACAGCAGTGCTAGCCTTGACTAAAGGGTAGGATTATAATAGAAAGAATTAACCAGTGCCTGCCTACCAGGAGGACTTAACTCTCAAACCAGGATTAAAGACTGGAGGCCAGTGGTAAGGATGAGTGATATTGGAAATTGACAAATTTGGTTTGGCTTTGGTTCAGGGTACCTCTCTTCAGTTTGGATTTGACAACATGGCCAAATCCTCTTTGGGTCCTTGGATACAAATAGTGGTAAGTATCATCCCTCCATCACACTTTGACCACCCCAATTAATTCCACCCTCCTCTCCCTCACCCATTCCTCTAGTTTTAATAACTCAGTTTGCACCTTGCATAGTGACAGTATCTGGCAATTTATTTTTAGTAAAGAAGATGTCTGGGAATGTGGGAAGAGAGTACAAAGTGACTGGGGTAGAAGAACGAGTGGCCATGGGACTAACCCAAGCCATTTAGGCTGGGTTACAGTGTTTTTTGTTAATTAATTGACCAAATGTCGAAAAGGTCTGAAGTGGCCCAGAAGTTTGACTTGGCTGTGTCAAAGGTGAAAATGCTGAATTTCAGCACATTCACTGAATACAAATTAAGCATCAGCTCATTCTTATCCAGTGGAGGCTGGATTATTGGACTGTACTGGCCCAATGTTGACCTTCTGTCCTATAAGGTATGAGGCTTGCAGTGGGGGAGGGTTTAGCTTTACAAAGCTGCGTCAAGTGCATGGGTAGGAGGGCCAGTACTACTTGATGGTAGGGTTGGAAGAAATTAGTTAACTCCGATTTTGTGGAACTTGGTGGAATTTTCAAAACATTTTACATAGAAACATAGAAGCTGATGGCAGATAAGAACCACAAGGCCCATCCAGTCTGCCAATTTTTTTCTACCTTATGAATGTGCCATAGGCCTTTACTCTGTTGATGGCCTATCTATTCATACTCATCTGTATTGCTCCCTTATGCCTATCCCATGCTTGTTTGAAGCCCTGCACTTTATTCATATTTACCACTTCCTGAGGTAGGCCATTCCATGCATCCACCACCCTTTCTGGGAAAATAACTTCCTCACATTACTCCTTAATCAGCCTCCCTCTAATCTCTTGCTGTGTCCTTTTGTCCTGCTATTTTTCTTATATCGAAACATGCTTGACTCTTTCACCTTGTTAATGCCCTTAAGGCGTTTCAATGTTTCGATCATATCACCTCTCTCCCTCCTTTGCTCTAGGGTATAAATATTGAGCTCCATTAATCGGTCCTTATACAGTATGTTTTCTGATGCAGTCCCTGCACCATTTTGGTTGCCCTTCCATGGACTGCCTCCATTTTGTTAATGTCCTTGTGAAGGTGCAGCCTCCAGCACTGCACACAGTACTCCAGATGGGGCCTAACCAGTATCTTCTAAAGAGGGATTATTACCTCCCTCTTATGACTTGTGATACCCCTACTAATACACCCAACATCCCTCTAGCCTTACCTACTGCTTCAGTAGTCTGCTTGGATGATTTCAGGTCATCTGTGATGATGATGATGATGATGCCAAAGTCTCTTTCTTCCTTTGTGACTGCCAGCAACTCCCCTCCCAACCTATAGGTGGCTTCAGGGTTTCTCTTCACTATATGCATGATCTTCCACTTCTTTGCGTTAAACCCCAGTTGCCACTTTTCCAACCATTTTGCCAGTTTATACAGATTTCTTCTCATTCTGCCCACCCCATCTGGATCATCTACTCTGTTGCAGATCTTGGTGTCATCAGCAAAGAGACAAACCTTACCCTCCAGTCCATCTGCAATGTCACTGATGAAGATATTGAAGAGGACTGGCCCCAGGCCTGATCCCTGAGGTACCCCACTTGTGACTTGCATCTCTTCTGACTGTATGCCATTTACCACCACTCTCTGTTTTCTGCCCGCCAACCAGTTTGCCACCCAGCTGACCTACATGTGACCAACCCCAAGCCTACCCAGTTTATTAATCAATCTTCTATGTGGAACAGTATCGAAAGCTTTGCTGAAGTCAAGGTAGGCAACATCAACTGCACCCCTTTGATCCACCACTCTGGTTACCCAGTCAAAGAAATCTATAAGATTAGTTTGACAGGACCTTCCGGTTGTAAACCCATGCTGTATTGGATCCTGTGCTCATATGGATTCCAGATATTGCACTATCCTTTCCTTAAGGAGTGCCTCCATAATCTTGCCCACTACTGAGGTAAGACTGACTGATCTGTAGTTCCCTGCCTCCTTCCTGCTACTACTCTTGTGGAGTGGGATCACATGAGCACTTCTTCAGTCTTCTGGGACCTCTCCTGTGCTCAGAGACTCACTAAACAGTTCTGCTAATGGCTCTGCTAATTCCACCCTTAGCTCCTTTAGTACCCTGGGATGTATGCCATCAGGTCCCATTGCCTTGTCCACTCCGAGCTTAGTGAGCTCTTGTAGTCCTGGTATTTTTCCCATGAGTGCAACTAACTTTCTTTCATGTACTTGCCTGGTTGGCCGCCTATAGTTGCATTGCCGATTGTTAGTCCTAGAGCACACCTGCCTTCCTTTTCTACTATTCAAAATGCAGATTGCCTGCAGTGCTATTCACAAAACTTGCCCCTCCCCCCCAAACACCACTGCAGAGTTTAACTGCAGCCTCTACCTGTTACAGTCAGGCAGATGGTGTATCACAAAGCTTCAAAGGGGTTGGAGAGGCTATGCCTAGATCCACAGCATAATGCAAGACAACTGGACTCTCACCCCTCACCCCCTGGGTGAATTTGCAATTCTTTTGTGTTTGCACTTATTCTCTGGCAGTGGATCCGCTACTCTGCACCACTCACACTAGTGCCGAATGCTCAGTGTTAGCAAACCTATAGTCAGGTGGTTGGTGTGTCGCAAAGCTTTAATGGGACCAGGGAGGCCACAGCTAGCAGCCTAGCATAACGAATGCAACAGGAGCTACAGTCTACCATGCTGCCACTCCATGGGTGTCACACGCCAACATGCTAGCAAGTGCAAACCCTATCAGTAACAACTGTCTCACTCATTTACAAAGTGATACAGTGGTTGTATCCCCCACCCCTTCCCAGGAATGTGTAGCTCTTATGGGCACAGCCTCAAAGGGTGGAAGCACAACAGTGCAATTGTTTGCTCACCCCCCATTTATTGCCACCACCCACTGTGACTGTCTATTGGGCTAGAAGGTTCTTTATCTCTCACCTTACTATGTATTCTTTTGATGTTTCATTGCATTGCCATGTCAGTTACTGAAGTTAGAGCCCATGTCTTCATCAAGAGAATACTCTATACAACGTCCGTACAATGAGCATTAACCTGTTCCAGCACTGAAATAGTCCCAGCGCTTGAGTCAGTCACTGACCTCCTCTAACTGGGGGCTCATTTTGGGAAGTTTAAGTTACAGGTCTGCAAACTAAATGATTAATTTGTGCATCTCTTCTAATGATTCTGTTGTTAGCATCAGTGGAAAATTCTGAATATGCTTGACATGCCACTAGAGAAAGCAGGTGGTGGGAGAACACAATGCCACTTACAGCATGGTCCTGGATATGCTTATCCTGCCCTCTTGTGAAGAGAAAGAGGCTGTGAGTTACTGGCATGGAGTACAAGATACACATGAAAAAGTATTTTAATTTTCAAAACACCACAGGGCATAACCTACAATTTGATCGACACTCATTTGGAAATTCCTGACTATGTTTTGGATGAGCTCACACCAATATAAACATTTACTTTTAAATGCATTGTCACAATTGCATGTTAAAAATAAATACTTGAGTAGTTCTTTAAAACAAAGTGGCTTTTGCTGGTTTTGAACTGCCTTCAGGTCAGTCAGAGCACAGACTCTTACAAGCCTGTAATCTGATACAGCTGTTATTTCAGCTAGTTGACCAAATGTGAACCTTTTATCAGCATGTTTTATTTATTTTAATTTTTTTTTTCCTCTCCAAAGGATCAGAAGGGTGGGGATGAAAAAGTGCTAAAGAAGGAAAATTGCATTCCTCGCTTCCCCATGCCAATATGGAGCATGGTGCCAATTGTTAGCTCTGCTGGTGTAATCAGCAGAGATTATCAAATCAGTTGGGGCTGTCTTCCTGTCACTCTTTCATTGCTGTGGCCACTGCAGGGGCTTTAGTTTTTGGCAGGTTTGTGCCAAACTTCAAAAACACGTGTCTTGGGTTAGCAAGTATCTTGCTGGGGAGTGAAACTCAACTCTTGCTGTTATACACAGCAGATAAGGCAAAATTAAGGAATGTTCACTTATGCAAACATGCACTATTTACTCAGTTTGGAATTCAGAGGGCTTCAACAAATGCTACAGCTGATCTGAAGTGGGGGAGGGACACTTTCTGTGGGAGTGTAAATAGCTGAGTAGCTTTAAGAAGTAGAGAAAGAAGTCACTACCACAGGTTTGGGGCATTATTTTCACACTTTTGAGATAAAAGTGAGATTTCAGGGGGATACTTTATCTTAATTTTTAATTAGAATTTTTACACACCAGGACTTCCTCATTTACAGTACGTGAAACACCTACTTTTCAAGAGGGTCTAGTGGTGAACCATTCACAGCAGTAGGAAAGTTACAAACTACCCCATTAAATGAAACTGTTATATATGCAATAATAATTCACTGGAATCAATGTATTGATCCTGTACAGTTAGTTATTACTGTAATTAGTGGGGAGTAAGGTAGTGTAGAACATCTGAGGAGGGTAGGCAAAGTTTGAAAGGTGGCTGAAACAGATTATTGTATGTTTATATGTGTACTGGTTTGCTTGATGGTCTTCAAGGCTTTGCACAGTTTGGGTCCTAGCTACATTAAAGATCTCCTGAACCCATACACTCCATATCACCCTCTCCACACTGCTGGGGAGAATTTTTTAGAGGTTCTCCAGACCCACTTTAAATCTTCTGGAGATAGGGCATTTGCTGAGGTGGCAGATTGGATGTGGAATGCTCTTCCTTCATATCTAAGAAGTATCTCCTTGGTGGAGGTTTTTAAGAAATCCCTGGAAACGCATCTTTTTACCCTGGCATTTAATGATTATGGATGGAAGCTTGGTTTTATTGGTTTTATTGAATACCACATTGTATATTGAATTTTGATGCTTATGATTTTCTGTTACTTTGTTGTTTTTATATGCAGTACCCTGAGCACCTAGGATAGAGCACCTTAAAAATAATTACTTATTACTTACTATTGAGGAGTGTCTCATATTGAATAAGACAGGGGTGTAGAGTGACTCAAACTGCTGATGGTGCACTAGATAAAAGTTTATGTATAAGCTGCAGAGTCTGGGTATCTTTAGAGGTTTAGGTGTTCTATGGTGCATTTTGAGTCTTTTGACAGCAGAGCAAAACTGGTGGTGCACATGCACCACTCGGAACCACTGGAGCTACACCCCTGGAATAAAAATATTCTGTCATGCTGTGTGTGTGAGACGAATGCAAAGCAAAGATGAACAGAATGACAGAACATTGTTACTCAATAAGAAAGACCCCTCAGTACATATTTAAAGCACAGTATAAATCACTTAAAGAAGAACTGCGCTAAATTTATAAGTAATTTTCTGCAGTAGAATCTGTTTTTTAAATGATGGTTAAAATTCTGTTATTGCTCTAGCTATCCGGGCTTTTTAGCTATCCTAGTTGGTGTTTCTGATTTACCTGCTGCTGGTAAGAACCATTTTAGAACTGTATGATGTAGTTTATGACCCTTTTCTACTCTTTCATTGTTGACACAATGCATTTGTGTTCTATTACAGACCTCTATGGCTGAGAATGACATAAACCACATCATACAATTGTAAAATGGCACTTAACACCACAGTGTAAAGTACAAACACCCAATGAGGTTATTAAAGGGCCTTTCTAGATGGAACAATAACAGACTTTAAAAAAGTTCCTATTGGGAAAAATGACTTGCAGGTTCAGCACAGTTCTCCTTTAAGTAGGCAAAAGTGATGATTTATAATCAGTTTCACTTTCTTATTTTAAAACTGAATGTAATGCCCCCCACCAGAAAAGTGGAATGCTGCCCATTAACATTCCCTCACAAGATGACAACTACACCCAGGATAAAAGCCATAGAAACATAGATTGTGCTGGCCCAACTAGCCCAACTAGTCTGCCCATTTCCCTACCTACCAAAAGCTACAGATCCTAACTGACCTACAGCTTACCTTCCCTTTCTTGCCACCATGGTTGCCTTCTGCCTAGCTCATCCATTCTTGAACTCACGCACTGTTTTTTACCTCCACAATCTCTGCTGAGAGTTTGTTTCATTTATTTACCATCCTTTCTGTGAAAAAGTACTTCCCCACATTATCCCTGAGTCCCCCTCCTCCCCTTGCAGTTATGATCATTGATTGATCCAAATCATATATATAATTTACAATATATAAATATAAAATCTTGACTGTATGTTTTTGCACATTCCTTTTTTTTAATTTATTTAATTAACTTTTTATACCCAGTAAACTTTCTGACAGATTATTAAACACAGTTACATACATGTATTCCTCTTCTGCATTTTCTCAGTGTCAGTGGCTCAGTAGGTAGCACACTCACCTCTGAGTCTAGGAGATCAGAGGGCTGTGGGTTCAGCTCCCACATTTGGTACTTGGGTTAATATCCCAATACTGACACTGTAGTGCTGCATGAGGGGGTGCTGCACTTCTGAGGTGCCATTTTTCAGATGAGACATTAAACCGAGGTCCCATATGCCTGGATTGGTAGTAGTTCAGGTGGATGTTAATGATCCCATGGCACTTATCGAAAAAGTGTAGGGGAATTTCCCTGGTGTCCTGACCAAATTTCTCCACATTCACTAAAAATACTACCAACAGCTTAATCTGGTTCAATTTCAGTTGCTTACCATCTGCATCCCTGGTTGCCCCTGAAAAAGGGACTTCTAGGCCCAGTGGGCTTACTGGGTCAACAAAATTCAATAAATAAATCCTTATCAGTTAATGAAATACAAAATTACAGATACAGCCTGGGTAATGTGCAAATCAGAATGAAGGAATTGATGCTGCCTTGGCTTTAAGCAGGGCTGTATGGTGGCTTCACACAATCCCGTTTAAAGCCAAGAAACCTATACTGCTTTGTGGTAATTTACATGCAATACACTTGATGCTTTGCATTTGGGGGGGTATGAGTAATGTATTTAGTTATAATTTGGCTTTATTGTATATTCCCTTGCAGAATATCCCTTGTTCCAGTGCTTTTGTACTGTGCTTCTTTTTTTAATTTCTTGTTAGTTAGTTGTTCCATAACAAGCATTACGTGGCATGTATACAGAGGTAGTTTTAGGCACAAGTGGACCAAGCAGCCGTTTAGGGTACCAGCACAGGAGGGGCACACTGAAGGAGAGCACATAGGCAGAAATCATCTTGAAATGCAAAAAGTGTCAATCTAAAAATCATAATTGATGTCATCACCTTTTCATTCTTAGAATTCTTATCACTGTTTGGATGTGGGATGGGGAAGAAGGGAGGATAGGGGGTGATGGGAAGCAGTTGAGGGAGCACCACAAGTATTTCCGCTTGAGGCACCATTAAGTTCGAAACCAGTCCTGCATGTATACTATCACAAATGGAGCAACAAATCAAAGATACCAGCCTAAAATAATTCTTATTATAAAAAGGGTCTGAGAAATAGAGCTTTCTGATTGGTTGTAAACATTCTATCAGCCCTATGTTAATCTTTGATTAACATACATGTACAGCCTAATTACATGCTGAACAAGGTTTAACACTATTTAAAAAAACATTTTTTTTATAATAGTAATAAGGCACTCCCAGGGGTTATGTTAATGGTCAGTTAATCACCCTCTAGGGGCATGTAGCACTCGGCTATGCCTCATGCCACATTACACCCCTAGAGGGTGAATAACAGACTATTAACATAAGCCCTGATCATGCCTTATTGCTTAACAATACACCATGGTGGTAGAAGTTTCTAACCATTTATAGCAAGTGAAGGGCATGCTGGAAACAATTAATCTGGGAGCTCACCACCAAAGGTCAGAAGAGGAGAAAACAAATGAATGAGCATTCTCTGCATGAAATCAGTCACCAAAAGAGTTTTTAATTCATCATGTAGTACATAGTTGCAAGTTATTATGAAAAAGTCACAAATACAGGAACTTGGAGCAAAACAACCCCACCAGCAGTTTGAGGCCTGAGCACCTCTTCATCAAGGGGAAGTTTCTAATAATTTTTGCTAACAAGTTGACTAAACAGGTTTTAGAAGTACAGAACTCGCAATGGAAAAAAGCATTTCATGTGGCAATTGCTATGATTTGCTGTTGCTGTTGCTGTCTGGATTCCAATTTAGACAACCTTTTCAGTTTGTAAACTACTATGAGTCACAGCATACATGACAGGAATTCTATGAAAGTAAATTGTAATAATAAGTGTTTTATGGTCAGTTTGCTAAATATTTAGTGTAGTGCAAAGGCTAAGCAAATGAAACAACTGTTTATTGTAGTCAATTGCGGTAACATTGTAACCTCGTAATTGAAAAGGAATGTTTATGAACAGTGACCATGACAGTTTGAAAGCTTATGAAACACTCTTTTAAATGAGGTATAGAGCATAGCTATAGCTGGAAGCCATCCAGAGATATTGATTATTTACTCGAAGACGTTTGGCCATTTTATGGCTGGGGGAGCTGTGCATTGTCTGCTGCTTTTATGTGTAGAATACAATTTGAAACATTACCCTACAGCACAGTGGAGTGTTTTTTAAAGAAATACAGGGGTGTGAGCCAAGCTGTTGCACAGTAAGTACCTATATTGGTGAATATCTGCCTTATACTGCTACTAGATTGCTGCCATTGTGTTGTCAATGAGGGTGAAACTGTGCCTAACCAAAGCAGTTAGGCATAACTTCAGCCACTCCGAATGGTGCGCCATCTGCAGAGTGCTGCCCCAGCCAGATCAATGGCTCTGTGATTAGGGTAGGGTCCACAAGGCGAGTGTGCTGGCACTCCCTGGCAATGCTCAATATGAGTTACATGCTATGGAAGTGGGTGAGAGGGAAGGAAAGCTACCTGAGGGGGACCACAGGGACCACTGAGGAGTAGGAGAACTACTGTCTGGGGGATCCAGGCTTCTTACTGAGCTACCTGGCTGCACCTCTTATACTCTCTTCATCCTTTGTGTGGAGCTCTGTGCTCAGGGATCAGTGTAGTCAGGGATTGAGGATTCCACTATGTGCAAAGCGTGATAAGGGGGCACAGCCAAATGGGCAAGCAATGCATAGACTGTGAGTATGCAACCCTGCTGTGGAACAGGCCTTAAGACATTACTGATTTTGAACATGTTCTGGCTCAAGAATTTTTTTATGTATGTATTTATTTATTTAGTTAAAAACAGATTTTACCATGTAAGCACACAGAGCCCAAGTCTCATTTCCAGTTGCGATCTGGGTGGGGGCGTAGGGAATGGAAGGGTACAAATATACATAGTACAAGCAGTACATCACCAAACAATTTCCATACAAAGATAAAATGGTACATTCAAGGTAGCAAACATATCAGAATGCAGCAAAGATGCTGTACATTGACCTCACATTCAAGGCATGAACAGTTTGCATGAGAGAAACTGGTGTGTCTCAAGTCCCCCACCATGGGAGGACTGCTGAGCTTTAGAATGAATGCATTCATTCTTCCCTTCAGTGCAGTGATAAGGTTATTACTCATGGTTCTGGTGACCCAGTTTTGGGAATAACCCTGTGACATTCGATGCCGACCAGAGGGAGATGGGGCTGGAGCATCCCAGGGGATGCTCTAGCCCTCTGTGGAGGGAGGTAGCCTGATCACCGCCACTTGAGCCCCACTGGGGGATGTCCAGTTGGCATAAGCTCAGCAGTGATTGCAGTGGGAGGGGAGATGCTGGGAGCCTTGTGGCTTGCATGCCTGTTGCATGTTTGGCTCCTAGTTCAAAGCCCAACAGAAGGAAGCAAAACTCCCTCGTGACTTGGTAGGATGAAATCAGCAAACTGGGGTCCCATACGATCCATCCACCCAGCACAAACAGTCCTGCTGCCACTGGATTCATACCCCAGTTGGAGGGATTGTTGCCACCCTCACCAGCCCTACTGTGGATGGGTTACCCCACAGGATAGGAAAACAGGTTTCTCTGGTGTCCAGGTAAGTGACGGGACTTGATGGTTTCCTGGCTGAAGAAGCCAGGCTGGGGAAAGGAAAAAATATAAATAAAAAAATGCATTCATTCTTGTCATGGAATTAGCAGAAAGACTACATTTGGAGACAGTATCCTACAATAAATGGTGGGATTTGAATAAAGAACTCTATTGGCACTGATATTACAGAAGCTCTGAACAGGGATGACAAACAGTTTCCCACTTGGGTTTGATTCAGTTTAAACTGAAAGCAAGGCGAATTCAAAAAGATTCTGGTTGCTAAAGCGCTAGTGAGTAATTAGTATGTACTTATCATATAGGTCATATTATTAGCTTGTATATTTATGAAACTAAAGCAGCACTGCATGTTACTGTGAAGACTGTGGCCTACTGTATACTGTTTAATTCCATTTTGGATTGCCTCTTGTCACCTCTCTAGTATGCTGTCCTTTTCCAGTATTTAGAATCAGCTTTAGCACTTTTTTTTACAATTGAAATAATAAAATGAGTGATTTTTTAATGTGGCTTTTCTTAGGTTTTTGTGCACCTGTTATCCTACAAGGGCAGGGAGCAGTGCCTACTGCATGCTAGTCCATTTCAGCCACAACAAAAGTGATGTTGAACAATGGGTGTTCAGAAATTGCAGAGAATACTGATGAAAACTTGGACAGAGCCATATTAGATGGGTACTCATTTTACTATTTCAAATGTAAAAAAAAGAGCTAAAGTAGACTCAAAATGGGGAAACGTGTTCATGTAAGACAGGAGATAAAGGGCCATCTAAAACAGAATATAAAAGTATAGGTCAAAATTCTCACCATAACATGCACTGTTGTTTTAACTAACTTGAACTATTTTCTCAAGGGGAGGTTTTAGTTAGAATGTTTAGAACTGGCAAGGCAGAAGAGTGAGGGTAAATGTCTTTGAACCCATTTCCCCAATCTTACCCAACAGTAGTTTTTTTGGAAGTCACATACTATGTCTTACGTAATATTTCATTTGCCACTACACCTGCAACTCTAGCTCCTAAGCTTAGCTACTTAATGCTGGTTCAGTTACATCTACAGTATTTGTAGGAGACACGCTGTGGTGTCCAACTGAACAGTAAAATGCAATTACTTTCTGAAAGCCTTTTGGTAATTCGTCTCAAGGACAGAAAACTACCTTAAGTAGGAAGGTGGCAAACTGCAGTAAGCAATTTACCTGACCGGTAGATGTCTCAGACAGCTTGTTAGGATTGGAGGGAGTGTTGAAAAATAATCCAAAGTAAACAGGTTTTTTTTTGCAAGTTAAGCTTTTCTGCTTCAACCAAGAACAGATGTATGAGCTGGTTGATGAATTAGAAACATCTGAAACAACTTTCCAAGCTGGAGTATAATAAATATGCCTTTCATCACATTCCCTAGAAGAGGTTGTTGAACAAAAAAATTAACCAAAATGTTTGATGTGGCCCATGGCAGGGATCAGCACTAGAGTCAAGTGGACTAAAAACAATTAGATATGCTTGTGTTCCAACAGCTTTATAATTTGAAGGTGTTCTATTTACTTTTCATGAAGTTTCATTTTCAGGATTCTACATTCCTACCCGATAGTCCTAACTGAGCGAACAGTACTAGTAGCGTTTTAGACATCACTTTCACTACAAAGAGCAGTAAATATTTAGGCTCAGTTTCACTTTTTCAGAACCTGGGTCCATTATTGGCATGGGGGTTCAGAGGGCAGAAGGTCCAAGAATAAAATCATAAAATCTGACATGCTACGGTATGATTAATCACTGCACTGTCAAACTAAATGGTGAAGACCAAATACCATATTCAATGGGAGATTTTTCTTCACTGAAAGGCACATCTGTGTGTTGTTTGAGGACCTTGGCCTTAGAAAAAAATATAAACCTCGGAGGTTACTGCACCTGGGATCTAACATGCTTCATCAAGAGTGGGGTATAGAGTTGTTTGCACTAAAAATGTTCATGTGGTTCATAAAGTAGAACAAAGATCATCTGAGCAGAGCAAGAGGGGATTAATTAATCCCCAGGCACCCCAGAGGAATGAGCTGGAAAGCAAACTGCAGTTTCATGCTTTAGGCTGGTGTTTTCAGTTCTGCAATGCTCAAGCCCCATTCTGTATCTAGGTGCCAAAGGCAGTGGTCCACAGGCTACAGAATCTCCTTAATTACAGCACTGCAGCATATCTGAAACTGAATGCTATTTTTGTAAATGCTTAAGCCAAACTTGGACTTATATAGTATTCTAATTTTAAAGGTGAAAGCAATCTTTTCAAGCTCTGTCACTTGAAGTGAAGGCTATAATAATAGTGACTGCTCACAAAATATGAGTGCAACTGAAAATAAGGCCCTGAGGGCAGACACACTAAGCTGAAAGCTGATTTACAGGTGCAACCTGGGAGCACAAGGAATTTAAGTGACTTGCTTAGGGTCATACAGTATGCAAGTGGGGGCTGTGGGATTCAAACCCAGGTTTCAGCTCAGAGCCTTAAACCACTGCGCTATACTGCTTCTGCTGCAATTGAGGATGGTGCAGAAGAACTGGTTTTGGGACTGCACTGTTTGTCACTAAGGAACTGCTATGCACAAAAACAGGTATATCTTGCAAGGAAAGGAGTCCCCACTTCGTGACAGGAGGCAGTGCAAATGAGCAGACCAATGTTTTGCTAATGTCATTGTTTATGTTGTTGGCCTTTGGACACCAGGTTGTTACTGAAAATGGTCCTTTTCCTCAAAGTACTTAGCTGGTTAACAAAAATGATAATGAAATGAAAACAGGTGCAAACACTGTGGCTTGCACCTGTAACATTTATCACAATGCCACGCCATGACCATGGCCATGACTGTGGCACCAGGCAAGTAGGTGCCCCACCTGGAAGTGTCCTCCCTCCCTAACCCACCATGAGCCTTGATAGTTTAGTGTCCCCCCCTTACTGTATGTCCAAAAACATGGACGTCCATAAAATACAAATATGGGGAATTTTATCGTAACTAAGTTCTGTTGATGTCAATTGCTGTTTGTTTGCTGAAAACCATAAACTCTTCTTAATTATTTTCATTGCTCTTGGCTGTGTTTTAGGCCTGGAAAGGGTTTACAGTGTCCCTTTCTCTTCCTTAAATTTTCATTTCTTTTGTAAGAATAAACCTTTAATCAATGATCCTTTACTGTTATGTCCTTTAACTTGAACGACACACAGATATAAATACAGATATAAAATACATCAGAAATCCACTCACATATATACAAATACATTAAAAATTCATTATATATTAGGCTGGCCATGTTACCCAGGTGTGAGAGCAGAGCTGGGTTGCTGCATCCTGGGTGACATAGATGCTATTTGGCTGTTTGCTTCAGTTGGGGAGCAGAAACAGCAAGCTCTGGCACCATAGTGACCGCTACGGCAGGGTCAGGGAGCTTGCCTCTTGCCATGGGGACACTGTGATATTAGAGACACCACTTATGTTGCAGGGGGTGGAAAGAGGAATTGAGGAGACAACAGGGCAAAAATACTCTCTGCCATCTCAACGATGGTTCATAGAGCCTGAACAGGGTATATCCCTGATTACAGGGTATATCCCTGGTGGGATGACAGGGAGAAGAAAACATAATAGACTGAAGAAAAAGAGAAATGTACAGTATTATATACAAATACATTAGAAATGTTATAATGTAAGTAAGTATGTAAGCTTTTATTAATAATGTGCCAATTCCCTGAGGCTCTGAGCACTGCATAATGCAAATACATCATAAATTAGACATAATAGACATGAGCAGCATAATAAAATACAAATCAACCACACAATTAAACTAACTGGGCAAAATAGCTTTAATAAGTAATACAATCCATTAAAAAATTATGTGTAAACAGCCAGTGAATTAAAGTAGATCAAAGGTATCCTTAAGAAGAATGGATTTCAGACCCTTCTTACAGACTTCCAATCTGGTTCGCAGATGCTGGAGGATGGCTGATGCTGGATGGCTTTTCTCTTCGAGGCCTGTCCTGCTCGGCCATCTCGAGGACTGAAGATTCTGCAAACTCTTTTCAAACCCTCTGTACAGGAGACACTGTGATGCAAAGGCAGACAGGGAATAAGTCTATACTTGAGAGGACTGGGAGAAGCTGGAAAACTTCAATTGGGAAAGGGGGGGGACTATAAAAAAACAAACCTTAGACCACTGCTATAGTTCATTTGAAAGGTGGGGGGTGAAGTACTCTTACGCTCTGAAATGTAAAGGGAGGGTTTCTGCACCAGAAAGTCATGCAGCAACTTGAACTTGTGCCTTTCTCTCTCCTTGAGTTGTGCCCAAATAGCTTTCTCATTTAAACCAGCCACATACATTACTAGATAGTGGAAGCTGAGAATTGTAAGGACTTCCAGTCATGGACATGGAGGCCCCCTAAGATCCTTTTTTTTCATTAGGTCATTCCCTGCATACAATATATCAGTGCTCTGGGAAAGATCCCGAAAAGCAGGTCACCCTGCATCAATAAATTTGTATACATATATTTAACAGACAAATGGCTATCAGGATGCTTGCACGCTGATCCTAATCTCACCCCACTGTGCTACCATCCTCTGCCCATCCTTACTCATAACAATGGAGCAGACAGGGTCTTAGTTGGGCTGTGAAATGGCAATGGTGGCCAGTCAGGGTCTGAAGTATATTGGGCCTTGCCACCATTCATTCCCTTAGTATGTCTGTGTTCTCTCCCCACCCCTTAGACCCAGGAGACCTGCAAACAGTAAATAGAAACATAGAACTTGATGGCAGCCAAGGACCGCCTGCCCCACCTAGTCTGCCCATTTCCCTACCTAATGGATAAGCTGCAGATCCTAGTTAACCAACAGCCTACTTCCTGCTACTCCCCACTAGAATTGCCTTATGTCTGTCCCATGCATTCTTGAATTCCCCCACTGCTTTTGACTCTATGACCTCCTCAGGAAGGCCATTCCATGCATTTACAACCCTCTCTATGAAGAAATGCTTCCTCACATTACCTCTGAACCGTCCCCCCTCTATCTTCAAATTGTGCCCCCTTGTTCTTGCACATCTCTTTTTCTGAAAGATGCTACCCTCTTGGACTTTGTTGATTCCCTTGAGGTATTTGAAAGTTTTTATCATGTCCCCCCTCTCCCTCCTTTCCCTGAGCCTATACATCTTAAGGTCTTTAGTCTTTCTTTATATTTCTTCTGGTGTAGACCCTGCACCATTTTGGTTGCCCTCCTCTGGACAGCCTCCAACCTGTCTATGTCTTGCAGAGATGGGTTCTCCAGAACTGTACACAGTACTCCAGATGTGGCCTTACCAACTGTCTGTACAGAGGGCCAACAACTTCCTGTTTTCTACTGGTGGTGCCTCTCCCTATGCATCCCAGTATCCCCCCAACCCTCCTTACTGCCTTCTCACATTGCTGGCCCACCTTTAGGTCATCTGATATGACTACCTCCAGGTCCCTTTCCATTTTTGTTGTTGTCAGTATCTCCCCCATTGTTACTCTTCCCTGGGTTTTGTTTTCAGGTGCATTACTTTGCACTTCTTTGTATTGATTCTAAGCTGCCATACATTTGACCATTCCTTCAACCTTGCCAAGTCCCTTTTCATCCTTTCCACCCCACCTTGCATATCAACCCTATTGCAGATATTTGTGTCATCTGCAAAGAGACATACTTTCCCTTCCAGTCCTTCTGCAATGTCACTTATAAAGACAGTAAAAAGTGCTGGCCCCAGTACTGAACCCTGCGGTACCCCACTAGTAACCCCCCTTTCTTCACTGTGGACTCCATTTACTGTTACCGTCTGTGTCCTGTTGTCCAGCCAGTGTTTTACCCAGGCTACCACCCTGGGACCCACTCCCAGGCTGGCTAATTTGTTTATTAATCTTTTGTGCCAGACTGTGTCAAATGCCTTGCTAAAGTCTAGGTAGGCCATGTCCACAGCCCTTCCCTGGTCTATTACTTTGGTCACCCAGTCAAAGAAATCAATTAGATTTGTCTGATATTTATAATTTTTAAAATATAAAAGGAGAGTGGAAACAGTTCAGCATGCAGAGCAGGGGCAGGGAGGAAGTAAAGAGACCGCTATATATTTGTGCTTTCCAGTAAGAGGAAAGAGATAAAGGGGAATGGTATCACGCCACTTCACTTAATCTACTGCTCCTGCAACACTCAAGACTCAGCCCATAACTTCACTCCACAGGAAAGGAGCAGATACCGTAAGAGCATAGGCAGCATAGCCTATGCAGCAGGATTCAGTACATGTTTTTTTTTTGTTTGTATGTTTGTAATGCTTACAGAAATGTACAGGTGATGGAACTGCCCCCAGGACATAGTATGCACCTCAGCCTTATCTTAACTCACATAGAAGAAAAGAGGAGGGCCTCATATTTCAAAATGACACCATTCCCTCAACAATATTGTGTTAGTTATTATTGGGGATTGCAGCACAATAAACAAGGTCAGTAATCTTGGGAGGAGATGGAAGAGGGACTGGAAATAGATATCAACTTAGAAGTGGCACTACATGTTGCCTATATTGGGAATGTTATTAGATTTTCTTTTACAGACAGGGGACTCGTTTTCCTTAGAGACACCCCAGGTAGCACCCCTGCATAAAAAAGAGAAGATGCTGCTACCACCAGATTGGCGTGGTTCTTAATTGATGTTAATGACACAGGTAGGGGAAGGGAGGATATATTTATTCTCCTCATCCTTGGAAGGATGGACTTATCTCAGTTTAGTTATTTGTTGGCCCTTAAGATTCAAAAGTTGGTTTATGGAGGCGAGGAAGTGGGGTGGCAGTGTGGTCCCTGGTATACAGGGGGTACACCAGAACAGTATTTGTGTTTGCAGATCAGATTGAAAAGTAATATAACTTTATCATCATGATTACATCATGGATGAAAATCCTTACTTATAACATTAATGGCCTAATCAACCCAGTGAAAAGACAGAAATTGATAACCTAGTGTATCTCCACAAAATGCAAACAGATTTTATTTTCCTTCAAGAAACCCATCTTAATGATGTGGAACATCAAAAGCTGACCGGATTTGGATATCAGGAGGTCCACCCCTCCTCATATAAATCTGGGCAGAGGAGGGGTGCAGCGATCTTGATCCCAGAGTCGCATTTTTTTCCAATTGTTTAACTAGGTGAGACAAACTAAGCTGAAAACTTGTTTACAGGTACAACCTGGGAGCACAGGAAAGTTAAGTAACTTGCTCAGGGTCAAACAGTATGCAAGTGGGGACTGTGGGATTCAAATCCAGGTCTCCAGATTTGCAGCTCAGAGCCTTAAACCACTGCGCTATACTGCCTTCCATTTGAAACTAAGTAAATACATAAAGACATGGAGGTATGTTATATCCTGATCAAGGGATTGCTTAATGCTCAACCACTAACCCTTGTGTCAGTTTTGCCCTTCTGGGCTTTAATAATATTTTCTTTCAGAGTTATTCAGTTCTGTGTGATAACGGCGAAAGCCTAAAGATGATCGCCGTTATCGTGAAGTCAGAGTGCCAAAAACATTTTTGGTACTCTCAATAAACACAGGAAAATGGCACCAGGGACTTAGTTTCCAATGTTTTCTGTGGGGGTCCACCCCCACCCTCTGAGGGGCTTTGCCATCCCCCCCTACTAAAGATTCTCGACTCCAGCGGGGTGCATGTCGGGGGTGAAAACATGACAAAATAAAGGTTCTGGCCGGGCGTAATAAAATCGCACCAGTGCCCGGACCCGAACCCGGTACCTCACCCTCCCCGACCACAGGCCATCCCCTGATGCCACGATGCAGCTCAGCAACCCACCACAGTACCACCTCCTACAGCCCCTCCATCTCCTCCCAGCCCACACTTGCCGTGCTCACTTCCCCCCCCACGTGCGTACACATAGTGAAATCCTGTTGCCCATTTCTATCCTCCCATCACCCTGAGGTACTCACTGGGGAATGACTTGCCATTATGGATGGCACCTTTCCCCATGCACCCTCCTCATGGGTTACCAGGTTATTCACATCAATAGCAGAAAAAGCCTAGGGAGTCTTAGTATCCCTACAACAGAGATTCCCAATGAAATGGGTCATGAATAAAGTAAAGTACCTTGGTAGGGATCCGTACAATTTTCTGACTCCAAGGTGCCCGACTACAAATTTCCTGTAAACAGCTTCCCGACTGTATTCACTACCCGTCTATCTTTATGCCGACGTGCATTTAACCGTCACTACACAATCCCGACTACAAAAATCCCTGACAGCAGCAAATAAAAGCAGCCTGCCTGCGTAATGAAAAGGAATGAATTGAAATGCAGTAGCATAACATTTTACATGATACTCATCAAATAAATCAAACAAAACTTGGTATTGTCCTAAGACCCCCCCCCCCACTGCTTTCATTTATCAAGATAACTATGCCCCACTGCGCCAGCAGATACAAGAAGATATTAAAAGATGGTCATTGCTCCCACTTCCACTTTATGCACGTATACAAGCTGTAAAAGTTAACATCCTCTCACGATACTGTTATTTGTTTCAATGCATTTCAGTCCTTCTATCAAAGAAATGGCTTAACAACATGCAATGGCAATTACACAAATTCATATTGGCCATTACTAGACCAAAAGTCACTCTATTATAAGCCACAAAATCATGGTGGGGATAGGCAGTTCCTGTCCTTTTAAATTATAGAGTGGCTACCCAAACAAGAATAGAGCTCTTTTGGTCAAACCCACAAATTAAGGAACATTGGAAGGAGATGGAAGAGGAACAGGCAGAAAGATAGGCCCCTCCTATCATACCTCAGCAATCCCGATGGCAAGGCCAAAGAATAAAATCACACTATAGTGCATTAAAGGTCACCCTACGAGCCTGGGACCATTTTGTACAATACCCAGAGGATGAAACCCATATTTGGAGATTTGTAAGGTTGGCATAGGTCAAGGAGCTCCCCATGGTGAAGATCAACCCATGGTACCATAGAAAAGCCAAAACAGGACTCCAATACCCAGACCAGATGTTAACAGGTAATATTGTAAAAACATTTGAAGAATGTAAACAAGAGTTTTGTTGGTCTAACTCAGACTGGTTTCACTAATTGCCACTCAGACACTACTTATGCTACATACAAACTTGGCTAAGTCTAGCCAAGAGAGAGGAGGAGACAGGGCCTCAAGACTTGGCCTCCATCTTGAGGTACTTACTCATAAATTGAGAGCAGAAAGGGGCTATTTCCATGATTTATATATATATATATATAAATAACTCCAAATCAAGCCACGGCATCAGGTAAATAAATGGGAGCTGGAGGCAGGCATTAAACTTACACAGAACTAATAGGAGAGAATTTGGGAGAGTTCATTTAGCATGACCTCATCCCCTTATTGGCGAGAATACTGTTGGAAAGCAAAAACCTGTTATTTTATAAAAATGAAATTAAAAGCTAGGTTAGAACTCGGTTTCGCCTCGACCTGCTGGAGGTCATGCGGAGAACCAGATGCAACCCACACTCACATATTCTACTCTTGTCCAACCTTTATCAGATTCTGGAAAAGAAACTGAGACTGTTTTGAAAATCTTTTACCCTCCAAGATCCCTTGCAGTTTTGTAACCTAATATTAGTCCCCCCCCCCCGGATGGTGAAAGGGTCAAGTACACTGTATATTTGGAATACATACATAGTCACCATTTCAAAAGCAATTACTAGAAAGTGGCTGCAAGCAGACCCTCCAACAATAGGGGAGTGGTGGACAGTAGTCAAAGACATGGAAGAAATAGAAAAACTAACATTTCAAATAAAGGATCAACTAGATAAATATACAGAATGTTGGACAAGATGTTACCTAACCCTGGGAAATGAACCAGACCTGGTCGTCAAAACTGCCTCCAATTAGTAAAGTAGATAGGGCTATATCTGTTAGGCCACTCTTTTTTGGGACATACTCAAGGTAATTCCTGAATACAAAGTACACAAACCACTTTTTATTGCCCCCGGGACCAGGGACAACACTAGCGCTCAGTATTGTAGGGAGTGCATCTTCATAGAGAAACTAGCATAATTTCTCTCTTCTTCACCTTAAGTAGTTTCAGTTCATGGTTTTAATGAGTTTTAGCAGATTCACATATGGAAACTAAGCTTGGACATAAAAAAAAATAACACAGAAAACTATGGCGGTATTGTAATGGCATTCTCCAGGCTGTTTTATCGATATGTTAAAATTAATTCTGGTAACAGCTATAACATGACAGTCTTATATTGTAAAAAGGTCTATATATGTTTGTACATTCTTCGATAAATTACGTTTAAGAAAAGAAGGCTTCCAATGAGTTGCATTGTACAAAATCAATCAATTTGTGTGAAGCAAATAAACAAATCAAAATGAAAGAAAAAGCCACTATGGTTCTCAAAAGAGGTGGCGGGGAAGGTTAGGGAGAAAATATAGCATTTAGGAAGTATAAGGAAACACAGAAGGAGCAGGACAGAGAACTGTACCAGTTAAGGCTGAAGAAAGCGGGGAAAGAAGTCAGAATAGCAAAGGCCCAAACTGAGGAAAAGATAGCCAACTTGGTTAAGAAGGGGGATAAACCCTTTTATAGGTACATCAGGGAGTGTGAAAAGACAAAGGGAGGGATAGTGAGGCTGAAAAGAATAGATGGTGGGTAGGTAGAGAGGGACAGTGAAAAAGCAGGGATACTGAATGAATACTTCTGCTCAGTATTCACAAAAGAGGAGGAGGGGGAGGTGCCTAATCCAGTTAACAGAAGCACTCTGGATAGGGGAGTCGATCCCAGTCCTTTCACGGAAGAAAGAGTTCTGAAAGAACTCCTAAAACTGAAGGTGGACAAAGCAATGGGGCCTGATGGAATTCACCCCAGAATTCTAAAAGAATTAAGGGGAGAATTAGTGACACCGCTGACTACCCTTTTTAACAAATCATGGGAGTATGGTGTGGTACCTGAGGACTGGAGGAAGGCAGATGTGATTCCTCTTCACAAAAGTGGGAGCAAGACAGAGGCAAGAAACTACAGACCTGTCAGTTTGACCTCTGTGGTAGGGAAAATGATGGAATCACTTCTGAAGGAAAGAATTGTTGAGTACCTAGGGGCCAGTGGGGCACAGGACCCAAGGCAGCATAGGTTCACAGCGGGAAGGTCATGTCAGACTAATCTAATTGATTTCTTTGACTGGGTGACCAAAGTAGTAGACCAAGGAGGGACTGTGGACATGGGGTACCTAGACTTTAGCTAGGCATTTGACACAGTCCCACACAAAAGATTAATATAAAATTAACCAGCCTGGGAGTGGGTCCCAGAGTGGTAGCCTGGGTAAAACATTGGCTGGACAACAGGACACAGAAGGTAATTGTAAATGGAGTCCACTCTGAAGAAAGAGGAGTTACTAGTGGGGTACCACAGGGTTCAGTACTGGGTCCAGTCCTATTTAATGTCTTTATAAGTGACATTGCAGAGGGACTGGAAAGAAAAGTATTCCTTTTTGCAGATGACACAAAGATCTGCAACAGGGTTGATACTCAAGGAGGCATGGAAAAGATGAGAAGGGACTTTGCAAGGTTGGAGGAATGGTCAAATGTATGGCAGCTTGGATTCAATGCAAAGAAGTGCAAAATAATGCACCTGGGAAACAAAAACCCAGTGGAAGATTACACAATGGTGGGGAGGTATTAACAACAACAAAAATGGAAAGGGACCTGGGGGTAATCATATTAGATGACCTTAAGGTTAGCAAGCAATGCAAGAAGGCAGTAGGGAGGGCTGGGGGATACTGGGATGTACAGGGAGAGGCATCACCAGCAGAAAACAGGAAGTTGTTATCCCAATGTACAGACAGTTGGTGAGACCCCATCTGGAGTACTGCGTCAAGTTCTGAAAACTCCATCTCCGCAAGGACATAGACAGGATGGAGGCATTCCAGAGGAGGGCAACTACAATGGTGCAGGGTCTGCAAGAGAAGCCATATGAGGAGAGACTAAAGGAGCTTAATATGTATACCCTTGAGGAAAGGAGGGAGAGGGGGTGACATAATAGAAACTTTTAAGTACCTCAGTGGAATCAACAAAGTCCAAGAGGGTAGCATCTTTCAGAAAAAGAGATGTGCAAGAACAAGGGGACATCATTTGAAGATAGAGGGGAGATGGCTCAGGGGCAATGTGAGGAAGTATTTATTCACAGAGAGGGTGGTGGACACATGGAACAGCCTTCCTGAGGAGGTTGTGGGGTGTAAAACTGTGGGGGAATTCAAACATGCATGGGACAGACATAAGGCAAGTATAGTGGGGGGTTGCAGGAAGTAGGCTGTTGGTTAATTAGAATCTGCAACTTATCCAATAGGTAGGGAAATGGGCAGACTGGGTGGGCCAAGTGGGCCTTATCTGCCGTCAAAGTCTTTGTTTCTATGTTTCTATGTTACCCTGCTTTCCAAAAAGGAGAATGAGCTTTTGCAGCTATATTGGAGTATCATAGGAGTATGGGGTCCACTTGAAAGGAGCGCCCATGTCTCAGTGATGCTTCTAAGCACAGTCTTAGCTGTTATTAAAGGATAGAAGGGGAAAATGGGAGGTGGGAAGCAGGAGTTAGATAAGAGGGGTTTGGGGGAAGGTGGGGGGGGGACAGAACAGCTCCATCGGGCCTAAGTAGCCCAGCTTCAGCAACCAAGAAAGTCCATTACTTAGCTAGTAAGTGTTCATGTAGTAGCGTCAGAATAAGTCACTGATCAAGTCTCATCAGCCGCTGCATGCTCTGGAGATTGGCTTAACATTCCAACAGCTGAAGGGTGGAAGAAATCTCCCGCTGACCCGAGGGGGAGACCATGATGTCTGCCCAGAACGTGCTCTGTGAAGAAGTAGTGGCCATCCCATCCCCCTTCCAGCGATGCTGCATCCATGTTGTTTTGAGCCATTGGTTCAGAATTATTGAGTTGCAGTGGTGCATATGGGTTCAGAGTGAAGTAGGCCCTCAGATCCGAGCCTGGATGGGTTCTATGCCCTGGCTCCGGTCGAGGGTTTGTCAAAGCAGCCCATACCTTCACATGTTGATGTTTGGAATGACGGGCCAAGGAGTATCTCTTCCTCGATCTAGGAGGTAGAACTGCCTCAAAGTTCTTGACCTGCAGGTTAGCGGGTGAATCCATTAAGGCCGATGAGGTTTCCTCTAGCCTTGGCGTTTCTGCTGTTGTGAAAGCAGCTGAAAATACCCCTTGTTCCCGAAAGTCCGCTGGATGCTGGGCTCTAAGGATGTCCATAACGCTTTCGGGTGTAGCAAACGTCAGCGGGACCCCATTGTTCATGACCCTCATAGTAGCAGGGTAGCGAAGGGAGAAGAAGTAATTATGCATGTGGAGGATTTTCCTTGCTGGACCATATTCTTTCCGACGTTCAGATAATTCCCTTGAATAGTCCTGAAAAATATGTATTCTATGCCCTTGCCACATAGGGTTGTTGATTTCTGTGGCAGCTCTCGTAATGGCTTCTTTTTGTCTAAAGTCAAGGCATTTAGCCAGTAGTGGTCATGGCCTTTCACCTGGCTTGGGAGGTGGGGCTAGTGAGCGGTGAGCCCACTATATCTGAGGCCTAAATTCCTCTGAAAGGCCTAATAGTGCTGGGAGGTTTTGTTGAAGAAAAGAGACCACATTGACTTGCTCTGCCCCTTCCAGAAAGCCAATAAATCTTAAGTTGTGTCATTGACTTCGATTTTCAAGGTCATCAACCTTGTCTTGAAGGAGATGAATTAGCTTGGCTTGCTCCTGTATGGTAGCCGAAATATCCTGTATGGTGGCATCATGCGACCCCAGTCTCCGCTCTGTGTGGAAAATGTGGACTTCAATGTTTTTCAGTGTTTGGTTAGTCGCATTTTCTGCAGTAGTGACCTGGGCCATTTGATTCATTAGATGTGTGAATATTTGCTCTGTAAGGGAGTTTTCCCCGGTTGTTGTAGAATTGCAGGCCATAGCTGATGCCGAGCCCAGCGCCAATGTAGTGGAGCTAGTCGCAACAGTTCTAGAATCCCTCAGGAGGTTTCCAAGATGTATAAATGCCTGGGTCACTCTCATAAAACATCCGCCGTCAGCCAAGTTTGATGATGGGACCCCGATGCTAAGTTTTGACTGATTTTACCCCATAGGCCTTAAGAGTGAGACTATTACATAGCCATCTTCATCCGTGGTTGGCCACGCCTCCCTCTTTAGAGCAGCTTTAAAGCTCTTGACAGTCAGGCACGCTCTAATCCAGCGAGGTAGAGAATTCCACAGGGTAGGGGCCATTAAAGTGAAAGAACAGGCCCCCGCAGTCTTAAGCTGAATCCTGGGAATCTCCAGCAATCCCTCACCGGCAGATTGGAGTGGGTGTACAGGACAGTAGGGACAAAGAAGATCTTGCAAGTACCATGGCCCCTGTCCATGTAGGGCATTGTAGGTCAGTAACCTGACCTTGAAGGTGATCTGCCACTGTACTGGCAGCCAGTCCAGGCCACGGAGCAGAGGTGTGACATGGCATGAGCTTAGTAAGCAAGTCAACAACCTGGCAGCTGCATTATGCACTAGCTGCAAGTGGCAGATATCAACCCCCGTAAGCCCTAGGTGCAGGGCGTTGGAGCAGTCAAGGTGGGAGGTCACAAAGGCATGGATCAAAGTTGGAAGGTCATCGGATGGGACCAGGTGTTTAATCCAAGAGATGTTCCTCAGTTGGTAAAAAGAATATAAAAGCTAAAGAAAGACATGAGTCAAAATATGCAATTTATCTTCAAATGTGAGGGGGGCAAGACCATAACCTATTAGTAACAGAGCCACAAGTCAGTTTATAAAGTCTTAATAAACTGCATATTTTGAGGCAGGCCATTGCACATTTGGTTTATACAACTTCAGTTTACTAGTTATACTGTAACTTTTAAATCAGTTGCTTGTGTGAAGATTTAACTGTTTATGGTGACGCTCAAGCAGCCTTGACAAAAGGCTAAGTTCGGAGCGCCGGCCAACACAACCGTCTCCGACCATCAGCAGGGGGTGGAGAGGGTGGCTGGGGCTGCTCGACTACCCCTCTCGAATCCTATGGACTTTTCACCGAACTTTTTAAAATTAAGTGGAACCTCACCTGCAAGTTGTGAACCTTGGGGTCGAGGCGCCGGTAAGCTAGCGTTAACCCGGGCAGACCTCCCCTGACGACCAGGACATTATTTTCTCGAGATCCGCTGAACGGACTGCTGGGGGCTTGTGACCAGGGGCCGATTTTGGGCCTCCCACCTGCCCGTTCCCTCCTCCCATTAAATGCTCCCTCACCACGCCCATTTTGAGAAGGGAGCCAACCAGGGCTGAGGTGGCATAACTCAGGTGAACGCCTCCTCTCCCACTGCCCTCTGAGAAATATTGCTAAGTTAGAATACGTTAACTCCCTAAACGGAGCGCTGGTTAAACAAACCCGACCCTTGTGGAAGCTTAAGATATAATCTGAAACACTATAATTATTTTGCACTGCCCTTACTGCTTATATTCGTACCCTTCCAGTCTCAGCAGTGGTAGTAATTTGCCTTACAGGACATAGCTCAGTATATTGTGAGGTCAGTTCCCCCTAAGCTAAGATCAGAGCTACTGTTTTTTTCAGCCTGGACTACAACTTCATCTAATTAGTAAATACTTGCATAGCCTGCACGTTTGTCTAATTTCCCTCGAAAGGTATGCTATAGTTTACTACAGGGGCACTGATAGCAGCTAGCTGTTCCTGAGATTGCACATTCAAGAGCTTGTTAACCTGCATAATCTAACTAGTAAATACTTGCATAGTCTGCCTATTAGTTTAATTCCCCTTGTAATGTATGCTATAGCTTAATTATAGGGGCATGGATTGCAACTAGTTGATCCTTAGATTGCATATACAAGAGTCTGTGAACCTGCTAATACCTCGTCACCTGCTAGATAGCCTCTCTTCTATTGATAGTAAGGTGATAGCCTGGCTACATCTGCTCAGATAGCTACAGGCTGACTCTGTCTGGATATATTCCATAATGGTGGGGTGTCACTGTGTCTAGGGTGACCCCCTTGCTATAATCTATACTCAGTCTACTTGCCTGCCTAAAGACTAGCAGCATTATAATCACTGACAGGAGGAATACACATTAGTAAGCGCTCCTAAGCTTACTTGCCCTCCAATGTTCTGACTCATCCATCCCAGGGTATTAGAGGCACATCCCAGTCCCTCTAGGAGGGAGTCCCTCTGGCCTCCATTCTACCCCTGACCAGTCACGCCAGGGACTCAGCGTCCCTACAAGATTGGGTACTGCAGAGTAGCGGAGCCCCCTTGATGCAGGGTTACAATGACTAGGTGCAAAACCTTACCCTCAGTCCAGCCTTCCCTCCTTACCATTCCACCCTCTGTGACCATCATGATGCCCATCAAGCAAGGACCAGCCTACTTCAGCTGTCTTAACAGAGGGCTCCTCCTGGCTGTCCTGTACATTTTGTCCCTCCTCTGGTCATACATAACTATTAGCTCAGGAGAATCGGGCTCCAGAAGTCCCCCTCCATCTGACCCCCCCCCACACCACTCCTGGCACTGCTACTCCCCACCCCCACAAAACAACACAGAGGCATTCCTGATTGCCCACGAATTTTGCAGGAGAGGTATTTGGTACTCAACCTTACTTTCTGCCAAGCGTAGACCCTGTACTAAGCCCTTACCCCTCCGTAGCCTCCCATCTCTCTGCCTCCTTGCCACCCTACTGCTTATGGCAGGGGACATCCAGCCTAACCCTGGATCCCCACCTAACAACCTCCTGGTCTCCTCCCCTCAGGACCCTCATTGGGCGTCCACAAAGGGACTGCAGATTGAGCATATGAATATATGTAGCCTAAGACCAAAGATGCAGGAACTACAATCCTGGCTGCACCGGTACAACCCGGACATCCTGGCCATATCTGAAACCTGACTCAAGCCTCATATTCTCTTCCATGAGGTTGCAGCCCATGGGTACCTCTCCCACAGAAAAGACAGATTGAACAAAAGAGGGGGAGGTGTCCTAATCTACACAAAAGATACCCTTAACTCTGTGAAGGTTAACCTGCAACAGTCCACCTGCACGGACGGTGAATCGATCTTCGTACGCATCACCCTTGGCCCATGTAAACATCTCAACATTGGATGTATATATAACCCCCCAACGAATGCTCGCACATCTCTTGAGGCAGTCCTAAAGGACATCTCTGAAGAGGTAGCCTCTGAGATACTCATTCTGGGGAACTTTAATCTAAATTGGGCCCCACATGATAACCACTCCCTAATAGGGCTAGTTCAGGAAGCAAATCTTGAGCAGATCATCGCAAGGCCCACCTGAATGAACTACAAAACAGGTGATCACTCCACGCGTGATCGGGTACTTACGAGCAAACCCTCCAACATATAGGCGGCAGGCACCTTAGCTGATGACCACTCCCCAATTTTCTGCACCTGGAAAAACAGGGCCCCCAGATTCCGTCCGCGAATCCTGACTGCAAGGGATTTCACACACTTACTAGCTGAACACCTAACAGGCTGTCTAAACAGCATTGAATAGAGTCCAGTTAAACTCCTCCCCTCACTGGATGAGGCTGCTGCCTTCTTTCAGCGAACTATCACTACGGTTACTGACCGTCTTGCCCCTATGAAGAAATTTCGACCAAGGGGAGCTGCTACAAGTGGATCACCCCCTAATGAAAATCCGGGACACAGCTTGGAAGAAGTACGAGCTCTCCTCCCTACTTGCTGACCTAATGAGCTATAAAACTCTCAGAAATAGGTGCAAACTGGCCATTAAAGTGGCCAAAAGAGAGTATGTCACCCATCTACAGAAAAATAATCTAGACAACCCTAGACTTTTCTGGGCACATATAAATGGGTTAATAAAGGGGAATGGCAAGACCACACACAGCCCCATTGAGGTAAACGGTCAACTAACAAACGACGACCCTAGCATTGCTATGGCTCTCAACTGCCAATTCACTAACCTGGACCAGTTCAAAGCGGGACTGCCACACCTCCCTATGGTCCCGAATGTTCGCCCTCACCACAGATTGGACCGCCCAACTTTCCACATCAGACTAGTACAACCCTACGAAGTTCTCACATTATTAAAGTCCCTCAAAACATCTGGATCTGTGGGACCAGATGGAATTCACCCCTGTATACTAAAGGAAGGAGCCCATGCACTAGCCAGGCCCCTGACCTGGCTCCTCAATCGATCCCTAATAGAAGGTGTCATCCCGGAACAATGGAAACTGGCTCATGTAGTCCCCATCCGCAAGGGAGGCTTGAGGGAGTCAACCAACAACTACAGGCCAATCTCCCTTCTCTGCAGCCTGGCAAAGATACAAGAGAGGTTGATATATGGCCAACTCCACAACTACCTAGAGCTCCATCAACTACTAGCTCCCTCCCAGCATGGATTCAGAACCAAACATGGGACTGACACCACGCTTATCAAGTTCTCCAAAAATACTCTCAGAGAACTGGCAAGGGGACCCCCACTGGAGTGGTCTTCATTGATCTATCTAAGGCATTTGACCTTGTTAACCATAACCTGCAGCTTACCAAGCTGAGCTATGTTGAGCTAGACAACCACCCTTGTCGTGGTTTGACAGCTTCCTTAATGAGATCGACAGAGGGTAAAATGGAAAGACTCCTGTCGGAACTCTCCATTAACAGAGGGGGTGCCTCAAGGGTTCATCCCTGGCCCCTCTTCTTCTTTCTTCACCAATGATCTCAGCAAACACTGTGGTGGAGCTCTGTGGTGCCAGTATGCAGATGATACCGTCATTTACCACCCCTCCTCTAATCTGGGAGATCTCAGCTCCTGTCTACAAGATGACCTGAGATTGCTAGAGCAATGGCTTGTCACCAATAGAATGGTCATTAATTCTAACAAGACCAAGGCCATGCTGTTTGGCCCAAGAGCCTTTGGTCATGATAGAAGCCAACACCTCCAACTGACCACCACGTCAGGCAACAGACTAGAGGTGGTCAAATCAATAAAATACCTTGGCCTTACCCTGGACCAGGGCTTCACTCAAGGACCACGTAGACTAGGTAACCAAAAATATTCATGCTAAACTTGGGACTCTATACAGGTTGAAAGACCAGTTGATTCCAGCTGCCAGGGCCTCTAACGCCACCAAAGTCCTACTTCCGACTATTACCTATGTGGCCCCAGTATTCCAGGGAGTAGCCAGACAAGAGATGAACAGACTCCAGGTTCTCTATTATAAGGTGGCTCAGTTCACCACACAATCCGGCCTCAGGACCCACCACTGCGACACATTGTCCCAACTTAACTGGCCCTCCTGGGATGCCCGGCTCCAGTAACCCTTACTCTGCCAAACCTTTAAATTACTCAGCCTCTCCCCTCCTCCCTGCCTCTCTAGGCTCATCGCCATAAAGAGTAACCCTAGGCTCCTCCACATGATGGACCGGACTCTCCTTGCAGTGCCTAGGGTTAGAACCAAGGCGGAGGGCAAGTCGTTTGCCCTCACCACCCCCACCCTATGGAACTCCCTGCCTCCAGGAGTCCAGGAAGCTACCTCCATCAGCAGCTTCTGCACAAGGCTTAAGGCACATGCCAGTGGCCACCTCCAAGTGCAGCTGCTAGAGGAATGGGCCCCAAGCTAACTTCAGCACAGCACAACACTCACAGGGACCTTACCCCCTCGCCCCCACCCCCCTCTTCCAGGGAAGTACCTATAATGACTACACTAACCTAATGCCTAACTCAGCATATGTAACCAGCTGACGTGCAATGTTGTACTTCCCTGTATTATGTCTTGATGCATCTTATGTAATGTACTTATGCTGTATTTTATACCATGTAAACCCCGGGTTGCCCCTGAAAAAGGGAACTTTGGGGCCCAGTGGGCTCACCCAGGTACCAAAATTTTATAAATAAAAATAAATACATTTGAAGTGCTGGCTTCAGTACTTCATGGGGATAGAGTGATGCCACCAGCATGCGCAAGCTGCTCTCCAATTAGTTCAGTATTCCATGGTGATGTACCTGTCCTTTCATGATATCACTTGTGACCAACCCATCTGCAAAGCTTATGCTACAATATTGTGAAGGTCTTGTGTGAAATACCACAATTTATCATCACAGAGCTATCACCACTGGTGCTGTATAAATACAAATATGTTAGAAATGGTTCTATGTCATAATAGCGATCACTGAACTGCGATTGCTGTTATGGAGAATACATATCGCTGAAAACCAAATCAGTGAAATGCACTTGTAGGCAACCCGACATCTGGCATTACAAGTGTTTTTAGCGGAGGGGGGGCTGGGCCCCCCACACCCCCCTGCTTTTAGATTCTCAGCTCCGGGGGGGTGCATGTTGAGGGAGGCACAATCCAGAGTCGCAAAAAAAAAATAAAGTCCTGCAGCTACAGGCACCAGCAAAACAACAACCCTTCTGACACCAGACCCGAACCCAGGACCCGCTATGCCTGGGCCAGCCTCCCTCACCACCACACCACATGACTGGCTCGGTGGCAGTAGCTCTAGTACATGTCCTTAATCCACTTCCCTATCCCTTCCTTTCCCCTTGCTAACCTCCCTTTCTGGTCATCGTCTCCTTCCTTTCCCGTCGCAGTGGGTCACTAGCATTGCGGTCGCCCTGTGATTAAAGCACCAAATATGAGTTGCTGTTTTTTGTGGTCACCCATATTCTGGTGCTATTATCACAGGATACCATTAGGAATACACTCTATAAAAATGTCAGCAATTTGTGTAGTGATTTTTTTTGTAGAGCTCATGAAAGGTGTGTGATTAGCATTGGAAACTGGTACAATACTCTACTGGTCCAGATGACAGTAGTAGTAAAGTAAGGGCAACCCCCAGTAAAATTTTCACATGCTACCTCACCAAAGCACCTCAACCTTGCCATGGAAGAACCCCAACTTGTGGGTGAGTGGGTAGTTAATTTATTTATTTATGTATTTATTTGTCTAGAATTGTACAAACCAGGGTAGCCTCCTTTAGGTGAAAATCTATTTTTCAAGAGGGTCCTGGGGGACTGATAGAGCTGCAAAGTCAATGCTTTACAGCTGCATAGATGCAGAGAACAAGAATTTCCAACATTGGTTAAAATATATTTACAAAGACTGGAATCATAAAATAATATTATATGCAGATGCAGAACAGTTTGAGACAGAGGGAGGGAGGGTTGTGTGTGTGTGTGTGTGTGTGTGTGGGTGTGTGTGCACATGTGTGCATGTGTGTGTCTCAGGCTTATGAAAGGAAAGAAGTATCTAGTAGTCACACAGGCTTTGTAAATGATTAAGCATGGCCCTTTCGAAGGATCTTAAGCTGTGGGCTTCTTTCCTTGGATCAGGCAGAAGAGTTCATGTTGTTGGGGCTGCTATGGCTAGTGCTGGACAGAAGTTGTAAATTTGGCTTTGGTGGAACGTTCGCACAAGTTTACCAGCTTTTGCAGAATTTTCCGAACTTCCACCTTTGGCAAAATTGGAAATCTTCCAAATGTGTTTTGTGAATTTTCACCCTATTCTGCAGAATTTGTTTTGCTGAATTGCAAAATAATACCCATGAACTGTGGAACTAATCCACAATTCATGTAATTATTCCATGTTCAGACAGAAGAGAAAAACAACTTCACCTGGTGTCTAGTAGCACCCCCACCCTCCAATCACTGGCACCATATAATTTAATATTTTTCTGGTGTCTAGTGGCACCCTCCAGTCACTGACCCAATAAAAACATTTTGATATTTCCCAGACCCCTGGTATCTAGTGGTACCCCCCACCCTCCGGTCACTGGTCCCATAAAAACATTTAATATTTTCCCAGTCCCTGGTGTCTAGTGGCACCCCCAGCCTCTGTTCGCTGGCCCCCAAAAAACATTTAATGTTTCCTCAAGCCCTTGTATCTAGTGGCACCCTCCACCCTCCAGTCGCCAGCCCTGTAGAAACATTTAATATTTCCCTCCCTGGTATCTAGTGGTACCCCCCCACCCTCCAGTTGCTGGCCACACATTTACTTCCTAGTTCCTGAAGTACTATTAAGCTAGAAGTGCCTGTCAGAACTAGGAACTTGCTCCTTCCATTCTAGACTACAGCATGATGTAGACACTTACAATGAGAAGAGCAAGGGCCTAGTTCTGACAAGCACTTTTCACTTAACAATACATCAGGAAGCAAATTTGGGGCTGGCAATTGGAGGGTGGGGGGGTGCCACTAGACACCAGGCAGAGAAATATTAAGTGTTTTAAGGGGATGGTGACTGGAAGTGCCACTAGACACCAGGGATCGGAGAAATATTAAATTGTTCTATGGTGGCAGTGGTTGCAGGGTGAGGGGTGTCACAAACCCACTCAGCAGGTCAGGCCCTCTGCTCCCACATTGCCAACCTCTGAGTCTGGTATTGTGAACAGGTAACAGAACAGGGTAACCCTCCTATCTGCTTGTGGGTCCAAATCACCTTTGGTCTTAAGTTCTGGGGGGATTCAAACTGTGAATCTTATGCTAGCGTACCCAAATGTACAGGCTCAGATAATTCTGCTCTTTGGGGAATGCCAGATATCTTTTGCCTAAGGGCATCTAACCAGGTATCCAAAATGAACCCTTAAAACTCTATGTATGAAAGACCTTGGGTATTTCTTACCTTTTTCTAGTTCAGTAACACCATTAAGCTTATGAACAGTTGTCAGCTTTAACCATCTATACTTCACATGCAAAAGAAAGAATTTCGAAGGCACACCAGGCAGTCTCTTTAAAATAAGAGGTTTACTTAAAAATGGATAAAAAATATGTAAAATGTAAACACAGAATAATGTATCACAAAACATACAATCACTTAAAAGAACAAAGTTAAAGTACAAACATAAACTCCAACCACAATACAAATAGACTGTCCTATCTAATGTACACCTTCTTACAGTGCTTAAAGTTAGATGTTGTTTCTAAGATCTCACAAAGAAATGTGTCACTAAAGATGAGACACAGAATAGTTTAAGCTGCCTCTATACCCACCTCTTCCATGATGTCACCTAGCTCCTCCTTGTTAAATATAAAAAAAATAATACACACAGGGGCCGGATATTCAGACTGTGCCACAAAGAAGCACAATAGCAGGAGCAGGCACAAGTGCAGTGCACCTCTGCGCAACATGCGCGATATTCAAACACAGCGCAGGCCAAGGTGCGCTTGCGCAACACAGCTGAATATCATGGCAACTGCGCCATGGCGTAACCAGGGATACACAGTGGAGCAGGGCTGATTCACAGTAGCACAACTAGGGATGTGCAGTGGAGCAGGGTAGAAACACAGCAGCACAACCAGGGATGCACAGGGACAGGGACATGATGCAGGGGTGCACCACCCATGGAAACCATGGGCGGAGGAGCATGCAGCAGGCCAGACAGCACCCCCCCCCGCACCCCATGAACTGCACAACCAGTGGTGAGCTGGATCGACCACCAGTCCATTAACACCAGCACCGAATCCACAGCTGGGGCACGGTGCCCCAGCACACCTGCATGGCAAGCAGTGACCGCAACACAAGGAGGGCGGGCCACCCAGTGCCACCCCATCCCACCAATGCAGAGCACACCCTGTACACCGATCCCCAGACACCCGGCCCAGGAGCAGTGCCCAACAGTGCATGGCACAGAATGCATGCCACCACCCCCACCATGATAATGCAACCCTGTGCACCATGGAGCCATGAATGGTAGTCCCACTGTGGGCACCCCGCAGTGGGTGGCACCAGCCACTGACACAACAACTGCAGACACAGTGCCACCCTGCACAGCCCCCCCCATGGCACAGCAGAGAGGTCGACCCTGTGTCAGTACCCGAGGGACTCCACATACAACAAGGCCTGCCCTGGACTCCACCACCAGCAGGACAGCACCCCGCACACCCACCCATGCACACACCCTCTCCCAGCACTGGCCCCAACAGCCAACACAGCTGCCCACTGTGGTGCATGGAGGCATGCGCCACACAGGCTGCGACACAGGGCATGGACAAACACCCACCCTGACCCAAGGCACCCTGACACAGGGCCAAAATAGCAGGGCAACAAATGCCGCTGGCATGCGTCCACTGATGCTGTGCACCCACAGCCTGCACCCCACCATGGCACAGGTGTACCAGCCATCCTGTGCATGCACCATGAAGCCATCTGCCGCCAGCATGTGGCTGGAGCACAAGTGACAGACATCAGAACACAGACACCGCAACAGACACCAGCAACAGCCTAGAGAGGGGACAACAACAGCATAGCCCACCGTGTCACCCGAGGCAGACGTGCAACATACCGGTGACAGGAGGCAAACCGCCATTGCGCCGTAGCCAGAGGGTGGCTGGCATGGACTGCCACCAATGACACGCCAGCAGACTGTGCGTACCACAGACATGCAAGGGGGCCAGCTGCACGGGCCATGGACATACTAACAGGGGCACCAGGGACACAGCGCATGCACCAGGGACCACTGCACACAGGCATCCAGTGCACAGGGAACAACACACATACCACAGACAGGGACAGAGTCCCCCACCCACACCATAAGCGGGTCCCTGCTGGACACAGACATGCCCAGGCATGCACCACCCCCAACGCCATGCAAACCACTGCAGTCAAGCACCACATGCCCGCTGAAAATCAGAGACCACCACAGTTGTCATAACAACTAAGTCTGTAATAAAGGTGTGAACTGTACAAAAATCACATTACACTAAACTATTTACAATGTGGGGGAGAAGAACCACATACCAGGTGGGGGTGGGCATGGGGCAAGTGTGTACAACAGGGAGTGGGATGAAGGGGTGAGAGGGTAAGTCCAAGGGGGGAATGCACAACAGGTGTGTTGTAGGGCCTAATGGTGACCCCTTTCCCCACTTCGGTCTCGGTGGCACCTCCTGTGCCTCCTTCTGTCATCCCGTTCAATGCATTGGAGCAGCTCCAGGGTAGCTCTCGACAGCTGCAGAAGCTCCTGAACATTTCTCTCTAGGGCAGTCCAGCGTTGTCCACCTAGGACAAGGGAGCAGAGTCATTACGCGTGACTAGCCAGACCCCTGCAGTCCACCCAATGTGCAAGGCATACAGCTGTAGGCCATGCCCCTGTGATGGCATGCGACCAACCACAGTGTCCGCGCCCACATGAGCCACCTACCCAGGCACCAATAGCCATGCAGAACACTGCATACACCCACCACCCATGTCCCACACAGCATCACCGTGACCGTACAGTAACATGGCTCTGCGGTGCGAAGGCAGTGGCACAGCCATGGACCCAGTGCATGCACAGCCCACCTGTATCACCCACCCACACATGCAGTGCCACAGGACAGTGCTGAGTGCACCATGTGGCATGCACGGCAGTGGGGCCAAGTGCGGGTGGCCATGCCCCGCAGCCACCCCTGCAACCCAGCATGCACAGATGTAAGGGAAAACACAGCACTCACCTGCATCCTGGCCAGCAGAGCACTGCTGGCCCATGGCCTCGCCAACATGGCCCGGCTGCATCTGTACTGTACCCACTCCAGCCTGCTCCCCCTGTTCTCGGGCCAGACATGCCCTACGGAGCTCCTCCGGGCCTAGGGTGCAAACATGGAGAGGGAAACATCAGTACAGGTCAGTAACAAAGACCCCCCGGTGTGTGCGTGCCCGCATAGCCCAACCATGACACACCCCCACCACCACCCCCACTAGATGGCCCCCACCCCCCTGCGGTGTGGCCTCATGCACACCATGATACCCTGACAGATGGACACTACCAGTGTTTGGATGGAGCACCTACCTGGCCTTGGCATGTCACCTTGCCAGGTGCATGCCTGCAGATGCCCCAGTTGGTCAGGGTCCCACTGCTGGAGGTCACCATAGCGGTGGCGACACTGATCTGCTGACTGGCTGATCCTAGTCACCTCCTCCAGGCCCTCTGACACCTCTTGCCACACAGCAGTCTGTGGCCTGTGGAGGGGTTTCTGCCCAAAGAGGGCATCAGCATGTGACTCTACCAGGGCCACCAAGTTTTCCAACTCAATGGCTCTCCAGACCTGTGCTCTGGTTTGTGGCATCTTGCTGTTGAAACCGCAAGCAAAATGGCGTTCTGTAGTGCAAGTGTCCCACGTGTGGAGGCAGCGCGGTACTGTGCTGCCAGTCCCTATCGTGCTGTCACCAGACTGTGTGATAGGGGTGCAACCATTCGGACGCATGGCACCTAGGGGGCAAAGGTCGACCGCAGGGTCAAGGGTCTGTCTGCGCACATTGTGCCACAGTGCTATTGGGATGCCCTGCATGTAGCATGGTAGGGTGCTTGAGTGTGATGACCTGCAGTGGCCTACTGCACTGTGGCACCATGGCACCCAAGGCACACCAAGGCACGAGCACCCCACGGGCAAACAGTGCAGTAGTGCCACAGGCACAGTGGTGGCCGTGCCCTGCACTGCCTCCCGCACACAGCAAGTCAGCAGCACCACAAGCATTGATGTCAGCACCCCGGGCATGAACTGTGCAGTGCCAGCTGAGCACGTCACAGTGCTGTGCCATAGCCTGAGCATGCTCACCAACATTGCACAATGCACAACAGCACAATATTTAGCCAGCATATGCAAATCAGCTCATTAGCCAATCCACGGCACAGACACTGCATTAACATCCACTTATAGTTGCGTCTGCCCTCATTTGCATGCGTTGTGCTATATAAATGCGACATGGGGCTGCAGAGGCCATGGTTAGGTATTACAGTCCATTGTGGTGGGTTGCATGCTGTTGGGATGTGGGACTGTGGTTTGGGAGGGCTGAATGAGACTGCACAGTCCAAGGTAACACCTGTCATTCCCACAGGCTCGAGCATGACCGGGCGTGAGGAAGAGGAGGAACAGGGAAGGGGGAGAAGGAGGTGGCCCAACTTCACCAGAGCAGAATCAGATGCCCTGTTTGAGGCATATCTGGACAAGGAACCACTGCTCAGTGGACAGCAGGGTTCGCCACAGGCCTGTGCTGCGGCGTGGGGTGAGATGGCGCATGCCGTGAACCAGCATGGCAGCCATCAGTGGTCCGTGCAGGACTGCAAGAAGAAGGTTGGCACAGACAGGAGGTGGATCAAGGACAAGGTGGCTGCCATCAGGGCTGCACATGCTGCCACCAGTGGGGGCCAGCCAGAAGTACCACGCCTGACACCACAGGAGGAGCAGGTGACCAGCAGCATGTGGCGTAGTACCATCGAGGTTGTTCCTGGTGGTGGCTTCCAGACGGGTGGCAGCCCATCACTGCATGGTAGGTCCTGTGCTGTCAGTGTGTGGGTGGTGGAGGGCATGTCACAGGGCAAGGCGGAGCCACTGACGCTAATGTGTTCCCTTACAGCTCCTGAGTGTCTACATTGGGCAGCGGTGGTGGGTGTGTCCACCAAGGGGGAGGCCCTGGACACAGAGGATCACCCATCCACCTCCACAGGTGTCTGAGGGACCAGCCAAGTGCATACCTGCACATCTGTCTGGACTGATGTGGGTGGTGCGGGTGAGGACAAGGCCCTGCTTGTGTCCCAGCGTGACAGCACCCACAGTCTCCAGCATGCTGGGACACAGATTGGGGCAGGATACAGCACCGATGGTGATGGACCACACGTCCCAGACAGTGATACATGTAGGACACAGGATGGTCCCACAGCAGGCAACCGCACAGGCGTTGCCATGGGTGATGCCACCGTGGCTGCCTGCGTAACAACCCAGTCCCAGCCTGTGCCTGTATGCCCCAGTGGGGCAGCACTGGTGTGCATCCAGGGCAGTGGGGCTGTTGCAGCTGCTGTGGCAGCGCCGTTGAGCCCTGGCAATCGGCAGCCGGAGGGGCAGCGCCAGCAGTCAGCCAATGGCGACGGGGGACAGTGTCGGGGGAGGTGGCAGTGCACCGTGTGTGGACATGCCCCAGCATGGCTCTGGTGTGGAACACCATGAGGGACAGCATGCTGGACCAACGGATGACCTCTTTGACGAACACAGCCATCTTCTGCAGGCTTCAGTGGATCAGCAGATGCGGCTCGTGACAGCGGTGGATGCACTCAGTGTGGTTCTGCACCAGGCAGATGACCAGCACAGCAGGTACCATGGATTGCTCCTGGCAGAGAAGGCCCGGCAGCAGACGGATGTGACCGCTGCCATTGACAGGCAGACTACTGCATTGACAACTGTCATGGCTACACTGGGCACCCAGTTTGGTGCCCAGCAGCCGCAGACACCGCACAGTGTCTTGTCCACCCCCGTTCCCTGTGCCATGTGACACCTGCTGTGTTGACACCGGGTTCAGCTGTGGGCATACCGAGCATGCCTGGTGTGGGCATGTTCAGTGGGCTGCAGACCCCTGTGCGAACATGGTCGCATTCATGCAGCGTCACCCCTGGAGGACTGTCGGTGCCACCCCATGAGGCCAATGGTCAGCCTGGCATGGCTGGCAGGTCTCGGCAGGGCCACCCACGCATCCGTGGCAGCTGTGGTACTGTGCTGCATGACTGACCTGTCTCAAACCATGGCCACTGTCTGCCACTGCCCTATGTGCAGTGTGGTGTGCATTGTGCGATGAACGGGTGGGGTACCCGGCCCTGCACACACACACGGTCCCTGTGCACACCCTCCCAGTTGCTAGCCACTGTGGCGTGTGCATGATGATGCCTGCGTTGCACTGTCCACCAGTGCGCAATGGTGCCCAGCATCTGAGGCACGCACAGTGATGGCCACTGGGCATGGTTGTGTGTGGTCCTGTGTGGGGGTTGGGGTGGCTGTTGAGGTTGGCATGTCGTTTACCCCTTGTGCATGTGTTGTGGTGTGTGTGCATGTGTCGTGTTCGGCCCTGCCCATCCCTGCCACCGTGTGCAGTGCTCTGCTCAGACCCATTCCCTTACTGCCGTCTGCCCCTGGTGTCCTGCCCTGCCTGTCTGTGGGCTGTACCCTTGCCCTTGGTGGTTGTGCATGGCCCTGTGACCTACCTGTGTTGTCCAAAGTGCTCCTCTGTAACGGTGTCCCAGTGCAGCTGTGCCATCCCGATCAGACGGTGGTCTCGTCACCCAGGGGGTGGCTGCCCATCACCAGCTGGACCAGCGTCCTCATCATCTCCACCACTGTCCTCCACTTCGACCTCTACAGTTATCCCACAGTTGGTGGCCATGTTGTGCAGGATACAGCAGGCCAGGAATAGCCCACAGGCCTTCGAGGGGCTGTACTGTAGGGCACTGCCTGATGTGTCCAGGCACCGGAACCATGCCTTCAGCAGCCCGAACACCCACTCGATGACATTCCATGTTGTGGCATGTGCCTCATTGTACCATAGCTGTGATGGGGTCGTGGGGCACCAGTATGGTGTGAGCAACCAGGGCCGTAGCAGGTAACCACTGTCACCTGTGTGTAGAGGATGGACATTAGAATGGTGGTCTGTGTTGCTATGCCATGGGCCAACATGGCCGGTACCCACTGCACCTCTAACTATGCACCCCCCAATGTCTGCTGATGTCATCCTGCGTGATATGCATACTCACCTACTAGATGGCCAGTGGGGATACCCCCACTCTCAAACCTGTGGCACAGTGCAGACTGGTGCCAGATGAAGGGATTGTGTGCTCCCCCAGGGTGCATGGCACAGACATTGGTTATGCACCCCCTGACATCGCACACCACCTGACAGTTTATGCTTGGGAATCCCTTGCGGTTGATGTATGCTGCACCCTCTGGGCCAGGTGGCATGTGGATGCCTACATAGGTGCAGTCAATGGCCCTGAGCACGCCAGGCAACTGTGCTACCCTGTGGAACTCCTGTATGTGTGCTGTGTGCTCCGCCTGTGTGTTTGGGAAATGGATGTACTCTGCAGCATGTGACAGCAGTGTGCTGAGGAATTTGTGAGTAGGCGTGATGCGGCTGACTGGGTTATGCCTGTCATGTCCCCTGTTGGTCTCTGGAAGGTGCCCGTGGTGAGCAGGCACATGACGGCTGTCACCTTCATCTCCACTTACAGAGCATGGCTCTGTCATGTGGGTGCCTGCATCTCATCACTGCACAGCTCACAGAGCTGCCTCAGTATCGCCCAGTTCAGGTGGTACCGGCCCACAATCTCTGTGTCAGAGTACTGTTCAAAGCTGGTGCGGGCTCGGTACTGCCTGTGCTGGGCGTACCGCTGATGGGCCCTTCCACGGCCGCGCCTCCCTGCTGCCTGCCTTCTCACACCCCTTATTACTGCCTCCATCTGGAAGGTGGCGCTGGCCATGTCCCTGGCTGATGTTCCCCCCCAGGTGGCTGTTGTCCTGTTGCCCCCGCTGTCTGTCCCTGGTGCTCTCCCTGCACCGGGTACACCTCCAGCTTTTGCCTGTGGCTGTCCTGCCTCTTGCCACTGCCCTCAGTCCACTTGGCACTCCACGGCCTTTTCTGCACAGTGGCACGGGCACACCCACTCCTACCCTCACTCTGGCACAGTTCTGGTGGGCCCTGTCCTGATCTTGCCCAGTCCCACGCCCTGCTTCCTTTTATTCCTCCCTGGCTCTCTGTCACCATGCTCCCACCTCTGGCTTCCCTTTTGTGCTCTTCCTCCCCTCTCTTGCTCCCTTTTATTTTGTCTCATTTCCGCTGTCACACAACTTCCGCTTGCTCCGCTATTGCGCATGGCGCATGCTGTTGAATATCACACTGCACGTTATTCATGGTTCCACCCCCTATGGTTGCGCATGGATTCATTACTGTTGCACTCTGGCGCATTGCTTATTGCGCTGCACAGCTGCCACCTACTGAATATCACACAATGGCGCATTTCTGTACTTGCAGTGGTGCATCCCTGTTGAGCATGGCGCATCCGCTCTGAATATCCGGCCCAGGATGTCCTATCAGGAGGTATATTAAATAAGGTGACATCAGCAAAAACTAATTTTCCAAATTATAACTCTGTGATTTCCCAGTTCCTTCTCTGTGATCTGTGAGCAGTTCCTGTTCCCAGCCCATATCAAAAGACCTTTTACATCTCTGCAGTTTTCTCACTTAGATGCCATATAGCCTTTTAACACCAGTTGAAATTAACTGTTCTTCCTCTGAAGACGTCATAAAATGTATATTTTAGTTTCCCAACTTCAAAGAAGCACAGATCATCAACAAGGCCATAAAATGCAACTTCTTGGAAGTTAATCACATTACAGAGTTCTGATGTTTAATATATATCCTGTCATTTTAACTGAAACCTGGGGGGGGGGTCATCCCACAGGCAGTCTCATGAGAGACGCTCAATAACACATTCTGTATACAAATATCATAGAGCAATCATAACCAGCTGGCCAAGCATCATAATCTTTTCTACCTAGACTGAATTTGGGGGATCTATGCCCTGCATGGGATGAGCTTCCCAAATCAGTTCACTCCTCATAAACACATGATAAGCCATCTGTGTTATGACTGGTCACTCCAGCCCTATGTAGGATTGTCATGTCGTACCTTAGCAAAGCAAGACTCCATCTTAACAGTATACCATTAGTTTTTCCCATTTGCGTCAGCCAAACCAGGGGGTTGTGTTCAGTTTGTTCCACAAAATGCTGCCCATATAAGTATGGCTCCAACTTTTTTTAGGGCCCACACTATGGCAAGACACTCTTTTTCCTCAGTAGAGTATGCCTGCTCCCTGGGAAGTAAGTTTTTACTCAGGTACACTACTGGGTGATCTTTCCCTTGGTTGGATGTCTGACTCAGTACTGCCCCAATACCCACATCTGAAGCATCAGTCTGAACTATAAAGGGTCTGCTATAGTCAGGACTTGTCAATACAGGAGCACTCCACAGTGCCTCCTTCAGTCTGGTAAAGGCTTTTTCACAGGCTGGTTCCCAGGTAATTTTCTTTGGCATCCTTTTCTTTACCAAGTCAGATAGGGGAGCAGCTAGGGCACTGTAATTGGTTACAAATTTCCTATAGTATCCTGTTGTCCCTAGAAAACTCCTGACCTGCTTCTGCATTTCTGGTTTGGGCCATGCCTTAATCACTTCTAATTTTGCTTGGTTAGGACGAGACTGTCCCACTGGCCGCAACACTTAACGTGTACCACCCCATGGCCATCTAGCACTTCTCAGCTTTGACAGTGAGCCCGGGCCTCTGTATCCTGCCCAGTACTTCCCTAAGGTGGGACAGGTGTTCCTCCCAGCTGGCACTAAAGATGGCAATGTCATCCATGTATGCCACTGTGTACTTCTCAGCACCATTTAACACCTGGTTCACCAACCTTTGGAAAGTGGCCGGCGCGTTCTTCATTCTGAAAGGCATTACTTTAAATTCAAATAAGCTTATTGGATTGATGAAGGATGACCTCTCCCTAGCTCTGTCCATTAACTCTACCTGCCAATACCCCTTGGTCAGGTCAATAGTCGTAAAGTAGGTTGCCTCTCCCAACTTGTCCAGGAGTTCATCCGTCCGGGGCAACGGGTGGGCATCTGACTTCATGACTGCATTCAGTCCACGATAGTCCACACAGAAAAGAGTAGAGCCATCTGGCTTGGGCACAAGGACTACAGGTGAGGCCCAGGGGCTGAGGGATCTCTGGATTACCCCTAAATCCGGCATCTCCTCCACTTCCCTCCTAATGTCCTTTTGGACAGCCTCTGACATCCGATATGCTGTCTGCCATATGGGTGTCTGTGTCCCTATCTCCACATCATGCATTGCTAGGGGGTTAGTGTAGACTTAGCACTAAACAGTGGGGCAAAGTCTGCTAAAACCTCCCTTACTTCCTGGATCTTGTCCGGGGCAGCTGGGGAAGACAATTTTATTGCCTCCACAGAGGACTCCCACTTGCTTTCTTCCAGAAAGTCCAGAAGGGGGTCTCCTTCATCCGTACCCTCCCCAGGACTACACACTCCAAACACCATGTCAGCCCTATTAGCATACGGCTTCATCATGTTGACATGGTACATCCTTTCTGTCTGTTTTCTGTCAGGTAACTATAATATAGTTCACATCATTTACCTTCCTAACTACTTTGTACGGTCCTGCCCACTCAGCCTGCAGCTTCTCTTTCTGGACTGGAATAAGGACCATGACTTCCTCACCCACCAAGTACAAGAAAGCTCTGGCTCTGCAGTCATACCACACTTTTTGTTTCTGTTGGGCAGCTGCCAGGTTGCTCTGGGCTGTCCCCATAAGCTCCTTCAGCCTTTTCCTAAACCTAAAGACGTAATCCACTATGAGAGTTCCCTGGGTGGCGTGCTTGCCTTCCCAGTCCTCCTGGATCAAGTCTAGGGGCCCATGTGCCTGGCATCCATATAAGAGTTCAAAGGGAGGAAATCCTGTTGACTCTTGGGGCACCTCCCTGTATGCAAACAACAGGTGGGGAAGGTAATTCTCCCAGTCCCTCCCATGCTGTTCAGCAAACTCCCGGAGTATTGACTTCAGGGTACCATTAAATCTTTCCACAAGCCCATTGGCTTGTGGATGACATGGTGTCGTGTATCTCTGCACCACCCCACACTTCTCCCACAAACATTTCATCAGGTCCGACATGAAGGAACCCCCTCTATCGGTGACAATCTCCTGCAGAAACCCAACATGGGAGAAAATCCCAAGTAAGGCATCTGCCACTTTGTCTGTCCTCAGTGAGGATAATGCAACTGCCGTGGGGAACCAGGTGGCATAATCCACCACAGTCAGGATGAATCTCTTCTCCGAGGAGCTTGGGGAATTTAAAGGCCCCACAATATCCATTCCCACCCTCTGGAATGGCTCCTCCACTATTGGCAATGGAATTAGGGTGACTTGGGTTTTCTTGCCTATCTTCCCTATTTCTTGGCACCGGTGACAAGACCTGCAATACTCCTTCACCTGCTGGGTGAAGTTGGGCCAATAGAAATTCTGGGCCAACCACTGCGTAGTGCGCTAGATTCCCAGATGATCAGAGAAGGGAATATCATGTGCAGTCTTGAGCAACTGCTCACGATACCCCTGGGGAATGATAAGCTGCCTGCCTAGCACCCCTCCCACTGTCTGCACAGCCCAAGTATACATCAGTCCATTTTCCCAATAAATCTTATGTTTACCATCACCTCCTTGTGCCCCGTCAGAGTCTGCCCAAGCCCTCAGCTTCTCTAGACTAGGGTCATTTTTCTGAGCAGCTGCAAATTCCTCACACATTCCCAAGGCATGAGACAGATCCCCTTCAGTCTCTAAACTAGGGTCCCTAGCACTAGCATCAGGCACTGAGGATCACTGTCATCCTAACCCTCTGACAATGGAGTCACCCTCCCGGAGTAACCCTCCATAGCTGTGTGATGGCTTGCTACTAAAATTTCTACCCTCTTTCATTAGTCTCCATATCAGGAGACACAGGCTGGGAACCAGCCTCCCAGTGGTTTTCACAATGGCTTCTGTGGGGTTCAGGGAACTACAATTTTCCCTTGCCACTTGGCTATGGGTAACTGCACACACCATCCCCTATTTGAGATTGTTGCCAAGGATGACGTCATCTGCTAACATTTTGGCTACATCCACCTGTTGCACAGTTCCCCCTGTTTCACCCCACTCTAGGAGAACACTAGTGAGGGGCAATGTTTTCTCCCCACCAGTAAAGTGACACATTTATTGGGTATAAGCTGACCAGGCTCTACTAGATCCCCTTTTACCAATGTCAGGGATGCCCCTGTGTCCCTTAACCCTTGTGTCTGTACACCATTCACCATGACTGGGTGCATGTGTTCCCTCATGTTCACAGGCATGCTTCCAGGGACACACAAACAACCCACTTCTTTCCCAGCCCCATGTTGCATATTGCTTGCCCTTGTGGGACACTGTCTGGCAATATGCCCAGTTTCTCTACAGACCCAATATTCATTTATTTTCTCAGAGAAATCTTTTCTCTGAAACCTGGGGCTAACTGGTTTCAGTGGGGGCAGTGAGGGTTTTAGCTCCCCTGAAGGCATGCTTTTCCCTTTCTGCATTGCCACACCTGCCCCATTCACTATCAGAGCAGGTCTGTTCTTGGCATAGCGGTCCGAGAGTTCAGCAGCCTCTTGCACTGTTTTGGTATCTCAGTCCTCCAGCCAGGTTTTCAGCTCTGCTGGGCATGCCCCAAAAAACTGTTCTGACAGATTAGTAGTTTCAATTTTATCTACACTGTTTGCTTCAATTCCTTCCCACCATTGTTTTAAAAAGTGACGTTGTTTCATGGCTAGCTCTTTGTAGCTCGTATCAGAGCTTCTCCTAAGCTTACAGAATTTAGCTCTGTAGGTTTCAGCAGTTAAATCAAACGTTTTTAAAAATGCAGCTTTAAATTGTCTGTAATCATTACTGTCCTCATTGTCCATTTGACCCAATGCATCCTGAGCTTTCCCAGTAAGTAGCAGGGGTAGCTGGAAGCTCCAGGACTCTCTAGTAATTTTAGCCTGAATACAAACTTTTTCAAAGGAATTCAAAAAGGCATCCATATTCTCCCCCTCTTTAAATTCGGCTATCAATTTGGAATTCAATTTGTAACCCAGTCCTGTAGTTCCAGTTAAACCCAAGCCACTTACCTGCTCTGGTGCGGGTGGTTGGAGTCATAGCTTCTCCACTTCATGTCACCTCTGGTGCTCATGATCCTCATGATCTGCCTCTCACTGTTCATGGTCCACCTCTTGCCATTCCCGGTCAGCCTCTCGCTGTTCTCGTTGGAACTCCAGCTCCATTCTGTGCAACTCAATCTGCAGCCTGATTGCTTCTGGCTCCAGAATGCTGATGACCTTTCTCTGCTGCTGTGGCCCTTTGCTGACACTGGTCCTGCTGTCATCCTCATCGGATCTGGACACTGCACTGGCCTCTAGTCCTTCCACACTCAAGGTTTGGTCTTTTACAGTCACAGTCTGTGACTTGATGCTCTGGGTGTCTGCTGTCATCAGGGCATCCATGAGGTTTTGCTTGGTGGCTCTCACCTCATACAGGACTCCTCTCTCCTTGCACAACTGCCTCATGTAGTCTACAGTGTCTCCGCTGTAGTTGGAAGCCATCTTCTTCCCTAACTATGGCTACTCTAACTTGCACTTCAGAAAAAAATAAAACAGGTAGGAACTCGACTGTAAGCAAATTGATATAGTTCTGTTTCCTTTTTTAAAAATAAATCACTGCTTTTTTTTTTCAAGTGAGCTGTACAGTATCAAGCTGACACACTGAACAATTTAAAGCTTGTGTTATCAAAATTATCAGCACCGCTGCCAACCAGTCTGTCACAAACCCACTCAGCAGGTCAGGCCCTCTGCTCCCACAGTGCCAACCTCCAAGTGCAGTATTGTGAATAGGTAACAGAACAGGGTAACCCTCCTGTCTGCTTGTGGGTCCAAATCACCTTTGGTCTTAAGTTCTGGGGGGATTTAAACTGTGAACCTTATGTTAGCATACCCAAATGTACAGGTTCAGATAATTCTGCTCTTCAGGGAATGCCAGATAGCGTTCGTCTAAGGGCACCTAACCAGGTATGCAAAATGGACCCATAAAACTCTATGAAAGACCGTGGGTATTTCTTACCTTTTTTCAGTTCAATAACACCATTAAGCTTACGAACAGTTGTCAACTTTAACCATCTATACTTCACATGCAAAAGAAAGAATTTCGAAGGCACACCAGGCAGTCTCTTTAAAATAAGAGGTTTACTTAAAAATGGATAAAAAATATGTAAAATGTAAACACAGAACAATGTATCACAAAACATACAATCACTTAAAAGAACAAGGTTAAAGTACAAACAAAAACTCCAACCACAATACACTTAGACTGTCCTATCTAATGTACACCTTCTTACAGTGCTTAAAGTTAGATGTTGTTTCTAAGAGCTCACAAGAAATGTGTCACTAAAGATCAGACACAGAATAGTTTAAACTGTCTCTATACCCACCTTTTCCATGATGTCACCTAGCTCCTCCTTGTTAAATATAAAAAAAAATAATACACACAGGATGTCCTATCAGGAGGTATATTAAATAAGGTGAAATCAGCAAAAACTAATTTTCCAAATTATAACTCTGTGATTTCCCAGTTCCTTCTCTGTGATCTGTGAGCAGTTCCTGTTCCCAGCACATATCAAAAGACCTTTTACAACTCTACAGTTTTTTCACCAAGATGCCGTATAGCTTTTTAACACCAGTTGAAATTAACAGTTCTTCCTCTGAAGATGTCATAAAATGTATGTTTTAGTTTCCCAGCTTCAAAGAAGCACAGATCATCAACAAGGCCATAAAATGCAACTTCTTGGAAGTTAATCACATTACAGAGTTTTGCTGTTTAACATATATCCTGTCATTTTAACTGAAACTTGGGGGGGGGGGTCATCCCACAGGCTGTCTCATGAGAGACACTCAATAACACATTCTATATACAAATATCATACAGTAATCATAACCAGTTGGCCAAGCATCACAGGGGGTGCCACTGGACACCAGGGACTGAGGAAATATTAAATGTTTTTATGTTGTTGGTGATTGGAAGGTGGGGGGTGGTGTCACTAGACACCAGGGATGGAAATGTTAAATGTTTTTACGGGGCTGTGACTGGAGGGTGGGGGTGCCACTTGACACCAGGGATCAAGGAAATATTTTTTTTACAATGCCAGTGACTGGAGGGTATGGGGTGCCACTAGACACCAGGGAAGGAAATATTAAATGTTTTTACATGGACGGCAACCAGAGGGCAGAGGGTGTCACTAGGCACCAGGGAAATATTAAATGGTAGGGTGCTGGTGATCAGAATGTGGGGGGTGCCACTAGACACCAGAGAAATATTAAATGGTAGGGGGCCCGTGATTAGAAGGTGTGGGGTGCCATTAGACCCCAGGGATTATTTGGAAACTACATATATAGGGGCTTTTAGGGGGCAGCGATAGTCAACACATATTAATACATTAATTCTGCAGTTCAGTGACTCACTGAACTGTGGAATGAATGTATGAATCATGAAATAATGCATTAAACTGCAGAAAGAAATTCCACAGGACTGATTCCTGACAGTGATCGATTCTGTGGAATTTTGTTCCACAGTTTAATAACTAGTCCGTAATTCATACATTTATTCCAATATTCTATGTTGGTATTTTTGAGAAGGTTGCTAATTTGATTTCTGAACTTTTGCAGAACCAAAAGTCTGACTTTTGGAGAAATTCTGGTGGCAGACTTTTTTTTGCACAGCTCTAGCTATGACAAAAGCCTTTTCGCCAAAGGATTTGTATGTCCTTGTTACTGTATGTGCAAGAGATCTCTAGTCTGGGAAAGAAGTTGATATTTCTAATGGGGTTTTTACTAGACATCTGCTTAGATAGACTAGAAGAAAAAAATATTCACCATAGTAATGTTCTTTCTTCCCAGGGATCTATCAGTGAGCCTTACATAACACATCACTTTATGCTAATTTTGGAATTTAGAATATAAATTCAAACTCTGCACTACAGTCACACACCCCCTGCTGTTTTAACAAGAGATTTGTTTCTGGAGCCAGGGAAACACTGACCACTAAAACTATATAAAAAGCTACTAAAATATTTATATTTTTTTTATTTTGAAAAACTCACACTGAAGTAGACAAACATGTAGAATTGAAATAATCACAATTTTTAAATTTGTTGAGGCATTACAGAACATAATGCTCAAGCAACCATAAGATAAGAACTGATTCTTATGTGAACACATTTTAAAGTTCTAGAAGGGAAGGCAGGATCAGATTTCATAAGGCTCACTGATCGATCACTGAGAAGAAACAACAACACTATGGTGAGTAATTTTTTCTTCAGACAACAGGAATCCTTCAATGAGATGCCTTAAAAATGGAAGATTCACTAGCAGTATGTTGGGAGGATGGGTCTAGAACACATTTAGGAAAAAGGTTCTGCAGACAGAAGTTTCAAAACTGGCATCTGTCCTGGACCGTATGTCCAGACAATAGTGCTTTAAGAAGGACTGTACTGTTTTCCATGTAGCCCGTATAAGGAGGTTTGGACCCTTATGCAGGTCTAAAAGACCTCAAAGGGTTAACCTCTGGTCCTTTAGAGGACAGGGCAAGATAGTCTGCTCCAGAACTCTAGGGGGAGGAGCCAAGTGGCCATAACTGAAGAGCAGCAGCTAGTTGCATTCACTGTAAGGGAGAGGTTTGCCTGGCATGTAATGCCTACTCCCTTTGATGAACCTCTTTTTCAATAATTGTAATCCAGAACCAACTCAGGATATCATGTCGGCTGCCATAGACTAACAACCTAAACAGGGAGAGACCCCCAATCTCAAAGAAGGAGAAGCCAGAGAGGGACTGTTGCTACAAAGAGAAAAACAGAGCCTGCTGCCCTAAGTTCCCACAGGGCAGGTAGTATGGTGACTTTGTATGGGGTCTAGGGGATGGTTGGATGGCAGACTTCCTTGGGTAGCTTTAGGTAGCCAAATGCCCCCTTGCTGTGTTTTGAAGTCTGACAGAGTTAAATATGAACCAAATGGTAGAAGTAAAAGGTGCCCCTCTGTTTAGACCCTTTGTGGGTCCAGATGAAGATCCCAGAAAATATAAAGGGTCACCCTATCATGAATCAGTCACAGAGTTCTCATTCAGATAATGGAAAATCTTGTGGAGAAAGAGAAAGCTATAATTCTGTCTTGTGTCAAAAGAGAGAACAGAAATGTACCCCACTGAGTTGTCTCCAGCCCCTGCATCAATCCTGCACTCTAATATACAAGTAGATGGAATTCGAGATCAAATGAACTACAAAGTGTACCTTGAATCTGCAAAGGATTCAGACTGGAGAAAGCTGTACAATCTAAATGAAAGCATGCTTACTAAATTTCATATGCTCATGAACTGGAAGAATAAAAGAGGTCCTTGTTAGATTTTATTCCTGTTCTGAACAGTCTGTTGTTATGTGTTGGGGTCCTTTGTTTTGCTAACCCTTGCTTTGCAGCCCTGCACAGGCCATGGATGCCTGAGTGCCTGGGACTTCATCTCAGTGCTGGAAGGTCAAGTAAAACAGCTTAATCTGGTTCAAGATCAGTTGGCATTCATCTGTATCCCCCTCCCCTGGGTCGTGCCTGAAAATAGGCAGGATTTGTCTAGTGCACTTACCCGGTCAACAAAAGCTAAATAAATAAATAAAATTAGTGTGATTGTATGCTCCTCTGTTTAGTGAGATTCCCTTAGACAGCCCTAGACATGGGGAAGGGGATACACCCAGCGGCAACAAAGGCAGTGGTGCCCCTTGTGGTATGTGCTCATAGGCCTCTGGGGCATATCTTGACAGCTCTTTCACTGTATACAGGAAACTATCCAGTGAGAGATATTCTTCCTAGCTGCTGGCTTGCCTTTGTCAACCTCTCCATAGGTAGCGAAAAGCTGCGTACTCTGGGATCTAATATCCTGTGCCTAGTGCTGTTTTTACATTCAGACAGCATAATTTTTGCTCACCTGTACTAGAATATTCAGGATAGAGGACTTGAAGGATAAGTGACTGATTTAAGGGGAATTCTAACACCACCTTGGGTAGGATTTTCCAACTTCTCCTAAGGACTACCTTGTCTCTGTGGAAGATTATGTAGTTTGGATCTGTACAAAGGGCTTGCTGTTTGCTTACGATCCTGGTGGATGTCATGGCTATCAAGAAAACTGTTTTCCATGTGACATACTTTAACTCAGCAGTAGTCATAGGTGCAAAAGGAGCCTCCCTCCACTGGGCAAGGGAGATGTTTAGGTCCCTTGAAGGGGCTGGTTCCTTTACAGAGGGTTACAAATGGTTGAGCACTACTATCCCTGTGTGGGAACTGTTTGTAAGTTTTTGCTTGGAAAATATAAACATAAAATGCAAAAAAAAAAATGAAAAGCTGGTTGAGAGGCCAAGGACCTGTCTTTGCCTGCTGATGTGTAGGCTGACACATCTGCCAAGTGTACTTTCAGAGCTGAAGGACTCGGTCCTAAGGACAATAATAGTAGCAGGTAGTCCAGAACTGTAGACGATCCCACCTGCACTGGGATTTTCTGGTGGCACACTGGTATGAGACTCTTTTCCCTCTTAGAGGAATATTCTTTCTTGTTGGTTTTATGGAAAACTGCAAAGCCATTAGTACTTTCTCTGCAGATTCAAACTAGAAATTGCTGTCTCTGCAAGAATCATGCCCTAATATGCAATGTTCTGAGGTCTGGGAATGTTATCCTGCCCTGAGTAAGAATCAATAAACTATATCTTAAGTGACAGGTTGATTGGAATCCTGCCGGACAGGGTCAGCAGCACTGAGTAATAAGCCTGCCTGGCCAAGTTTGGAACTATCAGGACCATTGTTGCTGGCTCTCTCCTGAGCTTTATGAACACTGTCTATAAGAGTGGGAATGGTGGGAAGACATACAGAAATGTCCTTGTCCACTCCAGGGCTAGGGCGTCCTCTGGGACTGTGCCTCTGGCTGATAGCCTTCAACAAAACATTGGAAGCTGATTGTTCTACCAAGAGGTAAACAGTTCTATTTTGTTGTACCCCATCTCCTGAAGACTGAAGACAGCATTTGCTGGTAAAAGGTACACTTTTGATTTCCCTGACTGATTCTGTTTGTCGTGTCAGCCAGCACATTGTCCTTGCTTAGCAGGTGTATTGCAGAGCTCAATGTGTCCAGGAAATGAGTCAGATCCCAGATCCTCAGAGTTCTTTACACAGTTTTGAGGATATTGTTCCTTCTTATTTGTTTATGTAGTCATAGCTCCCTACTCAGTGGAACTCCCTACCCCATGAGCTTCTTTCCAGTCCCACCCTTACACTGTTCAAAGAGAAGCTCAAAGCCCTCTCCTGGGTAATATCACTATGCCATTGTATGCACTAACTTGCCTTAGTAATTCGCTGACCTAATGCTACCTCTGGTTTCATATTTAAATTTATTATCTGCCTCAGACAGCTAGTTTTGGAACCCACTCGTGAGAGAGCAATCTTAGACCTGGTACTCTCAAATGGAGATGGAGAGGGGATCTCTGATCTTGAAGTGGGTAGCCATCTGGGAACAAGTGACCACCAAACGGTGTGGTTCACAATAAACTTAGCTGTAGAGTCAAGCCACACAAAAGTGAAGGTACTGGACTTCAGGGTGGCTGATTTTATCAAAATGGGAGAGTGCTTCAGAAAAGCACTAGCAAACAGGCAAGAAGGTGGGGTGGAGCAACAATGGGGAAACATCAAAACCGCCATCTCAGAGGCAACAAGTCTTTGTGTGAAGCAAATAAACAAATCAAAATGAAAGAAAAACCACTATGGTTCTCAAAAGAAGTGGTAGGGAATGTAAGGGAAAAAAGATAGCATTCAGGAACTAAAAGGAAACACAGAAGGAGCAGGACAGAGAACTATACCAGTTAAAGCAGAAGGAAGCGGGTAAGGCAGTCAGAATAGCAAAGGCCCAAACCGAGGAAAAGATAGCCAACTCAGTTAAGAAGGGGGATAACACCTTTTATAGGTACATTAAGGAGCAAAGAAAGACTAAGGCAGGGATACTAAGGCTGAACAAAGAGGAAAGTGGTTGGGCAGAGAGCGACAGTGAAAAAGCAGGGATACTGAACAAATACTTCTGCTCAGGGTTCACAATGGAAAAGCAGGGAGAAATACCTAATCCAGTCAATAGAAGCACTCTAGATAGGGGGAGTTGATATTAGTCCTTTCACAGAAGAAAGGGTTCTGAAAGAACTCTTAAAACTGAAGGTGGATAAAACAATAGGGCCTGATGGGATTCACCCCAGGATTTTAAAAGAACTAAGGGAAGAACTAGTAGCACCAATGACTACCCTTTTTAATAAATCATGGGAGGATGAGGTGGTACCTGAGGACTGGAGGAGGGTGGATGTAATTCCCCTTCACAAAAGTGGGAGCAAGACAGAGGCAGGAAACTACGGACCTGTCAGTTTGACCTCAGTGGTAGGGAAAATGATGGAATCACTTCTGAAGGAAAGAATTCTTGAGTACCTAGAGGCCAGTGGGGGCACAGGACCCAAGGCAGCATGGATTCACAGCGGTAAGGTCATGTCAGATAAATCTAATTGATTTCTTTGACTGGGTGACCAAAGTAGTAGACCAGTGAGGGGCTGTGGACATGGCCTACCTAGACTTTAGCAAGGCATTTGACACAGTCCCGTACAAAAGATCAATAAACAAATTAGTCAGCCTGGGAGTGGGTCCTAGGGTGGTAGCCTGGGTAAAACACTGGTTGGACAACAGGACACAGTGGGTAATAGTAAATGGAGTCCACAGTGAAGAAAGGAAGGTTACTAGTGGGGTACCGCAGGGTTCAGTACTGGGGCCGGTCCTTTTTATTGTCTTTATAAGTGACATTGCAGAGGGACTGGAAGGAAAGTATGTCTCTTTGCAGATGACACCAAGATCTGCAACAGGGTTGATACACAAGGTGGGGTGGAAAGGATGAAAAGGGACTTGGCAAGGTTGGAGGAATGGTCAAATGTATGGCAGCTTAGATTCAGTGCAAAGAAGTGCAAAGTAATGCACCTGAGAAACAAAAACCCAGGGAAGAGTACACAATGGGGGTGAGATACTGACAATAACAAAAAATGGAAGGGATCTGGGGGTAGTCATATCAGATGACCTAAAGGTGGGCCAGCAATGTGAGAAGGCAGTAAGGAGGGCTGGGGGATACTGGGATGCATAGGGAGAGGCATCACCAGTAGAAAACAGGAAGTCGTTGGCCTCTGTACAGACAGTTGGTAAGACCACATCTGAGTACTGTGTGCAGTTCTGGAGACCTCATCTCCATGCAAAGACATAGACAGGGTGGAGGCTGTCCAGAGGAGGGCAACCAAAATGGTGCAGGGTCTGCATCAGAAGACATATGAAGAAAGACTAAAGGAACTAAAGATGTTTAGCCTCGAGGAAAGGAGGGAGGGGGGACATGATAGAAACTTTCAAATACCTCAAGGGAATCAACAAAGTCCAAGAGGGTAGCATCTTTCAGACAAAGAGATGTGCAAAAACAAGGGGGCACAATTTAAAGATAGAGGGGGGACGGCTCAGAGGTAATGTGAGGAAGTATTTCTTCCCAGAGAAGGTTGTGGATACATGGAACAGCCTTCCTGAGGAGGTCATAGAGTCAAAAACAGTGGGGGAATTCAGGAATGCATGGGACAGACATAAGGCAATTCTAGTGGGGGGAAGGAGGAAGTAGGCTGTTGGTTAACTAGGATCTGCAGCTTATCCGTTAGGTAGGGAAATGGGCAGACTAGGTGGGCCAAGCGGTCCTTATCTGCCGTCAAATTCTATGTTTCTATGTATGTAACTAATACTACTGTCACCTGGAAGTATTTCAATTGTTATGCTTTTGTAAATATGCAATCAATGTAAAGATGCTCCTTACATTTTGCACAAATGTACTCTTCCACTGTATGTAACTAATTCCGGGTCGCCCCTGAAAAAGGGAATTTATTGTCTCAGTAGGCCTACCCGGTGACCAACATTTAAATAATCAAGTAATAATAATAATGACCCTGCACAGTCTCATTGGAAGAAAGAGTTCTTGGAGTAGTCATTTCCGTCTCCCTGAAACAATCCAGCCAGTGTGACAAGGCCTACAGTAAGGCAGCTAGGATGTTGGAGTGCATAGGAAGAGGCACTGAAAGCAGGATGAAGGAGGTGATATTGCTCATCTACAGCGCCTTGGTAAAGCCACACCTGGAGTACTGCACCCAGTTCAGGAAAATCACCTGAGTAAGGATAGAACAAACTGGAGGCAGTCCAAAGGAGAGTAAACAAAATGATTCAGGATAAGCAAGGCAGATCTTATCAGGAACGACTCAGTGCTCTGAACATGTACTCCCTGGAGACTAGAAGGGAGTGGAGTGATATGACTGACCATTCAAAATGTCCAAAGTCCAGAGGGGCATTAACAAGATAAATTGAGAGGAACAATTCAAAAGGAGGCTTAGCTCTGTGACTAGAGGACATGACTGGAAACTGGTAAGAGGAAGATTCAGGAGAGATGTGAGGAAGTATTTCTTTATAGAACAGGTGGCTGAGCCTTGGAGCAGCCTGCCAAAAACATGGGCAGACTGGATGGACCCTTGGTCTTATTCTGCTGTCACATTCTATGATTCTATACAGTAGCTGAGAGGAAAAAGACTGTATTGCCAGTAGTACTTCACTGAGCTTTAAGGGGGTTTATGTGCTCCTGAGTCTCCTGAGGGCTTCATATGCCACTTACTGTGAGATCCTCCAGGTGGGCACTACACCCTAGGAGTGAAGAATCTGTTGTAAGTACCTTTGTTAGGAATTGCTGGTGAAAGGAAATGCTCTCTTTTATGTTACTTTCCTCCTTCCATGACTCCAGTGCTTGCACAAAGCTGTTTGTGATTGGCACTAGCTTGGGCAGAGAATCTGACCATTGGGACCAGTGACCTCCTAGATGGTACTGAATGTCCCTCATTTGAAATCTGACCCATGGCACCACAGCTGTGAATGAGGTCATCTGGCCTAGTAGTTGCAGAAAATCCCTTGCAGGCCATGAATGGCCCAGTATAAAGGATTCTACACAGGCAATCAGATTTGCTACCTTTCCCTTTGAAAGAAAGGCTTTCCCCTGCAGGGTGTCTAGTTCTACTCCTGTGAAGTCCAGAACCTGTACTGGTTCTGTCTAGGACTTCTGCAGATTTATTAGAAATCACAGGTTCTCTAAAGCACATCTTACATATTGTACTGAGAACATTGCCTCTTGTTTTGTTTTCCTGAGACTAGCCAGTCATGTAGCTAACGAAAAAACATCACACCTTGTTTTCTTTGTGGAGCTGCTACCATCATTAGGCAGTTTGTGAATACCCTTGGTGCTGAGGTGAGGCAAAAAAGAAAGGGCTGAAAACTTATACTGGCAGTTTCCCAGCTTGAACTAGAGGTATTTTCTGTGGCTGTGTCTGGCTAGAATGTGGAAGTAGGCATCCTTCAGATCCAGTGACCCCATCCAATCTCTTGACTGCAAGGATGGCATCACTGTGCCTAGTGTGACCATTGTGAACCTTTGTTCTTGCTACTGTATGTTTTTTCAGATATCTTAAGTCTAAAATGTGTCACCATTCCATATGTTTCTTATGGGTCAGGAAGTATGCTGAAAACAGAACCTTGCCCCCCTGTGAGGCAGACACCTTTTCTACTGCTTTTGCCTACAGTAGCTCCTTTACTTCCAGTTCCAGCAGAATTCATTCTATTGGTGAATGAGATGGGAAGCTTTTTGGTCTCTGCAGTGTTGTAAAGCTTTGGAATTGCAGGGACAATCCAATCCCTGACCCACTGCCTCCAGGACCCACTTGTCTTTGGTAATTTTTTCCCATTCCTTGAAGTTGTGGGTCAGCCTTCCCCCAACTGGCAATGGTTGACTGCTGACCTGGGCAAAATTGTCAGGGTTTTGTTTTGGTTATGGCTTAGGGGCTGGTGCTGTAGCATGCCTGGAGTGCATCCCGCCTCTACCTGTATAGTAGCCTTTCTGAGTCTGGTACTCATAGGTTGCGTAGGGTTTTGGATAGTAACCCCTGCCCCTGCCTCCTCTTCGATAAGGTATATTGGAAGTGGAGGTGTTTTCTTTCTCAGTGGAACTCATAAAATTGGTTTTGTATTCATCCACTTATTTCACGTACACCTCTATTGCCACTAAATAGAGAATTTCCCTCAAAGGGGAATCAATGACTTTAGCCTTCGTATCCTGGGTAAGGATGGTAGTCTTTATCCAGGTAAATATTCTCAACGCCATTGCATGAGACAAGACTTGTGAAGTAGTCATAAGTGTCTACAGCCATGTGGAACTGTTATTTAGTGGTATCTAGGGCGTACTTGCTGTGGTAGCCAAATCCTGTGCTACCTCACTATGCACCTTATCACTCAGGTCCAACACTGCATTCCACAATGTTGTCTGCTATTGGGCTGTATATGCCAAATATGCCACTTGCCGTAGGAGCAGATAGGCCATTGTGTACACTTTTTTGGCCATAGTGTCCAGTTTTCTGGAGTCCTTTTCAATCAATCAATCAATTTTATTTGTATACTGGAAGGTATGTGAACAAAAATGCCTGTTTTCACAAACATCCAGTGTAGGAAATACAACAGATGAATAAATACATAGGCCAATGGAATACATAGAACATACAATGAACTACCTACAAAATACAATGAAGTAAATACATTATATATACATGTGTATAGAGTACAAGGAACTAATAAGTGCAAAATAAAACTAGCATATTACATGGGTAAAATTGTACAAGAGTTGACTAGAAGGCAGACCGATAAACAGAAATGTTTTCAGGTATTGTATAGGGCAGGAAGTTTTAGTGCAGTCAGTGGGGAGAAGAAAAGTGTGGGTGATGCGGGGGAGAGAGAGAGAGATGCTGGGATTTACTGAGAGGGCCATGGAGGAGGCCTATCAGGGCAGCTGCAGGTGGATGATAGGAGGATGTGCTTCTTAAGGGAGGAGTTGAAAGAGTATATGGACCTTCAAGCCTGGATTTCGGGGGGTACATTGTTGTAAAGCTTTGTTCCCTTGAAGGTAATGGAGTTCTGGGCATGCTTAGCCCTGTAGAAAGGGGTGTCAAAAGCCAGACTTGAGACATCTCTAGTCAAACGCCTTTTCAGAAAGCTGAGCAGACAGAGGCATTTTAGCTCTCTCACATGCAGCTTCTTGTACCACTCCTTCATGATTACGGTCGGCATACAAGTATCCACCCCTAACTGTCCACTCAATACTTTTTTGGGGGTAATTCTTATCAATGCCAGCATCTGAATTAGGTGCTGACATGATTTTTATTGTGGATTTTTGGAGGGACATGTGGATGAAGACTAATAGACTCCTCATAGGGGCTAGGCTCATTATGTCCATGAACTCCATTTCTTCCTCATCCTCCTCTGTTTCATGAGAGGGGATGCTAAGGGTATTCACCATTTGTTTAATGAAAGTGGAGTAAGAGGTATAACCTTCTGTAGGCCTAACAGGGGAACCATACACTTGGTCAGGGGAACCATTGGGTTTTATGAGTATACCTTCCTCCTCCTCTTTGTAACACATATTTCCCTCCTCTACAGGCAAGTGATCTGGAAATTGAGCCTGGGGGCCAATAACATTAAACAAATTTCCCAAAGCCTGAAAGGCTTGGAAAAACTGCAGAACCTTAGTCATGTCCCCTGTTAAGGGTATTTGAGTCTGTTCTAATGCTTTCTTTTCTTTTGCAGGAGGAGTGGCACAGATATGATTTCTTTCTGATTTTTCTTAGCAGGCACTGGTTCCAGCATCTGCTCTGAGCCTCTTTGCTTTTATTTTTACCATCACTGGAATCAGGGTTGCCCCTAATGGACACCCTGTTATCTTTTCCTTCCTTTCCATGCCTTTCTGATGCCTAAGCGGCTTTATCTTTTGTACCTCTCCCCTTTGAAAGGGACTGCAACTTATGAGAAGAAGAATCCTCTGATGTGTGCTTTCCGCCATCATTGGTGACTCCCTCTGATCTTTTATGGTGCTAGGTTGACAAAGCAGCAGACTTAGAAGCCATAAGCGCTTCTCATTCCAGAGCCCTTTTCTTTTGGGTTTTAGAGCAAAATGTTTTACAAAATGTATAATTAATACAATCATGATCTGGACCCAGGTACTTTGGAGAAAGCTCATGGCAGTCTCTTTGCTAGGAGCTGAAAACTCTATACAGTTTTTGAAACCTGTTGGCCCTGTTCTCTTTTTGGATCTTTCAGTCATGCTAAACATTGATAGGACCTGTAAATTTAAGTAATCAGTTCCCAGCTGCAAAACATGGTAAGCCAGAACTCTTTCTACCAGAAAAGAAGTAAAACTGCTTTAATTTTGAATAAAATTGTGCATAATTTAAGTTTTTTTTTAATACAAATTGCAGCTGGTTCCCTCAGGCAGGAACCACATTGTCAAGTATCCTTCCCTGGTTCCTGAAAGCCAAATGGAAACCTGGACAAACTGCAAAAAAATATCAAATTATTTAAATAAACACCCTACTCTTCCTTCCTTCCATTAGACGCCAGCCAAAACTCCCCTCCTCCCTTCTATCCTGTTCCTGCCAACCCTCTTCCTGAACCCTTCCTTACCATTTCCTGGCTTTTGACAACCCCTTTCTTCTCCCTCACCCTTAGCCTCATAGTTCCAGTAACCTCGTTCAAGATTTTATTGACCTGTTTTGACTCCTACTTTCAGCATTAGCTCAGCCTCCCTTCACTCTAGCACTATGCGCTTTAAGTTTGCCCAGTCTGCACAGATGATTTATATGTTGGTTTATGTGTCCTCCATATAAAATGTTTTGCCATTTTGTCTGTACTGCTCTCAGCTTATGCTCTTTATCTCATCCTCATGGTAACTATGTCACCTGCATTGCTGTATTTTGTTTGTAATTGTGCTTCTTCCTCTCCCCCTTCCCTGGGTCACACCTATAAATGAGCTTCAGCTCAGTGTGCCTCTCCCGCTTTCCAATTTTAATAAATAAATAACTGTAATGCAAAGTATTCAAAAACTAACTAAATTGGGAGTCACGTGATGCTTTCCACGTAGACGGACGCCTCTATGCTCCGCTCCCACCTCACGGCTATAAAACTTTAAAAATAAACCCTCACTTCGAGCTAACCAAGCAGCTATAATCATCTAATTCACCGGCAGAAACCTCCTGGAATGTAATGGAGTGAAAAGTAAAACTTTAGATAAAAGCAAAATTCGGAGGAATGGATGCAGAGATGAAGCAGGCCCTCCCTGCGCACACACCACCTACAACTCCAGATAAACAAGCCAAGAGGCCTAAGACTCAAATTGCTGCACTAACCAAGTCCTCACAAGGGCCTAACGTCATTATTCCACTGTCTGAAGACAAATTCCTCGCAGAACTGGCCCCACTGAAGACTGCCTTTCAAGACATTGCCTTCAATCTAAAAACCATAAAAGAAGAAGTAAAAGATATCACTCAGGCGGTAACTGATGTTGCAGCACGAGCATCCTCACTAGAAAGCTGGCAGTCCCGAATGGAGCCCGAAATGGTGTCCATGAGGCAAAAAATGAACAAGTTAGAGCTAAAGCTAGAAGACCTGGAAGGCCATAACAAGTGTAACAATTTGGTGGTGTTTGGCCTTCCAGAAGAAGTGGAGGGTCACTCACCTGTGATTTTTGCTCAGAAGCTGCTCCTGAAGATAGCCAGTGCCTCTCCTCACTGAACAACATACGTAGTGGAAAGAGCCCACAGATTCCTTCGGCCAAGACCATCTCCTGGATCCAAACCCAGACCATTCATCATGAGGCTACTAAGTTACTTGCATCATCAGCACATACTGGCCAAGACCAAGGAGTTGCAAGAAATCAAATGGGACCAGGTGGACTTACGAGTCACACAGGATCTCCCAGTAGCCACTGGACAGAAAAGAGCTGAATATCACTCCAGTGTTACAAAATTGCTTGCGGCCAGTATAAAGTTTCGGATGCTATACCCGGCTAGGCTCTTGATTCTACACCAAGGTATGTAGAAAACCTTTGAGAACACAGAACAGGCTGCCCGTGAGCTAATTACCCTGTATCCTGATATTCGCTCAACGTTGATTCAGTTATCAGCGAAATACGATGACTTGACTTCAGTGTAGAGATATGGTTAATTTTATTAACGGAGGGGGTCTGGACTGATGGATTGGTCTGGTGACATTTGATTAAAATGTCGAACTGGGTTTGGAGGGGAGGGAGGAAATTCCACTGACTGGTTCCTGAGTTTTATTGTGGTGCCCAATACAGTGTGCACTCAGCAGTTTCTTTTTAAAGTGGATGCGATTCCCGGATAGTATTTCATTTTGCTCTAGTCCTTTTTGTCCTGGGGTGAAGATGAGAAAGCCGTCAGGAAGAATGGCCCCAAGGTTCCCCCCTGAATTTCAAATGTGCCTCTGAAAGCTTTATCATGAAAGATCAGTGTGAGGGGGAGCGCGACCGCATTTTTGTCAATTAATACTCGTGCACCAAGCTAGAATTACCAGTCAAAGTAATATCTGGTCTATTTAACATTCTCCTGGTGCCATTAAACTACTTGTGGCCTGCCGCTAATATCGAAGGACAAGTCTGACTAGTACGCTCAGCATGAATAGCTGGGTGTTAGTTAGATTCTTGGAAAGATGCCAAGGAAGCCAGCTGAGATACTATAATAACAATTCAGATCCTCGGGCGTTACACAGATCCAGCTTCTCAACGGGATGGTAGAAAGGACTTCTACAGGGAACCTCGACAAGTCGTATCAGGATGTCATTCTCCGATGACTGGGGATGGCAAGATTTGCTTTTTCTTTTCCTTGTTTTATTTTAAAAATGCCTCATGTAGTTTGGCACCTATACGGACTCTTTATCTGTTTTGTTTAGGGAGTGCCTGGGAGAGATCACATTCTTTTTATTTATTATAGAGGCAGCGAGCTCCAGTTCTGTGTACACCACGGTTCACCCTGACGTATAGAGGGTAACGGCATGAAGGCTGTCAAGATTTTTTTTATGGAGCTTGACTTCCAACAAATACTTTTTGTTAATACCTCAGCGGAGGTCCTGCTAGCGTATGCAAATGACTGCAGTCCAGTGAATTTCATTTAGATTACAGGGTTAAACTAATTATGCCGGGCAGTAAATGGTTATCCATTTTTTCCTTTTCGATTTTCTATACAACTGTTTCATGTAGTAAGGGGGCCTAAGTGTAATATATCTGTTTATCACAATCATGGGTCTATCATTTCTAGTTATAGCAGATTTAGACGACTTTTGGATATAATCTTAAAGTGTATTAGTTTAGCTATGGTAACGATATGCTCCATAACTAAATATATATAACTTTAGGAGTTAAATTCTTAAATTAGTAGTAACCATAATGAAGTTTAGGGGTATTGTTGTGCTAAAGGGATAATTGACATAAAAGTTTACAACTCAACCTTGTGAGGGGATACTTACATAATGCTATTATAATTTGATTTAGATCATAGGAGGGTTTATTTTTAATTTCTTTCCCTTTTTTACAATAATCCTTTGGTTATCAAAGTTGGGAGGGGGGAGCAGGGCAGGAGTTGGAGTGTCTGTAACCTGGAAACAGTCATGAACCATACAAGGGGTTTTGACCTTCCCACACCAATTTGCCTGACTGGGACCCTTAAGAAATTAAGGACTAATGCTATGGTGGGAGGATCAAGGGGGTACTTCCAGAGAATTGGAAGTCAGGGGTTAAGTAAAGGGGGTTGGGGAAGGGGGAAGGTTAGAAGGATAATACAGGGGAGGTCTGCCACTGGCCTGAGAGGTACTATAACTAAAACAAAAGTTCTGTGCTGGTTCTGTCCTATTAGAACATAGTTCACCTTGCTAGGACTCAGTCCCAATCAAGATGGGTCTTAATTATTGTTCTTGGAGTATAAAAGGAGCGCAGGCCCCAGCTAAGAGGGCCAAAGTACTGATTCATTTGAAAAGCTTGCAAATAGATGTAGCTTTTCTGCAAGAGACACACTTGTTGCCTAATCAAATAAATTATTTACAGAGAAATTGGGTGGGTCAGCTATTTGGATCTGGAATTGATTCTTGCAACAGGGGACAGCTATTCTAATATCTAAGAGAGTCCCATTTTATCTCATTAACCAAATTGCTGACCCGGAAGGCTGATATGTGATTCTTAGGGCCATATTAGGCCACTCAGAGTTAATATTAGGGTCCATATATGGTCCCAATATCGATGACCCAGAATTTTATGCTGGACTTATGACTATCCTGGCCCCTTGGGCTTCAATTCCAACACTGCTGGGGGGAGACTGGAATCTGGTTTTGTCCAACCAGTTAGATAGAACAACTCAAACTAAGTAAAAACCATCCCCGGGGCCAAAAGCACTTCACGAGTTATTGCGTTCCATGGGTCTTATAGACCCCTGGAGGCTACTACACCTGGATAGTAAAGAGTTTTCATTTCACTCCCTTCCTCACCACTCCTTTTCCTGATTGGATTATTTTCTAATGTCAACAGACCTTATACCGGGTACATCTTTGGCATACTATTCCTCTAAAGTAATTTCTGACCATCATATCACTCATATACTCCTTGACATTTCTCATAATATACAAAGAGATAGAATCTGGACACTAAACAGTCAACTTTTCAAATCGGAAGAACAAATTCAACTACTTCAGGTTTTCATATCCAATTATATGGATATTAATGCCCCTACAATGCCTAAAAAAGATTTCTTGTGGGGCTCACTGAAATGTGCATTGAGGGGTGAATTTATTCGTCTGGCATCAAAATGGAAAAAGCAGAGAATGGCTGCCCTAACAACCATTCTGGCCCAAATAGAAGCACAAGAAAATCTCCTTTCACTGTCTGTCCCAACAGAAGACTGGGTAAAAGTAGAGTTTCTTCGTGCACAGTATAATCAGTTGTTAGCTGAAAAGGCTGAATTTTTTTAGGCTTCGGTCTAGAATTTCTTAGTTTGATCAGGGAGAAAGGGCCAGGAGGCTTATGGCCCTCCGTCTCCATACTCAAATGGCTGACAAGATAGTCACCTCAATTTACTCAGCTTCAGGGGATTTATTAACCACTCCTCCAGATATTGTGAATGCATTTCACGATTACTATCAGCATCTTTACTCAGCCCCAGTTCACTCCTCTTTGCCTCAACCAATGGATAAGTTTTTCCTAGATATTGATCTTTCAGTGTTATCAGAGGCACAGAGCAAAATTCTGAAAGCCCCTATTACTCTATTGGAAGTTCAGGAAGCAATAGATTCTTTATCACGGGACAAATTGCCTGGTCCAGACGGATTCACTACAAATTTTTATCAAACATTTAAAGAAAAGATTGCTCCTATTCTCCTTGACACTTATCAATACATTTTTAAAGAAGGTATTTCTGATGCCTCCCTGAATCAGACTTTCATAATAGTCATTCCCAAACCAGATAAAGATCCTCTCTTTATTCCAAACTACAGACCAATCTCACTAATTAATGTGGATTTTAAGATTTTAGCTAAATTACTTTCATCTAGACTAAGCCAGGTCTGGGAGTCCCTAATCAGTATAGAACAGGTAGGATTTATTAAAGGTAGACTATCCTTAGGCCACCTCAGAAAGGTCACCTATCTCTCTTCTGCATCCAGGGATCTCAATACATCCGCAGCTCTTCTATCCCTGGATGCAGAAAAGGCTTTTGATAGGGTCTCTTGGGACTATCTATTTTGGTTGCTGGCCAAATATCATTTTCCACAGGAATTTATACAATGGATCAAAATATTATATACATTACCACAAGCTCAAATTTACTGTAACAGTGTTCTTTCCCCATCTTTTACGTTATCCCAGGGTACCCAACAAGGCTGCTCACTCTCCCCGTACCTTTTTAATTTGTACTTGGAGCCACTTATCAGGAAAATAAAATATTTGGAGAGGGTATCCGGGATACTAATTGGCTACATGGAGTACAAAATATCAGCTTATGCTGACGATTTACTTCTACATATTACCAACATAACCCAATCTCTTTCAGAGGCCTTTTACATCACATCGCAGTTTGGGTCCATTTCAAACTATAAGCTGAATATTGGAAAAATGGAAGTATTTCCCCTTAATAAATTTACCCTTAAGAGTGAAATCGATTATTTGGGTTTAAGATGGAATACGGAAAAATTTAAATACCTTGGAATTCTATTGCATCCCCTTTCACGAGTAATGAAAAAACTTAACTTAGATGTGCTAACTAGGACCCTGTTGGAAGACTTTAAGCGATGGTCAAAATTACCCATTTCATTATGGGGTCGTTTGAGCATAATAAAAGTGAATGTGCTGTCCTGAATTTTATACCCCTTGCAAATGTTCAATGGGGGCCTCCCAATGTCATGGCTTTCACAGATACACAGAATTATTAGTACTTTCATCTGGCAGGGGAAGAAAGTTAGACGAAATTACCTTAAACTTACACGTCAGAAAATTGACGGTGGCCTTCAAGCCCCGAATTTTTATATATATTATTTAGCCATACATTTAGCAAGGATTAGATTCTGGTTACTCCCCTCAGAAGTAGTGTTGGACTCTCCCAGTTGTCCCTCCTGGATCAGAATTGAACAGGGTCTATGTTTGGCGAATGGTTAGGACCCTAAGACTCTCCCTTTTATTAATAGGAAGAATATCCCCAAATCCTTGCAGGATACACCATTATATGCCTTAATTAGTACTCAGCATCAATTAAATAGATTCCTCAAAGTAGTTGCAAAGAGAGATATAGCTCAACCCCTGTTCGCTAACCCTAACTTTTTAATAGCAGGTAAGACAATAATACAACATCTTTTTTGGCCACATATAGGAGTGAGTAGGGTGGATTAGTTGGTACGTAACCAAAAATTGTTCTCCTTTCCAGAAGCAAGTTCCAGTTTTAAATGGCCTGCGAATCAAGTTTTTAAGTTCTTGCAAGTATCACCCCTTTTAGTTTTCCATTTTGGTACTAGGACATGAAACAGTTCCCTAATGTCTTCCTTATTCCCATATGTAGAGTCCATTCCTATATCTCATATTATTTCTTATTCATATAAATTTCAAGAAAATTGCTATTTTGTAAGGTCAACTGTTTTATTGGTGGGGCAACATTTTAAATCCAAACCCCCCTCTGAGGAATTGGTCCAGAATCTGGAAACACCTATATAAATACCTTAAGTGGGATAAGTACAGACTTACTCAGTTTTACATTAATCAAAATCTATATTATACACCATTTAAAATGCATTAAATAGGGGCTTTATCTTCTAGCAAATGCCCAAAATGCCAAAAAGATTCTGCTGACTTATTCCATATGTTATGGACCTGTGAGAATATCCAATCTTTTTGGATGGATATACGAAATCATCTCAATCCCTTACTTATGCTAGCTGATAGCTTTAGTCCTGAAATATGTATTTTGGGTGATTTCAAGCAGGTTCCAGGGTCGCAGCAGAGAACCGATATTGCTTTAATCTCTATGTGTGCCAAGAAAGTAATATTAAGGCACTGGTTAGATTTACCTACACCACCATACCTCTCAACCTCCTGCCTCATAAATCAGGGACAAGGCTTAAAAAAATCAGGGACAAAGGACCAAAATCAGGGACACACCTTCAAAATTTGAGATATCTTCCCAGAAAGCTGGTAGAATATGGGACTTAGTGCAAAATGCATTTTCTAGAGAAGAACAAGTCTGTAACTTTAATGCTTGACATTGTTTTGTGCTTACAGTCTCCACAGTTCAGCCACAAAAACACAAATTTTAAGAGGGACAGAGTAAAATTTGAAGGCAAAATCAGGGACATCCTTGAAAATCAGGGACACTTGAGAGGTATGTACACCACCTTACTTGGAGTGGTTCAAAGAAATCTTGTTCACTTTACAAGCAGAGCACACAACTGCTGGAACCAAAAATAGATTGAGTAGTTATAAGACTAGATGGGAGACACTACACACTCTCATATCAGTGCAATAAATTCCACTATCACAAAATCTGTACTGGTGTGTTAAGCAAAGGATGTATCCTCTTGGTTTAAGCCTGAAGCCAGTACTGTCATATTTATATTCCTCTCAACAGTTCTTTTCAAGACCATGTGGCAGATGTGGGTGGGGGGAGACAGGAAGCGGGAGGGAGGTGGCAGGCAAATTAACTGCATTTCATGTAATTGTATACTACTAGTTGTATTTTCTCTAACATGTTAAGCTGTCTGCTCTGAATGTATGGTTATATAAAATATAAAATGAATAAAGTATACTAAATAAAAAAACTAACTAAATTAAAAACAACAAATGATAAGATAAAATATGAAAGCTGAAGAGAAGAAGGATGGAAATGACTTCAGGGTGACTGCTGTCTTCAGTGGAGAAACAAATCTGACATTAGAACAGCAGGGGAAGAGTGACTACAGTGAAAAGTTTGAATTTTTATTGTAAATTCCAAAATTAGCATAGAGTTTTATCTCCAGGGCAGTACAGTCCTGCTGATGGATGCCATTGGTAAGGCATATCATTAATGGATTCTTATTATTTGAAGGAGGTCATGTACGCTCTTGAATACTATTTTCATCTATTTAAGCTCCCTTTTTTTCAGGTCAGAGGATTCCTAAGCTTCTGTACATAAGGCACTGGTGGGTTCTTTTGTCACAGGCTAATGCAGATCTGCATGTGCTATTATAAGCAGTGACAAATGTTTGCTTAAAGCTGTAGATTGTGCTCCTGTATTCCTGTGATGGTAAGAGTGATTGCATTAGGAGCAGTTTTGTGGTGCTGAGGGTAATGCAGCTTTTGTTGTGATTAAATGAGTCCTACCATTTAGTGTGCATTTCCGACAGTCATATTATTATGCTCTGTATAGGAAAGCTTAGTATCTAGCCAGAAACTCTAGTATTTAAAATAATTAACATTTTTCAGGGGCTGTCCTGTTGCGAGTATGACTTGTAGTAAATTGAGAAGAACTGTCCTTCCACTGAACAATATGGATTTAGCTTTGAGTTGTTCGATAGCAGGCAGTTTATATTCATCCAGGTCCAAGTTTCAGTGAATACATCTTCCAAAGTGTTAGCTAATTCAGACAATGACTTGGCTTTGGTATATATACAGTATTACAGTATCATCTCCATAAAGGCTGATATTGGTGTTTGGGGTTTTGCAGATTATTGGTAAGCATTGTAATTTATGAAAAGGCTGAAAAGAAGTGGACCAAGGATGGATCTGTGTTGAACACCAGGGTTCAGTACCTCTGGAGGCAAAGTGACTCCACTGGCTTTGATCAGTTACCCCCCACAGCGAAATTTCATCAGTGAGGTCGCCCACAGCGACAACAGCGCCATGCCACTGTGGGAAACCCACTGGCACCAGTCGCTGTCTGTCGGGGTCCTGTACACCCCCAATCAGCTCTGAATCAGAGTTGATAATCCTTAAGGGGGGGTGCGGGGGGTGCAGCACCCCAAAGAAAATACAGTCAGCTTGTGGGAACCGGCAGCCAACTGCAGAATGCGGTCGACCTGCCAGTGTTGCTGATGGGGTGTTCGACAAAAATGTTGTAGAGCACCCATCGTGGATCCAGCTTTGATGACCTGGGTCTTGTTTAAAAGGTAATTCTTGATGTAGGCCAGGGCAAGTAAGTTAAATCCAAGGCACAAAACTCTGTAAGAAGAATGTCATGATTCACAGACTCAAAGGTCTTGGTGAGATCAATAAAGATGGAACTGACAAGGTAACATTCATTCAGGGCAGTTGAAAGTTAATCAGTGCCAGTGGCACAGCAGGTTGCACACTTGCTTCTGAGGCCAGAAGATCAGAAGGTTGTGGGTTCTATCCCCACTCCCGGCACCTGGGTTAAATCCTAATACTGACACTGTAGTGCAGCATGAGGGGGTGCTGTCTTTTGGATGACACGTTAAACTGAGGTCCCATGTGCCTGTTCAGGTGGATGCTAAAGATCCCATGGCACCTCTTGAAAAGAGTAGGATAATTTTATTGATACAAAGATGCAGAAAACAAACTGAATAATTCAGTAAAAAAAAAAATCAGCAGTCTCCGTAATTATAAATTCTGAAAAAGAAAATGCAGTTACTTCACAGTTAAATCCTCCCATAGATGCACATTTTGATCAAAAGTAAATGAAGGCATACAACTTAAAACATGCCTTACAAAAATTGACTAAAAAACAAAGACAAAGGAAACAAAAACATCAGCACCCCCCTCCCCCCAGGGCTGTCTTCAAAACGTTTCCATAGTTAAAAGGAAGCAAATCCTCCCAATCCTTTATTCATATATACTACATCCTTTTCATGTTATTATAATGCAAAAAAACAATTAGTGCAACCAGGCAATCCTACACCACAGGGCATCCACCCTCAATTTTGGTAACCTCCTATAATCTAATGTTTTAATTAATTTAAGGGTATTTTTCAATCATTACAGCAAAAGAAAGCAGAGAAGTGTTAAACTGCTGTGTTAAGTATTGGCACCCTGCCCGCCATAAAAATAATGTTATGCTTGCAAATAGCACATTTAATGTGCTAGGGTGATACAATTTCAAACACCCAGTATAATCCCCAAACATAAGAGCTTCATAAGAGAGGTCATGTCGAAAAGGCCACTGTCATCTAGTGGCTAATCCCTGCAATAGTTACTGTGTAACAGGACAGTCTACAAAGAAATGTATCTGAGTTTCTTCAATTTGAAAACAACCCCCCTCTGGGGCAATATCTTTCATCTAAAGATGTATGCTTCATATTTCCTCTGACTCCCAACCTGCCATGAAAATTTAGCCACAGTACATCCCAGGTTTTTACTGGAATTCTTTTATCATTTAACAAAGAAATGACCTTTGGATATTTGGAAGGGAAACAATTAGAGAATTCAACTATAGGAGCATATTGTGCAGTCATTACTTGAAAATACAATTATTTTCTAGTAGAAGAAAGCAGAGAATTTTCACACAATTTCCACTGCCTAATTTTTCGTAAAGAGACATCTGTATACTCAGGTATATTTAATGTTAGCAATATTTTTGGAGCAAATATATCCCATTTTGCACAACATGACTGAAAGAGGGTTTTAGTCCACCCTTGCCAAGGGGTCAATTCTTCACCCCAAACTATTTTAACAGTGGAGACCCCCAAAAAAAGAATAAAAAAAATAGGGAATTTACCATTCCCAGACCTCCAGATTTCAGTGGCAAATAAGTAAACTCACACGTTACAGGGTTGAGCCTGCTTCCTCACAGCATCTGGAAAAAGCAACTTAATAATCTAGCTTCAAAACAAACAGGCAGCGAATAAACAAAACTTTAAGTAAATATGGGAAGTAAAAATTTCTCTACAGTTAGCACTCTCTTTTCCTTTGAGAATGTCCAGTTCTTCCATATCTGTAACTTAGATTCACATAATTGCAATTTTTGTTTCCTAATTCAGTTTCTGGAGATTTCTTTCTCCAAAATGTATTTCCAACATAGAAACTGTGGAAGCAGCAATGGGAATACCTAAAAATTCTAAGATCTGCCCTTGACCATGTGGTGGTCCTATACACAGTAAATGATGTTTCTCTTTATTTATCTGGGCCCCTGACCAATGAGAATACCACGGTAAAGTATTTAACACTTCCTGACCTGCTCCAGGTGACTGTACAAGAAAACAGAGATCATCAGATCAGACTGCCACTTTTTGCTCCACTAACCCATATCCTGGTGAAAGGTCCCTAATATTAGTGTTAACCAATATTTTTTTTTATCAGAGGATCCAATGCATATGTGAATAGGAGGTAACTAACCAGGCACCCCTGTCAGACTCCAGTTTTCATAGCTATAGATTCCCCCATTAAACCATTCACATAAGGTATTAGCCTAGCTCCCGTATACAGATTTTTCAGCCAAAGCAACATATTTCCACAGATGCCATAGTCGTGTAATACCTAAAACAAATAATTGTGTGAAACCTTATCAAAGGCCTTGGCCTGATCAATCGCTAAGAGAAATCCTTTAACCTTATTCTGTCTGCTATATTCAAACACATCTCTTAAAAAGGTAGGGTTAGCTGTAATACTTTGTTCAGGTATAGAGTATGTTTGTGCCGGATGTATTACTGTTATGCTAATACTCTGTAGCCATGAGCATAGTATTTTTTATAGAATTTTATAATCAGAATTAAGTAAGCTCATTGGTCTCCAGTTACTCAATAACTGCCTATTCCCCTTTTTATAAAGGAAAATCATAATGGCTTCACCAAAACATGCATCATCAGGGAGTCCTGTCAACATTTCATTATAAACCTCACACAAAGTTTCATCCAAACTGGAAGAAACCTTTTTAAAAAACACACTGGTAGCCATTCTGGAGCTGGAGATGAGCCCTCTTTCAAAGAGTTAATAGCCCTTTCTATTTCTTGATGTGCATTTAGCTCTTCTAATTGCACTTCATCTATTTGAGACAGTTGTAACTGAGACAATTCAACAGGTGGAAATGCAATACCATATTCAGAACTAAATTAAATGTTTAAATGCTGTTGCACTACTTGCAAGATATCCAAAGCCTTGTTTTTTACTATTCCAGCCATATCCTGTAAACGTGTTATTAACATGGCATCTAACCTTTGTTTTCATGCTGTAAAAGGGTCTGAGCTCGGCTGACTAGTAGTACCATATTTCATTTCTACCTCAAGAGAGGCAGTCCAATCATATTGGTATCTAAACATTTGTTCTTTTATTTCTTGTATCTGTGCTAGTACTGTACCTATGTTCTCTTCTACTGGGCATATGGCATGTAATGGTAAAGTTTGTTCCTGCAGTCTAAGTACTGTATGCAGTCTGTATTGGATTTCACCCTCCCTGTATGTATTAGTACATTTTTAATATCTAGTTTCGTATCCACCCACCACTGCCAATAGCTGTAATACATTTCTAACACTGTTTTCCTAATATGTATGAAATAAATAAGCTCCATGACTATTTGTTCTTGATCCAACAAGGAAATATTAATCCTCCATCTTTTAGGTGAGGAAAACAGATGTGGGGGAATACTGGCCAAGCTTAAGGTGCAATCAAGAATCATATGGTCTAAAAATTCACATGGTAGTATCTTAAAGTGTTGTGGATGTAATAATCTTCAGCAAAAAATATAGTCTATCCGTGTGCCAAATATGTTCCAAAAATAAGTATAGCATGTGTACTTATGTAATTTTCTATATGTGTCCATAAGATTAGCCGTCACTATAATGTTTGGTACAGCATGTGAGTCGCAATATATTTTACATTGTATGTTATCCTTAGATTTAATATCTAGGCCACAGTTCATGTCCCCACCCCAGATTATGTGTCTGGTGGTGTACAAATATGGTCTAATTTTATCAAAAAGCTCAATCCTTGAAGTTTTCATCTGGGGTGCATAAGTGTTTATTATTCTTAGAGAAACAAGTCTAAAAGAGCAGTCTAAAAGTAGTGCTGTTCCTTGGCAGATATCTAGCAGTCTATGTAGAGTAAAATCTGTCCTCCGAAACAGAATGCCTAACCCTCCCACTGCATCTGCTCCAAAAGTCCAATATGAGGAACCCCACATCCATCCTTTTCTTGCTTGTTCACTATGAAAAAGTGTGTTTAGCCTGGTTTCTTGAAGGAGGATGATGTCATGTGCTGTTGAATGAAAAAAAGACGAAGTTGTTAGTCTTTTTTTTATAATTCTTGACACTGCAGACATTCAGGGAAGCTTTTCGCAAAGTAACCATTTCATTTTTTCAGATGGAGGCCAAAACAAAACTCAACTTGTGTGTTTCCCTTTATCAGGTGTTTTCCTCTTTTTTCCTTTCCCGTTCTTAGTTTGCAAAGGTATAGGAGTTGGTTCCTCAACCATATCTGAAACCATTTCAGACCAAGAGAAAACATTTGATTCCAGACCTGACTCCCCTTCTCCAGACTGAAGACCCTAAAAGGTATTCTGTAGTGGAATCTGGGCAGATTTAGGTGGATATTTTTTTTGTGTGGAAGCCCTGGTCACCCTTCTTGCTTTAGGTAACTGAAATTACATGAGGGGCATTTTGGGATTACCCAGGAAAACTGATTCTGCAGGAGCTGCATCATTCATACTGTTTGCTTCTGATTCCTGAGAAGGGTCTGCAGAAACTAACACCTCTTTGTGTCTGATCTGTACCCTCCTGAGGGTCCTGTGTTGGCTGAGAAGTAGGATCCTGCCCAGTAGGAGGTGGGAATGAGAGGGTCTCGGCTGCTCTTGTTCAGTATCTGGTCTTGATGGGCCTGATGCTTCAGAATTTCCTTGGGCCATGTTAACTAGATTTTCCTGATTTAGGCCTTCAAGAAAATAGATTAAGGCTTCTTTTGGCTAGGCAGATTTACTGTGTGTTATTATTTTCTTTTGTGCTCACAGGTTTTGTTCCTGTTTTTTTGCTTACATTTTACTACTTTATTGTTCTCTGATTCAAATTGATGTTGCAGGATATACTTTCTGCTGCATTATTACAGGGTGTGCCTATAGGTTTGTTACTGTTTTGTGCTTACAGATTACTGCTGTAATCTTCTCTGATTCAAACTGTTTTTTACAAGGTATGCCTTCTGTTACTGCTTAATTTTTCTCTGTAGCAAAGTGTTTTTTGCAGGGTATATCTTCTGTGAAACTGTTACAGGTGGTGCTTACAGGTTTTACAGTTTTATCTATCATTAGGCTAAGCTTTCAGGGCTACTGCATTTGTTGTTGGTTGATTGTTTCTGCTCTTACCTCCTTGTTTCTTTCGTCCATGGTTCTTCTTTTTCAGCAGAGGAAGGGCCCAACCACCCAACCCCATCCCCAACCACCTCATGCTACACTCTTTTTATAGAGTAGCACAGCTGTGACATTTCCTGTAGCAAAGCAGGAAGGGGAGGATCAGAGGGGTATCCATACAGTGACCTCACTTACAGGGGCACAATTAATTTAACTTTTTATAAAAAGTTATACAAAAACAAACACACACAAAAAAAAAACAATATATAAAAAAAAATATTTTACTTTCATTTTCTTTCTGTTTACTCAGACCAGGTTATAAACTCAGCAACTTAACTGGAATGGATATTATTAACTGCAGGAACTGTGAGACACTTTTCAAAAGGCCAGTTATACAGGATTTAGGATGCTGTCCTACCTGCTGGACCATTGGAGATCTAAGGGCTCAGCTCCAGGCAGCATGGGCAGAGATTGTGTGCCTCAAATCACATATTCAGGAGGAAATATATTACAAGAACTGCCTGCCATTTCTCCAACATCTAACTGAAGCACCTCGACTGCAGAGGGTAGTTGGTCTGGGAAGTTGGCAGGTGGTTTGGAGGGGTAAATTGGGTGCCCCATCACTCAATGCTCACCAACGTATCACCTCCACAAACCATATAAAAGCTACGAACAGGTATCTGCCTCAGTCTCTGAAATTAAACAAAGGGGCAGAGGACACTGCAGGGCAGGTTACTGCAGCACAAGAGCTAGTGCTACAAAACTCACTCCAAACAGGGACTGAAACAAAAAAAGCAAAAAGGAAATCCAAAACACTTCTGATCATAGCTGACTCCATGATTCAGGGAGTTGATACCTACCTCCAGGTGGAGGTAATGGCCAGCTGTCTCCCAGGCACACCAGTGTGGAGAGACACTGACCACATTGCTAAAATCATGCAGGAAGCAGGAGAAAACATCGATGACCTGGTACACATTGGGACTAATGATCTTGCTAGCCGGTCAGTTGTGGAGACCAAGGAACACCTGACCAGGCTGGGAGACAAACTGTCATCCATTTCCTCCAGCATCTCCTTCTCTGAGATCCTGCCAGTCTGGGGGGGGGGGGGGACAGATGGATGGAAGGTCAGAGAAGGGGAGATAGGGGAGCTAAACATGTGGCTCAAGGGCTGGTGCCAGAAAAAGGGACACAGATTTGTAGGTAACTGGCAACAGTTTTGGGAGCAAAAGTTCTTTAAATTTGATGGACTGCACATGACTAAGGATGGAGTCAGTGCATTGGGGCAGAAGTTTAATGTCTTTGCAGAATATTTAAACTAGTAACTGTGAAGAGGGGTACAGCACCGGATACATGGAATGGGAAGAACAATTTCCCCCCCCTCAGCTAGTGATCAAATAGGATTTTAGCATGTTTGTAGTTCATTTGCATCACCAGGTAAGGAAAAAGGTTTGGCTCTCCATACGATGCACAGGGGAAATGCCGGACCTCACCTAACAACTAATGTACTGAAATCTGGCCAATGAAAAGTCATGTACACAAATGCCCTCAGTCTAGGAAACAAGATCCCAGACCTGAAGGCAATAATGACAGAGTCTAAACTGGACATAGTAGCCATTAGTGAGACATGGTTCACCAGTAACCACACTTGGGAGATTTCAGTACCCGTCTATGTACTGTTCAGAAGAGCCCAAGGTGCAAAAAGGGTGGGGTTGGGGGAGTGGCCCTTTATGTCGATGAAAATTTCAAAGTTACAGAAATTCAGAATACACATAAGGAACCAGAAGAACTGTGGGTCACCCTGGAAGCAGGAAATGGGATAGCCATACAAACTGGAGTTGTCTACAAGCCTCCAAACCAGGGGGAGGACATAGACACATTACTGTTAGAAAATATGCAAAACATGACAGCTAAAGGGGACATTCTGATAATGGGAAATTTCAACATGCCAGATACAGACTGGTCAGTAGCAGCAGGAACATCTGCCAGAAGCAGACACATAGTGGATTCCCTGCAGGGGGAGGGCCTCAAACAACTGGTACAAAAATCCACAAGAGACAGGGCTATCCTGGATCTAGTACTGACTAACAGGGAAAGGATCACAGATCTTCAGGAGGAAGGTCACCTGAGGGCCAGTGACCATCACATGGTATGGTTCAGTTTGGCCACTAGAACTTAATCATCCCATTCCAAGGCAAAATATGGGACTTCAGAGGAGCTGACTTTGATAAGATGGCCACCAGAGTTTAGCTAGCCCTGGCAAGAAGAAATACAGGTGAGGGGATAAAGGCAAAGTGGGCAAGCATTAAGGAAGCAATACTTGAAGCAACATCCCATTGTGGTAGGGAGAAAAGCAAGAGCAAAAGAAGGAAGAAACCGCTTTGGTTCTCAAAAACAGTAGCAGAAAAGATCAGAACCAAAAGGCTGGCCTTCATGAAATATAAGGAAACGCAGCGGGATGAAGATGGGGAGGTATACCAAACTTCCCTAAGGGAAGCAAGGATAGCAGTGAGACAGGCAAAGGCCCAACTGATTAAACACTAGCACAAACAGTAAAAGAAGGAGACAAGACTTTCTATAGATCACTAGTAAAAGGAGAAAGTCCAGAGTGGGTATTGCTAAGATCAGAGGGGATAAAGGGGAGTGTGTGGAGGAGGACCAAGGAAAAGCATCTCTCCTAAATAGATTCTTCTGCTCAGTATTTACTGAGGAGAAGGTAGGGCAGGGCCTACAGCTCAGCACCATGGACACAGGGGTGAGGTAGGTGTGCACAAGTCCCTTCACAAAAGAAAGGGTCCTACAAGAGCTCACTAAGCTAAGGGTGTACAAGGCAATAGGACCTGATGGCATACATCCCGGGGTACTAAAGGAGCTAAGGGTGGAACTAGCAGAGCCATTATCAGAACTGTTTAGTGAGTCTCTGAGCACAGAAGAGGTCCCAGAAGACTGGAGAAGGGCACATGTGATCCTGCTCCACCTGAGTGGCAGCAGGGAGGAGGCAGGGGACTACAGACCAGTCAATCTTACCTCAGTAGTGGGCAAGATTATGGAGACAGTCCTTAAGAAAAGGACAGTGCAACACCTGAATCCATAGGAGCACAGGATCCAAGACAGCATGGGTTTACAACAGGAAGGTCCTATCAAACTAATCTCATAGATTTCTTTGACTGGGTAACCAGAGTAGTGGACCAAGGAGGTGCAGTTGATGTCACCTGCCTTGACTTCAGCAAAGCTTTCAATACTGTTCCACATAAAAGATTGATTAATAAGTTGGGTAGGGTCAGGGTGGGTCTAAGGTTGGTCAACTGAGTGGCGGGCAGAAAACAGAGAGTGGTGGTAAACGGCATACAGTCAGAAGAGATGCAAGTCACAAGTAGGGGACCTCAGGGATCAGTTAGGGGCAAGTCCTCTTAATATCTTCATCAGTGACATTGCAGATGGATGTGTAAGGTTTGTCTGTTTGCAGATAACACCAAGATCTGCAACAGAGTAGATGATCCAGATGGGGTGGGCAGAATGAGAAGAGATCTGGATAAACTGACAAAATGGTCAGAAGAGTGACAACTGGGGTTTACCGTAAAGAAGTGCAAGATCATTCACATAGGGAAGAGAAACCCTGAAGCTACCTATAGGTTGGGAGGGGAGTTGCTGGCAATCACAAAGGAAGAAAGAGACTTGGGCATCATCATCACAGATGACTTGAAATCATCCAAGCAGACCACTAAAGCAGTAGGTAAGGCTAGAGGAATGTTGGGGTGTATTAGTAGGGGTATCACAAGTCAGAAGAGGGAGTTAACAATCCCTCTTTACAAGACACTTGTTAGGCCCCATCGGGAGTACTGCGTGCAGTACTGGAGGCCACACCTGCACAAGGACATTAACAAAATGGAGGCAGTCCAGAGAAGGGCAACCAAAATGGTGCAGGGACTTCATCAGAAAACATATGAGGACAGATTAACGGTGTTCAATATGTATACCCTACAGCAAAGGAGGGAGAGAGGTGATATGATTTAAACATTCAAGTATCTTAAGGGCACTAACAAGATGAAAGAGTGTAACATATTTCAATATAAGAAAAATAGCAGGACAAGAGGACACAGCATGAGATTAGAGGGAGGCCGATTAAGGGATAATGTGAGGAAGTTGTTTTTCACAGAAAGGGTAGTGGGTGCATGGAATGGCCTACCTCAGGAAGTGGTGAATATGAATACAGTGCAGGGCTTCAAACAGGCATGGGATATGCATAAGTGGGTAATACCGATGAGTATGAATAGATAGGCCATTGACAGAGTAAAGGCCTATGGCACATGCACAAGGTAGAAAAATGAGCACACTGGATGGGCCTTGCAGTTCTTATCTGCTGTCAGCTTCTATGTTTCTATGTTTCTATCAGCCCTATTTTGTCCTGCCCATGGCCATTGATGGTAAGCATGCCCGACTTCCCTACATAAGTTGCACTTATACACATTAGTACACACCATGATAACATGCTTCCGACCACTCCCCTCCTTTGCCTACCAAGCCTCCTATCTGGTTAACTGTTACACCTCCCCCGCCGCAAAGCGAGAGACTTCTCATATTATGGGTGACTCCTCTCCCTACCCCTCAAGCCCTATGGTGGCTTCTGTCTCCCTCCACTTATCCCTCCTACCCTTGCACTTGCTCTCCCCTATCCCTCCCCTATCCCACCCCTTCCTACCCCTGCACTCCCACCCCTATCTCAACAAAGCCTCTCAGGAGTCTGCTCAATCCTCTCCTTTGCTTGCCCCATTTGGGTATCCTCCCATCCCCTCTCCTCCCTCCCCCCAAAGTGCTACCACACCTCTCAAATCCCTATCTATACTGATGCTGTACTAAGCCATGGTACTAGAAATGACTGCAACACTGTAACTTATTGTAAGCTATGTACCTGTAACACTGTAACTTATTGTAAGCTATGTACCTGTAACACTGTAACTTATTGTAAGCTATGTACCTGTAACACTGTAACTTATTGTAAGCTATGTACCTGTAACACTGTAACTTATTGTAAGCTATGTACCTGTAACACTGTAACTTATTGTAAGCTATGTACCTGTAACACTGTAACTTATTGTAAGCTATGTACCTGTAACACTGTAATCTATTGTAAGCTATGTACCTAGTCCAACCATATGATGCTAATTGTTTCTAATGTCTGTTAACCTAACGTGGAACCTTTGTAAAAGAGCCTGTGCTCAAAGGTACTTTCCGAATTTCTAATAAATAAATAAATGGCCAAAGTCCCCCCACAGAGCACATCGCAGCCTATCACATGTACTACTCAAATGCATATGCAAACCACATTTGTAGCAGGCCTTTGGCTGGCCTGCATAAAAACACACCCCTCTATTATGTCCAAGAAAAAAGCTATTAGGAATATGATGGACTTCTGAATCAGTTTGAAACAACCTAATTCGGAATCGTCCCCCCCTCCCCATCCAAATGCCTTACATATCTATTGTCAGTTCAGGTTGCCCTAATACTGAACACCTTTTCTGTAACCAAAATAAAATGTCATTGACATTCACACCCTTGTTTCGAAACATGATAGTAATTGTTTGCAAAAGCAGTTTGGTTAAAAGAATGCCCATAAAATTGGCCCACAAAGGTGTTGACGTCAGCATGTTATATTTTGTCCAGAATCTATCTAACCCAGCATGTTGATGAAAACTAATGTCAACTGTAACTTCCCTAGAAATGTGTATCAGGGCATAGATTTCTGATGGGTGAAACAACATTGACCCTTTCAGCAGTTTTCGTGCACCAGACACTGTCAGCATGTTCCTGCAAGTCCCCCTCGGTACCTCAGTCGAACAGCGTTTTTTTTAGGGGCTTGTGTAAGTTTATTTCTAAAAAGCTCAGAAAAAGTATGGCCTGGTCTCTTTGGACTCTCATGATCAGTAGAAGGAAAAGAGTCTTCATTGGACTCTTCCTGTGGCCAAGGAGCACCTGCGGTAGCCCCTTATGAGCCTCCTGCATTCGTCTGCTCTGCCCCAGTGGCAGTTTGTTGCTCTAGGGAAGGAGATGCATGCTCAGGGTTTGTAGTGAATGTCCCTCTTTTCCCTATAACAGCCTGTAAGCTCCCTGTATGATGTGTCTGTGAGCTAGATGTAGGAATAGTTCTCCTCATTATGTGCTCCAATTGTTACTTGTGGAGCCTGTTCAGTTCTATTACTAGAGCATTCATCTTCTCTTAGAAAATGCTCACCACTTTCAGCTGTTTTATCAGCACAGCCAGTTTTCTGTACCTCAGAAGCCTCCTTTGCTTCTGTCTGTGAGGACTCCATCCATTGAGAGTCTGGTAACCAGCTCCCTTCCATTGTTTGCTTCCAGCCTGCACCTTCTAGTTCTTTTCCTGACATCCAGGAAGCGGAAACCAGTGGCCTGTTTGCTTCGGTCTTTTCAAAAGCTGAACCACTTATTGGTGTCTGAGGAGTGGGACAGGATAGAGGGGACAAATCGCCCACCTGCCTACTCTTTTTGGCAGCATAGATACCTAAGCCAGCCACATTTCCATCCAAAATCATGTTTTCACATGCACGTAAGGTGCTTTGAGTTGTGGCATTTAGCCGCTGCATTTCCACTGCACCCGACTATCCACTAGCAGTGTCTCCCACTGCAACCTTCCCAGATTCAATACCCTCAGAGTTTCTCTCCACAATGTTCTCAGGTAATTCAGCACATATGGTAACACTCACCCTGACCGCATCCCATGAGTGACCTGCTGCCTCCTTGTTCTGCTACCTGTTCTGCTCCTCTGAAATTGGGTTAATCACAGCATTGATATCCATATCTGAATCCATAACAGTTTCTCCAGCTTGATGGAACATCTCATCCATCTTCTTCTCTGAGTGAGAATTGGCCATCTTGGACAAGAAGTCTACAGCAGCTCTTGCCAAGAGTAGGGGAATTTTTTATTGTTGTAATTATTATAAAGATCCATAAATACAACATCCCACTTGTTTGAGCAATTAATTTTGCAATCATGTTGGACATGATAAAAATGTATAACAAGAATATTCATAGCTTTCTTATTGCACAAGTCATAGTGAAATATGTACACAAATTCATATTGTCCACCATAATTCAAAGCCATATTAGAATTCCTAAAAGTTTACTAGAATAAATATTTCATACAATTTACCACACCCTGGGCCAGATATTCAAAACTTTGCACTGGGTGAAAACCATTTGCGCTTGGTTTGCACTGGGTTTGCGCGGGTCTGCTATATTCAAAAGGACAAATAGCGTGGGCAAACTGTATTAGCACCGGGCAAAAGTATAACATATGCAAGGGGCAGAAAGAGGGGGCGAGTACATGAATACAGGTGAAATGCTATATTCAGTGCATTAGCACCATGCAAAGTGTTTTTGCTTGACTCAGCGTGAGTCTTTGCGTGGTGCAAATTACCGCCCAGGAAAAGGTAATCTTAACTCTAGGCAAACCAGCTTTGTGCGACTTTGTGGCTTTGCATTGCTTTGTGTGACTTTGCATGACATACAACCATGGATTATGGAACTCTGCAGACCACCCTTCAGTGGACACCAACAGAATCCAGTACACACATGCAGCACTGGGGGCATGGAGGGTGTTAAGGGGAAGGTGTACAGGTGGCCAGTCTGCAGCACATACTGGGTGCTGCCACAAGGCTGGGACAATCCATGCAGTGCAAATGGTTCAGTGTAGGGAATACCCCAACACCAGTGTGCCTGTCTGATGGTATGTGCCCCCCCCAGCCACATACAGCACATCTGCACAGACACCATAGCACACACAGCCAGGCATGTATATGGCACTGTGAGTATCCTATGCCAGTGGTGCAGCATCTGTGGGTCACACAACAGCATAACAGTAATGTCCACTGTCAGTACACACCTGCAAGATGGGCCTGTCACTGTTTAAAGTGCAGCAGTCATTGATGCCCTACACACCGTAGGCATTGCTGTGTCCCTCACACTACTGTCTCCCTTGTTACTGTAATGTCTGCTGAGCACTGTAGCAAGAACTACAGTTTGACAATTGCATGCAGCACCACCACCTGTGCCTGTGCAGTGTAGTCCCCTGGGCAAAATACGCTATGATGTTCTGTACAAATGTAGCCTGTATACCACCATGCACTTCCAGACTGACCTACGGGTGGAGCTGTGGGCAGACCCAGCCAGCCCCTGTACTTCCAGACTGACCTATAGGTGGAGCTGTGGGACCCTGCAATAGTGCTGAGCAAACTGCATGCAAATCCGGACATAATGAGATGCTAATCTGGATGTTTGCCCACAGACTGCCTAAGTAGGCTTATTTGCATATCACTTTTTTGAATATAGCAAATGTTTGCCTCGGGCAAACATGATAGTGCTGGACAAATGACTAAACACCATGCACAACCTGCACAAATGTGTCTGCTCCATGCAAACGTTTAAGAAACATGGTACATTTCTGCAGAATTTCACATGCGCTGGTGCTTGCAGCTTTAATGAATCCACTCCTTTGCTAGCACACACACATTGGCCACATGGTTCACCTCTACCTTCCTTCACATCACTGTGCACTGGGCTTCTGTTGTGGTTTGCACTTTCTGGTTACTATATTCAGAGCTATCTTATTTTCTGGGCTATTTTTGCACTGCACTCCTAGCCCAGTTTACCCGGCTTCCTTAGCATGCTATATTCAGCAGGTTTAGCACTGGGGCGATCCCTTTTGAATACAGCGGGGACATTGGTTCCAGGCTAATTTAGCATGCTGGGCAGTGCTAATTTAGCCCTGAGGCAATGTTTTGAATATCTGGCCCATGTGCCTTATAATATCCGCAATCTTGATCACCCTTTCCACACTGTTATTATAACCCCCCCATTAATAGGTGAGCTTTTAACCAGTTATCCCTTTATTCCAGTGCTTCCACAACTTGTCATCATCTGTTGTGTAAGGGAAGCTTTCCTTTTTTATATATTCCTTGTACTTCCATACTAAGTCTTCCAATAAGACCCTTCACGTTAATATTTTTCTGCAGCAGCACAAACTGCCATTTTGCTTGCCATATGACCCACTTAATTATAGACATCACCACCCTAAGTGTCCCCTTATTAAATCTATTCCATTCTGTCCCAAATTGGCTGTATACTAACACATCATATATCATTTTTTTGAACTATGTTATGTCCCACTCTACTGCAAGCAAATCCCAAAAATTCTCAATATATGAACATTCGAAGTACAGATGTCTCATTGACTCAGTTTTATCTATACATTCTTCCCCTTAAACATGTTCTTTCAGTCATTGCCTTATGGTGGTGGTTGCCTCTCATGTTCAACCGATCGTGACAACACAACCACAAAGTGTCCCATACCTCTGGTGGGACACAGGCTTCAACTAACTGGGGCCTGATCTTGTTTATTCTGATGTTATTTGGAGGTGTAAAGCATGGGGTATGTGATACTTCTACCAAAAGGATTTTATTACAAGTTTCCTCACGTACTATGTACCTCATATCTTTTGGGAAAACCTTCCAAAGTTTCAACTTTTTAAATGTCTCTACCAGGTGTGGAGTTGCCTCAAAAAATAATGCCCAAAATGGCCCCAATTTTGTGTCTCCCATTTATACCAGAGGGTACCGCTTTTTGCCCTAAGAAAGGTGCCCATACCAGCTGTTTATCCAAAATTATAGGTAACAGATTAGAATATATATAAATGGAAAAAAAGAAAACTACTGGGTGAAGCATGTCTAACCCTCCCTCTTTAATTGGTCTATATGTAATTAATCTTTTTACATGATTTAATCTACTACCCCAAAGTAATCTAAAGGCAATATTGTATATTTTTGACTAAAGTTTAACAGGTAATGAAAATATGTTGCTTACCAATAAAAACAAAGGGATGATAAATGTTTTAAGTATGAGAATTCATTTTTTCTTAGTTATTGGGAAAGATCTCCATCTGTTTCTTTTTTCTTCTGCTATACCTATGCACTTTTCCCAGTTTGCAATTGCAGGGTCCAATGTTACAAAAGTTATTCTTAAAATTTTGATTGGTTCAGGAGATACTTGTATGCCTGAGATGGAGTCTATCAGGTTTTCCTCTCTCCCATGTATTACTGTGCCCCCACTTTTTTGTCTATTTATTTTTGACCCTGAGAGTTCAGTGAACTCAAGAGACCACCTCTAATGCCCTTTCTCTCGATTCATTATCCTCCATAACAGTAATGTCATCTGCATAAGCAACAGCAGCTAGAAAGTCCTGGTGTCCTAAGCCAGTAATAAGTTAAATCCCACCCTCAATGTCCAGTTTTCTAAGTGGGGGGGGTCAATAGTGAAGGTGTAAAGCAGGGGTCTCAAAGGGTACCCCTGCCTTACTCCTCTCAAGATTCTGATAAGTCTACCCACCCAGCCATTTTCCACTGGGCTTGTAGAGGCATAGTTATATAAGTTTCAAATCCAATTTAGAAAATGTTTTGGCACTCCATACTGTTTCAATACAGCAAAGAGATATTCATGAGGAACAGCTTCAGAGGCTTTAGATCAATCAATTGTGAAAAGGGTTTCTGTGGTACCCTGCTGATCAAAAACCTCTCAAATTATTTTCAGGTTGTCTGTCATCGTAAGCTATGGGATGGCACATGCTAGGGTTGGCGAGATAAGGTATTGTGCTACTTTGGCCAATCTGACACATATGATCTTGCACAATAGCTTCCAATCTATGTTCATGAGGCTTATAGGCCTCCAATTATTTAACGTGGCCCTGTTCCCTTTTTTATACAAAACAATCAGGAGGCTGTCTGCTATTGAGGCTGGAAACAGAACTTCACCTGCTAAAATACTACTAAATACAGCAAGTAATCACCTATAATATCCATTGATTTCTTATTGAATTCCCAAGGTAACCCATCGGGACCTGGGGCTACCTCTGTCTTTACTGTTGAAATAGCAGATAGTAACTCTGCTTTGGTAATAGGTGTTACCAAGATTTTTTCTTCCCCTTTGGGTATCCTTCAAAAAGGTCTCTAAAGAATCTGCCTTAGGTATAGATTGCTGCCCATATAGTTCCTATACATAGCCATCAACTATCTGTGCAATCTCATGCCCTTTATTCATAAGTACCCCAGACTCTGTTTTAAGTTCTGTCATATATCTAATGTCTACCCTCTGACTACAACTGTCATAAGGGTTCACATGTTGTGTTTTACCTTGTGTTCCACATTTTTGTTCCAGAAACAGAGTCTGAGCACTATCATACTGGTATTTATGCATTTCTGCCTTAATCAACTGTATCTGGGTGGAAAGGTCTACCCCTGACTCTATGGCCTGGGATAATAACATTTGTAACTGCTTCCTAAGCTTGAAATAATTCAGATGTTTTGTGGTGGAAAATTGTTTAGCCAATTGGCTACAACAAATCCTTACATCATTTTTCATGTCTTGCCACCCAAATAGTGGATTGTTGTACAAATCAAATACAGAATTCCGTGCATTTAATTTCTCCTGCACCCCTTTCCAAAAATCTGGTTCCTCCATAGAAGATATATTTAATCTCCAAACTGTATTGGATTGGGGTTTATTTAATGGGTCACCAAAACTCACTTAAAGCATTTTATGATCTGAAGTTTTTACAGGGAACACCATAAAATACTTAATTGGCAGCCACTGGGATGTAAAGAAAAAATCTATCTGGGTGGACAACTTTCCCTTGTAAAAAGAATGATCTGGTGTATGACTCATTTCCACAGCTCGATCTTTTAGTTTTGCATTTCTATACATGGTGTTTAAAAAATTCATGTCACTATACAATTTCAGTGTATTGCCAGTTTTGTCTACTAGAGACAATATGCAATTAAAATCACCCCCTAGCACTACCTTCTGAAGTATATAAATATGACTGTATACATTTTAACACATCTATTCTCTGAAATTTCCTTTGTGGGTTATAGATGTTTATAAGTCTAAAATCTTGCAGTTTAAATCTAGTTTCTAATATAAGAATTCTGCCTGGTATTAAATCTATCAACCTTGACACAGAAAAGCCAGAGTTATTAAACAAAATGCCAAGTCCCATGCAGGTTTCTTCTCCCAGGGACCAAAAGGATGGGCCACTAAACCATTCCTTGGCTGCAATGTGTTGCTCTTTTATAGTATGTATTCTTGTGTCCTGCAAGAAACATACATTCAGCCATTGCTCTCTTAAGATGGAAAATGTAATGTGTCTTTTAGAGTTCTTAATGCTGCTGATGACCCAAACTTGAGCATCCAGTCCATACAATTTTAAGTAATGTTTGTTCCCGGCTCTTCCATGTCTTCCTCCATAGGTACCTTAGAATTAGATTTTTTTTTCTTTCTTTTTGATGCTCTAGAGTCTCCTGTGGTTAACTCTGCATCCGTGGTAGGATCTGGCTGCGAGGAAGCCACTAACACTGTGTCCGAATCATCATCTGTCCATTGTTTCCGTTTTGACAGAGAGGAAAATCTGTTCCTAGTTTGTACTGTAAACTCCTTTAGAGATTTAGGTATTTCTCCTTCCTTCTGAGAGCAGCTACATGTCACCAACTGAGATTTTTGATGCACCCACTCATCTGTAAGTGGGGTGGAATATGTAATACTTCCGTGGAAGTTGAGGGAAATACTGGGATTGGAGCAGAAACCAGATTTTCACTATTATTCCCCTGTCTAGCATCTGTACCAGTAGGGTTATCCTCCCCTTCTATCAGAGTGTCCCCTTCTGACAAATTGCCAATGTCCTTTATTTGAATGGAGGACTGAATGGGAGATTTTTCCAAACGGGGCCTGTGGGTGTTCTTAGGTTGCTCATTTCCAGCCTGGTTCATTCCTTGCTGTTCCTCACTATTTTCAGGGTTATTATGTGAGGCCCAGGAGCAGTTCCTAAATGTGTGTGTCATATCATCACACAAGTTGCAACAAACTGGTGTTGGGCAATTTATTGCCAAATGTCCAATCCCACTACAGAGGAAACATTTGAACTGGTCACAAGCATTGCTAAGATGGGTCTATGCCCCACACTGGAAGCATGACTTAGGCTGTCTAGCATGGAAGATAAACCCTCGGTCTCTGCTGAGATGAAAGCAACTCGGTAGATGCCGAATAGTGCCATTTGCTTGGGGTAACTGGACCCTAATTCACCATCCTCTGGTCCAAATATCTTTCAAGTCCATAACTGTATGTAGTAGCCCCAGAACAGTACATTTTGCTTTCAAGCAATATAACATGTCTGTAATGGTCACCCCCTCATTTTTTAACAGTACTGTAATTGTACTGTAATATGCAGGTTTGGAGAAAGGGATTACTGTGAAGAGAGCCCATTCCAGTGTTTGTCTGACCCCTTGGTATCTCTGCCAAAACAACTCTAAACCCGCTGCTGTCTTAAAACTTGCGTCAAAGCTTGGATCCCTTGACATATTGATTAAAGCATAGATTTCATGTGCTGAAAAGCCCATACTGTCTTTCAGCAACATTCTACCCACAAAAATTCTGTCAGGATATATTTCCAGACCCCCTTGGTATTTTATTCTGACAGCATTCCTTCTTTTTGCTGGCTTTGTGGTGTTTGGAAGAGCCCAGCAAAGGTCCTTGTATTAGGCCCTCTAGCCTGAGGCTCGGGTCTTCTTGCACCCATCCATGTATCTCTTGTTGTTGTTCAGTGTGGTTTCTGATGCGGGAGGAGCGGGGGGGGGGGAGAAAAGGACGCTGCAGGTCTTGATGCAAAATTAACTCCTCCGTCTCACCTAACTGGGCTCTCACTTGCACATACTACATGTGGTCACAGTGGAGATTTGTGACCATTAACCAAGTTACTGGCAGGAGGAACTAATGGCTTTGGAGAATCAGTTAATTCAAGGGAAGAAGGGATTTCCAAGGGGTCATCTTGCACTGTTTCCTGTCTTCCTTGGGAAATTCACGGTTGATCTTTAGAGTTTCTAACCCATCCTGCTTGTCTAAGTGCTTCTCCCATCGAAAGCCCAATTATAGAAACATTTTCATCATAGTCTGGTAAGTTCAGAACCAGTGCATGCAGAGGCAAGTTTGTTCTTTTATTCATTACTGAGGAAATTTGTGCCTGAGTAGAAGCCTGCTGAATAACTTGACCTCCTGACTCGCTATGTTCCATTTCAGCATTTCTTGACACATCCCCCCTGCAACCTGCATTTCCTCTGTCATTTCTACCACCATCTGTTCAATCTCCACATTATTATTTAGTAAAGTCTTACATTCCTTTGCTGAAGATATTACGGTACCTTCCTCCACACATTTCTTCAACTCATTCTCTGGGTCTCCAGGTGTGTCTCTCATCTGAGAGCCAGCCACCTCCAACTCTTGAAAATGTTATTCCTGTGCCTCAAGAAGCAATGAGAAGTAGGTCCTCCACTCACTCTATGCTTCAGCCAGATTTCTTGTTTTTGAATCTAGTAACTTTGCTGTACATAAGGCCAATGCATAAGCGGCGGCAACAGCAATTTCGATGCTTTCCATAATGGGATCAACTTTTTCCACTTGGGCTTCCTCAACAGGCTGGGTGGGGAGGGAAGTGGACTTCTCCACCCGGGACGCCATTACCGCACCAACTCACAGGAACCGGACATTTGCAGCACCTCCTACTGGTGAAAAGAGTAGGGGAAGTTTATTAAACAAAAGAAATATAACATCGCAAATTCAAATCAGGATACAATGAAGTACAGAAAAAGGAAATTCAGGAAATTCAAAAAAAAGAATACACTAACAGAAAATAAACAACAATACAATATGGTTTTAAACAAAAAAATATTTCCACAATTTAACAACTTTGTCCAGTGGGAATCTACATTCATCATTCTCTTTAACACATTATAATCCTGCCTCAATTTGTGAAATAATAGTGACATTCAGCACTTGTTGCTGCTGCAAAACATATTGACAGCAAGCCTTCAAAACAAATACTGAATATAAGCAAAAAACACAGTTAAAGTACTTTTATGATATTCTGTCCACACACCTGAGTAATCTCCCAGAATCAAAGTATGATAAGAAATAAGCATCAGAAAAGGCATGTTCCAGTGAATTGCTGCATCATGCCAAAACTGTTTGCTATGAGGACAATCAATAAAAAAATGTAACATGCTTTCTTCTATATTGGGGCATGTAATACTGGGACAATATCTGTCTGTGGCTTATATTTCAAATTTCCCCGAACCCCTAATCGCCCTTGAGCAGAAATCCAAACAATGCCCCAAATATGAACAGGGAGCCTAAAATCGTAAGTTTGCTTAAGCAAAAATCATTTTAGTGGGAACACAATCAGGAAAAAGTAGATAAATTCACTATACATCATAAACAACATAAGAATACAATGATTTTCTGTCTAGCAACAGTCATTTTTGAAATGGTATTTTCCATTGTTACATTTTTTCAATAGTAGAAATCCAGTATGAAGAAAGAGAATCAGAAATCAAATTTTTTTGGGGGGCAAAAGTATCCATTTTGTAAAATAACTCTTCCAAAAAATTGAGGCCATAGTTGCCATATCAAAGTGGCAGAGCTTCATAAATAATTAAAGGAGTTAAAAAAATAAAGATAATGATAAAACACAATAGGATTTATCATATGCAATCCACCCTTTTTAACAGGTAAATAAGTAATGTCTCTTTTTACTGGATTCAGTTTATTGCCCCATACCATTTGAAAAAATAAGCTATAAATTCTAGTTTCTAAGTTGACCGGAGGGGCTCAGATAACTTAAGAAAAGAAAAACAGGAAATAAAAATGTCTTAATGATCATAATGCATTTTTTTTCCAAACTTCCATTGTTTCCACATATTAACTTTGGACTCTCCAATCAGCAATTGCTGTTCCCAGTTATAGGTGGCCAGATCCCCATGTCCAAACCAGACACCCAAAATTTTGTGAGGAATGGTGGCAAGAGGAATATCCAATCCTTCCAATGTCTCAGTCTTTGTATGATCTAGAGAGAAAATAAAACTGTTTTCTTTGTTAAGGCCTGCCCCAGAGATTTGCCCACAACAGTGATATATTTTTAGGGCCTGCTTTAGAGAAGTAATGTCTTGCACTAATAATGTAATATCATCAGCATAAGCTGTGATCTTTTTGGGTGGTAACAAAGGAGAAGGAGCTATGCCACTAGTACTGTGGTCCCATTGTATTCGTCTTATTACTGGAGCAAGAGCAAAAATGTGTAAGAGAGGACTTAAAGGATATCCCTGCCTAACACCTCTATTAAGTTGGACATCAGACCCAAAAACCCCATTAACAGTGGGAACCATAGTGGCATTAGTGCATAACAAAGTGATCCATTGTACAAATTGCTGAGGAATACCATATTTTAATAATAAATCAAAACGATACCCATGTCTAATGCAATCAAATGCCTTGGCCTGATCTTAAGCTACCACATAACCTGAAACACAACCCAGCTTACCAGCCTCAAAGAGTTCTCTTAAAATATATAAATTATATTGTGTTTTCCGATCAGGAATTGCACAGGTCTGAGCTAGGTGAATAAGAGAATCAGCAACCTGCAACAATCTATTATTAATTATTTTTGCTAGGATTTTATAGTCACTATTCAGGAGACTTAAAGGTCTCCAGTTAGAAAGCATCATTCTATCTCCTTTTTTACATAAAAAATTAAGGAGAGAAGTACTAAATCCAGAAAACTGTGACGTGAAGGTCAACATAAAATTAAAAACTAAGGGCAAAAAATAACTCATATGAGAAATAAAGGTTTTATAAAAATCATTAGGAATACCATCAATCCCAGGGGAATTTCCTGTAGTAAGCTGTTTTATCACAACTGCCACTTCATGTGAAGAAATAGGTTCTATCAGACATTGCTTCATGGAGTCTTTGAATTGGGGAAATGGTGCATAAAAATCATCCAAAAGGGCTATGGTGGGTTCAGAAGTATCACTAAAAGTGGTAGAAACAAATTGTTGTACAACTGACAATATTTCCAGCTCAGTGGAAACTATAGTACCATCAATTTTAAGGAGACTTGTCATTAAGGTTTTGTCTAATCTCTGTTTACATGCCTGATATGGGTCTGATGCAGGACATTTCTTTGTTCCAAATCTGAATTCCATTTCTAATGATTTGGCCCCATCATATTGATACGTTTTCATCTGTTTTTTAATTTCCAGAATTTGGGACTTAAATTTTACATTATCACGGGGAGGAAATTACATCAATTTATACAATTGATTTCTAAGTTGTAAATAATGTAGATAATCAGAATTGGCCTTTTTCCAACCAAAACTAAGTAGTAAGTGTTTTAAGTCTAATTTCGTATCTACCCACCAATCATAATTGTTATCACAGAGGCACATAGTAGATTTTCTAGCTTCAAAGAAACCTCTATGCGAAGAGCACAGCCTGGTGAGTCCAAAAGTGACATATTTAATCGCCACCGTTGGATAACAGAAAAAACTTTAGTAGGAATAGTAGATAAACTAAAGGTACAAAGAAGAAGTCAATGATCTGAAAATTCAGTAGGCCTAGCAACACTAAAGAAAGGTTTAATATGTTTAGAGACAAAAACCATATCTATTCGTGTAGCAAAAATGTGCCTATGATATGTAGCTCCACTATCAGTTTTATGTAGAAATCTATAAGCGTCCAATAACCCAGCCTCCGAAATAATGTGTTTTAGTGCATGAGAATCACAATACATTTTTTTTGTATATCTTCCATAAATTTGATATCTATATCACAATTAAAATTCCCACCCCATATAATATGCTTCTTAGTATATAAAAAAGGTTTTATGTTCTCAAATAATTCAATTCTTGCAGTTTTAACTTGTGGGGCATATAAATTAATAAGACAAAAGGAAAAATCTCCAAAAGTACAATCAAGAAACACAGCTTGACCAGGTTGTATATCTATAAGTCTAGAAATATGAAATTTGGTGGATTTATATAGAATACAGATCCCATTGGCAGAGTCTAATCCAAAAGACCAAAAAGAAGGTCCCCACCTCCATCATATTTTTTGCTTGGTCAGTATCATACAATGAGGATAGCCTAGTTTTCTGAACAAAAAGAATGTCAACAGTGAGGGAGTCGAAATAGGAAAATACAGATATCTGCTTTTTATAATTTTTCAGACTGCAGACATTGTATGACCCAATTTTGTAAGGTAGCCATCTAATTACTAGGGAAGTGAAGTCAAGGCCCTCCTTTTTGACTAAGACTAGCTTTCCTCTTCTTTCCTTTTTTACCTTTTTTCTTTAGACAATTCAGTAGATGTGCTATCCTCATCCTCTGTCAACAGTTCAGATTTATGAAAAGTGTCAGATTCAAGATCTGAATCCCCTAAATCATCTTGTAGGGGCACAAAAGGATTTTCCATGGGTATTGGGTGAGGAGCAGATTGTTTAACAGATGCCCTGGTAAATCTGCAATTTATGATAGTTTCAAACATGGGGGGGGCATAGAAACAGTAGCAGATTGCTCTTTTGCAGTGTCAGAAACTTCAGAGGAGGTAATGACAGGAAGATCAGGCTATCCTCTTGTCGAGGAACCAGGGTGGGCCCCTCCTCTACATGAATGGCCTCAGTCACTACAGAATCATGTGAAATTAAAGAATCTTTATGAGCCATCTCCTTGTTTTGTGGATTAGGTGGGGTAGAAAATGTAGAATCCCTCCTTTTCTCCTGGGCTTTATTTACTAAATCATCCTGATCCCACCCTTCTGATCTATTATGTTTAGCCCAAGGACATTGATGAAAAGCATGTACCGTTTTTATCACATAGGTTGCACTGAAAGATGTTTTCACACAAATCCACCGAATGTCCATACCCCCAAGCATAATGAGCACTTGAGCATGTCACAATATATGCTAATATGAGTCTTAGCCCCACATTTATAGCAAGCCCTCGGCTGTCCTCCATAAAAGCACAATCCTCTATCTTTCCCCCCAAAAAAGCTATTGGGTACATTAATAATGTCAGAATTAACTTGAAACAGTTTCACTTTAAATTTCCACCCCCTGATCCAAATCCCCTCTAAATCAAGAATGGCTTAAGTGGGGCCTAGAATATCACAACGATTCTGGAGCCAATGATAGATATCACTAACATTGACCCCTTTGTTGTGAAACATAATAGTGACATATCTAATCTGAGGCTTTGTAAGAGGAATTTCATAAAAGGGGGTCCAGAGAGGAGTAGACTTTAGGGTAGAATACTTTACCCAGAATTTTTCTAAACTATGATTATGTATAAAACTTATATCAAAAGAGTCTTCACCTGAAATGTGAATTAGGGCATAAATATCAGCAGGAAAAAGTTGCAAAGAGTTCCTCAAAAGCTGTTTAGCAACATAATATCTATCAGGGTGTTCAACAACCCCCCCCCCCATATCTCAATCTTACTGCATTACATCTAGGTGCTTGATCAAGCTTATATTTAAACAGTTCAGACATAGGTACTTAAGTAAAATTTTGCGGTTTTTGTTTTCCAAAATGTGGTTTCTCAGAACCCATCTTTCCCTTTCCATCAGTCCCACCCTGTCCCAAGGATGTGCTCGGCCTACACAAGGCCACAGCCTGGTCCTCAATTAGATGCGCATCATTAGGTGAGGCCTTAGAGGAATCAAAGCATTCTGTACCTGAGCTCTGGGTAGAATCCACAGTGGCATGCTTTAAAGAGGTGAGGTCAGTAGAAGGAACATCTTCCCAGTCTGGATCCAGAATCCAATGTCCCGGAGGCGTACACTTCCAGCCAGAAGTCTGAAGTGCCTCATCTGCCAACCCAATCTTGAAGAAAATCCCCAGAGTCCGATTGCAGTCGGAATTGCCGTTGCACAACTTGTGATGTAGAAAAAGGTGGTTCCCTGATGTGCTGTTGTTGCCCCAACGTAATACCCGGAAGTCCCGGTTGAGTGGTAGGAATAAGTCTTTCTGAAAGCACATCATTTGAAACAAGGACAGGAGAAATATGTTGCACCCCTGAAGAATCTGAAATCAACATACCCACTGTAGAAAGTGCATCAGATTTAGACGCTTTCTCCAAAACTGGCTGTCTGCCAGTAGTCTCCTGCAAGTTCTGATGTAAATCTGGAGCATTAGACAAAGAAATATTTCTCTCCTGCATAAAAGACACAGAATCCTCAGTAACAACAGCAATTTCCATAGGAGTCTCTGACGAATCCAGCAACATGTCCTGCTGCATCAAAGGTTGAGCACAGTCTGCCATCTCACAGACAAGCTCCAACACCTCCCCCTACTGACAGCAATGCAGTAGGGGAATTTCCCTGGTGTCCTGGCCAAATTTCCCACATTCACTAAAAATACCACCAACAGCATAAAATCTGTTTCAGTTTCTATTGACGTCCATCTGTATCCCCCCTTCCCCAGGAAGAAGCTGAAAATAGTCAAAAAATCATCTAGTCTTCCTTTCCAGTCGACAAAAACTAACTAAATAAAATTTGTTGCTTTAACCACAGGCGTGATAGATGATCAGTGGGGACAGAAACCAGACTATACTTCAATGAGGAGGTAATGATATGAATTAGCTTTATCAGTTGCATATACACTATTTTTTTCAAGAAGCTTGTTGAGAGTGAATAACACTGAAATATTCCAGACCAGTAAATCCTTGACCTCTCATGTGAAGCTGCCAGACAGAAGTACCAATGAGTGGCAACCATGATGGCAGTTTTTCTCCTGTGTACACTTTCCAATAAGACCTGAGACCATCCAAGCTCACTGAACTCAGGCGACTGAGTGACTGTCCCTTTAAAGTGACTAAAAATTCTCCAGGTTCCCATTTGATAGCATATACAGTAGCATAAGCAGACTGGGAAAGTTTAAAACAATGTCCTTGCCAGAGAAGGTTGTTTAGTCTCAGCTTGAGTTGGAGTGGCCCTCTTAGGTTTGCTTGTTTTTCTAATTTTTAGAAATAATTAGAGGAAGTCTTCAGTAAATGTTAAATGCTTTTCCCATTTAGATTATACTGGGTAATCGTCAGTCTTAGTTTGTAATCCAGATGTCTGATTTTCCATTTCCATGATCTGCAGTTTCTTGAAGTAATGGGCAAAAGAGTTCTCAGCAAAGTTAAATTAATAAAAATGGTGACATTTTGGAGAAATGTTTTTCTGTAACCTGCTGTATGTTATGGCCACATGTGATGCATATAACAAATATATATGTGTGTGTGTGTGTGTATATATATATATATATATATATATATATATATATATACATACATATATATATATATATATATATATATATATATAGATATAGATATAGATATATATATATATTTTTTTTCTTTACTGCGTTTGGAGAACCTTTGAGTGCAAGACTCCATTTTCTAGGGTATCCAAGACAAGTAAGTTAAATACAGTAAGTCACTCCAGCAAACTGGACTTTAAGTACATTTTATATTGTTTGGAAGGGTGCTGATGCTATAGTATAATGTTTTAAATGTTTTATTATTGTTTATTTGCTAGTATCTCTTATTTAGCAGTTGTTTTTCTTTTTATTTTATTAGGGTATTTTACTTAGACTGCCTGAGTCAAGCTCCCTCTTTCCTTTGAACATACTGATATTCTTTACTAGATTGTTATAGGGGGAGGTGGACCCTGTTTCTGGAGAAGTCTGCTGTAGGTAGAGTCATATATTAGTTAGGTTTGAAAAATAATAATTTAAATATTTTATTATTAACTGTTTTTTTTCTTTAGTTTCAGTTAGAGTAGACTCTTCAAATTTTAGATATAGAAAGTCATAGGAGGCTTACCAAGTTAGTCTATAGTGTTTGCTATGATGTTTTTAATCAGTTAGAAACAAACAATTCATTGGGGTAAATTACTGCTAGTAGGAGTTTATCAGTCTATGGTAATTAACACAACTATAGGGTCTAATAACAAATTGATAGGGAAAGAAATGTTAAGCCAATTTAGCTAACAAAATGAAGCTGGCAATATTAGTACTGCTCCCTTTGGCTGATAATATCCATTCAAACCTGGGCTCAATTGGTAATGGTACCCCTAAGAATTATATATATATATATGACAAACCAAAAGGTGTGCTGTCTTTTGCACATGTAAATATCAGGAATCTACTGCCAAAAAAAGAGGATTTTAGAGTGTGGCTAAAATCTCAGGAAATTGACATTGTTATGCTCTCAGAGAAGTGGCTTTATGACAAGGTTAGGGATTGTGAGATTACTTTTTTAACTTAATATACAGTACTGTATTAAAATATTTTAAGTACAATCAAAAAAGTTGACACTAAATTATAACCACACCTAGGTAATGAAATAGATAGGCCATTGATAGAGCAAAGGCCAATGGCACATTCATAAGGTAGAGAAAGAAATGGGCAGACTGGATTGGCCTTGTGGTCCTTATCTGCCATCAACCTCTATGTTTCTATGTTTCTGTGTTTCTATGAAACACAAACATAACATTATAAAGAAAAAAACAAAGAATAACATCAACTCTGAAACAGAGTAAGAGGTCAAATCTATGAGCCATTGAAAGTGTAAGGCCTAGCTAAAGAATAAATAATGCAAGACATCAACTCAAAGAAAGAGAAAAATAAAAAGAGCCAAGGTACAATAGTATAAAATAATAAGGCTACAAAAAGCATTGCAGTACCTTCATGGGTAAAGGGCTTCTAAAGAATAGTTATAAATTACAAAGATTGTTGCCCAAATTGATTTATGACTCAAGAAATTAACAGAAGAGTGTGCAATTTTTCCCATCGAGAACAGTGTGAGGGAAGAGCATGTCTCAGGCTACCCACAGTTTTTTCCATCCAAAGGATAGACAGCATCTCCACATGCCATTGAGGGATGAGGGAGGTTGATGGTCCTGCCAATGATAAAGAATAATCAGTTTAGCCACTACAGCAATAAGGGTTATGTGAAATCTTTGGCGGCCAACCAGATGATCAATACCTAGGCCTAATAAACAAAGTTCAGGGCAAAAAGCATCCTGTTATCCCAATAAGGGGTCAAGGGGCATTCGGATCTGGGCCAAAAGGACTGGGAAACTGGGCAGTCCCAAAGTATATGACAAAGTGAGCCCTCTTGCAAGTCACACCTGCCGCATAAGGGAGTAGATGCCCAACCAAACTTATACAACTTTTGTGGAGTGATATATAAATTATGCAACATTTTATACTGCATAAACTGTAATTTATCCATCTTAATACAGCAGCAGATTTAATCCCAAAAAGAAGACACTGTGAAAGAAGCAGAGTGTTCAGGGAATTATTTTTCCCCAGTAAGTACACTTCAACAGTCTTTGTTCACTTACCCAGTCTCTCAGTGTGCTTTATATATGACTGAGATAGTATAGTATGAAGGGATTGTAAGATTACTTTAGAGAATTATAATTTATTCAGAAAGGCTAGAATGGTAAGATGATGGGGTGTTTTAATATATGTATGAGATGATTTATCTGTAGTGGTTGATAGTTATATAAATCATAGAAACATAGAACATGATGGCAGAAAAAGACCAGAGGTCCATCCGGGGGGGTCACATGATGCAGCCAAGTTAGAAACAGCCTGAATCCTTAGGCTATGCCCTGCTAGCATTAAAATTTGCTATCTGCACCCAAAACGTGATTTTTTTTGTGGTGTAAGCTACAGTTCCCAATTTTAGAATTTGGCCTGCTATGTCTGAAGGGTAAAAATGGAGAATTTAGCCACTGAAAAGTGCACACTTTTGGCTTCTTCTGGTAGCCCTGCTGAAGACGCCAACAAGATGACGTAGCTGAGATATGAGTGGGAGATGAAGACTGGAATGCTGGCCCATGAACAGTGCAAGAGCAATTTTGCTATCAGAGCAAGGAGGCAGGTGACTAAGGAACTATAACTTTACTACTTTGTTTTCCAGCTACAGCAACTATCAGTGGCTAGGGAATAAGTGTCAGAGGACACTGTTGATTGTTTTTACTTTGTAATTAGACTGCTGGATATGCGCTGTTTGCCATAGCAGGGGATTTACTCATCGGGGGCAGGTGCAGCCATTGACTGCAGGTGGACACACGGGGACAGTCAGTGCCATAAGAGGAACCGCTCAGGAAGCAGCAGCAGTTTCAATACCCTAGCTACTCATACTTCCCCCCTCCACTCATCCACCTGGAGGAAGTCCTATTTTTATAGGCAACAAGAGTGACTGACAGCAGGTACTTCCTGGGCAGGAAAAGGAAGTGAGTGAGTAAAAAGAAAATCTTGGTTTTCAGGATGGAGTTGGTAAGTTGCAGGGGTTGCAGGGCACTTGTCTTCAGAAGTCAGTTCTGGAGGATGAGTCAATGTCCTACATGTAGGAATCTGAATGACCTTCGATCCCAGCTAGATGTAGCATGGAGGGAGATTGCCAGTCTGTGTCACCAGCTACACCAGGGATTAAGCAAACCACGTCCTCTCCTTCAGATACCCACTGGTCCTGGGGGTTGGAGGGCGGCTGGTAAGAAGAGGAAGATTTCAAGGATGGACACCACAGGACCTGTTTGGACCAATACCATCCTGATGAAGAACCACTTTTCACCACTGGAAAAGATGAAAGATCCTAACTCATCGAGAGGTGACCCTTATCTCGATGAAGGGACCAGGTGGATCAGAGAGATGGCATCCAGAGGAGGAAAGGGAACAAGAGGTGGAGCCAGGAGTATGCAATTTCTTGTTCTAGGGGACTCAATGATCTGAGGAGTCAAGTTCCACCTGAGAAAAGGTACGCAACCTAAGGTGATGGTTAAATGTATCCCTGGAGCATCAGCACAGCAAGACACCAAATGCATCATTAGATTGGCTGACAAAGCAGAGGAAGGAATCAACATTGTAATTCATCTTCTTATGAATGACCTGTCTGCTTGAATGGTGGAAGAAACCAAGCAGAATTTCATTAAGCTGGGGGAATGGCTAGAGGCCAGCAGGACCCCCTTGACCTTCTCAGTGGTCCTCCCAATGTGGGGTGAAGGGGATTGTGAAAACAAAATCAGGAATAAGGACATCAAGGAATTCAATGCTTGGTCACGTGGATGGTGTCGTGAAAAAGGATATCATGTCAGAGGCTCATGGGGGAGTTTCTGGGAAAGTAAGCTATTCAGGTGTGATGGGCTTCACCTAACAAAGGAAGGTGTGAGTGTGCTTGGGCAGAAATTTGACATTCACATTGACCATTTAAACTAGGAAAAGGGGAGTCTAACACTTGGGAACCTATCAGAAAACACACTTCTGACAGCATCTTAGTCATCACTCCCCCACAAGCAGGAATTTCTCTCCCACAACCTAAGAAATCACATAGGAAGTGATTGAAAAGTATCAGAAACTGGACACAGGGCCACACATCTGCAGGCCCAAGGGCAGAACCAATAGTAACAAATAACAGAAGGGGTACCAGACTTTGGAAAGGGGTATGCATGAATGCCAGAAGCCTGAGGAACAAAGTAAGTGACCTGCAGGCAATGATGTCAGATCCCGAGTGGACCTGGTGGCCATCATGGAGACTTGGACCTCAGAGAAAAATGACGGGGCCTTTCAGTCCAGGGTTATGCCCTCTTCAGACAGGATAGAAGCGAGGTTGGGGGGGTAGTGTTTGCATGTAAAGAACGGGATAAAGGCCATCAATGTAGATAGCATCAAAAAGGATGGTGTGGAATCCCTGTGGGTGCTACTCAGCTCTGCAAAGGGAGAGAGGATCCACATAGGAGTAATATACTGGCCTCCAGAGCAGGCTGAGAGCAGGGATGAGGAGTTTCTAGAGGAGATAAGGGGTGTAGCACAAAAAGGGGATATAGTGGTGGTAGGTGGCCTGAATTTGCCCAATGTTAACTGGAGCATCCCAGTGGCAGGTTCTAATAGGAGTCAAAAAGTGGTTGATGCCCTTCAAGATTGCCTACTTACACAACTAGTTTGTGCCCCGACTAGGCTGGAGACTATCTTGGATGTAGTCCTCACTAATTCAGAGGGAGGAAGTGTTACAGGGGTTAGGGAGCCACTGGTCAACAGCAAGCACAACTCTGTGTGTTTTGAGTTAGTGTTAGGGATAGAAAATCACAGTCCAAGACTGAGGATTAAACTTTGGAGGAGCAAATTCTAACAAAATGAGGGAAGTAGTTAGAAGCAGGCTGTTAAGGTAAGGATACAGGAACAGTTAGATGTGAAAGAAATATGGGGTCTGGTTAAGCTAGCCATTTTAGAGGCTATCAGGATGTGTGTAAGAACAGTGACCAAAAAGAACAAAAATAAAACACAAAATGGTTCCGTAGCCAGGTGAAGTCCACAGTTAGGGCCAAAAGGGAGGCCTATAGGAATTATAAAAACTCAGAAAGATAACACATGGGAAACTTATGTTCAGAAGAACAAAGAAGTAAAGAGTATGGTGAAATCAGCTAAGGCTGTAATGGAGCTTCAGCTGCCAGAGGGGGTTAAAGAGGGGAACAAACAATTTTATATATATATATATATATATATATATATAGACACAAGAAAAAAGAAAGAAAAGGGGAGGAATACTTAGACTTAAAGATGGCGATAGAATAGTGGAGGAGGATGGTCAGAAGGCCACTGTTCTGAATAACTTTTTTTGCTCAGTGTTCACCAAGAAACACATAGGCCCTGTACCAGACAGTGACATCGAGGCTGCTGACAAAGGTGTCCCACAAATGGAAACACCACCAATCACCAACAGTAGAGTTAGGGAGGCCCTGGATCAACTCAGAGAGGACAAGTCACCAGGGCTTGATGGAATACACCCAAGGCTGCTACAGGAACTAGCAAACGAATTGGCAGATATATTAACACATTTATTCAGCAAATCACTTCAAATGGGTTATTGCGCCTGGGGGACTGGAAAAAATCTGATGTGGTACCTCTCCACAAGGGAGGGAGTTGGGAAGATGCAGGCAACTATCAACTGGTTAGTCTTACATCAGTAGTGTGGAAACTGATGGAAATCTTTTTTTTTGCAAATCACTTTATTTTATTAAGTTTCACATACAAAAATAAGGACATCCAAATAATAGCTACTAAGCCAATCAAACAAAATACATAGACAAGAATAAGAAAGACGAAAAAAACCCTACCCCTCCCTCCAGAAACAATCCCCCCAACCCCTATCCTTGTCCCATCACCCATCAGCTGCCTGCACCTTAACATAACCGTTGGAAACCTAAGTAGGGTTGTTATCTTCAGTCCCCAACAAAAGTGTCAAATCAACCTCTATGGGGTGTAAAATTGCCTATAGTTGATGTAAAGATAGGTCGAGGAAAAGATCGAAGAGAATTAAGGACTTAGCATATATATTTATATATTTATGTAGGTCGGAAGTTGAGGATTTACATATCTAATGGTAAGAGGCTAGTACCCATATTTCAGTCTCAATTTGCCAATCAGGCTGTCCCAACATTGTATAAACTTAGTATAAACATTGAAACTTATTGCAACCGATTTTTCTGCATTTAATGCACTCAAAAACTCTTTTCCACCACTCTTTGCGGGAGGGAGTCCAATTGCCTTGCCAATGACGTAAAATCAATAGTTTTGTCACTGACGACACCAAAGCAATCTGGCGTTTTTGAGATCCTGGCAGGGTGCGGGGGTATTTTCCAAGTATACAAATTTCCATGCCAAAAAGAGAAGACAGATCACAATATGGTAATATCCACCTTTCAACTTCCTGCCAAAATTTAGTTATCTTAGGACACTCCCAAAACTTGTGTAAAATAGTAGCTAATTGATCACCACAGTCAAGGCAATACGGAGAGTCATATTTTTTTAACCTATACAATTTTGCGGTGACAAATATAAGTTGTGCAGTAATTTAAACTGAATCTCATGGAGCCTTTCTTGCTTACATGAAGAATATAAATCCTCCATATTCCCTCCCAGGTTTCTCGGGCCAACCCAGGCCCAGGTTGGTTTCCCAATATACAGGAATAGATGATCTTTGGGACCCAACTCTGAAATTATGTACCTATATATTCTAGAAACTGGCTTATCAAGCCCTGCTTTCCCACACAAAGTCCTAATTAAATGACCGGCAGTATCTGACCCAGCCCTTTGCCCAAAAAGGTGCTTATGCTTTTATAAATCTGGAAACATCGCAGAAGGTCAGACAGTTGGACTTTTAAATTTGCCAACAATTCAGGTAAGAGGAAGATGGGCGCCGAAAAAGGCCCACGATCACGGGGCTTACCGAGGAAGTTCTATATAAACCTAGTTATGAGCCTGGTATCTACTAATAAATCAGGGTTCCTTAAAATAGGCAGAGACAGGTCATACACATGTGAAATTTGCAACTTTGAGAATAGTTGGTGCATTGCCCTAGCATTCCAGCCCAAGGGAGTATTCTTTAGGCATTTAGGTATTCTAGACCACGACAAATACAAACAAGACTCCAAATCTATGTTCGCCCGATCCGTGGCTTTGCGGTCTAGATCTAGTCCAGGTGAGGAGAAGTCGCTTTGCCCAGACCAGAGCGCAAAATTGGCTGTGTGAACGGCAAGATAATAGAAATAAAAATCTGGGATCTGTAGCCCACCCCTACTACGAGGCAACGTTAACTTTGTGTACGCCCTCCGAGGAGGTTTACCCCTCCATAAAAACTCAGAACAAGACTTATGAAGCTGGTCAAAGAAAGCTTTAGGTATATATATATTAAGGTTCCTTAATGGATAAAAAATGTTTGGTAAAACCATCATCTTGATTGTATTAACTCTACCTGAAAAGGTCAGGGGAAGATTCTTCCACCTCTGGAGGTCAGCCCTGATCTCATCTATTAAAGGCCTAAAGTTTAAGCTAAATAAACTCTCTAGATCCTTAGATATCTGGATACCCAGATAGGTTAAAGGCCAGACTGCCATTGCAGTCCTAATGCAGTACACCACCCTTGTGTAAATCGCGAGAAGTGGACAAACTACTGTTTTATTTTTGTTGAGTTTATAACCTGCAAATTCACTGAAATCTGAGATTATTGACAATAGTCGGGGAAGTGAGGTAGTACTATTGCTAATATGTAGCAACAGGTCATCAGCAAAGGCGGAAATTTTGAACTCCGAGTTACTGAAGCACATTCTCTGAACTACTGGGTCATCATGAATGGCTCTAATCAGAGGCTCCAAATATAGATTAAATAAATATGGCGATAAGGGGCAACCCTGTCGAGTACCTCTCAATAAAGGAAACACATTTGAGATTAAGTTGTTACACTGAATCCTTGCGGATGGAATCTTATAGAGTATACTTACATACTGAATAAATTCTTTAGGAAAGCCAAATTTAGACAAGGTTGTAAACATAAAGCTCCACTCGACCCTATCAAAGGCCTTCTCAGCGTCTAATGACACTAAAGAGGCTTCAACATCAAGGTCCTCCACCGCTGAAATCAAATAGAACAGTTTTCTAAAATGATCTGCCGAGGATCGGCCTGCAACAAAACCGGCTTGTTCGGACTCAGCAGAATATTCCACATATCTTTTAACCGATTAGCCAAAATCTTTGCATATATCTTAATATCCACATTTAACAAGGAAATAGGTCTGTAGTTGCTTGCTGAGTCTGAGTTTTACCGGTTTAGGTAACAGTATGATCCTTGCCTCAAATAAAGAATTCTCACTTACACCATGACCATGCCAATAAGTATAAAGTTGAGATAGGAGGGATCAATTTACCCTTAAATGACTTATAAAATAGGGAGTAAAACCGTCTGGTCCGGGCTTTATTTAATTTCAATGAGTCAATTGCTGCAGCAATTTCTCGTATGTAAAAGGTGTTGCTAGAGGTTGTTTTGCCTCTATGGGTACCTGTGGAAAGGTTATTTTATCTAAAAGCACTCATTTGACTTAGCTGAGAGCCGACTGTGGCTGACTTGAATATAGGTCCTTGTAGTATTCGTAAAAAAACCCTAAAATACCCTTAGGATCCATGATTAAGGTACTCGAGACGGGGTGTTTTAAAGCCACTACCCACTTTTGTTCTGACCTTTTCTTTAGTTGCCACGCCAACAAATTACCTGACTTACTACCTCTACCTATATAAGCTGCCTTTGATTTAGAAACTAACTTGTTTGCTTTATCCTGCAGGTATTTTCATACCAGCTTCTCAAATTTACTAATTCAGCTCTTGTTCCTGCGTCTAATTGATTCATCAATGGCCTCCAGCTACGCTATTTTTAAAACATTTATTAAATAAATGTCTTGTTTTAGCTTTCTTTACCGAAGCCATTCTTAGTAGTTCTCCTCTCCATGTTGCTTTTAAAGCAGCATACCACATCTACTGTATCCAAGGATCCCCAATTCTCTTTTATTGAATTCCCAAAAAAAATTTGGAAACGGCTAAAGTTTGGGGTCTCTCAACAAATTTTTGTTTAGGGACCACGAGTAAGATCTGGCTGGAACAGAGAGAGGGGCAAGTCCTATTTTAATTAAAGAATGGTCTGAGATCACCCTAGGAAAAACACCATCCCATCCACCTCAGCCATGGCTCTTACTAATTAAAAATAGTCTATCCTGGAAAAGGATCTGTGAATTGGAGAAAAAAAGTGAACTCCCTTGCGGCTGGATTGCGGATTCTCCAGGGATCCTCTAGATCCATATCCCCCTTAAATTCTAACAGGGCCCATTGAGCTGGAGAAGGTCTCAGGACCTACCACTTGGCGGTCTAATTTAGTGGATTGGACTAAATTCCAATCTCCCCAAGATGATAAAAGGTCTCTATAGGGTGCTAGTATAGCGTATAGTTGTGTAAAGAAAGAAGCCGTTTCAGTATTAGGGCCATATATTGAGCCTAAAACTATATCTATCCCCCCCCCAATTTACCTATCACAAACACGAACCTCCCCTCCAGATCAGAAATAACGTCAGATGAAACGAATGGAACTCCCTTAGCTATTAAAACTACTACCCCTCGACTACCTGTTGAACAGCCTGTGCCAAAAACTTGGCTGACCCACTTTCTTTTAAAGTAATGAAGGTGGTCTGAGATCACATGAGTTTCCTGTAGGAAAACTATGGCTGGATCCAGATTAGCTAGATGGAACAAAATTACATTTCTCTTCCAGGTACCTCCCCCCCTTCACATTCCATGAAAGAATATTTAATAGACTAGCCAACTTGAAAATCCAAAATCCTAGTACACGATGCAGGCAGCTGATATCCCCCCTCAAGAACTCCCACAAGATATAACCCCCTCCTCCCCTTTAACAAAAGATAAAGAAACCAATGGCCTACCGACTGAGTAAGCCCCTGGCTTAAGCCCACTCCTCCAACTAGGGACCATAGTACGCCATAGAGCTGGGCTCCCCGAGTCTACCCCTAGCAAAAACATTACCCCACAAAACATACAAACATTTCTAGATCCCCAGAATTAGATCTATTTCCTATTAAATATTGTGCAACAACTGTTGTGGTTCTGAAAGATAATCAAAAGGAAAGTAGAAAACATTAAACACAGAGCATGTAAATGTTGGTTAAATTCCTCTTAACTTTTGTAGGGCCCTACTATAGAATTACTCATAGCACTGAGAACAATATCAGCTGATAAAAGTCCTCCGATTGAAAATAGTATTATGGCTTCCTAAAGAGAAAAGAAAATATCCGGAGGTTCTGTGAAATAAAAGTATTTTTGTAGGCCAAACTTCTTGGGCCAAGACATAAGAGGTAAACAATGCTTACAGGACCTCTCAACCGGATCCTCAAGCCCATTCCCTTAAATGAAAGTACTTGGTTAAGAAAAAATTAACTCCCTTATTGTCTCAGTCAGTAAGTTCAGTTCACCAAGATCGTAAAGGAAACAGGCCCATTTGTTTTATGGAACCAAGCCAGCAGTCTAAATATCTCTTCCCATTCGATCGTGCCAAATAAATGAAGAAGGTAGTTGCCCACTGGTTTGTCAGCTCCTTGTAGAATTACTGGAGATCAGATGCTATCACCCTTTTTAAACAAATCTGGCAAAGAGGCAGACAGAGACTGGGCTTCTTCCATGAATTCATATCTCTTAGTCCCCTCCTTTAGAGCAACTTCTAATTTGGCAGGATACAACATCCGATGGTGGATACCCGAGGCCCACAGCTTTGAGGTAATTGGTCGGAAGCTCATTCTGGCCTGCCATACCTTCCATGTCAGGTCTGGGGCTAGCCACAATTTTTTACCTTCCCACTGGAACAAGGCAAGTTTCCGAGATTCCTGTAGGATAAATTCACGATTCAGATAATTCAACAACTTAAAAATCATTGGCCGCAGAGGCTAAGATGGTAGGGGTTTAGCCCTCAATGCACGATGAGCCCTCTCTATTATATACTCAGGGCCATTGGGGGAGGGACCCACCGATTTATTTAATAGCTTCTGCATAAACACGATAGCATTGGGGCCCTCCTCACTCTCTGGTAGCCCTAGGAGCACTAAGTTATTTCGTCTGCTCCTTCCTTCAAGGTCATGCAGATGATCTTCAAGTTTTGTAATTGCTCTTTTGGTTTCTGTAACAGCTAGGCCCATTTTCTCTTGTTTCCTTTCCACTGAAGAAACTCTGGCTTCCACATCTGTTACTCTCCTCGCTAGTTGGGTAAGTTCAGGCTTAAACTCAGCCACATCGTCAACCAATATAAACAAGGCTTCTTTTATAGTTGTTAAATCCTCGTATATCTTGCTTGGATGGATTTCGTCCTGTGGCGTCATTGGGAATTCGCTCCTGCAGGGCCGTTTTGCCTCCGATTCTTGATCGGAGCTTTCCATGACAATTCAGGTTTTACTGGTGTTTTGAGCAGCCCTGCTACCTCTGGAAACCTTCTGCACACTCGCGCCGCTGATTCGGGGTCTTTTGTGAGCTAAAAATAACTTTTAAAAACTCGGAGGAGCGGAGACCCGAAAACCTGCGTCTAGCCCGTACGGCACATCACGTGACCTCCACTGATGGAAATCTTAATAAAACCGGACATGGTAGAGCACCTAGATAAGAACGGTCTGCAGGATGACAGGCAGCTTGGGTTTGTGGCAGAAATGTCATGCCAAACTAACCTAATCACATTTTTTGACTGGGTCATGAGGGAACTAGACAGAGGTCACCCAGTAGACCTCCTTTACTTTGATTTTAGTAACTGATTCAGTGCCATACAACTGCCTGCTGAAAAAGTTGGAGGACCTGGGTGTAGCCAAGAGCATAGTTAGCTGGGTAGGTAATTGGCTTAGGGACAGAAAACAGAGAGTAGTGGTCAATGGGGTGAGGTCTGATGAAGCCACGGTCACTAATGGTGTGCCCCAAGGTTCAGTGTTGGGGCCAGTCCTGTTTAAAGCCTTTATCAGTGACATCAGCATAGGTGTTCTGGGCAAAATTGTCCTATTCTCAGATGGTACCAAGCTAGGAGAAAGGGTAGACAGTGAGGAGGCAGTTAGGGACCTACAAAAAGACCTACAAAAGCTGGAAAGATGGTCTAACATCTGGCAGCTGAGATTCAACATAAAGAAATGCAAGGTGATACATTTGGGCAAAGGGAATCCAAGGACAGAATACTACCTCAGGGAGTCCAGCTCAGCACCACTCAGGAAAAAGGGGATCTGGGTGTCATCATAAGCAGCACCCTTAAACAGACCAGCCAATGCAACACAGCTTATAGCAAGGCTAACAAAATGCCAGGGTGCATAGGGAGGGTATTCGACAGCAGGATATGGGAGGTGATACTTCCACTCTACAGGTCCCTGGTAAGGTCCCATCTGGAGCACTATGTCCAGTTTTGGAGTCCACATCTGAAAAGGATAAAATTAGGTTGGAGACTGTCCAGAGAAAAGCAACCAAAATGATTTAAGGCCTTCTAGGGCACTTGTACAAGGAGAGTCTGGAAGCATTACATACAGTATGTTCTCACTGGAGACAAGGAGGGAGAGGGGGGACATGATTGAAACATGCAAGTTCCTGAGAAGAAAAATTAGATGTCATCCTCTGACTTGCTCAATAGAGTCTCTGACTCTAGCACTAGAGGGCACAAGTGGAAGTTGGGGTGGGGAGGATCTTCAAAAGGGAGCTTAAGAAACTATTTTACAGCAAGAGTCATGGAACCATGGAATAAACTAACAGCTGAGGTAGTGGAAGCAAAGTCCATGACATCATTCAAAATTGGGGTGGGACAGGGCTAATGAGAGATCAAAAGCAACAAGAGAAGTAGGAGGCATTTGGCAGAAGGGGGGTTAGGTCCTGGAATCTGAGTAGGTCCAAGGAACGCATGGGCAAACTAGATGGGCCCTTGGTCTCCTTCTGCTGTCTCTTTTTCTATGTTTCTATTTTTCATGAGAGGGATACACTCTGATTTAAATAACATTACAGTTACATTAGCGGCTGTTAAAGCCTCCATAGAAGCCTTGGGGACCTGAATAGAACACATCAAAACTAGAATCGTCAGTTAGAAGACTGGGCCCACCCATCAAAGCATCGCCTAGCCCTAGTGTAAAAAGCACATCAACTTTGGGACCGGACTGACGACCAGGAAACTAGAAAGCAGCAAAGTAATGTTAGGCTGTTTGGTCTGCCTGAGGGGGTAGAAGACATGGACCTTGGGGATCACATGATGCTTCTTGCTGAGTAGCTGTGTTCTTGTGCGCTCCCGCTACTCCCTCCTTCAAAACCACTTTATATTACCATAAAAGAAGAGAATTCAGCAGGCAAACTAAAAGATCTGTCGGGGAACATATGAAGCTTTGAATCCAGCCAGATTTATGGAGAAACTGCAGAGAATGGATGCAGAGATGCAAGCTGCACTCCCACGCCACATGCCGCCTAACACTTCAGAAAAGGCCTCAAAGAAGGCAAAGGCCCAAGCAGGCTCAGCAGCCCCTCAATAGTCTAACACTCAAGACCAAAGCCTCCTAACTTTAGAAAGGTTCCTTGAAGAATTTTGCCCATTTCAGGAAGAGCTCCGTTCGTTAACGGAGGAAGTCAAGACAATCACTAGTATGCTGGAAGACTTAGTACAACGTAGCGGAGACTGCGAGATTTGTATTACCTCTGTAGAGAAGAAGGTCGACAAATTCGATCCAGCCATGGCAGTCACCAGGCAAAGAATAGCAAAACTAGAAGTGAAAGTGGAGGATCTGGAAGGAAGGAGCCGACACAATAATGTAGTTATCATTGAGCTTCCAGAACAGGAAGAAGGCTCCAACCTGGTCCTGTTTGCACAGAAATTTGTAGCCAAAATTGGAGGCCCCTAGTCCTTTGGGACTGAGTACATAATCGAAAGGGCACGTCGAGCTTTAAGGCCGATGCACCCACCGGGGGCTCAACCCAGGACATTGATCTTTACATTTTTAAATTTTCAAGAGCGGCAGCACCTAATAGCGAAGGTAAAAGAATTGAAGGACATGCAATGGGATGGCTCACTGATCAGAGTGGCCCAAGACCTCCCATTATCAGTTCGCCAGAAGTGGGCAGCATTTCATGGTGTAGTAGCAAAGCTCTTGGCTGCAAATGTTCACTTCCGAATGTTGTACCCAGCAAATTTCCAGGTCTACCTTGATGGGAAGTGGCTGCCCTTCGAAGAGCCGAAGCAAGCAGAAGGTGAATTAAAGAAAGTGATGCCCAACCTGTTCCGATATGGGTGAACAGCTTTCCTGAGGGGTCCAGTGTTCTAGTTGCTGTTCCTAGATGTGTTGCAGTGAGTACATCCTGAAGAGATTTTTTGAGGGACCGAATAGATTTTCATTTTTCTCCTGAACCGCCGAGATTATGTTTGGGCAGTGGGGAGGTAAAAATAGACTCATCAAGCATTGACATTAACACCCAAAGTGGGTTTAGTACCATGGTGACTTTTCAAACAGGTCCTGACTCCGTTGCACGATGTGTTCCCCAGAGATTTAAGCCACAAAACTGATTGGCTACGTTTGCTGGACTTGGAATGTTAAATTTTCTTTTTATTAAAAAGGGGACAGTGCATGTTTATTATTACTTCAAAGCTTATGTTGGTGCACACTTTCAAAAGTTATAAGTTGAAGGGCCTGGAGTCTTAGGTTCTACTCCCCCCCCGGGTGACAGGGGGTTGATGGTTAATTAGTGGTATTTGCCTTGATGAAAGGGCTCAACTCTATCGAATATAGTTTTTTTTTCCAAGTCTCTTTGACTATGAGTTTTAAAAGGTTTATAGTTAGAATCTTGACAGTCTGTTTTAATACATTTTGTGTGTTGCATTCTTCCTGGGCCTGGACAGACAAGATTATCTTTTTAGGCTTCAGCATGTAGTTACAGGATCCTGAAGGGAGCTACCGCTCATGTAGCTCTATTTTTATGAATGTATTTTAATTCAATGGAGTCTCTGCAAAGAGATAGTGCAACTGTACAAGTGTTATTGGGTTGAGTTTTTAAAAGTATGGGACGGGGCCTGCAAATTTCGTTTTTCAGGATTTCGCCACAATTTGTGGGGAGGGGGGGTTAGCTCTCTGTTATGAGGTTAATACACAGAAGCGACTCCCCTCCCCCCTTTCTTTTTCTTTCCTGTTTGATTTCCCTTTTAGTTTTATGCACACCTTTTCATATAAGTGGGTTTTTTTCTTCGACCCAGTCCCTGGGGTTTTAAGGGTTTAAGCCTTACTGTAGGTCCACTCTCCACATGGATTTAGGGGGGAATCTAGGGTCCTTTTCCATAGCCTGTCTGGTCCTGGACAATAATGCAGGCCTGTGGAGAAGGTAGGGTTTAGATTTACCGAGTGATCATTTGGGGTATGGTAGTTCCAGCATATAAAAGGACGCAAAATGGCTTTCAGAGTTAATATGGTCTTATCAGTGTCTCGCAACCGGACAAAAATCAGTTTTTGAGTTTGTGTTCTCTGGGATATTGTATGAGTCTTGTAAGTTTCCAAGTAGTCATAAGTAGATTTTCAGGGGTAATTTAGGACTGGGAAACTACAAGGGAGTAACAACCCCAGTATTGAGGGACATATAACTCAGTTCTACTAACGGTTGCCTGTGTGTTTGAGAACATGTTTTCCTCCTAATAGGTCAGTGCATTCTGGAGAAAAACAAACACAATCACTAGCGAGATACCTACGGTCGGGATATAATTAACTGAGTTCAAAGGTCATGGAGGTGGAGGAGGGAGGGAGGAAGGGGGTAGGGCGAGAGAAAGCTATTCCGTGGAAGACACCACGTGCTGTGAAGTTTTGGGTGGGGGGTTGGGGAATGTATCCCTTTTTCTGGTAATGCAATCTGTTTTTGTCAAGAGGGATTAAGGGGAAGACAATGGGATGGGGGAAGGGCATGGGAGGTTAATGGGAAGATAAGAAGGGAAAGTTATTTTGGTACTTCTGTGAGAAGAAGGGAGGAGGGTGGGAAGATTTGGCACAATGGAGATGTAGGTAAGGATTTTCTTAACATGTGTTCTAAGCCATGGCACCGACAGGCACACCTAGGTATTAGCAATGATGATGTACCCTAGGAAAGTTACCTCATGGAATATCCACGGTGCTAGAAAGAAGGTTAAAAGGTATCAAGTGTTAACACACCTTAACTTGCTTAAGAGTGATATCTCCCTGCTGCAGGAGACCCACCTGTTGGAACAGGAGAGGAATCTCTTTAGACGGCAATTCATAGGCCAAGTTTTTGTGGCAGGGGATAGCACTCAATGTAAAGGAGTGGCCATACTGGTAGCAAGAAATGTTCCATTTATGTCCAAGGCCACAATCAGTGACCAAAATGGAAGATATGTGTTTGTCAAAGGTCTCCTGGAAAGGACTACTGTATTACTGGGGAGTGTGTACAGCACCAATGCAGATACACCGGGGTTTTTTACAGAACTTTTACAGTGCTTGCCCCTTTGCTTAATTACCCTTCATATTGGGAGGGGCTTGGAATCTTCATTTCTCCCCAGAGTTAGATAAATCTGACTCTAGGAAAAGAGGATTGTTGCCGGTACAAAGGGCAATCAGAGAAATGACAGATCATTTAGGACTTTGTGACCCTTAGAGGGTCCTCTACCCAGATGTTCCAGAGTATACTTTTCAGTCCAGTGTACATGGTTCTAGGTCTAGAACTGACTACATCTTACTCAGTCAATCCTTGTTGGGAGGGGTCCTAGAGGCAAAGATTGAGCCTGTGGTTATTTCTGACCATTCTACAACATGGTGTTCCCTTTCCCTGTCAGCTGATAATCCTAAGCAGTCAATTTGGAAAATAAATGATCAACTTCTTAAGGAGCAGTCCTTAGTGGAGTGTATCACCCAGGAAATTGAGAGCTATATGGCAGTTAATCTGAACTCAACTAAATGGCCTGATATAGAGTGGCTGGCCCTAACATGTGTATTAAGGGGTACTGTCATTAAATTAGCTTCCCAGAGGAAAAAGTGAAGGGAGCAAAAAGCTCTTTCCCTTTTGACAGAAATTCAAAATCTGGAAAAGTCCCTCTGCAGGGAAATGCAAGGTACTGCACCTGGGGGCCAGAAACCTGGGCCAAGTGTATAGCCCTGGGGAGGGGGGGATGCTACAAGTCTCGATGGCTGAGAGAGACCTGGGGGTGGTGGTGGATGTCAAGATGAACAACTCGGAGACTTGTAGGAGGGCAGCAGCCAAGGCCAACAGGATGCTGGGATGCATCGCTAGGGGATCACCTCCAGAAGGAGGGAAGTGATACTCCCTCTGTATAACTGCTTGGTGAGGCCACACCTGAGTACTGCATGCAGTTTTGGAGGCCACACTTAGAGGGACATTAAACTCCTGGAGAGGGTCCAGAGGAGGGCAACAAAATGATTTGGGGCTTGGGGGACAGGACCTATGGGAGGCCGAAGAGCTAAATATGTACATTGGAAGAGATAAGGAGGCGGGGACATGATAAGTCTTCAGGTACATGAAGGGGTAAATAGGGAGGAGCAGTCAGGGTGCTTCAAAGGAAGGAGGAGGGGACAACCAGAGGGCATGGGTGGAAGTTGGAGGGGGAAGATTCAGGGGAGAAAGGAGGAGGTGCTACTTCACTGAGAGGGTGGTGGGGCCATGGAATGTGCTGCCCAGGGGGCTGGTGGAGGCAGAGATGGTGGAGAGGTTCAAGAGAGGGTGGAACAGGTACAGGGGAAGGGTTCTGGAAGCAAAATCCAGTGCAGTGAGAATATCCGGAACTGGGAAGGGAGAAGCCAGAGAAGGTGAGGGGGGCAGCAAGGTCAGCTCCCAGGTTGGGGGCTGACCAAACGAGCAGACACGAAAGACCATTAGGCCTATTCTGATGGCATTTTAGTATGTTAGTATGTTCACCTGCTCCATCCAGCCCAGTCTTTCCTGGTGGCCCTTTCTATTATAAATAGATATAGTACCATTTCTAACTACAAAACTAATATAAGCAAAACCTTGGTTTTTCCCTTGAACCATAAATTCACCAAACAGGATATCGACCCTTTGAATTTACAATGGTGTCTACACACTATCAAATATTTAGGTCTGATATTATCTCGAGGAGAGATTCAGATAAGGAAACTTAATTTGGATTCCTTACTCCTAAATATCCAGCAAGACTTCAATAGATGGCAGTCCCTCCCTACCTCATTATGGGGTGGGGTTAACTTGGTCAAAATGAATGTCCTCCCGAGACTATTTTATCCTCTAATTAAGTTAAACTCCTGGATCCCCTGGTTTGGTTTAAAAAAGTGCACTCTCTTATCTCCTCATTTATTTGGAGGGGGAAATCACATAGGTAGGCTTATAATAAGCTGGCAGTATCCAAATTGTGCAGCGGTTTATGCCTGCCACACTTTGGGTTATACTTCTGGGCCAGCCAAGCAGGTAAATACCTGAGGTGGCTTTCCCCCCAGGGCTCAGGTGCCTCTGATCCGTATGTGCCAGCTTGGTTGACTATGGAGAGGGAGCTGCTGGATAAGGAAGGAATTCCTCTGGCTACATGTTATATATACCTCCTAAGCTTTTACTTGTAACATTAGCTAACACACCTATAGCAGTGTCGGTGAAAATACACACACAACTTTGTTCTTTCCTCAGGTATAAAAACATTAATAGTAATCAGCAGCCACTAATTGGTAACCCCAATCTGAAAATAGGCAGGAGACAGATTGCTGCAAGTTGGATTCCCCAGCTTAAAAAGCTAAGAGTTAGTGACTTATTTGTAAGGGGTCAGTGCCTTTCTAATGCCTTAATTCTCACTCAGTGTAATATAGATAAGGGGCAAGTTTTTAAAGTATACCAACTGCGGCACTTGATGATTAAACTCTCCAAACTCTCCAAAACTTTAAATGTGGATAAAGAAAGAGATGACTGGTTAGAATCCTTGGTTTTGATTACTGGCAAACCTCATGCTATTTCTCTTTTGTATGCATCCTTGTTAACAAAATCACTAGATGCGCAGTATTGCGCTCCCAAATATCGGATGAGCCAATACCCAGGATCAAAGGACAGATGGAGTTCGATATGGAAAGATATGCATACTTATATTCCCCAAGATAGATTACGCATTACCCAGTACCAGATCTTAAATGATATGTACTAGACCCCGGTTAAATTATACAAAGTTGGCAGGAATCCTCCATCCATGTGTAACCGCTGCAAAAGGAAGGAACCCTCAGACGTATCTTCTGGGACTGCCCACCTATTCAGGCACTGTGGAAAGAAATCAAGAATAGAGTAGATCCCCTTTTGGGACTGGAGGATCTCTTTATTCCAGAGATATGCCTGTTAAGAGACCTTTCACAAATTCTAGTCAGGATCAGATGCTTCCATATGGCAATGATCTCCTTAACACTGAAGAAGCTAGTTCTTAGGCATTGGATGATAATAAGAAACTTTCTTATGCAGAGTGGTTGCAGGAACTGCTATTTAATTTATGAACAGAACACATTAGATCCAATCTGTGGGGCTCCCTACCTTCTTACAAGAAATGATGGGAGGGCAGTAATACTCTTTATTTGTTACAGGTAAGGCCTAATCCTGGGCCTAGGGTGTAGTCAAAAGAATAGAAGAACAAATATTATTAATTGGAAATTATGTCATGGTTTTTAATCAATGGTTTGGGATGCTTTCATTAGGGTCATATGGGAGGGTGAAAGGGAGGGGGTTGGGGAGTGCTGGTATGTGTCAGAATGTGTTTGTATTTGTAAGTTTTTATGATATGTACTTGCCAGTGGTTTTTGGAGAAAAAGACCAATAAAGTTTGAATTTGAAAAAAGAAGACTTGGACTTCACTGATTTCTTGCAATTAATGCTGCCAGTTATTAAATTATTTCTGGGACACTCCTGTTGAAATTGATAGGACACACTGGGTCCCTTCAGGCTGATCACTGCTTACCTGCCCTGGTAAGCCTCGACCCATAGTGTTTTGTTTGCTTCAGTACCAGGACTGGGAACATAGTTTATCAAAGGCTCGGGCCACTGAGGAGCTTGTATGGCAAAGAGCTATGCTCTCTTTGCAGCCAGTCTTCCCCAGAAGAGTCATCTGTATAAGGAAAGCATTTGACAGAGTTCAGGATTTGGTGAAGAAGAAGGGTTTAAAATGCTACTTGGGACCTCTGGCCATCTAGACAACAGAAATGAGACATTCACTTGCCCCAGTGAAGCATGCCAGTTTCTGCTGGATAGTGCTAATTTCCTACCCTCAGATCATCACAATGGAGCCCGTAGCCATCAAGACCCAAAACCACAGCAGACACCACCAGCTCCAAAGACTAAACCTACATTGACTGCCATGGAGGATAGACGACCAGCGACCCTTCCTCCTCTCCCAGCAGAAGAGACCATGGATGGTGTACAAGAGACAGTGGGCTGAAGAGGTTTCTTCTCTCTACCTTTTAACAGCTATATCTGTCCATCCAGCCCTTAAAGACTCACTTACGTTTTAGGGCTGTGGGCAACTTAGGAGCCTGTTACTGTCTTTTTTTACTTCTGCCTTTGCATTGATCCTTGTTTATTAAGGGGCCTCCAGGTAATTTTTATTTGGCAGCATTCTGTAATGGGTCCTCAGTGCAGCAGTTGGGACTCTTTTTTTTTTTTTGTTATATACTTTTATACCTGTTCCTCAGCTCAGGGAGGAGTTGTACCTATGGTCCCTCCCCCATCCATCCAGCTATCACCTCATCTGCTGCCCCAACAGCAACCAGAGCTCTGAAACCCCTATGTCATGCCCCTCCCTGACCACTTCATGGTGGGTACTTACCCCTCTCACCATGGAAGACCAGGGGACAGACACACCAGGGGAGCTACTAGGGTGTGTCTGTCACAGTGGCACCAGACCCTGCCTTCACTGTGCTTGTGAGGACTGGTATTGAAGTTTCAGTTTTTGCGCTACACCCCACAGCACAGGCATGCAATGGCATCAAGGACTCTCCGTGCACGCGTCTGGGCCTGGTGCATCTGGCATCAGCCTGCATCGACCCTACAGTGGACTGTGCCATGCACCAGCCCCCAGCTGCCACCAGGAGCCAGTATTACCGCGATCAACCACTCCCACCCTCCCCGGAGGAGAGCAGTTCCTGGAATACTCAATCCTCCTCCTTCCCAGCCAAACCCCAGCACCCGAGGTCACTCCCGACCCTGGGTTGCTGGCGTGGTGTGAGGTGTGGCATCCAGCACCTCAACCCTCAGTGCCACCAGGCCGGCTTTGCAGTTGGGACTCTTGAGGAAGCTGTAGCAGACTGTAGACCTTGAGGAGGGGGAATCAACTGTGTTTCTTGGATCACTGTTTGAATAACCCCAAACTATTCTGTGTAGGGGTTCTGTCTTCCCTGTTATCTATGCATTAGCCAGAGTCAGCTACTTCTTCTCTGTTAAAATTGGTCCCTTTTCTAGCTTCATTAGCCTTGTGCAAAGAGACCTTTATTTCCACTCCTGGGTACTGGTGGTCTGCCACTTGGCTTATATACTGAAGCCTCCTTACTGAATAAACATATTACTTTTTTTTGAGTGCAATTGCTGGGAAGGCTCTGTTATTGTGTCTATCTGGCAGTATGAACCCAGGTGGCTCAATTTGTATCATATACTAGCAGTTTTCCAGTAGCCTAGTATTGTGCCAGGAGTGTGGGGGGCAAGTGCAGGCAGCAAAGGGTATACATCGGCCGTATGCACAACAATGTGCCAGAAGGATTGTCTGATCAGTTTATATGTACCTGATGCTCCCTGAAGTGTGCTCCCTCACCAGCTCCAGCTGGCATGAGTTTTTACTATTGGTATTACAGTTTTTACATGGTGAGCTGGGGCCACAGTGGGTGAGTTGCTGGATTGTTTTGTTACCTCCATTAAGCAGGGGAGCATTCTGTTATTCCCCACCTGTCGTGCACTGCAGTCCTTTTTTTTTAGAGCTATATAAAGCTACCTGGAGAACCCACATTGGCTTAAATGTCATGCGATATAGGAATTACTAGCCCTTTCAGTGCCTAATGTGTATGTGTTAAGTATTATGAGAGCATTAGTTTAACTCTCATTGTTACTTCTAAAGACTGATAGGGGAAGGGGGCTCAGACTAATAAGTAAAGAATACTGTGGCGTGTTAATTACATTTTATTGGAATTAGTTCTCAGCAGCAATCTAAGTTGCCACAAGAAGGTTTGCACTATCCTGATTTGTTACTCCAAGCGTTCTCGTAATTTTTTTTTATGTTTCTATTGTCTTTATTGAGAGCATAAAGGTTTGAATTTTGGGGGGGGGGCACAGAATCCTGCAATTCTGCACTAGTATGTATGGGCATGCCTAGTGGCCTCATGCATAGCCACTTATACTAGAAGAAAAGCAGTTTGACTAACAAACTGTCTAAACCTTGTCAAGTCTAGGTCTCTTCTCGAATGACTTTGTCAACCAAATCTGTTTCCTACTAGGTTGTTACACCCTAAGCAGAGACTACCACAAAAAACAGCACCTGCTTACTATCATCTCCCGCACTTCCCATAAAAAACTCTATCCCTTTACTCAGAGACACAGATGCTTAATTCTTCTCCTCCTACTACTCCTCTCTAGTTCTATATACCCAAACCCCACCCCCCCTCAGAAATCTGACAGCATTGTCAATCCCCCAAAAGATCACAATATGATCAGAAATGTCCATTTAAATATTCATAGCCTTATGGCAAAAAAATCCTCTTTCGAATCTTGGGTATCTGCCAACAGTTTTGACATTATAGCCCTCACTGACACTTGGCTCTCTGACAATATTCCCCTTGAAGTGAAATTAATCTCGATAGTTACTCCATGGCCAGAAGAGAGAACTGGTAAGAGAGGTGGAGGCTGCCTCTTTTTTATCTCAAATCAACTCACATTCCTTGAGCTCAATACACAAACTGATACTCCCTCCCTTGAAGCACTCTTCATAAACCTCATTCTCGGTAATAGCAAAACTCACACTAACCGTTGCCTACCTACCCCCAAGCACCCCTAACGATGAGCTTGAAAGTCTCCTTGATCTAAAAACCTCCCTCTCAAGAGAAATAGAATGGATTTTCCTAGAAGAGTTCAACCAAAACTGGCTCACTAGCCAGGCAGAAATGGCCTAAGAAGCTATCACAGGACTCGGCCTTCAACAAATCATCTTAACTACCACGTGCACACATTACAACACTGGCTATGAATCCATCCTCGATTGGGTCATTGTCTCCAACCCCAACCAGGTTGCTGAATCAGGTATACTCCCTGACTCAGTTAGCAACCATAACGCAAACTTCTGTAACTGGTCAGCAAAAAGTCTCAAAACAGAACCTAAATATATTTTCTCCAGACACCTAAAAGAATAAACAAGGAAGGATCTGTTAATGCCATCTCCTCTGCTGACTGGTCCTTCACCTACAACATTATAAGTACTGATGATGTCCCAGATTACTTTAGCAGAATCTTTCTCTCTATCTGCAGCTTGCTTATTCCCTTAAAAAAAACAGAGTCAAGAACAAACAATCTGAATGGGTTACTCCCGATCTGTTACATCTTATGCAGAAGAGAGATGTGGCCTGGTCCTCATACAGAAAATATAAGCTCCCCAACCTTCTGCAGCAATATAAGACACTCTGCAACAGATGCAAACCGGCTGTAACTGCAGCGAAGGTAACATTTCTCAAAGACAAACAACTCAGTGGTTTGGGTAGCTCCAAACTTACCTGGAACACAGGGAATGAATTTCTTGGCAGGGGTTAAAATGATGAACAATTATCCCTAGCCAAAGATGGAAAACTCCTCCAGGACCCAATGGTTGTTGTTAATCTGTTCAACTCCCACTTTGAGGACCTTGAAAAATTTAAGCCCTCATTCAATCAAACCAACATCACAAGCCCTGTCAAGACCTCTGACCCTCCAGCAACCCATGCCAGCCCCAGTTTTCACTTTCATTACCTCTCTCCTACACAGGTTGTCTATTACTTAAAAAATAATGACCCAGGCCCAGCTTAGGTGCTGATGCCATTGACTACTGCATTCTTAAACTTGTTTGTGAACATTTCGCTCTCCCTGTTACCAACATCTTCAATCACTCACTTTGCACTGGTGTCTTTCACACTAAATGGAAAATTGACACCATCAAACCCCTCCACAAATCCAGTTCTAAAAATGATGTGGGTAAATTCAGGCCAATTTCACTTCTTGCTCCCCTCTCCAAAATCTTGGAAAAGATTGTCCTGGATCAAACCATGGAATTCCTAGAAACCTATAATCTACTCATTGATTCACAACATGGCTTCAGGTCTGGCCACAATACAGAAACTGCATTAGTTAGACTAATTAATTTGATCAACAAGGCCAATGACAAAGGTCTCTATACCAGCTCTATATTTGTAAACCTCACCAAGGCCTTTGATCTAGTTGACAATCCCATACTCCTCAAGACTCTATTCCACCTTAATTTCTCAGAGGAAGTTCTAAACTGGTTCCAGCACTACCTATCCAATAGATCACACACTATCTTGATCAAAGGACTTTACTTGGATATCCATCCCATTAATTGTGGAGCCCCCCCCAAGGCTCAATTTTGGGCCCCTTACTGTTTTCCCTCAACATTAATTCCCTCCCTGAGATCTGCAAGCACACAGAATTAATCCTCTATGCAGATGGTGCAGCTCTTTGTTGTAAAGACCATTATCCCATAATTCTCATTTGCAATCTCCAAGATGATTTCTATAAGTTTCACGTTTGGTTCTCTTCCCATGGAATGGTCCTTAACACCCAAAAAACTAAATCTGTGTCTTTTTCTGGTGCTAAAAAATCCACAGATTTTGATTTCAGTCTCACTGATATTGATAGCAACACCATTGACAGAGTCTCAGAATTTAAACACCTTGGTATCCACCTTGACTGCCACCTCTCTTACAAATTCCACATTACCCAGCTCATCAAAAAAACACACCAGAAGTTTGGTATATTATATTGAGTTAATCAATTCCTCATTCCCGAAACTAGAGCTCTTGTCACAAATAGCTTTCTGCTTCCTCTCCTCGATTACGGATTTATTATTTACTCCTCCTCTCTATCCCAAAAGACTCTCAGTAAGTTAAGATCCACCTACCACAACATTATCAGGTTTGTAACAGGCCTCCCCTGAAGCACACATCACTGTAACCTTTACAAGGCTGCTAAGTGCCTATCACTTGAATACAGGTTTATCCATAAAATTCAGATCTTCTTTAAAGTTCACTGGGAACTGCTCCCTAGCTGCATCGTCACAGGCTTTCAGAAGCCTACTAATGCTAGTTCCACTAGATTCACCCCTCACCACTCCTTCTCAGTGCCTTTCTGTCACACTACCCAAGGACTGCACTCCCTAACCTCCAGGGGCACAAAGACTCTTTAACAGCCTCCCTAACTCTCTCATTCAGTATCCATCCCTACGGATTTTCAAACTTAACCTGAAACTTCACCTCTTGGCTAAATCTGTCTGTACCTGCTCTTAACAATACCTACCTCATCAATTCATATTCTTCCCTTTCACATTTACTCTGAATGATTTTACAGCTACTTTGTAAAGCATCTGTATTGACTGGATGCATCTACTCCATCACTTTGTAAATAGGTTCTCAGGCTTTCCTACTTTTAATGTTTTAAAGTTGCTGTAGTAACCATGTGCATACTTTGATTGTATCTTCTCCCCACCACCATGTATATTCTATTTCATACTCTCTTGTGTTGTCTGCCTCTTTGTATTTTTGTTCCTATGCTTTGTTGGTCATGACTGGACGCTTGTGAAAATGGTCAGACATGCTCCCATGCTTTCTAATATAAAAAAATAAAAATGAAATGAAATTGAAAGTTCTGTGTTATACTGGTGATGAAAATTGTCCTGTTAGTTTGTTAATAGTCTTCAGCCTTTTTGACTGTCATGTTGCTGCCTGGGTTGGGGGAGGAGGTGAGATGGGTTGGGAGTTATGTACTTTCTTTCATATAACCTATGAAGTCCTGTCTTGGAATGTTCGGTGGATGAATAGCCCATTCAAGTTTTAAAGAGTATTTTCCCATATTAAAAAGCTGGGAGGCCAGATCATAGTTCTCCAGGAAACACATTTAGTCAAGCAAGAGGTGGAGAAGCTAAAAAAAGCGTGGAAAGGGCAGCTCTTTGATGCTTCTTTTACAAAAAAGAGGAGAGGGGTGATGATATTATGCACGAAAGAAGTCAGCTGGGTCACCCACCAGGTACACAAAGAAACTCAGGGCAGGTGGCTCTTGTTGGTCAGTACTCTGGATGGCTCTCCCATGACCTTAGCCCCAACGAGGATGGTTCCCTTTTTTCATTGCCTTTCCCAAGTCCTTTTAGATGATGTACCTGCTTTCAGCAAACCTAATGTTACCTCATACCTCTCTCTAGACCCCCTCTCCTTACAAGGTCTAGCCTTATCTACTACTACACTTATATTGTAATCTTGCGCCTACTACACTGGCCTAGTATTGTGCATGTACTATTTATGCTGTGAACAAACTCTGCACTATTAGCAATCATGTATTGTCTGGAAGTTTCATTAACTGTTTTGCTGTGCTATTATGACCACTGTACTGTTCATTTTGTACTTGTATGTAAATAGACTTCTTGCCCCCTTCCCCCCAGGTTGCACCAGGAGACGAGCAACTTGTTGTTCAGTGTGCTTTTCTGATGAAACATTTCAATAAATAAATAATGGGAAGGGGGCTTTTATTATTGGGGGACATATGAATGAGGTGCCAGATATACTTTGTGATCATAGCAGTCACACTGCCCAACTTGATACCCCTGGCTCAGGCCCTGTGTCAGTTAATGGGGCAGCATGGGTTGCTGGATGTTTGGTGGCTGAGTCACCTTTTTCATACAGATTATACTTACTATTCATCTTTACATAACTCTTGCAGTAGAACTGATATGTTTCTAGTCTCTTCTTGTACAGTTAGGGAGACATTGGTCTCTACAATTGAGTCCATAATTATTTTGGATCACTCTCCTATTACATTTACTTTTTAGCAGGCAGGATCAGGTTTGGAGGTGAAACACTGGTGGTGCAATGTCAGCTTACTTAGAGACACCGGCCCAGATATTCAAAAGGGTTGCGCCCCGGCGCGATATTCAAACGGGGATTGTGCCTGGCACAAATCCCAATGTGCCGGAGCGCATCAGAAATGTATGCAGTGCAGGTAGGGGGGGGTGTGCCCATGCATACTCTGCAATGGATCCATTCACATATCTGGAATGTGTAGTATGGTATGGGCTGCATGCCCATTGGCTCACGCTGTGGACCAATGGGCGTACAGCCCTACCTACGGTGTCAGTCAGCGGGTGGCGGGGTGGCAAGTGAGTGGGGTGCTGCTCCCACTGCTGACTGGGGGGCGGGCGGTGGGGCTCAGTGGGCGGGTGGGAGGGGGGTACCGCTGGGCCACCAGGGATATTGGACTTAATATTTTTAACACAAATGCCCGCAATCAGGCTGCGGCGATCCACTGGACCACCAGGGATATAGGACTTACTTTTTTTAATACAAATGCCCGTGATCGGGCTGACAGCAGTGCACTGGACCACCAGGGATATTGGACTTACTTTCTTTAATACAAATGCCTGCGATCGAGCTGCGAGCGGTCCACTGGACCACCAGGAATATAGGACTTACTTTTTGTAATACAAATGCCCATGATCGGGCTGCAAGCGGTCCACTGGACCACCAGGGATATAGGACATGGAATTCTTAATACCTAAGCCCGTGATCGGGCTGACAGTGGTCCACTGGACCACCAGGGATATAGGACATGATATATTTCATACCTAAGCCCACGATAGGGTGTGTAGCAGCCCACTGGACCACCAGGGATAGTTATTTAACTCTACATATGCCCACGATCAGGCAGAGGGGCGCATTGCTGCACTGTGCAGGGGGCATCAGTCCCCGACGGCTGCTGCCTGGCAGGGCACCAGGTGCAAGTCGCCGGGGATTGGCGTACCTGCATGCAAATGGGTCCATAATGACATACAAATGGCCCCATCTGTGTCTTCCATACATTATGGCCCCATTTACATGTGCACTTTTGAATATTGCGGTTGTTGCGCATAGCGCAAGGGAACTTGCCCTAGCACATCCCCCTGCTCCACTCTGGCCACTTGCGCTGGCGCTGTGCCACTGCGCTATGCGCACTGCGGGAGGCCAGAGTGTGATATTCAACGATGCTGTGCCATGGTGCAGCTCCATTGAATATCACCCAGTCAACACCCCTGCGCAGCCAAGTTGTGCTGCGTCCAGGCTTGCGCCACAGCCTGGCGCAGTCTGAATATCCGGGCCACCAGGTTTAAAATCTGGCTTAGGCAGGAAATACAGGCCTATTCAGCAATTAACCATTCTGGAGAAATGGCTACAAAATGGGTGTGGGAAGGCTTAGAAGCCCCTGTGTGGCAAAATAATTGCTTATGCTTCATCTCATAAGAAGAAGAGGGGCAATAGGCTAAAATCTCTGGAAAAGGAAGTTGGAAACCTTGGAAAAATAACACAAGACTGGGCAGGCTGACCCCTCCCTTTTTCAAGCTCTCAAACAATTGAGGTACCAGATAAATGCCCTCAATATGCAACAAGCTGAGTTTGGCCTCTATAAAACTAGACACACCTGTTGGGAAGGAAGGGAGAAGGCAGGGCATCTCCATGCCTATCACATTAAGCAAATGGAGGCAGACAGTAAAATTCTGGGGATTAGGAGGGAGGAAACAGTTATCATTGACCCCATAGGAATTAGGACAGCCTTTAGGAGTTTCTATTCAGATTTATACATCTCAAAAAAGGCCAGGAGGGGGATCTCTGGAGGATATGCAGGATTTTTGGACATATATCATCCTACCCCAGCTAACAGATGAGCAATGAAGGGGACTAGAGAGTCCCATCACTTCAACTGAGATACAGTCCACCATAGCCCAACTTCATGTAGGCAAAGCCTCAAAACCAGATGGGTTCCCAGCTGAGGTCTACAAAACTATAAGGGACCTAGTGAGCCCACTTTTAGCATAAATGTTACATGGCAGCAGGATGAACTACCAGGTACTAGGAATTATGCCATTGCCACAGTTCTTGTTGAAAAAGGTAAGGACCCATACCAGTGCTCCAACTGCTACTCCATATCACTTTTGAATGTGGACTAAAAAATACTGACAAAGGTTTTAGTGAATCAGCTCATTAAAATTCTGTCACTTTTAGTACACTAACATCAAGTGAGTTTTGTCACAGGTCGAAATTAGGCAGACCACCTCATGAGGCTGGTCGGCCTGATGTAGGCTTCGGCATCCTTGCCAGGTGCTGTGGCACCTGTAGGGTATACAGGGAAAGGTGCAAACCCTACAAATGATGGTCCTTCCCAAAGGGTTTTATGCAATCTATTACATCCAGGAGTGGGCTCTTCGGAGGATATACAGAATTCTTTTGCATCTATCACCCTACCACAGCTAATAGATGAGCAATGAAGGTGACTGGAGAGTCCCATCACTTCAACTGAGATCCCCGTCTACCATAGCCCAACTTCATGGAGGCAGAGCCTCAAAACTGGATGGATTCCCAGTGGAGCTCTACAAAACTATGGGGATCTGGTGAGCCCACTTTTAGCAGAAATGTTACATGATGCATGGCAGCAGGATGAACTATCAGGTACTAAGAATGATGCCGCTATCACAGTCCTTGCTAAAAAAGGTAAGGACACATACCAGTGCTCTAGTTACCACAATATGTCGCTTTTAAATGTGGACTAAAAAATACTGAATAAGGTTTTGGTGACTTGGCTCATTAAAATTCTGTCACTTTTAGTACACCCTGACCAGATGGGTTTTGTGGCAGGTCGAGATTGGGCAGAACAAATCAGGAGGCTGGTTGCCCTGATATAGGCTTCGCGGCATCCTTGCCAGATGCTGTGGCAGCTGTAGCCCTGGACACTGAGAAGGCATTTCGACTCTGTCGAATGGCCTTATCTCTTGACAGTCCTTCAGAAATTTGGGTTGGTGAAAAACTTTATTCGCTTGATTCAGATCATCTATACCTCTCCTCAAGCTGCAGTCCTAACTAATGGGAGCCTCTCCCTACCCAGTCAGGCAGGGGCACTCAGCAGGGCTATCCCCTGTCCCCAATGCTTTTTGTGATGGTCATTGAGCCTCTAGTTCAGAAACTGTGAGAGTCCCCACCTATACAGGGAACTGAAATAGTTCAGAATGCCAGTAAATTCATGCTTTTTGCAGATGGTGTACTGTTGACCATAAAACACCCAGCCACTTCTATACCAACTTTGCTTCAGCTCCTCAATAGTTTTTTCAGCTCTTTCAGGCCTCTGAAACAATTGGAGTAAGACATAACTTCTCCCTTTAAATTCCCATTGCACTGCCCAAATGTTATCAGGTACAGGTCTCAGCCAGTTGTCCCAACCCATTAAATACTTGGGGATATACATCTCTTATTGTAAATGGTAGCAGTCCTTAAATTTTACCCCACTCCTCAAAAACCTTAAAGAGGATGTCTCCCAATGCAAATATCTACATTTGTCCCTCTGGTGAAAGATGCAAACCCTACAAATGATGGTCCTTCCCAAAGGGTTTTATGCAATCTGTTACATGCCCCTAAAGCTGCTTGAGTCCATTATGAAACAGTTATCTACCATCATCTCCAGTTTCCTATGGGAAGGTGGCAAAGCTTGTTTTTCGGCACTGCATCTGATTGCCCCAAAAACTAATGGCAGATTTTGAGCTCCATGATTCAAAGGATATTATGTAGCCTCAGGTTTGTGGCAAATCTAGATGTGGTTTAATGTGGAAAAATTTAGTGTGTTAGTAAGATGGCTGGACCTAGGGAACAATATTAGTGGGAGGCTACCACTAGAAGGAGTCCTCTGGGACACGGCACAACAATTACACTGCACCCCTACCCAGGAATTTGTGTCACATGTATGGAAAGCAGTAAAGACTATTTTTGGGAAAAAACTGAGGTTTACCCATTCCATGCTGGCCCTTATGGCACAATGTACAGCTGAAGACAGGAGGGCAGTCTCTGTCCTGGCCCACTTGGATACGAGATGATCTGTCCAGAGTAGGCAACTTCTTTTCTCCTAGTGCCAAATGTTTAAAATCCTTTTCCAATCTACAAAAAGAAGCCTTCCTCCCGGTGTTCCACCACTGGAGATACCTGCACCTCCTCCATTTACTATCCCAGATAATAGGCACACAGCTGCACCTACCGGGCAGAGGTAACTGGGAGGAAATCTTGGGGGGGGGGGGAGGTCAGCTAGTAGGCAACACTGTCATACCCCTCCCTGCATAGGGCTAATTTATAAAGCTATCCTTGAGGACTATGTCCTTGCTACAACAAGCATAATGGTGATATGGGAGAATTTGGTGGGCCATGCCCTTACAGACGAAGAGTGGAATCACCCCTGGGCCAATGCTTACAGGACTTGTAAGGATACTGCGGGTAGGATGATGTAACTTCAAACTTTATAACTCTAGTATCACACTCCAGCCATTTTGCACACAATGCATTTGATTTAGATTCCAAATTGCTGATGATGCCACACTGCTGAAGGTACTTTTCTCCACCTCTTATGGGAATGCCCCAAATTAACAGACTGGTAGAATTGGATACTTTCCCTTCTGGAGAAAGTTATGGCTTCAACCATCCCACATGGTGCATCCTTGATTGTCCTGGGGAATACCTTGAAGCTTCCTATTCACTATAAACCACATCATGATAGGTTTATAGCTGCCGTCACAGAAGCAAAGAGACTATTGCTTCAGAGATGGTGCTCCACAGATATCCCCTCTATTGAGGACTGGATAGATGATATGTTTTGACTTGCTGGCTATGAAAGGCTGACCTACATGGCAGCCAGTAAGTATCTCTAGTTCCAGCAGATATGGGATCCTTTCCTAGCTATGTATAGAATCCAATCTACTTTGGATATGGATAGGCCTCTCCTCAGACATTCATCCAGGCTTATAAAATGGCAAGAAAAAAGTATAGAAATCTCATTGGCCAAGACAGATCAGCTGACCGTACATTAATTCTCTGTATACACACAGTCATCCTGGTCCTAAACCACATTACACAATGAGCAGATCAGTCCTCCTACAACCAGAACTATCTTCCATCAGTCTCCCTACAACCAGAACTATTCTTCCATCACAAACATGGCTGCTACCATTACACTGTAGAAACCTTCAACTGGGCCCTAAAATTAAAATGATCTTAAATATAAAATAAAACAAATTAATTAAATGTTGTTTACCAGATTGTCACACTATCCTTACACACATAAACAAATTAGAAACATTAAGTATTGTTTATAGTTTTCATTACAACTGTTTGTTTGCTAACAGTGAAAAATTCCCCTTCTATCCTCACCTGCTCATCAGGGAAATCTCTTCTGCTTTCCCTGAAACATGAGATAATTGAGTCTCTGGCTCTAAAACAGGCCTTTGTTGTCTGTGTGTACAGTATGTTAGTAGGGAAACATTCTGCTAGTAGAACTGAGCAGAATTTTGAATCCCTGTATTCCATGGTAAACATTCCATGATAAACATTCCATTTCTTGAATGTGGGGAAACACAGAGGGAAAAAAACAGAATGAAGAAAGTAAGCAATAATATTATATAAACAAAGAGAAAAGGTGGCAAATGACTCACCCTGCTGTTTATCTTTTTGTACAGAACGAGCAGTTCATGATGCTGTCAGTGAGTGTGGCAGTTCTGAACCACGCTCATGCTTGTAGCACTGGGGAACTGAGAAGCCTCTGTTATGGCTTCCTTTTAGTTTTGTCTACAGAGTGAGGTGAGTGAAATAAAATAAGGGGGCTATGATTCATACTTAGAATGAGAAAAACAGCATTTGTAAATTGTTGTGGCTGGCAGGGGAATATGAAGCTTACGTATGCAGGGAGGTACACACTGTATAACATACTTTAATCTAGCACCAATAGGCGGAAGAACTATTTTATGTTAAAAGCACAGATTCACTTACATTTTTACTTATTTAAAAATGTGTTTAAAAATGAAAAAAAGTTTCTAAAAATAAAGGGACATTTTATAAGTGCAATAAGACACTCCAGGGATGTGCATTATGGTGTGATAACCGCACTCCGAGGGACGACCGACACTTGGCCTTCAGCCTCGTGCCTAACTGCGCCCCTAGGAGTACGGTTATCACACCGTAATGCACACCCCATTTTGTCTTATTGCTTACATATAACAGTTGATAGTCTTGCTGATTGAGATGAGATCCTTGCCTCTTCCAGACCCATCTCATCCCTTCCTCGCCTTTCCCAGGTAGCGACACCCAGTTACTGTTTGTTCTTTAAATAACTTATTGTTAATTGAAGAACAGTTAAGCTATTGACACTGTTTCTTGTTGCTGTATACCTTACTGTTATGGTTACTGATAGTTGAGGAATTACTTTTTTGAAGGGCAACTGTACTTTTTCTTTTCTTGGAAGGCTACAGTCTGTAGTTCAAAGGGGTGGTGCAACTGGCCAGCCCCATTCAGCCTATTTAAGGGCTGCTCTCCTCACTCCACACACAAGCATTTTTCATTGCTAGCAGGAGGATCTCTTCATCTGTCTTCTCACTTTGGGTCTGCTGCCATCTTGCCCACCCTCTCATCTAGTTTGTTTGTGCTCTGGACTCTGCTAGGTTTCTGCAGGATGCGCTCATGTGCTTCCCCTACCTTGGTAAGTATTTGTTTTGCTTCTGGCTACTGTGTGCGCTGTTTTCTGTTCTACTGTGTTTATGCTTTGGTTTTGTGTATTCTTTTTTTTTTCTTATGGGGCTTTCTAGTTGCCCTTTTAATGTTGATTGCGCACATGCGCAAGAAACATATTGTTGCAGCTTTCCTGAGGCAGGTTGTGCAGGCACAGCACTGTTGTGGCCAATGCCCCCACAGCCTTTAAAGGCTTGACCTGCTTTCCCCAATGCCATGGCAAGCAGCTGCTGACACTAGTTAAGCCAGCGTGCCACCACCATGAAACATTTCAGCCGCTGCAATCAGGGGCTGCCTTATCATTGCAGCATCAGCCATTCGCTGCAATGAGGGAGTGACCCGTCATTGCTGGGTGGAACTTTGGCAAGTGTAATATTGTGTGTGAACATGGCGGCGGTTTGCTGCCGTGTTCACAAACAATATTATGAACCCCCAGTGCCGAAGGGGTGCCCAATCCCCCTCAGCAGCATATGCCCCCCCCACAACAGTGTGTGTTTGCCAATCGGGGCCCCAATCCCCATTGGCTTCAGTACCCCTGCCCTGTACCTTGATGTTGATGATGGGGGAGCCCACTCCCCATCTGCATTATGTCCCATCCTCCCAGTTTCATGTGCCGACGGGGGAGCACACTCCCCATTAGCATAATGCCCCCCCACAAACACCCAGTAGATTTGTGCCGAGGGGGTGCCCAATCCCCCTCAGCTCTTTTGGCCCCCCTTTTGTGCTGACTGGGGTGCCCAATTCCCGTTGGCTACAGCTGCCCCCCCAAAACAAACACTCCGTTGGCACGCTTGGAGCCCACCCCAGCGTGCAACATGCCCCTGTAAAAAATTAAAAACACCTTGTGATTTTTTTTTATTGTTTTTAACCTGTGGAAAAAAAACGGTCCCTCACGGTCTCCCTGCCCCCCTCCCACAACCCACACCCACCCACTGCTCACCCTGCCTCCCACAGCCCCTCACCCCATACTCCCGGAGTCCAGCGTGACAGTCTTCAGTGGACCAGGAACATGTCTGCACTCTTCAAAGCAGACCGTGAACTGAGGAAACGCCGGTAAGCTGTATAATGGAATAAATAGGGTTTTTCCAACTTTGATGCATATCTCAGCCATTTTTTGTAATTTTGGCACCAAATTTTCAACATGGGGTTTTTGGGACCCCTCCTCATGAATTTGGCCACTGTCATTTTGTTATTCGACCTCGAAAAATGATTTAGCGGTCACTGCACAGAATCCCCTTTTGGGATCGATTAACAAAACGACAGTGCCACTGTTCATTAGGTGGGCTCTCAAAAAGCCTACGTTGCAAATTTCTTGGAAAAAATCCAAAAAATTACTGTTTTACGAGTGTGTGTTGCACAGTTGCTATGCACGCTCGTAACTTCACAAATTTGCAATATTTTCATGCCAGATTTCCAACATTGGCATTTTTTCATACCTCCTTGTGATCAGTACAGCTGTCATTTTTCACATCCTGGCCAAAATGTGTTTTCGCTCTTCCGGCGCAGAATAGCGTGGTTGCTGTGGGAAATCAGTGTTCAGGACAGAGTAAGAAAATGACAGTGACACTGTTCATGAGCAGAGGTCCTAAAATGTCCATGTTGAAAATTTGGTGATGATACTCCATAAAATGAGTGTGTTATGAACGTGAGTTGCGCAGTTTGCATGCATGCTCGTAACTTTGCAAATTAATAATACATTCACTCCAGATTTTCAAAATTTTCATTCTTCTGCACCTCCTTATGAACAGCACTGCTGTCATTTTTCACATCATGACCGAAATGTGTTTTCACAGTTCCGGTGCAGAATAGCGTGGTAGCTGTGGGAAGTCCATGTTCAGGACACATTATGCAAATGACAGTAACACTGTTCATTAGCAGAGGTCCTAAAATGCCTATGTTAAAAATTTGGTGATGAAAGTCCGTAAAATGAGTGTGTTATGCACATGCGTTGTGCAGTTTCCACGCACACTCGTACCTTCGCAACTTTGCAATATTTTCACTCCAGATTTTCAACATTGCCATTTTTCCACACCTCCTTATGAACAGTGCAGCTGTCATTTTTCACATACTGGCCGAAATGTATTTTCTGTCTTCCGGCACACAATAGCACGGTCGCTGTGGGAAATCAGTGTTCAGGACACATTAAGAAAATCACACTGACACTGTTCATGAGCAGAGGTCCTAAAATGCCTATGATGAAAATTTTGTGATGAAGCTCCATAAAATGATTGTGTTATGAGCGTGCATTGTGCAGTTTTTAGTAATATTTTCATGCCAAATTTTCAACACTGCCATTTTTTCACACATCCTTATGAACAGTACAGCTGTCATTTTTCACATCCTGGCCGGAATGTGTTTTTGAGCTTCCAGCGCACAATACTGCAATCGCTGTTGGAAATCAGTGTTTGGGACAGATTAGGATTGAGCGAGTGAGAGAGGGCAGGAATGACCAAGCTCCACTGAGCTCTGTTGGGACTGCTGCAGATTTCTTTGTGGGCAGGAAAAGCCGCCAACGCAGGCAGGAGCCCAGTACAAAAGGGCAGCCTGCAACGCAGGGAGACACAGAATGAGCCAGTGAGGGAGAGGGACAGAGTGAGCTCAATGGAGATCTGTTGGAACTGCTGTGGATTTCTTTGTGGGCAGAAAAAGGAAGCAATGCATGCAGGGGCCCAGTACAAAAGGGCAGCCTGCAGCAATGGGAGAAACAGAATGACTGACTGATAGAGGGGGAGTGAGTGAGCTCAACAGAGCTCTATTGTGACTGCTGCAGATTTCTTTGTGGGCAGAAAAGGACAGCAATGCAGGTAGGAGCCTAGTACAAAAGGCCAGCCTGCAGCGCTGGCAGAAATGGAATGAGTGAGAGAGGGGGAGTGAGTGAGGTCAACGGAGCTCTGTCGGGACTGCTGCAGATTTCTTTGCGGGCAGGAAAAGGTGCCAACAGAGGCAGGAGCCCAATACAAAAGGGCAGCCTGCAGCGCCAGGAGAAACGGAATGAGTGAGTGAGACAGGTGGAGTGAGCAACCTCAATGGAGCTGTGTTGGGACAGTTGCAGATTTCTTTGTGGGCAGAAAAAGGTGCCCATGCAGGCAGGAGCCCAGTACAAAAGGGCAGCCTGTAGCGCCAGGAGAAACACAACAAGCGAGTGAGAGATGGGGAGTGAGCAAGCTCAACGGAGGTCTATCGTGACTGCTGTGGATTTCTTTGTGGTCAGGAAAAGGCGGCAATGCAGGCAGGAGCTCAGTACAAAAGGCCAGCCTGCAGCTTCAGCAGAAACAGAAAGAGCAAGTGAGAGAGGGGGAGTGAGTGAGCTGTACGGAGCTGTGTCAGGAGTGCTGCAGATTTCTTTGTGGGCAGAAAAAGCCACCAATGCAGGCAGGAGCCCAGTACAAAATGGCAGTCTGCAGCAGCAGGAGACACAGAATGAGCAAATGAGGGAGGGGGAGTGAGTGAGCTCAACAGAGCTCTGTTGGAAATGCTGTGGATTTCTTTGTGGACAGAAAAAGGCAGCAATGCATGCAGGGGCCCAGTACAAAAGGGCAGCCTGCAGTGCCAGCAGAAATGGAACAAGCGAGTGAGAGGGAGGAGTGAGCGAGGTCAACGGAGCTCTGCCGGGACTGCTGCAGATTTCTTTGTGGGCAGAAAAAGGCACTGCCATAGGCAGGAGCCCAATATAAAAGAGAAGCCTGCAGTGCCAGGAGAAACAGAATGAGTGAGTGAGACAGGTGGAGTGAGCGACCTCAACGGAGCTCTGTCGGGACAGCTGCAGATTTCTTTGTGGGCAGAAAAAGGTGCCAACTCAGACAGAAGCCCAGTACAAAAGGGCAGCCTGCAGCACTGGGAGAAACACAATGAGAGAGTGAGAGAGGGGGAGTGAGCGAGCTCAACGGAGCTCTATCATGACTGCTGCAGTTTCTTTGTGGGCAGAGCAAGGCAGCAATGCAGGCAGGAGCCCAGTACAAAAGGCCAGCATGCAGCACTGGCAGAAATGGAACGAGCGAGTGAGAGAAGGGGAATGAGCAAGCTCAACAAACCTCTGTCAGGACTACTACAGATTTCTTTGTGGGCAGAAAAAGACGCCAACAGAGGCAGGAGTCCAGTGCAAAAGAGCAGCCTGCAGCGCCAGGAGAAACAGAATGAGCGAGTGAGAGAGGGGCAGTGAGCCACCTCAACGAAGCTCTGTCAGGACAGGTGCAGATTTCTCTGTGGACAGAAAAACGTGCCAATGCAGACAGGAGCCCAGTACAAAAGAGCAGCCTGCAGCACCGGGAGAAACAGAATTAACGAGTGACAGAGGGGCACTGAGCGAGCTCAACGGACCAATGCAATCAACATTCAGCATTGAAAAATGCTCATTTTGTGCTATGTTGCTCCTTTGCTATGCTCTGGTTCCCTGTCCTCCTCAGCTACCTGGCATCCTCAGTTTTCTGCATTTGTTTAATGATTCAGCTCCCATTCCAGCCCTCTGCTGCTATTTCCACTTAATTGCCTGCACCTGTTCTAAGCTCTTTGCTCTCAGCTAGCTGCAGGGTGTGGCTGCAGGAACTGCTGTGTTTCTGTTGCAACTCCAGGTAATTTGTGCTACTTTTGCTCCTTCCTTCTTTTCCTTGGGGATTTCTCGCTATAGTCTTCATTATGTTTACAAATTATTCTACCTGTCCACTGCATTTACTCAGCCTTCAATTGCACTTTCTTATGATTTGTGCAGGCAAACCTATATCAATTTGCTTGGCTATTCAGTACTACTAGCTATGCAAGATAATCTCATCCGAGTTTCCTGCCCTTCCTTGTAGCTCTCCCCTTGTGTATAGCCCTTTTGGGATTCTTAATATGCTCAAATACATGCCAGTCCAGCTACAGCTGCAGATATTCATCAATTTAATTTCACCTACTAGTTTAATTCAACTGCTGATATTTAAATTATTTTATCCTACTGGTTTAATTTTATCCTACTCCTTCAGCACACCAGAGAAACCTGAGGGCCTCTCCTGTGTTTAACCTCATCCAGGGACATCGAGTCTAATCCAGGCCCCTCCTCAAATACTAGGCCTATCCATGGCTCTGCCTGGTTCTCCTCCAAGAGTATGAAAATTACACACATGAATATTAGAAGTGTACTGGCCAACTTCCCCGAACTGGAAGCCTGGATCCCCCTCTGCAGTCCGGACATACTAGAATTGACTGAAACGTGGCTTATGCCAGACATACCTGACATTTTGTATAAAATAAATGGCTACAACCTTATTAGATTTGACCACCCTTCAAAGCAAAGAGGTGGCGGGGTTGCTTTTTATTATAAAGAATTTCTTAACATCTTTGTCCAATATTTAGGATTGTCAGGTTTCTGTGAAACCCTGCATGTTGTTTTGCTACTGGGGGGTGCAAAAAGACTCAACTTGGTATGTGCTTACAATCCTCCAAAGGGAGCTCTCCCAGGCCTAAATGTACTCATGGCTATCTTTCTACCCTAAAGGGGAAATCAGAAGTCATTCTAATGGGTGATTTCAATCTTGACTTGTCTGGTAGCCACTCTGGGTCATACGCCGAAGCTCTTGCATGACTTCACCCTTCTCAATTGATTTCTAGCCCTACCCGAATCTTGGCAAATGGCAAACATCAATCTCTTCTTGACTGGATTGCCACAAACAGAGCAAATAAGATTATGGCTGCAGGCACCTTTTCTGATTCAATTAGTGATCACCTTCCTACTTTCTGTATTTGGAATGGTCACAGCCCAAACACCCCCCCCCCCAAAGTAAAACAGTTTCATGATTTCACTAATCTAAATCCTAGAGCACTTCACAAGGATATAAATAATATTGACTGATCTATCTATATCACTGAGGATGTAGATAATGCCCTTGACTACCTGATTTCAAAGCTGCTCCTCCTCCAGGATCTGCATGTTCCACTGTAAAGGAGGCGAATTAGGGGCTCGGCAAATAGATGGTTACATAAAGATCCCCTTCATTCTATGAGAAGAAGAGACAAGGCCTGGGCCTATGCCAAAAAGTCCCAATGGTCAGAAGACAGGGCTAGTTACAGAAAGATGAGGAAGGCCTGCAAAAAAGACACTCGAATGGCAAAAAGGGAGTACTGTCATAAACTACTTCAGGCCTCTGCTGGAGACACTCATGGTTTTTGGAACCACATCAAAAATGTCATGGGACAAAGGCCCAAGCCCATCCGTTACCGACGTGATGGTAAACGATGCCAACTGTAACAAGATACCTATGATTGCAAATGCTCTGAATGTTCATTTCTTCTATCTCTCCGAGTACCTAAAAAAATGTAATCAGTCCCCAGTACCCACTCTTGATAGGCATTTGCCTCCTGGATCTTCTTTTACTCTTAGATTGGTCCCCTCTGTTGAGGTGCTGCATCTCCTTAGAACTATGCCCCCATGGATCTGCTCGGTCTGATGGTTACTGCCAAATTTCATCAGACTAATAGCTCCTGCTCTTGCTGCCCCACTTGCGAGAATTTTTAGTCTGTCCATCTTAACTCAAACAGTGCCGACTCTATTGAAAACTGCTCGTATTGTCACTGCACACAAAAAAGATGACCCCAAAAACATGGCTAACTATCGCCATTCTCTCTACCCTAAATAAACTACTTGAGAAGGTTATTGCTTCCTAGGTCACAGAATATCTGCATCTTCATAATCTCCTATTTCCTGCTCAGCATGGTTTTCAGACAGGGCACAGCACCACAACTGCGATACTTCAACTTTCAAATGACATCCTAACAGCTATGGATAAGGCTTGCTTACGGGGGTCATCTTTATCGACCTCACAAAGAACTTTGATCTTGTGGATCACCCTCTATTACTTTCCAGTCTGTCATCCCTGGGTTTCTCCCAGACTGCCATCCCCTGGTTTTATAGCTACCTCACTGGGAGGATGCAGTTTGTTCAAATTGAACTCCTGTCTCTGACCTTGCCCCCACTAGTGTTGGAGTTCCTCAGGGATCAATACTTGGCCCTCTCCTTTTCTCTCTGTTTATCAACAACCAGCCCTCCTTGCCCTGTTCTTCCTCTATGATCCTATACACTGATGATATGGTGTTTCTCTCCAAGGGTTAAAGACCCCATGTCAATAAAGGCAAATCTTCAGGAGGATTTTGACTGTTTACAAGGTTGGCTTCAACAAAATAAGCTCATATTAAACTCCAATAAAACCATGGCCATGCTTTTTGGCTCCCCTCCTAGGATCAAATCTTGTACCCCTACCCTTTCCATCACATATCTTGATGGCTCCCCTTTGGAATCTGTTAACTCTTTTAGGTATCTAGGAGTTACACTCAACCTGTCTCTGGGTTATAATCTGCACATTGCTGCCACCTGTAAGGTGGTAAATGCCAAACTGGGACTTACTTATAGAATTAGGTCCTCCCTCTACAATGCCTCTCGGCTTGCTATTGCACAAGGTTTCCTCCTTCCCAGTCTTTCATATTGCTCCCTGGCATACCTTAATGCTAGCAAGGGAGCCTTCCAGAAATGGAGCACCTGCTATAACAGCATACACAGATTTGCCCTCTCTGCTCACCAACTAACTCATCATTGTCAGCTTTACTCAAGACTGGGCTGGCTCTCCCCTTCATTGTATAGACTCTGTACTGCTGGCTGGCTGATTGATAATATAATCAGAACAGGGACCCCTGAGTACCTCTTAAGGCTGCTAACCCATTCTACCCAAGCTTATCCCCTCAGATCATCAGCACAAATTCCTCTAGAGATTCCAAGGTGTTTCACAAAAAAGGGTAAACTCTCCTTTGCAACATCTGCACCGTACATTTGGAACTCCCTCCCCCAACAGGTCAAATTCATCAAGTCACACCAGGCCTTCAAATGTAGTCTACACCCCTTCCTAGCATACTTTAATGACTGCTCCTGCTCTGAAACTTGAGGCCTACTCCTCGTTGTCTTCTGCCCCTTTTTGGCATTTACTGTTCTCTGCACTCTGGTGCCGGCCTGTTCCTCCTTCCCTCACAAATCCTATTGTTACAACTTGTATTGATATCTACATTGTTTGGTTGCTAAATTTCAGCTTGTACTTTCGCTACGTCTAGGGCAAGTAATTTTTGTAATCTATTTCTCTCTTCTTGGTTTTTGTAAAATTTGCTTGCTCTTAGTCTGTAGTCGTCTGTAGTCATTGCTCTGTTCTGTTCTCAATTCCTGTTGTTGTCGCAAATAATGTCTTCTCTTGCCTGTACTTGGTTCTCCTGTTGTATACCCTCCTTGAATTGTGCCAAAATATAGACAATACTCTTGTCTTATGTACTTCCCCGGTAAACAGAAAATGAAATAAATATTAAATAAATAATATTTCTGGAACTCCCTTCTCTTGACTTTCAGACATGCCTCGAGTCACGCTCTCTATCAAAAAGGAACCTATGACTCTCCTAACCTAAACTGCCCCTTGCCAGTACGTTATTCTACCTTAGCATGACTAACTATACCCCTACTACCTAGTCCTACTTTGTTTCTACCCAGTTGTCACACTTCTGTTCCCTCCCCTACACCTACTTTCCCCTGTTCCTACTTGCTTCTCGCCTGGCCTCACTTTTGTCCTTTCTCTTTGATTCCTCCTAATGCCTCTCTGTCCCTTCCCCCTTCTCCACCTCATATACCTTTTACAATCTCTGCTCGCTAATAGCTTGCCCTCTGTCACCATCTGCCCAGGTTCCTGTATTTATACCGCCTGTATCTCCTGTAATTTGTGTCACTCTGCTGCTAACTTCCCTACTACCACACTTGTGGTATTGGAAACGTAACTCACTTCACTTGTGTATTTTCCTCATTGCTGGATAATGCCTGTTCTAGTATGTATTTGAAGGCTCCCTGGAGCAAATTATAGTTTGCCATACTCTATAGTACCTGCTTGAGTGCTGTATTTGTTTTTCCTATTGGTACAACTATGTTTTGCCACTATTGTTTTTCCTGTTTTAGACCACTACTGTATTTTGTATCCACTTGTTGCTTGTCTGATAATCTTGTTTTGTAATCCTCCTGGGTCATACCTGAAAATAGACAGCCTTATGTCTAGTGTACCTACCCAGTCAACAAAACTAACTAAATAAATAAATTAATTAATTAGCTGTTTGGCGTAATGGTGCCTTTCTGTGGCTTTTCCGTTTTGCCCAAGATGGGGGACTGTGTTGTTACAGCGGGCATTATGGCTCCAGGCAGCGGGAGCAACTTTCAACTTCTTATATGTTTTATTGGTCACTGGCTTTCCCCAGCCTTCCATTAATGCTTCACACAATGCTCCACACAACCTTTATGGCATTCTGCAACCAGCTGTTCCAGACAACTCTCTACTTTAGGGCAGCTGGCTTCACCCAGGCTTCTACCATCCTTTCCCTGTTATAGTGCACCTGATTTACATAGTCTTCCCAGCCTTCCTGTCCCTTGCAGTCATCCCAGCTTTCCTGTTCCTTGCACTACCAGTATCGCTCATATACCAGCTGCCACGGCACTAATGCAATCAGCTTGCAAGTCCATTCATTCCAGGACCTCTCCCCTTTCAATTCTGGCATCCCCTTCCAAGTCTGAGAGCATATCATGTTTTTTTGCTTTGAACCGCATCTCCTACCATGCTGGCTTTGAAACCTTCTTCTACCTAACTGGCTTCACAGCCTCCTCCTCTCCAACTGTCAGCCCCAGGCTTCGCCCAGCCTTGCAGTTCTCTTACTCATAATATATAATCCAATTCACTCCCAATTTGGCTTTCTAATGGACTTGATAGTTACACATTTCTGTGGTTGACAACTGCTATTTGCCTTATCTAGACTCATGAGAGGATCCATATTGCTCAGCCTGACCTATGTACAGGTCTCATCCAGTCAAGACCACAAGAGGGTCCACAGCGCTCAGTCTGACCTATGTACAAGTCGCCCCATGTCTGCTATCATCCATCATGACCCACATACAGGTCCCATGCTCCTTAGCATGTGAAGGTCTTATGCTCATTACAACTCACTTTTCTAGGTATCCGGTTATAATCTCGACCGCAAAATCGCGACCACAAAAGAGCAACTCCAAAGTAGCGATTGTGATTTCAGCGACCGGTCAATAATGGCTAACATGTACTAATAGTAATTTTGTCTGCCAATGCACGTACAATAATCGCGACTCACATATGCATTCATATAAAAGCTTTTATGAGTAGGATATATGTGGGGTAAGAAAAAAGTAAATGTAGCTGTATGCGTAATGGCTCCAAAACGGGTGTGCTCACTTGAAAAGAGGCTGCCTGCCCCAAACAACTTAGTCCAAAAAGCAGATAGCAGCACATGGTATACTGGTGTAAGCAAGCAAATGCAATTTATTTGTGCAGATACAAATTAAAGCACAGGATCCTAGGCAGTTGTCCTGTGAAGCTAACAATTATTACCCCAGCAGTTTGACTCCCAGGGAAGCACTCCATTTTTAAAATGTACACTACATTAATATTCATGAGCACTGCCTAGAATCCTGTGCTTTAATTTGTATTTGCAGCAATAAATTGCATTTGCTTGCTTTCACCAGAATCCCATGTGCTGCTGTAAGCTTAATGGACAAGAGAGAAATATGTATAGCCCTGAACATTGGGGTGCATGAGATGCCAAATGTCAGAGAGGGAATGTTCATGGAGAAGGAGTTAAAGGGCCACAGCTGCTCAAGAGTGAGGTTCAGGGGAGGAGGTGGGTCTGTTTAATGAGGGGTCAAGGGTATGGTTGAAATTACCTGCTATGATCAGTGGTGCTGTGGGAAGGTTCAATTTGGTTAGTTCTTTACATAGCAAAGCAAAAAACATGGGGTCATCAATATTAGGGGCATATGTGTTAAGGAAGATCAAGGGTCCCTCAGGGGTGGCAATGTGGGTTGTATGCTCCACATCCTCCTACAACATAGCAGTCGCTATCATTACAGCACCGCTAATATGTGAGGCGCTAATAAGACAACGAGCAGTTATAGCTCTCGCGATTAAATACTCGCCGATTTGGCGATCGCAATTTTTTAGTCGTGATTTTCACATGGAACCCTTTTCTATATTTAGTAGACATGCTGACCACATACATTACTCCAGGACACAGGGCTAGCCCTGTGGCCAACGGTCTCTCTCTGCACCCTGAAGTCCACATCTTGAGCATGCAGAGCTTGGGGCAAGGCCCATAGTTGGGGATATCTTCACTCTGGGTGGATCTTCAGTCATCAACCGTGCCAACAGCACCTCTCGATGTAGCATTTAAGACTTCAGCAGTGAAGGGGTGGGGCTGTCACAGGAACTGCCCTTTTAGCTGCCCGAGCAGGTTCAGAGGCACCCTTTCAAGCTATTCTCCCTAAAACCGCCTCTGGTTCACCTGGTTTGTTCTTAGATTGGTAGGCCGGATGAGTGCCTCGGCGGTTGTTACTCTCCTCCTCCAATCTTGGTTGCCCATTGTTGTAGAGTTAGCTTGCAATCTTCCATGGCATTCCCATTAGAGGGACAAAGTGACAGTGTTCCCTGAAATTTCAGATTTCCCAGGATTGGTCTACTAAATTGCAGTAGCAGAGTCACCACTAAACAAAACTGTCCTAAAGCCTGGAGGGAAGGTGACCTAGGCCTTAGATCCCCAGAAGTTTCCTCCTCAAAGAGGGTTTTTCCTCTCCTCCATGCCAATGGTCATAATACTAGTAGGTGTAGTTGTCTGTAGGTCACTTCGTTAGGTTTCCATTGTTGGATGGAGTTAGGTGGCTGCCCCATATGTGTCTCTTCCCCCACATTGGCTGTTCTTTCTCCTTAGGAAGCCAGACCTCCACGCCTTACAGTCAGACCTCTGAGTGGGTCACTATTCACCAGTTGTTTCCTGCCTACTCTACTCAAACAATACGACCAACTAACCCATGCTACCAACTGAGCCCATACTACCAACTGACCTATGTACAAGTCTTCAACCCCAATAAGTGTTCACTATCTTGTATGCTTTGCTTGACATTCTTTTTGGGCTTCTTCCTAAGGTACCTTTAGCCAAGGAAATCACTCCCATGGCACCTCAAGAGGTGGAACCCTCCCCTAGGATTCCTTGCCTTCATACCCCTACAGGGTGGTATATCCCATGGCTAGAGAGGCGAACTGCCAAAGTTTATCTACGTTACACAAGCATGAAACCAGTTGCACAGGCACATTGAATTGGAAGGCTACAGTCTGTAGCTCAAGGGGGCGCTGCATCTGGCCAAACCCCCATTTGGCCTATTTAAGGGCTGCTCTCCTCACTCCACACACAAGCATTTTTCCTTGCCCCTCCATCCACCCACCTCCTCCAGCGGCATGCCTCTCTTTCCTGTGGGCTTCTTCCTAAGGTACCTTTAGTCAAGGGAATCACTCCCGTGGCACCTCAAAGGATGGAACCCTCCCATAGGGCTCCTTGCCTTTGTACTCCTACAGGGTGATATATCCCATGGATAGAGAGGTGAACAGCCAAGTTCATCTATGTTACACAAGCATGAAACCAGTTACACAGGCACATTGAAATATATGCACAGCTATCTGGTCAAGATTGTACAAGGAGTGGCATGCTACTTTGCACAATGGATAAATGTATGGGCATCTCATGATTCTTTGTGCATGTTTGCAACAGTCTTAGATTGTTCTTTAGTCTGTAATCCAAGGAGCAGATGTCGGCTCTGGCCAGGTTCTGGGATGTCATTCAGATTATGTAATGATGAGCTTGACATATTGCAAAATCTCAAACTATCAATTAAAAAAAAACACCAGTGCTCCATCCAGTCTGCCCATATTCCCTATAATGCCTGAAACCTTCCTTGGTACCTATTGTTCTGCCAGGGTACTAACCCTCCCCGTCCTACCTGATTCTCCTCCCTGGTCTTGTCAACCCGGGTGACCACTATTCCCTTCATTCTATCGATTGCCTGCTTAACATAGAAACATAGAAATATAGACTTTGACAGCAGATAAGGACTGCTTGGCCCACCCCAGTCTGCCCATTTCCCTACCTATTGGATAAGCTGCAGATCCTAGTTAACCAACAGCCTACTTCTTCCTACCCCACACCAGAATTACCTTATTTCTGTCCCATGCAGTCTTGAATCATCCCACTTTTTTTGACCCCATGACCTCCTCAGGAAGGCTATTCCATGCGCCCACCGCCCTTTCCATTAAAAAATACTTCCTCACATTGCCCTTGAGCCATTCCTCCTATATGTTCAAATTGTGCCTCCTTGTTCTTGCACATTTCTTTTTCTGAAAGTTGCTACCCTCCTGGACTTAGTTGATTCCCTTAAGGTACTTGAAAGTTTCTATCATGTCCCCCCATCCCTCCTTTCCTCAAGGGTATAGATATTAAGCTCCTTTAGTCTCTCTTCAAATGGCTTCTGGTGCAGACCCTACACCATTTTAGTTGCCCTCCTCTGGACTGCCTCCATCCTGTCTATGTCCTTGTGGAGATGGTGTCTCACCGTCTGTACAGAGGGATAACAACTTCCTGTTTTCTATTGGTGATGCCTCTTCCTACACATCCCATTATCCCCCCAGCCCTCCTTACTGCCTTCTCACATTGCTTGCCTGCCTTTAGGTAATCTGATATGACTACCCCAGGTCTCTTTCCATTTTCGTTGTTGTTAGTACTACTCTCCTCCCCTCCACTGTGTACGCTACAACCCTGGGACCCACTCCAAGGATGGCTAACTTGTTTATTAATCTTTTGTGTGAAACTATGTCAAATGCCTTGCTAAATTCTAGGTAGGCCATGTCCACAGCCCCTCCCTGGTCTACTACTTTGGTCACCCAGCTAAAGAAATTTATTAGATTCATCTGACATGACCTTCCCACTGTGAATCCACGCTGCCTTTGGTCCTTGCTCAGCTAGCCTCAGGTACTCAACAATTCTTTCTTTTACAAGTGATTCCATAATTTTCACTACCACTGAGGTCAAACTAACAGGTCTGTAGTTTTCTGCCTCTGCTTTACTCCCACTTCTGTGAAGGGGAATCGCATCCACCCTCCTCCAATCCTTATCCTTAGGTACCACACCATCCTCCAATAATTTGTTAAAAAGGGTAGTCAGTGGTGTCACTAGTTCTCCCCTTAGTCCTTTTAGAATTCTGGGGTGGATCCCTTCAGGGCCCATTGCTTTGTCTACCTTCAGTTCTAGGAGTTCTTTCGGAACCCTTTCTTCTGTGAATGAATTGGTATCGACTCCTATCCAGAGTGCTTCTATTGATTGATTAGGTACCTCCCTCCTTTTCTTTTGTGAATACTGAGCTGAAGTGTTTGTTCAGAATCTCTGCTTTTTAACTGTCACCCTCTGCCCCCCACCCTCCCTTTATTAAGCCTCACTGTCCCTCCTTTGGTCTTTCTTCACTCTCTAATGTACCAATAAAAGGTTTTATCCCCTTTGCTAACCAAGTTGGCTATCTTTTCCTCAGTTTGGGCCTTTGCTAATCTGAATGCCTTCACCACTTCCTTCTGCTTTAACTGGTACAGTTCTCTGTGCAGCTCCTTCTGTGTTTCCTTATACTTCCTGAATGTTATCTTTTTTCCCTAACCTTCTCTGCCAACTCTTTTGAGAATCATAGTGTTTTTTTCTTTCATTTTGATTTGTTTATTTGCTTCACACAAAGGCTTGTTGCCTCTGTGATGGCAGTTTTGATGTTTCCCCATGATTCTTCCACCCCTCCTTCTTACCCATTTGCTAGTGCTTTTCTGAGACACTCTTCCATTTTGACAAAGTCAGCCCTCCTAAAGTCCAGTACCCTCACTTTTGTATGTCTTGACTCTACGGCTATGTTTATCGTGAATCACACTGTTTGGTGGTCACTTGTTCACAGATGGCTACCCACTTCGAAATTTGAGATCCTCTCTCCATCCCCATTTGAGAGTACCAGGACCAAGATTGCTCCCTCCTGTGTGGGTTCCAACACTAACTGTCTGAGGCATGCCCCCTGTAGGTCATTGAGAATGACCCTGCTCTTGGATGTGGCTGCAGCAAAGGTGCTCCAGTTAACATCTGGCATATTCAGGTCCCCCTTCAACAATATCCCTCCTTTTTGTGCCATCCTAAGGATGCATTCTATCATTTCCTTGTCCATTTCCTCCCCCTGAAACAGGGGTCTGTATACAACACCCATGCAGATTGTGATGCTATTTCCTGCCTCCAGAGTGACCCACAATGCCTCCTCTCCTCCCTGTTTACCCTTTAGGTCCATTGCTTTGATCCCTTCCCTTACAAAGAGAGAGATACACCTCCTCCTCTTCTACCCTCTACCTGCTTGAATCCCCTGACTGTGTTTGCACCCACCACTTTGGCCAACAGACTATTCCAAGGTTTCACCACCCTTTCTGTAAAGAAGTTCTTCCTCATATCCATCCTGAACTTCCTTCCTGTTAATTTCCACTCGTAGCCACGTGACCTTGAGTTGGTAGTCAGGGTAAATAATTTCCCACGGTTTACATTATTAATTTGTTTAAGGAACTTGAAGGTGTCTATCATATCTCCCTTCTCCCTTATGGTTCCAGTAAGTACATATTTAATGCCTTGAAATGCTCCTCATAGGATCTGCCCTGCTGGCTCTGAATCATTTTTATTACTCTGCTCTGCACTGTTTCCAATTTATCCTTCTCCTTTCTGAGATGAAGACTCCAGAAATGGATGCATTACTCCAGGTGGGGCCTCACCAGGGAACTGAATAGAGGATGTATATGAGTATAAGAGTAAGAGGAAGTATAAGAGTGCTTGTAATCCTTTTCTGTCATGCAATTTTATTGCATTTAAGATTCGTGTTGGGAATTTCCTCCCAGGTGTTCAGACGATAGGCTTTCCTTACTGCTATATTGCAAATCTTTTGTGACTGACACTAAGGAATTGATTTTTCTTGGTGATACAAATATAAATTATCTAGACAAGATAAGTTTGTAAGTTCATTATCAGTTGATGGGATATAAACTGCATTTGGTTCTTAGTCAGCTTACATGCCATAGTTATAGGACAGGCACTGAGTCACTCACTGACTGGGTTTTAACAACCACCTTGATAGAATTTTGGAGGTACAGTATTTTCTTTATCCCATCATTTTAGTGACCTCTGTCCTGTCTTCTGTTTCTGGTGAACTTGGCGGCCCTCATTTCCACCAATACAGGTTCTGTCCCATTCTTTGTGGAATTCAGATATGGAAAAATTTAAGACATCAGTTGAAAATATAGACTGGTCGTATTTGGAGGCTATCCCTAGTGTGCATGACATGCTTGATTATATACTGCATGAGCTCAATGTGGTGTGTGATAAGTATGCTCCACTAAGGAAGATTAGGGTGAAAAACTATAATCAGGAATTGATTGCTTTTGATCTAATCAGAATGATTCAGGAATGGGACACAAAATGGAAGAAATATAAGTCAAGACAAAATTTATTTCTTGAGTGCCCAATCCCGGAGGCTCTGGGCACTTCACAAAGAGGTGGGACAGTTTAAAAAATAGTTTACAGCAGTTTAAAAACAGGGTCAGTTAATTATAAAACACATAATAAATAATAAACATTAAATAATAATAATTCTAAAATTCTTTCAGCTTCAGTTAAAATTCAGTGGACATCAAATGCCTGCTTAAATAGGTGTGCCTTAAGGCTTCACTTAAAACTCTCCATGGAAGAAGCCTCCCTTAGTGTCTGCGGTAGGGAGTTCCACAGCATTGGTTCTGTAACCACAAAGGCACAGTCTCCTGATGTCTCAAGTCATACCCTTGGGATCACCAGGAGGCCTTCCACTGAGGAACAGCGTGAGTGCACCAGATGGACAGGTGTCAGAAGGTCAGTCAGATAGCTGGTGCCCAAGCTGTATAGGGCCTTACAGGTGAGCAAGCCCACCTTGACGGCAATCCTCCATATAAAAAACTAAATCTTTACAAAAGTTGAATGACTATCGCTGTTTAAGAAATATTTGTAAAATACAGACAAGGAATACATAGTTTGATTATTTTTCTGCACCATCAATTTGCAACCAACAATAGGATGAGGCAAAATTGGAATGATTTGAATAAACTGTTAGAAAAGAATAAAACTACCTCTGTACACTTACTTGCTATGACTGATCGCTATTTGACATCTCCATCTGGTATTGTTTAAGCACTAGAATACCAACTTTTGTAATGCCATTAAGATGGCAGCTATTATGTAAAGTATGGGTTCCAATGTGTCTAATATGTCAAGAAAACAGAAATTAATTTTTTGTGGTATTGGTGATACTTTTGAATACTTATTGACAATGAAAACTAAGACTTAAATAGGTTCTGATAATACTGATTTGTAGGTACTATACTTGTTTTTTTACTTGAAGGTGTATCCCTTATGTGCATTCTTTATTTTATCTTTGATCACTAGTAAGGTACCATGACTTTGGAAGCAGGTGACCATGATGCCCATTTTCGAATCAGACAACCACACCATGGCCAAAAACTATCAACCACTCTTTTTACTGGCCACACCATCCAAGGTCCTAGAAACATAGAAACATAGAGGTTGACGGCAGTTAAGGACCGCAAGGCCCATCCAATCTGCCCATTTCTTTTTCTACCTTATAAGTGTGCCATTGGCCTTTGCTCTGTCAGTGGCCTATCTATTGCAAGATAATGCACCTGGGAAACAAAAACCCAGGGGAAGAGTACACAATGGGGAGTGAGATACTAACAACAACAAAAATGGAAAGGGACCTGGGGTAGTCATATCAGATGACCTAAAGGTGGGCAAGCAATGTGAGAGGGCAGCAAGGAGGGCTTGGGGGATACTGAGATGCATAGGGAGAGGCATCACCAGTAGAAAACAGGAAGTTATTATCCATCTGTACAGACAGTTGGTGAGACCCCATCTGGAGTACTGTGTGCAGTTCTGGAGACCCAATCTCCGCAAAGACATAGACAGGATGGATGCTGTCCAGAGCAGGGCAACTAAAATGGTGCAGAGTCTGGACCAGAAGACATATGAAGAGAGACTTAAGGAGCTGAATATGTATAGCCTCGAGGAAAAAAGGGAGAGGGGGGACATGATAGAAACTTTCGAGTACCTCAAGGGAATCAACAAAGTCCAAGAGGGTAGCATCTTTCAAAAAGAGGTGCAAGAACAAGGGGCACAATTTGAAGATAGAAGGGGAAGTGCTCAGAGGTAATTTAAGCAGTTATTTTCACAGAGAGGTTGTGGATGCATGGAACGGCCTTCCGAGGAGGTTATGGAGTCAAAAACAGTGGTGGAATTCAAGCATGCATGGGACAGTCATAAGGCAATTCTAGGGTGGGGTAGGAAGAAGTAGGCTGCTGGTTAACTAGGATCTGCAGCTTATCCATTAGGTAGGGAAATGGGCAGACTGGGTGGGCCAAGCGGTCCTTATCTGCCATCAAAATCTATGTTTCTATGTTTCATACTCATTTGTATTGCTCCCTTATGCCTATCCCATGCCTGTTTGAAGCCCTGCACTGTATTCATAGCCACCACTTCCTGAGGTAGACCGTTCCATGCATCCACCACTCTTTCTGTGAAAAAGAATTACCTCACATTCCCCCTTAATTGGCCTCTTTCTAATCTCATGCTGTGTCCTCTTGTCCTGCTATTTTTCTTATATTTAAACATGTTAGACTCTTTCACCTTATTAATGCCCTTAAGGTGTTTGAATGTTTTGATCATGTCACCTCTCTCCCTCCTTTGCTCTAGGGTATACATATTGAGCTCTGTTACTCTGTCCTCATATGTCTTCTGATGCAGTCCCTGCACCATTTTGGTTGCCCTACTCTGGACTGCCTCAATTTGGTTAATGTCCTTGTGAAGGTGTGGCCTCCAGTACTGCACATAGTACTCCAGATGGGGCCTAACCAGTGTCTTGTAATGAGGGATTATTACCTCCCTCTTATGACTTGTGATACCCTTACTAATACACCCTGACATCCCCCTAGCCTTACCTACTGCTTTAGAGGTCTGCTTGGATGATTTCAGGTCATCAGTGATGATGATGCCCAAGTCTCTTTCTTCCTTTGTGACTGCCAGCAACTCCCCTCCCAGCCTATAGGTGGTTTCAGGATTTCTCTTCCCTATGTGCATGATCTTGCACTTCTTTGCATTAAATCCCAGTTGCCACTCTTCTGACCATTTTGCTAGTTTATCCAGATCTCTTCTCATTCTGCCCACCCCATCTGGATCATCTACTCTGTTCCAGATCTTGGTGTCATCTGCAAACAGACAAGCCTTACCCTGTAGTCCATCTGCAATGTCACTAATGAAGATATTGAAAAGGACTGGCCCCAGGACTGATCCCTGAGGTACGCCACTTGTGACTTGCATCTCTTCTGACTGTATTCCATTTACCACCACTCTCTGTTTTCCACCCGTCAACCAGTTTGCCACCCAGTTGACCAACTTCTGACCCACCCTGAGCCTACCCAGCTTATTTATCAATCTTCTATGTGGAGCAGTGTCGAAAGCTTTGCTGAAGTCATGGTAAGTGACATCAACTGCTCCTCCTTGGTCCACCACTCTGGTTACCCAGTCAAAGAAAATCTATGAGATTAGTTTGACAGGACCTTCCTTTTGTAAACCCATGCTGTCTTGGATCCTGTACCCCTATGGATTCCAGGTGTTGCACTATCCTTTCCTTAAGGAGTGCCTCCATAATCTTGCCCACTACTGAGGTAAGACTGACTGGTCTGCAGTTCCCTGCCTCCTCCCTACTACCACACTTGTGGAGCGAGATCACATGAGCCCTTCTCCAGTCTTCCGGGACCTCTCCTGTGGTCAGAGACTCACTAAACAGTTCTGATAATGGCTCTGCTAGTTCTACCCTTAGCTTCTTAAGTATCTTGGGATGTATGCAATCAGGTCCCATTGCCTTGTCCACCCTGAGCTTAGCGAGCTCTTGTAGGACCCTATCTTTTGTGAAGGGAGTAGTGCTCACCTCCCTCCCCCCTGTGTCCATGGTGCTGAGCTGTGGGCCCTGCCCTAAATTCTCTTCAGTAAATACTGAGCAAAAGTATCTATTTAGGATAGATGCTTTTACAGGGTCCTCCTCCTCACATGCCCCCTTTTCTTGTTTGAGCTTAGCAATACCCCCTCTGGCCTTTCTCCTTTCATTAATGTATCTATAGAAAGTCTTGTCACCTTCTTTTACTGTTCATGCTAGTGTTTCCTCAGTTTGGGACATTGCCTGCCTTACTGCCTTCCCTGCTTCCCTTAGGGCAGTTTGGTATGCCTCCCTATCTTCAGCACACTGTGTTCCCTTATATTTCCTGAAGGCCAGCCCTTTAGCTCTGACCTTTTCTGCTACTGTATTTGAGAAACAAAGTGGTTTCCTTCTTCTTTTACACTTTCTTTTCTGTCTAACACAATGGGATGTTGCTTCAGGTATTGTATCCTTAATGCTTGCCCACTTTGCCTGTACCCCCTCACCTGTGTTTCTTTTTGCCAGGGCCATCTTATCAAAGTCAGCTCCTCTGAAGTCCCATATTTTTGCCTTGGAATGGGATGATTTAGATGTAGTGGACAAATTGAACCATACCATGTGATGGTCACTAGCCCCCAGGTGATCTTCTACCTGGAGATCGGTGAGCCCTTCCCTGTTAGTCAGTACTAGATCTAGGATAGCCCTGTCTCTTATGGGTTGTTGTACCAGTTGTTTGAGGCCTTTGATTTGGTGCACCTCAGTTTCCTGCTCTCCAAGATTAGGAGACTTTTTTTTTTTTTCTTCAGTTGCTTTGCTTAAGGAGCAGCTGAGAATTTTGGATGATCGGTTTACAGTTTTCTTGGAGACAAGTCATGTCCTTATGGCACATCAACATTGATTCCATCAGAACTATAGTACCTTAACTGCAGTTGTTGAATTCACTTGGCATAGGGACTCAGACTGTGAGGACATGGCTGGGGCCCTATTTTTAGGTCTTTCAAAGACCTTTGATTTGGTGCACCTCAGTTGCCTGCTCTCCAAGATTAGGAGACTTATTTTTGTTTTCTTCTTCAGTTGCTTTGCATAAGAAACAGCTGGTGCCTTTGAGAAAACCTTGGGAAACAATATTTATAAGCAATTTAGTTTGTAATGTCAAACATCTTCTATAGATTTTACCTCTCCTTTATTTTTACTGAAGACATTCCCACAAAATCAAGATCTTTATCCCTAATAGTTTAACTGCCTCTGTAGCTTTATCCCTACTTGAAATCATAATGCTCTGTTGTGACATCACAGTCTACTGGCATGGGAATAACTGTGATACCACAAGTAGAGTATTATGAAATCAGGATGGGAAGAAGCAGTAGGAGCTGATGAACCCTCAAGGAGCAACTTTCCTGTTTTCTTGCACATGACCTCAGTAATAAATAATGGGGATAAGTAATGCAGAGCTAATGAGAAAGATAAGCTGCTTTGTGTCCAAAATATTATGTTTTGCAACGTTCTTCTCAATGTGTCAGTGGCTCTTTAAAGATTACTTAACGGTTAGGTTTCAAAAAGTTGCTTTAAATGGTGTTTCTTCTCCCATAATTAAAACAGGTATTGGTGTTCCATAGGTCTGTATTTTGGGCCAGGTACTTTTTAATATTTTCTTTGATGATTTACATTTATCTTTTCCCAGACCCTCATTGATTTCATGCTGATGATATACTTTTGTATAGACAAGGTTCTTCTTTAAGAGATGTTTATTCTCAGTTATAACTAGATTTTGATTGTGTTCAGGCTTGGCTAAGGGATAATAGATTATTACTGAATGTTGCAAAACAAAAACAAGTACATGCAATTTGGATCCCACCAAAAATTGTAGTCTCTGATCTCTTCCCTTTCTCCAATTTTGGATGAAAGGGAACAGAGACAGAAAGTGTTGAGTATATTAAATACTTAGGATAAACTATAGTACTTTGTAATTTGAGAATTGTATTAATGGATTGATTAAGATTTCACACATGAGGTTGGGACAATTGTGTTGTATATTTAGTTGCCTAACTTCTAAGTCTACCAAACTCTTAGCACAGTCATTATTGATTTCCTGTTAGAGTATGGTATTCCAGTCTATACAACAGCAATGGACACATTGATTTCTGGAAAAAAAGGTTCTGTACAGTTCAATATGATTATTTGCCTTGTCTGGTATTAAAACTACTCATCATTGCACTTTATACAGTTCTCTTAATCGGCTTTGATTGGAAGCAAGATGTTTGTATTTTATTTTGTTAAGTTTCAGGAGTTTTTTTAATTCTACATTTAATTATACATCTTTTGAGTTTATGAGTTTTACAGCTAATAATTTAAGTTCTCATGCAATCAGATTATCCCAGTGTAGACACTGTAAAAATAGCTTTCAGCTGGCTCCATGGCATCAAGCAAAGAGGTTCGCTTGGCACCCTGGTGACCCAGGTTTGCACCCTGAGCCCGGGTGCCAGGCCAGGAGCAGAGACTAGCAGGGAGGGGTTCCCTAAGCACCCATTGGACACATTCCTTCTGGGGGGGTCTGCCTAGGGACCTGTGGGTGGATTGGCGGTGTGCTTGGGGGACGTGCTGCCTCAAAACACCCCCATACGCCCCCACCCCAGGATGCCCCTGTGCTCATGCAAAGCTCAGAACTGCAGTGGGCAGGGCAAAGAAAACCAGAAAATGCCCCCCACCAACTGGATAACAAGTGTCCTGGCCCCCTGTCACATGAACCCCCAGAGCCAGCCCAGATCCGGCCCCAAAGCACATAAGGTGTATAGTCAGCTGTTGAGGCCATTTCCTCCCAGAAGACAGGGACCCTCCCAGCAGAGTGATATACCAAGCTGCTCAAGGTAGGCTGCAATGGGGAGCTTGTTGAGGTGGCAGGAGGTCGGAGGGTGCTGGCACGGCACTGGCGTTCCAAAGGAGTGGCTAGTTGGGGGATGGGAGGTGCATAAAAAATGGCTTTGGGTCAAAAATCTTTTCCCTTTAGAGCCATTAAGTGCTGAAATTATTATCCTTTCATAATGCAAAATATAGAGTTTGAGAAGGTGTTTAACTTAGCACTACAAAATACTGTTTAAATAATTCTGCCTGTACTTCTTTTGTATACATTTTTCATGTAACTTTGATATTTAAATACTGTAATTGTGTTTGAATGCTACAAAGTGAACATATTTTATCTGCTTGAGTGTATGTTGGGGTCACCATTAAAAACTGGCATTTATGCCCTTGGGTTTTTGCCCATGAAACAAATTTGAAATTAAAAAAAAATTTATATTATGGTAGCACGGTAGTGCTACCGTAGTTAGGGTTGAGGAGCCATTTCTATGTTAAACCCCAAAACTTTGCACCTTAATAACTTTGCAACTGTTTGATGGATTTGCCTGAAATTTGGAATTTATGATTAAGAACCATAGGCCTTGGGATCTGCCAAGTTTTGTACTGGTCAAATATACGGCTGCGGAGTTATTAAGTGTGATCTGTGCGCGCATTTACGCTTTTCTGGAATTCTGTGGTCGCACCTACAGGTCGTACGGTTTGCATGACCAGCCCAAAATCTTCAGGGAATGTCCAGCCAGGGTCCCCGATGTGCCTTTTGAAGATTTCGTGAAAAAATATTAAACGGTTCAAAAGTTATTCAAAAAACAGTTTCCCATTATAAGTCAATGGGAAAAGTTAACAAAAAGTTCAACACTTTCGCAAATGCATTTTTACTTTCGCAAATGGGCCTGTTACTTTCCCAAATCAGCCATTTTGTTTTCAGTTGGTGATCAGAAAAATGGTTGGCATTTAAATTTGGGACCGTCTATCAACCTATTTTTTTTGTATTCACCTAGTCGGGCCCTGAGGATGCTTGCCATGTCTTTATTTTGTGGTAAAACACCCCAGAAATATGTTTTTCAAATTTCTGGAAAAAGCACTTTCGCAAATTACTTTCTTGCTCACGAAAGTGTCGCAAATTTTTGCGAAAGCTTTCGCAAATTGCGACAGTAATTTTCTAGTCTGTGGGAAAATGACAGCAATTCTTTGGCACTGCACTGCAAAATAACCGTTGGGAGTTTTGGGCTGAAATTTGGAGGGAACGCAGCCGACATCTCACAGATGTGCCTTTCAGTCTTGTATTGAAAAAATATTTCATGGCGACAAAGTTATGGCACTCCAAAGTTGACAGTTTTTCCCATAGGATAACATTACGGCACCCAAAGCATTACAGGAATCCTTTGGCACCCTGCTGCAAAATAACGGTTTGGTCTTTTTTCCTGAAATTTGGAGGGAAGACAGCCAACAGTACACAGATGTGCCGTTCAGTAGTTTGGTCAAAAAATATCACATAGCGGCAAAGTTACGGCACTCCAAAATTGACGTTTTTTCCCATAGGATAACATTACGGCGCCCGACACTTAACAGAAATCATTTGGAGCCCTGCTGCAAAAAACGGTTTGGTCTTTTTTCCTGAAATTTGGAGGGAAGACAGCCAACAGCCCACAGATGTGCCTTTCAGTAGTTTGGTGAAAATACATTACAGGGAGGCAAAGTTATGGCGCTTGAACTTTTCTTTTTTCCCTTAGGATAACATTACGGGCGTCACGTTATTCTCAGGGTCTGGGATCTCGAAATTCAAAGTGATACGGACTTTTTGTCGAAAATTTCTTAGTCCCTAATGGGGCTATGGATTCAAATTAGCCAGGATAATTGTAAATAATATGACTTTTAAATTTTTTTCTATGTCGACGGTTCCTGAGATATAATGTATTTAGTATTCCAAGATCTCATTTTCTGCGCTGATACTCATTATTTTGCATGGGTCCTAACTCTCACCCCATTCTCCTATACTTCTGCTGCTTTACACATGTCATGGGGTGAAAGTTAGGGCTGACATCCCACGCGCACTCCCAATGCCGGTTGGGGTGGGCTGGGGTCGAAGGGTTTTCAACCCCAACATCAAATTCTCCTCACTTTGTAGCTGTGGAACAACCCTAACTAATGCATTAAACAGAGTTTTTTGCCTCTAATATATAGATAGATAGATAGATAGATAGATAGATAGATAGATAGATAGAGGCAAGGTAAGGCAAGGCAAATTGTATTTATATAACACCCTATCTAGGGGCTCAGAGTGCTTAACAACATAATAATAAAATGCAATAAAACATCCCAGCTAATGCAAATAATCACAGAAGATTAAAAACATTTTCAAATAAACATGTTTTGAAAGAGTCTTTAAAGACCTCCAACATGCTGGCAGCCTTTACTGTATATGTGATGGGATATAATTCCACAACAATGGAGCATCCACCCCAAAGGCTCTATCTCCCAGTCTCTTTAGATGGGAGGGTGGTGCAATCAGCAAACAAGCCTCAGCAAAGCATATGGAGTGGACAGGAGATTATGGAATCAGGAGCTCTTTTAGGTAGTTGGATCCCAGACCATGTAGGGGCTTGTATGTCAATCAATCAATCAATATCTTTATTTTGCCAGGCAAAACACCATTGAGACAAGCTCATTTACAGGATCAACTGGAGAACATACAGTAGCCAGATGAGCCATAACCTAAACATATAGTAAGCATATATAATGACAATATAATCATACAAGGCATACACAGGGCAAGGAAGTACATGTAATATGCAACAGGCTAAGAGTCACTAGCAAGCTGTTTACATAAGCACTTAGGAAGGTCAATGATTCAATACATCAAAACACAGTTTTAAGCACATTAAGTAAAGATTACATGAAGACTTGCATAACTGTATGAATATCAGGGTCTATATGACCTATGAGCAGCGCACTGGAGAGTACAGACTACTCATGAATACATTGATGTGGTAATGACAAGACAGAGTAGAAGAGGAAAGAGAAAAAGGGGAGAAGGGTTGATAAGGGCAGGTAAGGACAGTACAGAGGTAAGAAGAGGGAGGGATGTAAGGAATGAAATAGATAGGGGATGGAGGTTGTCAGTAGGTGGTATGCTATTCAGAAACAGTGTTTTCCAGATTGAAATCCTAGTAGACAAGCCTGATGAAGTATAAGCAATATGAAGGTGGGTTGGCCATTTGAATACTACTTCCCTATTTGAAACACTGGCAGACCTCGGAGAAAGTCTTTAGGAGCATGGCTTTGAATCAGGATAGTGTTACAGGATGAGTTAGCCTTAGGGATTTTTGTATCTTGTTCCAAAGTACTGGAAGGGCATAGTTTAGTGAGGCTCTGCCAAAGTGTGTTCCAACTTTGGGAATAGCGAGGGATATGTAGGTGAGATTTCTAAGTGGCTATATACTGGGGGGCAGATGGGCAGACAGCCTATGAGGTACTGAGGAAGCTTGTGAGTTATGGCCTTATAGGTCCAGAGTACGGCATTTTTTTGCCTCCTCAAGCTAAGTGAACTGCAACCTATAGGAGAATAGAGGGTGCGGTGGTGAGTGGAGTAAGGTGCATCAGAGATAAACCTGAGGGCTCTGTGGTAAAGGGTGTCAAGTTTGGATAGAGCCGAGCTGATACTGTGGCTATACAAGAAGTCCACATAGTCCAGAAGTGGCATGAAAGTAGCCTGGACAAGAATTTTTCTAGCCTCTGGAGTTAAAGAGTATTTGATGCAGAAGAAGATACCAAGTCTTTGCCTCAATTTCTTGGTGAGCTCATCTAACTTGTCAAGAAAGGACAGCTTAGAGTCAATGCAGACCCCCAAGTAATTGAATTTCTTCATGAACTCCAGTTATTCACCCAGGAAGGTGCTGATTTGTCAACAAGCCAATCTTGAAGGTGATGCGTACACTAACAGGCAGCCAGTGCAGAGCACACAGAACAGGAGTGACATGATTCCTCATAGACGTACTCATCAACATCCTGGCCGCAGCATTCTGCAGTAGCTGCAGTCAACACATCTATGCTCCAGATGTCCCTAGGTACAGGGTGTTACAGTAAATGAGTCTGCTAATGACAAAGGCATGGATAACCATAGCCAGGTCAGTAGGGGTCAGGAAGGGACAGATCCTGGCAATGTTAAAGACAGCATCTGAAACATCATGCTACTTGTGCACTGCTCCTGCTGATACAATCTACTGTCAGGTAAAGTCAGCTGTTTTAACATCTTCAGAGTGAGTGAGTGCCTGTGCTTATTGCTAACATCAGAACTTAAGTACCTTCAGTCATCTGAGCTTTACTGCTACTTTCCCATCTGTCCCCTGTGTCTGGAATGGCTGCTGGTAAATGGTGGAGATGGGGAGCTCAGCAGTGAGCTCACTGCTCATCCAGATTAAAAGGGGAGGAGCTGTCCACTATTTAAAGATATGCCTGACTGTAGCGCGAGCGCTCAGGTGCGAGCTTGAGTGGCGCATGCCACTCAGTAGAAGTTCCGTTAGCAGTGACTGTTTAATGTTACTGTCTGGTTAAAGTATCATGTGCACTAGTGTTCATAATTTTATTTTATTTTATTTTTTTAGTAACATTTTTAGCTAGACATTGTTAGCACTGAACAAACCCACAGTCTAACTTTGCAAGTTTTTATTTAACTTAATTTTGTATTGTTCAGTCTCAACCAGTGGCAGAGGTTGAGACTATAACAGTATTAAGTTGTCATAGCCGTGGATGAGTGGTTGGTGGCAGTTTCCATTTTAGTCCTGGGTCTTTATTTTATTTTGTAAGTTATGACTGTAACTTAATTTTGTTCTGTTCAGTCTCATCCAGTGGCAGAGGCTGAGCCTGTAACAGTACCCAATAGAGACAGCTGTGGATAAGTAGTTTGGGATACTATTCTTGGGCCTCGCTTGATTTATTTGGCTCTCAGCTAAGACGGGGAAGTGGCAGTTCCTTGTCTAGGTTGGGTGACTTAAGGGAGGCCTATAGTATATTTTATTTAATATTACAGTCTTAACATGTTTTCATGGTGGATTTTATATTTTACTCATGTGCATGGATTTTCCCCTATTACACAACATGATCTTAATGTTGACTTTGTTATAAATGATTTTGGTCCACTGTTGGACCTGGATATTTATACTTATTATTCATCTGGGAATAAATTCAGTGTGCCTGTCATTTCTAATGTATGTTGCAAATTCATTCTGGGCCGAAATGCAGGATACCTGAATCGAATGATTTTTTTATCAGGTTTTGCATAGAATCTTTTCATCGTCTGTTCATACTTCTGCGTACATTAGGTTTAAATGTAAGAAATCTTTGATGTTTTCAATTCATTTTAGGAGGAGTATAATGTTATTATTACTATTGATGTCTGGGTCTATTCATTCCAACCCTAACCCATCTAATGATACCTCAACTGTCTCCTTTCCAAAAACTACTATTAACATAGCTCATCCTAATGTACAAAGTGTCCTGACAAAAAGGGACAGCTTTGCAGCTTGGTCCACCCAAAATCTTTTTGTGGTCATGGCCCTAACAGAAACTTGGCTTACGTGCAAGATCCCTGATGGAATGATTGATCTCACTGGGTATAATATTTTTAGATATGATAGAATAGGTAAAAGGGACGGGGGATGCTTATCTTATATTAGAAAGTATTAGAATGCGACCCGAGATGCCCCGGTTCTTGATTCTACACCCATGATTATCTATCATTAACAGCTATTCTTTGTAAACAAAAAATATTGAATCTTGTTGTCATTTATGCTCCCCCAGTTTCACAGGAGGAGGGACTGAGGATAATACAGGCCATAAGAGGATCACTTCCGAGTAATAGGGAGCTTATTATATTGGGGGACCTTAATATGAATTTTCTGGGTAAGGATTTTTTAAAGTTCAAGGATATAATAATTAACAATAAGCTGACTCAAATTATAGATACTCCTACCAGGATACATTATAAAATTGGTAAAACCTCACTGTTACATTGGATTCTGGTTTCTGAGTCTGACAAGATTCCACAGTCTGGAGTCTTGTCAGATAGTGTGAGTGACCAAAGTCCTGTTTACTGTTGTTAGCCGGCTAAGAGGAAAAGGGCTCCACCAGTGTTTGTTTTTTCACATAGTTTGAAAAAATTAGACACTATGAAATTTAGGGTGGCTGTTGCCTTGGTGGACTGTTCTGTGGTTGGGAAGTTGGCCAGGGTGGATGAGGCCTTTTCTACTTTTTGTCTTTTGCTTAACACAATATGCAATAAGTTTGTTCCTCTTAGGAGGTTCAGGATCAGGGACAACAAATGTCAATAGGTCACCCCTGAACTCTTGAATCTTATGAGGAACTGGGATGACCTTTGGAAATCATATAGGAAAACCCTTAGTCAAGATTCCCTGTTGGCTTATAGGCAGCTATGAATAAATGTAAAATTTGGTAAGAAGCCTAAAAATAAATTTTTATGTTGCTAGACAAAGGTATTTTGAAGGTAAGAATTAGTGTTGTGTGAAACTGGAAAATTTTGCTGGGCAAAATATTTTGTGAAATTTGTGCATTTTGTGAAATATTTTGCAGGGGGAAATGTGAAATTTCACCCATTGGGTGGGTGAAATTTCTCCTTATTTCAACAGAATTTGCCGCTGTGGCAATTTCACCACCTGCGGGTAACATTTCTCAATTTTGCTACCGTGCCCCCAATCTTGCAGGAAAAAAAACAATCCCCTCCCATGTCACTGGTGTCTAGAGGCCCACCAGCTGATCACTGGCCAAATTCAAATCAAGAACCCTCCCTCACCCCCCAGTCACCGTGAACCCTGGACCCCAATCTTTGCAAAATTTAAACAATCCCCTCCCATGTCCCTGGTGTTTACTGGTCCCCCCACCCTGTCTTAAGTCAGAGCCCACCCTGGTCCCCCCCAGTACCCCGATCAGGCCACTGGTACAGCCCTCCACTCACCTACATGGCTGGCAGTCCATCTGAGTGCTCAATAAATGAGCGTGTGCATACCACGCTCATTTATCGAGTGCTCTTAAGATCAGTTGCCTGCTAATACTCCAAATAATGGAGCCTCAGCACCAACATGTCCTCCTCAGAGCGTGACCACCTCCAGGTACTCTCTAACCTACATCCCTTAGTTTTCAACCAGCACAGCTCAGCATAATGCCATGGTGAGCGACACCAGGAAGTCAAAGAGTGAAATACCAGTGAGGATAAATTCTGGCAAATATTTGCAGTATTACAGGGTGGTCAGACCTACAGTAAGGATATCCCATTTATCCTCACTGTAAGTCCTCCTTGCCAAATTTTATTCACATTGTAGGTGAGGATTGATTGGAGCTGGCAGAGCAAGCAGCACAGTTAGAACTCAGCTACTCACTTGCATGCCAGCTACCTGTCCCCTCTTTCATTTCCCATCTGAATTTTATTTATTTATTTATTTAGCTTTTGTTGACCGGGTAAGTGCACTAGACAAATCCTGCCTATTTTCAGGCACGACCCGGGGGAGGGGGATACAGATGAATACCAACTGACCTTGAACCAGATTAAGCTGTTGGTGGTATTTTTAGTGAATGAGGGAAATTTGGCCAGGACACCGGGGAAATTCCCCTACTCTTTTCGATAAGTGCCATGGGATCTTTAACATCCACCTGAACTACCACCAATCCAGGCAGATGGGACCTCGGTTTAACGTCTCATCCGAAAGACGGCACCTCAGAAATGCAGCACCCCTCTCATGCTGCATTACAGCGTCAGTACTGGGATATTAACCCAATTGTTAATGGTACTTTCAGTTCCCCCAATGTATTTCACATAAAAATCTCACAAAAACTGCAAATATATAGAAAAATACTTACTTTGCTGACCCGTTTCACCTTGCCACTCAAAATCAGAACCCCAACAGTTTTTTTAGATAATGTGTTACCTTCCCTCACTATCCCTGAAAACTGCAGCATTTCACTGACCAGCTCTCAGTTGCTGTTCAAGCCACCCATCAACTGCCATTCTCCGGCCTCTCTTTTGCCTACTCCCAACTTGCTCTATCACACAGAGCCGCCCACTCCCTCTTAGAGAAATCGCCTAGCACCAACTTTGTACTTTAGTCCGCTGGGAGTCTCTCTGCTTTTCTTCTTGATGATAGGATCTTATTTTAGTTGTCATAATTCTGGTATCCCTCTGGAGACTTAACCCAACAGGATGTTTGGGCCACACCGTGGACCAGAAGCACTGTCACCACTTCATGCTTCACAGGTTCCTGTTACCCAGCTCAAGAAACTGGGTCCCAACACAAGGGTTGGAGCAGCTGCTGTCAATTGCACTCTAAACTAGCACTATCCAGAACATTCTACCTTTCTCTAGGCAAGCAATAATACCCGACAGGGTGGGTGGTATTGGGAAATACTAGACTGCCCAGGGGCTTAATGAGGCCTGACGCCACAGGCGGAGGGCCTTATAACCTCTGGAAGGTCTGGTTTTGCCCATATGATCACCCTGGAGGGTATTATTGCACTTAGAAAATGGGTACTGTAAAAAAAATAGTTTAATTCAAAAAATAATAAATACTTAGTTTACAGTAAGTTTTGTAATAAAATAGTTCCTCCACCTGTATGAGTGTTCTTCCTTGAAGTTGGTTATCATGGTTGCACACACACACACACAGCTATGATCCATTTTATCGCTGCATCTATCTGTCTGTCTCCCCCCCCCCCATTGAATCACCATCAAGCAAACACCATGTCTGGATCTCCAGCTTGTTGTTACCAGTACACCAGAACAAAACAGCTGGAAAGAGCAAGCTGGTAGTGGCTACACATTTGCCAGGATGTGTAAATGCAGAATTACGAGGCAAAACATGAGCGCTCTAAATTATTTATTTTTTTATGTTTAAATCGGCAGGGGATGGGTAGGGGGTGCTCATCAAGAAACAAAATGGATGGGTGCCCGGAGAAGAGTGCATCTGAGATCGCGATCCAGAGACCGCAGAGCAGGGCTGGGATCAATTATTATTTGTGTCTCTCCCCAACCCCAGAAATAAAAACTGCTGTGTATGAAGCAAGAGGTGATAATTTAATAGGACTTGTTTTGCTGTGTCCTCAACTGCCTAATCCCTCCCCCCCACAGTTTCGCTGTCTCCTTTGCTTCAGTCTGTAACCTCAATGATCTTTCTCGCTAAGAATATCTGTTGCTGGTTAATTTTAAATTTTTTTTCTTTGCCTGGTCATACCTGCAGAAGGATCATTACTTCACACTGAATTGGGAATGCAGCCAGCATTCATGTGTACCAAGCGCTGTTCATTGCTCTATTGAACAAGGCAGTGTGAAAGTGGGTGAACGGGCAGAGGTTTCATTATTTGTTCTTTTTCTTTTTTGTTAAACATGCCTGCTAGCACTCAGAAGAGATTTGAGTGCACCAACAGTAGAGAGGGAGTGGGTCATCAGAAATATACCAGCGATCACCTGACACACTGCTACATTACAGAACTGAGGTACAAGTTGTGTCTCTATATTCATTTATTTAATGTGAACATTGGGTTGTTGTTGGTATTTAAAACTAAAAAGACTGCGGGGACAAGGGGAAGTGGCAAATTTGAAAACGAGCATCGGGGGGCTGTACCGCTATGGCCGAGTTAACTTTTTTTTTACTTTCCAACTCTGATGTAGTGACTGTTCTTGTGACAGTTTAAGTCAGATGAGGGGAAGGCTCTCGCTCACTAAGCGCCAAATAAATATGGCGGTATTTGCCTTTTCAAACTTCTAATGGCCAAGTATTATTTAGAACAATATGGGGCAACTGAGACTGAGACTAGTTATTTCCTGGTCTCTGTTGTCTCATACTGGACTGACTGATTTGAACTTTTAGCCAATCAGGAACAAGATTACACTTTGCCCATTTTCTAACTCTACTTAAGTGTCACCCATGAGGATGAAGTGCTCTTATCACAATTTCTGCCAGTGATAACTTGAAGAATCCTGTAGGAACACAATTTAATCAAAGTATTACTCCAACCTGTCATGAAGGAAACTGTGACATGTTTATCACAGGGTGCTTCATCCTCATGTGTGAGAGATAAGACAGATAATTAATGCTAGGAAAGTGTCATATATGAGGATATATTGCCATCGAGAGGACTAGCACCGATGTGATGTGGTGACACACAGATGCTGCAATAGTGTCACATCATGGAAACCCCCACTCAATCATTCTGAACACCACTACATCACAAGAAAGCAAAAACAACTAATAAATTCAAATGAAAACAATCGAGGAAAAGATAAAGAAACAAAAACAAATATAGTATAATTTCTTTCTTTCTTTCTTTCTTTCTTTCTTTCTTTCTTTCTTTCTTTCTTTCTTTCTTTCTTTCTTTCTTTCTTTCTTTCCCTCACATATGACACTTTCCTAGCATTTGTTTTGTATAATATATTAGGATGTTTGACATATAGAGACAGAGACATATGTGTAGTGCACATGCAGGTTACACACATTAGCCTCCCTTTAGTTTTGCCTGAATTAATACTAACAAAAAACAGCTACAAAAGAATGAAGTTAATATATTTTATTATACACTGTTAGCTCACATTTGAAGCAAATGGATAATCTGGTTCCCCTGAGACACAAAAGAGAGGGGGTTAACTAAAAGGTAAATGAAATGTGAGACCATTTCAGTGTATGGCCTCAGCAATCCAGTTTACTCACCTGCAGCTGATGCTGTCTCCAGGTGATGGTCAGTCACAGACTTGGTATATTTAAAGGCTGATTTTGACAAGGTACGAACGTGTGAGGAGATCATAACTTGATCTGCCCCTCACATAAACATATTTGTAAATATATATCATAACACTGGTGATAGGGACAGTGTTATCAGTTGTGCACGCGTGTGATTTTACTGTTGCTCATGTATTATAGTTTCATATGTTTGCTTAAGAGAATACCTTCATAAAAATTATTAAATGTACTAATGATGTTAGTGAAGTACAGCAAAGCAGATCACCTAACCCCTTAGGATATATGAAAAGGGAGCACTAGAGAGAGAGAGAGAGAGAGAGAGTTAGAGAGACTGTAAACGTTATGTGTGGAGCAGGAGCCTCTCTAGCCTGAGCTCTGAACTGGAGGAGGGAAAGCTGAGTGGAATTCATCAACAAGAGAGTATATAGCAACCAAGGAAAAAGTTTTTAGCCTTAAAGAGCCAGATAGACATTGCAAGAAAGAAGGAAATCTGCCTTGTTGTCTTTTCAAGTTGATTTTTGTTTTTTGCAAAAAGACTTTATCCTGACAAGAACTAACAACCATTTTGCCTCCTATTGTACTTATTATGTGAATAAACATACAGTATGTCTAAGGGTGTTTGCACCTTATCACCTGTGTACTGCTATCTTTCACATCCACACCCCCATAACAAGTAGTATTTGCACAGCAATTATTTTCATTGATGGCTGCTTCGGTAGTTAGTTGTAATCATTAACATAGATAGGTAGATAGATAGATAGATAGATAGATAGATAGATAGATAGATAGATAGATAGATAGATAGATAGATAGATAAAAACTTTTTTTTATGCAGTATAAATGCATGTCTTAAGAGAATATACCCTGTTTTCAAGACAGTTCTGTTTATGTGTTTAACAGTACATAAAGGATAAATACATAAATATACATCACAAACTGTACAAAATACAAATGCAATTACAAAAATACATAGAGTATACTAACATGTGCATAGCATAGAAAAAGTAGATTTCAGCATAGTATTGAACACACCATATGAAGTAGTAGTGTACGTGGAATGGGGTAACCTGTTCCATAAAACAGAAGCTTGATATCTCAGTGTTTTGGTTCCATACCTAGTCCCGCGCAGGGTAGTAGATAACTTGTTTACATGTACTGTCCTAGTTAATACTCAGTTTGATGCTTCATTCCTACCCAAAACTGTAATTGAAATATAAAGTAGAGGACATTTTACAAAAAACTTGTGGAGTAGCTTTAACCAAGCCATATTGTTTCTTATGTCTAGGGTGTACCACCCCAACTCTCTTAACATGTCACAGTGATGTGTATGGAAGCTACATCCTAAGATAAATCTAGTTCGTCTATACTGGATCTTGTCTAACTTTAGTAGCATCAGTTGATTTGCTACCCTATATATATATTACTACCGTATTCCATTGCAGGTAAAACCATTTGTTCAACCAAGGTCTTTCTAGTTCTTAGGTCTAGGCACCTAGAGCTACACCTAAGCACAAACTAACTTCCCATTGATATTTTTAAGTATGTTTGTAATGTGTTGGGTAAAATTTAACACAGCATCATATATTATTCCCATGTAACGATATTCTGTCACTTGTTCTAATTTTGTTTTATTTCAAGTAAATATGGTCAGCTCAGAACTATTCCTTGCTCCAAAATGGAGTACCTTAGTCTTTTTGATATTTATAAGAAGTCTTGACAGGGTGAACCACTCCCCAATGCCATCAAAATCCCTCTGAAGCTTATCCTGAAGTTGAAACAGACCTACCCCTGTAGTAATCAGTGCCATATCATCGGCATAAAGTCTTAAAGTTTTATTTCAGAATGCTGTACTTCCAGCGGGAGGTCATTTATGAATATCAGGAATAGCAGTGGTCCCTAAATAGATCCCTGTTGGATCCCTTAATGTACCCCTTTACTCAAGGGCAGAATTTGGGACACAGATACTCTCTGGGATCAACCAACCAAATAAGACTTAACCCAATTCCAGGGACCATCTATTATACTCAATGTTCTTATCTTCTTTAGCAACAGGGAGTGGTTCACCAGGTCAAAGGCCTTCGACAAGTCTACAAATAGAATATCAGTCTCTAACCCTGCATCCAAAGAAGTAGACACCACGTCACTGAACTCAATTAAAGCTGAAGTAGTCAAATATCCTCCCCTTATTCCCGACTGAAAAGGTGTCAGCAAATTGTACCTTTCCAGATATCCCATAAGCTGTAGATGTACATGCTTCTCTAAGCACTGAGATAGACTTGGCAACAATGTGACTGGGCGATAATTCCCTGGATCATTTTGTCCTCCCCCTTTATGAATAGGAATAATCTTGCTTTGCTTCCACATTGTAGGGGAAAAAGCCTGAACATAAACTCCAGTTGAATATACAGTATAAACTATGGTACATGCAATATAATCTGATGCCAGTTGCAAGAACCTTCTCTCTAACTCATCTAGTCCAGGTGATTATGTTGTATTACTTGCTCATTTACTTTCAGTTACTTTTTTTGCTTAGTTACTTTAATTTGTTTTTTTTTTAATCAGGTAGGTATTTTATACTCTATGTGTGGGATTTGTGTGTTTTTCGTGAGATTTTTAGTTGTAGTGTTTGAGTTTAATTGCTGTGGTATTTGAGTTTATCTTCTATCATATATTACTTTCAGAGGTGTTGTATATGAGGAAATAAATTATGGTTTTCATAATGGGATTTGGGTCACATCCTTCTATCTATCTATCTGTCTGTCTGTCTGTCTATCTATCTATCTATCTATCTATCTATCTATCTACTTACTTTCTTAGCTCCACACCATTTGTTGTGCTTAGAGATGCAGCAAATTTAAATTCCACCAGTGAAGTGAACGTGAAGTGGGCACTTCACATTGATGCTCCACTACACGGAGTGGGCAATGCAAAATGCTCACTCCACCTTGTCTTTACCACTTCACATTTAGGCAGAATGGCAATCCGAAGTAAGGTGAAGTCATTGTTTTTCATGGACTTTGCAATCTTCATTATGATTCTAAGTGATCTACTTGGTGTTTCAGATTTGGCAGCCCCCCCCCCCCCCAACATATCACATGGCTTACAGTACTGTAAGTCACATGCTCTTTAGCTACAGGTAGTCAGGAAGGAAATGAGTCATACAAGCAGACACATTTACTTTCTCCTGTGCAGATGAAGACAGAGGAGTGTGTTTTGTGACTGCTGATACTTTGAGATCAGAGCGAGGAGGAGATTTAAACTTTGATTTAGACCCAACAGTTTTTTTAAAAGCTACATTTTTTTGTCTTTTCTGTACACTTTTTTACTTAATTGTTTTTTTCTGTAAATTTAATTTTTCTTACCTCTACAAGTAGTTAGTTGTTTGTCTGTGTGACTGTGTGTGTGTGTGTGTGTGTGTGTGTGTGTGTGTGTTGCGTGACAGTGTGAGTAGTGATTGCTTGGACTGAGGGAGCTCAGTAGGAGAGATAGACCAGGATGAGGGAATGTCTGGGGTGAGGGCAGCTCTGGGAGAGTGTGGTAGTGGTAAGCACCATACCGTGTGCATGCGTGGAGGGCATGGGTGCCCATTCCTGTTGGACTGTTCAAAACTTGTGAGTGCCCCCCGGCGGAAGCAGGACCAGCACCTCTTCCTGTCCTGACTCTGAGGCAGTTGAACCACCACCACCAAGTCCAGCACCAGGTCCCCTAGAGCAGGATGTGCCTGTTCCTCTGGACCCAGGTGTGGATCCCATCCATGTTCAGCACCGTGACCAGCCAGCTGCCAGTTCATCTGGCCCTCCCCTGTGTGTGCCAGGTCCTCCCCGCACCTCCGTTGTTTGCAAGTTTTTTGACTGTGTCAGGGGGACAGCAGTGTGGTCACCTGGGGACTGGGGGCCAGCACACCCATATGGTCAATCACCACCAGTTGGAGTGGCAGGCTGCCACGAAATGGACCAAGCCTGCATCTGCTGGCCGTTCTGTGGCAGAGAGTGCAGCTGTGCATGATGGTATCCCTAAGAAGAGGAGGGCCACAGCAGCACCTGTTGCTCCACCAGCACCCCCCCACCACCACCATCACCACCAGCAGGTCAGCCTGTAGAACGTGTGGACCCCAGAGAACTGCATGTATCACAGGCTGACTTAGCAGTTCTATGGAGTGCTGCAGAGGAGAACAATGAGAAGGTGAGTGCTGTGGAGCAGCAGCTGGATCACATAGAGGGACATCGGTTGTAAATAATGTCCATGCTGGAACTGCTGCTGGATCACCATGGGATCCCACGTTAGTTTTTTTTTCCTCACACCATGTGCCCCCCACACCTTCCTTGCTGTGTTATAAAATGTATTCCTCCACCATCCCCGACCCTTGTATGTAATTATGCCCTTTTTGGTTGTCTTCCATATGCATGACACATTGTATTCTGAGCAGTGCAAGTATAGCGCCTTGGTACTTGAAAGGCGCTAAATAAATCAAGTTTAAAGTTTATTATACTGTGCTAAACTGCATGTGTGCAGTCATCTTCTTTCCAGTCTGTGTATGTACTGCAGACACTGTCCAATTCCCTGACTTAAAAACACTTATTAATGAGTACAGTGGTGGGATGGTGAAGCCTGGAGAGATACTACAAAACAGGCTCACAGTACATCCAAGTAACTAGTAAAAAAATTAATGTTGTGATTCGTGATGTGATCATAAATCGTGATTTGTGACTGTGATGATGAAGAAACTTGAATGCCTATGGCTATACTTCCCCGGGCCCCGAAGAGCTGTGGCACAAAACTCCCCGACTTAAAATCACTCATTAGTGAGTACAATGGTGGGGTGGTGAAGCATGGAGAGAAACTACAAAACAGGCTTACAATATATCCAAGTAGCTATTAAAAAAACTTAATGTTGTGATTCATGACATGATCATAAGACATGATTTGTGACTGCATTTGTGACCATGATGATGAAGAAATGTGAATGCCTACGGCTGTACTTCCCTTGGCCCCAATGAGGTGTGGCACAAAACTCCCTGACTTAAAATCACTTATTAGTGAGTACAATGGTGAGGTGGTGAAGCATGGAGAGATAATACAAAACAGGCTTACAATACATCCAAGTAACTAGTAAAAAAAATAAATGTTGTGATTGGTGACGTGATCATAAATTGTGATTTGTGACAGCATTTGTGACCGTGATGATGAAGAACGTGATTTGTATCACGAGTGACTTGTGATGATGGTCCTGACTTAAAATCGCATGTTAATGAGTACAATGTTCATGCAGAATTATGCATCACACCCGTGCAGTACTCTGAACGGAAGCCAAAGAAACAACTGTGACTTAAGTTAGAGATGGAGAGTGGACCCTAAAGAGATGCAAATGCACAGACAGATAAAGATTGCGCTTTGCACTGAACAGATGCAGATACAAAGGCACAACACCTAACCAGTGCTCACCATCAGAAATTCTAATCTGGAAAAGAATACCTTTGCCGGTTGGGGCGGGCTAGGGGCAGTGTACTGCACTGCTGCAGTAACAGTCACTAGTACTAGTACCAGTAAAGATACCACAAAAAAGTACAAAAATTATACAGCTGCAGTAGATAGCAGGTTCACATTGCTGAAATTATGTGGCACAATAAAAGGTGTCTGATTTAATGACATGTCACACACATACTTACACACACTACTGTAAGTAATGCGTAGCAAACTGAAAACTTCAGTAATATAACCACATATTTTAAACACACTAAAATTATGCACTGCTGCATCACAACAATCAGCAAAAAAGTGGCAAGAATTATTGAAAATATTTCTGTGTGTACATTAACACAGTTATACAAGAAAAATATCACCAAAACAAAAAGCACTGTCTTTTTCTCCAAATGAATCTACCTACACCCCAGATATGCCCCTCCCCCAAAGTACACTTCCACTGTCTCTCAGTTCACAGACTGAATGTTTTAACATTAACATTAAAAATCCACACACAAACAATAAATGCTCGATGATATGAGCACAGGAGGGTTTCCTATAATTGATGAACTAAAGTTTCAGCAAAAAAAAATGACTCAAAAAGGCTTTTTTAACAGCTTTTAGAAGGTTTGAATCGCAGCGAGCTCGCAGATCAGATTGTCTCCTACAGCTTCCTACACACACACTACATACTGAGGCTGTGCAGAACAATCTAGAGCCCATGTGACCTGAAATCCCATGAATCACTGCAAAATTCACCTTTGGAGCTTAAAACAAAGTAGTGAGCGGATACGTATTTTCAAAGTACTTCACATAAGAATTGGTGGAGTAGTGGTCAGGAAGGTGGAGTAATGCAAAGTCATTGTTTTCAATGTGCTGGGTACCGTCTCTTTCTAATGCTCTACTTGATTGCGGAGCACTCCTGAGTCGCCTTCACTCCACAAATCATTTCCTCACGGAGTAATTAAGCCACTTCGCCCATCTCTATTGTGCTGTTCCTTCCCAGCTCCTGTTCCAGGAACCATTTCTCACTGCTATACTCAGAACTCCTTAGGTTCTATAAACTTTTTAGTAACCCTAATTTGCAAGGGGGATACACAGGAAACAGAACAGAATCTGATGACAGTACTGATTGGCCACTGACAGGGGATCTCTGTTTCTCTCCTGGAGATGCAGACAGGGGAGAAAAAGGTGCCCAGGATCTTGGTCATCTTAGAATTTCATTTTTTATTATTTCATTTTTATTTTTTGCTGGTAGGCATGTGAGCAAGAATGCCTGTTTTTTACGTGTGGCCAGATATAACAAGATAAATACAGAAATAGTGCAAAAAAAAAAAAAGAATCAGGACAGATGCATAAAATACAAATACAATTAATCATTAATATTTGCAATCTGACTCCAATGAAACAATGTAATTGTGGTGGAGTGATAGGATTACTGTTTGGACAGTACTGTCAATTTCCACAAACACGGACTCTGGAGTTAGGAAAGACCTAACAGGTGAGAAACTGGAACTGGGGACTCACCAAAGGAGTTGCAGGCACCTCTGGGATAGAAACTCAAATGATGGGACTTTTAATTGTTGATGGAATTGAGTTTATGTGCCCACTTCAGGTCACATCAAATGTTTAAAGAGCAAGTGCCCCTCATTTTCAGGTTGGATTTGAATGACATCCTTGGCAGGTAACAATAAAGTGTGAGTCATTTGTTTACAACTATAGTGCCATGCACCAGCATCAAGCATGCTTATCACAGCTATCAAAAAAGAATATATGTGCTCAAGAACAAGGAGATACGATATGAAGCTGGAGGGGTGTAAATTCAGGAGAGATGGAGAAAGTACTTCTTTGCAGAAAATATGGTGGATCCCTGGAACAGTTTACTAGCCAAGGTAGTTAGGATAAAAATAGTGAAAGGGTTCAAGAAAGGTTGGAATAGGCATAAGAGAATCTTGGAAGAAAGGAATAAGAGATGGGAGAAAGAGCCAGAGATTACATAAGGTCTGCGATGCTACTATAGATAGAGACAAATGGGCAGACTGGGTGGGCCTTGCGGTTCTTATCTGCTGACAAATCCTATGTTTCTATATCTTGTAAAATACTACAGGAACTCAATGTAATACAATGGCAATTACTTCAATATGACATGCAGTAAACTATAACCTCTCACATACAGTGCTTGATCCTGGTGGATGGCACATTAAGTCTGGACAGTATTTATTGCTAAATGATGCTGGTTCATGGGCCACTGGCATGGAGGTGAGTGAGTTTATTAAAGCCTCTTGCATGAGTACAAAACACTGAAGGGAAGGGGCCAGTCAAGATTAAAGAGTTGGCATCTGAGAATTTCTCAGCATGTAATTCCTCCCTTTTGTATATTCATCAAGGGCATCAGGAAAAGTACTTTGGCTCAGCCACTTTTATCTATTTTGGGCATTTTCCCCATGGGGTCAGGTTCAATCAATCAATCAGTTTTATTTGTGTACTGGAAGGTATGTGAGCAAAAATGCCCATTTTCACAAATGTCCAGTGTAGGAATACAACAGATGAACAAATACATAGGCCAATGGAATACATAGGACATACAATGAACTACCTATGACATACAGTGAAGCAAATATATTATATATACAGCTGTATAGAAGTACATTATATATATAGGTGTATAGAAGTACAAGGAACTAACAAGTGCAAAATAAAACTAGCATATTACATGGGTATAATTGTACAAGAGTCGACCAGAAGGCAGACCGATAAACATGTTTTCAGTATTGTATAGGGCAGACGTTTTAGTGCACTCAGTGGGGAGAAGAAAAGTGTGGGTGACGCGGGGGAGAGAGAGCCACTGGGATTTACTGAAAGGGCCATAGAGGAGGCCTATCAGGGCAGCTGCAGCTGGACAATAGGAGGATATGTTCCTTTAGTGAGGACTTGAAAGAATATATGGACCGGCAAGCCTGGATTTCAGGGGTAGATTGTTGTAAAGCTTTGTTCCCTTGAAGGTAATGGAGTTCTGGACATGTTTAGTCTTGTAGAAAGGGTGTCAGAAACCAGACTTGAGGCACCTCTAGTCAAATGCCCAGGCGCTGCAAGTGGGAATAGGGAGATAACGCTGGCGGGGAGAATATTGAGGTATATCTTATGTAGGAAGGAGAGCATCTTAAGATGGAACCTCCCTTCTATTGTGGACCACTGAAGGGAGGAATAAAGTGAGCAGTGGTGTGTTTTCCAGGGGAGATGAGTGACGAAATATGCTATACTGTTGTATGTGGTGAGACCCCATCTGGAGTACTGTGTGCAGTTCTGGAGACCCCATCTCTGCAAAGACATAGACAGAGTGGAGGCTGTCCAGAGGAGGGCAACCAAAATGGTGCAGGGTCTGCACCAGAAGACATACAAAGAAAGACTAAAGGAGCTTAATATGTATACCCTTGAGGAAAGAAGGGAGAGAGGGGACATGATAGAAACTTTCAAGAACCTCAAGGGAATTAACAAAGTCCAAGAGGGTAGCACCTTCCAGAAAAAGAGATGTGCAAGAACAAGGGGGCACAATTTGAAGTTAGAAGGGGCACAGCTCAGAGGTAATGTGAGGAAGTATTTTTTCACTGAGAGGGTTGTGGATGCATGGAACAGCCTCCCTGAGGAGGTTGTGGAGTCAAGAACAGTGGGGGACTTCAAGAACGCATGGGGCAGGCATAAGACAGTCCTAATGGGGGGTAGGAGGAAGTAAGCTGTTGGTTAACTAGGATCTGCAGCTTATCTGTTAGGTAGGAAAATGGGCAGACTAGGTGGGCCAAGCGGTCCTTATCTGCCATCAAATTCTATGTTTCTATGTTTCTATGTGACTCTAAGTTTGGAGAAAAGGAAGGATGAGGTTGCCCTAACTTAAATCATTTACCATTTTGAGGTTAGATTAAAGAATCTCACTCATGTCAAGCCTGCAGAATGCTATAAATACTGTAAGATACTGATCTTTACAGGTCAGTATACCTAATATACATGTGCTGCATGACCTGTACTAGCTGCTGTTTATGTTGTAGATAGTTCTTAAAATTATATCTCTGACTTTTATGGCCCCTTTTCCTGCTTACAATTCTAAGTGACTGCCAGGCCTCTAAGACCTACCCCTAGCTTATGCCTACCTTACCTACTTAAGATCAGCTCAGTAATGCAGAGCTCAGAAACAATCTGTGACCTATGCAGCAATAATGCTGTGACCTCCTACAGATAATAAACTTGCAGTCAACAATGCTGTATTTTCCCAGCTAACTGAAGTGCAGAAATGCCCATCTAGTATCTACCTCTCAACAGTTCCACTCTCCATTATGGCTGACATATAAATGACTACAGCATCATTAGGTGGGAAGGAATCCTGCTTAATTACATTGTGTCATGGGCAATATTATGTGAGTCAGACCACGGTTCACTTCTCCACCTGTGCTATGATGTCCTCAGTTCACCAGTTCATGGGCTGACTACAAATCAAAATGACTATAAACCAAAGTCCATTTCAGCCTAAAGTTCAGTTTTGGCTCTCAGGAATCGCATGGTTGACTTGTTTGATTCTTTGACTGAACCATACTTGCTCTTTACATGTTAAAGGAAAAGGTAGGCATAATTTTGCTTATTTCTATGATATAGGAGTTACAGTAGTTTCTATTTTTTGTTTGACAATGGGCGACTACTAGAACATTTAACATTGCTTTTTAAAGAACACCAAGTATACTTACCTAAATATGTGCTTAATAACCAAACTCAGCAAGTAATTACCTTGTCCTAAGTATAAAAATTGTATCCATTTATTATTGTTAGATTTGATCAATAAACTAAAGATTACATCAGTAAGCTCCAATACACCATATCGCCGTGCATGCCCCTGAGCAATGATCTCTCTGTCAACTATGATGTCACTGTATGGAGACTGCTGTAAGGCTGTCTGTGAAAGACAATGGTGAACACATTTTAAATTATTTTTTTTTTATTTGAGAAATGAGACTAGGGATGAATTGGACCACCACCCTTTCTGTAAAGAAGTACTTCCTCTTATTACCCCCGATTCTACCTCCCTCCAACTTCATGTCATGTCCCCTAGTTCTTGTCCACCTTTTTTCTGAAAGATGATATTCTCCTGCTCCTTATTTATCCCTGTAAGGTATGTGAACATCTCAACCATGTCCCCCTCTCCCTTCTCATCTCCAGAGAGTACATATTGAGTTCTTTTAACCCCTCTTCTTATGGTTTCTGGTGCAGCCCCTGTACCATTTTTGAAGTCCTTCTTTGGACTGCCTACACCCTGTCTATGTCCTTCCTGAGATATGGCCTTCAAAACTAAATGCTGTACTTGAAGTGTGGCCTCACCAATGATCTGTAAAGTGACATTACTACCTCCTTTTTTCTGCTTGTAATGCCTGTCCCTATGCACCCCAACATTCTGCTGGCCATTCAAACTGCCTTTTCACACTGACCGGCCACTTTTAGGTCTTCAGATATAATTATCCCTAGACCCCTGTCCTGCTTGGTTACTGACAGTACCTCCCCCCAATGAGTATTGGGTTCCCATGTTCTAAGTGCATAATCTTGTACTTTTTTGCGTTTAATTTCAGCTGCCATAAATTTGATCACTGCTCCAGTTCACTTGTTACCTTTAAAAAATGCTTGGTCTCTTCATTGTGTAGTAAAAATGATGTGTGTTCACCTGTACATAAACCCATGCAGACTCAAATTCTTAGCATTAAATACACTGGAATTTATTAAAGGGCTTTCAGTATTCTAAGTGTACCTGAGACATATGGTGCAACTCAGCTGTGCGTACTGTACGTTTATTAAGGACAAGGATTAAATTTACCACTTATAAATTCTTAGTGATATTTCATAACGAAGACCATTGTGGTTAAAATATCATGTGAGCTAGTATGCCTGGAACATTCAGACAATTTCAAAATATTTTTTTTTTCATTTGCAGATCCCCCCCTTTTTCCATCAAGCTTTTTTTGTGCCTGGGACTATTTTTTCAGTCCTCAGCCTGTATCCCTGGCCACTTGCTGGCTATATCAGCTGCTCTTCTCACAGAATTCTGCCCACGGGGGTAACCACAGTGCAGGGTCTCCAGAGTGCCAGTTGCCATCATCCTGATACCCTGGGAACTGCTGCATTTTTTTCTGCTGGTTGCCTGTTGACACAGCAATGGCATGCACAGCTATTGTTAACCTTGTGAGTGAACTGTAGGTCGCTAATGGAACAAGAGGCGTAAGAGGTCAGATGTCAGCACATTAATCCATCTAGTTCAAGGTACGGAGATTTGCACTTACTAAGAGTAGCCATGCACAGAAAAAAACATGTAATGCTATAATGCTCACAGCAGGTATATTTAACTTGGCTGTTTTTTAGCTTTCTGTATTGTCACATTATCTGTCTTTTAAATGTTTCAGACTGACAATCATTCTTCTGTCTGTGATAAAAACAACTGACTGTCCCCAGCCGCAGCAGTGCTGGGTGGAGTTTTCAAATTCCAATGGAATGGAATTGCACAGAATTTTAGAAAATGATGACCAAGTCTGTGAAATTCCATTGAAACTGCAGTTCTGAATAGGGAATTGAAATAATGGACTATTAATTCACAGATTACCCAACCCACAGATTAGGTTTTTGAAAACCACAGAAAATTAGTTTTTGGTTTATGATGTCAGCAGAAAACTTTAATCTGCAGCTGAAATGTGAAGACTTTCAGAATTTCCACAGTGGAATATCCATTCTGCTTGAATTCACTACTGGAATTCTGCATTCAGCATACCAGTGAACTATAGTATCTCATGATTTCTATGTCTGTGACATCATAATCTATTGTTGTGGTAAACACTGTGATGCCATAACATGCACATAGTAAACTCAAAAAATCCTGATGAAAGCATTTTGCACAAGTGTCTGAAAAAAGAGGCAAAATATATTCAAAACCAGTGAAGTGCAAGTGAAATATTTACCAAGGTGTTCTCTTGCAAATTGTAATAGCTGTCCAGATTTTCAGATGAAATTGCCCCATAAAAATATGGCCAGTCTATCAGCACTCAGAGTTATGTTAATGGTTTATGACCATCTTCTTTGTCAAAAATCCTGTGCATTTTATTACAAGCAGTGCAACTTATACAAAAACATCACATTCCTTCATTTGTTGTAATAAAAGGCAACCAGTTCAGGCGCATAATAAATTATAGCAGTAAAAATAGTCTCTGGAATCACTTCACCCATTCTTTCTTTTTTTCTTGGCTCAATTGCCTAATCCTGTGGTGTAGTTTTTAGGTTTCTTATCTGGAGATTCGTTCCCGGTGTAATTCTATCCAGCTTCCATAATATCCTTTTTTTGCTTTGGCTAACAATTCACTTTGCCTGTGGTTCTGCTGGAGTGTATTTACCGAGGAGCAGATAAATGCAACTATTAGGTCTCCGGGGCATTTCGGTACTCACTTTCTGTAGTCCCCAAAACAGGGGCAGCTTCTGCATGTCGCTGTGGTGCCTAGTCTCAGCTTGTGTCACAAAAACGTGCTGACGTCTCAGAGTCATGTGACTTCATCCTCAGAGCTTCAGATTTTGTTTCTGCACTGAACTGCACTTGTTTCAAATCACACAATGAGTAAATGGCAGTACTGGGATTCAAACCTGGGTCTCTGGGTTCGCTGCTCTGTGTACTAACCACTAGGCTTCACTGGCTCTGTTCAAATAATAGTTTTTTCTTGTTGGGAAAACTTCTAAAAATAGATTTTTTTAGGTATTCAAGAGGGCATTGTTGTCCATTTTAACTGGTCAATACAGTTTGTTAACATGTGACAGAAGGCAAGTAAGAACTTGACACATACTGAAGTATGTGTGTGTGTAATTTTCATGTTTTGGTGGGGATAGCAAGGGAAAAAAATTACAGCAAGCCGAGATCTTGTGCATCATAATTTGTGAAGCACTCAGCCTGCAAAGCCACATAGTTAGCTTATCTTGATTAAATGAATGGGCTCCATATGTTTATAGCGTCACAGTGGTGGATGCGGGGTTAGTGTTGCAAGGTAGAAAATTCTATACACATGTTGAAAACACAGTGCTAAAATACAAGTGCATTGTATATTTGAAAATGTTTCTGAACTATGTCAGTTTACTATGTTATTACAGGGGGTGACTCTATATCAAAATACTTACTGGCACACGTCTATAAAAAACACTTATATATTACAGTTCCATTCCTGGCTTAGGTCTGATGTCCTGCGTCTGTCACCCCATGATTAAAGACCTGCCATTTCAGTATAGCTCCACATACTGATGGTAACATAGAATCCTAGAAACATATTTTATTTATTTATTTGGTTTTTGCTAATCAGGTGGGCACACTAGACAGAAACTGCCTGTTATCAGGTACATAGACAATGTCATCAGAAAAGGACCATTGGTTCATCTAGTCTGTCAAGTTTTATCCTACCCTACCCCATGACTTAGTCTAGTTCAAACAGTTCACTGTATAGATAAAAACATCATAACAAAATACAATGGAATAAAATAGTCTCACAGAGTTTCAATAATTTCTGTAAAAATTACAGCAAGATATAGCTCAGCTAACTATGTATCATTAAAACCAAGATGACACCAGTTCACTGTTTAGCGCAAAAGCATGCCTCATAATTTCATATACACAATTGTTTATTTCATACAAACATATGAAGATGCCAGCAGATAGAGGCCTCAAAGTCTATCAAGTCTGCTCGAGTGTGCAGCGCTCAGTTCTGAATACTGATACTGCTCCCCAACCCCCCATCTTTCCACTTGAATACATTGTCTGTGTTACCTCCTCCCTCCTCCTCCTTCCCCATTCTGATTTTGTCCTTGGCCCTGTCCCACCCACCCACTCTTAAATCCTCCTACTGATGTTTGCATTATCAGTTCCACAGGCAACGCATTCCATGATGCCACCACCCTCTTTGTGAGAAAGTGCCTCCTCATCTCCCTCCTGAACCTCCCCCCTCCAATTTCTGAGTATGCTCTCATGTGATCCCTTCCTTTTTATACTTGAACAGACCCTCCTGGTGAACCCTATTTATGCCCTTCAAGTATCTGAAGGTCTTAGTCATGTATTCATGTACTGTGCATAGTTTTAATGTAATGACTGGCTTTTCTTTTTTAACATAGAAGGAGCAGGTTATAATTTGCTGTTATAACTCACGGGTTATAGCAATGACATCACCACCTGCTCCTTCTATTGTAGCGCACCTTCTCACACAATCACAATGCCAAATTCACCACAGAATCAGCACTGACAGCTCTGGTGCACTTCTAAATGAATGGGAACTAAGCATTTTTTTACATCCCAAAACATTCCATCCTATGGTACCAAATCTCATAAAGGTGCTTACCAACGTATCAGGCAGGTTTCACCTTGAAAACCTCGAAACTACAAGGATCCCTAATGTCATGACACAAGTTATACTATCTCTGAGGCAACACAGTAACAGATTGCATACCTAATCAACCTAATTTACATAACTGCAACTGAACAGACACAGAGAAGAAAAGGAAAGTAACCCTTGACGAAACAAAGAAAATCAGTAAAACTGGACTATAACAAACACTTTACTGCAACTTTCTGCAAAGGTACAGCAAAGTAAAATACAATTCCTTTATAAAAAAGTTCAACTGTTTACCTGAGTTTTCACCTTCCATGTTCTCATTTCACTTCCTCAAGAACTGAACTTTGAACAATAACAAAAAAAAGACGTTCTCTTCAAAAAAAAGTTTTGTTTTAAAAAAATCTATTAACTTAAATTTATTCTGCTTTATTCTGTCACAGTTTGAAGTACTGTACAATAAAGTCTTGTTCCCAGCAAGAGTGTGTCACACAATATTTCTTCCTCTTTTGTGGTGAAAAAAATAAGCCAGCAATTACATCTAACAATGCACGGAGGTGAGTGCATAACTGAGAAATTAATGCCCACCCTCAGTGTGGAATGCTTGTATAAACCCCTCGAGCTTTGCCCTCAGGGTTTATGTAGCATCCCACACCTTGGGTGGACATTCATTTCTCATTATGCACTCACCCCCATGTGTTATTGTACTGTATATATAATAACTGTTGACCCCCTACAATTAATGGATATGCACGCCTGATAAACTGTCATAATAACCCACTGAATTCCATAACAACTCAACAGCAGGTTATTATGACATTTTCCTCCTCGTGCTTTCACTTCACTGAAGCGTGAAAGAAAGCACAGTAGCTGGAAGCCAGTTTTTCACTCTCTGTCCCCACAACAAAATGCACTACCACACCTACATTTCTGCTTTCCTTTCCTTGGGCAAATTGTCTCTGTCACAGTAGCCACCTAAAGCACATGTTTAATAAAAAGGAAAACCTGAAGCAGAAGTGACTCGCTATGGTAGCTGCTCAGGGACACTCTCACTCCCAACACAAATACGGCTTATGGGTTTTGTCTGTATCTTAACCTTACAGGAAACATTATAAAAAATAATGCCTGCACAAAGTTTGTTTTATGAGGATTTTTCACACACCCTTGGTGTGTGATAATCTCATAAACCTCTCTAGCCTCACCCTCGGCATTTATGGATTATCACAGACCTCGGGTGTTTGAAAAATCATCAAAACACACACCTACCCAGGCATTACAGTATTCTCTATTTAATAACTGCTGCAGCAAATTTCCCTAGTGCAAAAGCACAGGGATCATTATCCCGAGTCAGCAGATTTTTTTAATTTACTTTCCTGAATCCAGTACATAGAGATTTACTGACAACTCGTGTAACTATTGTTTCCTCTCAGACACAACTATCCTGCAGTCTGAAATATAGTGATACATTACATCTAAACATTCATAACTGCATTTACATTTGTATTTTGAGTTTTCTTCCAGATGCTTGATATAGTTTTTCCCATTGTTATAGAAGAAGTCCAAGATTTATTTCTGAAATAGGTTAATGATCTTTCTCATCTCCACATTTTTCACAGATTTTAAATAAAATTATTTTTTAAATTCATTTTTAATAATCCCAAAGTAACTACACCATGGCATGTAGCTTATATCTTTTTGTCTTTCTGTATCCTAAATTCTACATTTTATAATGCTAACAAATCAGATGCTAGTTGATCTGCTAGACTTATCAACATGTGTAATATGTCTCCGTCCCAGTTTAGTTCTTTATCTAATTTTCCAAACCAAATCTCTTTCCCAGGGTTATATATATATACTCCTACCAGGTTAGAGATGAGAATCTACTGTCCTCCATTTGTAGGATTTTACCCAAGTAGGAAAAGGCTCTTTAGAGAGCCAACCCTCTCAAAGGGAGCTATGCACAAAGGGTATAGAGTATACATGATACACATGTACCCAGCCCACACATCTATATGGCCCTGGCAGGCACAGGGTGCACAATATTCACCACCATGAGCACCTACAGGGCAACTGTCCACATCCCTGTCCCCCAAGCATGCAGCTGTGTGTTGGTGGATCACAGCTGTGTGAAGGTGGATTGGGAGGCATAGGTGGGGATCCAGTGGGATCCCTGTCCTAGGTTGCACTGTGGATCCCCTGCTGCACACATGCAGGAGATCCTGGGACAGCATGGAACTTAAGTTTCTGACATCATGGGCTTGTGACCAACTGGCTGACCCCAGCCCTCCCTATCAGTCCGGTGGGCTTGGGCAACATTTACACAGACGGGGCTCTCGGTCATACCTTTCAATTATCCCACATTACATGGGACATCCCCCATTACACGATCAAAATGTTGTCTTCCCACATCTGCCCCTCATGGAAAAGGTACTCCCCACACAGAGATAGCGCCCTACCTGCAGGCTTTACAGTGGAACTCCTTGCCAGTTTAGGATGCTAAATAACAGAAACTGTGGTACTGTATAGGACAGAGATTCTGAAGTGTTCTGAGCTGTTATCTCCCTGTATGAGAGTGTGTCTCTCAGTTATGAGGCCCAGTGTTTCTCATTGTGAGTGCCCATGTCCCTCAAGTCAGTGACAATGGGTTGCAATGTATGCTCCCATTAAGCCACAGCCGGAGGGTTTCTTTTGGGGGGGCACATAGCAGCTATGGCAGAGTTCACTCCCATGTAAATTGTGCCCCCTCACCTAGCACTCAACACCAACTCCGTGTCTTAGTGAATGGCATAGAGTGTGGGCATGCCCCCTGGCATGCCCCTGGACTGCCTCTGGCATGTTACTGTGCAGGATTGACTAGGAGATAGAGTGCACACTGGACTCATACACCAGTTGTCCACTGAACCCCTGTTGTGTGACATTCCAACTTGGGGGTTGCCTATGCACCTCATATAGGCAATCTGACCTTTATTAATCTAATATGTTCAGCATTTTCCAACATTTTGATAGTATCCACACCCCACACTACCGCCAGTAGAGCAACTGGATGACTCATTTGGCTATAAATGCTCTTTTTTTTGACCTGTATATGAATCACTAGCAAAAGCAGATCCAAATCTTTTAATACCAGTAGCCACCTGTGCAACAGCCCTCACTGTAACCCTAAAGTGCTTTTCCCAGCCTCGCATAATACTAAAGTTAATAACCAAAAATCTACATTCGGAGACAGTTTCAATTTACTCTGCACTATACAATTACCATAAGATATTTTTACATTACCAAACACCAACATTTCATTTTTTAGTGTTCGTCTTAAGACATAAATTAGCTAAACTTTCTGTTGCCATGCCAAGTTCCTTCTATAAACCACTTTTAGTTTGGAATTCTATGACAGCATCATCTGCATAAATCCAAATTGGAATTTCAGTTAGACCAAGTTTAGGTGTTTCTGTATCAGTCTTCACAATATATTGTATTATTTGATTAATATATAGATTGAAAAGTGTTGGTGTGAGTAAACAAGGATGCAATGTAGCACAGTGGTTTAGGGCTCTAAGCTGCAAACCTGGAGATCTGGGTTTGAATTCTACAGCCCCTAGTTGCATGCTGTGTGATCCTGAGGAACTCACTTAATGTGCTTGTACTCCCAGGTCGCACCTGGAAACAAGCTTCAGCTTAATGTGCCTTTCCTGGTTAAAAATTCCTTCTTTACCAATTTTATAATTTCAACCTCTTGTAACAGGTGTCCCTGTAGACCCATTCATATCCTTACCTTTCTCTCTGAATATAGTAACATCAACATATTTAAGAGCCACTGGTCTATGTTCATTTCATACGAAATTTCCTATAACAGTACCCAGTTACAGAATCAGTCTTGGCCTTTATATCTACAAATGCTGCAAATAAAGATTGAGATTTGTAGAATTGTATTTATCTATCAAAAAGTTAAAAACAAATACATGATTAGTAGTACTTCTTTTGTCTCTAAACCCAGCGTGTGACTCACAGATTATTACCCAGTGACCTATTGTCTAGATAGGGTTTTTGCCCTCACCCATAACTCCCAGCCTTACTGCTACCTCAAGTAACTAGTAAACCCTTTACTTGGTGGCAGCCATGCTTGAACTCATTAATGTTTTTGTGACCACCTGGACATGAACCCAGGCTCAGTGTGTCTTTCCTAGTTACCCATTGTCAAATCAATCAATCAATCAGCCAATCAATCAATCAATCAACAAAGTTGTGCAAACCTTTAAGGGTCTGCCCATCAAGATTGCATAGAAATTCTAGAGTACTGGTCCAGCTGTGTTGTGGTGAGCGGTGAGGGGGCTGCTCTTGCACAAGGATAACCCAGGTTTGTTGATCAGGCGGGGATGTCTGGAGTGGAGGCTGGCAGAGATGATTCAGAGCATCCACTAGAATGAGTTCCTCATGGTAAGGGGGCTCAGTACAGCACAGGTCTCAGAGGAACACCTAGTGGAGGCTTGGTGAAAGTGCTGTTCGCAGCATGGATGATCACACTCTGCATGGTGTCCCTGCCAGGACCATTGCAATCATGCATGCTCACACTGAGTGAGGTGAAAAATTGGAGAAAAATACCATTGGTTGCAGGATGACAAGTGGGGCCTATCACTGGCAATGTCCATGGGCACTCTGGAGGGGCAGGCTTCTGAAGTCCATATCATGGTGATCAGTGTTCAGCCAGAGTATATAAGAGCAACTCACTACTATAATAAAAAGCTCTAAATTTACACCAAATGTGTTTTAACTTTATTGTTTTCTAGTTATCTGTTTTTTTTTTTTTACTTTCCCCTGCTGTTGGTCTACTAAATACTGTAGATAATGCAGCAATTATTTCACTGAGTCTATAAAACTGTATCTGACCCTCTCCTTCTAACCACATAATTGCTATTTGTGACATCACAGCCGGTTGTCATGGTGAGCACTATGATGTCATAAACAAAAGCACTGTGAGGTGAACAGGGGAGAGACAAATGTTTTCAGATGTTTTCTATACAGACCTTTTAGCTCAACTACCAAGCTGTGCTGTATATCTTTGAAAGGAACATTGAAAATGAAAAAATAATGTATTCTCTAGAAAACTGTAACAGCTGAAAGGTCTGACTTATGAAAGCACATGCTTAAGTGCAGAGTTCCTCTTTAAGGTGAGGTGGCTTTAAATGAGACCTCACCCTGGGTGTAAGCAGGAGGGGCAAGCAATCATGGTCAATGAGAGCACCACATGGGACCTGGAGGCAAGGCATTACTTGGGGGCAAACAAAAAGGTAATTACAAAATTAAAAAAAGAATCCCAGAGCACTGTTATCCACATGACTTTTGCTGTAGTCCAGATTGAAGGATGGAAGCTATCTTGTATTAAGGTAGTGAATGAATATTCTCATAGGCTTATGTGAACCTTCTTGACTCAAAATACAGTTGGCAGCCCTTATTGTGGGATACCCTTAAGCCAGACAGAGTGTTAGATCAGACAAAAGCCCCAAACCAAAACCACACACACATGTATGTATGTATGCCTATCAGTCATTATGTGTTGGTGGTGACCACTAAAGCACTACTGATCCATAGCTTTAGGATTAGTGGGAGAAAGGTGACCCAGATTTGACAACAGCTGATGGCATCCAGACCACTCACACTGCTGCTGAATCGACTGTGGTTCAATCTGCGGTGGACAAGCATCAACTGTGGTGCACTCTGGGAAGCTGCCCAAGCTGCTAATGGAAGGATATAAGCCACCTGATCAGTCATTATAAAATTAATTTTCTGCTAGTTGAAGAAAGTCAAAATTATGACCTTGCCCTTAATGTGCAAATCAGGGACACCTCAGCATATACTATTAGGTGTGGTGCTGCAATAAAGATTATTCCCTTTTAAATTCCTAATTTACATTTTGCATCAAAATGGCATTTGTCGATACCAAAATGTGACGCAAATAGCTCGTTTTATATCCAGAATAACTCAGCATTGAAGTCTGAATTAAAGCATACTGCACTGAGGAAAAATCTGCCTGACTATGAAATAATTCTGCACCAGTGAGGTTATGACAATCCACCACTGTCAGCATCCAAGAGAGAACCAGTAACGTCCAAACTGATTGAACATGGCATACAGAACAATAGTACTGTTATGGCATGTGTTAAGTTATATACAGCATTTGTTAAAACACCACAACTTTTACTATTGAACATACATGTAGAAAAGTGTAGTTTCCTATGTGAAAGAACAATGGGTCTATGCATGAATTGAGGGCAGCAGTTGCATAAAGATGTACGATGGTAAACCGTGTACTATATGGCCAAGTAGCATGCATGAAGAGCACGTAGCAGCAAGTATACAGAGCATACAGATAGCTACACACTGGCCACACCTTGCACATGTCTGAGGGCATGGCCACGTAGCAGCAGGTGTTCAGTACACTGTATGCATGCATGACATGGATGACTTCACCTAGGCATGTGGAGCAACATGCACAACACAATGCCATGGAGAGGGCTGCCGAAAACAGCAGGCGCATAAGACAGGCACACAAGGTGCAGCATGGAACTCCCATCGTGCGTGGTTCCACAGCACAGGACAGGTCTGATCCTATAGTCAAGATACACAGCAACACACAGAATGCATTGCACCACTTGTTCTGATGCCTAAAGTGGGACATGACACACTAACCCACGATATTAAGCAGGACAATATGGCACCATGACCAATGCAACATACTGATTAGTACCACAGAAGCAGCCCAAAGACTATTTGTTGTAGTGTAGTAGGGTTGTATAATGCTGTCTAACATTGTATGGCAGTTAAGGCAAGGTAACGTAGGTAACTGCACCCCCAGAGGACAGTAGGAAAACATATATCCACTGCAAAAGATCAGGACATGTAGTGTGTGCCATGACGCAACCACCCACACCTGGATCACACTGATGACATACAAACAGGTGGTAACACCAGCAGGAATACCCCCACCCACTGCCATACAGATCAGGGACAGGGCTGCTAACATCAGGGACAAATAAGCATGCTTGGGTACACAACAGAAGCAATGAAACCAGCTGATAGAAATGCCTACCACAGTGGATGGCCACAAAAAAAAGGCATCTACTGTTCTACAACCAGACTGTATGTAACACCAATGTGTGACACAGAATGGTGTGCAACACAGTCATATGTGACAGATGCAGGGACAGAGGACATCCTATGGCACATGCAGGGGACATCTCAAAAAAGCAATGATACATGAGAGGGATGCACACAGAGGGGTAAAAGACAGGTGCCCACAGTCCCCCAGCCCGCAGACCCAGATTGCAGCAACACATTATCACCTGGAATGAGGATGACAACAGTGTGTATAACAAAAATAGCTTTACTGAACACCTTCTCACAGACGCACAGTGGGCTGCACTGTCCCCTGCCACCACAATGCCTTCCCTGCAGTCCTCTTTATCCTGCAAGTCCCTTAGGGGTGGTGCCAATGTACCATCATTGAACAAAGACCATCCTTTGTAGTGGGCTACAATACCCTGTAACAGTAGCCAAAAGGACAAGTATAAGTGGTCTGTACACGGACGTCCACTGCTGTGCACAGCCATCACACACATTCCCCAAGCACACCACTGTTACATATCTTGGAGGACTCCTCGATGGTCCACAGCTCCCCATGCCACCTTTGTAGTAAACATCCTGGGACTCCACACACCAGGACAAAAGTAAAAGGAGGCACAGGGGCACATGCCTCCAGTGTGCCACCAGCACCGACACTGCCCCATCCAGCTGCTCCACATACTGTAACACCATTCTCTCTGGACACCCATGGAAGTTCTGTGGAGACAAAAAGGGAAGGGACCACCTTGTCGACACAGCACCATACCATAGAGAATACATAGAGAATAACAGATGATGCACAATAGATGACCCTGAACATATGGGTACCTTGGCTGGAACAGGACAGAATGCCACCAAGATAGGGTGTGCACATGGTACAGGTGTACACAGCACTTTACAATAGGGCAGAACTGCAGAGACATGTATAGAACTATAACAGGCAGGTATACATGACATATCTACACTTATCTCAGCATGCTCCGTGACCTGCCACAGTTTTCCCCCATCCAGGTGGTCCTGGTACGCTGTGGAGGATACCTTCCACAGCCTGTGAAGGTAGACTCCATGGCATCCCATCTCCAGAGCGGTCACTGTTCTGTTGCACTGTTCAGATGACTCTGCCATTGTTGACACCCATAGCTTATGGTGCCAGTTGACACCTACTTAAGTGGTGTTACCCCACTATTGTACCAGGTCAGGGCCCATTTAAAGGGGAATTTGCAGCAGTGGACACCTGAGCATCACACAGTACAGAGCTGTGTGTCGATTGAGGGGCTGTTTTCAGTACGCACTACAGTGTGTCTACATAGAGGTCCACAGGACTACTGGAGGGCGAACGAGAGAGGGAAAGGTCTATGAGGGCATGGCCCAGGCCCTGAATATTGAGGCCCAGTTGGATGTCGGGCAGCTGTGAGACACCCGTTGCATTGAAATATTCCACCTGGACCATGCCATAATCTTAGGATTGTGTGACATGCTCTGGCCACAGCTGGCTCAGCAGACACACAGATCAAGGGCAATGTCTATGAAAATAATGGTGCTGTGTGCCCCATTGTAGTATCCCAAAGGGCCCTTCCAGAAGGTTGCTGGGGATGTTACTGGTGTCAGCCAGTCATCCATGTCCAGGGACCTGCATCAGGTCACCCTACTACAGCATGTGCATGAGAACATAGTATTATCCACTTCATTGGCTGATATCTGTACCACAAAGGAGGCATTCCATGACATGGATGGCATGCCCAATGTACTTGGAGCGATTGATTGTACACGTGTGGCAATCCTAGCACCATCTATGGATGAGGAGGCATACAGGAACTAAAAGAGGTTCCACAGCAACTGCCAGATTTTTTGCAATGCAGGTGGTATCATCACCAACGTGTATGTCAAGTACCCTGGGTCCTACCATGACTCCTACGTATTTGTTGGGCCCAGACTGTATGCCTTCCTTACAGCATGTGCTGGTGCCAATGGATGACTCCTAAGTGAGCACGGATATGCAGCAGGTTCAACACAAGTAGATGCAGTGCCAAAGCATACTAACACCTCTGTTCTGTACCCACAGCCTAGGTGACAGCAGATACCCACTACAGCCATACTAGATGATGCTGTTCCTGGACATAGACGGTGCACAGGAGGAGGCATACAACAAGGCCCACAGAAAGACCCATGCCATGGTCAAGAGAACTATAGGTGTGCTGAAGATGAAGTTCCAGTGCCTGGATCACACTGGTGGCACAATGATGCTGTCCCCTGTGATGGCCTACAGAGTGATCACTGCATGTGCCATGCTGCATAGTATGGCTGTGCACAAATGGCTAACCCTGCCACACCAACAAGGTGATATCCCACATGGTGATTGGGGGGGGATGACCAGCAGTGCTGTAGTCCCAAGACACTGTCCAGTCATGTGTCATGCCATGCACTTGTGTGGGGTGCATTCTGTACATAAAAAAGGGACACCATTGTGGCACAGTGATGAGTTTAGTATGACCTGAGTGCCCACTGAGGGTCTGTGTGTCCATTCCCGTGGCTGTTATGCATTTCTATCCATGTCCATGTTTGGGGGTGTTAGTGGCTCAGTACGAGGAGGCAGTGTGCTGTTTCTAGGCATACGTAACTGTGTACAGTTGTGGTCTGCTATTTCCCCGCATGATAGCACTGTGCTGCTGCATCCATGGCTCACCTCCTACTAGCCTTCTGCCTTCCAAAGCCTGTAGACGACTGTGTGCCCAAATACCTGGTCTTGGCAGTCTCCTTGCTTCCCCCACATGTCCTTTTATTGGGCTGCACATCTGACACCTACTGTGGTTAGCCCTCCACAGGCACTTCTGGAGCCCCTGGAGTGTTGGATGCTGGTGGCAGCCTCCTTCCATGTGTGGCTTGGGTTCTCAGGGTCCAGTGAGAGCTAGCTGGGGGAGTAGTCCATGTGTGCCACCTGGCCCACCATGGAAGGTGGCGGCGGCCTGGACTTGGGCCTCCATTTGTGGCATGGATCCAGAGGGTCTGTTGACCACCAGCTGAACAAGTGTATCCAGTCATGGCACAGGGACAGGCAGGCCTGTGTGATGGGCATGGCTAATAAGTGTACAGTAAATTGCTCCAGTAGGTTGCCAATGTGGTCAATGCTGTGCTGCACCCCCCCCCCCACATCTCCACAATCAGGTTCTTCAGGGCCTCTGTGTTCTTCCGCTGGGCCTACAGGTGGTCAATTCAAGATGATGCACATCAGGGAAATATGTGTGCAGTGTAACATCTGTGGCTACCCTCCGTGGCCAGTGGGGCAGGTGTGTGAGGAACCCTCATCTCCACTGCCTCATGTCCATTGAACAGTTGCCTGGTTCACTCCTATGTCCTCTGGCTGTGGGTATGTGCCAGCAGGACATACTGACTGGCCAGGCATGTGGAGCTGCATCATGGTGACCTCAGTGCCCTGTATGCCACCAATGGGTGGGCAGCTGTGTTGTGCTAGTGGGAGAGGTGCAGGGCTGGGGGTGGCCATGTGTTGGCTCTCTGTGGGTATTGTGCCCCTCTCCTCCACATCCTCCAGTGTCTCAACCACAGTCTCTGGGTCCATGATCTCAGGTGAGGCCATCACCATTGCTGTGTCCACTATCTCTGCATGGTACCTGTAGGCAAGAGTATAGGTTGATGTTACTTGCAGGTGCCTTGCCATGTGTTGTCATGTGTTCAGCTGGACATAGTTCAGTACATATACAGTAACAGCACAGTCTGTGCTTGTCCCAGAATGCATGTCATCCTCCACAGTGGGTGCAGGCAGTGCCTGGGGGTGGGGTATCATTACAGGCTCTGCAGGGTGCAACACAGTGTGGTTAGCATTCTCATGGCATGCTGTACACCCCAACCCTTCTCCTTGCACTGTACCCCCTGCCTGGCAATGTGTCCATGCTCTCCTTCTCCCTGTGCAGCCTGATGTCAGTAAGGGTGTCGACCACCATCTTCTCGATGGGTGTTAGGGTGGGCATCTGTGTGGATGAGCCATAGCCTGTGCCTCGTTGTGCCTTTTGTACTGCTGCCAGCTTCCATTTGACAGTCAACTGGAGGTCATGCCACTTGTGTTTAATGGCTGTCAGTGTCCATGCCTCCGGACCAGCTGTGTTTGCAACTACCCGGCGGTCCAGCTACAGGTGGGCTTAAGTCTTAGCTTGTGCTTTCAGGGACTCAGAACCATATAGCATACAGCATGGCATAGTTTGCCAAATATCCACCACCATGGTCGCCACCTGCCCACCCATGAAGTTTGCAGACCATGAACGGGCACCACTGCATGCCTGATGACTTCCATGACTCTCAGGGCATTCATGTCCTGTCCTTTCAGATCCTTACAGTGTGCTGGGTGTGCCAGGTGCAGCAATGTTGTCCCCTGCTACTGCTCTTACACCCTCCTCCATCATGGTATTGACTTTGTTTACATGAGGGGTGGTGCACATGGCCATATATGGTGGGGTCTTAAGGTGGAGCTGCATGTGTTCAGACCACCCAGCAGTCCTTACATGCAACACTGCATGCATCTGTTGGCCATGCCTCTGCTTTGGCCTGCACTTTGCATGCATTTGTGCATAGCGTGTAGATTTTCCGACAGTTGGGGCGCATAGCTGCACACCAGCATTATATCACTTCTGAGCACAAAATACATGTTTTCCTGTATAGGCCCCACAATGGGTTAAACATTCATTTTGTTGCTAAATCATTTCTCTCTGGTGAGGGATACAATATAGTGTGTTGCATTTCATGGTACTGTATGCTATTGTATTGTGTTATATTGCATTTCATTGCATTATATTGTACAATTTTAAACTGGAAAAGTTTTTCCTCAACCAGTCAGAATGTAGAGCTACTGTCCTTTTATTGTACCGTAACCAGACAGTTGACTCAGTAACGGGACTGTGTGCTGCTAATCCCTGCAGTCGGACTGGGTAACAACAACCAGCTGCTCTTCACTGTCAGCATTCTCTCTTAACCTGTACAGTACACATGGCAGGCAGCAGGAAACTCATTTTATCTCTCTAAACAGTTCTTCTGATTCATTTTGTTTCTAATTAAAATTTCTTTCTCAGTATAGGTCAGCGGCCTCATCGTTTTTGTAGGTCCAGATACAGTCATCATTACCTTATAAATCCTACCCCTATAGAGTTATCATCATTAACGTTATAAACATTATTAGACACTGAAGGAAGATCTGAGGGTAAAAAGGTAAAATATGCCTGAATCAACAGGCTGCTGGAGGGTTGGTCTGCTCCAACACAGTGGAGGGATATAAGTAATGGTGAGACAGACTTAATGAGCAGGTGAGGATAACAGAGAAGGATGACATGGGGGAGGAACTACTATGGCATTAACATCATACTAAAGGTAGAGCCAGAAGGTATTTTTTTTGTTGTCAGTTTCTTTTTTTATTCTTTCCAATTAAGCTTTTTCTTGCTGCCCATTTTGCCCAATGGCACATCTCTAGCCCCATCATTGACCTTCTCATGTACTTAAGGGTTATCCACACCTAACCCTGGACCACATTGTGGTTGATAGCCAGCCATGTTGGTCATTCATGAGCCTATAAAGGAGGGGGTCAGCACAATCGCCAGCCAAGGCTTTTTCTTTTATCTCCTGTTTCTTTGTTTTTCTTCCCAAGTGCATTGACGTGCAATGACACGCATGCACACGCATGGTTTTGTGTGCATGCCAGCATCAGGCCACTGCCCCTCCCCTTACCATGGCTCCACTGTGCTGCCTCTCAGCCTCCACCAGGAGGCAGACATGAAGTGGAATGCTGTGTCCCCATTTCACCAAGGTAGGAGAGCTTTCCCTTTGATGCTTGACCTTACCTCCCCCAGCCAGCCCCTGAGGGACCCAAGTCCATACCCAAAGCCAGGTGGCCAGCATAGAGAATGATAATCCTATTACCATGCTATTTAGCTGGCCCACTGACATCAGTTTCTATGTTACAATATTGTAATGAATTGTAATGAAGGTTGCACATGGGTGTATCTTATTGGTACAAAAGATCTGTCCCAGAAATACTGTATGCTGGATTTGTAAAGTCTCTCATTTCAGACCCCAAATAAGTGTCTTTCTCCTCTGAGATAGACAGTAGAAGTGTACTAACCAGACTTTACTGAGGGTCAAGCAGTGGCAAGAACAAGCTGTACAGTAGGTGAAGATCAAGCTTGGATTTTGAAACCACACACGAGTGTTACGTTGGCACCACCATTACATTTTTGCACAGATTTATGTTTCCCCTCAGTAGAGCTTATGATAACTTCCAGTTGCTTAAGAGTATTACTCCTAATGCCAATCTACTGTGAATTTCAATGCTGTAGAACAGAAATGAAAAGGCCTGGTCTAAAATATTACCACTGGAAAATATAGTACCTGGCTCAGAGACTGTTTTCCAGTAATTAAAGTCCTAGTGAGAAGATTTATTGAGTTTGATCTTAATGTTGAGCCTAGCCAGATATTTGGCTTGAGTCTGGTCCCAGTCTATGTAGGCTTGCCCAGATCTAACTGGACGGTATTTGTAAAACATAATTAACAGTGCTGTGCAGCGTAATGTCAAGACCGCCATGACCATTGGGTCATGGAAGGGTGGGGAGTAGCTGCTCTCCCTTCCAATCCAAACTGCACTTTTGAACTGGGGAAGGTTGTAAAAGTATAATTTAGTGTTTCCCCCAAGATTAATGTGTAATGGAGTACCCTCCTCCCCTCCCAGAGATGTTCTTGGCATGACATCCTGGGTAATGTGCCTTTATTGAAGAAAGGCACACATTCCTAGTAACTGCCAAAGTTAGTTAAGTGATAGCAACTGTAAAAACATATTGGTCAACACAAGCTAATCTAATTAAGGTACAAAGTAAAACTTCCTTTGCAGTCACAAGTTTTGTGAAATGCAAGAAAAATACCCTCACAATGTCAGCAAACGTGTGAAGTTAATGAAAAAAAATCTAGTCCGTCTGGGAACTGTCTTTTTTTTTTTCCTTATCGTCTCTTTTAAACTATAACAGAATAATTGTACTGACTGTGTGTTACTTGCCTATGTTTTCAGTGCATGTTTTTGCATTTTATCCTTATTTTCTTTCTGTAATACCTCCTCCTGGGTCACACCTAGAAATGAGTATTGGCTCAGTGTGCCTTTCTTGGTCACCAGTTTGAAATAAATAAATAAGCAAATAATGCAACACACCAAAATTGATTAACAAATGCTGAAAACATGAACAACTAAAATTCAACAACAGAGGAAACTTGTAAATCAGAATGTATACCAAATAGAAAACATAAGATCACAATACTCATATAAATGAAAGGAATTAATAAGGAAAATTGAACAATGCTCATACCTTCTAGAAAAATAACTGTATTATTTATAGTATTTATGTGCAGAATTAAGAAGAATGTATGGTTGTGGGTGGGGAAGGTGATTTCACAGAAATATAGAATTTGTCATCAGAAAAGGACCACTTGGCCCACCCAAGTCTACCCATATGGTCTCAGCTTAGTTTGTATCTGGAGTCACTAACTAGTCTCCAGCAACCCTCCCTCCTCGTTTCCTATTTACTAATATCCCCCTATGTCCACCAACACATGCTTCAAGCCCCCTACTGTTTTTGCCTCCAACACTTCCACTGGTAGTCAGTTCCAGGCATGTACCCCCTCTCTCATGGCAGATAATAGTGGGGCAATTTTACAGGGTCCATACTAGGCAAAAGAGATTGAGCTCATTTATAATTATTTCATTATCACATGGCTGCTCATGCAGCACAATATATAGAACCAATCATCAAAGGAAATGGGAAGGTGTCTTCCATTTGGCTAATGGCAATCTTCAGACTTACACTGCTGGCGATAGCTGTAATTGCTGATATCTATCTACTGTAGGGACTGAAAAGAAGAACAATCTGCAAGGAAAACATTCAGATATGATAAAATATGGGTATTATGTATGGAGAAAACTATATTTTTTATTTTAGTCTTTGGTAATCGGGTAAGGCCCACTAGGCACAAGTGTCGGTTTTCAGGGGCGACCTGGGAGAACTGGGAGGTTAAGTGACTTGCTCAGAGTCATAGAGTATGCAAGTGGAGGTTGTGAGAATCAAACTCAGGTCTGGTCTGCTGGATGTATCAAGCTTGTTCACACCTTGTTCCTCTAACCTCTAGGTTATACTTTCTGACAGACTTAATTTTGGGGCTGAAACAATATGGCTTTATTTTTTATGGCATCTCTAGCCATAACCAGTGTTCAGTAGGTCTCTTTCAGCTAAATATGCTGTGGTATGGTACCCCAGATTCCACTTGCTGTGGGGGGAGAGGTAGGAGGGTCAGCCTTGCTGTTGATTTAGGATTAGCTTAAATCTCTCTTTAACTCTGTAAATGATTTTTTTTTGTGAGTTTGCAGTTGGTTTGGGAGTAGCTTACATTTTTCTTTAACTCTGTAACTGATTTTTCTTGTAAGTTTGCTGTTGTTTTGGGAGTGGTTTAAATCTTTCTTTAACTCTGTAACTGATTTTTTTGTGAGTTTGCTGTTGGTTTGGGAGTAGCATAAATCTTTCTTTAACTCTGTAACTGAATTTCTGGAGGACTGTTGCTGGCTGGATTAAAAGACCCCCTATCCACCTCTCCACCAGCTTTTCTTAAATACTGGAAAGCCACTGGGGGTTGGGCTTGAAGGCTGTGAGGGAGGAGCTTGGGGAGCTGCAAACTGCCCACATGAGCTAACTCATAAAGCTAGTAAGTGGTGAAAAGGTCAGACACCGAAGCTTTTACTAGTTGGATCTTAAGGTTTAAATGTTTTAAAGCTGCAAGTTTGAAAGTCAAACTGACAGCTTGGTTAAGGAAGAATAACTGAACATTTTAAAGTTTATTTGTTTATTAGTTCACTCTATGGTGATATCAATTTGTATATACATTCTTTTGAGCTTTGCTGTTTTTGCAATTTTTAGACATGACCTGTTCAGGATGCTGAAATTCACATCCGAACAGTAATTAGTTGCACTGCTCTGCATACCTCTGTGCAAGGTCCCTGCTGTTTGTACCCCACCCTCCTACTGCCCCGCCAACTGACACCACCGGTAGGGCTGTATGCCCATTGGTTCTGGCGTGAGCCAATGGGCATGCAACTCCATGATCTTCACATTCCAGATACGTGAATGATTCATTCACACATCTGGAATGTGTCTGTTATGGGTTGCTGCCGCCCATTGGCTCACACTGTGAACCAATGGCGTACAGTCCTACTGACGGTGTCAGTCGGCGGGCGGCAGGCGGGTGGAGTACTGCTGCCCGCTGGCTGACAGGGGGGAGCGGGGCGGTGGGGCTTAGTGGGTGGATGGGGAGGGGGGTACCCTAGACCACCAGGGATATAGGACTTTCTTATTTATTTATATAGATGCCCGCGATCAAGCAGATAGTGGTCCACTGGACCACCAGAGATATAGGAATTCTTTATTTATTTATACAGACACCCGCAATCAGGCAGATAGTGGTCCACTGGACCACCAGGGATATAGGATTTATTTCTATTTTTATACAGATGCCCACAATCGGGCAGATAGCGGTCCACTGTACCACCAGGGATATTGGACAGAATAGTTCTTTTTTAAACAAATGCCCATGATCAGGCATGGGGGGGCACTGCCAGGTGCTGTGGTAGCTCGGGTGGCCACCCACAGGTGGCAGCTGCTGTGTTGCGCCCTGCAATGTGGCAGCTCACCTGTGGGTGGCCATCCATTGTTCCTTTTTTTGTTTGGATCAACTTTGTGCTGGTGCATGTAGGGGTTGAGCATGCATGGCTCTGCACATCCCGGGCTGAATATCGGGCTGTGCAGGGTATGCATGGGCATGCCCCCCCACCTGCACCTGCATACATTACTGATGTGCTCCGGCGCATCAGGATTTGTCTACCTTTTTCCCATTTGAATGTCGTGCGGGGCACATCAGTGATTGTGCGTTGGTGCAACACTTGCACCATGCAACTACCTTGAATATCTGGGCCCTTGTACCCAGGTTGCACCTGGAAATGAGCCTTGGCTCAGTGTGCCTTTCCCGGACACCCATTTTAAATAAATAAATAAATAAATTTTCTGAATTTTGGTAACCGGGTAGGCCCACTAAGACAAGACAGTCCCTTTTTCAGTGGCGACCCAGAAAGTGCAGTAAATTGGCAATACAATAGTAGATACAAAGAAGATATACATAGAGGAACAATTACAATAACAGGTACAAGAAGTGTGGATACAACATCATAACATATTGAAGCTCTAATAATAGTAAAATTAAAGTACAAATTACAACTACAAGATACACAGAGAGCAAGGTTGCTAAAACAAAAAAAAACAATTAGAAAGTTTATTTATTTAACAAATTGGAAAGACCTTTGAGCCTAGATCTCTTTTACAGAGGTTCTGTGTCAGGCCACAAGAATAACAAATTACAATGGTTTCAGTAAGTAGTACAACATGAGGAAAGTAATTACATAAACAAAAGAATAATATAGCAAGATAAATATTGTGCCAAGTGCAGCCAGTGGCCTTGTCTGAAGAGGAGTGAAAGGGATTACAAGGAGAGAAGGATAGGGGGTGAATTGGGGGTGGTGGAAGGAAAAAAATAAGAGCAAGGAAGGAGCTGCCACAATGTAGCTTATGTAGGAAAAGATCCATGGTGGGGGTAGAGGGTGAGAAAAAGGTGAGGAAACAGAGGGGTGAGAGTGAGGAGGGAGTGGGAGTGGGAGTGGAGGGGTAGAGGAAAGGGGGATGAGGTAGGATGAAAAGAGGGCAGGGATGGGGATGGGGATGGGAAAGGGATGAAGGAAGGAAGTGCTGTATGTGGAATAGTGCAGCAACAGGGTAGGGCTATACAGAGGTGAATGGTAAAAAGAGGGAGGTCCCAGTGCATTTAGCTGTCTGCAAAGATTAGGTATAGCAGTCACAAGACGCTCTGGAAACTAGGAATTGACGCAGCTTCCGTTTAAATGGTCCCAAGGTTGCAGTCGTCGCAATCTCAGGAGGAAGGGAATTAAATAAATTTGTCCCTCTAACTGCAATGGATCACTGCCGGAGCATAGAAACATAGAAACATAGACTTTGACAGCAGATAAGGACCGGTTGGCCCATCTAGTCTGCCCGTTTCCCTACCTACAGGATAGGCCGCAGATCCTAGTTAACCAACAATCTATTTCTTCCTACCCCCCACAAGAATTGCTTTATGTCTGTCCCATGCATTCTTGAATTCTCCCACTATTTTAGACCCCACAACCTCCTCAGGAAGGCTGTTCCATGCATCCACTACCCTCTCTGTGAAATAATACTTCCTCACATTGCCCCTGAACCGCCCCCTCTATCTTTAAATTGTGTTCCCTTGTTCTTGCACGTCTCTTTTTCTGAAAGATGCTACCCTCTCGGACTTTGTTGATTCCACTGAGGTACTTAAACGTTTCTATCATGTCCCCCCTCTCCCTTCTTTCCTCAACGGTATACATATTATGCTCCTTTAGTCTCTCCTCATACGGCTTCTCTTACAGACCCTGCACCATTTTAGTTGCCCTCCTTTGTACTGCCTCTATCCTGTCTATGTCCTTGCGGAGATGGGGTCTCCAGAACTGGACACAGTACTCCAGATGGGGTCTCACCAACTGTCTGTACAGAGGGATAACAACTTCCTGTTTTCTGCTGCTGATGCCTTTCCCTATGCATCCCAGTATACCCCCAGCCCTCCCTACTGCCTTTTCACATTGCTTGCTAATCTTATGGTCATCTGATATGATTACCCACAGGTCCCTTTCCTTTTTTGTTGTTGTTACTACCTCCCCCCCCCCATTGTGTATTCTTCCCCTGGGTTCTTGTTTCCCAGGTGCATTATTTTGCACTTCTTTGCATTGAATCCTAGCTGCCATACTTCTGGCCATTCCTCCAACCTTGCCAAGTCCCTTCTCATCCTTTCCATGCCTCCTTGTGTATCAACCCTGTTGCAGATCTTTGTATCATCTGCAAAGAGGCATACTTTTCCTTCCAGTCCCTCTGCGATGTCACTTATGAAGACATTAAAAAGGATTGAACCCAATACTGAACCCTGCGGTACCCCACTAGTAACACATCTTTCTTCAGAGTGGACTCCATTTACAATTAACTTCTGTGTCCTGTTGTCTAGCCAATGTTTTACCCAGGCTACCACCCTGGGACCCACTCCCAGGCTGGTTAATTTGACTATTAATCTTTTGTGTGGAACTGTGTCAAATGCCTTGCTAAAGTCCAGGTAGGCCATGTCAACAGCCCCTCCCTGGTCTACTACTTTGGTCACCCAGTCAAAGAAATCTATTAGATTCATCTGACATGACCTTCCACTGTGAACCCATGCTGCCTTGGGTCCTGTGCCCACTGGCCTCTAGGTACTCAACTATTCTTTCCTTCAGAAGTGACTCCATCACTTTCCCTACCACAGAGGTCAAACTGACAGGTCTGTAGTTTCCTGCCTCTGTCTTGGTCCCACTTTGTGAAGGGGAATCACATCTGCCTTCCTCCAGTCCTCAGGTACCACACCATCCTCCATGATTTATTAAAAGAGTAGCCAGTGGTTTCACTAGTTCCCCTTAATTTCTTTAGAATTCTGGGGTGAATTCCATCAGGCCCCATTGCTTTGTCTACCTTCAGTTTTAGGAGTTTTTGCAGAACCCTTTCTTCTGTGAAAGGACTGGGATCAACCCCCCTATCAAGAGTGCTTCTGTTAATTGGATTAGGCACTTCCCCCTCCTCTTTTGTGAATACTGAGCAGAAATATTCATTCAGTATCCCTGCTTTTCACTGTCCCCCTCTGCCCACCCAACGTTCATTCTATTCAGCCTCACTAATCCCTCCCTTTGTCTTTCTACGCTCACTGATGTACCTATAAAAGGTTTTATCCCCCTTCTTAACCGAGTTGGCTATCTTTTCCTCAGTTTGGGCCTTTGCTATTCTGACTTCCCTCCCTGCTTCCTTCTGCCTTAACTGGTACAGCTGTCTGTCCTGCTCCTTCTATGTTTCCTTAAACTTCCGGAATGCTATCTTTTTCTTCCTGACTTTCACAGCCACTTCTTTTGAGAACCATAGTGGCTTTTTCTTTCATTTAGATTTGTTTATTTGCTTCACACAAAGGCTTGTTGCCTCTGTGATGGCAGTTTTGATGATTCCCCATTGTTGCTCCACACCTCCTTCTAGCCTGCTTGCTAGTGCTTTTCTGAGGCACTCTCCCATCTTGCCAAAGTCAGCCCTCCTGAAGTCCAGTACCCTCACTTTTTGTACGGCTTGACGCTGTAGCTGAGTTTAACATGAACCACACTGTTTGATGGTCACTTGTTCCCAGATGGCAACCCACTTCTAGATCTGAGATCCTCTCACTGCCCCCGTTTGAGAGTATGAGGTCTAAGATTGCTCCCTCACAAGTGACCTCTGTGACCAGGGAACAGAGGTTGTTGGATGTCTTTCAAGACGCGTTCCTAACTCAGCAGGTGAGGGAACCGACCAGGGAGGCACGGGTACTGGATGTGGTCCTGGCAGACAGTGACCAGATTGGGGGCCTGGAGGTAAGGGACCCATTGGCGGGGAGTGACCATGCCACAGTCTGGTTCTGCCTGGACCTAGGAGGGGTAGAAGGCTAAACAAAGAGGAAGTAACCGACTTCAGGGGTGGATTTTAAGGAAATGGGAAGGATCCTTAAGGAGCATTTGGATGGGATTGGGTCAGACATGGGCGCTGATAGTAGGTGGGAAATCATCAGGAGGGTGCAGGATGCTACCAGCACCTGTGCAAGAGTAAGGAAATGCGGTGGGCCAAAAACCCTGTTGGTGGACCAGGGGGTCCAGAAGGTGGTGCGGGAGAAAAGCAGCCTATAAAAATTCAAGTGCTCAAGGAGTGAAAGGGATCGAGGGAGTATGAGCTGTTGGCTAGAAGGGCCACTAGAGTGGTGAGGGTGGCTAAGGCAAGGAAGGAGCAGAACCTGGCCAGGGAAATTAGGAGAGGAAAAAGGGTTCTTTAGATACATTGGGGAAAGATGAAGGGTGAAGGGGCAGATTAGCAGGATTAAATCAGGGAGAATGGGCACAAGACCCAGAGGAGCAGGCTGAGGTACTAAATGGTACTTCACCTCAGTTTCTCACAAGGGAAATGGGGATGCTGCATCATACATGGGAGAGACAGAGATAATGAGAAGGGGACCCTTACCAATCGCAGGTCTGGGGAGAGGGGCATCACTGGCAGGTGGGGGAGGGCTAAGCAGGAGAAGAGGTACTGGAAGTGGAAATCACAGCAGAGAGGTGAGGAAGCCCTCAGCTCCCTTAAGGCGGAGAAAGCACCGGGGCGGATAAACTACATCCTAGAGTGCTGAAGGAACTTTGCAGATGTCCTGCAAACCCTGGCAGAGCTTTTCACCATCTCTGAGGACAGGGTGGGTGCCCCAAGACTGGAAGGTGGTGCATGTAGTCCTATCCACAAGGGGAACTACAGGCCTGTCAGCCTGACATCAGTGGTGGGCAAGGTGATGGAGGGCATTGTCAAGGAGTGCTAGGGGGCCCTGGATAAGTCAGGGTGCCTGGACGATGACAGCATGGATTCATCCCGGAAATCGTGTCAGACAAACCTGGTGGAGTTCTATGACTGGGTGACAAGTGCCTTGGACCTGGGTAGACCAGTGGATGTCCTCTTTCTGGACTTCAGCAAGGCATTTGACTCTGTTCCTCACGGGGGCCTGTTGGATAAACTAGGAGAAATGGGGTGGGAAACCAGATGATCCGATGGATAGGCAATTGGCTCCAGGACCGGACCCAGAGGGTCATAGTTGGTGGGATAATCTCTTCCCCAAGGAGGGTCATTAGTGGGGTCCCACAGGGATCAGTCCTTGGGCCCCTTCTGTTCAACGCCTACATATCTGACATAAGGACAGGAATCAGGAGTGAGATGAGTCTCTTTGCAGATGACTCGAAACTGGGGCAGTGGTGGATGGGGAGAGGGAGGGTGGCCTGCAGAGGACCTGGAGGCTCTGGAAAGATGGTCTAGAAAGTGGAAGCTGAGGTTTAATGCAGGAAATGCAAGGTACTCACCTGGGGCAGAAACCCAGGCCAAGTGTACACCCTGGGGAATACTACAAGTCTCAATGGCTGAGAGGGACCTGGGGTGGTGGTGGATGTCAAGATGAACAACTCTGAGACTTGTGGGAGGCAGCAGCCAAGGCCAACAGGATGCTGGGATGCATCGCTAGGGATCACCTCCAGAAGGAGGGAAGTGATACTCCCTCTGTATAACTGCTTGGTGAGGCACCTGGAGTACTGCATGCAGTTTGGAGCCACACTTAAAGAGGACATTAACCTCCTGGAAGAGGTCAGAGGAGGGCAAGCAAAATGATTTGGGGCTTGGGGACAGGACCTATGAGGAGAGCTCGAAGAGCTAAATATACACTTTGGAAGAGAAGGGACCGGGGGACATGATAGGGTCTTAGGTACATGAAGAGGGTAAATAGGGAGGAACAGTGAGGGTGCTTGAAGGAAGGAGGAAGGGCCACTAGAGGGCATGGGTGGAAGCTGGAGGGGAAGATTCAGGGGAGAAGGAGGTGCTACTTCACTGAGGAGGTGGTAGAGCCATGGAATGCACTACCTAGGGGCTGGTGGAGGCAGAGACAGTGGAGGGATTCAAGAGGGTGGGACAGGTACAGGGGAAGGGTTCAGGAAGCAAAATCCAATGCAGAAAGAATATCCGGAACTGGGAAGGGAGAAGCCAGAGAAGGCGAGGGGGACAGCAAGGTCAGCACCCAGGGTGGGGGCTGACCAAACGAGCAGACACGAAAGACCATTAGGCCTATTCTGCTGGCATTTTAGTATGTATGTTAGTAAGTGGGTTCCGAAACTAACTGTCTAATGCCTGCCACCTGTAGGGCATCAAGAATGGCCCTGCTCTTGGATGTGGCTGCAGCAAATGTGCTCCAGTTAACATCTGGCATATTCAGGTCTCCCATCAACAGTATCTCCCCTTTCTCTGCCATTCTAAGAATGCCTTCTATCATATCCTTGTCCATTCCCTCCCCTGACATGGGGTCTGTACACAACCCCTGTGCAGGTTGTGGTGCCTTTCCAGTTTCCAAGGTGACCCGAAGTTCCTCCTCTCCTCCCTGTTTACTCTTTTGTTCAGTTGCTTTTATCCTTCCTTTACATGAGAGCTACTCCTCCCCTCTTCTCCCCTGCCTGTCTCTCCTGTAGGTTATGTACCCTGGTATGTTAACATCCCAGTCATGGTTCTCTGTGTACCATGTTTCTGTGACTGCTTCGATATCCAGGCATCCCTCTTCCATCAAGGCCACCAGCTCAGGGAGCTTGTTGCCCAGACTATGGGCATTGGTACTCATTACCCTCCATTTCCTGATGGCCTTACTCCTTTTTGCCTCATCCCTGTCCTTCTTGCCTTTGTCACTTTCTCCATTTACCCCTACCCTTCTCCCTATCTACACCTCTATGTTGGTGTTTACCACACTTACTACCATGATTTTTTGGGGCGGTAGGATTTCCCTGCTCCTTTCCAGTGCCTCCCTTCTTGGCTAGTTTAAATGCTTGCCAATGAAGCATTTAAACCTATCACCTAGGATCCTGGTTCCCCTGCTGGACAGATGCAGCCCATCATGCCAGTATAGGCTTGCATCACTCCAGGTGGACCCCAGTCCCCAATGAAGCCAAATCCCTGAGCTCCATACCAGTTTTTCAACCACTGATTGAATACCATGGTGTGGAACACCCTTGCCTCTCCTATGCCATAGATGGGGAGCACCTCCGAGAAGGTTACCGTTCGTGCTACTTGTCTAAAGCCCCTCCCTAATTCCACAAACTCTTTCTGCACTTCTCTAATCCCTTTTTTAGCCAGGTCATTTGTTCCTAGGTGGACAATGACATCCAGCTCCCTCCCCTGTGCAGCTGCTCTGGCAATCCTGAGGATTCGCTCCCTGTCCCTCCAAGCCATGGCGCCAGGCAGGCACCTTACCTCCCTCTCCCCTTCCTCCCCCAGTTCTACCTTCTTAACAATGGAGTCCCCCACAAGGAGTTGTTTCCTTCCCCTGTGGGATCCCCTGCCACCCTCCTGTGGGTCTCCTTTGTGGAGGTTCCCAGCATCCTCCTTGGTCTCCACTGCAGGTACCTCCACAGAGGAACCACACTTTGCCAGAATGGCATTGGAATTGTGGAGAGGTACAACTGGAGGGATGCACCTCTGTTCTACCACCCTCACCCTTCCTGAGCCCACTGTGGTCCAACCGCTCCTCTTTTTTGGCAACCTCTGAGGCAATGGCAGTGGCACTGGTGGTCCCTGGATGGAAAAGGAGGTTTCACAAATCCTGGCCAACTCAGCCTGGAGATGAGCAACCTCCTCCATCAGCCCAGAGAGGTGCCTGCAGATGGGACAACACCCATCCTCCAGAACGTCTCCCGGACGACTGCTGCTCCACAGCCACTGCACTGCACCACTCCCATCATGTCTTATTTCCGGCCCCTTAACTGTTTGCAATCCTTACTCTTTCCTCTGTTTTTTTTCTCTTTCTCCTTACTTTCTGCCTGTGTGCCCTTTAAGCTCCTGATTGTCCTGTTCTGAGACAAGAATATCCTATATTTCTCAGTAGACCCCTTACTTGCTCAGAGGCAGACCTCCAGCAGCTAGAGGGGCTGGAGAGCTACTCTTGCCCTTCTAGGATGGTGGGTCTTTGGTGGCTCTGTGATCACTCACTTCCTGCTCCCAAACATGAAGTTCCTGTTGTCAGTCAAATTCTGTGCCTATAAAAGTAGAACTAGCTTTGGGTAGGAGGGTGGAGGGGAAGGAAGGAGGGCAATATAGTCCCAGTAGAGAAGTTCAGTCACACAGCAGTCCTTTCTCCTGGTGTCTTCTGCCAAGCAAGGTTTGACACTGAGGGACAGTAAAAGTTTGGCTCACAGAACTTCGTGTGTTACAAGTGCCCCGAGAGGGACAGAAAAGCTAAAGGAAACCTGGTGGTAGGAGACTAAGAGCTGCCTTCTTAGTCAGAAGGCAGGCTTGATACTCAATGAAAGCCTGGAGTTGAAGCCAGTTTGCTTGTCTGTAAACATCACAAATGTGAGTACGACACACTGCACCAATTAGTAGATAGCATGTCTTATTCTGAGCTGTGGTGAGCTGCTATAGGGTTGTGTCCAAGGCAGTACCATAAATGACCAAACCATAGTCAATAATAGACACAACTGAACTTTGGATAGCCAGTCTGAGGGCTTCGGTAGTAAGGCAGTGTTGTGTCTGTGTAGAAGGCCTAAGTGAATGTTAACTGCCTTGACAACATTCTCAACATGGTGGGAGTAGGACAGCGTACTATTCAGAGTAACTCTTAGGTATCTAAAAGATTGAGTCTGATCAAGGACTATACCCGCACTGTTTTTAATCACCAGTTGTTTGGCTTTATGCTTGCTGTGGGTACCGTGGAAGAGCATGACCTTTGTTTTTTTGCAATTAGGCACCAAATTATGAAAGGTAAACCAGGACTCAACTTCAGTAAAACTTTTCTGAAGCTGGGCCTGAAGGAGGGTAGGGTCAGCAGTCTTTGAGAAAAATACCACATCATCCACATAGAGGAGTACTGGTTTGGAATAGGATGCCAGAAGATTATTGGGGAAGGTGCTAAATAGAAGGGGTCCCAGTATAGATCCTTGAGAGCAGACAGGCATTTTAGCAGAAAGGGTAGACCCTATTCTCACCTGTTGTGTGCGGTTTGCTAGATAGCTGGTGAACCACTTAAGGGTGTCTGAAGATATACCAAACCAGCAAGTTGATGTGTCAGCAAATGGTGACTGACCATGTCAAATGCTTTAGACAGGTCAATAAAGGTTGCACCAGCAAGTTGACCCTGATCAAGAGTATGGTGAATGAAACTGGTGAATTCTAGTAGAGCCATAGATGTGCTGTGCCCTTTCCAAAAATCACATTGTTGGACACATTGTAGGTTTTATTTTTTCAGGTACTTCACAAACTGGTCAGAAACAATCCTTTCAAGTGCTTTGGACAAAGGGGGAAGAAAAGATATTGGCCTATAATTCCCAGGCAGTAATCAGTCCCCACTCTTAAAAACTTCTGTAACCAGAGTGGATGTCCAGACCTAGGGGAATTGTGAAAGTATGAGAGAGCAATTGAGAAGCTTGGTGAGGGGGTGACTTCATCTAGGGTTAGGGTATGAGTTTCAGATTGAGGGAATCACTGCATGTCCTAGTTTCTCCTAGAACTTTAAGTAGGCATGTCTTGACCTTGCTTTCTGAGATATCTTTGAAGTAGAAACATGGGTGGGTCAAGGCCTCTTCTAATTTGGTGGACAGAGGAGCTGTGCTGGGTGGTTCAAAGAAATTTGGGGACAGAATTTGGCTAAGGTCTGTGAAGGATAAATTAAATGTGTTGGCAGCTAACATGGGGTCATGAGTGATAAACACATCAACATTTAACATAGTTGGATCCTGCTTGGATGCTTTCCCAGTGATTTCTGAAAGGTTTTCCTATAATTTTTTCCCATCCGCCCAGGTCTTGGCAAGGCTGTCCTTATAGTACTGCACTTTGTCCTCACAGATAGCCTTAGTACATGTGTTCCTGGCCATCTTATAGGCCTGTATGTCAGGTGGACTGCCAGAGGACCTGGCCCTATGCCAGAGGTGGTCACAAGCTTTCATTTGAGCCAGAAGGTTAAAAGAGATCCAGAGATTATCAAGTCCCCTGATCCTATGTTTCCTAAAAGGGGCGTGGATGTCACGGGTGCCATGAAGCATTCAATGAAGTATTCCAGAGCTGAGTCAACATCGGGGCGGTTTCAATGGAAGACCAGTCTTGTTGCTGGAGGAGAGACTTTAGTGGCTGCAGGTGGCCATGGGAGGAGCACTCTACTTGTGATTGTTCCGGCAGGGGGTTTGATAAATTTGTTAATCCAGTAACACTGGGTAAGCGAGTGGTCACTGATAGTGTCAGGCAATACTTCAGAATGGGAGATATGCATTGGATGATTCATTAGGACCCAGTCCGGGAGTGTGCTAATCCCAGTCTTATAGTTTATCCTGGTTGGAGTTATTATTAACTGGGTAAAGTTCAGGCCCGTTAACTCATCCCTATGCCTACTGGCATCTGATGAGAGCCAGTTGACATTAAAGTCACCTAACAGGATGATTTCTGTGTCTTGTTTTAGACTCATGACACAGTTCATTGGGGGTTTTAAGCCATGTTTGGTGGGGTCAGGGGGATTTTGGCTGAGCCAATATTGAGGGCCTTGTTGTGTGCACCGAGCATAACCTTAACAGCAAGGATCTGAATATCCATAGCTGGTTCAGGGAGAGACAGTGGATGAGCCAACAATGACTCCTTTAGGTATATGGCACAGCCACCTCCTCTTCTAGATAGTCTGTCCTGCCTAAAAAGCTAGTAGCCTGGTAGGATGATGGTCGAGTCAGGGGTAGATGGTGACAGTCATGTTTCATTGACTGACAGGATGTCAGGGTTGTGTACTGCGACCCAAGCAGTGAGGGCGTCACATTTTTTTAACAGACTGCAGATGTTCATACTGGCCAGGACAAACATACCTCGTATTTTGTTGCCAGTGACTCCATATGAAGGAGGGCCCAGATTAGGATGTACACTCCCAGAGATAAGGAGAAGTAAATAAATAAGGCGTTTCAGGAGTTGTCTTAGTAAATAAAGGGTAAGAGGATGAGATTCCCCCTTTTAATGTACTTTGACAGGGCCCTTAGGAACAGAGAGGCTTTTAACTAGCAGAAGAACAGTGGGGTCAATAGAGGACAGACTTCTTCCATGTTTCATGTGCAGCCTACTGTGGTGAAGCTCCCATGAGAAGAAATGGGTGTAATATGTTACACTGGCACTGGTGACCATGCTAAGTGTGATGAGAGGTTGCTCTGTGGTAGGGAGAACAGGGATATGCAATGTGGGGTTCCATCCAAATGAGAGTGGGATCCACAGTGTGCAGAAAAGCACCAGAAATAGTTTCACATCCTGTGATGCCATTGGACAAGAGAGGAACTAAGTGAGGTCCAATAGGATTTAGTAGGAAGGCAGTACCGGCAAGGTATATAGCAAGTAAAGTCGCTGTGACTTCAAGAGGGCAGACTTCTTTAAATGAAAGAACAAGGTCCCTCTAGTGGCAGATCTGTATAATCTGCTAATGGGAAACTACAACAAAAAAAAAAAAAAAAAAAATAAAAATAAAAGTTGAAAGTCTAGACTTCAAACTGACAAGGTAATGTATAAATGTGTTAACTAGAGTTACTGAGCTGACAAGCTAGGGACAGTAGGGGTAAAGAAGGACTCAGAAGCAATCTAGTAGGGTAACACATTGTATCCAGCTATTGCTGTACAGATTGTGTGATAAGGAATTAAGGTTATGCTTAAGTTAAGTGCGAATAATGAAGGGAAGGAAAATGGGGCATTATGGGGGGATTGCACTGGGGGGTTGGGGGCATGAATAAGGGTGGTGGGAGACATTGAAATAGTGGATGGAATGGGGCACCATGGAGTGAGGGTGGCAGGCACAGGGAGGATAGCGGGGTGCAATGCTTGTGGGGTGGTTATTTGGATGAATACACTGTGGAAACTGGGAGGTTGTCAAATTTTTTACAGGGTGAGGAGACTGGAAGAGGGGGTACAGGGGCTCTGGAGGGAGCTGGAGACGGTTGGGGGAACTGAGGCAGAAGGGACCCCGGAGGTGAGTAGCTCAGAGAAGCAGAGGAGGAACAGCAGGGCTAAATCCTGTGAGGAAGTAGGGAGGGTGGGGGTGAGGAGAGCAGTGGGACAGTAAGAGGAGGGAAGGCTCAGGGCAGGGGGAAGGAGGAGATAGGCACCATTGTGGGGGTAGCAAGTAATAGGTTTGCGATTTTGGCATCGGAGGTGGTAGTGAAGCTATTGGAGATCATAGGGGGAGGGACAGAAGGGTATTGAAGGCCCAGGAGTCAGGAGTCAGGCTGGGATAGGAAGATGGGGGGAGGGGAAGAGCAAGTTAGAGGCAGAGGGAGAGGCGGAAATGGGGGGAAGATGTAGGAGTTGCAAATGAGGCAGATAGTGGTAATAAGGAGCAGGGCAATGTAGACTCTGGAAATGTTAACAGCAAAAACAGGAGGAGGGGTAGAGGACAAGAAGATGGGGGTACTAATGCTGGGGGATTCTATACTGAAAGGGGTCAGATGGGGCAGAAGGGGAGAAAGGCACAGTCGTATCTGGGTCGAGGCTATTCTGGTATTGAATCCTGACAGGGAGGCGCAGGCACTTCTCAAGTAAGCACCGAGGGGGAAGGAGAAGCCTCACATAGTGATGCACATGGGTACAAATAGCTTGGCAGTCGAGATGGTAGAGGTAGTAAAAGGAAGGTTCGAGGAGCTGGCTAGGCAGTGTAAGGAGGTGGGGGGGTTGGTGGCATTCTCTGAGGTACTCTCGGCACCATGTGCGAGTTCAGTGAGGAAAAAAAGGATAGAGGAGTTCAATGAGTGGCTGAGGGACTGGTGCCACACCAGGGAATATGGATTAGTGTCAGACTGGGGCAGAACTTGGGGTAATAGTGACCTACATGCAGGGGACAGGTTACATTTGAGCAGGGAGGGGAAGGGAGTACTAAAATGGGGAATAGAGGGGGTATATATCAACAAAGGTGGATTTAAACTAGGAAGGGGGTGGCAAGGGGACCGCTGATAGGAACAAGGTCCAGAAAGGGGGGCCTAGTGAGTTCATCCCCTAGTTATGGATAAAGGTAGTGGGGAAGTGGCACAGGGAGAGATAAGGGGGGGAGAATAGGTGTAGAGAAGGGGAGAAGACAGGCTGGAGGATGGTCTTACTGAATGCAAGAAGCCTAAGGAATAGAACAGCCGAGTTACAGGTTCTCTTGGCGGTGGGAGTGGACATTGTGGCCATCACAAAAATGTGGGCCACCCATTACCAGGACTGAGTTATGGTGATCTATATAAGGGAGCAGATAAAGTGCGTAAGGGAGGAAGGCTAGAAAGGGAGGACAGAAGCACTATAAATGCAGTTCCAAGATACAAAGAATAGGATGCTGAGGATGGGGGTGGTGCACAGGCCAATGGCTCAGGGGATTGACCTGGATAAGGAATTAGCTGAACAAATTAGGAGGGTCTGCAGGAAGGGGAGCACAGTGGTGGGGGGGACTTCAACCTACCAGGGGTGGAGTGGGGCACTCCATCCACCGTGAGTGCAAGGGAGTGGGTCCTGTTAGAAGCATTTCAAGACAGCTTTCTGACACAGCTGGTCCAGGGGCTGACTCGGTTGGAAAGGACTCTGGACCTTGTACTGGATAACGGGGAAGCTGTAAGGAATCTGGAAGTGGAGGAACCACTGGCTGGGAGTGACCACTATTCGGTGTGGTTCATGTTCAACATGGGGAAGGAAACAGGGGGCACAGGAAAAAGTGTGATTGAGTTTAGGGGGGCGGACTTTAAGAATGTGAGGGAAATTTTGGGCAGGCACCTGACAGGAATGCAACCACACATGGATGCAGACCAGAAATGGGACATTATTAAGGAAGGGCTGGCAGAGGCAACGGGGTCTTGCACTAGGAAGAAAAGCAAGAAGGGAAGGGCAAAGAAACCCAGTTGGCTGACACAGGAGGTTATGGAAGGGGTGAGGGCCAAGAGGGCAGTGTTTCAAAAGTACAGGAAATCGGGGATGGTTGAAGATAAGAATATGTACAGGGAGAAGTCCAAGGAGGTTACCAGACTGGTCAGGGTGGCCAAGGCATCCAGGGAGCTGAACCTGCCACAGGGGATCAAAACTGGAGAAAAATACTTCTTCTGTTACATCAGAGAGAGAAGAAAGAGCAAGAATCAGCTAGTGAGGATTAAAAAGGATGGGAGATGGGTGGATGGAGAAAGGGGTGGAGCAGACAGAGGCACTGAACGAGTACTTCTGCTCTGTATTCTCACAGGAGAAGGGGGGCAGCTACCCTAGGTGAGGGAGTGGTGGGTGAGGGGGGAGGGAACAACAGATGCAGGGGTTACAGAGATCAGGGTACTAGATGGGTTGAGGGCATTAAAGGCGGACAAAGCACGTGGACCTGATGGCATTCACCCTAGGGTTCTAAGGGAGTTGGAAGAGGTCCTGGCAGGGCCACTGGCCAACCTGTTCAATACCTCTCTGGACATGGAATGTGTACCACTGGACTGGCGAAAGGCCCATGTGGTACCCATCCATAAAAGTGGCCCGAAGGATGAACCAGAAAACTATAGGCCAGTGAGCCTCACATTGATCATGGGAAGGCTCATGATGTCCATACCAAAAAGAGAGGCTAGTGGGCTTCTTGGAGGAAAACGGTCTCCAGAATGGTTAACAGCATGGGTTTATAGCAGGCAGATCCTGCCAGACAAACCTTGCAGAGTGCTATGACTGGATGATGTGGGAACTGGACAAGGGCCATGCAGTGGATGTCCTGTATTTGGACTTCAGCAAGGTCTTTGATTCAGTGCCACACTGGAGGTTGGTGGGGAAACTGGAATATGTGGGGGTGGGACCAAAAATGGTGAAATGTATCACAAACTGGCTAAAGGGAAGGCAGCAAAGGGTTGTGGAGCGGGGGGACCTCTCATCACTGAGAGAAGTGACAAGCAGGGTACCACAGGGATCGGTACTGGGACCAGTGCTTTTGGGGAATTTTATTGCAGATATCTCACACAGGATCTGGAGCAAGATCAGTCTGTTTATAGATGATACCAAGATGGGAACTATGGTTGATGATGTGGAGGGGTGGAAGGGGTTGCAGGAGGACATGATGAAGCTGCAGGAGTGGGCAGAAACATGGCAGTTGGGGTTCAACGCCAAGAAGTGCAAGGTCCTGCACTTCGGAGCCAGGAACCAGGGGAAGATTCTCATGTGAATGGGTTACAGTTGGGAGCTCCACAGAGGAGAAGGACCAAGGAGTGATCATTATGGGCAGCATGAACAACACTACTCAGTCAGGAAGGCGGCAGCAAAAGCCAGCAAACTGCTGGGGTGTATTGCAAGAGGGATCTCTTCCAGAAGGAGGGAGGTTATCCAGCCCCTGTATAGGTCATTGGTCAGGCCCCACCTCGAGTACTGCGTGCAGTACTGGTGCCCATTCCTGAAGAAGGACATCAGATTGTTGGAGGGGGTGCAGCGAAGAGCCACAAATATGATCCAGGGATTGGGGAGCAAGCCCTATGAGGACAGGCTGGGAGAGCTGAATATGTATTCACTGCAGGAGAGGAGGGATGGGGGGAAATGATTGAGACCTTTTAGTATCTGAAGGAGATTAACAAGACCAACACAGAAGGGATTTTTCAGATGAGAAGGGAGAGGGACACTAGAGGCATGGACTGAGATTGGTAGAGGGAAGATTCAAGAGGGAGATGAGGAGACATTTTTTCACAGAAAGAGTGGTGGACAAATGGAACACCTTACCAGATGAGATAATGTCCTGTAAGATGGTGTGCAGTTTCAAGAGGGGTTGGGACAGGGGAAGAGGAAGGGTTACTGGAAAGGGGGAGAGGGAGGGGCAGGTGCAAGATGAGGGGCAAGCTGCACACTCGAGCAGACTCGATAGACCATGAGGCCTGTTTCTGCTGGCAAGTTTGTATGTTCGTATGTTCACTGATGTAGAGTTTAAAATTGGATAAGCCCATCCTGATGATCTCTAATAAATTCATAACCATTAACCCATAGTTTGCTCCACAAATCAGGTTGGAGAGGTCCGCTGAGTTAATTTCCCATTTAAGGTAGGATGCTTTACTGGGATCCTTCTGAGACCAAAACCAATTAATATACTGACTCTTTGATTTTCTGGGCATGTTTATGGAACTGCAAGCACATTTTTTTAAACGTGTTTTTCTCCACAGGCTTAAATTTGCTTGCTAAAATAACAGAAATTGCCTGTGGCACATCATTAGAACTTTAAAATTCCTTAGCTGCACTGTAATTACAGTACAGCAGAAGCTACTTTAACGGGATGGGCTGGTGGAAAGTAAGTCTTCCCATTAAACTGAGCACCTCTGTAAAACGAAGTTCACGTAATTAGATGTTTCAGTTTTTTGTTGTTTTTTTTTTTTGTCGGAGCTTCTGAGGTGGATCTGAACAGGTGATAGGGTAAGGAGTCAGTGAGGGGAAGTGCTTTTTTTTTTGATATGCTTGGGCTTTGTGTTTCACTTTAATTAACTTTTTGTAACTTTAATTAGCTTGTCACTTCCATCGACATCACAGGTACACCTTCGGTTCTTCTTCTTCTGCCAGCAATATTGCGACAGCCTCTGTAAGGTATGAGAATGATGAGGCAGACTGAGCCATCGCTGTTAATGTACACTGAGTGTGCTCGAAGAAGCTAGCCAATGTTGCTGCTGATGCAGCTGGTGCAGTTGGTGTGGCTCAGCAGAAGTCTGATATGGTTCTCTGCTTCTTTTCACTTAGTGCTTGAACTTGAATTGAGTGTTCAATTTCAAACAGCTATTCCCATGTCCCCATCTGACCGTGCTGCTGGCACCACTCCATTGCCATTCTCAGCCCTCCCAGCACATCCATTGTTGACACTGATTGGACCTCTTGACTGTCTGCATTGGTATTGCTGCTTTCATCCTCTTGGTCTGTGCCTTGAACAACTGCCTTCACCAGCTCCTTGTCCGTGAGCTCGCTGACAGTAGGCTCTTCATCATCCATGCCTACAAACTTGGCGAATGCAGTGGGATCCATAAAGGTGGGTACAGCAACATCTTCTAGGGCAAAGTCCGAAGCAGTGTCAGGGTCACTGAATGTGTTAGCTCCAAACTATGTTTTTGTGAAACAATTCGCAATTGTGATTGCTTTTACAGCTCCCCATGCGTAATGCAGCATGTAAATAGAGTACAACAAGTTAATCTCATGTGCAATTACTGCAGCATGAGCTGTCTCACCTTCATCAGTGCTGCTCAGAATTTTACCAGCCACATAGGAGTAATAGTGCTCTTTCAGGTTCTTTATCATGCCCATATCTAGGGGCTGCAATATGGATGTAGTGTTGGGTGGGAAAAAGACTAGTTTGAAGAACTTTAGCCAGCGGACAGATAGCTGGTCCTTTGCTTTCTTCCCACCAGTGAGCTCTTGATGTTTCAGAGCATGTCCTCTGTCAGGGTACCCATGGTAAAATAAGCCTGTTTCATCCACATTGAAAACATCAGCTGGTGGGTACCCTGACAGAATCCCTGGCAGCACTTCTGTTACCCAAGCCTGGGCTGCTGCTGTGGCAGCATCCTGTTTTTTGCCATGTTCATGTTAAAAAACAATTTGATGCCTCAGTTTCCATCTGGAGAGCCAACCACTGGTACATCTGTGACGATAACTCAACGGCTTTTGCTTTAAGCATCAGTGCATCCTCCACCTTGCTGTCCTTCCCCTCGCACTTTCTTTTTCTGGTGGGGTTGCTGTTGGATCGCCATTCTGCCAGGATGGTGTCTTAGTTCTTGATGATTCTTCCAGCCTGGATATTCAATTTTTTAAACTCAGCAGCCACAGAGGATAGTGAATGGTTCGGGCTACTCAGCACTTCCAGAACTCGCACTATATCATCCAAGGTGAGTTCGTTTTGGGGTAAAGACATCAGGGCAGGAGTGGTGTCCAATGTAGCCATACGGCAATGTGCAGCACAAGAGCACAGCAACACGGAAACACAAAGAATACACCAGAACAGGTGATTTTGAAGGTGATTACAGTGATTGCCATAAACATTCACAGGTGATTAAAGGTCAGAATAGTTGACTGCACTGTCCCACTTAAGTGGCTTTTGGTTAAATTGATGTCTCACTAAAACGTTTTCTGTATCCAGCACTATTCATATTACAAAATCGATTCCTTAGTAAATGTCCCATATAAGTGACTGTTCCACTTATCTGCATCCCATTTAGCTGGCTTGTACTGTATAACTACACTGTCACTGCATTGAAAGTGCAATGCAGTTGCCGGCCTGGTGGCACTGAGGGTTGAAGCACTGGATGCCACACCTCGCACCATGCCGGTGACCTGGGTTCGGGAATGAGCCTAGGTCATCTGGGGTTGGCAGGGGAGGAGAAGGATTGAGCATCTGTTGCACTGCTCTCCTTCTCCAGGGAGGGGAGTGGAATGCTCTGGTAGTCTAGTGGCCTCTAGCAATGGCTGGGGGTAACTGCAGATCATGGGCAGAGTGGGGGGACGTGCTGTGGCAGACGCCAGGAAGAGGCACGTGTGGTAGCGTGCGCGCTCCTGTCCCTTGGCATCATTGCATACCACGGACATCCACGGGGAGTAAAATGGAAAAAATATGGCCACCAGTCGTGACAGCTTGATAGCCGTCTCTGAGGAGGACTTGCTCGGTGCCAAGGGTGCGTGGCTCACTGGATCCAGTCTTGGTGTGAGAGTACGAGGGAAGCTCTCTGCCTCCCCGCCATAGGGGGGGCAAGCCATGGGGGTATGCTGTGGGCCCAAACATGGAGCCAGGGGGTCCTTGGGACAGTGGCCGGAAACCTCAGGAGGATGCCTGGAAGTGTGAGGTAGGCAGGCTGGTGACCAGGGGGAAAAAGTACCAAGAAAAAAAAAAAGAAAGTGCAGTGCAGTTGCATGCAACTAATATGTAACTACAATGTAATTACCCCTGTTGCATGTAATTAATGAATAGCTACCCTGTAGTGACACTGAAACTGAAACTTAAAATGAAGTGTGACCAGTATATCTTTTGTTCACAGAGAATACTGTGGTCAAAAACGCCATATTGACCTCTTCTGACATGATAATCCAGTAAATGTTCACGTCAAGCAGGATTAAAGGGACACTGTCAACCTGCTTAGACCTTAAGGTGTCCCAAGTTTCAAAAAATATTTTTTTAGGATTGCTCACATTCTATAGACTTTGCTGATGTAACTGACAGTTTTATTCAGATTTTTTTTTTATTATTTTAAAAGTGAAAAACAGACGGCCCACCATACTGGTGTTACGGCACAAAAACATGTTTGTTTATGGTCCTTGATCAACTGCCAGTGCATCTTTCTGGGACTTGGGAACACCTTCAATATAGCGCTCGATTCTCAAAACTCCAACTGTGATGCAAGGTGCCTGCATCAAACAGAAATGATGCAGGAGGCACCTTGAACCACAACTTGTGGAGTTTGCAATCCTGGAATGCTGGCTGTGGCACAGTGGAGCCCCCCTGCACCAGACTGGCCATGCTCCAGGCTTGTATCAAGGTCAGGGGTGCACCAGGGTGCTAGGGGACTTGAGGCAGATGCTGGCTGCAACATCCCTTAAATGGGATTCCAGCAGACAGGGGGACCTGCCAGGACTTAAATCACCCAAGCAGAGGTCTAACAGCCCTTTTGCCACACTTTGAGCCTCTGAAGGGTGGGAGGGCACCTGTTCTACTGCCCACCTGTGGCATCTTGCACCCCCACAGCACCCAGAGCACTCACACTCAGTGGTGTGGGGCCCACAGTTCCCCCGGATAGTGCCAGGCATGCGTCGGCCTCCCCCCATGGATGACACAGGCACAGCAGTATCCTGCAATGTCCCCTTCAGGGACCTGTTGACATCCTCTGGCATCCATCTGTGCTCTGCCTGCCCTCCCTGATGCCCATACTGTCCTGCCCAACACTGCCAGCCTCCATTCTGGTCCCCTTTACTGAGCACCAATGCCACTTAAATGCCCCACAGCTTGCAGCTAATCTCTCCTGTGCACCTTGCCTTAGGTGCATGGCAATATTTGCCACAAGCTCTGGGACTTTGGCACCAGGACCCCACACATTCGTGCATCAGGTACAGGGTCCCGGGTGCACCAGTGATCAGTGCAAGTTGCCATTGGCACAGCTTGTATTGGTCTTTCATAATCAAGCCCATAGTCTAGACACTCAAGATATAATAGGAGGGGAAGAGACAGGTGCATCATAAGTGGCTACACTGGTTGGGGGTCTTCCTATTGTTTAGGAAGTTAGTAGTTGGAGCAGATCAAGGATATGAAACAAAACAAGGTTGGGTCTAATTACACTATTGGCATGCATTTCAGTTCTGCTAAGACAGGAAGCAGATAAAACAATGAGAAATATTAAGGAATTTTATAACATGAAACAATCACAAAATGTGGTTTCCAACTAGAAATAATAAGGTGCAAAAAGAGGTTGACAGTGTCCCTTTAAAGTATAAAAATCTGAAAATAAGAGACATATCCCAAGGATTAACATATTTTTTGTCACAGCCTTATTTATATATCACAGTTTATAAACATTCCCTGCACCCCCTTTCCCTTCAGTGACCGTATTCTTAAAACTTGTTCTCTTTCTGAAACTGCAAATAATGTAGCCATCTGTGAAAGGAGGAGAGAGAGCTTCTTTGAGTTGATGGTAAATTCAAAAAATGGTCCTCTGGATATGTTTTTTTTTAAATGAACTTGTGAGAATAAACATAACTTTGGTCACCTTTATTAAAAAAAAGTCTTACAATTAATTACCATTCCACCTTTTTTACGTTTCATTAGATAAGGGTTCACCTTCAAACATAATGTTGGGATTATTCCAGGGCTGCACAAACTCAATAAGGAAGCCCCCCCCCAATTAAGTTTTTTATTGACTCTTTTAAAAATGTTGAGAGATGAGGAAATACAGGGATGGGTTTAAGTTCCTCGGGTATAGATGCAAGTAGGAAGCATGCTGGTGAATTGGGAGGAGAAAAGGTAGCCTCATACTTGACCCACAAGAGAGCATTTTCCTGACTTGGTTAAAACCAGTTTGAAATGCGTCTGATCTGAAATGATTGACAGTAGTTTGGGAAATCAAAAAGCCTAAAGTCTCTGGATTCCTACCTCCCTCTTGGTTTTGTCAAATTTAACCTAGGAGGCTGATTATTCTATAAACAATGCCACTTATTTTCATTTTTTACTGGAACCCCCAGTAAAATTCCACAGTTTAGACTGCCCACACAATACTAAAACAGTTTCACAGAATTTGGCATTTTATGCCAGATTAGACAATCTGCAGAACTTGTGCTTTTCTTTAAATTGATTACCATACTTTTCCAGTTTATTTTACCAGATTTGCTGTGCATTATATTAAGTTGTCTTTTATTCTGATTATTTATACCCATACTAAAAAAACTAGCAATATGGTAAGAATTTTGTAAAATCCATAAATTAGAAGCCTTCTTTTGTTCTGATTATTTATGCACTTGCTAAACAGAGTTACAGTACAGTAAAATCTGGGTAAAATCCAGAAACTAGACTAGCAGTCACTGGAGCAATCCCAGAGTTTCAAATGTTGAAAACAGAATTTTATTACTTCAGTCCCCATAAATCAGTGGCCTTGCCCATACAAATGTCCCAGTAATTTTAATAACCTTAAACTAACTAATTTCTATATGCAAAACAAGATTAAAAATATAGAACATAATATCTATATAGAAAACAAGAGATTATTAAGAATATTGAACACTCAAGATGCTAAAATCATTTTGATGGAGTTGATTTCATGGAAAGATCATGTTTTTGCAATTTGCTTAATTCCACAGATAGAGAATAGATAGCATGGTTTAGGATCAATTTAATATGGTAATTTATGGTTGGAATAATTTGGAGGCCAAGATTAGAAACAGAATTTTTGAGATCTTTGAACACTACTACCACAATTGGATGTTAGATGATCTGTACAAAGGTGGTAAAGGGGCATAAATTCTGATTATAACCAATTAATATGTAACCGAAGATGTTGGCAAAGCCAGTTAGGAAAGACATTAAATAAGGACTTGAAAACTGGAGATCTGTTAAAGTAAAAGAATGCTATTAGCATATGCCTCTAATTTTCATGTTGTATTCTTCAAGGGGAACACATCTGAAAAACCTAAGCTTAGAGCTAGTATTCTGCCTAAAATGAATATTGTACAATGGCAAGAAAGAATCCTGGCTTCTGATTGGTCAGTTGGCCACAACAGCAGGGATGTTATCCTGGCATAACATCCCAGCTGATTGTTTGGATTTGCAACTTCTCTTAAGAAACAAAACTATTTTACCACACTAACAAAAACATTCTTTAAAAGTATTTTTTTTTATTCTGTATATAACAAGACATTCTAAAATAGGAATAATGCCCTCCAGGGTGGGTGTTATGCTGGGATAACATCCCTTCTAGGGTGTTGGACGCCCTCAGCCTGCAGCCTCAGGCCCAACCACCTGAGACAGAATGTAATCCCAGCATAACACCCACCCTGTCAGGCATTATTCCATTATAAGTTATTAAGAGCAGCCAGCCATTACCTTTTATATCTGAGGTACTTATTTTCTTCTTTGGTTAATTAGAAAATTGTTCACCTGATGTTTGTTTTATTTATTTATTTAAAAGTTTGTTAACTGGGAGAGGCACACTGAGCTGAAGCTCTTTTCCAGGTGCGACCCAGTGGAGGGGTACACAACAAGGTTAATACATGCGTACATACATAAAGGGTGTTCAGGCTGGTTACAATGGTGCCTGGATAATAGTAAAGTACAATAAGTGCTGAGTAGCAGGCAGGTTACAGAGGAGCCTGAAAAGCATCACGTAACAGTCATAAGGATCACAAACAAACAATAATTTCAGCATGGGTACAAGATTTGAAAGGTAGGTAGCATGTGCTACATAGGTCAGGTTGTAGGCATGGGAGCACACATTCATTTCATACATAATCATTTTTACATACATAATTTCAAGGTACAACTTGGTTATCTCATTCTGTCCCAGTGGCCATTTTGGGTTGGGTTCAGCAATGGATGGTACTGACGCCATATGACGGATACGGGACTGAAGGAGTTAATAAATTTGAGACTTGAGATAGAAGACCTAGTACAGTGGAGCCTGCGGGGCAATTGGTCAGGTTGGTGACAAGTGCAAGGGGCAAAGAGGGAGCAGCAGAGGGTGTGTTTAATAAGATTTAGTGAAGGTAACAGTCGGAACAAGGTGGGAGGAAGTTCCACATATGGGGGAAGTGTAGTGTCATGTGTGGAATAGCACTCTGCCTGGCAGCTGAAATGTCTAGCTATGTTCCCCCCATTACAAAGTCAACATTGTGACCTCATTGACTGTGACATCACTGCTGCTTAGGAACAGCCACTCAGTAGCTGACAAGTCAGCCACCTGTGATGTCACTGTCAGTGAGGTCACAATGTTGTTAAAATGTTATTTTTAAACATGATAAAACTTTAGGTTCAGAGGACCTATCTACAAAGTTCTACGATGCTGATGATGTAGTGGAGGGACAGAGATAGATATGTCAGCTACCAGGCTGAGAGCTGTTCCACATATCCAGCACTATATCATCACTTACAAAACTTTCTAATGAGCAAAAGCAAAAAGGAAAATACTTCAAAAATGAAAAGTGACAACTGACTCCTTTTTAAAATTTGTATAATTTTCCTGTCTGTTTTGTTTCCACTAGCACTTTAAGTACCAAATAGAAGTGTCCTCGCCCATTCAGACATTCTGCCGACTGTTGGTGATGGTATTTTTAAAACAAGAAATTTGTTCAGTTCCTGTTTTCTCATATTTCTGAATGAGGTTGCTCTGGGAGACTCCAGGAAGGGAACAAGTCTTTTGGGCAATCGGTTTAAATGATACATTGGCAAGCTTTTAAAGTAGTCAAGGGGGGAGGCACTGATAAGCAGCAGGAAAATCCCAGCCTCCCCCTACCATTTGCAGGTTCTCAGTTTCCTCCACTAGTGGGCGCATCTCACATCTCTTGTTCACTCTAACCCACATCAGCTGGCTAAATAGGCAGGACATTTTGTCCCTTCACATTTCTGGCTGCAGTTTCTGTCACGCCAGAGCATACGGTAGGAAAAGCCTGCAAAACAACTCTTGCAAAACAAACATAGCTCGCTCCGGCCCTGCCCTGTCTAGATTGGGGACTCATGGCAACAAACTGCTCTAAACCTAAATCATACTGTGCTCAGCCTGCTTCACTCTCCTCTGAACCCCCAGAGGTGGCCAAACAATATTCAATATACTTAGCCCCATTCTTAACCTGATCCCTGCCTGTAGTCCCAGCACATTATCCAACCAAATCAACTACAGCTAAATTTGTTGGGTGATTCTCATCTTTGCCCACTTGCTCCTAACCTAGCTGACTGGTGCTGAGGTTACAGCCCAAAACCTACTTCCAACCCCCTCATATACATAACTCATCATGCTGCCCCCGCAGTGGGAAGAGGTAAAGGGTTTAAAGATTGCCCACCTCAATATATGGAGCATCCTTGCCAATCATTCAGATCTAATATCATGGGTCATCTACTACAAACCTGATATCCTTGGGGACTCCGAAACCTGGCTCAAACCTGTACACCCCGACTCTGTCTGTGCTCTTCCTGTCTACCTTGCAATTATACAGGACAGGGCAGGCAAAAAGCGTGGTGGTGGGTTGGTGCTCTATTACAAATCTCATCTAAAAGTGGCTGACATACCTCCCCCTTCCCCGTGAGTTTATACATGCCCTCCTCCTATTAGGTAACACTAAGAAGCTTCACCTCGCTGTGTATACAACCCCAAAAGGTGGTGTTCATGGGCTCTCCTACCTACTTGACTGCCTTAGCCCCAAAGTGAGGACTAGTGAACTCCTAATGTTTGGGGACTTCAACCTTAACTGGCTGAGTGGGAATGCAAACATCTATGAACCCCGCCAAGATCTTCTATCTAGCCTTGCCCTCAGCCAACTTATCACCAAACCCACCAGACCCTCCTCCTCCGGGGAAAATGTCTCTCTGCTTGACTGGATGCTGTGTAATAGGCCTGACCAAATTACCACCTCAGGCCTCCTCCTCGATTCGATCTCGGACCATTGCCCTACATACTGCATCTGGAAGGTTCAAAATTCCAGGGTTGCACCAAAAGTCTTACAGATGAGAGATTACTCAAACTTTGACCTAAACAACTTCCATACCAACCTCAGCCTGATGGACTGGTCACCGGTATATGCAGACCCGGACCTCTCGGTTGCTCTAGACAGCTTCCTGACCATATTCACCTCACTACAAGACAGACATGCTCCACTCATTAAAAGAAGAGTGAGGGGCACAGTCACTAAATGGTTACAAGGGGAACTGTTTGCCCTGATGAAGCTCGGGGACAAAAGTTGGCTAACATATAAAGCTTCTGGGAACAGATCAGACTTCGAGGTCTACAGGGAGCTTAGAAATTCATGCAAATGAGCAATCCACTCAGCAAAGAGGGATTTCTGCAAAGCATCCCTTGAAGTGCCCGCCAAGAACCTGAGGAATTTCTGGCACACCATAAAGCACACGGTAAATGGTCCGGCCTGCCAGCAGGTCCCTGACCTGCAAATAAACGGAGTCAGTTGCAATAATCCCCAAATGATAGCTAATACATTCAATGACTTGTTCTCGGACCTATCTGATTATACCTCTATGCCTTCAATTTCTAAGGATATGGGTCCTGCTCCTGGTGCTCCACCCGATCCTCCCCTCTCTCCCTTTTACTTTAAGTCTGTCTCCTTCAAAGAAACTCAGAAGCTTCTAGTAGGTCTCTCCCCTTACTCCAGTGCTGGGCACGACAACCTTGTGCCCAAACTGCTAAACCTTGGGGCCCCCTTCTTGGCCCACCCCATCTCCCATATTCTAAACTCCTTGCTCACGATGGGGTCTGTCCCTCCCATTTGGAAGGTGGCCCGTGTGACCCCTGTCCTCAAGCATGGCAATGCCAAATTACTTAAGAACTATCAACCCATAGCGATTCTATCCGCAGTCAACAAACTGCTTGAGAAAGTAGTGGCCTCCCAGGTTGCCCTCTTCCTCCAAACCTATATCCTTCTCTCCCCCGAGCAGCATGGGTTCCGAAAAGGACATAGCACCTCCACTGCCCTAGCACAGGTCACCTCCAACATTAGAACCATGACTGATCAAGGCAAACTCAGGGGGCTGTCTTCATGGACCTGTCCAAGGCCTTCGACTTGGTCAATCACACCCTTCTGGGCTCTGCTCTCCAGCCTTTTGGTCTCTCCCCTCCCATCCTAGCCAGGTTCTATAACTATCTCTCGGGTAGGAAACAGTACATGAGGTTCCAAAATGCCATATCCGTCCTATCACCAGTAGCCTGTGGGGTACTTTAGGGGTCGGTCCTTGGTCCCCTCCTGTTTTCCCTCTTTATAAACCAGTTGCCCTCAATCCCAACCTTTGGACAAGTTACTCTATATGCCGATGATATGGTGCTCCTTACCAGTTCACAAAGTATTGATGACATTAACTATGGACTCAATTTGGATTTCGGTTTCAATCCTGGCTCAAGGCAAGTAAGCTCGTCATCAACCTTCAGAAGACGCAGGCAATGTTATTCGGCTCCCTTCCCAAGGTGAGAGCGTGCCCGGCCGTGCTCAGAGTTGATAGCACTGACGGCACCCCTTTGAAGGTGGTGGAATCGTTCAAGTACTTGGGGGTGACTCTTGACCCACAAATGGCTCTCTCCCTGCAATTACTTAACTCCTGTAAGGCAACCAACTGCAAACTAGGACTTGCGTACAGAGCAAAAAGTTGCCTCACCCCAGCTGCCAGACTTGCCCTGGCAAAAGGGGTCTTCCTCCCCTCACTTTGTTACAGGCTTACCTCTTTCACGAATGCCCCCAAAGTCTGGCTCTCCAAATGGGACACCTCGTATAACAACGTATGTCGGTTCGCCCTATCAGCCCATCATCTCACCCATCGGTGTCTGCTTTACTCTAGACTGGGTTGGCTTTCCCCAAGCAACCATTGCTCATTCGTTATGGGCAACCTTATGGATAACATCATCCGATCACCTACTCCTCCAGCACTTGCTGACCTCCTCCAGCCTGTCCCCTCTGGCTGTCAGTTGAGGTCCACTGAATCCCAGGCACTGATGGTTCTGAAGACTCACTTCCGTGCGGGAGATCGAGCATTTGCAGCTCTTGCCCCAAAAACCTGGAACCTCCTACCTCCTCACATAAGAACTTCCCCCACCCACAGTTGTTTCAGGTCCTCCCTTTGGGCTTACCTAAAACAAGCCTCAAGCTGCCTTTGTCCCCTGTAGTCCCTCCCTCCGTGAAGTGCCTGAAATTAAAAGAAAAAAAATTCCTGGCTGAGGGCGTGCACTTATTCCAAAAATAAATAACAAATAAGCAATATTCAGAAATATTGTTGCTGCTGACATTGGCTCTAATTTTTCCTGGCTGTCCTCCCTGGGTTGTTCTGCCTCATACTGAACTGCACTAAAATTGTTCTCTGCCTGTTACCTGACTGTAGATGATTGCTTATACCTGTCTGTACCTTGCCTGACATTTGGACCCAAGCCTTTGTACTTTGTTTCGGCTGGTCCTTCTTGCTTGTATTCTGACTGTACCTTTGTGTAACTTGATGCTAGCATCTGTACTGTTATTGCTTGTATCTCTGTAACTCACCTGGGTCGCACCTGAAAATAGGCTTGTGACTGTCTAGTGTGCTTACCTGGTAAACAAAAGCTAAATAAATAAACAGGGTACTAAATGAGAAAAAGACCAAGGCAGAAAGGTCAGTGGAGGATGCTGCTACAGAAGGTAAAGCCATCAAAAAATGGAGAGCAATGAGTACCAATGCCTGTAGTCTGGGTAACAAGCTTCCTGAATTAGTGGCCTTGATGGAGGAGGAACATCTGGCTATCGTGGCAGTCACAGAAACATGGTACACACAGAACCATGACTGGGACGTAAACATACCAGGATACACTGTCTACAGGAGGGATAGGGAGGGTAAAAGAGGAGGAGGAGTGGCTCTCTACATAAGGGAAGGAATCAAAGCAACAGAACAAAAGGGTAAACAAGGAGGAGAAGAAGAACTGTGGGTCAATTTGGAGACAGGCAATGGCACCACAATCCGCACAGGGGTTGTATACAGACCCCCCTCTCAGGGGGAGGAAAGGGACAAGGAAATGATAGAAAGTATACTTAGAATGGCAGAAAAAGGGGAGATATTGCTGATGGGTGATCTGAATATGCCAGATGTTAACTGGAGTGCAGTTGCAGCAACCACTTCTAAGAGTGGGGTTATTCTAGATGCCCTACAGGGGGCATGCCTTAGACAACTAGTATTGGAACCCACTTGAGAGGGAGCAGTCTTAGACCTGGTTCTCTCAGAGGGAGATGGAGAGAGGATCGAAGATGTAGAAGTGGGTAGCCATCTGGGAACTAGCGACCATTGAACAGTATGGTTCACAATAAGCACAGCAATAGAGTCAAGCCATACAAAGGCAAAAGTACTAGATTTCAGGAGGGCTGACTTTGGCAAAATGGGTGAGTGCCTAAGGAATGCACTAGCAAATCGGCAGGAAGAAGGGGTGGAAGAACAATGTGGAATAATAAAAACTGTCATCACAGAGGTAACAAGCCTTTGCGTGAAGCAAATAAACAAAACAAAACGATGTAAGAAACCACTATGGTTCTCAAAGGAGGTGACAGTGAAGGTTCAAGAGAAAAAGAAAGCATTCAGGAAGTACAAGGAATCAAAGAAGGAGCAAGACAGAGAGTAGTATCAGTTAAAGCAAAAGGAAGCTGGGAAGGCAGTCAGAACAGCAAAGGCCCGAACCAAGGAAAAGATAGCCAACTCAGTTAAGAAGGAGGATAAAACCTTTTTTAGGTACATCAGGGAGTGAAGGAAGACCAAGGGAGGGATAGTGAGGCTTAATAAAGGGGGTGGGCAGAGGGTGACTGTGAAAGGCAGAGATACCAAACAAATATTTTGCTCAGTATTTACAAATGAAGAGGAGGAGGTACCTAAAACAAACAATAGAAACACTCTGGATACAGAAGTTGATACCAGCCCATTTACAGAAGAAAGGGTTCTGAAAGAACTCTTAAAACTGAAGGTGGACAAAGTAATGGGGCCTGATGGGATTCATCCCAGAATTCTAAAAGAACTAAGGTTGAACTAGTGACACCACTGACTTCCCTCTTTAATAAATCATGGGAGGATGGGGTGGTACCTGAGGATGGGAGGAGGGCAGATGTGATTCCCCTTCACAAAAGTGAGAGCAGGTCAGAAGCAGGAAACTACAGACCTGTTAGTTTAACCTCAGTGATAGGGAAAATGATGGAATAACTTCTGAAGGAAAGAATTGTCGAGTACCTAGAGGCCAGAGGGGCACAGGACCCAAGGCAGCATGGATTCACAGTGGGAAGGTCATGTCAGATGAAGCTAATAGATTTATTTGGCTGGGTGACCAAAGTAGTAGATCAGGGAGGGGCTGTGGACATGGCCTACCTAGACTTTAGCAAGGCATTTGACACAGATCCACACAAAAGATTAATATACAAGTTAGCCAACCTGGGAGTGGGTCCCAAGATGATAGCCTGGGTAAAGAATTGGCTGGAGAATAGGACACAGAGGGTTATAGTAAATGGAGTCCACTCTGAAGAAAGGGGGGTTACTAGTGGGGTACCGCAGGGTTCAGTATTAGGACCGGTCCTCTTCAATGTCTTTATAAGTGACATTGCAGAGGGACTGGAAGGAAAAGTATGTCTCTTTGCAGATGACATGAAGATCTGCAACAGAGTTGATGCACAAGGTGGGGTGGAAAGGATAAGAAGGGACTTGGCAAGGTTAGAGGAATGGTCAAATGTATGGCAGCTTAGATTCAATGCTAAGAAGTGCAAGGTAAATCACCTGGGAAACAAAAACCCAGGGGAAGAGTACACAATGGGGGTTGAGATACTAACAACAACAAAAATGGAAAGGGACCTGGGGGTAGTCATATCAGATGACTTAAAGGTGGACAAGCAATGTGAGAGGGCAGTAAGGAGGGCTGGGGGGATACTGGGATGCATAGGGAGAGGCATCACCAGTAGAAAACAGGAAGTTGTTATCCCTCTGTACAGACAGCTGGTGAGACCCCATCTGGAGTACTGTGTGCAGTTCTGGAGACCCAATCTCCGCAAGGACATAGACAGGATGGAAGCAGTCCAGAGGAGGGCACTAAAATGGTGCAGGGTCTGCACCAGAAGACGATGAAGAGAGACTAAAGGAGCTTAATATGTATAGCCTCAAGGAAAGAAGGAGAGGGGACATGATAGAAACTTTCAGGCACCTCAAGGGAATCAACAAAGTCCAAGAGGGTAGCATCTTTCAAAAAAAGAGGTGTGCAAGAACAAGGGGGCACAATTTGAAGAAAGGGGGTGGGGCGGCTCAGAGGTAGTGTAAGCAAGTATTTTTTTCACAGAGAGGGTTGTGGATGCATGGAACGGCCTTGTGGAGGAGGTTGTGGAGTCAAAAACAGTGGTTGAATTTAAGCATCCATGGGACAGTCATAAGGCAATTCTAGGGGGTGGCGGTAGAAAGAAGTAGGCTGCTGGTTAACTAGGATCTGCAGCTTATCCATTAGGTAGGGAAATGGGTGGACTGGGTGGGCCAAACGGTCCTTATCTGCCATCAAATTCTATGTTTCTATGTTTCTAGGAGCACGCCTCAGTTTTGAATCTCCTACTTTAGTGCTGACATCACCAGTGGGCTAAGCATACCCTTTGCTGTCAGCCCTGGAACTTAGCAACATCGAACATAGAAACATAGACCATGTTGGTAGAAAAAGACCAGATGTCCATCCAGTCTGCCCACATTCCCTATGCTCCCTGGAACTTTCACTGGAAAATATTGTTCCTCCAGGGTACTGACCCTCCCCGACCTAGCCCCATTCTCCTCCCTGGTCTTGTTGCTCTGGGAGACCACTTTTCCCTTCATTCTATGCCATGCCTGCTTGAATCCTCTGATTGTATTTTCACTCATCACCTCAGCTGACAGACTGTTACAAGGTTTCACCACCCTTTCCATAAGGAAGTACTTCCTTTATGTCCCTCCTGAACCTCCCTCCTGTTCATTTCTACTTGTGACCACAAGACCTTGAGTTGGTATTCAGGGTAAATAATTCCCCACAGTTTACCTTGTTAAGTCCTTAAGGAACTTGAAGATCTCTATTATATCTCCCCTCTGCCTTCTGGTTTCCAGTGAATACACAGGCAAGGCAAGGCAAATTTTATTTTTATGGGACCCAATCCCAGAGGCTCTGGGCGCCTAACAAGGTATTACAAAATAAGACAGTTTAAAATCCAGAAATAACAGATAAATGAAAATCAGAATTCAGTTAATACAAATCACTATAATAATGCTGGTTACTTTATGAATGCCAGACTGAAGAGGTGGGCCGTTAGCCTCTGCTTGAAAACATCGATTGAAGGAGCCTTCCAGATTACAGATGGAAGCACATTCCACAGAGTTGGCCTAGAGATACTGAAGCTTGTTCACCAGATGTCTTGAGCCGAACCTTGGGAACATCCAGGAGGCCCCTCGAAGAGGAGCGCAGGGAACAAGCAAAGTTCGCAGGTGTCAGGAGCTCCCACAGGTAGCCAGGACCCAGCCCATATAGGACCTTTTAGGTGAGCAAGTCCACCTTGAAAAGGACCCTCCACCTGACTGGCAACCAATGCAGAGCAAGCAGGACTGGGGTCACATGACAAAATCTGGGCAGGCCTATCAGCAACTGGACCACTGCGTTCTGCACCAGCTACAGCCTGCGGAGGGTCCCTCCCATGACCCCGAAGTAAAGAGCATTACAGTAGTCAAACCTAGAGGTAACAAAGGCATGTACCAGAGTCGGCTGATCCTCAGGCGGAAAGATGGGCTTGATCCTGGTGATGTTCCTCAAGTGGTAGAAACCACTCTTAACCACAGATAACATCTGATCTTCAAAAGTCAACCTGCTATCCAGGACCACACCTATATTTTTTTTTTTTTTATTTATTTTTACCAGGAGAGGCACACTAAGCTGAAAGCTTGTTTGCAGGTGCGACCTGGGAGCACAAGGAAGTTAAGTGACTTGCTCAGGGTCACACAGTATGCAAGTGGGGGCTGTGGGATTCAAACCCAGATCTCCAGGTTTGCAGCTCAGAGCCTTAAACCACTGCGCTATACTGCCTCCCTCGGGGACCCCTCGGGAAGCAACCAGTGGAGCAGACCCCAGGAAAAGACCTGTGTCTGCTACAGGTTGCGACCCATCATGCCCGTGACCTGACTCAATCACTAGTGCCTCTGTCTTATCTGGGTTTAGTCTCAGCCAGCTGAAAGCCATCCAGTCATTGATTTTAGCCAGACAGATGTTAAGTATGTTGACAGCATCAGATGTTCTGGGCGCAAATGACAAATACAGTTGGGTGTCATCTGCATAGCAGTGAAACACCATGCTGTATTGCTGAATGATCTCACCCAGGGGTAGCATGTACACTGCACACAGCATCAGCGACAAGATTGAGCCCTGTGGAACTCCACATGACAGGGGCATTGGGGAGGAGGAGGAGGAGAAATTCTCCACCACTACCTGCTGCATCCAATCAGAGAGATAGGACTCAAACCATCTGATAACAACACCGGCGAGTCCACAAAACTCACAGAGCCAATCAAGAAGCACGATGTGGTCCATGGTGTCAAATGCTGATGAGAAATCAAGGAGCACAAGAACTGACCCATCTGTCTCCTCTGTCGCTAGCACTGAGCAGATCATTATGCACTCTAGCTAGAGCTGTCTCTGTACTGTGCCTAGCCTGAAAACCTGACTGAAATAGCTCATAGATGTTGGAGCACATGAGATGATCCTTGAGCTATTGTACCATTCATTTCTCCACAGCCTTGCTCAAAGAAGGCAGGTTGGAGATCAGACAGTAATTTGCCAGGATGTCTGGGTAGATGGAAAACTTCTTAAGAAGGGGTCTCACATATTTAGTGCCTTGAGGCGCTTCTCATGGGATTTGCCCTGCTGGCCCTGAATCATTTTTGTTACTCTGTGATGCACTGTTTCCAACCTATCCCCATCCTTTCTGAGGTGAGGACTCGAGAATTGGATGTAATAGTTCATGTGAGGCCTCACCAGTGATCTGTATAGAGGAAGTATTATCGGTTTTTCTTCTGCTATCAGTTCTCCTCCTGATACTTCTCAGCATCCCGTTAGCCTTGCTGTAGGCCTTGTTGCATAGAATCATAGAAGCTTGATGGCAGACAAGGACCACATTGGCCCATCTAGTTTGCCCTATTTTTTCCCTAGACGCCCTCCCTGACAGTCCCCACCCTCCCCAATACTCAGTCCCATGTGCTTGTCCCATGCCCTCTTGAATTCTTCCACCAATTTAGCCCCCACCACTCCATCTGGCAGTCTGTTCCAGGGCTCCACCACCCTCTCCATGAAGAAACACCCCCGCACATTGCCCCGTATCTGTTTTCTTGCAGTCTGAGGCTGCACCCTCTAGTTCTGACTCCCTCCTTCCTCTTAAGTAGATCTTCTCCCACTTTACTGAGGCATTTTACATACTTTAAAGTTTCAATCATGTCTCCCCTTTCCCTGCTTGTCTCCAGCGTGTACAGATCCAGCTCCCTTACACCTCTGTTCATATGTCTTTCCCTACATACCCTGCACCATCTTGGTTGCCCTTCTCTGGTCCCTCACCAATGCAGCTATATCCTTGTGGAGATGTAGCCTCCAGAACTGAACCCCATACAATCAATCAATCAAAATCTTTATCTAAACATAGAAACATAGAATTTGATGGCAGATAAGGACCGCTTGGCCCACCCAGTCTGCCCATTTCCCTACCTGATGGATAAGTTGCAGATCCTAGTTAACCAGCAGCCTACTTCTTCCTACCCCCACCCCCTAGAATTGCCTTATGACTGTCCCATGCATGCTTGAATTCCACCACTGTTTTTGACTCCACAACCTCCTCTGGAAGGCTGTTCCATACATCCACAACCCTCTGTGAAAAATACTCTTAAATTACCTCCTGGGCCGCCCCTTCTATCTTCAAATTGTGCCCCTTGTTCTTGTACACCTCTTTTTGAAAGATGCTACCCTCTTGGACTTTGTTGATTCCCTTGAGGTACTTGAAAGTTTCTATCATGTCACCCCTCTCCTCCTTTCTCGAGGCTTACATATTAAGCTCCTTAAGTCTCTCTTCATATGTCTTCTGGTGCAGACCCTGCACCATTTTAGTTGCCCTCCTCTGGACAGCTTCCATCCTGTCTATGTCTTTGCGGAGATTGGTCTCCAGAACTGCACGCAGTACTCAGATGTGGTCTCACCAGCTGTCTGTACAGAGGATAATAACTTCTTGTTTTCTACTGGTGATGCCTCTCCCTATGCATCCCAGTATTCCCCCAGCCCTCCTTGCTGCCCTCTCACATTGCTTGCCCACCTTTAGGTCATCTGATATGACTACCCCCAGGTCCCTTTCCATTTTTGTTGTTGTTAGTATCTCACACCCCATTGTGTACTCTTCCCCTGGGTTTTTGTTTCCCAGGTGCATTACCTTGCAATTCTTAGCATTGAATCTAAGCTGCCATACATTTGACCATTCCTCTAACCTTGCCAAGTCCCTTCTCATCCTTTCCACCCACCTTGTGCATCAACTCTGTTGCAGATCTTTGTGTCATCTGCAAAGAGACATATTTTTCCTTCCAGTCCTCTGCAATGTCGCTTATAAAGACATTGAAGAGGACCGCTCCTACTGAACCAGCGGTACCCCACTGCTAACCTCTCGCTTTTTTCAGAGTGGATTCATTTACTATTACCTCTGTGTCCTATTCTCCAGCCAATTTTTACCCAGGCTGTCATCTTGGGACCCACTCCCAGGCTGGCTAACTTGTATATTAATCTTTTGTGTGGGACTGTGTCAAATGCCTTGCTAAAGTCTAGGTAGACCATGTCCACAGCCCCTCCTGATCAACTACTTGGTCACCCAGTCAATGAAATCTATCAGATTTGTCTGGCATGACCTTCCCATGTGAATCCATGCTGCCTTGGGTCCTGTGCCCTCTGGCCTCTAGATACTCAACAATTCTTTCCTTCAGAAGTTATTCCATCATTTTCCCTACCACTGAGGTTAAACTAACAGGTCTGTAGTTTCCTGCTTCTGCCTTGCTCCCACTTTTGTGAAGGGGAATCACATCTGCCCTCCTCCAGTCCTCAGGTACCACCCCATCCTCCCATGATTTGTTAAAGAGGGTAGTCAGTGGTGTCACTAGTTCTACCCTTAGTTCTTTTAGAATTCTGGGATGAATCCCATCAGGCCCCATTGCTTTGTCCACCTTCAGTTTTAAGAGCTCTTTCAGAACCCTTTCTTCTGTAAATGGGCTGGTATCAACTTTGTATTCAGAGTGTTTCTACTGTTTGTTTTAGGTACCGCCCCTCTTCCTTTGTAAATACTGAGCAAAATATTTGTTTAGTATCTCTGCCTTTTCACAGTCACCCTCTGCCCCACCTTCCTCCCTTTATTAAGCCTCACTATCCCTCCCTTGGTCTTCCTTCGCTCCCTGATGTACCTATAAAGGTTTTATCCTTCTTAACTGATTTGGGTATCTTTTCCTCGGTTTGGGCCTTTGCTGTTCTGACTGCCTTTCCAGCTTCCTTTTGCTTTAACTGATACAGTTCTCTGTCCTGTTCCTTCTGTGATTCCTTGTACTTCCTGAATGCTTTCTTTTTCTCTTGAACCGTCACTGCCACTTCCTTTGAGAACCATAGTGGTTTCTTACCTCGTTTCATTTTGTTTATTTGCTTTACACAAAGGCTTGTTACCTCTGTGATGGCAGTTTTTATTATTCCCCATTGTTCTTCCACCCCTCCTTCCTGCCCATTTGCTAGTGCATTCCTTAGGCACTCACCCATTTTGGCAAAGTCAGCCCTCCTAAAATCCAGTACCTTTGTCTTTGTATGGCTTGACTCTATTGCTGTGTTTATAGTGAACCATACTGTTCGATGGTCACTAGTTCCCAGATCGCTACCCACTTCTACATCTGTGATCCTCTCTTCATCTCCATTTGAGAGAACCAGATCTAAGATTGCTCCCTCTCGAGTGGGCTCCAATACTAGTTGTCTAAGGCATGCCCCCTGTAGGGCATCTAGAATAACCCCACTCTTAGAAGTGACTGCTGCAACTGCTCTCCAGTTAACATCCGGCATATTCAGATCACCCATCAGCAATATCTCCCCTTTATCTGCCATTCTAAGTATACTTTCTATCATTTCCTTGTCCATTTCCTCCCCCTGAGAAGGGGGTCTGTATACAACCCCTGTGCGGATTGTGGTGCCATTGCTTGCCTCCAAATTGACCCACAGTGCTTCTTCTCCTTCCTGTTTACCATTTTGTTCTGTTGCTTTGATTTCTTCTCTTATGTAGAGAGCTACTCCCCCTCCCTTTACCTCCCGTCCCTCCTATAGATAGTGTATCCTGGTATGTTTACGTCCCAGTCATGGTTCTGTGTACCATGTTTCTGTGACTGCCACGATATCCAGATCTTCCTCCTCCATCAAGGCCACTAATTCAGGAAGCTTGTTACCCAGACTACGGGCATTGGTACTCATTGCTCTCCATTTTTGATGGCTTTACCTTCTGTAGCGGCATCCCCACTGACCTTTCTACCTTGGTCTTTTTCTCATTTAGTACCCTTTTTTGTAGGGGAGGCTGGATATTCTGCTGTTTATCAGTGCCTCCCTGACTAGTTTAAAGGCTTGCCAATGAGGCATTTAAACCGATTGCCCAAAAGACTTGTTCCCTTCCTGGACAGATGCAGACCATCCTGCCAGTATAGGCTGGTGTCCTCCAGGTGGAACCCCAGTCCCAGTGAAGCCAAACCCTGTGCTCCACACCATTTTTCAACCATTTGTTAAACTGCATGGTGCAAGCACCTTGCCTCATCCATGCCACTGACAGGCAGTACCTCTGAGAAGGATACTGTGTGTGCTACTTGTCTTAAGCCCCTCCCCAACTCTACAAAGTCCTTCTGCACTGCTCTAATCTCATGATGAGCTAAGTCATTTGTCCCTAGGTGGACAATGACGTCCAGCTCAGACTCCCGTGCAACTGTTCTCGTGATCCTATGGATGCTCTTCCTGTCCCTCCAAGCCATGGCACCAGGCAGGCACCTTACTTCAGTTTTCCCTGCTTCCCCAGTTCTATCCCACTAATAATTGAGTCCCCCACCAGGAGCTGCTTTCTTTCCCTGTGGTGCCCTCTGCCTCCTTCCTGAGGGCCTCCCTTGTGACAGTTGTCTGCACCCTCCTTAGTCTCCTCTGCGGGTATATCCATAGGGGAGCTATGCTCCCCCAGAATGGTGTATGGATTGTGGTGTGGAACAAGTGACTGGGTGTGCCTCTGTTCCACCATCCTCACCCTCCCTAAGCCCACTGTGGTCCAACTGCTGTGCTTTCTTTGCAACCTCTGAGGAAGTGGTGGTGGCTCTGATGCTCCCTGTATGGGGGAGGTTCCCTTCCTACCGTCCAATGTGGCCTGGGGGAAGGTCCCCATACTACTGTCCAGTGTGGCCTGAAGACGAGCAACTTCCTCCCTCAGGACAGAGAGTTGTCTGCAAATAGGGCAGCATCTCAGCCTCCAGAAAGACTCCCGGAAGACTGCTGCCCCACAGCCATTACATTGCACTACTCCCCACATTTTTTTTGTGTGTGTGTGTGTGTGTGTGTGTGTGATTGGTTTGTAATATATATATCTAACCAGGTGAAACACCATTGAGCAAAAACTCATTTACAAAGTGGACCTGGACATCCATTCAGTGATAAACATAACAGACAAGGATTATACACTATCCTCCTTTAAATCTCTTCTGAAACTTCCGTTGAAGGAAAACTGCCAGTGCTATGCCTAGAGTCCCCCCCTTTTGATATTTGGCACTTGCTACTATATTTGCCCCAGCTCTCCCTGCTCCCCTTCTTTCTTTTGTTTTGCACTCCTGTCTGTCTATGTTCTGCTACTCCCTGAGCCTCTCTCCCTTACACCTTCTTCCCCTCATCCTACTTATCCTCGACTATTCCTACTTCACCTTATGGATCATGCTCTACCTTCCCCCTTACATCCTTCCATTCCAATCATATTATGCAGTTAGCTGCTTGCACTTATGTAGATATGAAACAATCTGAGCAATCTGACTGTACCTTGTTATGTATTACCCACTGTATTGTGTGAACTATTGTATAAATCTGTAGTGTTTTCCTTTTATGTATACTATGTGTGTCCCCCAGGACCACCTTGCAAATGAGTATTTCAATGATGTATTTCCTGGTTAAAAATAAAATTGACTTGAATTGAATACGGAATCAGGAGTTTAGGACAGTAAACATTACACACTAGAGTCATTACAAGCACAGGAAATGAGAAAGCAATGTACATAAATACTCAAAAAAAACAAAATGACATACAAGTCATTATATTTATAAAACTTTTGAGTAAACCCTTAGAAGGGGTACCCTAAGTGCAATTAGGAACAGCATAATATGGTTTAGTCTGAACTAGAGACAAGCTATAGTCTGCTTAGATACTTGGAGAAAGTTACAAGGAGTGGTGGGAGTAAGTGCGTATGAGACCTAAGGGGGAACTAGGAGGGAAAGGATGGATAAATGTATAAGAAATAAGGAGAAATTAGTGGTAGGACTGAGGATGATGTTCAGGAGGGAAGGGAGGGAAGGATGAAATGTACAGTCCCAGACAGCTTGCTTCCTACTAGGTTATAGTCATTAGTGATAACAGTTGCAGGAGTCACTGACGTGTTTTCTTTAATAATGTTCTGAATGTTACCATTTTAACAAGGGAGGAAAGTTTCAGTGATTTCTGTAAGGAGTTCCAAAGGGCTGGCAGGACATGGCTAAGGCAGAGTACCCAAAGCGAGTTCTATATCTAGGGATGTCGAATGTGAGATAAGAATGACTCCTAAGTGAATAAGCTCCAGGGGTATCGGATAGAAGGCAAAATACGTATTGCAGCAACTTGCCAATTAGGGCTCTATAGGTCCAGGTAGCCACATTTATGATTCTCCTGGTATTCAAGGACTGCCAGCCTAGCATAGCGTGTAAGGAGCAATGGTGAGTCCTAAGGGGAGCACCGGTGATGAACCCTAAAGCTCTATTATATAATGTGTCAAGCTTGGCCGATGCAGTACTAGATCCATGGCTATACAGTAGGTCAGCATAGTCCAGGAGAGGAAGGAATATGGACTGCACAAGCCTTTGCCTAGCTTCCCAGGTAAGAAGGTGTCAAATTCTAAAAAAACAATCCTAGATGTTATTTCAACTTTTTGCACAGTTCCTCAATATGAGTCATGTAGGAGAGTTTGTGGTCTATTGAAAAGCTTAAATATTTGAATCTGTCCACTGTCTCAATAGGTTGTCTTAAAAGGGGTGTCATTTGTTGCTGAGTGCCCAGTAAGGAGTAACTGGCTGTGTGTTGATTTGGGGAAAAGAACATTGCTTTAGTTTTCTTAGCATTCAGCAAGAGCTTAAGACTCAGGTGGTTTTGCTGAAGTAAATTGAATTCGTGTTGCAACGTGCTGCATGCCATTTCAAGTAAGGGTTTAGCAACATAGATAACAGTATCATCAGTGAATAGATGAACACTTGCATGACTGATACCTTTGTTGATGTTGTTGATATACAGTATAACGTGAAAAGAAGAGACCCTAATATTGAGCCTTACGGAACTCCTCTAAGTAGTGTTTTGAGTGGCGACAGATCCCCTTGAGTCTTTACTTGCTGTTGTCTGTCCATAGAGTAACACATGAACCAGTTGACAGCACTGACATCCAGACCAGTACCATGCAATACAGACAACAGTAAGTCATGGTCCACTGTGTCAAAGGCCTTACTTAAGTCTAGAAATAAGGCAGTCATGAAGTGTTTAGAATCGAGAGCCATATGCCAGTCATTTGTTATCTTTGCTAACACAGATATCGTGCTGTGATTTTTTCTAAACCCAGATTGAATAGGGTTTACTAACTGAAGGGAATCAAGGTAGTTTCTGATTTGTGCATTCACTAATTTTTCAAGGAGTTTGGATAGAATGGGTAATAGGGATATAGGCCTGTAGTTGTTGAAATCACTAGGGTTGCCAGACTTACAGAGAGGGATTACGTGCACTATTTCCCATACAGAAGGAATTTCACCGCTTACTAAGGACATGTTGAAAAGGTGTACTATAGGTGCAGTCAATATGTGGTACCCTAATTCTAGATAATAGGGTTCTAACTTGTCAACTCCAGAAATTTTCTTCGTGTCTAGATTCATGAGCAAGTCTTCTACTTGTTTATAAGTGACAGGGCTGAAGAGGAACTTTGTCTCATGTGAAGAAGCCATAGTAGTAGGGCAAACTGAGGTGGGATTTTGATCATGATTACGGAGCTTACTAGCCACGGATGTATCAAACGCAAGGCCAGCCATGGCAAAGTGGTTGTTTAGTAGGTCAAGTATGCCCTACTTATCTGTGGAGCAGGTTCTGCCAGCGTTAATCTTGGCAGGAAGCGCATTGCTCAAAAGTTAGCCTTCTATTGCCCTCAGAGTTTTCCAGAATTTGGCAGAGTTACTTGTGGCTGAGGCTAACTGAAATTTAAAATAACTAGCTTTGGGCAGCTCTTGTAAGTTGTGTGCAGTGATTTCTGGATTTCCAGAAAGCTACCCTGTCTGCTGAAGCCTTAATTTTTGTGCACTTTTCCAAGAACATCTCTACTTCGTAGGGTGGATTTTTTCTTGGTGGAGAACCAAGGACAGGATCTTTTTTTGGTTCTGGTTCTTGTCAGAGGCACGTGTTTGTCTATGACTCTTAAAACAAGTTTTTGGAACAACACAAAGGCTGAATCCACTGAGGAAGCAAAATAGAGTCCTGCTATCTGACATAGTTTAGGTCTGCTAGGAAGCTAATAGGATTAAAGTTCTGATGGTTTCTTTTTAAGGTATATATGGAGGAGGAGGGTAGTTTGGAAATTGACCTTATGCATGCTATAGTGCTATGGTCACTGATATCATTGAAAAATACACCAGCATAGTTAAAAAGGTGAGGCTTGTTTACCAGGATGAGGTCAAGGAGCGTACTGCTAGCTGGGTTTTTTGTGGTAGTGCAGGTACACTCTGTTATAAGCTGAGTGAGTCCAAGCTCATCATACAGGTCTTTTAAGGGTTTTAAGAAGTTGGAGAGCCAATCCATGTTGAAGTCTCCCATAATAATTGTTTCACCAGACTGTAGGTCAGCGTGTTTGTGCAAGTAAATGAGCAGCTCAAGACCACCTGATGGAGTATGGTAGCAGCCAGAGATATTGATGGCTTCAGAGGATGGGAGAAGGAGCCTTATGGAGACACACTCAAATTCTTTAGGGATAGAGGTACAGTCAATTAGAGTAACAGAAAACCTATCCCTCACTTAAATCACAACTCCCCCACCTCTACTAGGTCTATTGGCCCGGTACACATTATAGTTTGGAATGTTAATTTCATGGTTGGGAGTAGAGCTCTTCAACCAGGTTTCTGAGACAACTAGCACATCAGGTTCTATATGAGAGATCCATGCTTGGATTGAGTCCAATTTCCATAAGAGACTGCAAGCATTTATGTGCAGGAAGATTAGGCCTTTAGAGTGCAGGAGATCAGAGGGTGCTGAGATGGATAGAGGGGGAACCGGGTTTAGCTCTATAGTTCCTAAACACAACAGAAGCAGAAGAAGCATACTCCAGGTGTGGCCTCACCATGGCTTTGTAAAGGGGCATTATTACCTCCCTCCTTCCCCTAGTAATGCCCCTGCCTATGCATACTAACATTCCACTGACCTTTCCCGCTGCCCTGCTACATTGGATTCCTACCTTAAAGTTTGAGGAGACTATGATCCCCATGGGCTCTTGCACTGGCTCATTTGTTTAAAGGAGTTACTGAAGACAACTCCTCGATCCCGTTCCTCTTCTGTAATGTTAAGTCTTACCCCATCCACCAAGTACTCTGTGTTGTGGTTCCTTTTCCCTCAGTTCCCCTTCACAAAAGTGGGAGAAAGACAGAGGCAGGAAACTACAGACCTGTCAGTTTGACCTCTGTGGTAGGAAATGTGATGGAATCCCTTCTGAAGGAAAGAATTGTTGAGTACCTAGAGGCCAGTGGGGTGTAGGACCCAAGGCAGCATGGTTTCACAGTGGAAACGTAATGTCAGATGAATCTAATTGATTTCTTTGACTGGGTGACCAAAGTAGTAAACCAGGGAGGGGCTGTGGACATGGCCTACCTAAACTTTAGCAAGGCATTTGACACAGTCCCACACAAAAGATTAATATATAAATTAGCCAGCCTGGGAGTGGGTCCCAGGGTGGTAGCCTGGGTAAAACATTGGCTGGACAACAGGACACAGAAGGTAATAGTAAACAGAGTCCACTCTGAAGAAATGGGGGTTACTAGTGGGGTACAGCAGGGTTCACTACTGGGTCCAGTCCTTTTTAATGTCTTTATAAGTGACATTGCAGAAGGACTGGAAGGAAAAGTATGCCTTTTTGCAGATGACATAAAGATCTGCAACAGGGTTGATCCTGTAACACTTGTACAGCTGGTTTTGATTACTCCATGAGTTTTGTAATATAAAAATGTGTTATTGAGTGTCTCTCATGAGACATGCTGAGACAGTGTGTGGGATGACCACCCCCACCCCAGGTTTCAACTACAAGCTGTTAACCTAAAATCCAGGAGTTAATTACAGGCTAGAAGAGACACACATTAAGGATCTCCTGTTTATCTGGCTTAATAGGAGCTGCCAGCTGCTAGGATGAAAATCATAAACTTTTATGACATTTAGAGGACGAGACCAGGTTATGTCACTTAGGTGCTAAGTCAATAAATGCTCCTTTGATGTCTGCGAAGGACAAAAAACACACTAGATCAAAGGGTTATGGGGAAGTGAGTTTTTCCTGATGTCACCTATTTAATTTACCTTCTGAATGATAAGACATCCTGTTTTGTATAATTTTTATATTCTGACAGGGAGGAGCTAAGTGACCTCATACAAAGAGGTTGGCAAAGCCAGTTTTAAACAGTATTCTGTTTTCCACTTAGATACATTCATGTTTGGACTCTGAAGAAGAAACATCTACTTTAGATAGACAAGTCTAATTGTCTGGTCATAGGAATTAATTTGCACTTGTTAAACCTTGTTCTTTTTAAGTGATTGTATGTTTTTGTAATGTATTGTCCTGTATTTACATTTTACATCTTTTTATCTATTTTAAAGTAAACATCTATTTTAAGAGACTACTTGGTGTGCCTTTGAAATTATTTATTTGACAAGTGAAGCATATATGGTTAAAACTGACATTTTGAATAGCTTACTGGTAATACCAAACTGGGAAAAAGTAAGAGTTTATCTGAGGTCTTTTCATAAAGTTTTAAGGGTTCATTTTGTACACCTGGCTAGGTGCCCATAGGTGAAAGATATCTGGCATTTTCCTGAAGAGCAGAATTATCTGAGTCTGTACATTGGATACGCTAGCAAGAGGTTCACATTTTGAATCCCTCCAGCACTTGAGACCAAAGGTTGATTCGAACCCACAAAACACACAGGAGGGTTACCATGTTCTGTTCCTGTTCACAATACTGTGCTCTGAGGTTGGCACTGTAGAAGCAGAGGGCCTGACCTGCTGAGTGGGGTTGTGACAGATTGGTTGGCAGCGGTGTGCATAAGTTTGGTATTGCAAGCTTTTACTGTTCATTGTGTCAGCTTGATACTGTCAACTCACTTGCAAAAAAAGAAAAAGGCAGTGATTTATTTTTAAAAGGAAACAGAAGTATATCAATTGGCTTACAGTCAAGTTCCTACCTGTTTGATTTTTTTTTCTAAAGTGCAAGTCAGAGTGGCCATAGTTAGGGAAGAAGATGGCTTCCATCTACAGCGGGCAAACTGTAGACTACTTAAAGCAGTTGTGCAGGGACAGAGGAGTCCTGTTCAAGGTGAAAGTCACCAAGCAGAACCTCATTTATGCTCTGATGGTAGCAAATACCCAGACCATCGAGTCACAGACAGTGACTATAAGGGACCGAACCTTGAATGTGGAAGGGCTAGCTGCCAGTGCAGTGTCCAGATCCAATGAGGAGGGCAGCAGGGCCACTATCAGTGAAGGGCCACAGCAGCAGGACAAGGTCACCAGTATCCTGGATCCAGAAGTACTCAGGCTACAGATTGAGTTGTGCAGAATGGAGCTGGAGTTCCAGAGAGAAGAGAAGCGAGAACAGCGAGCTGCAGAGAAGAAGAGGGAGTGAGAACGTCAAGAGGCAGAGCGGGAACAGCGGGACGCTGACAGTTAGGAGTGTGAGCGCCAGAGGCAACATGAACTGGAGAACCTATGACTCCAGCCAGCAGCACCAGACAAGGTAAGTGGTTTTGGTTTAACTGGAACTACAGGACTGGGTTACAAATTGAATTCCAAATTGATAGCCAAATTTAAAAAGGGGGAGGATATGGATGCCTTTTTAAATTCTTTTGAAAAAATTTGTATTCAGGCTAAAATTCCTAGGGAGTCCTGGAGCTTCCGGCTATCCCGGCTACTTACCGGGAAAGCTCAGGATGCATCGGGTCAAATGGACAATGAGGACAGTTATGATTACAGCAAACTTAAAGCTACACTGTTAAAAAAATTTGAATTAACTGCTGAATCACACAGAGCTAAATTCCGTAAGCTCAGGAGAAGCCCTGATATGAGCTACGAGGAGCTAGCCATGAAACAACGTCAGTTTTTAAAATGTTGGTGGGAAGGAATTGAAGCAAACTCTGTTGATAAAATTTAAAATGTGATTTCATTAAAACAGTTTTTCTGGGCATGTCCAGCAGAGCTGAAAACCTGGCTGGAGGACTGAGATCCTAAAACAGTGCAAGAGGCTGCTGAACTCTCAGACAGCTATGCCAAGAGCAGACCTGCCCTGAGAGCCAATGGGGCAGGCATGACAGTGCAGAAAGGGAAAAGCACACCTTCAGGACAGGTAAAACCCTCACTGCCTCCACCAAAACCAGTTAGCCCCAGGTTTCAGAGAAAAGATTTCTCTGAGAAAAGAAATGAATGTTGGTTGTGTAAAGAAACTGGGCATATTGCCAGACAGTGTCCCAAAAAGGTGAGCAATACACAACAGGGGGCTAGGAAAGAAGTGGGTTGTTTGTGTGTCCCTGGAAGCATGCCTGTGAACATGAGGGAGCACATGCACCCAGTCATGGTGAATGGTGTACAGACACAAGGGTTAAGGGACACAGGGGCCTCCCTGACCTTGGTAAAGAGTGACCTAGTAGAGCCTGGTCAGCTTATACCCAATAAATACGTCACTGTACAGGACTCTACTGGTGAGGAGAAAACATTGTCCCTCATTAGTGTTCTCCTAGACTGGGGTGAAACAGGGGGAACTGTGCAACAGGTGGCTGTAGCCAAAACCTTAGCAGTGGATGTGATCCTGGACAACAATGTCAAATAAGGGATGGTGTGTGCAGTTACCCATAGCCAAGTGACAAGGGAACACTGTAGTTCCCTGGACCCCACAGAAGCCATTGTGAGAAGCACTGGGAGGTTGGTACCCAGCCTGTGTCTCCTGATATGGAGATTAATGAAAGGGTGGTAGAAATTTCCACAGTAGCAGTTAACCACACAGCTATGGAGGGCTGCTCTGAGGAGGGAGGGTGACCCATTGTCCAAGGGTTAGGATTGACAGTGATCCTGAGTGCCCTGACGCTAGTGCTAGGAACCCTAGTTTAGTGACTGAAGGGGACCTGTCCCATGCCTTTGGAATGTGTGAGGGGTTTGCAGCTGCTCATAGAAGTGACCCTATTGTAGAGAAGCTGAGGGCTTGGGCAGACTCTGATGGAGCACAGGGAGGTGATGGCAGACAGAAGGTTTATTGGGAAAATGGACTGATATATACTCAGTCTGTGCAGACAGAGGGAGGAGTGCTAGGCAGGCAGCTTGTCATTCCCCAGGGGTATAGTGAGCAGTTGCTCAAGATTGCACATGATATTCCCTTGTCTGGCCATCTGGGAATTGCACGCACTATGCAGCGGTTGGCCCAGAATTTCTATTGGCCCAACTTCACCCAGCAGATGAAGGAGTATTGCAGGTCCTGTCACCGGTGCCAAGAAATAGGGAAGGTGGGCAAGAAATACCAAGCCACCCTGATTCCATTGCCCATAGTGGAGAAGCCATTCCAGAAGGTGGGAATGGATATTGTGGGGTCTTTAAATACCCCCAGCTCCTCAAGGAAGAGAGATTCATCCTGACTGTGGTGGATTATGCCACCCAGTACCCAGATGCAGTCACCCTATCCTCACTGAGGACAGACAAAGTGGCAGATACCTTACTTGGGATTTTCTCCCATGTTGGGTTTTCACAGGAGGTTATCATCGATCGAGGGGGTTCCTTCATGTCAGACCTGATGAAATGTTTATGGGAGAAGTGTGGGGTGGTGCAGAGATGCACTACACCGTATCACCCACAAGCCAATGGGCTTGTGGAAAGATTCAATGGTACCCTGAAGTCAATGCTCCGGGCATTTGCTGAACAGCATGGGAGGGACTGGGAGAAATACCTTCCCCACCTGTTGTTTGCATACAGGGAGGCACCCCAAGAGTCAACAGGATTTTCACCCTTCAAACTCTTATATGGATGCTGGGTATGTGGGCCCCTAGACTTGATCCGGGAGGACTGGGAAGGCAAGCACGCAACTCAGGGAATTCCCATAGTGGATTACATCCTTAAGTTTAGGGAAAGGCTGAAGGAGCTTATGGGGGCAGCCCAGAGTAACCTAGCAGCTGCCCAACAGAAACAAAAAGTGTGGTACGACTGCAGAGCCAGAGCTCGCTTGTATATAGTGGGTCAGGAAGTCATTGTCCTTATTCTGGTCTGGAAAGACAAGCTGCTGGCTGAGTGGGCAAGACTGTACAAAGTGGTTAGGAAGGTAAATGAGGACAAAACGAAGGTACTGGTGATAGAGCCTGGTAGCTGGGTGGAGGGGGAGACTGCTGGAGTGGGAACTGGCTTGATGCTGAGTCCTACCCTACTTGCAGCCTCCACCAAGGTGAAAAATGTGGATTATCCTTTACAACAGATTGACACTTGAGGCCCTATGTCATCTGTTATCCGGTGTGGATTTTACCACTTGGGGTTTATCACCTGGATCAAAGCCTTAATCCCGCTGGATGACCTGCCCTCACTGGTGCATTCTTTCACGACATCCAGACTTGACTACTGCAATGCCCTCTATTTCAGGGTTAGTGGAGTGGTCCTTCATCACCTGCAGCTAGTGCAGAACACAGTGGTGAGGTTCCTGATGAGCCTTCCTAGTTCCTGTCATGTGATCTCAGTCTTGTGTGATCTGCATTGGCTCCCAGTGAGGTGGAAAATCATCTTCAAGGTGGGTCGTCTTACCTACAAAGCCCTATATAGTCAGGGTCCTGGTTACCTGAGTAACCTTCTGACTCTCCACAACTCACTGTGCTCTCTCCACTCCTTCTCTGAGGGCCTCCCAGCATTTCCCAGGGCCCGACTAAAAACATCAGGTGATTGTGCATTTGTGGTGGCTGGGCCAGACCTATGGAATTAACTTCCAAGGTCTCTGTGGGGGACACCCTTGGTGGAGTCCTTTAAGTGGGGCCTGAAGGCACACCAATTTTGGGATGCTCACGGGATTTAGCATTTGCCATAGTTTTGGTTTACTGAGCTGCTGTTTTTGCTATTTTAACTTGTTATTTATATTTACTGAACATGTATTTGTTATGATTTACTGCCACTGTCTATACACTGTACAGTACCCAGCCTCAGGGATAGGGTGCTTCATAAATAAAATTTTACTTACCTACTAACTACTTACCAATAAGCTTAGCCCACTGCCCCAGATCTTCTAGCTTCCTGCTCAGTCTCCTGTGAGGTACAGAAACAAGGGCCTTGCTGAAGTCCAGATATGGGACATCAACCACCTAGCCCTTGTCCACTGTCCTGGTGACCCACTGGAAGAAGCCCATTTGGTTAGTCTGGCAGGATAGCCCCAACACAAACCCCTGCTGGCTCATGTCTTGGAGCCAATTATCCTCCAGAAATCTCACCGTTCTCTGATTCAGGATAGTCTCCATCAGCTTGCCCACTACTGAGGCCAGGCTGACTGCCCTGTAGTTCCCTCATTCATACTTTGGCCTGCTTTTATGAAGAGGCACCACAGGTGTGGTTCTCCAATCGCAGTTTATGATCCCTGACTCTGGAGAGTGGTTTAACCAGACTGCCAGGGGATCTGCAAGATCCTCCACCAGTTCACTTAGGACCCTTGTGTGCATGCCATTTGGCCCTAGGGATTTATTCACCTTCAGGGACCTTTGGCCCTTAAGAACCCTGTCTGCTTGATATGATTTCACCCCTCCTGGTCCCAACATGCCTGTTTACTTGAGGCACGGGTCCATCCACTCTCTAGTGAAGACTGAACAGAAGTACTTGTTAAGTACCTCTGCTTTCTCTTCACTGCCCTCTGCCAAACCACCTTCCTTTTTTAATCTATTTCATCACTGCAATGACACAGAACAGGAATTTTGAATTCAATATTTACAAGTGTATAGCATGTAAAATGTGTATTTATGGACTCAGACAAAGGAACAGGAGGAGCTTAAATGTGAGAGGTGTAAATATATACAGGATCTGGAACAGGAGATTGTAGAACTAAGGGAGAGGACTAATAAATTACATAAACTTAATGAACTAGAAGGATTTTTAGATTGGTCATTAAGCCAACTAAATATAGAAGGAGAACATAATAGGTTCATAGGTTCATACAGTAGGTAGGGTTTCAAGTCAAGCAACCACAGAGCCATATAAGACTTGTCACATATCAGTGGGGGTACTTTCTAGTATGTTCTCCCATAAATTTAGCTAAATGATTTTTAAAGGCTCTTATAGGCTTCTACAACTGTAGGGGGAAGCGTGTTCTGCATGCAAACCTCCCTCTGACTGAACCATTGTCCTCTCCTAGTAGTCTTATAAGTTTCTCCATTCATTCATTTATTGTGGGACCTAGTTCCTGTTTCATAACCAGGTCTTATTTGTAAGCCAGCTGATTCCCACAACACCCTATCATCATGTGCCTTGTAACAAAACATGTATACAAAACATAGGTCACCCCAACCTTCCTATACGATATTGAGAACAGACCCAGCTGCATTAACCTAGTACTGTATTCCTTAACTTTCATACCTATTATTCTTTGTGTATACCTTCTCTGTACTCTTTCCCTAAGTTTAGTTATTCCCACTCCTTGTGGGGTAGTTATAGGTGACCCATACTCCAATACAGGTCCCACCAAGGACTTGTACAAAAGCAGCAAGACATCCTTATCCCTCCTTTTTATTTTTCTAAACATGTTTCCCATCATTATGTTTGCCTTTTTGTGTATCCTCTTTATTGTGTGTATCAAACTGTAAGTCACTTGTGATCATCACTCCCAACTCCATCTCACTCTCTGTGCAAGCTATAACCTTATTATTTATTGTATATCTGGCTCGCTGATTATTGAAACCAAAGTGCATCACTTTACATTTATTTTCATTAAAGTTGAGACAGTGTTTTTTGCCCAAACTTCCAATTCATTTAATTGATTTTGCAGATGCTGTATGGCAGCTGTGTTGTTAACTATTGGTCCTACATTTGTATCGTCTGGGTATTTTTTTAACCATGCCCCTCCTGATACCTGCAAACTTGATACCAAGATGGAGAACAGCAGAGGTCCCAAGACTGACCCTGTGGCACTCCACTTGCAAAGCTACCCCATCTAGAGGTGTGGCCTTTAATCTGTTCCCTCTGTAGGCAGGGAAGGGGTGGAGAATTTTGGATTAACAGCTACAGTGAGATCAAAGTAGAAAACAGTGAAGAGGAAACAGAGGATACAGAGACTGACAACACCTGGTCATTTGTTACAAGATGCAACCGAAGGAAAGGGGAGACAGTTACAGACTGCCACTGAATAATTACAACAAATAAATATGGAGTATTGAGTAGCATAGCGATGGAGGAAGACAAGGGTCAAGAAAGAGAGAATATAAAACATGCAGAAACAGTGACAGAGAAGGAAAATATTCTGGTACTCGGGGATTCATACTAAGATATATTGATTCAGTAATTCATAAGAAATTTTTTTATTTATTTTTATTTATTTGATTCTTGGATTACCTTTGAGCTGGGAGCTCATTTACAAAGGTTCCACGTCACGTGATTGGACAACTACATTGCAGAGATAAAATTCAAGCAAAACAATGGGCTTGGTAATATAACAGGCACAGTAGAACAGAACAATCTTCAGACGTAAATAAAGTACAGGCAATAATCTTATACAATTGGTTTATACAACACAGATTGTTCAGGCTAACAGGTTGGTAGAGGTAACATTGTTAGACAGTGATCATTGAGTATAAAAGTGCACACAGATATAGATGCGGGAGGGGTGTAGCAGCTGAGGGCCTTGTAAAAGGTTAGGTTTGGTGTTTGGTTCATAGAGGGTGGGGTGAGGGCTAGTGAGAGGGCAAGGCATTTTGTAATGGAGGGGTATAAGGACAGGAGGAGAGGTAGATAGGAGGTGAACATATAGGTGAAGGAGAGGATGAAAGCTTTGTAAGTGATGATGAGGGATAGTATTAGAGGTTACAGTTGCAGCTACTGGTTGATTTTAGGTGAGCTCACAGTTTAGACTTAAAGGGACCGAGCTTGGTGTCAGATAGCCGGTCACTCTTTAGTGTGTTAAACCAAAGGGGGGCACAATATCTAAAGGAACGTTGTCCCTGGGAGGTGCCTCAGAAGGAGACTTTAAAGGTCATAGTATTAGACCATCTAGTTAACCTGGTGTTTTTGGTGGGGGAGAGGAGGTTCTGGATCCCAGGGGTGTTAATCCAAGAGTGGATTTTTTTGCTAGCAGGCATAGTTGGTATTGTACCCTACTAACAAGTTTTAGCCCCTCTGCCTGACAGTAGAGCTTACAACTGTGCGTTTTACATAGTGCGCCAAGGTTGAGTTGGCACGCTTTGTTCAGCACAGTCCTTACTCTCTTGAGGGCAGTATCTGGTGCAGCAGCATACACTACTAGACCATAGTCAATCATAGAGAGGACTTAACTGGTTAATGCCAGCTTTATGGTACCTTCTGTAAGGCAGTGCTTGTGCCTGTATAATTGACCGATCTTGGCATGAGCTGATTTGGCTACTGAGTCAATATGATGTGAAAATGATAGTGAGCTCTCCAGAGTGACCCCTAGGTATTTGAAATATGGAACCAGTTCGAGAGGGACATTTTGGCTGTTCACTATACATAGTGGGTGGGACTTACGTCAGTTGTGAGGGGAGGCAAACAACATATTTTTTTTTTTTTTTTTTATAATTTAATAGTAGCTTAGACTTGATGAACCACACCTCAGCAGCTGAGGAGTTGTGCTGCATCTGCTTCTGCAGTATGATTGGGTCTGAATGGATAGAGAAGAGCACCACAACATCAGCAAAAAGTAGGATTTTGTCCTGACATGCAAGTGGGAGGCGATTCAGGAACAGGCTGATCAGCAGCGGCCCCAGGATGGATCCTTGGGGTACTCCAGGTTTTAACATCCCTGATTTCAGAGAGGTTGCCAGCAATTTTTACCCACTGTGTCCTCCCAGAAAGGTAACTCCTGAACCATGAAACTGTTTCAGTGGATAGTCCAATGCTAGCTAGCTGACACAGTAGCAGGTCATGGTTGACTGTGTCAAATGCCTTGGTGAGGTTGGCATACGTCGCCTCCACCAGCTTGCCACAGTTAAGGATATAGTCTGTGAATTCTACTAAAGCACTGGTTGTGCTGTACTGTTTCCAGAAGCCATGCTGCTCAGAGCATAGCAACTGGTGCTTGTCAAGGTATTACATGAGCTGGTCATAAATGATTCTCTCTAGTGCTTTAGATAATGGGAGAAGAATGGAGATGGGCCAATAGTTGGCGTGGTTAGCTCTAGCACCACTCTTAAAAAAGGAGTGACCAACACCACCTTTCAAGCCTGGGGGAATTTACTATGGAAGAGAGAGAGAGAGAGGGTCAGAATCCTGGTGAGCAGTACCAGAATGTCATCAAGGGTTCAGGCAATGAGTTTGAGGTCAATTGAGTCACTGCCTACCCGAGTTTTGCCAAGGACTCGCAATAAGTACTTTTTGGCTTTGGGTTGGGAAATAGCTCTAAAATGGAAGGGGGGGTGGTGTTACTAGATGTGGCCAAGGGGAGGTTAGGAGTTGGGTTTCCTGGTGGGGTAAAGAAGTATGGTGGAAATATTCTGCTCAGGTTTGAGAATGCTTTGTTAAAGGTGTTGGCTATGGTTACAGGGTCCTGGGTGGTTATGCCATCTATATTAAATAGGGATGGTGGTGATTTGTTGGTTTACCAGTTAGTCTTTAGATTATCCCAAAATTGACAACTATCCTTCCAAGAGTTAGTTAATTCTTCTTTGAAGAAGTTGCATTTTGCAGAGCGAATGGCCATTGTGCATTTATTACGAGCAGCTCTGTAGTTTTGGTAGTCAGTGGGGGATCCAGTACTTCTAGCTTTCTGCCAGAAATTATCCCTGTGCTTCATCATCTCAAGCATGAGCGGGTGACGCAGGACTTGTGGGTCCCCCTGATTTTTTTGTTTCACAAGAGGGGCGTAGATGTCACAGACTCTAGTGTACACCTTGATAAAATGGTCAAGGGCATCATCAATATCATCAGTGATGTAGAGGTAAGACCAGTCCATTAGCCTAAGGTGGTCTCTGAAGGTGGCCAGCTGCTCTTTTTTTGAGCACTCTGGACATGACAGTTTTAGGTGGGATTCTAGATGATGTGTTTTGACCATTTACACAGGAAGGGGGAGTGATCAACTTATAATATCGGGAAGAACGGCAGGATTGGTAATTCTATCTAGCTTGTTGGTGAGTAACCAGTCAAGCAGTGAACTGGTGCCTGTGCAGTAATTGCGTTGAGCAGAGGAGTCAACTAGTTGTGTCCAATGTAGGGAGGAGATGGCATCTCCATGGGTAGCAGCCTCAGATGATTGCCAGTCTATGTTGAAATCACTTAGTACAATGACCTCAGAACAATAACCCAGGTCAGTGAGGTAGCTGATGAGGTCACTAAGCCCAGGTCTTTGTTGTTTTGGGGAAATATACACCATAACTATTATTAGCCCTTTGTTTTGAGCATCAGTCACCAGTTTGATTGCCAGAATTTGGACATTTCCACTAGTGGAAGGGTGGGGGAGGATGCTCCCTTGGATCGTGCCCTTCATATAAATGAGGCAACCACCACCTCGCTTTCCTATTCTATCAATTCTGTAAGTAGTGTAGCCATCCAACTGGATCACCATGTCTGGGACTTTTGGAGTGAGTCAAGTCTCTACAACTGAGAGCACATCGGGGTTGTGCTGTGTGGATAAGAGTCAAACTTGGCCTGGAGACTGCATTTATTAATGGATGCTATAGACAGACCATGGTGGACTTGCTTTGAATCTGGCACAGGTAGGGGTGAGGGGCCAGGATTAGGATGAATATTGCCTGACAATAGCAGAAGTAGCCAGGCCATTCTGATGGCTTGCCATCACAGGTTTTTTAGGTTCTGTTCGGGTGCCTATGACAGTTCCATACTGTTCTGATGGCATTGAAGAGTGTGCTGTTATACAGGGTTGATGGGAAGTGGTTAGGTAATGAGCTATCTTGTACTAAATACCCTGTGTTCCAAGCCAGTGCATGACCAGAAACAGATATGGACAGGGTGGATGTAACTTTATGGTGGACATTGTGAGCAGTTAGGGAGTCTAGTGGAATATTCTTACTCTGTATGGGCCTGGTATATGACATGTGAGGTACCACTGATAACAAAGCCCACAGGGCCCAGGTGTTCAATGCACTCATGGTACTGAGTGAAAGTGGGTTTAGTGTCCAGTTGCCTGAAGTGGCCCAATTGCAGCCTAGGATGGGGGAGTGTGAGTCACCTACAGCAGTGAAGACAGTGCAAGAGGTTAGAAGACTAGGAGGATAGTTAGGTCACAGATGGGGAAGAGAGAAGGAATAGTTCAGAGGTCGGGTCACTGTGACAGGGTGACCCCTGTCAAGGATGGGTGCCCTGGTAAAAAGATGAGGGTCCCTTAACCCCCCCAAAAATGAATCACCAGGTATGTAGGTCCAACATGCCAGCTGGCCGAGGTAATTAAGGTGCTGGTTGCTTAAATAGAGTATAAAATGCCTCTAAAGTGTAGTAAGTGCCTATAAGAAAAATAAAGTACTTTGCAAGTTTAAGAGTGCATGAGAGGCATTTACAAATGTTCACTGGATTTAAATGGAAGTATGTTTGTGCCTTTAAATAATAAAGTGCTTTTTGTCTTGAAAGAAAGTAAAAGGCAGCAGTGCTTGCCATGTAACATTTTGTACCAGATGTTAGTTATAAAATCAGAATTAAATAAGCATGAATTGCTTATGCTACATACTGTACATACAAGGATTCCATAGGAAAGGAGGGGTTGATAAAGAACTCCAGGTCTTTTCTGACATACATAAATATAAAAGGGGCTTACCATTGTTTGCAGTTCTCCACAGCAGAGCAGCAAGTTAAATGTGTTTTTACGACTGTGGGCGTAGCCCAACTGGAGTATTGCATTCAGAAAAGGGCTGATGTCATATTTGCTACCAAACAATATGATAGAGTGTAAAAAATAGATTCCTCCACTGAAGCCTCATTACTACTCTGCCTGTATGTGTATAGGAAGCTTTACAGCACTATTTTTCTTGTGGCTTGTGGAGTTAATTGAGCCCAAAGAAAGTTAACTCATTGTCTTCTGGCAGTCATTCTGTGTCAGATTACCAATGGATAGTACAGACATCATAGAAAGCTATTGGAAGTAGAATGGGTTAAGCACTTCCTGGAACTTTCTGCATAACAAGTTCCCTATGCCCCTATGAACACAACACCTCATTAAGCCATTTGACACCACCTTCCTAAGACCAGTCCGTGTGCTACTTTGCAGGACATTGCATAGCAAGAGTCCCAGTGTTGGCTTTTTCCAAATAATACACCAACTTCATTCTCATGCAGGCAGATCTGGGCTACTGTTTATATTCTACTGAATGTTCTTAACCTGCAATTTGTGACTATAGGTATTTACAACTGAATGACAGTAACCACATTTGCTTCACTTGCAAATAGGTAGGCATTTGTGTGTCTAATTTTTGTTTGACCTACTGTAGGTTACACATTGATTTTTTTTTTATATCATATCACTATTTAACGCCTGCTGTGGCATCTATCTGGTGGGGGCATCCCATCTCCAGCCCTGCCTGCCGGTAGAGCAGCAGGCTCACTCACATGATGGGAGGTACTGGTACGGCCATCGCCGACCTGTTGGAGGGCTCCCCTTACCCTACCACATCAGGCCAGCCCCAGACCCCACCCAGTGCGATTCCATGACAGTCTTACCAGCACCACAGGGTGCGGCCATCAAGCTGCTTGGTCATGCTCAGCCATTTTCCTCCTGTTTTTTCTTCCCATTGGAGCATGGACGTGCAATGACATCCATGCAGACGTCTGCCGTGCTCCCCCTCCAGTAACACTGACACATGCAGTGCTTCTGGGCATCCCCAGGGGCCGCCACAGTGTGGTCTGGTGTCCCCAACCCACCCCAGGACTAGGAAAACTGTCTACAGATGCTCGATCCTAGTTCTCCCCTGCCGACCCCCGAAGACCCAAGCTCGTTCCTGAACCCGGGTCACCAGCATTGCGTGAGGTGTGGCATCCAGTGCCTCAACCCTCAGTGCCACTGGGCTGGCTTTACACATAGAATCTGATTAAGTTCATAATATGCTGTATTGTGATTCAATGAATTGATAAATGGGGGGTTTTGGTTTATTTTACAAATTCATTTTTCCTGACCATGGATATACTAAAACAAAAATTTCTCAACAACATTTTTTTAAATAAGGAGTTTAGCAGTAATTTAGCTGATATGGTGTAAAGAGCTGCTCTGTGGAAAATTACCTGGTTTGGGGGGGGGGCTGCCACAAGCAGAATGGGACATCATGGATTGGGGAGCTCATAGCAGCAGAAGAGGCGTGTTGGCATTAAAGGCTTAGTGGTGTGGATGTAGAGGCACCAGTATTTAAAGGAAAACTGCATGTTAAAATCAGGAAAATATATGTTACTACCCATTTTGTGTTCTTACTTCATCCCAGTGTTTTTTTTTTTCTGCCCCGGCTGTGAGAGAAATTTTTTCTAACTTTCCCTGGGTGTTTTATGACCCCTGGTGGCTGCCATTCAGGTTTGTTTTATTGCATCTTGTCCCAGATAGTATTCTCAGAGTGCCCTTTGGTTTGATATCTAACTGTCCCTGCAGAAGACAGTGTCTTGTTACAGTGTCTTGCTTAGCCACAGCAGAGAAAGAACACAGCTGCCAGGATTCACACTGCTAGTCTATGGATAACTATGATCAGCAGCCAGAATTCATGCTGCTAGTCTCTGGGTAAGTATGATAAGTTTCCTAAATATTGGTACCTTATCCAGCTGTGTTCTGCTTAAGGTATTGTGTATGTGTGTGTGTGTGTGTGTGTGTTTGAGCATGTAACTTTCTAAAGTACTTTTGTCTGCAGTCATTTTGCTATCTCTTAGTCCCTTTCAGTTTTTGTACCAGTACCAATTAGCAGAAATGGAACAGTATCTTTTACTTTGTTAGAGTAATCCCTAAATTAAATAGTATATGTAGCATTGGGAATGGTTTCATACACTAGTTTGCAATCATCATGGAGCACAGCTATTTATATAACAAGTCTGTAATTGCTCCAACAATGCTACTTTACTCCACCCCCCCACATAGCCAGATGACACATCAGTTTATTTCAGCAGCACTCACTACTGCATGCAGTCTGTTTATAAACTGTGTCACTTTGCTTAGAATCCTGCTCCCCCCCATAGACATATTATGTACTTTTGATTCATTTGCTTGTGTCATGCATAGAAGACTGTGTTTGTAGCCCAATGTAATCCTTTTGCAGCTGTGGTCATCCACTGGCTAAGCAGGCTTCAGTATTGTTTGTGTTTATGTGATCTGCTCCAGGAGCCCTCTGCATGATTTTGTCATGTTTTATTGTTAATAGAATAAAATAGCACTGTTGCAGCAATCACAGACTTGTTATATATAAACAGCTGTGCTCCATGATGTTTGCAAACTAGTGTATAGAAACCATTCCAATGCTACATATATTATTTAATTTAGGGGCTATGCTAACAAATTATAAGGTGCTGTTCCATTTCTGCTGCTTAGCACTGGTGCAAAAACTGAAAGGGACTAATAGATATCAAAATGACTGCAGACAAAAGTACTTTAAAAAGTTACATGCTTAAACACACACACACACACACACACACACACACACACACACACACTACACTACGTAGAACACAGCTGAATAAGAGACCAATATTTAGTAAACTTATCATACTTACCCAGAGAATAGCAGTGTGAATCCTGGCTGCTATGTTCTTTCTCTGCTGTGGCTGAGCGAGACACTGTAACAAGACACTGGCCTTCTGCAGGGACTATTAGACATTAAAACAAAGGACACTCTGGGAAGACTGTCCTGAACAAGATGCAATAAAACAAACCTGAATGGCAGTCCCTAGGGGTCATAAAACACCCAGGGAAAGTTAGAAAAAACTCATCTCACAACCTGGGCAGAAAAAAAATCACTGGGATGAATTAAGAACACAAAATGGGTAGTAACATATATTTTCCTGATTTTAACATGCAGTTTTCCTTTAAACATGACTTTGGTAGAGAATTAATTGTGACTGGGAGGTGAGGGAGTGAGTCTTGGTATTTTTAGCATAATGATTTTCTGAAAATTCAGCTTTTAATGGGTTAGGCTCTGCATCCATCTGTACAGTATATCACTAAGCCACGTGCAGTGGGGCATGGGTAAAACCCAAATCACCAGACCCAGTAAAATCTGGACTGGGCACAGCCTGTGCAAATATTGCTGATCCAGTCACTCCAGATGATCTGGTCTGGCTTTTACCTATCTGGTCTGGTCCTGACGGTGCCGTTTTTAACCATGCCAAGGATGGGTTGAAAAATAGACTTCCAGGAGTGGACCAGATATGTAAAAGTCAGACTGAACAGTGCAGCCAGAGTGACCATATCAGCAGTATTTGTACAAGTTGCACCCAATATGGCCAGTTTGGACTTTTACAGAACTGCTGTGGTTCAGGTCTGTCAGACCAGTTATTAATCAATCAGTCTTTATTTTATGCTGAAAGGCATGTGAGCAAACATGGCCATTTACACAAACATCCAGTTCAGCATAAAAAGAGAACAGAACACCAAATCAAACAATTACACAGTAAAATACAGTATAAACAATGTCTTATACAGAGATCTTGAGGGATATAAAGAAGACAGGGGAAGCAAATATATAACAGTGACAAATTTACATCATGGGATACAGTTGGAGCTACAGTTCAGGAATATGAACAGTTGGGTGATGCATCAAAAAGAAAATGAGCAAATCCTGCAGCTCCCAGATCCTGCATGCTGACTAGCATTCCTGCTGTGTGATCTGCCATGGCCATAAAACACTGGGCCAAGGATTTGTGTGCCTTGCCAATCCTTCATCTTCTTTTCTAACACCAGAACTCAGAAAGAAAAAAAAAGGACATGAAGAGGCACCAACACCAGGCTAGGTCTCTATCCATTTGGCATGACTATCAGGTACCACTGACACCAGAGGGGCCTCCACTTTGGTAAGTACCCCATTGCCAGTCTCCTACTGCTCTGGTGGGTCAGACCAAAGCCTCCCTGCCTGCTTTACTCACAGTGCAGTCAGGCCTCTTCTTGGATGATGGAACCCCTATTGTGCTCCTTAGGCCCATATCTTCTTCAGGATCTGTCTCCAGCAGCCAGGTCAATAAGTCACTCCCCAGCCCCACCAAGGAGCGCATTGTCACAGCTGGTAAACTGGACTCCAACTCCACTGTTGTCTGCATGGCCAGGCCGATATATCAGACATTAGCTCTTCTGACATCTGCACTGCCTCGACTGATAAGTTGCTCCCTGGTTCCTCTGGGGACTGCACAGCTGGAGCGCTCCCATTGGGGTTGCAGTATACCCCTGATGTCAAGTTGAGCCAGCTGCTGGACATGCAACAGTCTTTTGAGGGTTCCTTACTCCCACTGATACAACCAGACTCTCTGGGCATGCCTGTCTGAGGTGGGCACTAATCTGGAGGTTCTCCCTCCTTTGCCAGATCAGTGTCTTCTGGATTCACCCACTGTGCCTGTTGTTAATTCCTGCAGAGACTTTCCATCAGGATCTCCTCAGCCCAAGCCCCCATGGACAACCGGGTTCTACCATCTTAGACTCTTTCTCCCCAGACGTAGGTGGGTCTTCTACCAGGTTCTACATCACCTCGACACCAAGTGACCCTTTGTCATGTGACCTTTGCTGGGTCAGGGTATATCTTGCACTTCGGCCATTCCTAAAATGCTGAACAGCCTTCCATCAGGCCCCCAGGCTCAGAATCTTCCAGTGCTGGACATTCCTGTGCCTGATCCAGTGTCAGCCCCTTTGAATGTCCCTACGGGGCTGATGCCTGGTCCTTCTGGACCTTCTACCAGGCCTTCAGCCCCACCTCCTGCCGGGCCTTCAGCTCTGCCTCCAGCTGAACCTATGGGCAATGTTCCAGGCTATCCACCCTCACAATACCCAATGTATCCTTCACTGGGGTATCCAACACCTGATCATCAATCCCATTATGTAGCGGAGTACCAGACATCAGGCTATGTCTAATCAAGGGTATGTTCGTTCTGACTTTCCCTACTCCTATCAGGCTCATGCATACTCACAATATCAGATGCCGGGCTATCCATTATACCAGCCTCCTCTTCCACCACCTCCTCCTCAGTCTCAAGCTCTGCCTCCACAGCAGCCTCAGGATAATATCCAGGCAGTGTTTCAGACCCTGATTTAGAAGGAGAGGACTGAACAAGCCTTGGAGATTGGCCTTTGGAAACCAGTGGTGGTCTTTTCTCCTGCCTCCTTTCCGACTACCAAGATAAGCCTCTCCTGTGGATTCCCACCTTTCTGGAGAAGGCTCCTCTAGACACCAGGTCAGGGATAAAACCCAGGACACTCCTCTAAAAAGGGTTCAGACTCCCAGCAGGCACTCTTCAGACTCTGACTTGTCCTCCAGCACTGGTATGCCTACACCTATAGAGCTTCAGCCTAAGGATTCCCCGAAGTCCCCTTCAGAGGACCCTTTCTTTGCAGAATTCTTCATAACTATACAAAATGCTTGAGGCTGGGCTATTCAGGAACAGGATTCAAAATGGAAAAGGCTTGTGGAGCATCTAGACATGACTGACACAGCTCCTATACCCACACTGCCTTGGACTTGGACCCATGAAGACCAGATGTCTACTATCTGGCAACAGCCTTCCTCCATTCCAGCTGTCTCAAAAAACACAGAGATGATTTACCAGCCCCCAGATGGGGTCGCACACATTACTGGCCATCCTAATGCAGACTCGGTTGGGTTATCACACCTGCCCATGACCGGTCCTCTAAACCTAATATTTGAGCATGTATCCTCCTGATAAGGAGTGTAAGCAGCTGTACAGTTTCAATCGCAAGACCCATTCCTCCTCTACTTGTGCCTTCAGGTCCCTTAATTATGTGGTTTATATGATTTCCTATCAGAAATCTTCCCTGGCCTCACTCGCGTCAAAGATGGAAGCTATCAAGGACCAGGATCTTAAGGCCGAGATTGCCAAGATCATTAGAATGGCTAAAATCTTCTGTCATCATGCCCTCCGGGCCACTTATGATACAGTAAACTCAGTTGCTCACACCACAGCCACTGCTGTCTGCATAAGGTGACATTCATGACTCAGGATTGCTAGCCTGGCATGAGACATCCAGAACTCCATACTGGATGCCCCTTTCAGGGGATCAGTGTTCCTCAGAGGTGACGTTAAGGAAGGATATTATCACTGAAATGTAGGTCTGAGGTAAGTCCTTCCGTGATGTCCACTTCATGTACCGAGAGGGATATAAAGGCAAACAGTCTTTTCTTTAGCAACAGAGATGCCAGACCAAAGAGGCCCCTGCCAAAGGCCAGGTTAAATGCTGGTATTCAACATCAGGAACCCTTACTCTCCCTGCCAAGTCCCAGAAGCCCCCCAGTGGAGCTGCTGACTCCCTCGCCTTATCCTTCTGACTTGTGGGAGACCCCCCTGCCTCCTACAGATCCTCTAGGGGAACCAGTGGGGGGAGAACATTTGACCTCCATCTTCCAAGGTCACAGGACATAACCACAGACTCTTGAGTTCTTCAGTTAATAGCAAGAGGCCACATGATAGAGTTCCTAGACAGGTCTCTGGACAACCCCCCAGGCCTCTCTCATTATTCTGCAAGGCACCTGTCTCTGACATGGGATGAGATCCAGTCTCTTCTGCAAAAGTCAGCCATAGAGCCCCTGGCTCAGGCACATATAGGAAGGGTACTACTTTCATTTCTTCCTAGTGCATAGTACCCAAAAAGAAGGGTGACCTAAGACCAATCTTGGACCTCAGCATGCTCAACCTGTATGTTGAGTACAAGAGGTTCTGCAAGCTCACCATCCTAGGACGTCTACCCCTGCTCCACAAGAGCCATTGGCTTTGTGCTCTGGACATGCAGAATGCTTACCTGCACATCCCTGTCTTCCATGCCCACAGCCACTTTCTGCAGTTTGCCTTCCAGGAGGAACATTACCAGTTCAAGGCTCTCCCTTTTGGCCTATCCTCAGCACCTCAGGTTTTTACCAAGTGTCTAGCAGTGGTGACTACAGCCCTATGCCTCAGAGGGATTCAATTGTGCCTGTATCTGGATGATTGGCTACTATCAGTCCCATCACACAGCAATCTGAGAGAGTCACTCTCCTTCACCCTGGACCTCTTTTCCAGACTTAGAATAAGTCAGCTATCCCAAGTCTCACCTCTCTCCTCCCAGTGCCTACAATTAATTTTGGGCGGTGCTGGATATGGTCCAGGGCAGGGCCTTCCTCCCATTGGATAGAGTGGAGACCCTACAGGAACAGGACAGATTAGTGGCCAACTCAAGCTAGACCACAGCCTGGTCAATCCTCCATCTTCTCAGGATGATGGCAGCTGTGATCCCTACAGTTCCTCCAGCCAGACTGCATATGAGGGTGACCCAATGGACTTTTCAAGTCCAGTGGGATCAACGGCTGGAAAACCTGGACCACAGAGTCCTAGAGTCTGGATACATGAAGACAGTGGCAATATTTTTAAGTCTGTCCTTTCTCAATGTACTGTAGTTTGATTCAGTTAGAGTATGCAACAGCAATTCATGTTTATGTTTAAGCCCATGAAACACCCTTATCTAATTAATGCATTCACAGTTGAAGTGGCTCCGCGCCAGAGCTTGTTAGAGAGACTGCTGCTTTGCTGCAAACCTGGAGGGGCTAAGGATTTAAAAGGACAGGAATATCCCTGTGAAACCACAAAGTATAAAATGGTGGCAGCCTTCACTGTAAGAGTGGGCTTCAAGTCTTAAGAATGAAAATGCAGAAATAAAATAAAAAATAAAGCTAACATGTATAAAAAGACACCTAAAGTCTCTATAAAATCCCCCACACAGTGTATCTATGTACTGCCCTGCTGCATGAGTGAACACAAGTGAAGGGGGGTTGAAGAAAATCTATGTGGAGGAAAACTAGGTGACTGCCTGTGGTTTCTTTTAAAACAGATAAAACAGACAGTTCTCATGTCTTCCAGGCAAGGCTGGAGAGGTTTAAGAGCAATATGGTACGAATAGTCATTGAAATAAAAGAAAGAAAAAAGAAACTTATCAAATATTGTATTACTAAATATCAGGCCTTTAGGCCTGTAGGTCTGACTGCTCCAAGAATGATATGCCAAATGAGGTGCACTATAGGGTGACAGCAGCCCCTAATGTCCTCTTTTTATATTAATGATGCTGTCAATCACAGCTCAGTGGAAAGTCTTCCACTTCCTCTTACTGTTACATTCTTTTCTTGCAGAACTTTTTGTTATCTGAAGGTTTCCTTAGTTAATTATTATGGTTAGAAGGCCCTGTGACATTATATAATTTAATACAAGGGCCTAAACAAAAAGTTTTATAAGCTGATGATGCTGTGGTCACATGACTTCGGTAGACGGGAATAAAAAGCTTACTTTAGCAAGCTGTAGTCAGATAGGGGAGTCAGTTGGAGCTGACTGCCACAGGTGGTGGACCTCTGAAGTGCATACGTTTGTGTGAAACAGGCGAGGGGATAGCCTGGTGGCACTGCTGAGCAGAGCAGTGGCCCTTCCTGAGCATATTGCATCTGTTCATTTTTTTGTTTGTTTGTTTGATTTTTATATCTTAAAAGTGAATGAACTAACCTTATTTCCTGAGTTCTGCGAAACCTGATTTCAACTTTTTCTGAGAAAAATAAAATGATAAGTGCCTTGTTGGCACTTTTTGTGCACTGAATTATTGGTCTGCTTGGTTTGTTATCCTGTCTATCCCAACCCCACTACAGTCACCGCCTTTGGTGACAAGGATTAATGGTCCGAATCCTGCTTGGGTATATAGAGGTAACAGAGGTATTAGAAAGGAAACTACTACTGTATGGTGCTTATGAGGGGCAACAGTATCTAACATAGAAACATAGAAACATAGAAGTTGACGGCAGATAAGGACCGCAAGGCCCATCCAGTCTGCCCATTTCTTTTTCTACCTTATAAATGTGCCATCGGCCTTTGCTCTGTCAGTGGCCTATCTATTCATAGTCATTTGTATTGCTCCCATATGCCTACCCCATGCCTGTTTGAAGCCCTGCACTGTATTCATAGCCACCACTTCTTGTGGTAAGCCATTCCATGCATCCACCACCCTTTCTGTGAAAAGAATTTCCTCACATTCCCCTTAATCGGCCTCCCTCTAATCTCATGCTGTGTCCTCTTATCCTGCTATTTTCTTATATTTAAACATGTTAGACTCTTTCACCTTGTTTATGCCCTTAAGGTGTTTGAATGCCTCGATCATATCACCTCTCTCCCTCCTTTGCTCAAGGGTATACATATTGAGCTCCATTAATCTGTCCTCATATGTCTTCTGATGCAGTCCCTGCACCATTTTGGTTGCCCTTCTCTGGATGTATCTGGATGTAATGTATCTGATATAAATAAAGAATTGGAAGGCTTTATAAGGGGGTTGTGGGAAACCCTATAGTAACAATACACATTGGAGTGAATGATATTGGGAATGGACTGGAAAAAGAAATAAAGATGGATTTTGAAGAAATAAGGAGGAAATTAAAACAAAAGTATGCACCCTCATAGTTTTAGAAATACTGCTAGTACCAAGGGTAGGAGTGGGCAGACTAAGGGCAATAAGGAAAATGAATGTATGATTAAGGATGCGGGCTAAAAAGGAAAATGTCAGGTTCTGTAGAAATTGGGACCAATTCAAAAATGCAGCAGACCTGTGTAGGAGGGATGTTTTAGATTTAAATCTTAAAGGTGCAATTATATTATCATAGGCACAATTAGCATATAAATAAGATTTTAAACTGACTAGGAAGGGGACAGTGGCACTATGCACTGAGAAATCAATCTGTGTCATAAACAGTATCAGTAAGAGAACTGGGGTAACCAAAAATATCAGATTAAAGACACTGGAAAAACATCATAAGGAAAGACTGGAAATGCATACTATGTATTTTATTTTATTTTTCTGTATGTCTCATTTGGATTAATACCTCTAAGTCAGGGATTCTTTTCCAGAAGTCCCATGTCAGTCAAATAACAATACAAGAAAGTACAATGCATGGCAAAACAGTACAGATTGAAAAACACTGATGTTATAGATAATTACAATAAAGTTACAACAATGAATTGAAGCATGAGGAACTCCAGTGTTACAGAAGAGACTTCCAGAGTATATACAATCAGTACACTGTTACTGAAACATTTTGTACTGTGAGGTGATGAATAGTACTAGGACAAGCATGCCAGCGTAATGCCAGGAGTAGCATGAACCGCATTTATGCTACTTTATTTATGTTACTGTCATATTCACATAAGAACTAATTCCTGCCTTTGCTGGGGGGAGGCCTGTTAGGCTTCCGTCAGTTGAGATTACGAACTAATACTACTTGCAACTCTATTTGCAGTGGCCATTTCTAGAGCACGTTCCATATCCTACTCTCTAATAGAAGTAAAAAGTGCATTGATCCACCCCTTACTCTTATCTCTGAGCAGTTTGCATCACTGTAGGAAAAACTGCTTCTGCCTCTAAATTGTGTTCTAGTCAATGGCACAGCAATCCGCACAGAGGTTGTATACAGACCCCCATCTCAGGGGGAGGAAATGGAAAAGAAAATGATAGAAGGTATCCTTAGAATGGCAGAAAAATGGGAAATATTGTTGATGGGGGATCTGAATATGCCAGATGTTAACTGGAGTGCATTTGCTGAAGCCACATCAAAGAGCAGGGTCATTATAGATGCCCTGCAGGGGGCTTGCCTTAGACAACTAATATTGGAACCCACTCGGGAGGGAGCAATCTTAGACCTGGTACTCTCAAATGGAGCTGGAGAGAGGATCACAGATGTAGAAGTGGGTAGCCATCTGGGAACTAGTGACCATCGAACAGTATGGTTCACAATAAACACAGCAGTAGAGTCAAGCCATACAAAGGCAAAGGTCCTGAACTTTAGGAGGGCTGTCTTTGCCAAATTGGGTGAGTGCCTAAGGAATGCACTAGCAAATGGGCAGGAAGGAGGGGTGGAAGAACAATGTGGAATAATCAAAACTGCCATCACAAAGGCAACAAGCCTTTGTGTGAAGCAAATAAACAAAACAAAATTATGTAAAAAAACACTATGGTTCTCAAAGAAGGTGGCTGGGAAAGTTAGGGAGAAAAATATAACATTCAGGAAGTACAAGGAATCATAGAAGGAGCAGGACAGAGAACTGTATCAGTTAAAGCAGCAGGAAGCAGGGAAGGCAGTCAGAACAGTAAAGGACCAAACTGAGGAAAAGATAGCCAGCTCAGTTAAGAAGGGGGATAGAACCTTTTATACGTACATCAGAGAGTGAAGGAAGACCAAGGGAGGGATAGTGAGGCTTTATAAAGGGGAGGGGGGAAGAGGGTGACTGTGAAAAGGCAGAGATATTAAACAAATATTTTTGCTTAGTATTCACAAGTGAAGAAGGGGAGGTTCTTAAACCAAACAGCAGAAACACTCTGGATAGGTGGGTTGATACCAGCCCATTCACAGGAGAAAGAGTTCTGAAAGAACTCTTAAAACAGAAGGTGGACAAAGAATTGGGGCTTGATGGGATTCATCCCAGAATTCTAAAAGAACTAAGGGTAGAACTAGTAACACCACTGACTACCCTCTTTAGCAAATCATGGGAGAATGGGGTGGTACCTGAGGACTGGAGGAGGGCCGATGTGATTCCACTTCACAAAAGTGGAAGCAAGGCAGAGGCAGGAAAATACAGACCTGTTAGTTTGACCTCAGTGATAGGGAAAATGATGGAATCACTTCTGAAGGAGAGAAATGTTGAGTACCTAGAGGCCAGAGGAGCACAGGACCCAAGGCAGCATGGATTCACAGTGGGAAGGTCATGTCAGATGTATCTAATAGATTTCTTTGATTGGGTGACCAAAGAAGTAGATCAGGGAGGGGCTGTAGACATGGCCTACCTAGACTTTAGCAAGGCATTTGACACAGTCCCACACAAAAGATTAATACACAAGTTAGCCAGCCTGGGAGTGGGTCCTCAGATGGTAGCCTGGGTAAAAAATTGGCTGGAGAACAGGACACAGTGGGTAATAGTAAACAGAGTCCACTCTGAAGAAAGAGGTGTTACTAGTAGGGTACCGCAGGGTTCAGTTCTACGACTGGTCTTCTTCAATGTCTTTATAAGTGACATTGCAGAGGGACTGGAAGAAAAAGTATGTCTCTTTACAGACAACACAAAGATCTGCAACAGGGTTGATACACAAGGTGGGGTGGAGAGGATGAGAAGGGACTTGGCAATGTTGGAGGAATAGTCAAATGTGTGACAGCTTAGATTCAATGCTAAGAAGTGCATATTGCATGTTTGAATTCCTCCAGTGTTTTAGACCCCACAGCCTCTCCAGGAAGGCGGTTCCATGCATCCACCACTCTCTCCGTGAAAAAACATTTCCTCACATTACCCCTGAACCGTCCCCCCTCTATCTTTAAATTGTGCCCCCTTGTTCTTACACATCTCTTTTTCTGAAAGATGCTACCCTCCTGGACTTTGTTGATTTCCTTGAGGTACTTGAACATTTCTATCATGTCCCCCCTGTCCCTCCTTTCATCAAGGGTATACATATTAAGCTCTTTCAGTCTCTCTTCATATGGTTTCTGATGCAGACCCTGCACCATTTTAGTTGCCCTCCTCTGGACTGCTTCCATCCTGTCTATGCCCTTACATAGATGAGGTCTCCAAAACTGCACACATTACTCCAGATGGGGTCTCACCAACTGTCTGTACAGAGGGATAACCACTTCCTTTTTTCTACTTGTGATGCCCCTTCCTATGCATCCCAGTATCCCCCTGGCTCTCCTTACTGACTTCTCACATTGCTTACCCACCTTTAGATCATCTGATATGATTACCCCCAGGTCCCTTTCCATTTTTGTTGTTGTTAGTACCTCCCCTGCTATTGTGTACTCTTCTCTTGGGTTTTTGTTTCCCAGGTGCATTACTTTGCACTTCTTTGCATTGAATCTAAGTTGCCATATGTCTGACCATTCCTCCAACCTTGCTAAGTCCCTTCTCACCCTTTCTATCCCCCCTTGCTCTCCCACTCAGCTGTTGGCCATGAACATCTGGATGGGGATAGGGAGGGCCGGGAAAAAAAATGGGGACGGGGAGATCAGATGGCAGTTTTATATCAGTTGCCTCAATGAGGGTCACACAGAGATTGCTTACTGCCTAGTCTCCATCCATTTTAGAATGGCGTAATAACTGTAAGCAAATCCGAAAACTGGAGATGCTAGCCACTACACTCAGACTCTAGAAAGAGATTCATAACCACAGATGATTACTTTTATGGAATACATAGAGTCTGTGGTAGGCAAATACATACTGGAGCAAACAATGTACTTTCTAATGGGAGAACAACAACTGAACATTAGATTTCAGAGCAACATTATGACAAAAAGCAGAACTAAAACATGAAAAGACACTCATCCTTGAGACAGTTAGAAATTTTCTTTTATTATGCTTTGTTCTCTTATTTGGTGTTCAGAGGCTTAGCACTATCTTTTTTTGAACTGAAGCCAAATCACTTGAATTCTAAGTAATGGAACTTGACAAATCTGTATTGATACATTATTGTTACATCAGTTCCAGTGACTGTTATATGGTATATTTTAAATCTGGACCCTGTCAAACAGTAATAAAAAGTTTAAACAAATTAATTTAGTTTTCACTTTTCAGTTGTAAGTAAGATACAGTTGTAGCAAAATAATTTTCATCCAGTGCAAATTATGTTGAAATGTACCCCAGTGCTTTTGTGATAGCTTTTATCCAAAGCCCTCAGCACGGCAACATTCTATGTGTGGCAGAGTGATGTCATTTGAGTTACAGTGCTGGTAACTTTCTGCTACGAAGTGGCAAATTTAATTCAGCGATATTGAAGAAAGGTTATTATCTTAATATAAATGTACATTTTACTATTATTATAATAAATAAATAAATGTCATGATGGTCTGGGGGTGGAAGTAATTGTTCGCTTCTTTTGGCAATCTTTTTATCCCATCAGTCTGGGCAGCCCTCATCATCTGGCCACCCGAGCCCCATCAGCTCAACTTCTCCTGGAACTTAACACGCTCGGCTGCCCCACAGGTTCTGCATTGATAAACTCAAGTCATCATGTTCAGGGCATGAGGGTGACCAGAGTCCTCCTGTATGCCAGAATTTCCCATATTTCTCCCCTTCCAGCTTGCAGATATGCAGTGGCATCATGATGCACATCCCATACTCTTGCAAGACATTCATCAACATCTGCCACTCCTTCCACCATGCTGGCAGTCGGAACAGCCCTACCCCCTAGCCTCCATTCGGGGCCACATGCATGCCAGGTTCCTCAGCCTTTCCTTCCCAGATGAGGAGACCAATCTTCTGGAGACTCGATGCCCCCCAGCTGACCCTCTGATGCCTCTGGTTCACTCCTGAACCTGGGTTGTCAGCACCGCAAGCAGAAGGGCTACCACTGTGCTGGCAGGCCAGCCTGTAATTAAGCAATAAGGCAGACAGTATGTACATTATTGTGGGATAATGGCACACCTCAGGAAGTGAAGCCCAAGGCAGAGCCGAGGGCTTTATGTATCAGAGAAGTGCTGTTATGCCTCAATTACACACACCCTGGAATTCCTTATTGCAATTATAAAATGGCTTCTCGGATTTTTTTTATTTTAGGAGCAAGTAATAAGGTTCAGAAAGTTAATCATTTCTGACCTGTGCTGTTGTGCTGGGATAACAGCACAGTCATGTGAATGGATTCCATCATTCACAGTACAGTATTTATCTTACCCACTTTATAATTAAGCAATAATGCATGACAGGGTGTGGGTCATGTTAGGATAACCTCATAACTTGTTTGGTTTGGCATGAAGCCACAGGCTGAGTGCATCTAACACCCCAGAAGTGAGGTTATCCCGGCACGATCCACACCCTGTAGTGCATTATTGCTATTTTACAATGGCTCTTTTTTAAAGAAGAATAACATTGAAAATTGTGTTTAAAATATTATTTTATTTTATACTTTTTTGTTAGGGGAGGTATACCTTTAGGAAAAAAAAATCATAGATTCTGTGTTGTCCAGGAGGTGGCACTGCCAGTAAATGGATGTCCTGTATTGAGCTGTAGCTGTTTTTTTTTTTTTGCATGCAGTGACTTCGGGTGAAAGAGGACATGGGGATCTGTAGCAGATCAGGGGGAAAAAGGTCTTTGTCTATCTTTTTATTTTTTTGGTAAATACTAAGTTGGACTTGAAAATAAGGTGAGTGACTTCTGGTGACGTCAGCGTCCTGATGGCAGCCTAGCCATGGAGCTCTCCTCATCCCCCTACTTAAAATCACTAAATATCTGCTTCCAAATTATGAATTTCTCCTGCCATAAGTACAAGGTCAAAGGCTCTACCGCTGAAAAACCTAAACACACCAGCACAAAAGTTCTGAGAACTCATAGCTCAAGAAAAATCGAAATCTCCCTCGGAACCTGGAGATGGAGAAGGACGCATGATGGACTCCTCACTCAATGAGGAGCACCAATCCGACATCATTCAATCCATCCTCCAGATGGCTAAAACGGTAGCTAAAATCGACCAGTCACTAATGGAGCTCTGCTCCAACATCAATAAGATAGAGCACAAAACTGAACAATTGGAAGTATGTTTAATGCAGGTCACAGAGCAGATGGACAGACAGGACCGGCTACTGCTATTTCTCTTAGCCCGTGATAGAGAGCTAACTCACTGGCTAGATGACCTTGAGGGGAGAAGTTGGAGACAAAACATCCTTATATATGGAGTCCCTGAGGGAACTTAGGACAAAAACAAAGATGTCCCAACCTTCCTGCAAGAATTACTGAGAGGCTTAATTTCCTTACTGGAGGAGCTGGACATTTCCATGGATCGGGCCCATAGATCACTTGGCCCAAAATCTCGGGACCCAGGAGCCATGCCGCTCTCGTTGATTGCCAGACTGACATCCTATAGAGCTAAAGAAGAGATTCTGCATGTAGCCTGGCAGCAAGGTGACCTAAAATACCACGGCCACAGGATCACCTTGAATAATGACCACATGAGCATGGTGCAGGAAAGCAGAAAAAACACTGTGGCCAATCATCAAATGACTGAGAACAAAAAATATTAAGTCCAAAATCCTATTCCCCACCATGCTAAAGGTAATTATTGACCAGGGTATGAAGATGTTTCCAGATCTCCTCATGTCCTCTCATTTCCTGGAGGTCCTGGGCATTACTGCTCCCCCTTTAATTAAAGAAAGACTCGAGAAGGACCTCATAGCATCTACCTGGACCCTGGCACAGAGGGGCACATCTCAATCAGGATCCACTCAGAAAACTCCACATACTAATCTGTGCTCTGATGTAGCCACAATGCTGTGCAAATGTGGAGATTCATCCTCAGTCAACAAGACAGCAGCCCACCTAACTGAAGGTCTGGAGGAACCTTCCACTTCGGGACCCATCAAGCAGACAAAAACTCCGACCTAAGCAGAGCAATTCTTCCCATCTACTGTTCAGTTTTCCCCCCATCTGATCCCCTCCATTGCCTAAGAGCCTGATTTTAACTTCTGGACCATCCAGAGCTCAATTAATAAACCCTCCCAGGCCCTATGGCCCACAGCCGTCGCGCAACCCCATAACCCCAGACCGAGGAGAAAAACTGTAAGTGTTCACTTTCTTTAAGATACTTTGGTGAAGGGGGAACATATTACATCGGCTAAAACAATCCAGCCTTCAGGACTGTGTGGACTCACCTGAAAGGGTACAAGCAGGGGATCAGCCTGGGTGACTAATTCACTCTGCACACAGCTAGTAAAACAGCAAGAGGTACCAGAAAACAGTTCTTCTTACAAAGAGACAACCTATTCAGACTGCCTTCAATGAAATAAGCCATTTGAAGGGTGCTTTAGTAAGAAAAACAAAACTGAACACTCTGAACTATCTTTCTTCCCTTGTTCTCTTTTGAATAGATGGCCAATTTGTTCATTCTCATAATAGCCTGATACCACTTGTTATAATGTACATGTGCCCAAATGTTTTATCTTAAAAGGGGAACAAGAGATTCACAAGAGTTATAACTGGGTCAGGAGCAGAATACCGCCTAATTGCCCAAGTTGTTTTTGACTTCCAGAGGAAGGGCATCCGAGGGGAAGGCGCTCCAGGGTAGCCTGGGTCCTGCTCCCCTCCATAAGTATCACTTAAAAGTAGATGGAGCCTTATTTCCCCACCCCCATGGTCATTCCCCAGTACAGATCTCCGATACCTGTAGATGGACAGTGGCTGAGCTTGACTCGCATAACTACATAGTGACATGCGTACTCATTCTGCGCTCCCTAAAGGGGCACTCCACACCCCAGCGCATGCATAGCCTTTTTTCTATTGACTCTATTGCAAGTTCAAGTGCAGACACCTTATAGATGTCAAGCAGTTCTCAACCACTTTTGTCAGAACTCCTGGTGCCCTTCTATCAGCAACCACGCCTTTCCACCGCATGAGGCTGGGGTGGAGCCCAAGTTGGCGGCTGCCCCAACCCTAAATTATCGCTGATGTCAGGCTACATAGTCACACCAGGGACTTACCCCAGGAGTGAATTGTGCTGGTTCATGCTCCTGATATGCATGACCATACTCACCTCTGAGGCGATGAACCCCAAGCTGAATACTCCAGCACAGCTCAACCTTGGAAGTCAATTTAAAACTTCAACTGCAGTAGTGCCAAATTGCACTCTACTCAATATGGCGTGGCACATGGTCACCCATGTGACACTGATCTGCCCTAATCAAAGGCAGGTCCAACAGAATTCTACTCAGTTTGCCCCACTCAGGGTTTTGCCAGTTTGAGATTTAATACATTGTTGTAAACAGTAAATGTTGAAAGTTTTTGTTATATTGGGGTACACTGACAGAGGGACAGAAATTGGCAGAGATTATCCTACTAATAGACAGGAATTTCGATCAGAATCTACAATACTACATAGTCAATATGGCTGTATTATCATTCAATATAAATGGCATCACTAATCCCATTAAGAGGAAGCAAATACCGAGGTTTATGACAACTCAAAAATGTGAGGTCAATTTCTTACAAGAGACTCACTTATCTCCGCTTGAGGCCCAAAAGCTAAAATCCAGAAGTTTCCCACAACTATTTCACTCTTCACTACACTCAGGCAGAAAAAGGAGGGTGGCAATACTGCTGTCAGCCTCCATCCTATTTGAAAAGGAGGAGATTATCGAGGACCCTGGAGCCAGGTATATGATAGTAGTTGGCAGAGTCCAAGACACCCTAGTCACCTTAGTGAATATTTATGCCACTCCGGGTTCTCCCCTGTCCTTCTATACCTCATTAGCCAGGCTCATAGCAGAGAGGGTGAAGGGTTTACAGATTATGGGGGGTTAGAACATAATTTTTGGTAAGAAATTAGATACTACCTCTCAATTCCCGTACCCTGATGTCCAGAAGGTTTGCTCCCTCAACAGTGTCCTTATAGAGCTAGGTCTAACAGATGTCTGGAGGAGTAAATACCCCACAGCCAGGGACTACACATACTATTCCCCCAGATTCAAAATCTTCTCCAGACTGGATACATTTTTTACTTTCTCGAGAGACTTGCCTGCTATCCCTTTGATGTGTGTTGGAGTCTCCAGCCTATCAGATCACCATCCAATTTTTCTAGAAATAGACTTAAGACTTCCCCGAAAAAACACCCACTGAAGATGGAATGTCTCAATGCTACAGGATAAAGCTGTGGTCACAGAGATAAAATAGCATATCAAAAACACAATAAAGGAGAACACTCAACCAGGTACAACTCCCCAGATCCTCTGGGATACACTAAAAACTCTAGTGAGGGGGAAACTCATTTTAATAGCTACATATAAAAATAAACTAGCGATGCAGAAACCGGCAGACCTTCTCTCTCAGCTTGAAACCCTGGAAACAGCCCCAAAAAACAAATGGTCACAAGAGAGGGAACCCAAAATAAAAGAACTCAGAAAGAAATTACAAAACTACAGAAAGCTGAAATTGAAAAGGCACTCTGGTACTTAAAGTAAAAATACTATGAAGGGGAGACCAGAGGCACCAGACTTCTGGCATGCTGCCTCTAACAACAAGCAGCTACAGCCACTGTCACACGAACAAGAACCACAACATCTGGGAGGATCACACACAAAAGTGAACAAATCACAGAGACCTTTGCTTCCTATTATTCTAAATGATATTAGCCCCAATGAGAACCCCCAGTGGATGACAAGATGCTGTTCCTCAGGTCCTTAGCTTTACCAAGCATAATTCCAGAGTAGTCAGTTCCTCATCAAATCACTCAAACAGAAATCTTAACAACAATCAAGAACCTAAAACCGGCAAGTGCCCATGTCCAAACAGTTTCAGTTGGGAGTTCTATAAAACATTTGAGAAGGAAACGGTCCCTCTCTTAGTTGATGCCTTTTCTGAGATCTGGCAAAAAGACAACCCCATGCCCCCATCCTGGCACTATGCCACAGTCTCTCTCCTTCACAAACAAGACAAGGACCCCACAGAGTGCAGATCATACCACCCCATCTCCCTCCTTAACTCTGATTACAAAATGTTCACCTCCATCACTGCCTCTAGACTGAACTCCCTCCTCCCACAAATCATTAAAATGGACCAGACAGGATTTATTTCAGGCCATCAAGCTCCGGACAGTATACGATGCACAATAGATGTGATTGATGCCATCCACAAGACCTGTGATCCTGCCTGTCTCATGAGTTTGGACATGGAGAAGGCTTTTGATAAAGTCTCCTAGAGCTTCCTCCTTCGCAGTCTTAGAACTTATGGCCTTCCCGCGTTCATTCATAGACAGAATCAAGGTTCTGTACACTGCTCCGCAAGCATATGTCAGGGTAAATGGAGGCGTCTCAGACAGATTTAGACTGGCCAGAGGCACTCGTCAAGGCTGTCCCCTATCGACCCTCCTCTTCGCCCTTTAGACAGAGCCACAAGCTGAAGCCATTCGCTTGGCTTGTGAGTTGCAGGGAATCAAACTAGGTGGGGTTAATCATCAAATCTCCTTATACACGGAAGACGTCCTACTCTGTCTGTCCCACCCAGAGCAATCATTCCCTTCGGTCTGGTCAATTCTTGATGAATCTGGCAGGCATGCAGGTTATACCCTTAATAAAACTAAGACCAAGGCCTTGAGTTTTTATTATAACCCTTCACAAGCTAAATCTCAGCTGCTTTCCCTTGATTTAAAACTACTAAGATTAAGTACCTGGGAGTAATCATCACCAAAAATACTTCCCACCTATTTAAAGCCAGTTATAGTCCATTAATCAATCAAATTCAGAAAGACTTGGAAAAATGGTCATTAATAAACCTCCTCATGTACTCCAGAACACATGCCATTAGAATGAATATATTGCCATGATTCTTATATCTATTCCAGTGCCTCCCCACCTTTATTCCCACTTCCCAATTCCAGAGCTGACACAGGATGCTTTCTGCATTTGTACGGGACAAACAGAAACCTAGAATAAAACTTCAAATCCTCCAGTCACATAGACGCAGAGGTGGTAGGTCCCTTCCAGACTTAGAGGACTATTACCTAGCTACACAGTTAAAGATAGCCCTCCTTTGGTCAGTTCCCTCTTATAATGCTAACTGGAAAATAATAGAACAAGGGGAGGAGGAGGAAAAGGGTCCCCCCTTAGAAGCCAGAGTACTGAATCCCTCTAGCAGTGACTGTAATATGGTTCACTCTTTATCAGCGGTCCAGGGTACCCTTATAGCAGCCCACAGGGCATGGCAAAAATATAAACTGACCTCATCTCTCTGGCCCCTGCTGTGGTTCACCTGGGATCCCTCTTTTTTGCCAGCTCAATAGGACCACACATTTCACAGCTGAGGCAGGTGGGGCGTGGCTCTGCTCAGCCAATTAATCACGGCTAGCACAGTAATGAATTTCAGGACAGTTAGGGACTCCTTTGCAGTCCGCAACTCAGATCACTTTAGATTCCTGAAGATCCATTCCCATATCACCCACTGCCAACAGCTAGACTGGGCTCAACCCAGAGCAACTCTAGTCCTAGACACTCTACAGAAAATGCTTAGTGGTTAAACGCAGAGGGGATTAATCTCTGTACCTCACAAAACAAGGGAGCTGGAAGATAGCACACTAATGAACATTAAATCTAAATGGACTCAAGAAGGGGATCTGAACCTGACTGAGCCTGACTGGGGTAACATTTTTCTCATCACCACCAAAACCACACTATCACCTCTTTGGCAAGAGTTTGAGTGGAAGGTGAAGGTTCACTTCTTCCTTGCTCTTACAATACAGAGTAAGAGGAACCCTTCCCTCCCACCAGTATGCTGGAGTGGGTGTGGTGAACAGATAGCTCACCATTCACATATTTGCTGGGGTTGTTCTGTCCTGCAGCCATTTTGGCAGAGGATAAACATCACTCTATCAGACCTCTTCACCTTGTAGTCTCCATTAAAAATGTCAAATTGCATACTAGGTCTTCCCCTTATGGGACTGAGAGGGGCAGACTCCCTATATATATGGAGTATACTTATTGCAGCCTCACACAAAACTATCACCAGTAATTGGCTCAAAACTGAACCCCAAACAGCACATCAGTGGGTACAGGTAGTCCAAGGGATTTCAGATCTGGAGGAGATAACATACAGGGTGAACCAAAAAAAACATATTTACATTTACAGGAGAACTGGGTGGCAGATATGGTTGGACATGCACCCTGACCCGAAAACCACTTCACACTCTGACCCTGGTTCACTGGCGCACCCTGTATCATGATCTGACCATGGGGGGAGTACATCACAGAGACTGGTCCACTTCTTATCCTTTGAAACATAAGGGATATATGGTGATGAACTGCAGAAGTTTTGACTTACTATACTGGCCCAGATATTCAAAAGGGTTGCTCATGGCGCAACAGTGTTGCACAATGCACAACCCACTGATGCGCCCCAGCGCAATATTCAAAAGGGAAAAGTGCACCGGACAAATCCCGATGCGCCAGAGTGCATCGGTAATGTATGCAGGCACAGGTGGGGGGAGGGTGTGCCCATGCATAACCTGCACAGCCCGATATTCAGCCCAGGATGTGCAGAGTCATGCAAGCACAACCCCTACCTGCACCTGCACAAAGTTACGCCCCTAAAAAAGGAACAAGTGATGGCCACCCACAGGTGAGCTGCCACATTGGAGGGCGCAACACAGCAGCTGCCACCTGTGGGTGGCCACCCGGGTTCCTGCCACACCTGGCAGCGCCCCCCCATGCCCCATCGCAGGCATCATAGCCCCCCATGTCCAATATCCCTGGTGGTCCAGTGGACCGCACTGAGCCGATTACTGGGCATCGTGTAGGACCCCCAAGTCCAATGTCCCCGGTGGTCCAGTGGACGGCACTGAGCCCGATCGTGGGCACAATTAATAGGACCCTCCCAAGTGCAATATCCCTGGTGGTCCAGTGGACCACACTGAGCCCGATCACTGGCATCATTAATAGGACCCCCAAGTCCAATATCCTGGTGATCTGAGTGTACCCCCCACCCCACCCGCCCACTGAGCTTTTCCGCCTGCTCCCCCCGTCAACTGGCGGGCGGCAGCACCCACCACCTGCCGCCCGCCGCCCGCCCGGCAGACAGCTCGGTGAGGGCTGCACCACTGGTTCACAGCATGAGCCAATGGGCATGCAGCCCATATTGTACTACTCAGTACAGATATGTGAATGAATTCACTGCAGCCTGCAATATCTTTGCACCTCTCAAAAAGCTGAAGGTCAGGGGCAGAGCAAACTCTTGGATAACCCCTGATCTAATCACTTTACTCAAACATAGAGATCATGTCTGGCATTGTGCCCGTACAACATCCAAACCTGGGGATATTCATAAATATAAAGCTGCCAGAAATGAGTGCACATGGGCAGTTAGGAGTGCCAAATGCAAATACTTCAAGGAAGCTCTCTCCAACTCCTGGAGTGATGGAAAAAAAATTTGGAGTAACTTGAAAGACCTTACAGGCAAGGATCCTAAGTCACCACCCACCAAGCTCAACATAAATGGAACACCAACATCTGACCTGTACACAATCACCAACATCTTTAACAATGTGTTCTCCAACTTGGATAGGGTCCTCCCTTCTAATTTCTTTGATGCCCCCTCTGGTAGTAACCCTCCTGCAACTACTCCTCTCCTACACCCTGCCCCACAATTCTACTTCAAGGAGATCCCAGTGCATGAAGCCAGAACCTATATTCGGAAGGCCATTCACAATGCAGGCTACAGCGGTGACTCCCTTGACCTGAAGTTGTTAGCACTTGTCTTCGAAGAAGTCCTTGAACCCCTGACAAATGTTCTCAACCTATCACTAAGGATGTCCCAGTTCCCATCTCGCTGGAAACAGACGACCATCACACCAGTACACAAAAGTGGAGACAAATCACTGCACTCCAACTACAGACCTATCTCCATCCTCCCTCCATTGTCTAAGGCCCTGGAGCGCATCGCCTCAGAGCTACTAGTCAAGTACCTGGAAAAATACGACATCCAGTGTCCTGAGCAACATGGTTTCCAAAAAGGGCACAGTACCACCGCTGCACTATTAGAATTCACTGGCTTCATCCATACCACCCTCGATCAAGGAAACTGTGTAGGGGCAGTATTCATTGACCTTACAAAAGCCTTTGATATTGTGAACCACCCACTCCTACTCAAGCAATTATCAAACATTGGGCTCTCCAATGAAGCACTGCTTTGGTTTTCAAGCTACTTTGGGGAGAGGGTCCAGCGGGTTAGGATTGCCGGTGTCACCTCGGAAGAAAAGCCAGTCCTTTCAGGGGTCCCACAGGGATCCATCCTGGGGCCACTACTCTTCAGCCTCTTCCTCAACAACCTTCCCAGTGTCTGCTACCAGAAATTACTGCTTATGCCGATGACACAGTCATGTTCACCAACCACCAAAACGCAGAGCTCCTTGAGAAACAATTACAGCTTGAATTCATGCGCATCGAAGAATGGTTCAAGTCACACAAACTGGTCATGAACTACAGCAAAACAAAGGTTATGACCTTCTACAACACCAGGAGCAAGTACAAATCCCGTGACCTCACCATCCTAAACCAAACAGGGACCTTACTTGAACACGTTCCTGATTTTAAATACCTAGGTGTCACATTGGACAGCTCACTCTCTTACCATCGGCACATAGATTCTGTCACCAAAGCCACCAACATCCGTATAGGCTTGCTCTACAGGCACAAACACTGCATGACTCCTGACACTCTCCGGTTCTCTATTAACAACTCTGTCACCTCCATCATCAATTATGGGTTAGCAATTTATGGCTCTGCCTCCACCTCTTCCCTCAGCAGAATTACGGTTGCACTCAACAAAGCATGTAGGTTGCTAACTGGGGCTGACCGACTTACACACACTTGTGACCTGTACACTCAGGCAGGTTGGCTTCCTCTCATCAGCCGGATACAGTATTCTGCCTCTTAGCCAAAAAAGTCCTCCTCGGGGTCATGCCCCCGGGCATTGAAAAGCTCCTCATTGACCACCACAGCACCCAGCAAACTAGAAGTTCACAACAACTGACTTTCCTTGTCCCCAGATGCTGGACTACCATGGGCCAGAGGGCCTTTGCCCACAGAGCACCACAGTGGTACAATACTCACAACAAAGAAACTCTTACTGCTGCTGCTCTTGGCCCTTTTAAGAGACAACTCCGACTTCATCTAATTTCAACTAATCGTTGTGACTGCCTCGCCTAATCAGGGGCCCACTGCTCACTGCTCTCTACTTCAGTCTTGACAGCTACCTCTCCCCGCCTTGCCCCTTCTACCTGCCTACCCCCTTGCCCCCTCTCCCTTTCCTCCCCCCGGGCATTTTCTGACTTTTATCCCTCCCCTCTAAAGCTCTTATCCTCACCCTTTACCCTCCGACAATGGTCTTCCTGCCTGCATACCCCCTTCCCTCTCACCTGCAGCGCTTATTTCTAAGATTGCCCTTGGCTGGTATGTCATGCTACCTAACATTTGGCACATTTTGAATTACTTGAATTTCCTAAGCCTCAGTCTCTTGCTTCTTTTTATTGTGTAACTATGTATTATTATGTCAACCTTTGTATGTATGTATACCCCCCATTCCTTCAATGTGGAACCTTTGTAAACGAGCAGTTCCTGCTCAAAGGTATTTGTAATCCTAGATTTCAATAAAATAAAATAAAAAAAGTTAAGTTTAATACTATATGAATGTGTGAAACTTTTCTTTTTACCTTCCTATTGACAAAGATAGAACATTTCTATTTTATAGTTTTTAACATGGAATACTACCACATTTTTAACATGTACTTAAATGGGTATTAAATCTAAAGGTCTTGCGTTTAATTAAGAGTGTATTTTTATAACACTGTCTCTCTTTCATAATGTAAGTTATTGTAACTGCCTGGCCTGTCGAAGGATTACTCTTATCTGCCTCTGTTGACATTTGACTTTGGAGTGCTTTACAGCAGCCTGCTAACTTAAACTGATTTCTTGTATTTAAATCTCAGCTATTTTTTAAAAAAGGTATTTTAAACCAATGAGAATGCTTTCTGTTTTTTATGTATGATCTGGGTGTTAATAGAATGTGGTTTTACAAACAACTGTCATAAGCTTCCGATTAAAGATGTGATTTGTCCGAAAGTTTAAGCACTGTTTTCTTTTGTTACATCTATATTGGTCCAATAAAAGGTATCAAACCATTTGTTTCTGGATCTGTTTTTACAAGGACCAACACAGCAACTAATTAATTCTGTGTTTTTTATTTATTTATTTAGTTTTTGTTGACCAGGTAAGTGGACTAGACAAATCCTGCCTATTTTCAGGCACGACCCAGGGGGAGGGGGATACAGATGAATGCCAACTGACCTTGAAGCAGATTAAGCTGTCGGTGGTATTTTTAGTGAATGTCATCATGGAAGGTACCAAAATTCTCCAGTTGACATGGCAGTGGCATAACATGAAGAAGAAAGTCACCTAGCTAGGGAGTGACAACTATTTTAACCCAGTGCAAGAGGAACGACATTATCCCTAAAGGTCTAACTATTTGGAATCCATTTCAGAACACTGATAATTTTAAGTATGCTGAACAACTCTGTCGAAGGACCTCTGAGAAATTGAGAAACCACAGGATCCATAGGTCATACACCAAGAAAGCATTCTAGAAAAAAACAGTTTGAGAGAATTGCTACCACACTGGACAGACTATCTGGTGGGCCTATTCCAGACATATGAATATATGAACATACCAACATGCAAAATTTGCCAGCAGATAAAGGCCTAGAGGCCTATCAAGTCTGCTCGAATATGCAGCTAGCACCCCTTATTCTGCAGCCGCCCCTCCCTTCCACCCTTTCCCTCCATTGACCTTCCCCCTTGCCCTGTCCCAGCCCCTTTTGAAGCAGTCCACTGTTCTACTGGATACCACTTCTTCCGGTAATGCATTCCACCCAGCTACCACCCTTTCTGTAGAAAAGTGTCTCCTCATCTCCCTTCTGAACCTTCCTCCCTCCAGTCTCATATCATGACCCCAGATGTCCCTCTCCTCCCTCACTTTGAACAGCCCCTCTGTACCTGTCTTGTTTATTCATTTCATGTACTTAAAGGTTTCAATCATGTTCCCCCATCCCTCCTCTTCTCCAGCGAGTACATGTTCAACTGCCTCAGCCACCTCTTGTATGATAAGTCCCCTAGCCCCTTGATCATCTTTGTCCCCCTGTGCTGCACCCCCTCCAGTAACTTAAGTCCCTCTTCAGATACAGGCACCAGTGCTGCACGCAGTACTCCAAGTGTGGTCTAACTAATGACCTATATAGTTGCAGAATCACCTCCTCCCTCTTTGAGGATATACCCCTTGCAATACAACCCAGCATTTTGTTGGCCTTTGTAGCTGCCTTCCTACATTGTGCTGAGTTGTTCATTGACCCTGTAATGAGCACCCCCGGATCCTTCTCTTCCTCTGTCTGGGCTAGCTGCACTCCCCCCAGCTGGTAACTCCTCCTTGAGTTCTCCACCACAAAAGCCTTGACTTTTTGGTGGAAAAGGCTCAAAGACTTTGCTATACTGCAGAGAACACAATCATACTCATGTTTCAGAACTGGGAGCCTGGAAAAGCATAATATTGATTGGGACATGTGAGGAAGGTTTGAAATACAGTTTTACTGATACTTTCATTTTTGCTTATTTGAATTAAGAAGAGGCTTCCAGGATTCAATTTCAGGAGTGTTAATTTTATAAGCAGAGGGAGTAAACTACTACTAAATTTGCTTTTCACTGTGTTATATCACTGGAGTTGAGACATAGTATATGTAAGGGTATTTTTGCATCTTTTAGAATTGTACTTTGGCTGAGGTTTGATTTAATTATTATTCCTGGGTCCAGTGGATGGATTGTATATTCAACCCAGAAAGAGCAGACTATCTTCACAAAAAGGCCTGCTTACATAATAGGTGTGACACTAGTCAGTCAAGGGTTTCTGGGTGGAGTTTTTCAGTACTGCTTTGGAGATTGGGAGTTTAAACCCAGAAGGATTGAAGTAACTGTTTACTGTTTCTTTCCTGGTGCACAACTGACTTGTTAGGGCACAAATCACCAGGCTGTATTGGGGCTGGGGAGGTTTATCTGTGTTTGACTCAGCTGTTTGATTTTTCTCTGTTTAGCAGGGTAATTTCTCTGTTAAATTGTTGTGTAGGTTGTCTTGCTGACAGGAAGGTCAACACTCATCGTAGTGGTGGGTCAGAGCTTTCAGCTGATTGTTTCGAGAGGGCACAGTTTGAGCCCAAATCCCCCACTTACCCTCACCCCAGGTACCATTTACTTTATACTAGGGGTTCTGACATCATTTTCTCAAATGGGGAAGGTGCATACCACTGTCATATCCTTTCCTGAACACTGCACTGACAATATAGGTGTACACATTATATAATATATGTATATTTATACATAACAAAACAATAACTGGAAGGAGAGAGAGAAAAAGACAAGATAAAAAAATCCTTGCACAGGATAAACAGGAAGGCAGACAGACATGTGGGGAGTAGTACAATGTACTGGCTGTGGGGCAGCAGTCTTCTGGGAGTCTTTCTGGAGGCTCAGACGCTGCAGGCAACTCTCTGCCCTGAGGGAGGAGATTGTCTGTCTTCAGGCCACACTGGACAGTAGTAAGGGAACCTGTCCCACCCAGGGAGCACTAGAGCCACCACCACTGCCTCAGAGAGTGCCAAGAAAGTGCAGCAGTTGGACCACAGTGGGCTCAGGGAGCGTGAGGGTGGTGCAACAGAAGCACACCCAGTCAGTTGTACCACTCCACAATCCATACACCATTCTGGGGAGCACAGTTCCCATATGGATGCACCCACAGAGGAGACTAAGGAGATTGTGGAGAACTGCCCCAAGGGAGGCCCACAGGAAGGAGGCAGAGGACACCACAGGGAAAGGAAGCAGCTCCTGGTGGGGGACTCAATAATTAAGGGGATAGAACTTGGGGGAGCAGGGAAAACTAAAGTAAGGTGCCTGCCTGGTGCCATGGCTTGGAGGTGTAGGAATTGCATCCTTGGGATCACGAGAACAGCTGCATGGGAGACTGAGCTGGACGTCATTGTCCACCTAGGGACAAATGGCTTGGCTCAACATGAGATTAAAGGAGTGCAGGAGGACTTTGTGGAGTTGGAGAGGGGCCTAAGACAAGTAGCACACACAGTATCCTTCTCAGATGTGTTACCTGTCTATGGCATGGGTGAGGCGAGGGTACTTCGCACCATGTGATTCAATGAATGGTTGAACAAATGGTGTGAAGCACAGGGGTTTGGCTTCATTGGGGACTGGGGTTCCACCTGGAGGAATACCAGCCTACACTGGCAGGATGGTCTGAATCTGTCCAGGAAGGGAACAAGTCCTCTGGGCAATCAATTTAAATATTTCATTGGCAAGCTTTTAAACTAGTCAAGGGGGAGGCACTGATAAGCAACATGGAATTACCAGCTTCTTCCTACAAAACAGGGTACTAAATGAGGAAAAGACCAAGGTAGAAAGGTCAGTGGGGAATGTTGCTACAAGAAGTAAAGCCATCAAAAAATGGAGAGCAATGAGTGCCAATGCCTGAAGTCTGGGTAACAAGCTTCCTGAATTAGTGGCCTTGATGGAGGAGGAACATCTGGATATCTTGGCAGTCACAGAAACATGGTACACACAGAACAATGACTGGGACATAAACATATCAGGATACACTATCTACAGGAGGGACAGGGAGGGTAAAAGAGGAGGAGGAGGAGTAGCTCTCTACATAAGGGAAGGAATCAAAGCAACAGAACAAAAGGGTAAACAGGGAGGCGAGGAAGCACTGTGGGTAAATTTGGAGACAGACAATGGCACCACAATCTGCACAGGGGATGTATACTGACCCCCCTCTCAGGGGGAGGAAATGGACAAGGAAATGATAGAAAATATACTTAGAATGGCTGAAAAGGGGGAGATATTGCTGATGGGGGATCTGAATATGCCAGATGTTAACTGGAGTGCAGTTGCAGCAGCCACCGCTAAGAGTGGGGTTTTTCTAGATGACCTACGGGGTCATGCCTTAGACAACTAGTATTAAAACCCACTAGAGAGGGAGCAATCATAGACCTGGTACTCTCAAATGGAGATGGAGAGAGGATCACAGATGTAGAAGTGGTTAGTCATCTGGGAACTAGCGACCATCGAATGGTATGGTTCACAATAAACTCAGCAGTAGAGTCAAGCCATACAAAGGCAAAAGTACTGGACTTTAGGAGGACTGACTTTGCCAAAATGGGTGAGTGCCTAAGGAATGCACTAGCAAATGGGCAGGAAGGAGGGGTGGAAGAACAATGGGGAATAATCAAAACGTCTATTGTGTGAAGCAAATAAACAAATCAAAATGATGTAATAAACCACTATGGTTCTCAAAGGAGGTGGCAGGGAAGGTTCAAGAGAAAAAGAAAGCATTCAGAAAGTACAAGAAATCACAGAAGGAGCAGGACAGAGAATTGTATCAGCTGCTTCAAAAGGAAGCTGCGAAGGCAGTCAGAACAGCAAAGGCCCAAACTGAGGAAAAGATAGCCAACTCAGTTAAGAAGGGGGATAAAACCTTCTATAGGTACATCAGGGAGCAAAGGAAGACCAAGGGAGGGATAGTGAGGCTTAATAAAGGGGAGGGGAGTGGGCAGAGGGTGACTATGAAAAGGCAGAGATACTAAACAAATATTTTTGCTCAGTATTCACAAATGAAGAGGGGGAAGTACCTAAACCAAACAATAGAAACACTCTGGATGCAGGAGTTGATACCAGGCCATTTACAGAAGAAAGAGTTCTGAAATAACTCTTAAAACTGAAGGTGGACAAAGCAATTGGGTCTGATGGGATTCATCACAGAATTCTAAAAGAACTAAGGGTAGAACTAGTGACACCACTGACTACCCTCTATAACATATCATGGGAAGATGGGGTGGTACCTGAGGGCTGGAGGAGGGCAGATGTGATTCCACTTCACAAAAGTTGTAGCAGGGCAGAAGCAGGAAACTACAGACCAGTTAGTTTAACCTCAGTGATAGGGAAAATGATGGAATCACTTCTGAAGGAAAGAATTGTTGAGTACCTAGATGCCAGAGTGGCACAGGACCCAAGACAGCATGGATTCACAGCAGGAAGGTCATGTCAGATGAATCTAATAGATTTCTTTGACTGGGTGACCAAAGAAGTAGATCAGGGAGGGGCTGTGGACATGGTCTACCTAGACTTTAGCAAGACATTTGACACAGTCCCTCACAAAAGATTAATATACAAGTTAGCCAGCCTGGGAGTGGGTCCCAAGATGGTAGCCTGGGTAAAGAATTGGCTGGAGAACTGGACAAAGAGGGTAATAGTAAACGGAGTCAACTCTGAAGAAAGGGGGGGTTACTAGTGGGATACTGCAGGGTTCAGTACTAGGACTGGTCCTCTTCAATGTCTTTATAAGTGACATTGCAGAGGGACTGGAAGGAAAAGTATGTCTCTTTGCAGAAGATACAAAGATCTGCAACAGAGTTAATACACAAGATGGGATGGAAAGGATGAGAAGGGACTTGGCAAGGTTGGAGGAATGGTCAAATGTATGGCAGCTTAGATTCAATGCTAAGAAGTGCAAGGTAATGCACCTGGGAAACAAAAGCCCAGGGAAAGAGTACACAATGAGGGGTGAGATACTAACAACAACAAAAATGGAAAGGTACCTGGGATAGTCATATCAGATGACCTAAAGGTGGGCAAGCAATATGAGAGGGCAGTAAGGAGTTCTGGGGAATACTGGGATGCATAGGGAGAGGCATCACCAGTAGAAAACAGGAAGTTATTATCCCTCTGTACAGACAGCTGGTGAGACCCCATCTGGGAGTATTGCATGCAGTTCTGGAGACCCAGTCTCCGCAAAGGCTTAAATAGGATGGAGGCAGTCCAGAGCAGGGCAACTAAAATGGTGCAGGGTCTGCACCAGAAGACATATGAAGAGAGACTTAAGGAGCTTAATATGTATAGCCTCCAAGTAAAGGGGAGAGGGGACATTATAGAAACTTTCAAGTACCTCAAGGGAATCAATAAAGTCCAAGAGGTTATCATCTTTCAGAAAAGAGGTGGCAGAACAAGGGACACAATTTGAAGATGGGGAGGCTCAGAGGTAATGTAAGAAGTATTTTTCCCAGAGAGGGTTGTGGATGCATGGAATGGCCTTCCAGAGGAGGTTGTAGAGTCAAAAACGGTGGTGGAATTCAAGAATGCATGGGCCAGCCATAAGGCAATTCTAGGGGGTAGGGGTAGGAAGAAGTAGGCTGTTGATTAACTAGGATCTGCAGCTTATCCATTAGGGAGGGAAATGGGCAGACTGGGTGGGCCAAGTAGTCCTTATCTGCTGTCAAATTCTATGTTTCTAAGTAAATGCAGCACCTTGCACTTTTTGGCATTAAACCCCAGTTGCCAGGTGTCTGACCAGGCTTCCAGCTTTGCTAGATCATCCTGCAACCCCTGCCATTCCCCTAGGTCATCCACCACCGCTCCCATTTTGGTATCATCAGCAAACAGCAAACAGACGCACTTGCTGTTGATGTCCAATGATATGTCTGCAATGAATATCCCAAACAACACTGGTCCCAACAATAAGCCCTGTGGAACATCGCTCATCACTACCCTTGGGGATGAGAGCTCCCCAGCCACCCACCACCACCCTCTGTTGCCTTGCGTGAAGCCAGTTCCCTACCCATCTAACCGGCTTTGCACCTGTCCCCGTGCCTTCCAACTTACTTCCCAGCCTCCCATGTGGCACTGAATTGAATGCCTTACTGAAGTCCAGATACAGGACATCCACTGCATGACCCCTGTCCAATTGCCTAGTTACTCAGTCATAGAACTCCACCAGGTTGGTTTGGCAGGATCTGCCATGTATGAAGCCATGCTGTCTGCTGTCCTGTAGTCCTTTGGCCTCCAGGAGGGCCACCAACCACTCATTCAGAATAGTCTCCATCAGCTTACCCATGATGGATGTGAGGCTCACCGGTCTGTAGTTCCCCAGTTCATCCTTGGGGCCACTTTTGTGAAGGGGCACCACATGAGATATCCTCCAGTCCTGAAGTACACACCCTGAGTGTAGTGAGGCATTAAATAGGTCTGCCAAAGATCCTGCAAGGACCTCTACCAGCTCTTTTAGAACTCTGGGGTAGATGCCATCTGGGATTGGCACCTTGTCCACCATCAGTGCCTTCAAACCCTCCAGAACTCTGCCCTCCATGATTTCCTGGTCTGTCACCCCCTCCCCCCTCCGTTTCTGCAGTTTCTCTCTCCTTGGGTATCACCCCCTTCTTCTCCTTAGTAAATACCGAGCAGAAGTAATCATTTAGCGCTTCTGCCTTATTGCACCTGGAAAGATACACATGAACTACCAAAGGACCTTAAGAAAAGCCATACTATTAAAATCAGGAAGTTCGATACCCAACAACCAAGAAGAACAGAACATAGTCATAGAACTACAAAGCAATATGGATGGGCACCTTTCAGTTGTTAATTTTTCCAGCCACGCACTGCCTACTGGGGAATTACGTGTACGTTCTAAGGGCCTCACTTTCTGTCCTACAAAATCACTGGACACAATAGAGATTTGTGGTGAACTGGATATACACTTCTGTAGACTGAGACTTAAAGAATTCTTTCATGGCAGAGAAGACATCACTGAAAGTAACAATTCAATGGATAAGAGAAAAAAAATCATCTGATTATACCCCCCCAAGTGGGCGTAATGTGAAACTGGACAACTATATTCATTGCTTTCACCAGATAATTAATTGTCAGCGCCTTAATAGGTAAAAACAGGTCCACTATAACCTCTCTCCATTAGAACGGAGGGCTATACAATCACTGAAATTGAAACACAGCATTGTCATAAAAAAGCTGATAAAGGTTCTGCAATGGTGATATTAAACTGAAAGGACTATATTAATGAAGCTAATAGACAGCTAACTGACCAGACCTTCTACAGAGAACTGGAGAGTGATCCTACTGCAAAATACATAAAGGAACTAAGGGACTTAATCAGATAATTTCCAAACCATGTCCAAGACAGAATAACTGACCTCATCCCTGTTGAACCCTAGCCAGGGACATTCTACATGCTGCCTAAAATCCATAACCTGGCAATCTGGGGAGACCCATTGTTTCTGGCAATGATACCCTGACTGAGAGGATCTCAGGATTTTTAGAAACCATTTTAATACATCTGGTTATAGGAAGGGACAGCTTCATACAGGACACTACACACTTCTTCTGTAAACTTTCTGGTTATAAGGATTTACCACCAAATACTATTTTAGCCACAATGGATGTAATCTCCCTCTACACTAATATTCTACATACGGATGCAATTTCAGCCTGCATTAAATACCTGCATGAGAAATGACTAGACCAAAACATCAACCCAGAAGTGGTGGGGAAATGTACCAAATTAATTCTGACACATAACAACTTCAGCTTCAATGGTAAACATAATGTTCAAACTATGGGAACAGCAATGGGCACCAGGATAGCTCCACAATATGCCAAACTCTTTATGGTGAATTTGGAGGAGGATTTTTAAGGCACTGTACACACAAACCACTCGCTTATTTCAGTTACATTGATGAACTTTTTTTAATTTGGACAGAGGGCACGGACACTCAAAGAATTTCATCAGGAACTTAATATGCCCCACCCATCCATAAAGCTTTCCCTGGAATATTCTGCCACAAGTGTTTATTTTCTGGACACCATAGTCATCACCACGGATGGAACCTTACATACATGTAGTTACAGGAACCCTACAGACAGACAGAGATACTTGCATAGAAATAGTAATCACCGGAGCCACACAAAAAAATTTGTAATGTACAGTCAAGCACTTCGATATCACCATATCTGTTCAAGTGAGGAAGACAGAGATACACATTTGGCTGTATTGAAAGAAAACCTTATTGAGCAGGAACACTCTTCCAAAGAATCTGACAGAGCAGTAGAATGTGCAACACAGGTACCAAGGGAATAATTACTTCAGTATAAAAAAGGACAACTACCAACAGAATATCCTTAGTAGTCACATATCATCCTGACTGTGAAGTTCTGCGTAAGGTTATTAAGGATCGCCACCCAATATTTAGTGAGGATGAGATCCTAAATTGTATTTTTCAAGAACTACCACTACTGTCTTTAAACAACTATGTAATTTAGCCAACCTGATTGTTAGGAATAAACTTGCACCAGAACATAATACCATAACATTAAATGGTACACAACCCTGCAATCAACCCAGATGTCGGACCCGTGAGCACATTTCCACTTTAGATTGTGTAGCTACTTCACAAAACAGACAATTCAGGATACAGGGGATTTATACATGTGCATCACAGAATGTTGTTTATTTCATTCAATGCAAGAGATGTCCACAAATAGGGTATGTGGTGAAGACAGGGCAACCTCTCCACACTAGAAGGAACTCACACAGATATATTATTAATATGAAGATGACTGAAAAGCCAGTGGGGCAGCACTTCTCTCAGACTCACCATTCTATCTCAGATAAGTTGGCAATGGTCTTAAAAGTACATTTCAACAATACATAACAAAGATGTGCTTTTCAGGTCAGGCTTATTTTATTTCTCAGTATGGTAGAAGATGGCATGAATATTGATTTGGGTTTTATGACACATTACCCTACTTGAACTTACACAGTCCTTAAGTACAAAGAATGGACATGTAATGAGACTTCAGTGGGTTTTATTTTAATATTTTATGGTTATTGTGTTCTTTTTATCTTGTTATTAATATGTTGGTTTGTCTCATTAACTTTTTGTGTGGGTGTAAGGTGTTAGTTGTGGGGGTGTTTTTGTGTGTGTGGGTGGGGGTTGGGGTTGTTTTATGAGGTATGGCTTATATTCAGGTGCATGACATTATGATGCTACAGTGTGTTAGGACTCCTGGTTCACATACATAGTGAATTTGTACTTTCTTCTTCTAGTTATCTGTATTATGATATTACCTGGGGGGGGGTAAATTTCTTTAGTTTTTGATTCAGATTCCTAAGACTGTTACTGTACATATAGCAGATTGATTATTTACTGACACATTATTAAACACTAAACATATCAGGATGCATGATCTCATATTCTAGGAGGTCCCTGGTAAGTTTTTTTTTTTATTGGGCTCTAATTCTAACAATTGATATTTCGTATAAAAAAAAAATATTGTTAGAGCACTGAAGGTTTTAATGTTTATATAAATTTTATCTGGTAGAGTATATAGCTGATAATTTGCCTCCAGATAGGCTTAATACTACAGTACAATCTACTTAATAGGGACGCGGTTAATGGGGACGTTCGTTTAATAGGGACGTTTCCCCAGTAACCAATTTTTTCCTAATTGACTTCCATTATGTTCTAATCCAGTTATAAGGGACACATGGGTTGCTTAATTGGGATGTTTACATTAAATTTCAGACATCCTTGTGCTGTATTGATCTTGTCATCATGGCTTCCAAGCGAGTAGAGCTCACACTCGCGGAGCGAGTAAAAGTAATTGAAGCTATGCAGATTCCCTAAGTCTTCTTTTGTTTCTGTGGCTAAAGAGTTTGGCATTTCTAAAAGCCAAGGTGGTCGCATAAGCCAAAACAGAGAGGCAATCATGGCAGAGTGGCAGTCGAATGCTAACCAGGCAAGGAAACGCAAACACGAGGGCAAGGACGGTGAAGTGGAAGAAGCCCTCCTTTTGTGGTTTAGCGGTGCTGTCTGTCGTAGTGCCAGATTGTCCGGCCCTCTGTTAAAAAAAAAAGGTGAAGGAGCTTGCCACACAGCTCGGACATAAAGATTTTGATGCTACCGACGGGTGGCTAGCAAGGTGGAAACAGAGGAACTCAATTGTTTACAAAAAAGGGCATGGTGAAAAATCAGACGCTGACACAGGTGTAGCATCAGACTGGATATCAGCCGTGCTTCCAGCCCTTCTGAAAGATTACAGCGCCGGTTGTGTGTACAATGCTGATGAGACAGGACTGTACTTCCGGGGATATCCTGATCGTGGTCATGTTCTCAGAGAGACAGAACTGTTTGGGGGGAAAAAGCGAAGGACAGTCTCTCTATTGGTGTGCGCCAATATGGATGGGACAGACAAGCACACCTTGCTTGTCATTGGAAAAAGTAAAAGACCTCGCTGTTTCCCCAGAGATCTTGCTACACTGCTGGTAGCTTACTATGCTTCTTCAAATGCTTGGATGACAGGGTGGATCTTCAAAGATTGGCTGGGCATGTTGGAGCGTGAGCTGAAGCGCAAACGGCGCTATGTCCTACTGTTCCTGGACAACTGCTCCGCACACCCTGATGATGTTGTGGGGATGTACCCACACATTAAAATTGTTTTTTTGTCTCCAAACACCACCAGTCTGATCCAACCCATGGATATGGGTGTGATCAGAAATTTAAAAGGTCACTATCGTGCACTGATGTCAGCACGAATTGTGGATGTGATCGACCAAGGAGGAGAACTGACTGCATCCGCAATTGCTAAAGCCATCAGTATCCTGGATGCCATCTACATGGCTGCCAAAGCTTAGCAATCTGTCTCTCAAACCACACTCCTGCACTGTTTTAGGAAGGCAGGGTTTCTGAGTAGCGTCGCGGAACAGGTGGGCGAAACACATCAAACAGCAGCAGAGGATCCGCTGTATGATGTTCAGCCACCAGCTTACATGACTGCAGATGAGTTCTCTACTTTTGTGGACATCGACATCGATGTTGAAACTGAGGGGGGGGAAACAACAGATGGCAAAATCTGTGAAGCAGTCAAATGTCTGAGACTGGACACAGGAACACAGGAAGTAGAACACGACTCATAGACTTTGACGGCAGATAAGGACCACTTGGCCATCTAGTCTGCCCATTCTCTACCTACAGGATAGGCCGTAGATCCTAGTTAACCAACAGCCTATTTCTTCCTACCCCCCCCCACAAGAATTGCCTTATGACTCTGAGGTAGAAGATCCAGTACCCGATCCCATTTCTAACAAGGATGCTATTGATCACTGTAGATTGCTTATGACATGGTGCCTGCAAAATGGTGACATGACATCCTGGGGAGCACTGTCAGCTGTTGAGAGCCGCATTTCCAATAAGATCAGCACTGACTCAAAACAAAGTTCGATCACAGCTTTTTTTTATCGAAGTGAATGTCAACTGAAGTGAATTTACTTTAATTTTGTCACTTTTGAGTGCTTGCATAGAAAAGAAAAATGAATGCACGGAAATACACTAAAAATAAAAGTAGTTAACTGAATTTCGATCTCTGACTCGAATGTTTGCTGATTACATAGGGCACCTGTTAATCGGGATGATCACTTAATAGGGACGATTACTCGGTCATGGAGCCATCCCTATTAAGCGGCTTCATCTGTATATGAATGTGTGAAACAGTTTGTTCAATCTAGGGAAACTTTTCTTTTTACCTTCCTATTGCCATAGATAGAACATTTCTATTTTATAAGATTTTAACATGGAATATTATCACATTTTTAACATGTACTTAAATAGGTATTACATCTAAAGGTCTTGCATTTAATTAAGAGTGTATTCTCATAACACTGTCTTTCTCTCATAATGTAAGTTATTGTAATTGCCTAGTCTCTCAAATGATTACTTTTACCTGCCTCTGTTAACATTTGACTTTGGAGTGCTTTATAGCAGCCAGCTGAGTTAGACTGATTTCTTGCATTTAAACCTCAGCTGTTTTAAAAAAAGGTATTTTAAACCAATAAGATTTCTTTCTGCTTTTTTATGTATGATCTGGGTGTTAAGGGAATGTGTTTTTACAACCAGCTGTCACAAGCTTTTGAGGAAGGACTTAGTTGATTTGAAAGCTGAAGCATTGTTTTCTTTAGTTATATCTATGTTGGTCCAATAAAAGGTAGTAAACTGTTTTGTTTCTGGATTAGTTATTCATGGAATTCCTGTTTTGGGGTGGTGGCATTGTCTCTGTGGTGGTGGTGGGGGGTTGACTGAAGTCCTTTTCAGGTGGCTGTGAGCAGCAATAAGTTGTGGAGTGGATGCATGATTTGTGAGTCTGTCATGCGGTCATATGTGTGCTTGGACTTCATACAGTGAAGTTATACTCATATGACCTCACAGTCCCAGGGACACACTGACAAATCGGAGCCCAGGAAATTTTCTTCGCATTGTATAATTGCATTTTACTCCCTCCACAGGGCCAGTGGAATTGTAGGATACTTTAGGGCAGCACACTCACACTCCAGGAAAGGTAGCCTCTCTACCTGCTGCTTCAGCACCTCCTCTGGTGGGTGGTGGAGTGGCCACATGATGTCAATCTTCCCCAATGGACCAGGCTCTGGCAGTGGTGGGCATCCTAATTCTGAGGTGGGCAGGCAAAAAAAAAATCAGGAGAAAAACTGCAGCACTGCCAACAATTAAATGTTGTATGTAGGCACCCACAACAACCGTTTTGATATCCATCCCCCCAGTTCCCCTATACCCTGCTACCTTTGCCTTCTTGAGCATTCTTGTAGCTGGTCCATTGCCAGGATGGACTCCACTGCCAAGGAGGGGAATCTTACAGAGAGCTGAATTGCACTGGTGTACACAGAAGGCTGGGTGCAGTTATGATGTCCTGGTGGGTAGCAGCCTGAAGCCAACCAAAAGTAAGAAGGAGGTTGGAGGTAAGTGACAGGTAAGATAAGAATACAGACCAAAAAAAGAGTAACAACACCTTATTTTACATTTCATGTTATGTTACTGGCAATATGTACAATTCTAGTGGGGTTCGAAGGAAGTAGGCTGTTTGTTAACTAGGATCTGCAGCTTATCCATTAAGTGGGGAAAATGAACAGACTATGTGGGCCTAGCGGTCCTTATCTGACATCAAATTCTATATTTATTTGTTTATTCAGTTTTTCTTTACTGGATAAGTGCACAAGACAATTGTATGCCTATTTTCAGACAAAATCTGGGAGGGTACAAATAGGATGCTAACACAATGATACAATACAATGATAGTAACATAAAGGCACATAAGAGCATAATTAGTAATAAATAGTACCTGAATAACATGCAAAATTATTTAGACATGCCATGGAGCTGCATCAATAAGCTTCTGCCATTGCTTCCCCTTCTTCCTATTTGGTTACTTGGTTTGGTTACTTGGTTAGTTGGACAAAAGAAGGCCGTAGCCCATCGAGATTGTCCTCCACATGTGTGGATCATTGTATATGGTGCTATTCTAATAACCATTTATCTATTTTGTTTTTGAAAATCATAATAGTAGGAGAATCAACAATATCCTGTGGTAATGTATTCCATAACATTGGAGTTCTAATAGTAAAAAAGTTTTGTCTTTTGTTTGTGTTACATTTTTTAATGTCAATTTTTTTATTATGTATCCTAGTAACAATTTTTCTGTTGGATAATGTTAAGCCACATTGCTCCATTAGAATAGGGGATTTCATAATTTTAAATAACTGTAAAAGATCACCTCTTGTTCGTCTCTGTTTGAGTGAATATAAGCCAGTCTTCTGTAATCTGGTGTCATAATCCAAATGGGCATAATATGGAATAATTTTTGTTGCCCTACATTGAATTTGTTCAATTCTATTAATGTCTGATGCTAAATAAGGACTCCAAAAAGATGAACCATAATCCATGTAGGGTCTAACATGAGATCTATACAGAGTCATAATACACTGTTCTGACTTTGAAACAAATGTACTGTTTATACTACAAAGCAGAGCATTGGTTTGATTTGCTATTTTATTGCAGTGGGAAGATGAAGAAAGTTTATTATTTATTAATACCCCAAAGATCTTTTTCTAGAGAAGATACTCTAATAGTTATATTATTTAGAGTGTAAGCCTGTCTAGGGTTGTTTTTACCCATGTGTAGGACTGAACATTTTTCTACATTGAAGTGCATTTTATTTTTGGAGGCCCAATGTTCAATAGATGCAAGGTCTGTTAGTAGAGTTTGTATATTTTCAGCATTGTTAACAGTGCCACCTAATTTGGCGTCATCTGCAAATTTCATAAGTATATTTGAAGAACAAATTTTCATATCACTGATGAAAACATTAAAGAGAATGGGCCCCAAGACAGAACCCTGAAGAACCCCCACTTGTCACCCTTCCCAAGTCTGACAAGGTACCATTTACTCAAACCCTCTGGGTGCGGTTACTCAGCCAGCTGTTAATCCATGAAACTAGTGTTGATGAAAAACCTAGATGAATGAGTTTTTTAATCAGAATGTCATGTGACACTTTGTCAAATGCTTTACTGTAGTCCAATAAAATGACATCAGTTGGTATATTTAAATCGAGCTTCATACTAATATAATTATAAAAAGAATGTAGGTTTGTTGTACAAGAAGTTCCTATGTTTTAGTTGTGCATGATTTCGATGACATTACATACTGTACATCATATATCAACAATTATGCAATGGAAAGGATAATCCCCATCATCTGATTGGCTTCCATGCCCTAGAGACAGTGAAATTACATGACAATAACACCTCTGTCTAGGGCAGGCACAGAAAAGACCACATAACCAGTTGAGAGATCATTCCTTACTCTATTCAAACAGAACCCAACCATTACCAGATAGATAAACTGTCACAGCTTTATGACCCCCACACACACACACACACACACACACACACACACACACACACACACAGTCTGCCCTCTCTCCTCCAGTCAACACAGTAAATAAGTAAATTTAATTCAAGAAACTGCTGCTGACTGAGCAGCTTCACTGTTGTTAGTAGCTCCGGGCCTTCATGCAGCTCACATTTGCTCTTCGGTGCTCAGCCTTTTCCCCCACAAAACATCATGCAGTGCTTGTTTGTAAAGCATTTCAAATAAGTTTTCCCTTTTAAAAACATGTCCATTAACTACACTCCTCAGTTTGATCGACAGCAACTTATCAATCAAAACAGAAAACCAGACATGACCAACTGGCTCCTTTTCAGTGTCAGTTTGGTTCCAGTAGGTCACAGTTTTAATTGAAGAAAAAAAAAACACATCTTCACATAGTTCCAGGGTAGGCAGCAGGACCAGGTCAATTAAACTCAAGGAGCAGAAAGAGTTTAGCAATCAAAGAGAAGTTTTGGGGGAAAGGGGGAGGAGGTGGATAGAATAGGCTAAATCCACTATTTACACACTCTACAAGGAAGCTCTAACCACAGACTTTCCTATTTTCAGTAATGACTATGGTATGTTGTTTTAGTATTCAGCAGGAGAGGGATTGCTGTCCTGTGTGAGGACATTATACAATCAGGTGGCAAGCTTTGCAGTGCAACTGTCTTGCTATATACATCACTGTATATTGTACAGCCAAATGGGTTGGCTTCAGCTGGACCAGAGTTATTTATTGTAGATGGGTTACCTGCTGAAAAAGTGACTTTAGATTATGCTTCAACCTCATTTCATTCTATTTTTTAAAATTATATAAATTCTGTTTCTATTCACTCAGCCTTAAATTGTCAATTTTCCATACATAGAATGAAAACCTCTACTGGTCAAAAGATTATTTTCTATAAATTGCCTTCATTTTACAATTCACTACCAGCCTTACTATTAAGAAACATTATTTCTTTTTTTAGTTTTAAACATCCTCTAAAAAGCACATACTTGCTGATAATCAATGCAAATGTAATTATGGTCAGATACTGTTTTTCTGTCTAGTCATGCAGTGTTATTTGTTATAATTGCTCTATTTTGTATGTCTCTTTGTTATATTGCATGTTTTGGTCGCCCATAAAAATGGGTCATTGGCCCATTTATTCACCTGGTTTTAAACAAAACAAAAACAAGCCCAACCAACTTCTGGGCAAACAATGCAGAGCACTACTTTCCTGTATGTATACCTACCCAGTGAAAAAATGAAAAAAAAAAAAACATTTTTTGAAACATATCTTTAATACTTTTTTGTTTTATTACAAAGCAGCCATTGTATAACAAATTTCAAATAAAATAAAAAAATAGCAATAAGGCACTCCAGGGTGTGTTTTATTGTGTAATATCATCACTTCTTGGGTGCAGAATGCACTTGACCTGTGGCCTTATGCTTCAACCACCAGATGCATGACATTATTACACAATAGCACACACCATGCCATGCCTTACTGCTTAACTGACAAACCACAGAGATTCCCACACTTTAGGCCAACATGCCACTGCTGGCACTACCAGGCTGATCTGCCATAGATCTTCAGTAGACCTGGGCACTCATTCCAATTACTTCTCAATATAAAACATTTAGAGAGCTAATATCACCAAAAATAGCAGGCAGGAAATGTTACTTTTTAAGAGCAGTCAGTTTTTACTTTTTATTGTGAAGTATTTTTCTTCTTTTTCCTCACTTGAATGTTTTCTACAGTACTTGATCATATTAGCATTGATGTGAAAAGTAATGCTTTGCCTGGCCGCTGACATATCTAGTTCTATTCCTCTTCATGCATCATCAGTAATATGACTCTAGCTTACTGTGTTATCACTAGTAACCAGTCTGGCAACTGTCGAGTGGCTCTTCCTGAGTAGTTGTGATGTCTCAGTCAAGGAGGTCACATTGTTAATTAAGAATGAAAAGGAATTAAACTAAATATGTCAGCTCACAGGTGGAGTATGTGCCACACATCACACCCAGGTACAGTAGATAATCTAATTAGCAAAAGGAAAAAGAAAAATTAGCTCAGATAAAAAAGTGATAGTTGATTACTTTAGATAGGTAATATTAATTACAGGCAGTACACTAGCTCTGTAATTCAAGAGCAAAGCATAGCATTACAGTCTGAGCTGCACAGCTGATACATGGTACTCCCAATAACCCAACACAGGTTGGTTTAGCACTCCTCTTGTTTTTGATAGTTGGTGAACATTTAACTAGTTTAACTTTTGTTTTGGGCAAACAAATACCTTAAACTATATCAGATATGGCTCCAATATTCTTAACATTCCTTATTTTGTTTCAGAATGCTGAATTGCTGTTTTTTTCCTCAATATCTTTCTGTATTCTATCATTTATACCATACAAGCAGTGCAAAACCCAACAGTAAATGACTAGTGAGATACAATGGATCCAAGAATTATAGTTAAGAAATGTCATGTACTGGCAGATTTTTTCATCAAAAAATGTTTTCGTAATCCAAGAGATATTTATCCATCTACCCAGAAGCAAATTCCATTGCAAGCTTTTTTATATTATTTGCTTCTTACTACTACATTATGATAATATTTTGAATACTTATGTGAATACTGTAATATGCTCATTTTTGAAAGTGCTTTAGATCCCAAAGGAGGGGAAGGAAGAAAGAAAATTGGTTTCATATATCACCAAAATACAGCAGAAGGGCAGACAGCAAGGAGAACCAGGGATAAAGGACAACTAAGGAAGGGGCTGGAGTAGAACAGCGAAACAGTCTAGGGAGAACAAATCATGGAAAGCCATGTGTGCCAATGCCAGGAGCCTTAGCAACAAGATAGAAGATCTGGAGGTTGTCATGGTGCAGTCAGACCTGGACATTGTGGCCATCACTGAAACCTGGTGTAATGATAACCACGACTGGGAGATGGCCATACTTGGGTGCAACATATTCAGAAGAGATAGGGCAGGTAGGAAGGGAGGAGGAGTGGCACTGTATGTGAAAAATGACATAAGGGCCACAGAGATCCAGGAGGAACAAAATGGGGGAGAGATACTGTGGGTTAAGCTGGAAAGGAAAATGGGGCCAGCCATCCGCACAGGTGTGGTCTATAGACCACCAGCCCAGGAGGAAGAAACAGATAGGGAGTGGATGCTAACCATCCAAAGGATGGCAGACAAGGTTGAGGTAGTACTGGTTGGAGACTTCAATATTCCAGACGTGGACTGGAGCATCCCAGTAGCAGCATCAACTAGGAGCAGATTTATCCTGGACCCCCTTCAGGGTGCCTTCCTCAAGCAACTGGTCATGGAACCAACTCGGCAGAAGGCGATACTGGACCTTGTGCTCACAAACAGGGACAGTGTGATGGGGTAATAGTGGGGGAGCACCTGGGGAACAATGACCACCAGTCATTGTGGTTTGAAATCACAGAAAGAGCTGAACCAAACCACACAAAAACACGTATCCTGGATTTTAGGGGGGCAGACTTTGGGAAAATGGGGAGATACTTGAAAGAGGCATTGGGGGAATGGAGCAGGAATCAGGGGTTAAGGAACAGTGGGCAGTATTTAAAATGGGGATTACAAGAGCAACAGAATTATGCATTAAGCAGGTTAGCAAGAGAAAAAGGAAGAGGAGACCATTATGGTTTTCCAAAGAGGTAGCAAAGAAAGTGAAAGCCAAAAAGATTGTATTCAGGCAATACAAAAGACACAGGCAGAAGAGGAAAGGAGAAGTATCAGGAGAAGCAAAGGGAGGCAGGAGGTCAGTAAGGAAAGAAAAGCTCAGACAGAAGAACACATTGCAAAATCCAGTGGGTAGAGGGACAAAACCTTTTACAGGTACATAAGTGAAAAAGAAATGCAAAGGGAGGGATGGTGAGACTGAAGGGGAGGATGGGGCCATGTGGAGGATGACAACAGTAAAGCTGACATATTGAACAGGTATTTCTGCTCAGTCTTTACTGAGGAAGAAGGAGGTAATGGGTCTGAAGGAGTACAAGGGTGAGAATGGTGCAGAAATGGACATAAGTTCCTTTACGAGAAAAGGTCCTGAAGGAACTGGAAGTAATAAGAGTTGATAAAGCAATGGGCCAGATGGGGTGCACCCCAAGGTCCTTAAAGAACTAAGAGAGGTGGTGGCTGAACCTCTGGCTATCCTGTTTAGCCGATCACTGGAAACAGGGGAGGTACCCAAAGACTGGAAGACAGCAGATGTAGTCCCCTTATACAAAAGTGGAAACAAAGAGGAAGCGGGGAACTACAGACCAGTCAGCCTCACCTCGGTAGTGGGGAAGATCATGGAAGCACTACTGAAGGAGAGATTGGTGGAACATCTGGTTGTCAATGGACTACAGGACCCAAGGCAGCATGGTTTCACCAGGTGGAAGTCATGTCAGACCAACCTCGTTGAATTTTTTGACTGGGTGACTAGGGAGGTGGATCAGGGGAGGGCAGTGGACATGGCCTATCTGGACTTCAGCAAGGCCTTTGACACTGTGCCACATAGAAGACTATTACACAAACTGGGGAATATGGGTGTGGACAGGACAGTAGTGTGATGGGTAGGTAACTGGCTGGGTGGCAGGACACAGACGGTGGTGGTAAATGGCTGTCACTCCACAGAGGAAGAGTGACCAGTGGGGTACCACAGGGATCAATGCTGGGACCTGTCCTATTCAACATCTTCACCAGTAACATTACTTCAGGACCTAGAAGGCAGAATTTCACTGTTAAGCTGATGACACAAAGCTCTGTAACAGAGTAGACACACCAGAGGGTGTAGACAGAATGAAAGGACGTGCAGAAACTTGAAGAATGGTCAGGGGTTTGGCAGTTGAAATTCAATGCAAAGAAGTGCAAGATAATGCATATAGGGCACAAAACCTTGGCACAATATATCAGTTGGGGGTGAGGATATAGCATACCAAGCAGAAGGGATCTTGGGGTTATAATCTCTGATGACCTCAAGGTAGGGAAACAGTGTGACAAGGCAGCAGGTAAAGTAAATTGGATGCTGGGATGCATAGGCAGGGGCATCACCAGCTGAAAAAGGGAGGTCATAATTCCACTATACAAGACACTAGTGAGGCCCCACCTGGAGTACAGTGTACAGTTCTGGAGACCTTACCTACGTAAGGACATAGACAGGGTAGAGAAGGTTCAGAGGAGGGCAACAAAGATGGTACATGGATTGCATCACAAGTCTTATGAGGACAGGCTGAAGGAACTGAATATGTACTCTGTACTCCCTGGAGGAGAGGAGAGAGAGAGGGGATATGATAGAGACATACAAGTATCTTACAGGGAGGAACAGGGTGCAGGAATTCACTATTTTTAAGTGAAAAAGATGTTCCAGAACTAGAGGGCATGGGATGAAGTTGGAGGGAGGATGATTCAGAGAAAACGTGAAGAAGAATTTCTTCACAGAACAGATGGTGGACAAGTGGAACACCCTGCCAGAGGAAGTGGTGGGGGCTGAAACAATCACGGGATTTAAGAATTTATGGGATAGACATAAAGGAATTCTGGAGGTCAGGGGTAAGGGGCAACAGACTTCTAGGAAAACATAAACTGAACTTACAAGCTCAAATGGGCAGACTGGGTGGGCCATAGGCCCTTATCTGCTGACACTGTCTATGTATCTATGTACCTTTCTTACACAGTTTATCTCAAAATAATACATGGATGGGAAGTTTTTCTCATAGAAAATCCCCTAATATATGTCCATGTATACCACACCAAAGAAAGTCATATACCACAACAATAAAAGTTATATATCACAGCAAATAAAGTCATATACATAGGTTACATAGGCTAGCTAATACGGAGCACAGAAGACTGTAGTCCATATTGCTCGCCACATATGACCTACAGTAGATATACCCTTGAATTCTGTTAGCTTTTATGTACTTGTCCAGTTTGTTTTTAAACTCGTTTATACTATTTCTGGCCACCCCTTCCACAGGCAAGCCATTACAGATAGGCACTACCATTCGGCTGAACCAATGTTTACTCTTTTTCGATTGGTACCTTTCCCCAGCTAGTTGTAAGGAGTGGGCTCCAGTATGATATTTTTGCTCCCTAATTTCAAGGCCCAACTTCTCCTATAACCCCTCATCTGATAGAGTGTTAATAACCATGCACATATCGCCCCTTAATCTGCAATATTCCTGGGTGAACATCCTCAACTCAGATGACCTTTCCTCATAATCTTTATTTTTAACCTCAGCAATCATGCGCGTGGCTCTCCTCTTTACTTTCTCAAGTAATTTTATTTCGGTTTTATACCCTGGTGACCAAAACTGAGCACAACACTCCCATATGTGGCCTCACCAGTGACCCGTACAGAGCAACTAGTACCTTTCTCTTCCTGCTCCTAATATGCCTGTTGATGCAGTTTAATATGCCACTAGTTGTCTTAACTACTTGGCTACAATGTTGTTTAAACAGTAGGTAATTTGAGATCCAGATGCCAAAGTCTGTTTCTTCCATGACTTCCCTTAGTGTCTGCCCATTAAATTTATACTCCGCTTTGTTATTGTTTCGCCCGAAGTGCATTACCATACACTTATCGGTATTAAATGACAATTTGTATTTATGGGCCCACTCTTCCATTATAGGCAGTGCTGACTGCAATTTATCTACACCTGATGTGTTGTTCACCATTGTTCCTATCTGAGTATCATCAGAGAATTTCGACTTCCAGACAACCCCTTACTAGTCATTGAGTGAATATAGATATTAAACAGGCAAGGCCCCAACACGGATCACTGGGGAACTCCTCTTGTCACTTCCGACCAGCTAGAAAAAGACCCTGATACACATCCTCTGCTTCCTGTTATTAAGCCATTAGGCTATCCAGTGAGTTATGTTCCCCTGATATTGGTGTTCTATAAGTGCATCAACTAATTCTCATGCAGAACCTTATCAAATGCTTTTGAGAAGTCCAGAAAAATTACGTCCACTGAGTTCCCACCATCAAGTGTCCTGCTGACATTGCCATACAACTCCAAGAGATGAGTCTGACATGAGTGGCCCTTTGTAAAGCCATGTTGGGTATAGTCAATATCGACTGCCTGGTACATAAAATCTATGTTATGTTCCTTTACTATCCCATCCAGGACTTTCCCCAACACTACAGTAAGACTAACTGTCCTACAGTTGCCCACTTCCTGCTTGGACCCTTTTTTATAAATAGGCATAACGTTAGCTTTTCTCCAGACCTCAATAACCTCTCCCTGATCTAGTGGCTCTTGAAACAGCACTGTCAGTGGTTCTGCAAATTCCTCAGCCAGTTCCTTTATTACTCATAGCAATGAAAGTCATATACCATGGCAAGGGAAGTCATATACCCACAATACAAAACCCACTGTTACCACACTAATTACTAAACTTACCAAACCAATTATGACAACTACTATACAACACCAAGTAGAAAAACTACTGAAACAACTCCTTTTCCATATGAAAACAAAGTAATCTGAACTGTAACTTAACAGTACCTTTTTGACAATGCTTCCTGTCTGCAACTGTACACACTTGTATATGTTTCCCACTGTATATGTTTCCCCCTCCCTTTGTCTGATGAGGATCCTTTGTAAAGGAACTTTTAGCTCAAAGGTTGTAATTCCGATTCTCTCAATAAATAAAAAACTAAATAAAAAAAAATAAATAAAATAACAAAGGCCCTTCCTACACACCAGTTTCCTCTTATCTCTCACCAAATAGTCATGACCTTTGACGTTCCAGCTCTCTCCTCAGAGTCAAAGCCCTCCATGCGGCTGACTCTGACTCTATCCTTCTTCAGCTATTGCCTGGTCCTTTGTGCTTCTGCTGCCAACTACAGCCTCCTTCAGTTACCGACTACTGTTATCACACTGCTCCTGACTGCAAAGATCATGCCAACCTTGACTGCAGACACTACTTCTTCTGACCAGGGTATACCATTAGGAGGGTGAATTAATATTCTTGCAGTGATTTCAGTGACAATTGGTTTCTGAATGGCATTGCTGCGACCTGTGCTTTTTTCGCATAGTGTTTTGGATGTTTGACTGTGTCTGGGACATAATAGTGCGATATCATTATGTATACCATTGAAACCAGTGAAATTGTGACAGTGAAAGCCATTACAGTGACAATTTTGATGGGATTCAAAATTGTCACTGTAATGGTTCTTTTGGTGAAATTTCACAGCTTTCACCAGTGTTTCCTCCCTTGATTAAACTCCGAGGTCAGAGTTTGTTATCTAAAAATCGGTGGGTGTGGGGGCGCAGCTCCCTGCAAAAAACAGTCAATGTCTGACAGGCGAAATTTGACCTGTTGACATTCTCGGTGTTGCCATGCCTCATTTCGACAACTTTATTGTCGATGCAGCTTGGTGGAACCATGTTATTATAGTGTTCTTGACTGGTGTAGTGCTAGCAGGTGTGTGTCTGCTTTCTGATTGAAGTCTGGTATTTGTGAGTTCGTAGTCATGGTGCCGCTTTCTGTTTCCTGATTTTTACCTTTGATGCTTTCTCAGCATCTTAGCCTCCTGTGTTTCTTTCCCTCCATGACAACTGTGTGCAGTATCTTTAATTTATTACTGCCTGTCAACCTTGTTATGACCTGGGGACGGTTATAATAACTGTGGGGAGTGCAGGAGGCAGAGCCCTCTGCAATATACAGGAAGTATGAGCTTTGTTGGGTGGAGTGTTTTGGAATCTTGTAGGGTGAGTAGGGCACAGTTTCTGTTGTTTTTGTGCATTTGTCGAGCACCTACACTTCACCCATATTGCTGGGTGAACAAGTTACCAGTCGTGGTTTCCAACATCATCAGAATTCTTGCACTCTAATTGCTATCAGCACTTTGAATGTCGCATCGACATGGGTGAACCACTGACCACTACCATGCTAAACGGAAGAGGCAAACAGACATAGCCATGCCTCCTTTTGTACAAGAACCCTTCACAGCTGAAAAGCAAAAAGACAAGAAAGACTGGCAAACCAAAAATTCTACTACACTATGAAAAAACTGTGAGGCAAAAAATTAAAAAGACAAACCTGGAAATGACTGCAGATGCAATCAATAGGTAAAGCTACACCATCCTAATATTTAAAAAAATAAAAGCTGGGTAAATTTGCCATGGGGAAATAGATAATCTCAGCAGGCACAGGAGCTCATAGACCCATTTGTACTTTGGGCTTATGGATTACTGAGTTTGTAAGACCCCCTCAATGATCTATTTCCCCATACACCACACTTACCTAGCACTTATTCTACATATGTTTTACAGTCTACAATCATTTAGCAGTAGCTGTAATATTAGGCACAAACACAGAGGAAACAGTAAAGGAGGTTAAGAAAAGCTCATGGGTATTAAGAAAAGAGGCAATAAGGGCGAGTGACAGGAAGTTATGCACAGGAAGGTAAAGAGACTTGATAAAGGTAATAGAGTGATCAGTGCCCCTTGAGCAATGCATCAAAGTGTAGAGGGATTTGGATGCTGACACGTTCCCACTTTCACTGTTGTGGGTCACCCAGAGCAACAAGGCGCCTCCCCTGGGGACCAATGTAGACTTGGGATCCGGGCTGTTGTCTGGCCAATCAGGTGAAGAGACTTGGGAGGGCTTATAAGCCTAAGTGCAGGGGATGTCTCTCCATCGCTCTTAAACAAAACAAAAACAAACAAGCAGCATTGGGTGACTAGAAAATCCCAGCCATCCAAATAATAAGTCTGCCCACATCTGCCATAATCATGTACTGCTTAAGGATTTTACCTCTTGAGCAGGTCCCAGGTCAGGTTTCAAGTCAGGTTGATGTCAGTGGCACAGTGGGTAGAACTCTTACCTCTGGGGCCAGAAGACCAGATGGTCATGGGTTATAGCCCCTTACAAGGTGTAGTTGGGGTAATACCCATAACTGACACTGCAGTGCACTATGAATAAAGTGCTGCACTGTTGAAGTAAAATGAGGTCCTGTCTGCCCTACTCTGGTTACTGTCCAGGTGGAAGTAAAATATACCATGGCACTTATTAATGAAGAGCAGGGGAGTGTCCCCCGTGTCATGGCTAACATTCCCTCATCAATAAAACAGGTCCATGTAACCCACCCCCATAATGCACCCTGGACACAAACTGTCACAATTTAGTGTGCTTTTCCTGGACAAAAATTGCAAATACATAAATAAACGCATAAGTCAAGTGGTGTTACAAGTAAATGGATGTGTGAGTACTCCTTCATACTCTGTACCAGAGATTGGCACTGAAATGGGTGCCATCTAAAATCTCATAACAAGGGAATTGAGGTCACTTGCTTGAGGTGGCATGGAATGCACTAGAGCCAACTGTGCCCAACCTTAGAGGAAAAAATCATTATACTCATTGTGGAGACTACATTCACGTGACCCACCTTGGAGGCAATGACTTGTAGTCAGTGAACAATGTAAACCTACTCCAGGGGAAAAAGGGAGACCTGTCATCCATTTAAGAGGACTGGTTGTGCTAGGTAAGTGTGGTGTATGGGGAAAAAGATCTTGTGGTTCCTCATGATTCAGTGGTTTATGTGGCCATGGAGAAAGCCCTCAGAAGTTCAAAATGGTGACAAGACTGTTCATGAAGACAATCAAGAGAGGGACAGTAAAGCATGATGCCGTGCTTGTAATGAGTACACCTAACATTTTGTATGAAAAAATCAATTTAGGGACATACAAGTTGCACTGGGAGAGGTCTTAGCAATATATGCTTGCAGAGCCTGACCAAAAGACCTTTGCTTTTAAGAGTCTCTGTTATTCACAAGGTGCTCACATGAGGGTAAATGAAGGTTTTTTTAAGGGGTAGCAGGAGCTGTGCCTGGTTTGGACAGGTCTTGACAGGTTTGGTTAGGAAGGGAGGGGCAGCAGGTGCTCACATCCAGTTCAGACGGGCCAAAGTACTGTCCTTCTAGCTTTATCCCACTGGGAAGTGAACTCTGTCAAATGGGGCAGAGGCTTTACCCAAGTGAGGCTCTCTTTTTTTTTGGCACTGGTTCACCATGGACAGGAAGGTAAGAAATGAAAACTTATGCCTAACCTTGTGGAGCGGTCATGACCGATTCTCACTTGTTCTTTGTCCCCACTAAACTACTAAATTCAGGTTCCACTGAGAGGGGGGTGGATTTCAGGTTCCACTGAGAGGGGGGTGGAGCCTCAACAAGGGCATTCTCTTCACAAGGCAGTAGACTAGTGGACAAGAGCCCTATTTCCAGGGACAGGAGGGGCAGAAATGATACTCCCAACTGCACATGTCATGCATGCCATTCAGATAGTCACTCAAAATTTAACGTAGAAACATAAGCCTCAGAAATTGTAGCAGACGTATTAGACAGTTTTTACTGCCCCACATGTCTTAATAGTTATAGTGGCTGAAATCCATTTACCTCATAGGTTCAGACACCAGCATCCCTCTGGAAGGCTATTTAACAGTTTCACCACACTTCGTGTGAAGAAATACTTCCTTTAGTCACCTATCACAAGTTTGTCATTAATAAACTATATCAAATAAACACTAGTGATGTGTGTGAATTGTTGTGTCTGAAGGGCAAATCATAGAATCATAGAAATCTGACAGCAGAAAAGGACCTCTTTGACTCATTGAGCCTGCTCCTTACCCCCCCACTCTCCCTCTGTGTCAAGAGACCTCACTTCCCCCGGCCCACCCCTTATTTCTGTTCCATGCCTCTTGAATCCCTCCACCATTTTGGCCCTCACCATCCCCTCAGGTAGTTTGTTCCAGGACTCCACCAATCTCCCCATGAAGTAACACCTCCTCACATTAGTCCCTGTGCACAAATGGGGCAGAGTGGCTATGCACTCGTATCTGAGGTGCGCAACCACTCCTCACTTTATGCACCATCCCATGTGTGATGCTCTAAGGGGGCACACAGCACATACGTGCCCAATTCCCCAGCCACAGAAACAGCAATGTGCCAGAGGAGGGCGAGGGGCATGCCAACATTATGCACCATGCACCAAGGCATGTAGTGCTGGCTGCGGTGGTGTGGATGGGTGCACAGGCTATGCCAGTGAAAACCCTGCCATAAGCCTGATACACACCCCCCGCACCCATCGGTGGAATGGCCGTGTACACCCGTGACCACGGCAGCCTTGCCCCCATCTTCATGTCTGCCAATCACCATCTGGCCCAGCACACAGGTGTATGGTCCCTATGAGATGCTATACCTCACAGTGTCTCAGGGGGCAGGGACATCAACCAGCATATGGTGCCCCTCCCAACTACACCACCATCCCACCAGACACCAGCCCCCATGGCATATGAAGGGGTACAGTCCCCCCTTCCACCTCCTGGTGCACCACTTCAGTGCCCTGTTGTGGATGAGCCAGTGACATAACCACCTCTCACCCCCATAGCCGCAGTCCATCAGACATCCACGGGACACGCTGCCAATGCATGCCACACCGTGGAAGGGATCTAGTGCGGGAACCTGTCCATGCATCTGATTGGATGCCTGGCTGGATCTGCGACCCCAACCCTGGCTGCACTGTGGAGTCCTGCATGCTGGAGGGGGCAATGCCATGGACAGGTGGCTGGTGGTTGTGAATGCTGCAGGTGCGTACCTGTCCGCAGGTGCAGAGTTCTGCAGGCAGGTAACATGCCTCTGGTGTGTAATACCTGCCCATTGTTGCATAGCTCCCAGTGCCCTTAAATCTTCCTTCCTTTAATCTTAGACTATGGCTTCTAGTTTTAGCACCCACTCTCCTTGTAAATAAGCTCCCCTCCCTCACCTTATTTATCCTCTTCACATACTTAAATGTTTCTGTCATGTCCCACCTCTTCCTTCTAGTCTCCAATGGGTACAGATCCAATTCCCTCCACCTCTCTGCATTTGGCTGCCTATGCATAACATGCATCATCTTGGTTGCCCATCTCTGAGCCCTTTCAATCCCATCTCCCCCAAAACAGGAATTCCATAAATAACTAATCCAGAAACAAATGGTTTGATACCTTTTATTGGACCAACATAGATGTAATTAAATAGAACAGTGCTTACGCTTTTGGACCAACCAAGCCCTTCCTCAGAAACTTATGACAGCTGGTTGTAAAACACATTCTATTAATTCACGGATCATACTTAAAAAAACAGAAAGAATTCTCAATGGTTTAAAATAGATTTTTTTTTTTAAATAACTGAGGTTTAAATGCAAGAAATCAATTTAACTCAGCTGGCTGCTGTAAACAACTCCAATGTCGACTGTCAACAGAGGCAGATAAGTGTAGTCCTTCGAGAGGCCAGGCAATTACAATAACTTACATTACGAAAGAAGATAGTGTTATGAGAATACACTCTTAGTTAAATGCAAGACCTTTAGAGACCAATAAAAAAAAAAAAACTCACCAAGGACCCCCTGGAAAATTAGATCATGCATCCTAATATGTTTATTGTTTAATACTGTGTCAGTATATAATCAATGTGCTACATGTACAGTAACAGTTTTGGAAATCTGAATCAAAAACCAAAGGACTTAAACCATCACCCCCCACCCCCACCGGGTAACATCATAATACAGATAACTAGAAGGAAGAAAGTATAAATTCACTATGTATGTGAACCAAAGTCCTAACACACTGTAACATCATAATGTCATGTACCTGAATATAAGCCTTATCTCATAAAACCACAACCCCAGCCCCCCCCACACACAAAAAACACCCTCTCTCAAACTAACACACTATCACCTTACCCCCACACAAAAAAGTTAATAGAGAGAAACCAACATAATGATAACCAGATAAAAGGGACCCTATGACCATATAATATTTAAACAAAAAACTAAAACCCACTGAAGTCTCATTATATGTCCAACCTTTGTACTTAAGGACTGTGTAAGTTCAAGCAGGGTAATGTGTTATAAAAACCAAACTAATGTTCATGCCATCTTCTACTATATTGAGAAGTAAAATAAGCCTGACCCCAAAAGCCCATCTCTGTTGAGTATTTCTGAAATGTCCTTTTAAGACCATTACCAACATATCTGAGATGGAATGATGAGTCTGAGAGAAGTGCTGCCCCACTGGCATAAAAAACAAATACGACTAAAGCAGTCATAAAAATATACAACACTGCAGCACAAAATAATTGTAATTTTCATTGTCATTTTTTTTTTGTCAAGCAAGTGACTTCACTGACCCACGCCAATCGTGACTGCTATTCGTGCACTTCACCTCTCTACTTGAAGAAAAAAGACATCACAAGAAACCCACACTAGGCCACTTTTATGTGTACTACATACTGCAATGTTTATCTACTGTACGAGTACAAAAAAGCCGTGGCTCCAATTCCAAATGGCTTTTCTACCTCCAGCTCCACAACACTTCTGTGCCAAGCAACACAAAGCACACTCGCTATTAGACAATCCTCCAGCTCCAGCTTTTTACAAGTCACTCACCTTATTTTCAAGTCCAATTTAGTATTTACCAAAAAAATGAAAGGATATACAAAGACATTTTTTCCCCCTGGGCTGCCACAGATCCCCATGTCCACTTTCACCCAAAGTCACTGCACTCAAAAAAACAGCTACTGCTCAATACAGGATATCCATTTACTGGCAGTGCTACCTCCTGGATAACAGAGAATCTATGTATTTTTTTTTCTAAAGGTATACCTCCCCTAACAAAAAAGTAAAAAAAAATATATATATATATTTTAAACACAATTTCCCATTTTATTCTTCTTAAAAAAGAGCCATTGTAAAATGGCAATAATGCACTCCAGGGTATGGATCATGTCGAGATAACCTCACTTCTAGGGTGTTAGATACACTTGGCCTATGGCCTCATGCCCATCCAACCCAGGCATGAGGTTATCCCAGCATGACCCACAAACTGTTGTGCATTATTGCTTAATTATACAATGGAAAGGATAATCCCAGTCATCTGATTGGCTTCCATGCCCTAGACACAGTGAAATGACCTGACAATAACATCTCTGTCTAGGGCAGGCACAGAAAAGACCACATAACCAGCTGAGAGATTATTCCCTGCTCTATTCAAACAGAACCCAACCATTACCAGATAAATAAACTGTCACAGCTTCACAAAGCTCCCTACAACACACACACACACACACACACCCACAGAGTCTGTCCCTCACTTCTCCAGGCAACAAAGTAAATAAGTAAATTTAATTCAAGAAACTGCTGCTGACTGCGCAGCTTCACTGTTGCTAGTGGCTCTGGGCTTTCATGCTGCTCAGATATGCTGTTCAGTGCTCAGCCATTTCCCCACAGCACTGCATGCAGTTGCCGTTTTTAAAGCATTTCAAATAAGTTTTCCCTTTTAAAAACAACATTTCCATCAGCTACCCTTCTCAGTTTAATTGACAGCAACTTATTGATTGAAACAGAAAACCAGACGTGACCACCTGGCTCCTTTTTAGTGTCAGCTCGGTTTCAGTAAATTGCAGTTTTAATTGAAAAAAAAAATACATCTTCACATAGTTCCAGAGCAGGCAGCAGGACCAGGTCAATTAAACTCAATGAGCAGAAAGAGTTTAGCAATCAAACAGAAGTTTTGGGTGGAGGAGGAGAAGGTGGATAGAAGAGGCTAAATCCATTATTTACACACTCTACAAGGATGCTCTTACCACAGACTTTCCTACTTACAGTAATGACTATGGTATGTTTTAGTATTCAGCAGGAGAGGGATTGCTGTCCTGTGTGTGTATGCTATACAATCAGGTGGCAAGCTTTGCAGCGCAACTACCTTGCTATATACATCACTGTATATTGTACAGTCAAATGGGTTGGCGTCAGCTGGATCAGAGCTATTTATTGCAGATGGGTTACTTGTTAAAAAAATGACTTTAGATTGTGCTTCAACCTCATTTCATTCTATTTTTCAAAATTATAACAATTCTGTTTCTACTCACTCAGTCTTAAATTGTCAATTTTCCATACAGAGAATAAAAACCACTATTGGTAAAAAGACTATTTTCTATAAATTACCTTCATTTTACAATTCACTACCAGTCTTGCTATCAAGAAATAAGATTTCTGTTTTTAGTTTTAAACATCCTCTAAAAAGCACCTACTTGCTGATAATCAATGCAAACATAATTATGGTCAGATACTGTTTTTGTCTAGTCATGCAGTGTCATTTGTTATAATTGATCCATTTATTTTGTATGTCTCTTTTTTATATGTTTTGGTTGCCCATGAAAATTGATCATTGGCCCTTGGATTCACCAGATTTTAAACAAAACAAAAACAAGCCCAACCACCTACTGGGCAAACAATGCAGCGAACTATTTTCCTGTATGTATACATACCTAGTGAAAAAATGACAAAAAATATCTTTGAAACATATCTTTAATCTTTTTTTATTTTATTACAAAGCAGCCATTGTATCACAAATTTCAAATAAAATAAATAAATAATAGCAATAAGGCACTCCAGGGTGTGTGATAGTGTGTAATATCATCCCTTCTTGGGTGCTGGATGCACTTGACCTGTGGCCTTATGCGTCGACCTCCAGATGCATGACATTATTACACAGTAGCACACACCTTGCCATGCCTTACTGCTTAAGTGACAAACCACAGGGATCCCCACACTGCAGGCCAATATGCCACTGCTGGCACCACCAGGCTGATCTGCCATAGATCTTCAGTAGACGTGGGCACTCATTCCAATTTCTTCTCAAGATACAACATTTACAGAGCTAATAGCACCAATAATAGCAGCAGTAAATGTTTCTTTTTAAGAGCAGTCAGTTTTTACTTTTTATTGTGAAGTATTTTTCTTCTTTTTCCTCACTTGAACGTTTTCTGCAGTACTTGATCATATTAGCATTGATGTGCAAAGTAACACTTTGCCTGGCAGCTGACATATCTAGTTCTATTTGTCTTCATGCATCATCAGAAATGTGACTCTTGCTTACTGTGTTATCACTAGTAACCAGTCTGGCAACTGTCGAGTGGCTCTTCCTGAGTAGTTGTGATTGTGATGTCTGAGTCAGTGAGGTCACATTGTTAATTAAGTATGAAAAGGAATTGAACTAAATATGTCAGCTCACAGGTGGAGTACGTGCCACACATCACACCCATGTCCAGTAGATAATCTTCTAATTAGCAAAAGGAAAAAGGAAAATGAGTTCAGATAAAAAAGTGATAGTTGATTACTTTCAAAAGGTAAACAGAGAATACTGGATGGGCAACTATGCAGAACCAATGTGTTCTGCCACAGAGGGATTCTGATTCCCCCTGACCTCAAGAGCAAAGCTCAAGAGGTCCATGAGAATCAGAACCCCGAAGTGGCAAAACACAATGGTTGTGCATAGAGTTGTTCATCCTGTATTTTTTATAGTGTATAGTACTGTGTGAAAGATGTGTTTTGTGACTTCTTTTGCTTTCAAAATGAAACTAACTCATGCAGTCTCTAGAGGTTCTAGAATGCTGTTCTACCACAGTAGGGTAAAACAGCATTCCATGACCTTGAAACTGTGGTAGAACAGCATTTTGAAAGGGATGGAATTCTATACAGAACAACACTCCACTATACACTATTATTAATTAAAGGCAATACACTAGCTCTGTAATTCAAGAGCAAAGCATAGCATCACAGTTTGAGCTGCACAGCTGATAAATGGTACTCCCATTAACCCAACACAGGTTGGCTTAACACTCCTCCTGTTTTTGATAGTTGGTGAACATTTAACTAGCTTAGCTTTTGTTTTAGGCAAACAAATACCTTAAACTATATCAGATATGGCACCAATATTCTTAACATTCGTTATTTTGTTTCAGAATGCCGAATTGCTGTTTTTTTCCTTAATATCTTTCTGTATTCTATAATTTATACCACACAAGCAGTGCAAAACCCAACAGTAAATGACTAGTGGGATACAATGGATCCAAGAATTATAGTTATGAAATATCATGTACTGGCAGATTTTTCATCAAAAAATGTTTTCGTAATCCAAGAAATATCCATCCATCTACCCCGAAGCAAATTCCATTGCAACCTTTTTTATATTATTTGCCTCTTACTACTACATTTTGATAACATTTCAAATACTTAGATATAGCATGTATGTGAATACTGTAATATGCTCATTTTTGAAAGTGCTTTACATCCCAAAGGAGGGAAAGAAAGAAAGAAAATTGGTTTCATATATCGCCTTTCTTACACAGTTTATCTCAAAATATTAAATGGATGGAAAGTTTTCCTCATAGAAAATCCCCTAATGTATTTCCATGTATACCATGCCAAATAAAGTCACATACCACAGCAAAGAAAGTTATATACCACAGCAAATAAAGTCATATAAGTAGTTACATAGGTACATAGGTTAATACAGAGCACAGAAGACCATAGTCCATATTGTTCGCCACGTATGACCTAGATATACCCTTGAATTTTGTTAGCTCTTAAATACTTGTCCAGTTTGTTTTTAAACTCGTTCATACTATTTCTGGCCACCACTTCCACAGGCAAGCCATTACAGATAGGCACTACCCTTAGGTTGAACCAAAGTTTCCTCTTTTTCGACAGGTACCTTTCCCCAGCTATTTCTAAAGGGTAGGTTCTAATATGATATTTCTGCTCCATAATTTCAAGGCCTAACTTCTCTCATAACCTCTCATTGGATAGAGCCTTAAAAACCATGCACATGTCACCCCTTAATCTGCCCTATTCCGAGGCGAACATCCCCAACTCAGATAACCTTTCCTCATAATCTTTATTTTTAACCTCAGTAATCATGCACACGGCTCTCCTCCCTACTTTCTCAAGAAATCTTTTTTCAGTTTTATACCCTGGTGACCAAAACTGAGCACAACACTCCCATATGTGGGCTCACCAGTGACCCATACAGAGGGACATGTACCTCTCTCTTCCTGCTCCTAATATGCCCGTTGATGCAGTTTAATATACCACTAGCTGTCTTAACTACTTGGCTACAATGTTGTTTAAAGAGTACAGTAGGTCATTTGAGATCCTGATGCCAAGGTCCTTTTCTTCCGTGACTTCCCTCAGTCTCTGCCCCTTAAGTTTATACACCACTTTGTTATTGTTTCACCCGAAATGCATTGCTGTGAACTTATCAGAATTAAATGACAGTTTGTATTTATGGGCCCACTCTTGCATCATAGGCACTGCTGACTGCAATTTATCTGCACCCAATGTCTCATTCATAGCTGACTCCCAGACAACCCCCTTACTAGTCATTGAGTGAATATAGATATTAAATAGGCAAGGCCCCAACACGGATCCTTGGGGAACTCCGCTCGTCACTTCCAACAAGCTAGAAAAAGATTCCCTGGTACACATCCTCTGCTTCCTGTTAAGAAGCCATGAGGCTATCCAGAGAGTTATCTTCCCCTGAATTTGGTGTTCTATAAGTGCATAAACTAATTCTCCATGTTGAACCTTATCGAATGCCTTTAAGAAGTCCAGAAAAATCACGTCCACTGAGTTCCCACCATCCAGTACCCTGCTGACATTGCCATAGAACTTCAAGAGATGAGTCTGACATGAGTGGCCCTCTGTAAAGTCATGCTGAGTATAATCAATATCGCCTGCCTGGTACATAAAATCTATGATATGTTCCCTTACTATCCCCTTCAGGACTTTACCCAGCACTGTAGTCAGACTAACCGGCCTATAGTTGCCCACTTCCTACTTGGACCCTTTTTTATAAATAGGCACAACGTTAGCTTTTCTCCAGACCTCAATAACTTCTGCCTGATCTAGTGACTCTTGAAACAGCACTGTCAATGGTTCCGCAAACTCCTCGGCCAGTTCCTTAATTACTCATAGCAATGAAAGTAATATACCATGGCAAGGGAAGTCATATACCCACAATGCAAAACCCACTGTTACCACACTAATTACTAAACTTACCAAACCAATTATGACAACTACTGTACAACATCAAGTAGAAAAACTACAAAAACAACTCCTTTTCCATATGAAAACAAAGTTACCTGAATTGTAACTTAACAGTACCTTCTTGACAATGCCTCCTAGCTGCAACTGTCTATACCTGTATATGTTTCCCACTGTATATGTTTCCCCCTCCCTTTGTCTGATGAGGATCCTTTGTAAAGGAGTTTTTAACTCAAAGATTGTAATTCCAATTCCTCAATAAATAAAAAACTAAAATAAAAAAGAAATAAACTAAAAATGGCCCTTCCTACTTCCTTCTTATCTCTCAACAAATCTTTATGTTCCTTAATGCTCCAGCTCTCTCCTCACAGTCAAAGCCCTCCATGTGGCTGACTCTGACTCTATCCTTCTTCAGCTACTGCCTGTTCCTTTGTGCTTCTGCCGCCAACTCCAATCTCCCTCAGCTACAGACTTCTGTTGTCACAATGCTCCTGACAGCAAAGACCACGCCAACCTTGACTGCAGACGCTATTCCTGATCAGGGTATAACATTAACAGGTTGACTTAATCTTGTCACAGTGATTTTAGTGACAATATGTTTCTGAATGGCATTATTGAGACCTGTGCTGTTTTTTTGCATAGTGTTTTGGGTGTTCGACTGTGTCTGTTACATTATAGTGCAGTGTCATTATGTATACCATTGAAACAGTGAAATTTTGACAGCAAAAGCCATTATAGCAACAATTTCAGTGGAATTCAAAATTGTCACTATTATGGTCATTATGGTGTAATCTCATTGCTTTCACCAGTGTTTCACTCCCTTCGATTAAACTCCGAGTCAGAGTTTTTTATCTAAAAAATTGGTGGGTGTGTGGGGCGAAGTTCCCTGCAAATAAACTGTCAATGTCTGACAGGTGAAATTTCACCTGTTGGCATTGTGGATGTTGTTGTGCCACATTTCAACAACTTCGTTGCTGATGCAGCTTGGTTGTTGTGATGTCATTACAGTGCTCTTGAGTTGTGCAGTGCTAGCAGATGTGTGTCTGCTTTCTGATTGAAGTCTACTGTTTGTGCATTCATGGTCATGGTGCCGCTTTCTGTTTCCTGATTGGTACAATTAGTAAACAATGCATTCTCAGCATCTCAGCCTCCTGTGTTTCTTTCCCTTCCTGGCAACCATGTGCAGCATCTTCAAATTATCAATGCCTGTCAACCTTGCTACAATCTGGGGTTGGTTATAATAACTATAGGGGGTGCAGGAGGCAGAGCCCTCAGCAATATTCAGGTAGTATGAGCTTTGTTGGGTGGAGTGTTTTGAGGTCTTTTAGGGTGAGTAGGACACAGGTTCTGTTGTTTCTGTGCATTTGTCAAGCACCTGCACTTCACCCATATTGCACCCATATGGGCTGGCAGTATAGCCTAGTGGGTAGAGGAACAAGGTGTGAATGAGCTTGATACATCCAGGAGACCAGACCTAAGTTTGAGTCTCACAACCTCCACTTGCATACTGTGTGACTTTGAGCAAGTCACTTAACCACCCAGTGCTCCCAGGTCGCCCCTGAAAACAGGCACTTGTGCCTAGTGGGCCTTACCCAGTTACCAAAGACTAAAATAAAAAAAAATAAAAAATTGCCAGGCAAACAAGTTACTAGTCATGGTTTCCATCGTTAGTAGAATGCTTGCTCTCAAATTACCATCGGCACTTTTAATGTTGCAACGACATGGGTGAACCCCTGACCACTACCATGCTAAACAAAAAGGGCAAACAGACACAGCTATGCCTCCCTTTTATACAAGAACCCTACACAACAGAAAAGCAAAGATACAAGGAAGAATGGCAAACCAAAAATTCCACTACACTATGAGAAAAACTATGAGGCAAAAATTAAAAAGGCAAACCTGGAAATGACTGCAGATGCAATCAATAGGTAAAACTACACCATCCTAATATTTAAAAAAATAAAAGCTGGGTAAATGTGCCATGAGGAAATAGATCATCTTGGGAGGCACAGGAGCTCATTGACCCATTTGCCCTTTGAGCTTATGGATTATTGAGTTTGTGAGCCCCTGTCAATGGCCTATTTTCCCATACACTGCACTTACCTAGCATTTATTCTACATGTTTTACTGTCTACAAACATTTAGCAGTAGCTGTAGTATTAGGAACAAACACAAAGGAAACCATAAAGGAGGGTAAGAAAAGCTCATGGGGATTAAGTAAAGAGACAACAAGAGTGACTTGAGGTTATGCACAGGGAGGTAAAAGTGACTTGATCAAGGTCATAGAGTGATCAGTGCCCATTGAGTAAGGCATCAAAATGTGGAGGGATTTGGATTCTGACTCCTTCCCACTTACACTGTTGTGGGTCACTCACAGCAACAAGGAACATCCCCTGGGAGGGATCCCTTGGACAACACTGGCCAAAAACTGTGGACCAATGTAGACTTGAGATCTGGGCTATTGTCTGGCCAATCAGGTGAAGAGACTTGGGAGGGCTTATAAGCCCAAGTGCAGGGGATGCCTCCCCATCTCTCTTAAACAAACAAAAGTAAACAAGCAGCATTGGGTAAATGGAACATCCCAGCCATCCAAATAATAAGTCTGCCCACATCTGGAATAACCATACACTGCTTTAGGTTTTTACCTCTTGAGCAGGTCCCAGGTCAGGTCTAAAGGCATGTCAATGTCAGTGGCACAGTAGGTAGAACTCTTACCTCTGGGGCCAGAAGAACAAAAGGTCATGGATTCTAGCCCCTCACACGGTGTAGTTGGGGTAACACCCATAACTGACACTGTAGTGCAGTGTGAAGGGAATGCTGCACTGTTGAAATAAAATGAGGTCCTGTCTGACCAACTCTGGTTACTGTCCAGGTGGAAGTAAAAGACTGCATAGCACTTATCAATGAAGAGCAGGGGAGTGTGCCTAGTGTCATGGCTAACATTCTCTCATCAATAAAACAAGTGCATGTAACCCACCCCCATAATGCACCTGGACACAAGCTGCCACAGCTTAGTGTGCTTTTCCTGGACAAAAATTGCAAATACATAAATAAACACATAAGTAAAGTGGTGTTACAAGTATATGGAAGTGTGAGCACTCCTTCATACTCTGTACCAGAGATCAGCACTGAAATGGGTGCCTTCTAAAATCTCAGAACAGGGGAAATGAGGTCACTTGCTTGAGGTGGCATGAAATGCACTTGAGCCAACTGTGCCTAACCTTATAAGCAAAAATCATTATACTCGTTGTGGAGACTACATTCATGTGACCCACCTTGGAGGCAATGACTTGTAGTCAGTGAATGATGTAAGCCTACTCCAGGGGAAAAAGGGAGACCTGCCATCCATTTAAGAGGACTGGTTGTGTGCAAGTCTCTTGTGGTTCTTCATGACTCAGTGGTTTATGTGGCCATGGAGAAAGCCCTCAGAAAAATCAAAATGGTGACAAGACTGTTCATGAAGACAATCAAGAGAGGGTCAGTAAAGCATGATGGCATGCTTGTAATGAGTACAGCTAACATTTTGTATGAAAAATCAATTTAGGAACATACAAGGTGCACTGGGAGAGTGCTTAGCAATATATGCTTGCAGATCCTGACCAAAAGACCTTTGCTTTTAAGAGTATCTGTTATTCACAAGGTGCTCACATGAGGGTAAATGAAGTTTTTTTAAGGGGTAGTGGAAGCTGTGCCTGGTTTGGAAAGGTCTTGACAGATTTGGTTCGGAAGGGAAGGGCAGCTGAAGCTCACATCCAGTTTAGATGGGCCAAAGTACTGTCCTTCTAGCTTTATCCCACTAGGAAGTGAACTCTGTCAAATGGGCAGAGGCTTTACCCAAGTGAGGCTTTCCTTTTTTTTTGGTACTGGTTCACCATGGACAGGAAGGTAAGAAATGAAAACTTATGCCTAACCTTGTGGAGCAGTCATGACCGATTCTCACCTGTCCTTTGTCTCCACTAAATTACTAAATTCAGGTTTCACTGAGAGGGGGTGCATTTCATTTTCCACTGAGAGGGGGTGGAGCCTCAACAAGGGGATTCTCTTCACAAGGCAATAGACTAGTGGATGAGGGCTCTAGTTCCAGGGCAGGAGGGGCAGAAATGATGCTCCCAACTGCATGTGTCATGCATGCCATTCAGACAGTCACTCAGAATTTAACATAGAAACACAGGCCTCAGAAATGGTAGCACACTTATTAGACAATTTTTACTGCCCCACATGTCTTAATAGTTATAGTGCCTGAAATCCATTTACCTCATAGGTTCAGATACCACCATCCCTCTGGTAGGCTATTTAACAGCCTCGTCACACTTCATGCGAACAAATACTTCCTTTAGTCACCTAGCACAAGTTTGCCATTAATAAACTGTATCAAATAAACACTAGTGATGTGTGTGAATTTTTGTGTCTGAAGGGTGAATCATAGAATCATAGAAATCTGATGGCAGAAAAGGACCACTCTGGACCATCAAGTATGCTCCTTACCCCCCCCACCACCACCCACTCACCCTCTCTGTCAAGGTGCCTCAACTCCCCCCCCAACCAACCCCTTATGTCTGTCCCATGCCTCTTCAATCCTTCCACTGTTTTGGCCCCCACCACCTCCTCAGAAAGTTTGTTTCAGGACTCCGTCAATCTTTCCATGAGGTAACACCCCCTCACACTGGTCCATATGCACTAATGGGACAGAGTGGCTACACGCACATATCTGAGGTGCACAACCACTCCGCATCCTATGCGTCCCCCACATGGAATGCCTTAACGGGGAATGCAGCACATACGTGCCTGATCTCCCAGCCACACAAAGAGTAATGTGCCGGGGTTGGGCGAGGGGCGTGCCAGCACTACGCGCCATGCACCAAGTCATGTTGCACTGACAGCAGGGGTGCAAATGGGTGCACAGGCTACACCAGGGAAAACCCTGTCATAAGCCTGATATGTGCCCCCGCACCCATCGGTGGAATGGCCGTGTACACCAGTGACCATGGCAGCCTTGTCCCCCTTCATGTCTGCCAGGCACCGTCTAGCCCAGCAAACAGGTGTATGGCCCCAATGAGGTGCCATCCCTCACAGTGTCTCAGGGGGTGCAGAGGTATCGGCCCAAGTATGATGCTCCTCCCAACTGCACTACCATCCCACCAGACACCAGCCCCTCATAGCATATGAAGGGATACAGTCCTCCCTCCCACCTCCTGGTGCACCACTTCGGTGCCCCATCGTGGACAAACCGGCAGCATAGCCACCTCTCACCCTTGCAGCCGCAGTCCATCAGACATCCACGGGGGGTGCTGCCAATGCATGATCCACCATGCAAGGGATCCATTGTGGGACCCGATCCTGGCATCTGATCGAATGCCCTGCCAGACCTTCAACCCCACCCCTGACCACACTGCAGAGTTCTGTATGCCAGGGGAGCAAGTCCATGGGCAGGTGGATGGCAGTTGTGAATGTCACCAGTGTGCACCTATCCGCTGGTGCGTTGCTGCATGAGCAGGTAACGCATGTCTGGTGCGTAGTCCCGCACACTGTTGCATAGCATCCAATGACCTTAAATCTTCCTCCCTCTAATCTTAGACTTTAACCTCTAGTTTTAGTGATCCCTTTCCTTGTAAATAAGCTCCCCTCCTTCACCTTAATTATCTCCTTCACATACTTGTTTTTTCAAATTCATTACATTTTATTTAATTTTTGAATTTTTTCCATCAAAAGCAAGTAGAAGTTGTACAAGAACAGAAAAAAGAAGAGTTTCTTGTAAGACCAGTACATTCTGTTAAGTACAAGTAGAACATAGAAGCTGTCTTTGTAGACCTATTAAACAAGGACAAGATAAAGGCAACACAAGTAAACAAGCCCCCCTTCCCATGCCTCCCTCCCCAACCCCTGTAAACCCTCCTCCTACCCTCCCTCCCTTGGTACACACATCTGTGTCATATAATTGAGGAAGTTTAAATGGAGTATGGCAGAATAACAGAGAGACAGGATCAGCTTAACTGCTGCTACCAGTATCACGTCATATACCAGTCTGACTAAACTGTCAGTAAGGTGTGAAGGGGAGCCCACATTTTTTTATAATAATGTGGCCTATTAGACATCTGAGATACAAAGTTTTTGGCCTGTAAAGCAAAAAGAACTTCATGCAGCCATTCTACTTGGGAGGTGACCTCCTGTTCAAGCCAGTGACATAATATTATTTTTTGGCACACATTGAAACAATGGCCATGTGTTTATGCTGATTGGCCATCAGAGCTTCTCCATAATCTCCCAGGATACAAATTTCCAGTGTAAAAGCATCTGAGAGGCCCAGTAAAGGATCTAATTTAGTCTTAATATTGTTCCAAAATGGTGAGACATTTTCACATTCCCATAGTATATGCAGCAAAGTACCAAGTTGTGTCCCATATCTGGAACACAAATTGGAGGAAAGCTGCCCCAATTTATGCATTTTAACCGGGGTGTAATACAGATCATGAATTACAAAGAATTGTAATAGACAGTACCTATCCCATTTCACATCCTTGTATAAACGGGACCATATATTTGACTAGGACCTTGTGCCCGAGGAAACAGCAGGTAGTGTCCTGTCCCATGAGTAGTGTGGCTGGCCGCTTAGCTTTTCCAGAAAATCTCACAGAAGATGGTAGAAGAAAGAGATGAGATGTGATGTGGGGGTGGGGGATATGGTGACATGTAATATGGGTCCTGCTAAATATTGTTCACAAAGCCCAGTCCCAAAATGGTGATGGAGCATGTGTGAGAGCTGAAAATACTTAAAGCAGTAAACAGGAGGCAAATTGTGTATGAGACAGGCTTCTTGGGATGTCAGCAGTTTATGGTCTTTCAGAAGATCAACCACTTTGAGTTTGGGAGTGAATGGCCAGAACTGTTCATTAAGAGGTTTACCTCCAATTTTGAAGTTAGGATTTTTAAGTATAGGCTGTGATACATCTTTCCTAAAGATACATGGATCGTAGCACTTTCCATAGAATACACTTGGAGAGTAGCCTTAATGGGTGTATGAAGCAGGCCTTTGGGAATATTCTTGAGGAGGACATATATAAGTGCACTGAGGTCAAGACCATGAAGAGAACAAAGGGTTTTTTCAATTTGTAGCCACTGGGGGCAGTATGGCAGAGAAGCTATAGATTGCACTTCCTTACTCCATTATAGGAGAACCGAACATGTAGTCAAAAAGTAATAGAGAAGAAAATCAGGTAGTTGCAGACCGCCTTTAGTTTTACTATGCTGTAGTTTAAAAAGAGCTCACCTAGGCTTTTTGATACCCCATGTAAAATTATATATTATTCAACGTACCTGTGTAATCCAGAATTTCAGGAGAAAGAAATTAGTCATTTGCAAGGGATATAACAAGTGAGGGAGAACATTCATTTTTATTACATTTATACACCCCCAAAGTGATAGGGGAAGTAAGGTCCAACGGTTTAAGTCTACTTTAATTTGAGTAAGAATTCTGTCAAGGTTATATTGTTTCATGTGTGAACTAGAAGTGGAGAGATAGATCCCTAGATATTTCATATTATCCTTGACCAACTGTAGAGCCAGGTGAGATATCTCGAAAGAGAATGTATGGGTGTTAGGGGCATTACTTCTATTTTGGACATGTTAAGTTTATAGTTGGAAAATCTACCGAATTCCTCAATAATGGCAAGAGTGGCTTTAATCGATGCAGAGGGGTAGGAAATATGAAGAAGTGTATCATCACCATAAATTGATATTTTGTATTGATGGGGCCCAACAGCAATTCCTGAGGAAAAAAAAAACCACAAAGAGGCAGAGTACACACAACCACACATATCAAGGGCACTGGTCAATAAAAATATTTATTTATAAATACCAACATATTGGAGGCCATAAATTGCTTGACGCATTTCTGATTCTAACACATCCTGTGTGGTTGTGTGTGCTCTTCCTCTTTGTTTTTTTTTTTCTGATGTTTTTGGGCATTGAAGCACCACGTCCTTGTGCTTGCTCCTTTTTGATGAAAAGTAATTCGTGAGACTAAAGGAGATACATTAATACAACGAATAAGCGGTTCCAGATAGAAATCAAACAAAAAGGGAGAAAGGGGGCATCCATGCCTAGTGCCCTGTTGCAGAGTAAAGGGTTGCAACAGCAAACTGTTACAAAGCACATGAGCCATAGGATGCATGTATAAGACTTTTATCCAATTACTAGATTGTGGAGGAAGTCAATAGTTGGCAAAAGGTAAAACAGATAGTCCCAAGAGACTCTATCAAAAGCCTTCTCTGCATCCAGGGAAACCAAGGCAGCTGGGATTAAGGAATCCCTGGATGCTGAGACAAGGTGTGCCAATTTATGCATGTGATCTGAGAAATGCCTATCTGCCACAAAACCTACCTGTTCTGGGCTTATCAGACATTGCCATACTTTGGCTAGTCTATTAGCTAGAATTTTAGCTAAACTTTTTAAAATCTACATTTATCAAAGAAATAGGGTGATAATTAGAAATGAGAAGGGGATCCCTCCTTGGTTCAGGGAGAACTACTATCGTAGTTTCCGAGAGGGAATAGTCAGACATGCCGTGTTCATAAATGTAGTTATATGTATCTAATAGAATAGGGGCTAGTTGCTTTTTAAAGGCTTTATAGAATTCTGTAGTGTAACCATCTGGACCGGTTGTTTTGGTTGGTGGCCATGTATCTATAGTAGAACATAAGTCAGAGACCGAGAGGGGAACCTTCAATACAACTATCTGGTATTCCTCCACATACGGAAGCTGGATGTTCTGTAAGAATCGGTCTGCTGCTGCGGAACAGAAAGGGGTGTTTGGACGAGAGTATAAAGCTTGGTAATAGTCTCGGAAGCAGTGAAGTATGTCCTGAGGAGAGGTGACTAATAGACCAGTAGCATTGCGAATGGAAGGTATTATCCTATTGGCAGCTTGAGCCTATAGCCAAATGGCAAGTAGTTTGCTTGCTTTCTCTCCCTGATCAAAGTAGCGAATCATGGATCGCTGGAGGAGATGTTCAGTTTTATCCATTAACAATAAATAGTAAAGGTTTCTGAGAATTTCTAGGTTGTTAGAAACATCTGGAGAGGGGGAAACAGGAAGCGACAGTTCTACTCTCCTTATTTCTAGAAGAAGATGGGAAGTAATCTGGGAGGCAATCTTTTTCTTAATGGTGGCCAAACAGATAATCTCACCCCTAAGAGTACATTTTAAAGCTCCCCAAAGCATGTCTAATCTGGACATGGTAGGGGAATTAATATTTAGAAAGGAGCTGAGAAAAGTCTGGAGATGGGACTTAAGAGTATCAGACTTCAATAATTGGTAATTAAATCTCCAAACCTTATCTCGGATATCAGGTGGGCCCGGACTTCAGTGTAATAAGGTGGGATGATGGTCAGAAATAACTTTAGGAAGGTAGGAGCATGACAATACTGAGGAAAGGTGTCCAATATCCAGAAGAAAATAATTAATCCTAGAGAATGAGTTGTGGGGGATAGAGTGAAAAGAGTGCTTTTCCCATCTACAATTCCGCTGTATAACACTAACTAACTTCTTGTCCTTCTCCTCCGTCTGGGATGGTGGTCTATACACCACCCCTAGCTTAACCCTATTGTTTTTTTACTTACATAATGTAATCCACAAGGATTCCGTATTCCCTTCATCCACTTCCTCCCTATGACAATCTATTCCTTCCCTTATGTAGACAGCCACCTCTCCTTCCCTACCAGTAACCCTATACCTCCTGAACAACCTAAAGCCTGGTATTATGAAGTCCCAATTTCTATCCTGATTTGCCCACATTTCAGTGATGGTGGCAATATCTACCCCCCCCGTTAGAAGTGCTTGGACCTCTGGCATCTTATTACCTAGGCTCCTCACATTCATGGAGACAACCACCCATCTTTCCCATGACTCTCATCCTCTCTAATTCTTTCCTCATACCCCACCACCAGTACCATGCATATGCCCTACATCTCCCCCCCAGTGGGGTAGGGAATGGCCCACCACTGGCCCTAGCCTCCAAATGTTTGATATGTACCCCCCCAACTAGTTTACACCAGAATAAGATGTTAGAAACTCCTCAAATGTATTTTTAAGAACTGCTGCTCCCTCTTTACTGAGATGCAACATGTCTGGGGCATACAAACTGTTTACCCATGTTTCCCCCCAATTCCCTATCAACCCAAATCCCAGAGATTTACACCATCTACTCAACCATTCATTAAACTCACTGATTTTCTGCTTAACACATAGACTAGCTCTGGGCATGGGCAGTACCTCTGAGAAGGCAATGGACCTTGCTTCATTACCATACACCCTTGCCAAATCCTTAAACCTTGCTATGACCTCCATAAGATTGTTATTCACTAAGTCTTTTGTGCCTAGATGTACTATAAAATGAGGTTTCCACCACTGTCTCCTATCCCCTACAGGATTGATATGCATCTCTCTGTGCGCTGTCATCCCTGGAGAGCAATACATCCATATTGAGCTCTTCCTGTATCCCCCCGTCTGATACCCTTAAAAATAGAATCACCAAAAATTATGACCTCATATTCCCCTTTTTTGTTGTCTGAACTATACTATCCCATCAATGTCCTTGTTCATTTCTCCTTGTCCCACTGATTTTACCTCTCTGATAGTTACCTTGTCACCCATGGCATGTATTGTTCCCTCCTTAGAATACTATTGCTCCCCTCTCCCATAGCTACTGCATTTCCCACCTCATCCTTCAAAATCTCCCCAATAGCTACCAATTCCAGAAGATTATCTACCTCTAAGCCTCCATCCCCTTCAACATTACTATCCTTGATACTTTCAACTGACTTATTCCCCCTGAAACCTCCTTGCATCACCCTATCATTCATTCCAACATTTTGAATTCCAGTAAAAACACCCTCTAATACTGAACAACTAACCCCCTCCTTGCTACCCCATTCATGTCTTGATACCTCTGAGTTACCAACAGCTCCCCTTTCACCACTTTTGCCCCCCACTAGCCCATCCCTTACTTCATTATTCCCCCATCTCACATTCCCAATTCTTCCCCTTTCTCTATTTCTACCAACCATTGATCCACACCAATCCTGTTTGACTGTGCCTTGAAGATTACTTAATGGAGTATTCCTGTTCTGCACCCCAACCAAATTCCCACTGCTATTCCAATTTCCTGTTTTCACATGTTTAGACCGCTCATTTTCCTCATTCCCACTCCTTCCCACAACCTTCCCACAATTCCTCCATTTACCACTACCACATCCAAACCATGATCCCCCCTGCCATAACCCTTCCTTCCCCCAAATCCTTGCTCACTGTAACATTACTCACACCTCCTCTCCTTCCCACTACTTGCTAGCCCCCATTTCCCCCAATCACTCTTCCATTACCATGCATTTTAACCATCATACCTGTTTCCTCATTCTCCACCCTAGTGTCCCTCCTTACCCTGTCCTTCCAGCATTCTGGAATAATTGTCTCCCTGGGAGTGACCCCAACAGTGCCCCCCCCCATTATCCCATTTCCTCCTAACCCATTGGTAATCCCATATTCATTACACACATTCATACTTCCTCCCCTGTTTTGCATTTCCAGCTCCTTTCTCAATCTAGTGATCTCAGCCTCAAGTTGAGTCACCCTTCTACAAATTGGACAAAATCCCAATCTCCACAAAATAGACATAAACACTGCTGCACTACATCCATTACAACCAACTACCCTACCCAACCCCCTACACCATTTTCCTACTGCTCTTCACTAATACCAATCCATTCTCCCCAGCCCCATCTTTTGTCCTTCCCTTCCCCAATCCCTCTTCTGCTAAAATATCCCCCCCTCAAAATGCATAGTAAGGAGCAAAGAAAGATGAAGGCAGGGATACTGAGGCTGAATAAAGAGGAAGGTGGTTGGGCAGAGAGAGACAGTGAAAAAGCAGGGATACTGAACAAATATTTCTGCTCAGTATTCACAATGGAAAAGTGGGGGGGGACCTAATCCAGTCAATAGAAGCCCTCTGGATAGGGGGGTTGATATTAGTACTTTCACAGAAGAAAGGGTTCTGAAAGAACTCTTAAAACTTAAAGTGGATAAAGCAATGGGGCCTGATGGGATTCACCCCAGAATTCTAAAAGAACTAAGGGAAGAACTAGTAACACCACTGACTACCCTTTTTAATAAATCATGGGAGGATAGTGTGGTACCTGAGGACTGGAGAAGGGCAGATGTGATTCCCCTTCACAAAAGTGGGAGCAAGACAGAGGCAGGAAACTACAGACCTGTCAGTTTGACCTCAGTGGTAGGGAAAATGATGGAATCACTTCTGAAGGAAGCAACAGAGCATACCAGGAGGTTATATAGTAAAGGAGTGAGTATTTCTGAGCCTAAAAGATGCCGTGGTGCAGAGTATGTGAGATGTTTAAGAAAGGTGAAAATGAGCAGATCTTTACATGTAGCAAATGTGATGAGATAAGGGATTTGAAGGCAGAAATCATAGAATTAAAAAGGAGAATCCAAGTACAGCTAGATATATCCCTGTTAGAACAATATATTGATACCAGAGCTGAAGGAAATTTGCATGACAGTATGGAGAAAACCATGGAAGGGACTAGAGAGGTGGTACTACCATGTAAGACAGCTCAAAGCCCAGAAAATTGGTCAGAAGTCCCCAGAAAAGGAACATTTAAAAGAGGAAGACGCAATATTGAGGGGGTCTCTAACATCTTGACTCCTAATAGATTCCAGGCATTGTCCATAGCTGAAGGGGATAAAACCCAGCCGGGAAATGCTGAGTTGGGCCCTCAGGCTACATTTAAAGTATGCACAAGCACACAGAATAAAGAGTTACCAACACGCCCATATGATACTGAAGTTGACCCATTTGAAGTTATGAATGAAAGTGGAATCTTTAATAATACAGCACAGTGTCCATCATCTCATACTGAGGGCCCACTAAGTAATACTCCTTGCGGCATTCTATATATTGGTGACTCTATACTAAGATATGTAGATACTGAGCTATGCAAACAGTGAAATGAATATACAACCGTCAGTGTACTACCTGGAGCAGGTATAAGGGACATTAGGAACTTGCTACCAGGATTACTGGAGAATACCATTACTCCACTTACAGTGCTACATGTAGGAGCAAATGATTTGGGTAAAAGGAGTACACTGGATATACAGCGTGATTTTGAGGCAGTGGGGGCTACACTGAAAGAGAGAGGATGTGAGTTACTAATCTCAGGAATTCTGCCTATACTAAGGGCCAATGAGCATATAAACCAGGCAATATGTAGATTGAATGGTTGGTTGAAGAGATGGGCAAAAAGGGAAGGTTTTCTATATATAGATCACTGGCATGAATTCCAGAATAGGCAGCTGTTTGCAAGGGATGGTTTACACCTTAACAAAATGGGAAAATGCATACTAGCGCAACAACTTCAAAACAGTGTAAATCATCATTTAAACTAAATAAGCAGGGGGATGAGGGGGGGATATAAAAATTGGACTAACAGCAAATAAGTGGAATTTTATTTTACTTAATGCAAGGAGTTTAACTGATAAGTTTGATGAGTTACAGTTGATTTTGAAGAATCAAAATATACATATCTGCACGATAGTAGAAACATGGTGGCAACTCGAGGATACCTGGGATAGGCAAATCCAGGGGTATGTATTGTACAATAAGGATCGGCTTCAATCTAGAGGAGGGGGTTGCTTTATATATTACCGAGGACATTACCACTGAAAGTATGGCTACATCTAGATGGCAGGATGCCGAGGCTGTCTGGATTAGGATAAGCCCACCCAGAGCAGCTAAAATTAATTTGGCAATAATATATAGGCCTCCACCTACGAGATCAAAGGAGGATGAAATTATCTTAAACCTGGTAAATCAGTTAACAGTAGCTGGAACTGTAATATTAGTTGAGGATTTAAACCTCCCCTGGCATAGATTGGGGAGACTGGAGGGCTAGTTCATCAGTAGAATTTAAATACTTGGAGGCTTTTAGTCTGGGAGGTCTGGAACAACACGTAACAACAAATACCAGACAGAATCATATATTGGACCTAGTATTAAGCAACCTGAGGGATAATATTATAAACTGCAGGACTTTTCCACCCTTGGGTTCAAGTGATCACAATATGGTGAGCTTCCAGTATTCTGGTAATCTTGGGGAGAATAAGGGTATTACTAAAATTCATTGATATAACGCTGCTGATTTTATTCAGATGGGCCAAGATTTGGCTGCATGGGAATGGCAGAAAGATTTTCAACATCTGTCAGTAGCACATATGTGGGATTTATTGACGGATAAGATAAATGGTGTAGTCACTAGATATGTTCCAGTCAGAAACAAACATTACAAGGCAAAAAATCAAACTGCACCTTGGATGAATAAATCAGTAAAAAGTTTGCTTAAAACGAAAAATAAAACTCATCATATAGCAAAATAAATTAATTCTAAAGAAGGTTGGGAGGTATATCGGAAAAATCTTAAAATAGCAAAAAAAAGTCATAGCAAGGGCAAAAAGTAATTATGAGTATGCATTAGCATCAAGGGTTGGGGACAACTACAAAACCTTCTATGCATACATCAACAGGAAAAAGGGAAAACTACCACTATTGGACCATTAAAAACTCAGGAAGGTAGTCTTGTGAGTGATAATAAGGCTCTTGCAGAGGAATATAGAGTATACTTTTCATCTGTCTACAATAAAAATTCTCATACCCCTGTAGGCAGTGTGATGGTTAAACAGGGGTAACCACCTCTAAGAATTGATCCAGTAGATGTCCTAACTAGACTAAAGAGGTTGAACCAAAATAAGGCACAAGGCCCGGATGGGATCCACCCAAGGTTATTAAAGGAAATGGCACTATTACTGGTGGAACCCATAACTTACCTATATCAAGAAAGCATCAACACAGGAGAGGTACCAGAGGCCTGGAGACAAGCAGTGATTATACCCATACATAAAAAAGGCAGTAGACAGGAGGTTTCAAACTATAAGCCAATTAGTTTGACCTACTGGGAAAGATCCTGGAGGGCATAATCAAAGATTATATTGTTGACTTCATTGACAGTACAAGCAAGATAGATAGGACTCAACATGGATTTACTAAAGGTAGATTGTGTCAGACTAACTTGTTGGAATTTTATAATAAAGTTAGTAGGGCCATGGACATGGGGGAATCAGTGGACGTTGTTTTCCTGGACTTTGCGAAAGCGTTCGACAAGGTCCCACACAAACAGCTTGTAGAGTCACTAAATGAGATTGGTTTACCCTTTTGGTTACAAAAATGGGTGAGGGATTGGCTTACTGGAAGAAGTCAGAGGGTATGTGTTAAAGGAGAATTTTCCGGTCATGCAGGAGTGACTAGCGGCATTCCCCAGGGCTCGTATTGAGCCATGTTTGTTCAATTTGTATATTTCATTGATGCAAGTTGAATCAGTCATCTAGATGTCTAAATTTGCGGATGACACCAGAATTGGGTGCACAGTGAATAATTTGGAGGAACAGGTAGTTCTTCAAACGGCATTAAACAGTTTGGATAAGTGGGCTACTCAGAAGCAATCAATATTTAACATTGATAAGTGCAATGTTATGCATTTTGGAAAAAATAATAATAGATTCCAGTATACTCTGGGAGGGTCTATGCTGAAGGTAGTCTGTGAGGGGAAGGATCTGGGGACTATGATAAATCAGGATTTCAACTTTAGGCTTCAATGTAATACAGTGGTTAAAAAAGCTAGTGGTATAGCAAATTGTATAGCAAGACACATCAGGAGCAGGGACAGGCAGGTTGTGATGCCACTGTATAGTGCACTGGTGCATCAACATGTGGAGTATTGTGTCCAGTTTTGGGCCCCTTATAATAGGGGTGATGTTGAGATGGTGGAGAGAGTCCAGAGGTGAGTGACTAAGAGAATCAAGGGGACAGAGGGTATGAATTATGAGCAGAGGCTGCTTAGTTTGAAATTATATCCCTTGGAATATCGTAGATTACGGGGTGATATGTGTTTGATTTATAGTGCATGGACAAATGCAAACATGTGGGATCTTTTGGGCCTGACAAAAAGGGACCAACATTACGATACTAGGTCTCACAGTTTTCAATTACTCAAGGACAGATATAATACAAACAGGAGGAAATATTGGTTAAATAATAGAGTAACAGAAGTGTGGAACAGCTTACCAAAAGAGATTGTGGAGAGTGGTACTATGCAGATGTTTAAAACACAACTGGACAAGTACCTTTTAGAAAGAAATATAACTGGGTATGGGTAAAAACATGACTTGTGAGCTCATGGACTATTTGTCTTTTTGCGCTGTGTGATCTATGTAATCTATAATCTATGTAAGGAAAGAATTGTTGCGTACCTAGAGGCCAGTGGGGCATAGGACCCAAAGCAGTATGGATTCATTGCAGGAAGGTCATGTCAAACAAATCTAATTGATTTCTTTGATGGGGTGACCGAAGTAGTAGACCAGGGAGGGGCTGTGGACATGGCCTACAGAGACTTTAGCAAGGCATTTGACACAGTCCCACACAAAAGATTAATAAACAAATTAGCCAGCCTGGGAGTGGATTCCAGGGTAGTAGCCTGGGTAAAACACTGGCTTGACAACAGGACACAGCGGGTAATAGTAAATGGAGTCCACAGTGAAGAAAGGAGGGTTATTAGTGGGGTACCGCAAGGTTCAGTACTGGGGACGGTCCTTTTTAATGTCTTTATAAGTTATATTGCAGAGGGACTAGAGGGGAAAGTATGTCTCTTTGCAGATGACACAAAGATCTGCAACAGGGTTGATACACAAGGTGGGGTGGAAAGGACGAAAAGTGACTTGGCAAGGTTGGAGGAATGGTCATATGTATGGCAGCTTAGATTCAACGTGAATAAGTGCAAAGTAATGCACCTGGGAAACAAAAATCCAGGGCAAGAGTGCACAATGAGGGGGTGAGATACTGAAAACAACAAAAATGGAAAGGGACCTGGGGGTAGTCATATCTGACAATCTAAAGGTGGTCCAACGATGTGAGAAGGAAGTAAGGAGGGCTGGGGGGGTACTGGGATGCATAGGGAGAGGCATCACCAGTAGAAAACAGGAAGTTGTTGGCCCTCTGTACAGACAGTTGGTAAGACCACACCTGTAGTACTGTGTACAGTTCTGGAGACCCCATCTCCTCAAAGACATAGACAGGGTGGAGGCTGTCCAGAGGAGGGCAACTAAAATGGTGCAGGGTCTACAACAGAAGACATATGAAGAAAGACTAAAGTGCAAGATAATGCATATGGGGCACAAAAACCCTGGCACAATATATCAGTTGGGGGGGGGAGGACATAGCATGCACCAAGCAGGAAAGGGATCTTGGGGTTATCATCTCTGATGACCTCAAGGTAGGGAAACAGTGTGACAAGGCAGCAGGAAAAGCAAAAAGGATGCTGGGATGCCTAGGCAGGGACATCACCAGCAGGAAAAGGGAGGTCATAATTCCACTATACAAGACACTAGTGAGACCCCACCTGGAGTACAGTGTGCAGTTCTGGAGACCTTACCTACGTAAGGACATAGACAGGGTAGAGAAGGTTCAGAGGAGGGCAACAAAGATGGTACATGGATTGCATCACAAGTCCTATGAGGACAGGTTGAAGAAACTGAATATGTACTCCCTGGAGGAGAGGAGGGAGAGGGGATATGATAGAGACATACAAGTATCTTACAGGGAGGAACAGGGTGCAGGATACACTATTTTTAAGTGAAAAAGATGTTCCAGGACTAGAGGGCATGGGATGAAGTTGGAGAGAGGACAATTCAGAGGAAACATAAGGAAGAATTTCTTCACAGAATGGGTGGTGGACAAGTGGAACACTCTGCCAGAAGAAGTGGTGGGGGCTGAAACAATCACAGGATTTAAGAATGCATGGGATAGACATAAAGGAATTTTGGAGGTCATGGGTAAGGGGCAACAGACTTCTAGGAAAACATAAACTGAACTTACAAGCTCAAATGAGCAGACTGGGTGGGCCATAGGCCCTTATCTGCCAACACTGTCTATGTATGTATCTATAAAGGAGCTTAAGATGTATAGCTTTGAGGAAAGGAGGGAAGGGGGACATGATAGAAACTTTCAAATACCTCAAGGGAATCAACAAAGTCCAAGAGGGTAGCATCTTTCAAAAAAAGAGGTGTGCAAGAACAAGAAGTACAATTTGAAGATGGAAGGCAGCTCAGAGGTAATGTGAGGAAGTATTTCTTCACAGAGAGGGTTGTAGATGCATGGAACAGCCTTTCTGAGGAGGTCATAGAGTCAAAAACAGTGGGGGAATTCAAGAATGCATGGGACAGACATAAGGCAATTCTAGTGGGGGGTAGAGGAAGTAGGCTGTTGGTTAACTAGAATCTGCAGCTTATCTGTTAGGTAGGGAAATGGGCAGACTAGGTGGGCCAAACGGTCGTTATTTGCCATCAAATTCTATGTTTATATGTTTCTATGTCTAAGCACCTGGTAGTGTTCTTTAATGGTCAGTTACAATAGTCTATGCTCCTAACTGCAACCCAAAATTAAAAATAATCCCAGGTCTAGGCACTTAGATCCCCTGAAGCTAATGACTAATATTTCTGAACCCCTGAAGATAATGACTAATATTTCTAGTATAGGTAATAATCACATTATCATAGATATTTCACAACTGTAACACTATGACATACTAATTCCCTCAAACTGAGTGTATCCTCCCTAGTCATCAATATTACCATTACAGTTCCTAGATCAAAAAAGTGAATACCTTTAAAAACAATCAGAATTACTACACAGCTAAGCACTGTAACTAATGTAACTTCAAACAGACTCTTTGCACACATTTGTTTCCTTCTTTGAAGATACCAAGCTGTACCAGCATCATAAATTTCAATAAAAAGTGACATCCTGGAAGTGGTTACCATAGGAACCTCTCTTAGCCCTTGTTTTGAGACGCTTGCTAGCACATATCCAAAAGGTAATGTCACAGCCTCCAGGGGCCAACTTGTAGGATAGTTCTCCAGTTTAAATGGAATGGTTTTAACTAGACCATTTTTTTTCTCAAGTTAGAAAACTGCTGGGTAGGCATCTGCCCCTTCTTAGAGCTCATGTAAGCAGCTTTTATTTTCTTTGCTGGTAGAGCTCAAATAGACAAGGATGATGAACCAGATGACTTTAGTATTATCTCCCAATTACCTAATTAATAATTAGGCTTTAATAAATAATATAAAATAGTAATTAAAATAATGTAAATTAAAAATAAAAATATAATAACATATTTTTTATAGCTAAGTTTTGTTCCCACTTTTCCCCCTTTTTGACTTAGAAATGCACCCAATAATGCATTTTCTAATTCAAAACTGTAATCCTACCATATGGATATATAGTTTAAGCTTTATAGGGAAAATGAAATACAGAACACAAAGTTGCTTCGTCATGTGATAACTTATGACATCATCAGAACATGGCATCATCACATATGACATCATCAGATGTAACATCATTAGATGTGACATCACTAGATGATATCATTAGAGATGTACCTTTTGGCATAGAAATATGTACAGTACTATATGAATAAACATAATTACAATCATGTACACCTTTTCTTTAACTTCTTTAACATTTTTCCTTTGCATTGTTTTAAACATTTTTCAAATACAACAAATTAACTCTTTGTTTATTATCTTCAAAGATCAGTATTACAACATTTTTACTTGACTCTTGTTCCTGATCACCAATTTTAGATTCACTTGAAATAGTTTGCAGTGTCTTGTTGCATTCACAATATTACCTCAGCTGATTAATGTGAACCCATTTTGCTACCACTTCTCCAGTGTTTTTCTTTTTGAGTTAATTTTGGTGTGCTAAAGGTGAAACTTTATCCGTGATCAAAAAGGGTCCTTGCCAGCTTTGACCTTAATTTTGTCCCTACTTCAGTTAAAGTAAAACACTTTCTCTCCAACTTGATACTCTCTTGGATTTGTTTTTCGGTCATAATATGACTTAGAAGCCTCAATGCTTTTCTCTAAGTTCTTTTGAACAAATGCAAATGTTTCTTGCATGTGCTGCTTTAACTGGGTTACATATTCATGTGCTGTAGTACGATGTGCTGAATTTATATTTCCTGTTGTATACTGGAGATGTAAGAGCAACACCATTTGTCTTCCTGTCATCATTTCAAAAGGAGATACTGTACACCTGTAGACTTATTAAGTTTAGCCCCTATGGCCATTAGTACTAGTGGCACCTTTACCTCCCAATCTTTCCCTGTGGAACTGAGATATTTCTTCAGTGTATACATGATTGATTAGCATGTTCCGCCTGTCTGGATGATTGTGGATGGTGGGATACATGTAGTTTTCTCTGTACCTCTAGTATTTTCCACGCAGTTTCTAAAACCTCCCCTACAAAATGAGGGCCTCTATCAGATTCCACTCTCAATAGTAGATCCCAGTGACTAAACACATTATTTATTAATAAGAAAGCTGTGGTTTTGACTGTGTTATTTGGAGCAGGAAGACACTCAACCTATTTTGTGAACAAACTAGCAATGGTCAAAAGATATTAATTACCTCTTGAAGATCTTGTAACAGGGCCAATCCAGTCAATCTGGATGTCTGACCAAGTCATGGCAATCCCTTTGGACTGCTGTGGTGCTCTATGTCTGGGAGAAGCCAGCTGAGATTTGCAACATGTTATACACTCTTACACATACTCTACAACATCACTGTACATGTAGGGCCAGTAGGCTACCTTTTTTTAAGGTTTCATAAGTTCTTCTATCCCCCTATGTGCTCCCGATGGTTCATCATGAACATGCTGTAACATAATTCCCCTGTGGCCAAAGGAACCACCAATTTGGCCTTGTTAATTTTGCCTAGCTCTCACTAAGAGTTCGTTCTTTAACTGGAATTTACCCTTTTGGTCATACATGGACCTCAGATCACGGTTATTTTGTAGGTCATGTTCAGAAATCATGCTTACCATGGGATCCTTGATGAAACGATAAAACTTTACTACTACTTCATCATCTTGTTGCATTGTTACCAAACCAAAATTAGGCTCTTCACTATACAAGTGTAAGACCTTCTTTTCCTGTTTCTGTTGCTTTCGTCTGGGGTAACCACATCCACATTAGCTTGGACAGGAGGAACAAAGTTCAGTTCTTCTCCATTTAAGGCACCCTCCCAAGCCAGAGCATCTGCTAGGTCATTTCCATTTTTGTCTGTTCCCTGTATTTTTGAATGTCCTTTTACATTTTTCTAATAAACAACCAAGTTATGTTCCTGAACTATCTGATCTGTAGCTTAGATAAGTTCTGCATGCACCACCCTACTGCCTTTTGAATTGATCATATCCTTCACCTTCCAACCTGATAAATGTGTAAGGAAGTTATGCCTAACATAATCAGAATCAGTACAAATTATAATGTCTTGTAAATTACGTTGTACTGCAGTCTGTAGCGCTATATAGGTGGCTGCCAATTCTGCATATTGGTTAGATATGGGACAGAACATGTATTTGATAGGAGGACATGGAATATTTTCATGCTATACCACTTCTAAGCCAGAATACCTGTCTTCACCTTGTCGGAATTAACAACCATCAACATATGCTCTAGGCAAATTCTCACACACATTTTCATCATAGTGCTGGTGCCTGTTATGTTTTTGTACCATTTCCAATTCCAGACATAGGTCAGGACCTTGTACTGGATGTTCATCTACAGTACAATCATGCTTCTCCAAGTCTGCCAACCCTTGGGCTACCGTATTTTTTTGTTCTTAGCATATTTGATCTTTAAGGGTAGGCTCTGGAGTGCTAAGGTCCAGGTCACAATTCTGCTGCTAGACACATTGCCATCCTTAAGTCTCTAGCTCCCCAGAAATGTAATAGGTTGGTGACAGGTCTCTACAACAACTTTCCTACCACAAATGTAGTTGTTGAACCTTTGTACTGCCCATACAGTGGAAAATAATGCCTTTTCACACTCTGAAAACTTTTTCTCAACATTGCTTAAAGTTTTACTCACATAAGCAATAACATGGTTGTCTGAATCATGTTTCTGATATAACATTGCACTGATACTGCTGTCAGTGAACCCTGTTTCTAGACAAAAAAGTCCTTATCCATCTGTGAATACACAAGACATGGTGCTTGACTCAGACTATCCTTTAAAGCTTGCATGACTTTCTCTTGTTCCCCCCCCACACACACACACACACACACACACACACACACACACACACGGTTCTGCCTTTTTCAGTAGCCTGGTGAGGGGATTAGCAATTTCAACATAGTCCTGGATAAACTGTCTTGAGTAGTTACAGATCCCAAGGAAGCTGTGTAACTCCTTTAAAGTTTTGGGTGGTCCAATTTTTTTTGATTGCTTCTGCTTTGGTGTGCGAGGGCATAGCTCGTCAGGCCCAACTTCATGCCCAAGACAGTTTACCTTATTTTTGAACTATTGCCCCTTTGGTAAGGACAACTTGACACCAGCATTTATCAGCTGGTTTAACATGTAGGTTACTTCTGCTAGGTGTTCCTCAAAAGTGTTGCTTTTGATTAGTACATCATCCACGTAAACCAGTTTCCTCTACTTTCAGCATCAGCCATGGCCTTATGCAGAAAGATATTAAAATCTGCTGGTGAATTTAAGTACCCAAAATGACACCTGTTCCATGTATATTGTCTCCTTCCAAAGGTAAAAGCCCATTTATATTGATCCTTTGGATCTACTTTTAATGTCCAGAATCCATTTGCTATGTCTAGGGTAGTGAAATATTTTGCAGCCTCAACTTTGGCCAAACTTTGGTTCAAATATGTCATGGACCAATGAGATAAAGGTATCTGTTGATTCAGCTTTCTGTAGTCAATAGTGAGCCTCCACGTTCCTGTAGGTTTTAATACAGGCCAAATGGGGAAATTATAAACTGAGTTCACTTGTCTTATAATTCCTCACTCCATGAAGGTATCCAGAATCTCTTGTACATATATGTAAGATGCTAGTGGTATTCTGTTCTGGTGTACATAAACTGGACCTTTACCAGGGTCCGTAGGCACTCTGGTAAAATGGAGGTCTGTTACCCCACAATCATGAGCATCTTTTGCGAACATGTCCCGGAACTGAAGGAACATATCACAAACCTTTTCTTTTTCTGCTTCAGTTTCACAATTACAGTCTTGTATAGCTTGTTCAATTTCTTCTTAAACATTAAGGAAAGGTAAATGTTCACCTACTTCTGTCTCATCTTCTATTATCTCAGAAACATTTTCAGTATCAACCTCGTGTACTTCTTTAAATTGCTCTATTTCATTAACCATAGTGGACAGCACAAGATAATCATTTTCAACTTCACATGCATGTATTCCTTCCCTATATACTGGACAAATGTCTTGTAAGACAGTTAAACCATTTGGCATAGACCTAATCTCTTCATCTGTCTCATTCTTTTGAACAATGTCCTCTGGTCGCTCCCCAATAACTGGAACAACTAACTCCAAATCATAAAAGGATTCTCCTGTTGTTACCCCTGACTCACAGTTAGCTTCTGTAGTGATAGACTGTACAGCTGGGTTCTGTATCAAGATGTGCATTACTCTGCTACTCATGTCCAAGCAAGATGTGGAATGGATTTTTAAACCAGTATCACTAAGTTGCTTGTCAAATGCAAATAGTACAGTTTGGTCAGGCACTTCTTGGCCTTTCTTTACATTAACCCTAAGAGAGAGTTATTTTACATTACCTAGAATTGTTATAGTGAACTAACTCACCATCTGGCACACTTGAGGAATAATTTGTCCGGATCTCAAGGCCTGTGGTGTCACCTTTATTGGGTAAGGGTCCCCCCTATTAGTGACCAAAGAACATCATTGGCTAGGTCAACATTTCATTTAATTGCATTTTTTGGTTTTTATACTTGATAACTTGATGAGCATCATTGCCGTTTTGACAAGTGGCAAGTCTGAACAAATAAAAAAAATAGTCATACAATACAAAGACACATAAACACATTACAAGGAAGTACTTACATTATGAAAAAAACAATAACAACAGTACTATTAACTCCTGAAATTACTGCTAAAACATGAACATGGTGTAGAACTATCTAGCCAGGCTTTTAATCTGACTGAATACCTAGACAAGTATTGCATTCAATGTCCGCAACAACATGGCTTTAGAAAAGCTCACAGTACAACCACTGCCATGCTTGAATTCACGAATCATATTCATAAGGCCTTGGATACCAGTCATCTTCTAGGTGCAGTGTACATTGACCTGACAAAAGACTTTGACACTGTTAACCACCAGTTCCTACTGTGATCTTTCTGGGCCCTTGGCCTCTCCAATGAGGTTACAAATTGGTTTCAAAGCTATCTGGCAGGTATGAACCAAGTCAAGACTGGCAACACTCTCTCTGATAGCCTCCTCTGCGATCAGGGGTACCAAAAGGATCCATCCTTGGTCCACTACTATTTAGCCTTTTTGTTAACAACCTCCTATCAGCCTGCAACAGTTAAATGATCCTTTATGTAGATGATGCCATCCTTTTTTCTACACACATTGACCCTGTCAACTTACCTAATGATTTCCAGACAAATTTCAGCTTTGTTGAAACTTGGTTTGATCACCCCCAAACTGCTGATGAACTATAAAAAAAAAAAAAAGGCCATGCTGTTCTCTAACTGCCACAGCAAATGCAGAACCTTCACCTTAACTATCCTGAACAAACTTCACCTCCCTTTAGACCTGGTTCAGGAGTTTAAACACCTTGGAACTGCGCTTGATTACTCACTCTCCTACCACACTCACATTAGTCTCATCTCAAAAGCCATAAACTTAAGGTTAGGTGTCCTATACTGCCATCATCACTGTCTCACAGCTGATGCCATGCACATGGCAGTAACTTGCTCAGTCCTGTTCATATTTGACTATGGGCTAGTTTTCTATGAATCTGTCATGGATACCTCCCTTAAAAAAATCAAGACAGCACTGAATAAGGGCTGCCGGCTTGTAACAGAGGCAAGTAAACTAATGCATACTTGTGATCTCTACATGCACTCCAACTGGCTCAACCTGCATGGAAGGCTAGACTACCAGACCTGCCTCCTTGCAAAGAAAATTTTCTTCCACCTTACCCCTCCAGCAACCTATGCCTTTATGCTGCCTGCCCCTAGCATGCAGTGCACTTGCAGTACTAACAAATCCCGTTATCTGGCCCCCTTCTGCCATACCTCTCAAGCCCAATGCTCCTTCTATGTCAGGGCCCCATTACTAGTGAATGGGCTCCCTTCTGAAATCTCTGCTGAAAATAAACTGGACCCTTACAAATGCAAACAATGCCAACACCTCATCACACTTAGCAAGTGCGACTGCACTCTCTAGGCTCCCGGTGCCACTCCTTCACCTGCAATGACCCCTCTGCTAATTAATTTCCTCTCCCTTACCCACCCTCTTCCCATTTCTCTCCCTCCCACTTTTTCTGTCTCCCTTTCTTCATGCACTTCTCCTTCCCTCCCTCCTCTGTTCCACATACCCCATATCCCATCGGTCTCCTCCCCACAGCTAACACACTCCCTACCTACCTCATCCCCCCTTCCCCCTCTCCCACCTCCTTACACCCCTTCAGTCTGCACTGTCTCCACCCTTCTTCTCCTATCCCTCCCCATTCTCCTTTCCCTTATTTATCCCTTCTCCCACTCAATCCTATCACACCCACATTCTTCCTTTTTTCCCCTTCCCCATTCCACTATCCCATTTGAATTCTTTTCCCTTGCCCACATTCCTACCATGCCACTATAATCACTTCTCTTTGCCTCCCCCAAATGACTGACCTTGCACTTCTTCCAATTGCGTTTACATGACAATGTCATAATTCTGCCTGCCTCATAACACATTATACTCCCCCTCACCCCTCTCAACTTCTCCTTATTCTGCTCTCAACTACCCTTTCACAAGTATGTCCTATACTCTACCTATCTAGTCTTATCTTACCCAGTCCCTTTACTTTTACTTGTTTCTCATCTGCTTTCAGTTCCAAATTGTTTAATTTCTAGACTTTCATAGGCCCGTCATTCCACTGTTAGCAGAACTATGTAGTTAATCCACCGTGTTTCTGATTACGTGTTGTTGTACTTGAAGCAGAACCTTTGTAAATGAACCTCCGGTTCAAAGGAATTTGTAGTCCTAGTACTCAATAAATAAATAAAATAAAAAATAATCTTGTTTGTAAGGTGATAGGAGTAAAACAATTACTGAGAGTTGAGGGAATGAAATTAAAAAATACTGTAGCTCTAAATAATAGTGATTTCTGGCCAAAGATGCTTTTTTTCACTGGAGGGATTTTGAACAGGGTGTTGCCCAGTGGCCTGATTACAAAATAATTAGAGGTTCTGTGGAATAGAGAAAGTAAGGGAGCAGGGAGGAGGCTTCTGGAAGCCTTAAAAAGCACAATGTCCAATTTTAACATTATTCTGTTTTCTAAAGAAGCAATATTAACCACACTTAGTTGATCACATCTATGTTCTTGGAAGAAAGATCTGTAACAAATCATAATATATTATTATAGGTAACTTTAAGTTTTGAAAGGAGCTTTTCACTAGTAGAAGAATATATTGGAATGCCATAATCCAGAACCCCTAAAAGAAAACCACGAGTAAATTGTGTCCATGATACAGGGGTCAAAAACTGTTTGATCCTTTATAACCCCCTAGTCTCTGATGAATAGTTTTTATTATAGTTAGAATATGTGTTCCAAATGTTAATCTAGAATCTAAAATAATCCTGAGTTATTTAAAATTATCAACTTTCTCTACATGCCCCACTTCAAATCATCATCTCAGGTATGACTGTGTCCTGCTTCTTTGGGCCTGAGAAAAACATGAATTTAGTTTGTTTTGTTTTTTTTCATTTTTTTTTTTTTACATTTAGAGTCATTTGTTTAGAAATGTGCCAGTTATGAAATAACAAAAAATAATTTTGAACAAACTCAACTGCAGTAACTGGGTCATTATTTGGATGATAGATTACAGCATTGTCAGCAATTAAACCATTTGAGATTTGTGACTGATTTGAGGGGAAGAGTTCATATAAAGTGACACAATTAAGGGACCAAGGATGGAGCCTTGGGGGACTTCACACTTGGTATCCTTGGATTGAGATAATGCCCCATTAATTATAGTTTTATGGGCCCTATTAGAAATGTAGCTAAGGAACCAATCTGAAACCTTGGTTGAGAAATTAACCTCTGAAGATGTAGAATGTATTGAGGTCCACAAAAACAGCTGCAACAGAGTCCACATTGTCTAGGGAACCTTGTATGCAGCTGATGAACCCCACCAAGGCTGTCTCAGTACTGTGTTTTGAATTAAAACCATGTTCAAATTTGGAAAGTAAGTCATATTTATCCAGGAATTCCATGGATTGGTCTAGCACTAATCTCTCCAACATACACACCCAGTCGTACAAGGATGTCTAACCCAAGGCACAGTACATGGGGGATTTTAGGCCATGCATTACCTTCACAGGGTGTTTTATTTTCTTTTGCCCTATTTGGAGGGTCAAAGCACAGATACCTAGCTTTTCAAGCTGTTTTTCTGGTACGGAACATTTTCTCACCACTCCTGTTTCTTTATGTATGTTAAACTAGGTCTCTGCCTTTTTAACACCTTGTAAAGCAGTTCACTGATTAGACAGTGCTCATAGCCTAAGCATAACACAGAATTAGCAGTCTGCAAATTATCTGCTTTGATGGGCACCTTTAATCTTCCTTCATCTTACCTTATATTGCAGAGAAAGGACCCATGATTTAGTGGCAGCATTTCCTTTCCACCATCCTCAGAGGGGTTTGGGTACTCAGAATCTAATGTCCCTGTGTCAGGTGCAGGATGGGTCTCTGAGATAATAGGGTTCACTTCCTTTGTGAAGAAAGTAAGGCCTCTTGCATTAACCTCAGACTTTACCACATCATGCTTTAACAGACAAACCATGTGAGCTCTACTTCTCCATGGAGCCAAATGTTCAGAATTACCCAGTACAGATACATCAGGTACATCAGAACATACAAAATTCAGTTTAATCATTGCATCATCGTTCTCAAGATAGCATAATTCTGATTGTATAGCAACCTTTAGACTATTCCCAAATGGAATGAGCCTCTTTACCTGTGATCACAAGATTTCACGAAAATAGTCAATGATGGGCCAAAATCTTTTTAGAAGGTCATTCCCAATTAAGAAATCATTCCAGTTCTATTAGTGATATACAGTACACTACAGCGATATACACTGGATGGGTGACTTCCATTTTGCCATACATAAAAATCTGCCACAGTTTACTTAGAGTCTGTTTTTTCCACCCCTCCATTACCCACAACTTGTCAGCCATCAGCGAGCTCTTCAGCAGCTTGGAGCCACACACCACATCAGTCAAATTATCATAGAAGTCCCTGGATGTCAGGGTCACTTCCGCTCCTGAGTTCACTAAAGCTTCATGATTTAGACTGTTTTCAATGTTTATGTCAAAGTGAAACCTATCTGCCCCCCCCCCTTTTAGGGATCAAGTTGCCCAGGTAGAATTTGTTTTTCTTAACTCCTGGCAACATGGCAAACATGGCAGGTTCACTGTGACACAATACACTGTTTACAACAGTAACTCTGGATACCTCTAGGGAAAGATTAGATTCTGAGCTAACATTTTTATTTCCCTTTTCCATGCACTTGTTTTTGAATTTCATAGCAGTTTCATTACCATCGTCAGCAATTGCAATTTCATTTACCTGTGCAGCATTAGGAAGGACAGAAGGCACTAGTCAGTTATTATTACTGGTTCCACTGGCCCTAGAGGTTGCAGATGAGTTCTGCACAGGTGCAGAAAAAACAGGAGGCAGTGGAAGAGATTGGGCCAAGCAATGGAAAAACATTTTTATGTCTCTCATTTGGTCCTTCATTCCCTGTATTTCTTCCTGTGACTTCTTGATCATCTCTTCCATATTTGGAGAACTAGGTCTAGATCTGTCTTTGGGCCTCTAACTGCCTTGATTATTGTTATAATTTTGATGTCCTCTGTGGTTGCCTCTACCACCTCTATAGTCATTGTAGTGTCCCCTATAATAACCTCTATGGCCATTATAATATCCTCTCCCATACCCTCGGCCGTGCTCGCTACTAGGATCATATTTTCCATAGGAGGGACCCTGGTTTTGGTACAGCTGAGGTTGTGGGAATTGTTGAGGGCTTTGGTAGAACTGTGGCTCAGGACCAGGTGGTGGAGCCACAACAGGGGAAGCTTGGGCAGGGTTGGTAGGTTGGATCTCAACTACTGGGTCAGGTACAGCCTTGGGCTACTCCACAGCTTTTTGTGGTGTAATATTGTTGCCCTTTTTCTTTCTCTGCTTTTTGTTTTTGGGAGAGGATAGGTCACCCCCTTCCATGGGCAAAATATTTGGGGTAGTTAACTCAGACACTTGGACTTTGGGAGTTGCCCCCCCCCTTTTCTGCGGTGGGGATTCATTGCCTCTTCCAGAGTCCCAGATGTGTTCTGCTGCTTTACAATCCAATGGCCATTCCTGGGCCTCCTTTTAAGCTCAAGTGCCAATTGTGTCCTAATGCAAGTGGGTAAACCTTGATAATATGCATCTTGGAAGTCATCTGAGTCACTCAGTGATCTTTCACTCCAAAGTACACATCCTTTAGCTAACAATAGTATTCCCTTGAACTTTGATAAATACCACACCACATCTGGTAGGCAGGAAGCCTGGCTGCCCCCTTAGTGTGATATTTACCAAACTCCTTTTTCAGGAATTTGTACAGCCTATCTGGTTTATTCCTACTGCCTCTAGGCATTCTTGACCACTCAGCTTGAGGGTCATCAACAGATCACCTGATTACAAAACTCTGTTCTCCCTCATCAGTTATAGATAATGACTTAAATCATTCTTTCAATTTATGAATATATTGCTCAATTCCTCCTTTTATAGTTTTACAATTGTACCTATCTACTACCAGCTTCAAGGCTTGTGTAACAGTCTTTGATTTTAAATAACCCTGCCCCTTTTCAGACACCTTTTTATTTCTTTTGGACCTATCAGGTGACTTACCTATGGAACCAGAACTTCTTTTCTGTTTACTTTCATGTATTTTTTTATACTTATAACATGATTCCTCTTCTGAACAAGAATATTCCTTTTCAGAGAAGTCAACAGTGCCTGATTCCTCAGATGCTCTTGGTCTTACCTGATTTTTACATTTTGCCTTTTTGTCTCTAGGTTGGGCCTTTAAGTGCTTCACATTTTCTTCCCAATTTAATAAACTCCTTTTCCAAAAGGGTATAACACTCCTTTAATTGCTTACTTTCTCCTAGCTCATTCTGGGTAGGTATGACATCTGCTTTCTTTAGTGTGCCTTCCAATTTCTCTAGCTCATTGATTCCTTTATTTCCATGTATTATCTCTCTTTCTTGTATCACTACTTTCTCTAATTCTGATTTCATTTTGGCACCAAATTGAAGAAGGGAGCATGGTTGGTAGGAAACTATATCTCTTGTAGGTTTTAGGCAGGAAGAAGTCCAAAAAGGATTATATGCCCTACTGCTATCTTCTTCCTGTCCATTGCTCTGAGGCTGATAGCTTCAGAGACACCAACTTAAGCCTGTTAGTTCGGAGATTTCCTCCTTCCTTTTGGCTAAGAGATATATTTCCCTGCCTGACCACTGTTCATTTTCACTTTCAAATTATTCCTTTGAATCATTATACCTTTGTGTAATTTTAGATAGCTCCTTGGTAACCTGCTCATAAACATTTGTTATTTCAGCCTTTTCCCTCTCCGAAGCTGCACACCAATCCTTACTCTGTTTAACATCACATAAAGTGACTTGTAAGACAGCAATGTAAGTTTTTAGGTTAATTAAGGTACAATCTTTATCAGTTATATCCTTCATACTTTCCTCTAACTGTTTTTGTAATAACTTGACTTGGCCTGTAAATTTACCACATTCAAGAGATGTATCCTCTAGCCACTTTCTTAGCTGGTTTACTTCAATAATTAAACATGTTTTGTCATGATCCAAATGGTTAACCAGCTCTGCATACTTTTCATTTATTCTTTCTAGGTCTTTTAATCTTCTCTCATTATTCATAATAGAAGGCTGAGAGAATACTGGGGAACGTATCACTGCCTCAGATTTCATAACTTTCACAGATAGACCTTACACTGACATGGCTGATCAACAGTTCTTAGACAACAACAATAAATAGTACTAACTTTTAGAAAACACAACAGTTTAAAAACCAATCAAATCTTTCTTGTGATGCTTCAAAAGGTCTTTTTTTGCAGCTTTACTGAGTCAGACAATTACTTCTTTCTGTCTTTTCTCACTTTGTCTAGGGGTATCTTTGACTTTCGTTGAGAAGCAAAACAGAAACAAATATTATTTATGCCATTTAGTAACCTTGCAAATAATAATAATAATATATATTTCCCATACACACTAGGGTGTGAACTGTTATTCACTAGCCAATTATCCCTGGATGAAAAGTCCCAATATGTCAGAACAATGGGTCAGAATACCAGTTTCTATTATGGGCACTTGACTATGCCTCTAGTCTTACATAACAAAATGAGAATAATTATATAAATAATTATAAGATTCAAGTCTTATAGTATACCTATTGTAAATAAGTTCTGGATAATGGTAAATAACGTTTTTGTCACACCCAGATATACGTTGAAAATATCGATTTTATTTATTCCTGTACAACATTTCTAAGCACTACTAATTTGCATAACTACAAAGCATTGTAAACACCATAAAAACAATGTAAACATAAAATAATGAAGGTTTCAGAAAATCAAAACAAAAACAAAAAGCATTTTAGAAAATAAACAAAGTAGCAAAGAAATAATGAAATAAACAATACTCCTGAATTAGTGGCCTTGATGGAGGAGGAACATCTGGATATTGTGGCAGTCACAGAAACATGGTACACACAAAACCATGACTGGGACATAAACATACCAGGATACACTATCTACAGGAGGGACATGGAGGGTAAAAGAGGAGGAGGAGGAGGAGTAGCTCTTTACATATGGGAAGGAATCAAAGCAACAGAACAAAAGGGTAACCAGGGAGGAGAAGAAGCACTGTGGGTAAATTTGGAGACTGGCAACCACAATCCGCACAGGGTTGTACTCTGACACCCTTCTCAGGGGAGGAAATGGACAAGGAAATGATAAGTATACTTACAATGGCAGAAAAAGGGGAGATATTGCTGATGGGTGATCTGAATATGCCAGATGTTAACTGGAGTGCAGTTGCAGCAGCCAATTCTAAGAGTGGGGTTATTCTAGATGCCCTACAGGGGGCATGCCTTAGACAACTAGTATTGGAGCCCACTCAAGAGGGAGCAATTTTAGACCTGGTTCTCTCAAATGGAGAGGAAGGGAGGATCACAGATGTAGAAGTGGATAGCCATCTGGGAACTAATTACCATCGGACAGTGTGGTTCACAATAAACACAGCAATAGAGTCAAGCCATACATAGACAAAGGTACTGGATTTTAGGAGGGCTGACTTTGCCAAAATGGGTGAGTGCCTAAGGAATGCACTAGCAAATGGGCAGGAAGGAGGAGTGGAAGAACAATGAGGAATAATAAAAACTGCCATCACAGAGGTAACAAGCCTTTGTGTAAAGCAAATAAACAAAATGAAATGAGGTAAGAAACCACTATGGTTCTCAAAGGAAGTGGCAGTGAAGGTTCAAGAGAAAAAGAAAGCATTCAGGAAGTACAAGGAATCACAGAAGGAGCAGGACAGAGAACTGTATCAGTTAAAGCAAAAGGAAGCTGGGAAGGCAGTCAGAACAGCAAAGGCCCAAACCGAGGAAAAGATAGCCAACTCAGTTAAGAAGGGGGATAAAACCTTTTATAGGTACATCAGGGAGTGAAGGAAGACCAAGGGAGGGATAGTGAGGCTTAATAAAGGGAGGGAGGGTGGGCAGAGGGTGACTGTGAAAAGGCAGAGATACTAAACAAATATTTTTGCTCAGTAGTTACAAAGGAAGAAGGGGAGGTACCTAAAACAAACAATAGAAACACTCTGGATACAGAAGTTGATACCAGCCCATTTACAGAAAAAAGGGTTCTGAAAGAACTCTTAAAACTGAAGGTGGACAAAGCTATGGGGCCTGATGGGATTCATCCCAGAATTCTAAAAGAACTAAGGGTAGAACTAGTGACCCCACTGACTACCCTCTTTAACAAATCACGGGAGGATGGGGTGGTACCCGAGGACTGGAGGAGGGCAGATGTGATTCCCCTTCACAAAAGTGGGAGCAAGGCAGAAGCAGGAAACTACAGACCTGTTAGTTTAACCTCAGTGGTAGGGAAAATGATGGAATCACTTCTGAAGGAAAGAATTGTTGAGTATCTAGAGACCAGAGGGGCACAGGACCCAAGGCAGCATGAATTCACAACAGGAAGGTCATGCCAGACAAATCTGATAGATTTCTTTGACTGGGTGACCAAAGTAGTTGATCAGGGAGGGGCTGTGGACATGGCCTACCTAGACTTTAGCAAGGCATTTGACACAGTCCCACACAAAAGATTAATATACAATTTAGCCAGCCTGGGAGTGGGTCCCAAGATGACAGCCTGGGTAAAGAATTGGCTGGAGAATAGGACACAGGAGTAATAGTAAATGGAGTCCACTCTGAAAAATGGGGGGTTAGTAGTGGGGTACCGCAGGGTTCAGTATTAGGACCGGTCCTCTTCAATGTCTTTATAAGCGACATTGCAGAGGGACTGGAAGGAAAAGTATGTCTTTGCAGATGACACAAAGATCTGCAACAGAGTTGATGCACAAGGTGGGGTGGAAAGGATGAGAAGGGACTTGGCAAGGTTAGAGGAATGGTCAAATGTATGGCAGCTTAGATTCAATGCTAAGAAGTGCAAGGTAATGCACCTGGGAAACAAAAACCCAGGGGAAGAGTACACAATAGGGGGTGAGATACTAACAACAACAAAAATGGAAAGGGACCTGGGGTAGTCATATCAGATGACCTAAAGGTGGGCAAGCAATGTGAGAGGGCAGCAAGGAGGGCTGGGGGGATACTGGGATGCATAGGGAGAGGCATCACCAGTAGAAAACAAGAAGTTATTATCCCTCTGTAGAGACAGCTGGTGAGACCCCATCTGGAGTACTGTGTGCAGTTCTGGAGACCCAATCTCCACAAAGACATAGACAGGATGGAAGCTGTCCAGAGGAGGGCAACTAAAATGGTGCAGGGTCTGCACCGGAAGACATGTGAAGAGAGACTTAAAGAGCTGAATATGTATATCCTCGAGGAAAGGAGGGAGAGGGGGGACATGATAGAAACTTTCAGGTACCTCAAGGGAATCAACAAAGTCCAAGAGGGTAGCATCTTTCAAAAAGAGGTGTGCAAGAACAAGGGGGCACAATTTGAAGATAGAAAGGGGGCGGCTCAGAGGTAATTTAAGGAAGTATTTTTTCACTGAGAGGGTTATGGATGTATGGAACGGCCTTCTAGAGGAGGTTGTGGAGTCAAAAACAGTGGTGGAATTCAAGCATGCATGGGACAGTCATAAGGCAATTCTAGGGGGTGGGGGCAGGAAGAAGTAGGCTGCTGGTTAACTAGGATCTGCAGCTTATCCATCAGGTAGGGAAATGGGCAGACTGGGTGGGCCAAGCGGTCCTTATCTGCCATCAAATTCTATGTTTCTGTGTTTCTATGTTTCCAAGTGAAGAACAGTATAAGCTGTGTGCCATGCATTTAGCATGCTTTTATACCTAACATAAAATTTTTGTATGAGAACTTGTAAACTATTTGCATTAGTGTCTTGAATTATATTTCTGTATAAAACTGCTTTCAATACTTTATAGCATGCAAAATGTGTATTTCTTGTTTGTTTAAACTTAAGCTTAACCTATGTGTCCAAGATTTTGTATTTGAAAGGTTTACCATGTTACCTCCCCAGCTAAGCCAAATTAAAATATTATGGAAACCAGTTAAATAATACTTAGAGACTTGGTCATACATAGGGCTTGGCTTTCTTCCTTTCAGCTTTAAAATCTTGGTGAGTTCCACTCCTTCTGGATGGTAAAAGTTATTTTTTAGTGTCTGAGCCTCATCATAGTCTCTGTTTCACTCCACATACTCTGGAACCCTGGACCCTGACCTCCTTTGTCATCAAAACAGCAGTGCAAGCTTGCTCCTCCTGGTTTAAACATCAATGGCATCTCAAGTCCTTTTTCCTGATTTTGGTGAGAATTTGAAACAGCAAGGTAAACAACAATAAATCTTCATAACACCACCACAGATTATTTTAGCATGATGTCCAAGAAAGAACTGGGCAGATTTCCCAGTGTTAAGTTTTATTTCTGGTCCAGAGTTACATCATTGCCAGTTTTGATTGGTCCTTGCAGAGAATGGGAATGGTTAGTTTTTTTTCTTTGGGTCTCCACATCGTATTGGGGGAAAGTACAGTTTTTAAGTCCAAAGTTTATTTTTTTCATAACTCCTTTAAGCAAAATGGTACTATCTCCAAGCAAACATTTTTTGAAATCCTCTCATTGAAAACAGTCTTCTGAAATGTATTTCAGGTTTGAGAGACAAATATTTCATGAGATAATTTAATAAGGTCTGTAAATCTAATTCTCAGCAACATCTTCAAAACATGATGTCCTAGATTTCAAAACTAAGTAGGTCTCTCTCCCCTCCAAGTTTCAGAAAGTCCTTAAGAACATCATATTCCTTTGCAAAGACCTGTTCCATTGTCTGTGGTCAGTCAATCTTGAAACCATGCTCTCTGAAACTAGTAAATCAATCTCTCAGTCAGTGTGGTGTCTTCCTGGATCTGTACACCAACCCAAATGTCAAATTTCTGGATTGATCATGGCATCAGCTTGAACTTAATAACAAAAAAGCTTATTTATTTCTTGCACTTTTTGACACCACAATTCTTTGTAAATAACAAGGCTTGTAGAGTTGGTATAGTCATGAAATTTGGCTACTTAAAAGGTCCACAAACCTTGTATCAGTTGATGTTATTTGGTGCACATAGCATTTAGAACTGCTTTGCAGGGAATAAAAGTTTTTTACTTCCATTGAAGCCAGTGTAACTTCAGACAGATTGTTTAAATACATTAATTTTCTGTGAAGGTACCAAGATGTACCAGCATCATAAATTTCAATAAAAAGTGAAATCCTGGCAGTAGTTACCATAGGAACCTCCCTTAGTGCTTGTTTTGATAAGCTTCCTAGCAGATATCCAAAAGGTAACATCACAACCTTCAGGGGCCAACTTTTAGGGTAGTCCTCCAGTTTAAATGGAAAGTTTTGACTAGACCATTTTCTTCTCAAGTTAGAAAACTGCCGGGCAGGCATCTCCTCCTTCTTAGAGTTCATGTAAGCAGGTTTTTTGGTTTTTCTAATTAATTCTTTTGCTGCTGGGCATCCCCTAACCCCATGAATGGGCTCACCAGGCTCTGGCAACCTGCCCACTCATACTCAGGGCTTGCCATCCCGAGTGGGTCTACCAGTGGTGGACTTAGGTGGGCAAAGGGGATGGCACTAGAGCTGGCTCATTAGCGGGGGCCAGCATTTTTGGTGCTGTGATTCCCTCAGGGCTGGGATGTGCAATGACGGCCCATGTCTGCCCCCGTACATGCTGGCACTGATCATTGCAGTACCCCTGGCCTCCGCTAGGGTCCGCATGCATCAGACACTCAACACCACCTCCCCCGAGCATAGGAGAGCAGTCCATAGGATGCTCTATCCTACTCCCTCCAGCTGGCCCCCCGACTCCCAGATCTGTTCCTGAACCCAGGTCATTGGCATCGCAGATGGCAGCCATGCCTCTGCGCCAACGGGGCAGCCTTATGTAAGCAGCTTTAATTCTCTTTGCTGGTGGAGCTCACATAGACAAGGATGATGACCAGATGTCTTTAATATAACCTCCCAATTACCCTAATTAATAATTAAGCATTTATAAAGAATATAAAATAGTAATTAAAATAATACAAAATAAAAATATATTAAAATTTTTTTATAACTAAGTTTTGCTCCCACAAGAGGGGTTTAGAGGAAGAGGGTACATTTATTAATGGTTAAGAGAGTAGCATACCTGTATGAAATACTACAACAATGTATAGTTATAATTTATGTGATGTTATAAATTAAATGATATGAAAAATAAAATATTAAAAAAATAAGATCTAATGAGATGTATGATCAAAAAAGTTGATGAAGATGACAAACTATGTAAAAAGCTTCATTCTGGGCACTACATTAATGCATCAATCTTGGACCCATGATACAAATCAAAGCAATGAATGAGTGATGATGACATCTCTTTCAAGATAAACAAACAAGAAATAATTAATGAGGTGTGTGCTGTCAAGGAACACAGTACGACAGCAGCTCATTTCTGAATCTTCTTCACAATACAGCGCAGCATCAGGTGGCCCATTCTGTAGTGTTGTGGCATTTTCTCCCTCTTCCTCCTTGGCCACTACAGCAGGATCTTCCTCACTACCATCCAATCATAGCACTGCACCGCAGTCACTTGATTCAGCTTCATCTCTTGGAGTCACTTAAAAGATGTAATTGTAACATCTTCTTCATCTACATCTCCTAACACAGCCTCAGCACAAACCATTGTTGAAATGTACCTGGCAGAGCCCAATATCAATTGGAATATTGATCCTTTGAAATACTGGAAATCTAAACAAAGTATGTGGCCTACTTTAGTAAACATTGCAATGAAGTACATGAATTGCCTTCCAACTAGCATATGTTCAGAATGATTATTTAGTTCAGCTGGTAATGTCATTACTGACACATGATCCTGTTTGACACCAGAAAATGCTGAGTGTTTGACATTTCTGAAAGTCAAAATTCCTCATTTTAATTTCAAATATGATACCTGAATGAAACATATAGTCTGAGTGAGCAGGCCCTATTCACAAAACACTCAAGAATTTATTTTGTGTCTGTGGTGAAAATCTTTTGTGAATAGGGTCTACTACATGAGGCAGCAATTAACTGCACCAAGTCAGGTCAGGAGGATGGACTAGGCCAGGCCAGAATTACTTGCATGATCACAATGAGCACAGATACATGAAAAATAACATTAGTGGGTTCAGAGTCCAAATACAGCAAGCAACTGCATTTCATGTCACAAACTTACTTGGTGGTACTACTGTAGGTACCACTCTGATCTGAAAGGTAGGGTACTGCTGTCTACCACTACTACTACTTGTCACTTTTTGTCCTCTGCAACTGATTAAAAATATTATTTTATCATTGACCTGACTGTACTGTAGTATTACTGTTTCAGTTTTTATACAATGAATGGCTTAGCAGAAGTCTGAACCCTGAAATGGAATGCTCTTTGTATAATACATTTCTCATGTCCCCCATATTTGGCTGCAATTACTTCACAGAAAAAAATGTAAACATATTTATTGTGTGTGTGGTATGCTAGCCTGGCTGTAACAATACTACATCTCACTTACAATAGCTAGGCTGAAATTATTACATTTGATTTTTACATACTTAAATTACTTGGCACTGGTTGGCAGCAACTGTGGAACTAGGAAGGATGTGGAGAGTATACAATGGTGTGGTACTAGCAACAACAAAAATGGAAAGGAACCTGGAGTAGTCATATCAGATGACGTTAAGGTAGGCAGACAAGGTGAGAAGGCAGTAAAGAGGGTCAGGGGGATACTGGGATGCATAGGGAGAGGCATCAATATTAGAAAACAGGAAGCTGTCATCCCTCTGTACAGACAGTTGGTGAGACCTCATCTAGAGTACTTTGTGCAGTTCTGGAAACCCCATCTCCACAAGGATGTAGACAGGATGGAAGTGCTCCAGAGGAGGGACATTACAATGGTGCAGGGTCTGTACCAGAAACCATATGAAGAGACTAAAGAAGCTTAATATGTATACCCTTGAGGAAAGGAGGGAGAGGGGGGACATGATAGAAACTTTCAAGTAACTCAAGGGACTCCACAAAGTCCAAGATGGTAGCAACTTTCAGAAAAGGAGATGTGCAAGAACAAGGGGACACAATGTAAAGATAGATGGAGGACAGCTCAGGGGTAATGTGAGGAAGTATTTTTTCACAGAAAGGGTGGTGGACATATGGGATGGCCTTCCCAATGAGGCTGTGGGGTCAAAAACAGAGGGAGAATTCAAGAATGCATGGGACAGACATAAGGCAATTATAGTTGGGGGGGTTGGAGGAAGTAGGCTGTTGGTTAACTAGGATCTGCAGCTTAGCCCATAGGTAGGGAAATGGGCAGACTGGGTCAGTCAAGTGGTCCTTATCTGCCATCATAGTCTATGTTTCTATGTAACTGTGTGTCATCAGGTCTTCAGGTAGCAGTGGCAAAATATATTACATGATTGCACTGCACTTGACTGATGTGATGTGATGTGACTGGCTGCCTGGGTGGTAAACAGTTTATGTCTTTTGTTTCCTGTTTAATAAATGTATTGTGGGTTGATCAGTAGAAGCAGTCATAGACAACATTGCCACTTGTTGAACCAGGTAGAACCAGATAGTGTACCATACCACAGTACACTGTGACATGCGATGCAGTTGCATCATTCACATGGGTAGGTTGGGTAGGCTCTTACTGCTGCTCATTTTGATAATTCCTTTCTTTGGCCTGGTTTGATCTGACTGGAATATTCATCAAAATAATACCCACACAGTAGCATTAATAAAAAATATATTAGCTGCCTGCAGTGCTTGGTATTGCTTTGTGGTACAATAGTACTGGCATCTGTCTGTCTCTCACTCTTTCTCTTTCTTTCTCTCCCAGCACACTCACATCATGGGTCTGAGCAGGATATGCCACCAGTAGAGGCCAGTTATGAAGAAGCTAGTAGTTATTGTTTTTATTTGGCAGTTTTACTGTAATGTTTATACAAAAATGTATTAAATCATTTCCTGTGGGCCTCTGTGTTAAATATGACCAACTTTGGCCACTTTTATGCATGTTAATACATTTTTCAAATATTTATAAATAACCAGAACTAATCAGAACAAATTGGAATGCCATCAAGTTCTGGTTCTTATTTAATAAGGGTCAAAACTTCACTGAATTCTCCCAGCCCTACTGGAATGTTTAGAAATAAACAATCCAGATTGGCTAAGAACAATGCCATCATTTATAATCAATTTGTAATAATAGGTTGCCGTTTTTTCTCATAGGAGAAGCTGGTTATAATTCACTGTTATAACCAGTGAGTTATAATGGTGAACATGAGCCAGCTTCTTCTCAGCCCGCGTTCACTGACAGCGTAGTAAAAACATCCATCTATTGGCACCAATAGAAACACCTCAGTGAAGAATTCTGCAACCAGTAAGACCATTCCCAAACCCTTAAAAAATCCCAAAATAGTAAATTCTGCCCTCACTGACCTTTTGACTCAGCTCCACGGAGTTTCCAACATGGCAGACAGATTTCAGACAGTCCCTAGCTGTGAGATTTTCTCTCTCTCTCTCTTTCTGTCTATAGAAACTGGAGTGAACTCTGACCTCAGCAGCTCAGTAAATATCGCCTAAGCAATGACAACTTAAAGAAACTGAAAGAAATTCAAATGCAAAACAAACCCTAAAATCTTGCTGTGACAGGTTTGAATAAGACCCTGTCCCATTTTTTATTCAGAAAGAGTTAAACACAAGGATCTTTTTTATCCTCTCCTTTTCTGCTGTCTCTTGTCTGTTTGATTGCGCAATCAAATGTTTTTGTCAGACCTAGGAACTGATCATTCTAATGGTCTCCCCAGTCTCTGTCTCATGCTATCTCTCTGCCTTCACTTGCTTTTTTATCTTTTTTTTTATCCCTTACATATTGGTCAGTGGAAAAATATATGCAAGTCTGTATGTGATACTGAGATCCCTTGATTTGAAAATGTATATGGTATCATGTTATATGAGTGAGTATTATTGAGTGGCTCAATATGAGCCACTCAATAATACCACTCATACCGCCAGTGAGTAAGAAAAAACACTGATGAGTAGGTTACAGCGAGTGCAGCAGTGAGCTGTACTCACTGTAACATGATATAAGTGTTTGTTTGGCCAAGCCCTACCTAGCTGGTCAGTTGGCATAGTGGCTAGAGCCTCTGCCACTTGAGCTGGTAGACATGGGTTCAGGTCTGCTACGGGATGGATTTTTTGTCTCATTTTTTTTTCATCTGACCTCTAAGTCTGCTTCCCCTGGAGTTGAGAATATATTTATTGGGGGTATGGAGGGCTTGTCCCCCCACAAAGGGGGGTGTTGGGGCACAGCCCCCACATAAAACATTTTATTTTTCTTGACTTGTATTAGGGAGATAGTGACCATCACTCTCTGTGATGGTCAGTGGAATGTTGCTCACTATATTTGTTTAGGGCAGCTATCTGTTTGCCCTTATTGTTTGGCGACATAACGGAGTCGCCTTTATCACATAAAACCTATGTATATAGTTATAGTGTTGAAATAATTGCAAAAAGTTATTTGGAACTTAGGGGGTTAACCCTGAGATGCAGTTAGACCTCCACAAAATCTTATGCAGAGTTGTCAACAGGAGATTAGTTTTAGGAGATCATGTTCTATTTTGTTCACCTGCAAGAAAGAAACTGACAAGAAGTCTGATACATTTTGCGTGAAAATAGGATTTCTCTGCATGAGCTCAGGATGTAGAAATTGTCAGTCAGAGGCTTCTTACAAAAAGAACAATCTTTTGTTATAGAAAGAGAGAGAGAGGGAGACTGACATTTACAATTAAAGATACCCTCAGGTGAAGGATTTTGTTCTGTTTGAACTGCCTGTGTCAAAAAACATTCTGCACAATTTTTGAAAAACGTTTTCTATTGTTTTAGAGAATAATAAAACGCTACTTGCAAATTTTGTAACTGCTCCTGGTTTTCCTAAGTTTCTTGACTTGTGCCTTAATGACAGATCATACTAAGAATCATACTAAGGATCATACTATGGATGGAGAAGGAGCAAAAGACTATAAGCCCATATAGCTCCTAAAATTGCATATAGTAAGAGAGCATTTTATTTGAACTTAAAAAACTGTCCAGCCTATTTTTAAATGTAACTTTATTTTCACTAATAATGGTAGTTTATTCCATGGGCCAATTATTCTTTGCGAGAAAGAGTAGGCCCTTTTTTGAATAAAATTCCTCTCTCTCTTCAGTTGGAGAGGAAGACCCCTAGTATTAACAGATGTTTGTTTGAAATCTAATCCACACTTTTGTGTTAAAGATGCATCCTGAATAATGTCCCATATAAATAACAGATCTCCTCTAAATCACCACTGTTCCAGAGACATAAGATTAAATATTGATAGTCTTTCTGGAATTTCTCTATTCTGACTAAATCTTTCTGTTTATAAGGACTCCACAATTGTGATGCATAATTAAAATAAGGTCTGACATAAGCACGATAGGGTGATAGAAAGATAAAAGGATCCCTGGAAGTGAAATTATGTCTAATTGACCACCAAATAGAATTACCTTTACTAATAGTTTTTGTAATGTGGAGGTCAAAATTTAAACTTGAATCGACAATGATGCCCAGATCTCTTTCACTATCTTTATTAGTTACAACTTCATTATATAAAAAATAATGTCTTTTAGGTTTGTGCTTACCAAAATGTAAAATACGGCATTTTGAAGTATTGAACTTCAAGTTCCACTTGATGGACCAAGCTTCTAATATAGTAAGATCCTTTTGGATAATTTCAAAATCAGCAATAGTATTGCAAATGTTAGTAATTTTACAATCATCTGCATATTTTGTAATCTTACTATGAATATTATCTGATAAATCAGAAATAAATATTTGAAAAATGACGGTGCTAATACTGTGCCCTGAGGGAACCCACTTTCAACTGAAATCCAGGATGAGTTATGGCTATCGACAACTACTCTCTGACTTTGATTCATCAACCAATTGGCTATCTAGTGCACATACAGAGGATTGATGTTATGTGATTGTAATTTATGAATTAAAGCCCAATGGGTGCAGAATCAAAAACCTTTTTAAAGTTCAAAAGGACATCACATGGAATTTTGTTGACCAAATTCTCACTAACAAAAATTATAAAAACCTACTAAGTTAGTTGAACAGGATCATCCTTTTACAAAGCCATGTTGGTTGGAATCAAGTGCTGCTACATATGATGTCAGACTAAGTGGAATTTATACCGTGCAAACTCTAAGCTAGGAGTTTTGTATGTGGGTACTAGACCTGGTACCAGTGAAGCATGGAAGAAATGTATGGATCCTGCAACAGAAAGCCCAGGAATGATTACCTGAAGAATGGCAGCCAAACTAGCAGAGACACAACTCCAAACTGAGACTGTACAGCTGGAACCAGTGATGGAAGAAGAAGAACAGGCAGGAAAAGAACCTGAAAGCATGTTTGCCTTCTTCAAATGGTGAGCTATAAAACAAAGAGAGACAGAGAAGCAGAGAAAAGAAAAGATGCAGTGACAGGAGCAGAAGAGAAGAGAAGAGAAGAAATGCAGTGACATGAGCAGTGATAGCTGGATGCCTTGCAAGCTATCAGAGCTAGAGGAACTAGCACAAATCCAGCAAAGCAATAAAACATAAACAACTTAGACATTAAACTTACAAAGTCATGCCCCTCAGATGGTATCAAAGCATAGCTGACAACTTCTGAAAAAGTTGCCACAGTCTGCCAGTGGCCAAAGTACCAATGGGCAATCAGGCTGGTTCCTTACCTGACAGGTAAAGCCCAGCTTGCCTACAGCAGCATGGACACTGCACAGTTAGAGAACTATAACGTGAAATGAGAAATTCTGTGAGATATAACATCTCAGAAGAGACCAACAGGCCAAGATTCCAGTCCCTGAAGTACCACTCAGTCGACAATCGCCAGGAAGTCTTCACCTGACTCAGAGAACTCCTTATTAAATGGCTCCAACCAGAGGGCAAAACAGTCCCACAGATCATCAACATATTTGCAGAGGAGCAAATCATCAACATCCTGGCTACAGACGTGCAGCTTTGCATAAAAGAACACTGACTGAAAGTGGGAAATAGGTTGTTTCTTTCGCTGAGGAATATCAGATGGCCAAACAGACCACACAGCAGTGAAGTAATAGCCAAGCACTGGTAAGACCCTATTTTACACAATTTATCTCCAGATCAGATAAAAACTCAAGTTGGGGCAAACAAAAATGCACCCAAAGACTATTTGCTATAATTGTAACAAGCCAGGCCATATTGCAAGAAACTGCCATAGAAATAGGGAGGGCAAAACTGGAACAGACTTGATCTTAACAGATTGGGGGTAGTATTTAACAGATGTCAAGGTGGGAGATAAGGGAAGCAGACAGACTTGTGTGCATGTGGAAATTCTGGGAAAGAACTGTACAAAAAGACCAGGTACTTGTGTCATCTACATCCATGGAGACACTCGATACTATCCCACCACCTAAGTGACTCTTAACATTAATTGGGTGTCAAACCAAATGAAAGTCGGGGTAGTACCTACATTACCTGTATTTATGATTACTGGGTATGGCTTGCCAGGATTTGCTCAGTTAATTACAGAGGGAGTAAATTCTGCAGTTTCAGCAGAGGTGGTAACAAGAGTACAGGCAAAGAAAATCTCAAACACTGGACTCTTCCTTTTGGTGACTTTGATTTGGACTTGTTTGAGGCCAATTCCAAGATCTGGATGTCCAGGAAAGCAAGAAGATGCCTGAAACAACAGTGGCAACAAAAGACTAATGGACCTAAGGGATTAATATACGAAAATGCTGAAACTAAACTGGTAACTGATTGTAATTTTGTTTCAGAGCAAACTAATGATGCTTCTCTCCTAGGTTTTTTTTAAACAGCTGTGGGTGAAACAAAAACAGGGTGAACCAATGTTTAAAAAATGTAATGGGTTGCTGTACAGAGTTTGGGCTAAATCTCAGACACGTGAACAGCTAGAACAATTGGTTATACCACAAAAGGTATAGAACAAAGTTGTTACAGATAGCACATGATAATCCTATTGCTGGTCACTCAAAGAGGGATCACACCCTTGCCAACTTACTGTACAGATTTTACTAGCCTGGAATTTATGAACATGTTGCTACCTATTGCAGTCCTAGTGCTGAATATCAGAAAATAGTCCCACTGACTAAAAAAGATGAGGTACCCCTGATGTCCCTACCCTTGATAGATGTGCCTTTTGAGAGAATTGCAATGGATGTTGTTAGCCCCTTAGACAAAAGCAGAGAAGGTAATCAATTTATTCTGGTAGTATGTGACTATGCTACTTGATACCCAGAGGCAGTTCCAATGCGTACTATCACAGCCCCAAAGGTGGCAGCAGAGCTTGCCAAAATGTTTAGCATGGTGGGCATAACTAAAGAGATTATTACTGATCAGGGTAGTAATTTTGGTGCTGCATTATTGAAGGAGTTGTACTGACTATTAGGTATCACTGCCATAAGAATCTCCCCTCATCACCCTCAGGCAGACGGTCTTGTTCAGCATTTTAACCAAACCCTAAAATGCATGTTAGAAAGGCTTATAAAATGGGAAGAGAAAGACTAGGACCAATACTTATCTTACCTGCTGTTTGCTTACAGAGAAGTGGCACAAGCCTCAACAGGTTTTTCACCATTTGAAATGTTGTATAGTAGACAACCTAGAGGGACACTTGATGCAATAAAAGAAACATGTAGTGAAACTGGTAATGGCTTCAGAGGAGGAAATGACCTGGGGGTAATAGTCACAGGGGGACATGAAGGTATCTGCACAGTGTAGGAGGGATGCAGTAAGGACAAATAGGATGCTGGGGTGCATTGCCAGAGGGATTACTTCTCAAAAGGGGGGAGGTCATCCTGCCATTGTATAGATCACTGGTGAGGCCACTCTTGGAATACTCTGTACAGTACTGGTGCCCATACCTCAAAAAGGATGTGAGATTAATGGAGGGAGTACAGTATACAGCTACAAAATTGATCATGGGACTAGGGGAGTGGCCATATGAGAAAAAGTTGAAAGAGCTCAACATGTACTCGCTGGAAGAAAGAAGGGTAAGAGGGGACTTGATAGAGACCTTTAAGTACTTGAAAGGCATAAACAAAGTCAGGGAGGGAGGATTGTTCTGCTTAAAGGGGGAAGGATCACTAGGGGGCACAGTCTGAAGTTAGAAGGGGAAGGTTTAGGAAGGAGATGAGGAGGCACTACTTCACAGAGAGAGTGGTGGCAGTTTGGGATGCACTGCTGGAGGAGTTAATTACTCAAAGGACAGTGGATAGCTTTAAGTGGGGTTGAGATAGAGTCAAGGGCAGGGATAGTACAGAAAAACACACAAAAGGGGAAAAGACTGTGAAAGAGGAGGAAGGGAGGTGTTTGGGTGGGGGTGGGGCAACTGTAGTGATATGAAACTAAGAGCTTCAGAATCAGGCAGATTTGATGGACCTGTGGGCCTTTTGCTGCCTGCAATTTCTTATGTTCATATGTTCATAACATGGGAAGATAACCCTGCTCAGAAAAAATCTATTACCTCTTATATGTGTGCCCTGAGAAAGAAGCTGGCAAAATATGCTGAAATTGCCCATAGTAATCAGGAAGAGGCCCCAAACCATCTGAAAGTGTATTATGACCATGGGGTAAATGAAAACAAATTTTGAGCTGAGTGAAAAGGTCTTGCTACTGTTACCCACTACAGAAAATAAACTGTTAATGAAGTGGCATGAGCCTTTTAAGGTGCTTAGACATACAGTACTGCTACAGTTAACTATGAAACTGAGACCCCTGATAGGAAAAATCTGACCAAGATATACCGTGTTAATTTCCTGAAGAAATGGGTTGAAAAAAATGCCAAAGGCAGATTTGTTAGTTTTACCAGAAACTGGATAAAGCAAAAGGACTAAATAGCACTGGAAATCCTTCTGTGGTGCAGGGGTCCCAGTACTGTCTTTAAGGTAAGGGATAGCGTGGCAGTGGGACTGCTGTAGTGGTGGCAGGGCTGCAGAAGGGTCTCCAGAGGTGGCAGCTCTTGGGAACCATTCCCATGTGGCATGCTGCCACGCTGCCAAGGGCAAAGTTCAGGAGGTCAAGGGGAGAGTGGTCTGGGACTCGCTATAGGGCCTGCTATGCCCAGGTCTGGGGCAGGCCCAGGGACCTACCATGCCTGAGTCTGGAGTAGGTCCATCAGACCCATTAAGGGCCATGACTCCACTTGAGGGAACAGGTTTTAGTAAGGATGGGAGCTGCCACTGTGCTTGTGCAGCCTATAAGGATTTGGAGAGCAAAAGGAATCATTGGACACTGTGTCATGGCTCAGTATATTGGTTGGGTGGCTAATTGGGAGTAGTTGTGGGAGATAAATTGCCCTGAGGCCTATATTTGGCTTGGCTGGCACTGGGAGAAGTAAGGCACTCCCCACTGGAGGTGGAAGTGAGAAAAATGGAAGGTTTATTCATGCTCAAAGCCATATTCTGTTTTTTTGAGATCTCTGCCCAAGTGAAAGAACAAATTCAATGTGGAGCCAGACTGGTCTAAGTGGGAGGCCTAGGAATGAACATCTATGTTGCTGTGCTGTGTGTGTGTGCCTGGAAAGCTGCTGATCATTTGTTAGCTCATCTCTCAGCCCCATGGAGCTGCTCTTAGTTTCTAAAAGCATATTTCCTTGAACACAATCCTTGCTAGGTCAACAAAATAAATGTTATACATTTTGAGAAAGAAGGTTGTGGTGATTGATCATTTGCCAAATCAATTAAGTTATAACGAATTCTACTTAATCAATATGGTCGTTGTGTCCATTTGAGAATCTGACTCCCCCCAGTGAGAAAGCAGCAGAAGAGAATCTGCTGCCAGTCCCGATGCCAGCTGTGCCAGAAGTGAGTTGTTGGGGAAAGGGAGGCCTCCTGAGAGAACTAGAAGATGGTTTCAAGTAGGACACTTGTTTCCCATCTTGTCTTGAGAGAGGTACATGGAAGTTTCTGGTCTGTGCCCACCACCCCTTCATAATATTGGGACCCCTAGATAAAATTTGAGGATTAGGGGAGGGTTATATTGGAATATGTTTTGGGAAATGGGGAAGTAAAGCCAGAGATTTCTATGACAGAAGCTGTAGCTAAAAGTCCTATCCCTAAAACAAAGAAACATGTCAGGTCTTTTTTAAGGATGGCTGATTATTATTGGAGATTTGTTCCCAACTTTACCCAGTAAGCTGCTCCCTTCACTGAACTCACAAAGAAATGGTTCTCAAATAATGTGAAATGGTCTCCAGAGTGTGATGAAACTTTTCAGGCCATCAAGCAGCATTATATTCAGTCCCTGTTTTAGGAAGTCCAGCCTTTGAGAAACAATTTTTGTTACAGACAGATGCATAAGAAGTAGGCTTAGGTGCAGTCTTTAGTCATAATGTAGATGGGAAAACATCCCATTCTATGTATCAGTAGGAAATTGCATGACAGAGAGAAAAAGTACTCCACCATTGAAAATGAATGCCTTCTGGCAAAGTAGGCTATGGAGTCCTTAAGTTTTATTTGCTAGGAGCTGACTTTGTACTTATAACAGATCACAATCCTCTTTGTTGGATTAACCAAATGGAGGATAAAAATTCCAGAATCACAAGATGGTATCTGGTACTGCAGTCTTTTAAATTCAAAGTAGTGCACAAATCTGGAAAAGAGAATATCAATGCTGAATTTCTGTCTAGATATGGATCAAGAGATGAGAATTCTGAAGGTTGAAAAAAATGCCTGGATTTAAACGTCACTGTTTGCTCTACTGGTTGTTGTGAAAATAAGCGATACTGCATATGCAGAGAACTGTAAAGGTTATAAGGTAATGTTGGATGAGGATTAAAAGAAAGTTTTGGAAATCAATTTTTTAAAACAGGTTTCCTTTGAAATAGGGGGTATGTGACAGGGTTGACTAAGGCCTTGTCCCATCTATTACACAGAAAGAGTTAAACGCAATGATCTATTCTATCCTCTCCTTTTCTGTCTCTTGTCTGCCTGATTCTTCAATCACATATTCTTGAGAGACCTAGGAACTGATCACTCTGATGTTTTTGTGTTTCTCCATCTGCCTTCACTTCTTTTTCTGTTTTTTTTTTTTTGTCCCTTGCATATGTGTAAAAATATATGTGAGTCCATATGTGACACTGGGATCCCTTGGTTTAAAATGTGAATAGTTATATTGTTAAAATGATTGCAAAAAGCTATTTGGAATGTAGGGGGTTAACCCTGAGATGCAGTTTGACCTCCACAAAGTCTTTTGCAGAGTTGTCAACAGGAAATTAGTTTTAGGACACCATATTCTATTTTGCTTACTTGCAGGGAAGAAACTGACAAGAACTCTGAGGCATTTTGTGTGAAAACAGGGTATATCTTAACGAGCTCAGGATATAGAAATTAATTGCCAAATAAAGTCTTCTTATAAAAGGAGCAATAGTTTATTGGAGAGAGGGACAGAGAGACAGACAGAAAGGGAAACTGAAATTTAGAATTAGAAATACACTCAGAGGAAGGAGTTTGTTCTGTTTGAACTGCCTATGTTAACATAAATTGTGCACAATTTTAAAAATTAGCATAGTGTTGTTATTGAGAATAATAAAATGCTACTTGCGAATTTTGAAACTGCTCCTGATTTTCCTTTGCTTCCTGGCCTTTGCCTCAATGACACTTGCCTCAAGTTAATGTTTTACACATCTTTCATTCCATTTGCAAGTGTTCTTAACTGTTAACTGTTTTCTTACTTCTCATTTTAAAACCTGCCATTTTCACACAGATCCAACAATATAGGAGTAAAAGCTGGATGTTCACATCTTCCTTAAATCTGGATTGCTAACTGAAATACAAACAAAATGTTCTATGCTAAATGTGCATGTGTCATGTTACACTGAATAAAAATAACACACAACTCCCTGTCTCATATACCCTTTTAATTTAATAAAATCTGGTTTACAACTCCCTAAGCTCCTCTCTCCCAGCCTTTGAAACCCAACCCCCAGTGGCTAGAACTACATGAGTTGCACCTGAAGCCTTTTCCTCCAATTGCAGGACAGGTGTTCCCCTATAAATGAGCTGTGCTCTGGGGAGGAAGGGGTGGGGAGGGTGGGATTAGGCCCACACTCGATTCTCATGATAGTGTATCAGCCCTGTGTCTTCCCCTCACTGCACCTACAAGCACTGCAGCCTCCTCCAGAGGAAGGCCCTACACAAACACTGTAATGCACAAGTCAGCACTCCTGCCCTAAAAGTCCACAGACTGATAAGAATTTAAAGCTTATCCAGCTACTAAAATACTTTCCCCAGCTGCTCAGTGAAAGCAGGTTCCTACAACCTCTGCCAGCCCCAACTATTTCTGCAGCCCCAACTGTTTCTGAAGTAGTTTCATACTTTTTTTTTTTTGCAATTGTTTAACCAGGAGTAGCACACTAAGCTGAAAGCTCATTTACAGGTATGACCTGGGAGCACAAGGAAGTTAAATGACTTGCTCAGGGTCACACAGTATGCAAGTGGGGGCTGTGGGATTGAAACCAAGGTCTCCAGATTTGCATCTCAGAGCCTTAAACCACTGCGCTATACTGCCTCCCTAAATATATTTTATATATATTTCATCTATTTTAGTTCACATGTCCATCTAACCTGTGTGTTTTTTTAATGCTATTTTTATGTCCTCTTCTAAAACCAAAGCAGGACCTGTCCCTCAGGGTCCGCCAAACTGCCTGGCTTAGCCAAACTCCAGCTCCCTCCAGCTACCCACCTCCATTCTGCCACAGTAGCAGATCCCCCAAGCAGGAAAGGTGGATGGCCCCCCCTACCTGAACCATTTCATCAGGCTAGCAGCTGAGGTTTCTGGGCTGGTCCATCTTCAGTTCACCAGAGGCCACTGTCAGGCCAGCTGTGGGGTCTTTTCCTTGTTTCTCCTTTCACCAGGACTCGGGTGCATGGAGGAGATTCAATGTATGTGTGCATGCGTAGGCATGCTGCTGCATCAGATCTAGGCCAGCATCCCTGCTTTCCACTGCACCCTCAGCTGCACTGCCACCAGTGGCACCCAGATGGATGTATTGCTGTAAGGGCAGCGACCCTCCCACCCTGGAAGAGGAGAGCATTCACCCCTTCTGGCCACCAATGACTTGAGCTCATTTCCCAACCAGGGTCACCAGCAACATGAGTGGTAGTACTATCACTGTCCTGATAGACTCTCCTATGTGTTTTTGAAGTTACCTGTTAGTATTAGAAGAGACTGGTCTAAGAGCGAATGACCTGGTTGAGAAAAATGTTATCCTACTGGTGTGTTGATAATCTGGCTTACCATAGTGTGTCAGTGGTGGTGGTGCATTCTGGTGTGCAGTGGTCACTTTTTTCCCCTATATAGCATCCATTTGTGAACATTTTTCACTGAATTAGGTAAACCACACTGCTTGAGTATCATGTCTAGGATCAATTTAAATTTTGTTGTGCTGTCCTGGCCAGTTTTAATGATGATCTGTTTGTAAATGTGAGTGCAGTCCAGACAATATCCCTATTGACCTTATACTTATTAATACTGATTGATGGGCTGCTGTTCTTACATCATTCTTTAATAAATCAGTAATGTATGCATATATCCCTGCTTTGTAGTTTGGGAGTCATGTCACCCCCATTCATAGAAAAGGATCACATAATGACCAAACTAATTATAGACCAACTACTCTGTTGGATACAATTCCCAAAATGTTTGCAAAAATACTCTTATACAGGGTAACACACTGGCTAGATCAAAGAAAAACAATATCTGAATTACAGGTCAGGTTTTAAAAAAACTCAGTTACTTTGACTCAGATTTTTTTATTAAATCACTTCATTGAAAAATATATTAAAATAAAGAAGCAGCCCATATGTGTTGCTTTTGTTGACTTCACATCAGCATTTGATACTTTTCTAAGAGCCCTTTTATTGGAAAAAATATCCAATTTAGGAATTGATCCAAATCTTATAACTTTGATCAAAAGATTATACATGAAAACATGTGCACAAATCAAATACACAAAATCAGAACTATAAACAAACAAAATCAACACTGATCTGAGTGTTAGGGCTGCGTCCTGTCCCTGGTCCTGTTTAATATTTATATTAATGACATAATCATTACCCTAGATAATCCCTTATTCATATAACTAAAAAAAATAACAACTCTATATCAGTTCTAGCATATGCTGATGATTTGGCCATAATTTCCACCAGCAGATTGGGACTGCAGAGATCATTAAATAAATAAGTACTACTGAGTAAGAGACACAGTCGTAAGCCTAACCCAAGTAAGACTAAAATTATGCTATTTGGACATTCTAAGAAGTATAGAAAACATACTTTGGCAGGAAATACATTAGAGTTTGTTAAAGAATTCTGATATTTAGGAGTCCTATTTTCAAGTAGCAGTAAATGGAGCAAGAATATCATCTGGACAAATAAAAAAACTACAAAATTCAGTTAAACTATTAAAAAAGTTTAACATACTATGTGGGGGGGGAAGGTCACCCCAATGATTAAAGCCATGAATATAAAATTATACTGCAAGTAGCTTATGTGGTGGATGTTTTGGGTACAGATAAAGTGAACAAAATAGATACTATCCTTAAACATACTGTATAAATAATTAATTAGAATCCCCTCTAGTACACCAAACGCATTGGTCAGAACCCTGCCTGGACAAATTAGCTTTAGATATACTGCTTAAGAACGTTTAATTAATTTCTGGATAAAGCTACAGCCCAAGGAAAAGGATACACTATTGGCTAGCTGTCTTGAGGAAAAAATGTAATTGCTTCAACAATATCAGGGTGGATGGCTTAACATAGTATACAAACTTCTAGAAACTATTGATTTACTCCACTTGAAACAATGGAGTGACCATAAAGTTCTACTAAGCATGGCATATACAAATTATGTCAAAACAAAAGAACAGAAGAGAGCTAAGGAAGCTTAGCTAATGGATATTAAACAGTTCAAAGTATCTAGGTGGCTGGTAAAGAATACTATTGAACACTCACTGAAATACTTTGTGAAGGCTGTCCAGTTACACCAGCATAGATATATAATTGCAAACTATAGGTTTTAAATCTTTCTGAGCAATGTTCTCAAAGCCAGATATATGAATACGTGTAACCAATTGACACTATGTTACTGTTCTTTAAAGGAGATGGAGGACATGGAGCATGTCATTTTAAGATGTTTGTGCTACAAAAAAAACCTATAGAAAAATATCTGAGCGATTTAATTGACTCCATACATATTCCATCTAGATTTCTTTTGGACCTAATTTTTAATACAAAGAATGTTCATATCCTGAATAAACTTGTGTTATACATGTTAGAAATATCTAAGATAAGAAAAAGGTATCACATTTCAAAGTCTTATAATTTTTGTATTATAAATTAATTACTCTGTGAATTCAGGATTTAGCTGGCAGCCAAAGGGCTATCCGCATTGTACCAATGTAATTTTGTATTGACTATATTCAAGGAAGGCAAAATATATAATTGCTTTCAGTCACTGTTAGAGTATACATGTTTATGATGAACTACAAAGAGGAAAGTAACCATGACTGCAATAATTTTTACTTGTAAATTATATATGTCACTCTGTATTCTGGAATATTTTATTTATGTTTTAACAATTTTTATAATACTTTGTAATGGCATTTTATGCTGATCAATAAACTTGACATGACTATTATATGTGAATGCAGGTCTTACATCTTATCCTGTTGCATAGTGTTGATCCTCTTTCCATGGTCATTTTGATCTGCTGGGAGTTTGCTTCAAATTATTACATTAGAAAGGTAAGGAGGTTGCTTGTGGGCAATGACAGATGGTTCAGGGCAGATGTCTTTAAGTCTTTTATCTTCAGTCAGTATAGGTTGTAGTGCTTTAATCATTTGCTTAAGGGTATTAGCATGGGGCTGTATGTAACAGCTTGAAGTGTGCAGTCAGTTTGATTTTTTTTTCCTGTATTCCAGTAAATTTTCTTGTAGTATTTGTGTAGCACATTCTATTTCTCTGTCAGTTTGTCTTGGGGAGTGGCCCCGTTGGACGGAGAAATTACAAAGTGAGGAGAGCTGTCTGTTTCTTGTTATCTCATCTGAGCCAACCTGATAGTCTTGAATTGCCTGACTGTAGATCACACATTTTTTTCTGTGCTTGAGTGAAAATTGAAACTATGCAGCTATCAGCATCTGTCAGTGGGTCTTCTATAAACTATAGTTTGTATATGTCCATCATTAGAGATTCTGACTGTGGTATCCAGAAAATGTATGCTAGTGGTGGGGTATTCTATGGTAAGTTGTATGAGTGATGAAAGTTGTTGAAATCCCAATGGAATCTTTTAACAGAGTGTTCACCTTCTGTCCAAATGAGGAATATGCCATATATATATATTGGAGGTAGACTAATGTTAATGGTTTATATGGGGATATATTTATAAAAATCTTCTTCTAGACAGACCAGGAAAATATCGACATATTGTGGTGCCATTTATGTGCCCTTTGCTGTCCCCGTGATCTGTAAAAAGTGCATGTAATTAAACATGAAATTGTTGTGTGCCAGAATGAATTTTGTTAGGGTGCTGGTGGTGGATTCTAGAACATCTCTTGCGGATGTATAGTCCTACAAAAAAATCTCTGACATGCTGATATGCCGTTTTCATGAGTGATATTAGTGCAGTGGGCACTAACATCCACTGTGGCTAGAATAGTGCTCAGTGGTAGTTGTTCAGTTTGTTTCAGTTTTCAGTGAGTACGTCAGTTCCAGAGATGATGGGTTGGCCTGGATTTCCAGGTTTGTTTATCTTAGGAAGCATGTAGAAATTTCATGGAGTTGGTCTGCTTAAAATTAGTTTATTTATTTTCTTGGAGAGACACCTTTGAACTAGAAGCTCATTTACAAAGGTTCCACATCATAACAAGTATTATTACAGGCAAAAAAAGACAAAAGTATAATTACAGGTAATGAAAAAAATGTTGAGTAAACAGTTGAGAACCAAACATATTAAACAACCATATTAAGCATTTATTGAGGAAGCAGTCAGGTGATCGACTTTGTTAATTTGGAGACACAGTAGGTGGGGTAAGGGTAGGCAGGATAAGGAGTGTGCGAGGGATGGTAGTTGGGAGCAGAGGTAAGGTGGATAGAGACAGGTGCACGGACAGAAAGGACAGGAACAGGAAGCAGTCTGGCATAGACTTTGTCAAAAGGGAAAGAGAGGCTGGCCCAGTAGTGCAGAGGGTTGAGGCGCTGGGTACCTTACCTCACACCATGCTGGTGGCCCGGTTCAGGAACAACCTCAGATCGTCTGGGTGCCAGCGTGGGAGGGGAGGGTGGGGTAGGATTGAGCATGCCAGCAGGCAGCTCTTCTCTCCTGAGAGTGATGAGGGTGGGTTGGTGCCCCCCCATAGTTCCGCTCCCACTGGGTTGAGGTCATGTGGGTAGCGTAGGTGGAGAGGGGGTGGCAAAAGTATTATGAGGTGGAAGGGGCTGAGCTGGTGTCATGAGGTGCAAAGCATGCCTCCACACACTCACACAGCCGTGTGCCAGGGCCTTGGGGGGGATCAGGGGAGAGAATCTGTAAAAAATATATATGTGTCCCCATCACCAGTTGGTGGGAAGAGGTGATGGGGACCAGAAATCTAAATTAAAAAAAAGAAAGGGAGAGGTGGGGAGGTAAAGATAAGTAAGATTAGTAGTGTGCAAGGGGGGTACAGTTGGAAGAAGTGGTAGAATGGTAAGGGGCAGGTGCTTGGGTAGAAAGGGCAAGGGGGGCAGGGATTGGATGGGTGGACTGATTAAGGCTGGCAGTCACAGTTACTGTACTTAGAGTGGTAAGGTGTTGTAAGAGTTTTTTCATTAACAATCTTAGCTTATGTTCATTGGTTATGACAGGAGGGAGCTAATTGAGCCAGCTGGGCACTCAATAGGCAAAAGATCATTGTGCTTGTGATTTGCAGCAGAAGGGGACTTTTAGTGAGTTTCCAGCCATACCTCTTGTCCGGTATAGATTGGTTGCTGGATTAAGTAGGTTTTGTAATACTGTCAGTGTTAAAACAAAGAAGGGGTTTTTGCCCTATGAGGCAGACCTGGTATTTTACTCTACCCTGCAGGTTCAACCACTTGGTTAGGCATATAGGTCCCATGTATGGATTAGTCTGTGCACACCTAAGACTAGCCTACAGGATTTATTTAAAACTGTCCTGACTCTTTTAAGGGTTTTGTCAGTGGCTGCACTAGACACCACAAGCCTATAATCAATAATGGAAAGGACTGAGCTTTTACTCATTTATTCATTTATTTACAGCATTTTGGTAACTGGGTAAACCCATTGAGACCAGAGGTCCCTTTTTCAGGGCAAACCTGGACTTAGTTACATACAGTGGCTGGGATATTCAAAGGGGTTGTGCATGACGCAACAGTGTTGCACCATATGCAATCCACTGATGTGCCCCGGCACGATATTCAGAAGGGGATGTTGTGCTGCGCAAATTCCAATGCACCGGGGAGCACCAGTAATGTATGTGGTGCAAGTGCGGGATGTGTGCTCATGCATGTCAGCACATCCGATATTCAGCCTAGGATGTGGGTGCATATGCAGGCACGCATCCGCTATACGCCCTGCACAGGGTGCGAAGAACCGCTGAAAAAGAAAGGAGCAAGGCCTGGCTACCCACACGTGAGCTGACGTATTGCAGGGTGCACGGCAGCTGCCGGCAGTGGGTGGCCACCTGACCTCCAGAGCCACGATGCATCATCATTGTGCCCCCCCACCCGATCACGGACTTTGTAACCCCTAAAGAATCCCTGGTGGTCCAGTGGACCTGCTCCCCTGCCCGATCGTGAGTGTAGTAAAAATAATATTAACCCTGTTGGTTCAGTGGACCAAATCCAGCCCTATCACGGGCATTGTATAATTAAAATGTAACCCCAGTGGTCCAGTGGACCGAATCCAGCCCAATCGCGGGCTTTGTTAAAGTGAATGTATCCCTGGTGGTCCAGTGGAATGAATCCAGCTTGATCACGGGCTTTGTAACAGAAAAAATCCCTGGTCGTCCAGCGGTACCCCAACCTCCCACCTCCGCAGACCCACCACCCCGCTCCCCGGTCAGTGGCGGGCAGCAGCTCCCTCATCCTCAGCCATTAGCTACCTATCGACTGACAGCATACAGTAGTGTTGCACGCCCATTGGTCCACAGTGTGGGCCAATGGGTATGTAGATTGCACTTGTACAACACAGTCCCGATATGTGAATGAATTCCTTCACATATCAGGACTGTGTTGTACAGTACGTTCGATGCCCATTGGCCCATGCTGTGGACCAATGGGCGACAGCCACACGGTACGCCTGTCAGTCGGGCGGAGGTTGGGTGGCTTATGGGAGCCACCACCGCCGCCGGGGCAGGGGTGGCGGGTCTGCATGGGAGGGTGGGGAGGGGTGCTGGACCACCAGGGATTTTTCTGTTACAAAGCCTGTGATCGGGCTGGATTTGGTCCACTGGACCACCAGGGATCAGTTTTAGATATATATGCCCGCGATCAGGCAGGGGAGCAGGTCCACTGGACCACCAGGGTTAACATTATTTTTACTATGCCCGTGATCGGGCAGGGGAGCAGGTCCACTGGACCACCAGGCAGTTTACATTTGTACAAAGCCCGCGATCGGGTATTGAGGTGCTTTGTCACCGAGGGGCAGGGGGCGTCGGTCCCCGATGTCTGCAGCCTGGCAGGGCGCCAGGTGCAAATCACCAGGGATCGGCGCAGCTGCATGCAAATGGGACCATAATGACATGCAAATGGCCCCATTTGTGCCTTGCATGCATAATAGCCCCATTTGCATACCCACCACTGAATATCGCGGTTCCTGTGCCTAGCACAACAGCACTTGCGCTGGCGCATCCCCCTGCTCCTCACTTGCCACTTGCACTGGCGCAGTGCCACAGTGCCATGTGCAATGTGGGCAGCCACAGTGTCATATTCAGTGGTGCTGAACCATGGCACAGCACCGTTGAATATCGCAGGGACCATGCCCTGGTGCATCCCAGTTGCTCTGCGCCCAGGCTTACGCCCCTGCCTGTGCAGTCTGAATAACCAGCCCAGTATATATAGCACAACAGATTACAACAAACAAGAAAAGAAGAATACATCAAAGATGGATACAAAGTTACAACATAATCATAATAATAATTAGACACAAAGGAAAGTCATTCAGTAATCTGTGACAATGGTCAGGGGGAAACAAACAAATGTTAAAGCTTTTTACAGTGCGTGACAGTGCATCAGTGGTCAAACTATGATGGTGTCTATATAGCAAGCTCGTTGTAGTATTGAGGGACTTAATGACATGGTCAGTGTGGTGGATGAAGTATAAGGAGATATCAAGAGCAACTCCTAGCTACTTAAAGGTATGCACCTGTTATAATGGAGCTTCTTGTTAATAGTTGTCAAGTGATTGGATTTATGTTTATTTTGAGGGCTCACGAACAACATTATCTTTGTTTCTTTATAGTTCAGGAGGAGTTTGTTGTCAGAGAACCCAGCCTCAACTGTGGCAAAGCTTTTTTGGAGACAGGTTTCAAGTGTGAGTGGATCAGGATTATTGATAAAAATTATTGTATTGTCCACATAAAGGAGTATATTTTCAGTGCAAGCTAGAGGGAGTTGGTTGAGGAACAAACTGAACAAGAGGGAACCAAGGATCAATCCTTGTGGCACACCTGTGTTCACCTGTCTACTATTGGAGAGGATACTATTTATTTTGATCTACTGCTTTCTGTTGGCAATGTAGCTTTTGAACCACCCAGTGGTTTCTGGTGAGAGAGCAGTGGAGAGATGTTTGCTGAGCAGTACACTGTGACTGATGGTGTCAAAAGCTTTAGTTAGGTCAATGTATATCGCCCCCACAAGCTGGTTTTGGTCTAGAGCCTCATGAATAAAGCCGGTGTACTCAAGTAATGCTGTCGAGGTGCTGTGTGCCTTCCAGAATCCATGTTGCTGAATACATTGAATATTTTATTGATTTATTTATTTATGCAATCTCGGATTGACAATACCTTTGATCTCAGAGCTCATTTACGAAGGTTCCATGTCGATAAGATGACATGCAATAACATACAGTCACATATAATAAAAAATACAGTAAATACAATAAAAAACAATACAAAAACTTAATAACAGGGTACAGTGTACTGTTCAATGAAACAGGCTTAGCAGTAAAAGAGGTACAATTATGTTGCGACAGATATCATTAAGGTAGGTATTCGGGTCCCAGACTGCATAGAGGCTTCAATGGTTTGGGGTAGGGGGGAGTAACTAGTTAGGGCAGCCAAAGGCCTTGTCAGTAAGTGGGGGAAAAAGGGTGGTGCAGAGGAAAAGGAATGTGGGAGGGTAGGGGGTGCTATCTGGGCAGCTGAGGTCTTGGTGATGGGAATAAGGGGGGAGAGGGGAGCGGCAGGGAGGGGAAGGAGGCAAGTTGGAGCATAGGGAGCAAGAGGATGGGGAGGAGGCAGGTAGGGTGTCAGAGCAGCCAGAGGCCTTGCCTGTGGCAGGGATGGAGGAGTAGAAGAAAGGGGTGGAGTGCCATAAGGGGTCGGGGTGGGAGTGGGGGAAGTGAAAGTGGGGTGCAGAAAGTAGGAGGGGTGGGAGGCAAATGAAGACTGGGGGAGAAAGGGCAGAAAAGTGTTACTGGAGCTGTGAAAGGCCAGGGACACGGATTAGGCTGTGGGGGGACAGGCTAAAGCTTGCAGTCACGGTTGTTTACCAGCTGGTCAAATACAATGCGTTCTAGAGCCTTGGAGAGTGGCAGTAGGATTGAAATGGGTCAGTAATTAGCATGGAGGGCCCGATCACCACTTTTGTGACCCAAGGTAAACATTGCGACTTTCCATCTCTCAGGGAATTGTCCTAATCAGAGGGAAAGATTGAGTATTTTTGTGAGCGGTAGTAGTACTCTGTCAGGGGCGAGGGCAATCAGTTTTAGGTCGAGTGAGTCATTAGTATGCCTTGATTTACCTAGAGTATGCGGGAGGAATTTTTTGGCCTCAGCTTGTGAGATTTCCTTAAAATAGAAGGAGAGGTCCAGTGGGGGACCCATGGTTGGTATTCACTTCATCTACTGAGTTGCTCTTGGCTGCCTCAAGGAAGTCTACAGACAGTATACTACTGAGGTCAGAGAACGCAATGTTGTATGTGTCAGCTATCATTTTGGGGTCTTGGGTGATTTACTCAGTCACTACAATTAAGAAGGGAGAGGATTTGCTAGCTTTGCCTATGAGGTCCTTTAAGTTGTCTCAGAACTTTTTACCATCCCCCAATGTTGTTGTGAGGCAGTCTTTAAAGTGCCATATTTTGGCTAGTCTGACCTCATGGGTATAGGCGTTTCTTTTAGTTTTGTACTTGTGGATGTTAGTCTGCCTGCCAATGGCCTTGGCTGTTTGCCAAAGATGGTCCCTGTTTAACTGTTCTTGGATGTTGTCTGGTAGAGATTCACTTATTTGATTAAGTTCATCTGTATACTGCGTAGTGAGGGCCTCTGTGTGTTCTCTGTATAAGCTGTATCTGACAGCTGTCTGTGGGTCTCTTTGATATAGTCCTCTGTATTCATCACAACTACAGTTTCACCTTTGTCAGCTTGTTTTATTATAATGTTATGGTTGTTTCTTCCAGATGAAGTAAACCACAGAACCAACAATGTGGAACACGATGATGCACTGTAGCAACTACTAGTGATGAACCTATAAAATAAAGAACTTACACCAGCTGAAACATCTCTGTTATCCAAGTGCTTAACTTTCTGCCCCATGTGGTAATTTGATAAAGATAGATTCTGTGGAGAAATACTTTAGGCGACTTTGCCTAAAGGAATACTTGTTTGTTAACAGCAACGCACAAACATTACAGTATGGCAGTACAAAGAAATCATTGGAACAACCCCCTTGGAGTGGACACAACCCCAAATCAGATGCCTAAATCGACTGCTTCCAAAAAAGAATTACCAGATCCTCAGCAAACAGCAGAAGCTCCTGCATAACATCACACTACTGGACATGATAAAACAAGCTGATGATTGAAGAGCTGTGGTTTTGATGAATACAGAGGCCTACATCAAAGAGGCACACAGGCAGTTGTCAGATACGACTTATTACAGAGAACTCAAAGTACTTCACTATTGAAATATTCATAAAAAACTTAAATCATTAAATCACTGCCAAGCAACATCCAAGAACACTTACATAAATTCCAAATAAACCAACTCAAGGAACATTCTACATGCTGTGTAAGACATACAAACCTGAAAATTCAGGTCAACTCATCACTTCTGGAATTGGCACAGTCGTGGAAAACATTTCAGGACTCATTGCATCCATTTTAAAACCACTAGTGACAGCTACCAGCAGTTTTTCATTCAGGACACCACAGATTTTCTCAGGAAACTGAAACAAATTGGACAACTGCCACTCAGCACTTCTCCTATCCATAATGGTTGTTACTGCCCTCTGCACAAATATCTCAGATGAAGATGGCATATCAGTGTTTCAGAGATTTTTACAGGACAACATAGCCACGAGCGACATTCCAGAAATCACCATCAGCACCACTCTATAAAACTTACCGTTGAATTCATCACAACCAGCATAAATGTTCTGGATACCACAAATTAGAATTGCTAATAATGGATATGTAGAAACTGTTTTAATAGAAAACTCACTGACAAACACCAATAGCTGCATAATTCCAGCTTCCACAAAGCACAAAAAAAATCTGTAATGTACAATCAGGTAATTCGACACCATCGGATCTGCTCAGATGACATAACAATTAACAGAAAGTTCTCTTCACTTCATAATTCCTTTATCCAGCAGGGTCACTCCCCAAGACAAATTGACAGAGGAATGGAATGTGCTATATAAATACCACAAAAAAATCTACTGGCATACAGGCCAAAAAAATCAAACTGATCGCACACACCTAGTTGTTAAATGGATCCTACATATTTCTAACAAGCAATGTGGTTTACCTAATTCAGTGCAAAAATTGCACAAATTAATGTTACATAGGACATAAGGAAAACAGGACAAAAAAGCCCATTGAGAGGGAAAGGGGCAGACTGGAATGGTTGAGTGGTCCTTTTCTGCCAACAGATTTCTGTTATTATGCTTCTATAGGGAAAATGAGGCAACCACCGCAAACCAGGATGAACCACCACTGACATTCAATAGAAAACCAGATTATTAATACACCAGTAGGACATTTTTCCCAACTATTCCCTCTCTGACCTGTCTGTTCTAATACTACGAGGCAATTTCAAAAACACACAGGAGAGAAGGACATGGGAACTAAACTATAATAATTTAATATGAACTTTAACAGACTCAATTGGGACATTGGATTTATGACACACTATAGAAAATGTGAATACTGTGTGCTACTTTGGCCCCCTTCCTCATACTCTGTGTATCTCGGGTCTTTATTAGGCTGTGTTCCTGTCAGGATACAGTTCAAATTAAGACTTTGAGGCATCCATTCATTCTCTGTTATGAATATTTTAGCACTTCCAGCTAATCATCCTCTCACAGCTATTGACCTGTTGCTATTCATTGCCCGCCCACCCTTCCTGTTAAGTTCTTCTCACGTATCCTATTATAAATATTTTGAAACAATACACCACAGTAAATTCTGCTTATTTTAGTAAGTTTGCTATTCACCTGAAGAAGGGACCTGTGGGGCCCCAAAAGCTTATGTACTATACCATCTCTATACAATACATATGTCGGTCCAATAAAGGTATTGAGCTATCCAGTGACTCCTGTTTTACAATGACTAATACAGTTAAAATCTCTTTTTACTAGGCTACATAAAGAAAAATGCATCTTGTCTCCTTTCATGTGGGGTTTCTTATTTAATCTCCCCACTTGGACTGCCTGTATACAGTATTTTGCACTTTGTTTGTTGCATTTTTGCACTTTGAATGCTTGTAATGCCTTATTGTCTTTATGTCTGTACTCCCATTCCCCTACAGCTATTTAACAAATAAAGCACAAAAGATGGTCCGCTTAGTTGATATTCTGTCTAGCCCCTTGCAGGTTTGCTCTGAAGTTCCACAAGGGTTCATACTTGGAACACTTCTGTACTCAATATTTGTCAATCCACTACTAAAGGAGCAATCCATCAGTAAAGATATCATGTATGCAGATGATCTCATACTATTTTATAGTGATACAAGTCCCACAAATCTGTCTGACATACTAAACAGGAATTTCACCTCAGTTACCCACTGGTTCGCCCAACACAAGCTACTTGTTAATGCCAAAAAAACAAAGTCTATGATGTTTGGATCAAAGCAGTGCCTATCTAGAAGCTCCTCTGCCCAACTAAACTCTCTCAATATTCAATCTCCAAATGGATCCTTGCTAGAGCAAGCAGAAGAATTTAAATATCTGGGAGTCACTCTTGACCCCTCATTAACCTTCTCAACCCACATTGTTCTCACAGTTAAAAAAAGTCAGCCAGTGTCTAGGGGTATGCTACTGGCTTAAACACCTCCTCTCTCAAGAAGCTAGGCTAGCTGTGGGTAGAGGAACCACCCTTCCAGTTCTGGACAACTGCTCCCCTATAATATCCTTAATACTGCCTAGGCTCCTAAACTGGATGAATACAGCTTATAACATCTTCAGATATACAAAATCACACATGCCCCCACAATGCAAAGCATCATGGGCTGCATATGCAAATCACCACAGAATATTATGCTGGTTCAACTTTAAGCAGAAATGTATGGTGCCGAAAGGCTGCAGATATGTTACACAAGCCCTTTTCCGCACACACCATTACCAACTATACCAGACCATTGGCTGGCTCTCCCCTCAAATTGTAGAAAACTGGTGTTGGGCTCCTTCACTTACAAGACTCTGCATGCAGGGACTACATCACCACTGCTAGGTTTGCTAAACCTAAAAGTAAACAGTCATCCACTACACTCCACTACCACCCGCTTACTTGATACTCCTAGAGTTTTCATTGACATAGGTAGGAGAGCATTATCCTATACAGCACCAAAGCTCTGCAACTCCCTAACAGATGATCTCCATTCTCTCACCTCTCCTATATTTAAAAATTGCTTCCAAGAGACACTATCATCAAAGGCACTCTGTATATGTCTAGCACAGGCTCTCCATTTTATTGCTTAACTACTTTTGTCTCATACATGTCACAGAGTCAGGGAAAAATAAATAAAATGTACTTACTGCTTGTTTTTTTTTCCTTAATTTCACTACTCTGTTTTATTTTGCTACCCCATTGTTGTATTTCATGAGCAGAAATGTTCTCAAGGCCAGAACTATGTTTCACTTATGTCAATGTAAACTCATGTACTATGTGCTATCTATATGGCCCCGGTCATGCCTGAAAATGCTCCCTGGCATCAGTGTACTTAACCGGTTATCAAATAAGTAAATAAATACCCCCAGAATCAAACCTGGAAACTAGTCTTGGCTCAGTGTGCCTTTCCTGTTTACCAAAACATTAAAGAAATAAATAATTCTCGTAAACAAATAAAATTCTGTAAGGGCAGATTTAAACAATTTCCACCTTTCCGTAGAGGGTAAACATGTTCAATCCCCATAAATTTTAGACCGGCTGGGTTGGAAACATTTTCCTTTAGGTAATGTGCACCTAGTGTGTTCTCCTTATCCCCCTTTACTACGGCACTGATATGATCCTGTATTTGCCTTCTCAGCTGGTGTGTTGTTTGCCCTGTATACATCATTTGACAAGGGCACTGGGCAGTGGGCAGCATAGATCACTAATCGAGTGGTGCGTGTGTTTAATTGTCTGATCTGCCATGGTTTCTCTGTTCCTTTGAACTGGAAGGCATTTCCTTTAACACCATGTTAGCAAATACACCACCTCCAACAGGTAACAATAACCTTTAAGTGGAATCCACCCCTTCCCTTTTCCTAGTGTCTATGAAATGGCACTGTATCAATTCTTCTCCTGTATTCCTTGTTTGACTGACAGTGACCCTCGGGACATCTGGTAAGATGGACATAAATCAGGGTCTATATTTAAAACATGCCAATGAGTATGAATAATACTGCTGACTTTTGCTGCTATCGGGTGTATTCTGTTATCAATGGAACTTGTTCCTTTTCAGTAGGGATGGGAGAAAGTCAAAAGGTTCTGATAAGCGAAAAAAAGGTTTGGATCCTTATTTGAACCTTATCGGAACCTTTTATTACCTTTATTGTTTTATGGTAACTGTATGTTAAAAAATAATTTTAAACTGCTTTTAATCAACATATCTGTAGAAAAAAACATTTAAACCACTGTTTAGTAGTAGAGAATGCTGTCCAATCACTCTTCTGTTTATGATATTTAAGAAAGTAATACTTTTACTGTGTACAAGTTATATTATTAACAGTAGTGATTTCTATTTCTCATCAGGCACAGGCAGGCACTAGCTGTGTTTTAGACCGTTAAGTAATGAAGAAGAAGCCAGGAACACAGAAACTGTACCAGGTCAGAGCAGAGGACAGCCAGTCAGAGAGCCAGTCAGCCAGCTACCACTTCAAGACTGTAGTATGCTACTACCCCCACTTACTACAATCAGGGAAAGACCAGAAGTAGTCTACCAGCACTGAAATACATATGGATAAGGTACATTTACCAAAAATGACTGCTTAGAAAAGAATAAGAAAGTGACTGTGATGACAAGAAAGTCCCAGAGCAGATCTCTAGTTTGTAAATAAATGGCCTCCTCCTGAGTCTGATAGTTTAGAAGGGGATAGTAGTGAGTTTAAATAATTGTACTTTGTAGTAGCACTACAACTACTACCAGAGGAAAAAAAACAGCTATCAACATTTACTGTATCTGTGTGGGTATTTAATTGTATGTATTTAGGTAAATGATCTCCTTAGAATGACAAAGCAACTGTGTGTGTGTGAGAACAGGGACTTGTCTGCCACAGTTGCTACCAGTCGAATGGCAGACAAGTCCCAGATCTCTATTTTTTTTTAAACCAGTTTCCTGAGTCTGACTTTTTGTAGAAGGGGTCAATGTGTTTTTTGAATGTCACCAATTATTATTCTCAGTATGGAACACAATGTGAAGCAATGTGAAAGAACAAGAGCACCAGGCAGTCCAAAGTGACCACCACTGCTACTACTACCACTACTATTAGGGGGAAAAACAGAGCTATGGTTATATAAGAAAAAATTATTCTTTGGTGCATTAGGCAATAAAATTAATGATCTTGTCAGCATGAGAAAGCGAGTGTGTGAGATCAGGGACTTGTCTACCACAGTTGCTACCAGTACATGATGACATGAATGTGATATACTGGCTGCACCTCCCACCTACCACCAGGATAATGATGATGTGGTCAAAAGGCAGTCAAGTCCCATATCTCTACTTAGAAGCAGTCCAGTGAGTCTCAAAATTGAAAACTGAAGGAAAGAAGGGAGAGGAGGACATGATAGAAACTTTCAAGTACCTTAAGGGAATCAACAAAGTCCAAGAGGGTAGCATCTTTCAAAAAAAAGAGGTGTGCAAGAACAAGGGGGCACAATTTGAAGATAGAGGGTGGGCAGCTCAGAGGTAATTTAAGGAAGTATTTTTTCACAGAGAGGGTTGTGGATGCATGGAACAGCCTTCCGGAGGAGGTTGTGGAGTCAAAAACAGTGGTGGAATTCAAGCATGCATGGGACAGTCATAAGGCAATTCTAGGGGGTGGGGGTAGGAAGAAGTAGGCTGCTGGTTAAATAGGATCTGCAGCTTATCCATTAGGTAGGGAAATGGGCAGACTGGGTGGGCCAAGTGGTCCTTATCTGCCGTCAAATTCTATGTTTCTATGATGTGTCATTCCTCAGCTGTAGCACAGGTACTGCTGTCAGTGTCATCTTCTTCAAGATCAGCATCACATATGTAGCCAAGTTTGAAAAGTTAGCCTTCAAGAATGTTAGTTTCTCCACATTGTCTGGTGTTAATCTTGTTCATTTATCAGTGACAACATTCCCAACAGAACTAAATAAATGCTTGGAACAGACACTGGAGGGTGGACATCCAATATATTTACAAGCCAGGGCAGCCAACTTTGGCCAGCATGATTTCTTCTCTTGCCAGTAAGCTAAACAGTCTTCCTTAATACTAATGTTGAGCTCAGACGATATGCATCTACCACGCTTGCTATTGAGCATGCATTTTCAACTTGCAGAATTTCAATGTCCTGCAGCTGGCCCCAAATGTCATCTTCCTCATTGTCTGCTTCTGTACTGGTTTTTTGAGCAGTCTTTTGAATTTGAGGTGGCGTCATTGTAGTACTGCTTGCCAATTCTCCTAATGAAACCTCATCTACTGCATCAGTCAAAAGTTGCCTGTAGTTCAACTCCTCCATATCATCAGAAATCACATCAGGAAGCTGTCTTTTCAGGAAATGTGGATGTAGCAATGTTGCTAAGACATACTCCTTGCTCTGTATCATGGCTGATAATGTCTCATTATTGCTAAGTCTGGTAAGCACGTTATTGATTAGAGATTGGTTCATATCTAAGTAGCTTCTCACTTTCTCCAGCCTTTTTTTAAGAAGTAGAATGAGTGGAATAACTTGGCTAAGGGATGCCTTTTCTGCACTGACCTCTTTTTGTAGCACTCATGAATGGTTTCAGAATTTGACACAACTGTTCCAGCAGAGACCATTGAGTAGAATGGAGTACAATGCCCTCCTTGATATCATTGTGCTTGATATACTCAATGATAGCTACCTTTTGTTCAAGGATGTTTTCAATCATAAAGTAAGTTGAATTCCACCTTGTTGCTACATCCTGAACAAGCTGGAGATGAGGAAGACCTTTGTCCTTCTGGATATCAGCAAGGATGTCATGGGCTTTTACTTTTTTTTTTTTAATCTTTCTATTTCTCCACCTAGGCAGAGCAGAGCCCCACGATCTCTGGCTGCCGTCGCCTACACCCCTAGACCTGGTCATGCATGTGGGCCACATGAACCCACAGACACAGGGCTGGGCCAACATCACACCGAACCCTGAACAAGTGCCTCTCTCGGGTCCGGCGGTGCAGGGCAAGGCCATCAGCCACAGAGCTCACCCCCCACTGGTTTTGTCTCCTGGTTTTTTGGCCTCAGAGTGCAAGCATGCAATGACATCAGACACAGTGCGCCAATGTCTGCCACACTCTCCCCCTTGCTGGCACTGTTCTAGTAGTGCCCCCAGTCATCATCCAGTACCTCAACCCTCAGCACCACCAAGCCAGCATGTCACAGGATTTTACTGAATGATTGAAGTGTCCACACACATTGCACACTGTACCCACAGTGGTTGATACTTGCCTGTCCCTATCCAGGAAGCTTCGAACAATTATTTTATTTATTTATTTATTAGATTTCAGATAAATCTTTGAGCCAGAGGCTCATTCACAGAGGTTCCACATCATAATACATTGTAGAAAAGTCTAGGAGATTAATATTTCAGAAGGACTGCAGACATTTAGTACAGATAAAAGTTAAATGCAAAAGATAAATGAATACAATAGCCAGAGAGGTAAGTATAAATGGAGCAGTAGAAGAGAGATGTATGTAATATAAAAGCCTACAAGTTCTGCATGACAGCATACAATTACTACATAACAGCATACAATTTTCACATTGAGGTGCACACAGTGGTTTACAGTGTTTCCAGTTGCATGGTATAACAAGCAGTTCTTTCATCTAAGTGCAAGACAGTTTGACCTCCTTATTGCCTAAAAGAGGTGGGAGGAAAGTGCAAGGCAGTGTGAGTTATTAGAGACAAAGGGGGGGGATAATCTGAGAGTAGGGGGAGTGGAGAGATGCTAGGGGAAAGAGAGCAGGTAGACAGGAAACAAACAAGGGCAGGGTAAGATGAGTGGTAGAGTTAGAAGCACGACAGGGAAGGTTGGGAGGTGGAGGGAGATCTGGCATAGTCAGTAAGGAGGGGTGTCAGGGGAGGAGGGTGCTAGAGAACATTGGTTAGGTTAATGAGGTATAAAGATGGTAGAAAGGGTGCCTAGGTCCTGCAGTCACAACCACTGGTGGCTGCTGGTATGGTACGAAGTTTAGACTTAAACAAACCAAGCCTAACTTCCTTCTGTAAGTCTTCACCGAGAGAGTTGAACCAGGCGGGTGCACGGTATTCAAAGGACCGCTGGCCTCACATGATATGGCAGAAAGGGACTTTGAGAGAGTGGTTATTTATGCTCCTAGTTCTTCCAGTGGAGTCAGACAGGCTGAGGAGATTCTTGACCCCTACTGTGGAAAGTCCAAGGGTAGATTTCTTTACCAGAAGGCAGACGTGATACCGTATCCTGCTATCCAAGTTTAGCCTACCAGTCTAAGTATACAGACTGCACATGTGGGTCAGCTGAATTAGGTTAAGACAAGGGGAAAGCAGTATATATGTACAGTACATACTTGCCATTGTGAAGTGCTTTTTATGTTTGCTTGTACACATGTGCAAGAAACATTATGTGGTAGCTTAGGAGAGAAGCAGGTTGTGGAGGTGTGGCACTGTGGCGGCCAATGCTGGCACTGCATTGTTAGGCTTGACAGTGCTCAACCAATGCAGGCCCAGTGTCCTGATGACACTGGTTCTGTAGTGTGCCACCAACTTGTAAGGATTTCGCCACTGCAATCAGAGGCCACCTCGTCATTGCAGCCTCAGCCATTCCACTGCAATGAGGAAGTGACCAGTCATTTCAGGGTGGTACCTTGCCTCGTGTAACATTACCAGGCACATGGCAGCTCTATGCCGCCAACTCAGAGCTCCATGAAAGAAGACAGGGGTGCCCAATCCCCCTGTTGGCATGCCCCCGACCCACTTCATTTGCTGATGAGGGAGCTCGCTCCCCGTCGGCATAATGTCCCCACCCCCAATTTCAGTTGTGTGCTGAGGGGGTGTCCAATCCCCCTTGGCATCATGCACCCCCCACACATTTCTGTGCCAATGGGGGGCCCAATCCCTGTCAGCTTCAGTCCCCCTTCCCAGTTCCAGTTGCCGAGGGGGTGCCCAATCCCCTTCGGAATCATGCCCCCCCACTCATTTCTGTACTGACAGGGGGCACAGTCCTCCTTGGCATTGGTCCCCCTCCCCACAAATGCTGGTGGCACACTGGGAGCCCACCCCAGTGTACCAAAAACACACCTACAAAAGTAAAAAAATGACCCGCGCTGTCTGTATTTTTTTTAAAACCTGTAAAATGAGAAAACGGTCCCACATAGTGTCCGGTGCCCCTTCCCCAACCTGCACCCACCCTTTGTGTATCCCACCTCCCCACACCCCCTCACCCCATACTTACCTCCAGAGCCCGATGCGATGATCTTTGGTGGACCAGGAACATGTCTGCCCTCTTCAAAGCCAACCGCGAACTGAAGAAATGCTGGTAAGATGTATAATGGCATAAATAGGGTTTTTTCAACTTTGGTGCATATCTCGGGCATTATGGGGAATTTTGGTACCAAATTTTTAACATGGGGTTATTGGGACCCCTCCTCATGAATTCAGTCACTGTCATGGCATTATTCAGTCCCAAAAGGTGATTTCGCGGTCACTGTACGGAATCACCTTTCAGGACTGATTAACAAAATGACAGTGCCACTGTTCATGAGGTGGGCTTGCAAAAAGTCTATGTTGCAAATTTGGTGAAAAAAATACAAAAATGACTGTTTTACAAGCATGCGTTGGGCAGTTTCGCACGTTTGTAACTTCGCAAATTTATAATATATTCACTCCAGAATTTCAGCATTGGCATTTTTCCACACCTCTTTATGAACAGTACAGCTGTCATTTTACACTTCCTGGCTGAAATGTGTATTTGCACTTCCGGTGCAGAATAGTGTGGTTGCTGTGGGAAATGATTGGTTGGGACAGATTAAGATTGAGCGAGTGAGAGAGGGGGAGAGAGCGAGCTCAACGGAGCTCTGTCAGGACTGCTGCAGATTTCTTTGTGGGCAGAAAAAGGTGCCAATGCAGGCAGGAGCCCAGTACAAATGGCCAGCCTTCAGCGCCGGGAGAAACAGAATGAGCGAGTGAGAGAGGGGAAGTGAGCGAGTTCAACAGAGCTCTGTTGGGACTGCTGCAGATTTCTTTGTGGGCAGAAAAAGGTGCCATTGCAGGCAGGATCCCAGTACAAAAGAGCAGCCTGCAGCACTGGGATAAATAGAACAAGCGAGTAAGAGAGAGGGAGTGAGCGAGCTCAACGGAACTCTGTTGTACTATATTACAGCAGGGTCTCTGGGGTGGAGACAAAGCAATGACTGGATACTTTTAGGATTGCTGTAATAATACAGATTTAGTTGTTCTGTTTATTTCTCTAACTGAGCTAAGTACTGAGCTATATTGTTAGGATTGCTGTAATAATACATATTTATTTGTTCTGTTTAATTCTGTGAGCTGAGTAATAATTGGAGTGCAATAGGATTTCTAACTGGACTAAGTGAAACCATATGAGAGTTGAGAACAAAAAGTTTGATAGTTGAGGGGTGAAAAACGGACAAGGAGGCTTAAAGATTGCTACAGTAATACAGTATCTAACAGATGAGATTTGAGACTGAATTAACCCGATTTGGCAAGGGGAAAGTAGGTGGGGTAGTGTGGGGGGAACAGGAATTTGAGTAAATAGGTCCTTAACAGTTGTAGTAGGGTACAGAAACCGAGAGTAAGATACTGTAACATAAGATGGGGGCCAAAATGGGGCAGGTGTCACATGTCAATAGGGCGGCATCTTTGGAAGGGTGGTGGGGTGTACAGGGTGTGGGTCCACCATGATCCTGGACTGGGTTTGGAGGATGAGGGGGTGTATGGTCTGTAGACAACTGGCTAGTTTGAGGGAGGAACTGTGGAGGTTAGGGAGGAGTCTACATGGCAGGGCAGATGAGTATGGTAGGCATCCTGGCTAGGAGGGAATATGGGGTTGGCAAGGAGGGATGGAGGAAGAACAACTAGGGACTGAAACAGACCCCAGTATCAGAGGCACTAGCAGAAAAGAGAGGAGAAGGGAGAGGGAGCCTGAGGCGAGGGGGGCCTCCTGATGGGGGAGGAAGAGACCATGAGGAGTACCAGGGGAGAGAGCAGATGGCTGTGGGCAGGGAGGGACCAGGGGTGGGACCAGAGGTGCCATAGAGGGGAAAAAGTAGGAGGGGGAAACCAATAGGGGGAAGACATGTAGGAGGGGTATCGACTAGGAATAGAGTTGAGCCTCTGCTATGGGAGAGAGGGGAGCAGGAACATACTGAAGGAGGGGAGAACAAGCGGGGCATGAGAGGGATGGCAACAGGTATGGGAAGAGTTAGCGAGGACAAAAGGGTAGAAGGGGGGCTAGCAAGGAAGGAGGGGGTGGTGATTTGAAAAGAGAAGGCTACAAGAAGGGGAAAGGATGGGAGGGGCATCACTATTTGTGTAGAAGGGAATGGGGGCTCTAAATCAACAACAATGGGTATAGGAGAGGGGTTGGAAATCAGCAAGGGAGGAGGGGAGGTCAACATGGGAAGCCCAGTAGGAAGTAGTCAGTCTGGGAAGGGGTTCAAGGGGGATGGGAGAAATAAGGCAGAGAAAAGGGGTGAGGCGGAAGTAGGGGGTACAGATACAGAAGTCATAGAGGGTGCAGCTGGTGGGGGTAAGAGGCTGAGATGAATGAATACTGGGGTGGTGGAAGGGGCATTAGAAGGGAAAGAGGGTAAGAGATGGGGGGTACTCATCCTGGAGGATTCTATACTGAAAGGGGTGAGATAGGGTGGAAGAGGGGAAAGGCACAGCCATATTTGGGTTGAAACTATCCCCGGGTTGACTGCAGGAGGGGCAGGGTAGGCACTGATCAAGTGTGCAGCGAGGAGGAGGAAGAAACCTCATTTAGTGTTGCATGTGGGTACAAATGACTTGGTGGGGAGACTGTATAAGTAGTGAGGGGGAGGTTCGAGTAGTTGAGCAGGCAGTGTGAAGGGGTAGGGGAGTCGGTGGCATTCTCGGAGGTACTCCCGATACCAGGTGCAAGCATGGAGAGGAAGGGTAGGATTGAAGAGTTCAATGAGTGGCTGAGTGATTGGTGCCACACCAAAAATTATGGGTTAGTGACTAACTGGGGTAGGGTTTGGGGGAATAGAGGCTTGTACACAGGGGACAGGCTACACTTGAGCAGGAAGGGGAAGGGAGTATTAAAGACAGGATTAGAGGGGTATAGCTTTACTAAGGTGGATTTAAACTAGTCGGGGGGGGCCAAAAGACAGAGGTTGGTAGAAAGATCCTGACAGGGAAGCCTAATGAGCTCACCCCCCTAGATATAGGTAAAGGCGGAGGCATAGTAACCCTGGGAAGGGGCGAGCAGAGTGGTCTGAGTGTAATACAGAAGGCACCACCACCAGGTAAGAATAAGGAGGAGAAAGGGTGCGGACTACTGGTAGGAGGGACACAGGCCAAGGAGGAGAAGAGTGAGGAGAAGGAGGGGTATGGGTGGAAGGTGGTCTCTCTCAACACAAGAAGCCCGAGGAACAAAATTGTAGAGCTTCAGGAGCTCCTTTCGGAGGGGAAGGTGGACATTGATGCAGTGACAGAGACTTGGGCCACAGAGTACCATGATTGGGACTTGGCAATCCCGGGATACAGGATATACAGGAGGGACTGGGGGGTTGGAAGGGGGGTTGCACTCTATGTAAGGGAAGGGATTAAATGCATAAGGGATGGGGGAGAAGAGGAGAGGACATGGGCACTTTGGGTACAGCTCCTGGACTCCAAGGGCAGAAAGCTGAGGCTGGGAGTGGTGTACAGACCACCAGCCCAATCCAGGGAACTGGATGGGGAGTTGGCAGAGCAGATAAGGATGGTGCAGTATGTAGAAGGGGGAGTGTGGTGATAGTGGGGGATTTTACCCTACCACGGGTTGACTGAAGCACCCCGGCCACTAGCAGTACCAGGGAGCAGGTGCTCCTTGATGCATTCCAGGACAGCCTTCTGACGCAATTGGTAAGTGGGCCTACAAGGCTTGGTAGCACTCTGGACCTAGTACTGGCAAATGGGGAGGCGGTGAGGGAGGTAAGGGTGGAGGACCCACTAGCAGGTAGCAACCACCAGTGTGGCTTGTTCTCATGCTGGGCAGGGAGACAGGAGGCATGGGCATTAAGGTGGTGGACTTTATTAGGGTGGACTTTGTAGGGATGGGAGCAATACTGCAAGGGAAACTCCATGATATAAGGCCGGGGATGGATGCAGAACAAAAGTGGGGAGTCATAAAGACTGGGCTAACAGAGTCCACAGTAGCCTGCACCAGGGCCAGGAGTAAGAAGAGCAGAGCCAAGAAACCATGCTGGCTGAACAAGAAAGTGCTGCAAGGGGTGAGGGCAAAGAGGGCTGCATACCGGAAGTACAGGAGAACAGGGAAGGGAGAGGATAAGGAGGCTTTTGGGAGTTGGTCAAAGGAGGTGACCATGAGGGTGAAAAAAGCTAAGGCCTCCAGGGAATTAAGGTCCGCACAGGGCATAAAGGAAAGGGAAAAGGACTTTTTTAGGTATTTCAGGGAAAAGAGGAAGTGCAAGGAACATATTGTGAGGATAAAGCGGGGAGGGGATTGGGTGGAAAAGGGGGAGGAGCAAGTGGAAATTCTAAATGAGTACTTCTGCTCCATTTTCACTAAGGAGAGGGATGGTCCACTACCAGAATGGGCTGGGGGGTTGGGGAAAGGGGGGAGGAGGTGACGGACAAAGCGATCACAGGGAGTAGGGTGCTAGAGGGGTGGAGGGTAGTAAGGGTGGGCAAGGCACCAAGTTCCAATGGCATCCACCCCAGGGTGCTGAGGGAGATGGTGGAGCGGTTAGCTGAGCCTCTGGCAGATCTGTTCAACACCTCCCTGGAAATGGGGTGTGTGCCCCAGGACTGGAGGGTGGCCCATGTGGTGCCCATACACAAGAGTGGTCCTAGGGAGGAGCCAGGAAATTATCGACCGGTAAGTCTCATGTCCATAGTGGGTAAGCTTATAGAGGCGATACTGAAGGAGAGGCTGGTGGCATTCCTAGAGAGTAATGGCCTCTAAGATGGGTGGCAACACAGGTTCATCTCTGGGAGGTCTTGTCAAACCAACCTAATAGAGTATTATGACTGGGTAACAAGGGAGTTGGACAGGGGCCATGTGGTACATGTCCTGTACTTGGACTTCAGTAAGGCCTTTGATACAGTGCCTCATGGGAGACTGGGGGGGAAGCTGACAGCAGTGGGGCTGGGGAAAAAAGCTGACTAAATAGATAGAGAACTGGTTACTTGGGGAAGGTGCAGAGGGTGGTGGTGGTGGGGGAGGGGAACTCTCGACACCCAGAGCAGTGACAAGCAGGGTGTCGCAGGGGTCAGTACTGGGCCCGGTAATATTTAGGCTCTTTATCTAGCACATGGAGTGGGGAGCAGGGTTAGTCTTTTTGCAGATTATATCAAATTGGGGCGGTGGTGGATGAAGAGGACGGATGGGAAAAACTGCAGGAGGTCCTAACCAAACCTAAGACATGGTCAGTGGAGTGGCAACTAGGATTCAATGCAAAGAAGTGTAAGGTGATGCACTTCAGGGCTAAGAACCAGAAGAGGGGCTATTGATTGGGGATCACAGAGGAGGAGAAAGACCTAGGGGTGTTGGTAACTGGGAGCATGAACAACTCTGCCCAGTGCAGGACAGCAGCAGTGAAGGCAAACAGGATGCTGGGGTGCATCGCAAGGGGGTTCTCATCCAGACACAGGGATGTGATCCTATCTCTCTACAGATCATTGGTCAGACCACACCTAGAGTACTGTGTGCAATGCTGAAGGCCATACCTGGGGAGATATATAAAGTTACTGGAGGGGCTGCAAAGGAGGGCAGCACAAATGTTAAAGGGGATAGAAGGAAAGGAATATGAAGCTAGGCTGAATGAGCTGAACACGTGCTGTACACACTGGAGGAGAGGAGGGATGGGGGGATATGATTGAAGCATTTAAATACCTGAGGGGGGTAAATAAACCTAGCACTGAGGGGGTGTTTAAACTGAGGAGTGGAAGAGAGACGAGGGGACATGGACTAAGGTTGGATGGGGATCGATTCAAGAGGGAAATGAGGAGGCACTACTTCACTGAGAGGGTGGTGTCTAGTTGGAATGCACTGCCAGAGGGTGTGGTAACATGTAGGACAGTCAATAGCTTTAAGAAGGAGTGGGATAAAGCAAGGGGTTGGGCAGGGGCTGGGACAAGTGGGGGAGGAACTGAGGGGGAGGAGGCTGGGGCAGCTGCAATCTAGGGTGCTAGCTGCATACTCGGGCAGACTTAGATAGACCAATTGGTGTGTTCTGCTGGCAGATTCATATGTTCATATGTTCGTATGCATGTTCGTATGTAAAATCACAGTGACTCTGTTCATGACCAGAGGTCCTAAAATGCCTAAATTGAAAATTTGGTGACAAATGTCCATAAAATGACTGTGTTACAAGCGAGCATTGTGTAGTTTCCACACACCCTCGTAACTTCGGAAATCTGTAGTACTTTCACTCCAGATTTTCAACATTGGCATTTTTTCAGACCTCCTTATGAACAGTACAGCTGTCATTTTTCACATCCTGCCCGAAATATGCATTTACACATCTGGTGCAGAACAACGTGGTTGCTGTGGGAAATCAATGTTTTGGGCAGATTAAGAAAATCATAGTGACAGTGTTCATGAGCAGAGGTCACAAAATGCCTATGTTGAAAATGTGATGAAATAATTCTACTAAATGACTGTTATGCGCATGCACTGCACAGTTTCCACGTACGCTCAGAAGTTTGAGCATTTTTAATATTTTCACTACAGATATTTAACATTGCCATCTCTTCACACCTCCCTGTGAATGGTACAGCTGTCATTTTTCACATCCTACCCGATCTGTGTTTTCGTACATCTGGCGCACAATGGCATGGTCGCTGTGGCAACCTCAAAGTTTGGGACTCGTTGACAAAGTCACAGTGCAGCTGTTCATGAGAAAAGGTCTCAAATGCTTTCATGAGGTGGGGGGTCACAAAAAGGCCATGTTGAAAATACTAACAAATGTCTGGGGCGTTAGGGTTTCTAACCATAACGTCCCACCCTGTACAGACTGACAGGCATCAGGGGTGTGCCTTTGATTGCCGACTGTAATGCTCATGCCATTCCACCCCACCCCCCACCCTGCAGCCAGTGAAAGGCATCAAGGTGTGCCTTGGACTCTTCAGCCCCAGAGTTCACCCCATTCTCCTATATTGCACCCATTTCAGCATATGTCCTTATGGAGTGGGGTGACTGTAAAGCCAAACACCCTAAGGCACAGCTCAACACGTGTCAGTGCCTGCAGAATAGGGTGAGGTGAAATGGCAAGAACGTTATGGACGACAACCCAAACGCATATCCCAATGCCTGTCCGTCTCTGCAGGGTGGAGGTGGGGTTCTTGTAAAGTTCAATACTTCACTGCCATTCCTACTCTGCATCTGTCTAACTCCTGCATTTCCAATGCTAATACCAGCAAGCAAACATACGGCATTGACAAATGCTTGTTTAATATTTGAACCATTGTTGGCAACAAAAAAAACAATTTTCAAACCCTGTGAAGTGACTATAGCAGTAAGTAGTCTTTCCAGTCCTCGCTGAATGTGCTGTGCTATGTGTGTCTTGAAAGTGACATACATGGAGAACTGACATTTTCTGAAACGTAATGGGCTTTTTTAACTCTAAGAGATAGTGGTAGTAGTAGTAGTATGAGGATGATGATGAGTTGCCTGTAAAACTGACCCAGTGTGCAGTAAGAGAAAGACAGGCAATGGTTTGGCTGCTGGTCCACATGTCAGTAGTGAAGTGAACTACCTTGTCCTCAGCCTCTCAGAGAGCATGCCTTACTTGAACTACTAAGCTGTCATACAACCTGGGCACAGTGGTTACTGAGAAGTATTTTCTACTTGGCATTAAATATCATGGCTCTAAGTATTTCATAAGCCTTCTGAAACCCATATCTTCCACAATAGAGTATGGCTGTAAATCAGGTACAATCATTTCTGCTATTTTGCAATTTATTGCCAGTGCTATGAGATGGTTTTGTGAATATTTAGGCTTTCTTTCAAAAACTTCTTTTAACTTCAACCACCTCTTATCGGGGGTGGGGGGGTGTAAAGTTATATTTGGCTGGGGGTGTTGCATGACTACATGCCATGCCTAGTAAAACAGAAGACCTTACAGAATTATTGTGACCGTGAGGCAAAAGTGAACTTTTGGATCTTGCCTGGTGCTCGTCTCCAACTGTTTCAGTTGAATGTTCCTGTTCACAGAAAGCCCTGCTAGATTTCTAGCCACCAATGTTAGACTGTTCTTTTTTAACCACATACGACGGTAGTGCGAATTTGTGAAAAATGTCACATCATTGTTGTGGTTCCAAGGTGTCCTTTATTTTTTCCCCTACTAACACATCTGTTGCAATGCACACGTATAGCTTGGCAAGCATCCTTGGGGGTTACGTAAAAATGATTCCAAGCAGTAGAGGTGGACCGTCCATGTCTAGTAATGACCTCTTTAGGACTAGGGGTGGAGTGACTGGGTTTACATGGGGAAGACATATCAGTGGAGGATTCAGGTTCATCAGGTGAGACAATCACAGACTCCTCTGCAGCACCATTGCCAGCATCATCATCACTACTGCCAGACTTGTTTCACATTGTGTGGCTTGTGCCTTTGACTTTTTCTTTTTCCCTTTTGACACACTACTGCTGTCATTATTGTTATCCACATTGTCACTGTCAGAACCAGAATGAGACATAGCTAAAGGTAAAGTCACAATCTCATCCTGACCAGTCTCACTATAGCCATGGTTGTCACCGTCATCATCAGATTCACTAGAGCTAACGCTTGCAGTCACAAATTGAGTTTTTCGATAAGCATGTGTTGCAAATTGAGCAACTCCACTGCGAGTTGTACCTGTAAGTGCTTTAACTTTATGTACATCTGGAATTGGAATACTCTGTTTTTGCACTTTTTTCCTCAGATGACTAGCTATTGCCATTGTCTTTTGACGCTTTGTTGGCTGTACTACTGAGCCCTTCTGACATAGACAGACCACCAACCCTTGCTGGGTTTTCAGCATTATGAGAGTAGGCCTGCACATAGATAGTAGTAGCATTTAGTTCAGCCTCTTCAACAGACTATGGTGCTTGTTGTTGTTGTTATTGTATTTTACTATTTGGGCCACTTCTTTCTGGGCTCTTGAATAAACTTTTTTATATTTATTACTTCCTGTGCCCCCAGCTTTTGCTTTGCTATATTCTGAGTACTCGGAATGCCAATCTGTCACTTGTTCAGGGTCAAGAAGTGGTATTATTTTTTTTTAATTATTTCACATGATGTGACAGAATGCCCTGCCCACTGAGCCAAAGCTTATACCCCACTGAGCGAGCACAGGGGAGGATGATGACAGATGACTGACTTCTTGGAGGGGAGGGCAGACAAACAGTATGCAAGAAGTGGCACTGGTGCACAGATGACTGGCTGGCAAATTTTATTTTACACACAGAATTTATTTCACACATCACCTATATTAAGGGTGATGCTGCAGGCACTGATGCTAGTATACCCACAGAGAATCTGGGGGACCCTGCCTGGCCTAACCCTCTCTAACACTGTACTTTTCCCCTTCAAGGATTATTTTTATTTTTTTTCTTTATTCCATGTGATGTGACGGAATGCCCTGCCCACTGATCCAAAGCTTATACCCAGTTGATCGACCACAGGGAGGAAGATGACAGATGACTGATGTCTTGGGGGGGGGTCACACAAACAGTATGCAAGAAGTGGCACTGGTGCACTGATGACTGGCTGGCAGTCTTTGCAGATTTTATTTCACACTCCACCTATGCTAAAGGTGATGCTGTAGGCACTGCTGCTAGTATACCCACAGAGATTCTGGGGACCCTGCTTGGCCTAACCCTCTCTGACACAGGAAGGGGGGTCACACAGACAGTATGAAAGAAGTGGCACTAGTGCACTGATTATTGGCTGGCAGATTTTATACACACAGCACTCAAGCTCTCACAAGTTGCCCTCAGTCTCTCTCTCCAAGTTCCATCCTGGCTCATCATTCAATGTTAATGTTCATAAAGATCCCCTGTCCTCTCCTTTCTCATACATTGTATTTCCCATTCCCCAGACCAGTCCCCTTCCCACCCCAATTCCCAGCTCTCTCCCATGTCCCACACCCAGTCCTTGCTGGCAATCCCTCCCGAGTCCCCAACTCCCAGTGGCTGACTCCCACCCCAACTTCCCCAACTTCCCAATCCCTTCCTCCCTTAAGTTCTTCTTTTAGTTAAAAAAAAATTCAGCTTTTTTTGGGGGGGGAGGGGAGTGGCAGACTGGCAGTGGAGTTCTTCAGTTGCCCAAGGGGAAAAAATACAAGCAGCACAAGCACAGAAGAAAACAATCAATTCGGCAATCTACAATGCAAGAAACAGTCAAGAGAAGCTGCTGCTCCTTCTCCATCTTGCTGATTCCTTTGCATAGCTCTAATGTGGACCTCATGGGTTACTAGAGCAGCAACCCAATCAGGTGCCACCTTAGAGAGATGCATAGTTCGGCCATCCAATTATGGACCAGAGTCTTGTCTCTGGTCCCTCCTGTGGGTTCCTTCTTCTCTGGCACTTCTCATGCTGCATTCTCACAATAGGAGCCATCCAAACTGATTTGAATAGCCGAAGGAGTTTGGAAGCCATTAATTTCTGAACACTTAGGCATGTTCGGGCCTGTCCATATTTTTGATGAACCGGTTCGTGCATCCCTACTTTTCATCTCTCTTTATTCCTTTCTTTCAGTAGGTTAGCTCTTGAAACTTCCCTTGTCTTGTTCAGGGCTTCATCTAGTACTTGCCTAGTGTAGCTACTCTCTTAAAACCTTTTATAGAGCTCCTGGGCCTGGATTTCAAATGTGTCTGATTTTGCATAATTTCATTTTAAATGAATAAATTGTCAATGAGGGACACGTTTGATCAGAGACCCCAGATGGGCACTGCTAAAATGCATGAATGTGTTGGTGGTGGTTGGCTTTCTTTAACATTCTGTTTCTACCCTTCCATTGTTCTTTATTTAGAGGTTAAGGAAGGTTGCTTCTTTGCATCATATTGGGACATGCAATGGAGATTTATCTCGTTGTTTAACCACAGAACACATCTTCCTGCTTCTTCTTTTGTTCCTCTTCATATGTATATCACATTATTAATAAATCTCATCCACATGATCACTTGACTGGTAAATCGATTAATTTCTCAGTTGCATATTACCCTCTCCACCCAGCTACCCAACAAGAGGTTGGCATAGGAAGGGGCAAATGTTATACTTAAGGGGATGCCAAAAGTTTGTAACACAAATTCCACACTTTCAGAATAAAGTCCACTGTCATTCCCATTGCACTGCTATTACCATTAAAACATTCTAATAACGTCATTATGCCATCTGTGTGTCTTATTGATGCATACAGGGATGATAAATCAACTGTCAACCATCCAAAGTTGTCTGCCACTCAATATCATGAAGTTTAAGAACAATAGTTGTATCCTTAATATAATATGGCTGTAGTGCCACAATATCCAATAGGAAAAAAATCAATGAATCTGGATAACTTTTCAGTTAGCAAACCTATTCCAGAGAAAGTGGACAACTGGGGGGGGGGGGGATTCTCCAAATTTTTTTGACATTTTGGGAGTCTCTAACATGTTGGTATCACTGTGTTTTTGCACTGCAAGTACTCTGTCTCTTCAATTATAATGTTTCCATCATATAATGCTTCATCTATCAATTCATTAAGCTGTTCCTTGAAAATATTGGTTTAATTATTGTTCAGTTTTCAATACAGTAACTCCCCTGGTCACCCAGCTGCCTCTGTACACTACCCCTGTACGCATCCACATTTCGACCTTTATCTGCAGACTTTACAATAACTTCAAGGTTGTTTTTGAGATACTCTAGTGATTCCATTTCATTTTTGTTCAGATTTCTGTACAATCTACCAGATTTTGTCTGGAGTGGCTGGTTAACATATCTTATCATTAGGTCCTTATACATGCAAAGTGCTTGGCTTAACCCTACAGCAGGACTGAATTTAGTTTTAGGTTTGAAGCACTTACTCCTGATTGCATTAAACATGTTTGCAGTTCTGCTCACCTAATCTCTTATGTCCATTATAGTGTTCACGTTTGTTGCTGTCAATTCTTCTATATCCATGTTCAGGTTTCATATTCCAGTTAGAAACATAGAAACATAGAAACATAGACTTTGACGGCAGATAAGGACCACTTGGCCCACCCAGTCTGCCCATTTCCCTACCTACTGGATAAGCTGCAGATTCTAGTTAACCAACAGCCTACTTCCTGCAACCCCCACTATAATTGCCTTGTGTCTGTCCCATGCATGTTTGAATTCCCCCACTGTTTTAGACCCAACAACCTCCTCAGGAAGTCTGTTCCATGTATCCACCACTCTTTCCATGAAAAAAAATTTCCTCACATTACCCCTGAGCCGTCCCCCCTCTATCTTTAAATTGTGCCCCCTTGTTCTTACACATCTCTTTTTCTGAAAGACGTTACCCTCCTGGACTTTGTTGATTCCCTTGAGGTACTTGAAAGTTTCTATCATGTCCCCCTGTCCCTCCTTTCATCAAGAGTATACATATTAAGCTCTCTCAGTCTCTCTTCATATGGTTTCTGCTGCAGACCCTGCATCATTTTAGTTGCCCTCCTCTGGACTGCTTCCATCCTGTCTATGTCCTTGCGTAGATGAGGTCTCCAAAACTGCACACAGTACTCCAGATGGGGTCTCACCAACTGTCTGTATAGAGGGATAACCACTTCCCTTTTTCTACTTGTGATGCCCCTTCCTATGCATCCCAGTATCCCCCTGACTCTCCTTACCAACTTTTCACATTGCTTACCCACCTTTAAGTCATCTGATATGACTACCCCCAGGTCCCTTTCCATTTTGTTGTTGTTAGTACCTCCCCTGCTATTGTGTACTCTTCTCCTGGGTTTTTATTTCCCAGGTGCATTACTTTGCACTTCTTTGCTTGCCCTGTATGCTGATCCAGTCCCCAGGAGACAGCAAGTGAATTAGTTGAAAGGGGGCATCCACTGGTCTTGTCTGATGTCTGTCTGGACCACCCAACAGCTGGACTCACCAATTCTCCATGGAGGATTTGACTGCAGTCACGTCAGTTGACTGGATAGCTGATTTTCTCTCTCACTAGTCAGGAGGGTTACCTCAGAGGAGAATCTGACTGAGAGAGCTACCAAGAGTTGCAGAGGCACTGCTGTTTGGGGGCTGGAACTGGAGGTCATAGATGTTCTGGAGAACTGGTTGGAGGATCCCAGGAAGAGTGAGCTAGCTGGTTGTGAGAGAGCTGGTGGGCTTAAAAAACTCTGTTGTTTCCAGCTCATCTGAATTTTTGGTATAGTTTGAACTTATCACATTAGGCAGTGATGTATGGACTTTTGTTAACCTTTTGACTGGGTTAGTTCTGGTGAGAGCAGAACAATACACAAGGAGGATGGGATGAATCCCTGCCCTACTATCAGTGCTTGAAACCTTTTTGGGGACTAAGACTGCTGTATCTGGAGAAATGTAGAAGTGTAACTGCTCCTGTGAGAGAGGAGAGATTGTGTTCCACTTTATCAGGATCCACAGATTACTCTGGGACAAATTTGGGACAATTTGATGGATCTGGGCACTATTTCCATTTTATTATTTATTTTTACAGTTAAACTTTTTTATTAATTTTTCATAAGATACACAGACAAACCTCTTACAGTACAGTACAATGTGAGGATTTTTTTTTTAAAGAAATTGAGGCAGCATATAATAAGAACATTGCTACACTAGTACAAAGAGCTTTTGGTTTAAAATATAGTAAACAATACAGGTCATGTAATTAGCATATACTTGACATTTGTAGTGAACTTAAAGCGGATAGTATGATTAGATACGGTTTATATTAAAATGTTACATAATTATATATAATGCTGCAAAAGGGAAAAAAGTACATACGTAAAAGGATTGTGGAGTAATAAAGAACGATTGAGAACAGAGTATAGGAAAGAAAATATATATAAGAAGTTAAGAAGAGAGAGAGAGAGGGAAACTATAAAAAAAAGGGCGAAAAAGGCGAGACTACAATGATGTATCAGTAAAAGGGGAAAATCCATATATATTAAGTCCATACATTGGTGCTGGAAGTTTTAGTTGATTCCAAATAATTAAAAAAGCCTTGCCAACAATTGTTATATAACATGAGTTGGTCAGACAAGATATATGTCATACGGTCCAGAGAGGCGTATTGCAATAGTTGGTTAATGATACCGGGAAGGGTAGGAATTATGTTGGATCGTCAATGCATGAGGATTGTGTGTTTAACTTGAAGGAAGAGTATATTTAACCATCTGCTCTGCGAATATGAAATTTTATAAGAACGGTGATTAAAAATACCAAGAATGCAATGCTTAGGGTCCAGTGTAAAAGGTTGACCTACCACTTTCATTGCAAATCTGTGAGTACAGTGCCAAATCTTTTGTATGAGGGGACAGTGCCATAAGATATGCAATAAATCCCCATTGGGGGAATTGCAGCACCAGCAATTGTTATTGTTCAATAAACCCATTTTTTTGTAATACAACAGGAATTCTGTACCACAAATGAAGGATTTTGGTTTGAATTAGGGAACTGCTTTTATCATTAAAAGATGTGTGACAGGAGAGCCAACATCTGGACCATTGTGCATTGGTGATATTATATTGTAGCAAAGTACTCCATCTGTTTTTAGCATTGACAGAGTAGTCAGGAAGGATTTTACAAATATCTTTGTAAACAGTACTATTTAAATTGGATGTTGTTTTTATCCATTTAGAGATGTGCTTATCATACAGAGAATTGATAGAGAAGGGTGTGAGGTAAGAGTTCCATGCAGTACGAAGCTGTAGATATTTCCAAAAATCCTGGTGGGGAAGATTCCATATGCCTCGTAGGTCGGTGTAAGATTTTAACTTTAATAACCTGGGTTCAAGTATATCCTGCAAAAAGAGAATACCCTTATTTTTCCAGGTATGACAAAAAATGGGGTGATTATCAAGAGATATATGGTGGTTACCCCAGATGGGGGTGTAAGCTAAGGGTTTGGGGTTAGATTTAATATGCTTGTGAATGATTTCCCAATAGAATATAGAAGCAGCTATGGTAGAGTGAGACTTTAAAGAAGAGGTAAGGGTGTTATAAAGGAAAGAAGTCACCACATTACCAGGACATAAGGATGTTTCCATATTGACCCATAAAGGAGACTGGATGTTGGGTTTGTTAAACTATTTAATTGTTTGAGATGTACAGAAAGCCCATAAGTAGGCTTGGAACCAAGGAAGGCCAAAGCCACCTTTTGACCAATGGGATCTAAGTTTATTACGACTAAATCTAGGTATTTTGCCTTCTCAAATGAAGCTGCCGATAATTTTGTCTATTTTGGTAAGGAAACTAGAAGGAAGTATCAAAGGGATATTGGAAAATAGGTATAATATTTTAGGAGTTATAGACATTTTAATGGCGGAAATTTTACCATTAAAAGAAAGTTTAAGTAGCTTCCATCTATCAAGTGTTGTTTGGATACTGGTTAACAGAGGGAAAAGATTAGCATCCCATAATTTATTCAATGTTGGGGTGATCCGAATGCCAAAATAAGATATACCTTGGGGGGCCCAACGAAAGTCTAATGAGTTGTTCATGAGGGGACTACAAAGGGTATTCAATGGTAGCGTTTCAGATTTGTTAAGGTTTAGAGCTAGTCTGGAGTGGGAGGTGAAGTCATTCAGTAGTTTAACTAAAGGTTGCCTGGAACTTTCGAGGTTTTCAAGTAAAATAAAGAGATCATCTGCATATGAGAGTGAAGTATAGTGAGAGTTACCAATAGTAATGCCTTTAATTGTACCGGATTGACGTGGGATGCAAAAGAGAGTTCCATGGCAAGTATAAACAATGAAGGCGATAAGGGCATCCTTGTCTGGTGCCTCTTGCTAAGTAAAAGAGGGGACAAAATAGAGTTCGTGAGAACTCGAGCTGAAGGGAGGTATACAATAATTGAATCCAAGCACAAAAATTATTTGTAAAGCCAAATGAGATAGCACCTGATATAGATATTCCCAATTGAGAGAGTCAAATGCTTTCTCAAAGTCAATGCTATTGCAGCTGCAGGGTTTTAAGAGTTTTGCTTTGTGAATTAAATTGAGTAATGAGCGAAGATGATCGGAACTGTTTCTAGTTTTGATAAATCCTGATTGAGAAGTATGGATGAGTTTAGTCATTAAAGATTCTAAGCGGAGAGTTAATAATTTGGCAAAGATTTTTCCGTCAGTATTAAGAAGTGAGATCGGTCTATAGTTTGAAGGAAGAAAAGGGTCTTTGTCTTTTTTTGGTAAGACTGTTATAATGGCTTCAGTCATTGTGCATGGGAGTTTCTTTATTAAGGTTGCTTCTTGGAATACATTGACTAATACAGGACAAAGAGTGTCAGATAGTGTTTTATAAAAATCAATAGGGAACCCATCACTGCCAGGTGCTTTACCGTTTTTTAATGATGATAAAGCAGTTTGGATTTCCTGTTAAGTGATTGGCTTATCAAGCATAGCTTTGTCCTGAGGGGATAGGTGGGGTAGATTCAATTTTTCCAGAAAATGTTGTATTAGGTTGGGATTTGTAGTATTAGGTTGCGAGTATAGTTGATGGTAAAAGGATTGCATAATACGATTGATTGAAAGGTTGTCTGTGTGTGTCTGACCTGAAGAATCTTTTAGACCTGCTATATGTCTCTGCATCTGTTGAGTTTTTTGCTGGTAAGAGAGCAACTTTCTGCATTTATCCCCTTGTTCCCAATAACCGTGTTTAATCCTAAAAAGGGCAAGTTCAGCTTTCCTGGATATCAACTCGTTAATTTTAATTCTTAATTGTAGAATTTCCAGATGAAGCTGTGAATTATGATTGGGTTTATTTAATTTATAGTATTGGGTTTCTTTTTCTTTAAGGGATTTCTCTAAATTAGTTAATTGTTGTTCTCTTAATTTCTTTCTATGCGAGGCATAACAAATAATTTTACCTCTAATAGTGGCTTTTAATGCTTCCCAGATAGTACCTTGAGACATATCTGGAGTATCGTTAATAGAAAGAAAATCTTGAATCTGGGTTTTAATCCAAGGAGTGAATTCAGGGTCTCTGAGTAAAAGTGGGTCTAAACGCCAAGATGGGGATTTAGAAGAAGGTGGACCCTAGGTAAATGCAAACTGATAGGGAATGATCAGATATAACAATAGGAGAATCGATGTATCAATAATTTTTCAGTAATGAGGGAGAAGAGAACCAATAATCAATCCTACTATATGATTTATGTAAAGAGAATAAAAGGTGATAATCTCGTTGTCTGGGATGATGTAATCTCCGAATGTCAGAGACCTAAATCCTTCATAAGCATTGATAGAGCATTAATACTACGGAGTGGGCATCATGTGATGAGTTACTTCTGTCTAAATATACTGTAGTGCTAAGTTAAAGTCACCACCAATAAGAATAGGTGAATTATTTTATTATTAATCATAATTTTTGGGATAGATTATGGAAGAAAATGGGTGAATCAAAGTTGGGTGCATATACATTCACAAACATAAGCGGACCTACTGTGGTGTTTAATAGGGTTATAATCCACCTACCATCAGGGTCTCTAATGATTTTTTTGGGGGGCCAAATTAGAGATTTATGTATTAAGATAGCAACCCCATGTTTTTTGGATAGAGAAGATGACGCATATACTTGACCCCACCCAGTTCCTTTTAAGTCTGTCGACATCCTCTGATAAAAGTTTAGTTTCTTGTAAGAAAGCAATATGTTTTATGCTTTTAAGATAGGTAAGTACTGGCTTACGTTTACAAGGCGAGTTGAGTCCTTGACATTCCATGAATGTAAGATTAGATCACTCATGGTACTAGGATATAAGGTAATTAGTTACAAATAGGAATGAGGACTCAATACCATTAATTTGGAGGATGTCACAGATTCAAAAGGTAAATATATATAATAAACAAATGTATGCAGGGCCCTTAACTTGTATGGGTTCGAGATGATTGAGTATTTGTATTCATTTAGTCTCGAGAGGAGAGTATAGAATAGGAATATCAAGTAATTAAACATTAGAACCAACAAACGTTAGTATAAACTCAGTAACAAGAATATTAATTTGAAACCTTTATGAAATGCAGAGCAATAAGAGTCGGTAAATATACCAGGACTCTCACTCTACAATACTAGGCGTGTAGAGTAATTAGTGAATCTCAAGATACGGTTCACCCTATAATCTTAAGATACTAAACTTTATATAATAGTATATTAAAGAAGTGTATTTGAGATTTGTGCTGAGGTAATTAAAGCATTACCCTGGAAAAGACCAAAACATCATTCTACCAAATAAACAAGGATAATTATGTAATAATGTTAAATTCCAAACATAATGAATTAGCTTGGACCTAGCAATAAGTCCAATATTAAATAAAGTATACCAACATGATGGCAGATAATGCTGGAACAGTGTGAGCCAGATAAAAGGATGCCCGATGTGTATTAATCCACATAAGCTAGGTTAGGGAATGCAGTATATACTATAGGTTCATAGTGCATCAGTATATTGTGGAATCATTTTTATAAGTTCCAATGATTTGGAAGAAAATGGGATGAAGAATAATGTGAAAAGGCAGAAAAACTCAATGGACCAGATATTCAAAGGTTAGCCCCCTGGCAGCAAATAGCACTGCCCGGCATGCAAACCTAGCCCGGAGCAAAATGCCAGCCATATTCAAAACGAATAGTCCAGGGCAAACCCCGCTGAATATAGCAAGCAAAGGAAACTGGGCAAACAGGCCCAGAAGTGCAGTGCAAAAAAAAGCCCAGGAATAACACAGCACTTAATATAGCACACAAGACAACACTGAATATAGCACCAGGCAGGCAGTGCAAACACACAATGGAATACAGTGCAGAGACAACCCGACCCTGGGACACATGCAAGGCAACACATGCTGGAATGAGGTATCAGGAGCACACCACAGTGCCCCCCCATCAGGATGCCACACATCCACGGGAAAGTCCAGCAACAACCCAGGCCCATGTGGAGAACACCAGCAACAGTACAAAGCATGTGGAACCCCAGCACCCAAGAATGACACAGGACACCGTAAAATGTCATTAACCAGTGTAATAAACAATAATGAACAGAAACGGAAACACAACAGCAAATAGAACACAGAACATAACGAGTAACAAACCCCAGAGTACAAAATGCCCCACCCACCACTGAACAACCCTCCCCACAACACTGAAACAGAACTAGAAAATACCCACCAAGCCCCCCCAACACACAACCCCAAATGCCCACCACATGATAAAAATGTCAAACACCATTAGCAGGGAAAGGCACACAAAGGTAAACATAAGGACGACAACAGATGGAGGGACGGGAAGACACAGGCCAAGGGTGCAAAGTGGAGGACGACGCACACAGGGACAGAAGACAATGGGCAAGGAAGGGAGAATCAAGTCCAGTGAGGGTGGTGAGGGCTGACTTAAAAACAACAGGGGATATAACTATGTGTCTGCAGGAGCAGGGATACGAGCCTCCAGGATGTTTGCCACCCTCCTGGTCTCAGTAATAATGATGGCCTGCTGCTTGATCTGTGTCTGCTGCTGCTTCACAATCCTGCTCAGCAGCTCCTCCATTCCCTCTGTCTCTTTGGGACGCGTTGCCCACAGCAATGCTCATAGTGGCCCTATAAGAGGAAGGGTGAGACCATGAGGATGGTACACCACACAGGAGGCAACCAGCAGCCAACCCTTGCCATACAAAGATGGACAACATGTCCCAATGGGCTATCCCTGGCGGTGTTGAGTTCTGCAGTGGTATGACAACATGGCAGCATCCCACAATGCAGCACAGGGCAACATAGGCACCAACACAGAACCCAACATGGATGATGACAGCAATCCTGACAGCACCGGGGGACATGTGACACTACCCACCATGATACAGCACACCGCTAGACACGGCAGACACACAGCTGGAAACCCAGTGAGTTGGGTGCAAGAGACATGCAAGGACATGCACAAGGGCATCCACATGTTGGGACATGCTACCCAGCCACACATGGAAATGCACAGCAATGCAGAGCGCAGAACAAACAACAATGACATGCATGCAGGAGCATCAGTGAACCATGACAGTGTCCTGGCAATGACCAACACAGGCCAGGGAACAACAGTCAGCCAGGGCACAGACGCTGTCACTGAAGGGCCTTCACATGCCACCAGGCAATACCACTGAAAGCATATCACCCAATGGAGACATGGTACATGTCAGTGTCCTAACCACATAACAGGACCCCTCCCCACACAGTGAGACCACCTCCACAGCCATGGTCAACATTGGCAAGGAACAATGCACATAATGTAATAGCACAGAGATATCCATACCCTGCAACTAAACAGCAACACAGTGACCTCGCAACGAGACACACATGGATGGACGTACAATGTGAACGGCACAGTGCCAGTATGTAGCACAGTGTGACAGGCAGTGCTACACAGCAGGTGTCCAGAAGGATGAGATGTAAGTCCGAAAGGCATGCTCCGTATTGTTCCGCATGCACAGCAAGTAACCACCACCTGTGCAATGTGAGGCGTCCTGTGGGTGGTGGTATGGATGCACCCACAGAGGTGGGAAGGTCAGCCATCAGCATGGTGTCCCCACGGAACACCCGCCACCCAAGCAAGGAACACCATCTGCCACCCACACAGCACTGCAATGTGACCGCCCCCAGGCAAGGCTGATAGCACCCAGCTGTGGTGTGAAACAAGCTGTACCGCACACCACACTGCTACACCACACCGCCCAGTGACCTTTGCAGACAAGTGGTGGCTGGACACCCAGATGTGGTGCACAGCATCGTGAAAGTGTACTCATCAGCGAACAATGTAACAGGTACTCACGCAACATGCCACGCTATCAGTGCCACTCTCCCTGCGCGCGGCGTGAGGTGATGGCGTCTGTCTCTGTCTCCAATCCTGTGTCCTGGGCTGAGTCGCACCTGCAGGCATGGGCTGCTCGATCCGCTCTACAGTGGACAAATGTGAAAGTGTTGTTAGAGCATGACACAACATACACATCGTGAATCACAGCAAGATACATCAACCCTAAACACAATGCACCCACCCTCCACCCACAGCAATGGTCTGGCGTTGCACCGTGCCCTATGGGAGCCATGTGCCACTGTGCCTGTACACAGTATGCAACAGCAGAGTGCACCGGTGAGCACAGCTGTGCACACAGACACACCCCACACACACCCCACCACCACACCGCATCGCACACCCACCCACACCCACTCACCCACGGCAGCCCCCCACCACCACCCTCTGCACAACCACCCCACACCACACGCACACAAAGCCTGACATGTATGCACATCCATGCAACACCACTCACCTGGCACAGGCACAGTGCCATCACGCACCATGCGTCTGTATCACTCTAGCTGCTGCCTTTGCCTGCGTCTCAGGTCCATGTACCTGTGGTGGCACTTCTCTGCAGTGCGGGGTATGCCAGTACGCTCACTGAGCTTCCTAGCCACCATCTCCCACACTTGCATTTGTAGGAGGTCCCCCTTCCTCACCTCCCCAAACAGCCTCCTGTGCCGTTTCATGACCAGCTGCACCAGGTTTGCGGACTCTACGTCCCCCCAGCGCCTGTCCCTGTGCACAACTGCATGCTGTCTTGCACGTCCAGACATGGCACTGTAATGTTGTTGGACACAAACACCCTGCCCTACCAGGAATGCACCTCAACAATCCCTGCAGTGCCACGCTATCACATGATGTAACGGCGCTACCGGAAGCAACCACACTGCATCGCGACCCCAGCATGGCCCTGAGGTTTGTGTTCCAGCATCTTGATATAGCGCCGCTATGCTGTCAGCGCAGCGCTCGCCGATGCTATGACTGGGTGATAGTGCAGACATGGGAGCCTCATGAGCATGCGTGTTGGCTGCCTGAGCTGGCACATAGCACTGTGCTATCTGGATAGCGGTGCTGCAACACCAATAGCCCTGCGCTGACATTTGCACAGCGCGGCTGTGCTAGCACAGGGCAAATCGGGGCCATATTCAAAAAGGGTATGCAAATGAGGGTACTTGTGTGGTACTGCAGCCTGATAAGGAATCTAAGCATAAACAACATACTGGTGTACAGATGCAACAGGAGGAAGAGCAGCGTGAGGCAGGTGTGTATGACTGCTGTAGGACACTATTGAATGTCAATATCCCAGAACAGGTTCAGCATGGACAGGAGCACAGAGATGCATTCTCTGGTAAATGGTCTGACCCATGTTGGACCACAGACAAGCACTATGCTGGGTGATGGTGCACATTCCTAGATGTCTGCAACCAAACGTACAGTGCACTGTGCTCAATCCCCTGCAGGGGTGTGTCCTGCAACAGTTGCCCACTAACATGACTCCCTGCATGTGTGGCATGACAGGCCATGGCACCCATGCAGGACGTACTCAGTGTCCCGGAACTGTGCCGGCCCATGCACCATGTGGTAATTGCATTGGGTCCTGACATTGTCTACGTACTAGTGCACTTGTCCACGCAACCACTGTAGTGAACACAAAGGGCACAGTACAGTGCAAGGTGGTTAGGGCAGGGGTAGTGCACATGTGTGTACAGGGCTCGCTGTACAGACACGGGATGCACAGTGACTCTGGTGGCGTGTGCACTACATGCACATGCAGCACTCCCATATATCCATGTGGCCTGTGGCACTGGGGAGCATTGTGATGTCTATGTGTGAATGCAGTTCACCGACGGCCGATGACACATGTCCCTATTGACTATCCCATAGGTTAGGCAGCGCACCAGGAGTGCATCATGTACACAAGTTCTTGCAGGAGGAGTTGAACACCCTTGTGCATGCCATGAAGGAGAGGGAGCAGGTGCTATGCACGCACAGGGCCACTGACACAGTGGTGCGCCAAGCCTGGGAGGAGGTGACTGTGGCTGTGAATGCCGTAGGGGGACGTGGCAGGACAACCGAAGCTGTGCAGAAGAGATGGAATGACCTCCTGTGACGTGCGAAGGAGGAGGAGGCCCAGCGACTGAGGGACAGGATGAGGACCGGTGGTGGACCACCTGAACACCAGCAGCGGGTGGAGGAGCCACACATGGCTGTGGTGGCATTGACCCTCAGGACGGTGGCAGTTGCAGGAGTGCCAGGTGGTGGGTGTGAGACGCCTCTCACACTGCTAAGGACAGGTCAGTATTCGCATGTGTATACCCTATGTTGTGTTGCCATGGGTGAATGACCATGACCATGCTGTGGGTGTCCTGCACAGGGTGCACAGTGGTCTGCCTAACAGCTGCCTGGTATGGGCATGGCCACTGTGGGTTTGGTGGGTGCATGGGGTCACGGGCCTGTGTGAAGAGGGTACGTGTCCTGGGGTGTGCATGGAATAGTGGTGGTAGTGGTGGTGGTGTTTGCGCACAGTGTCTATGTACGGGTGACCGACCCTGTCCCTATTGTCTCCACAGCGGTGACTGCCAGGCCTGCATGACAACAGGGGCTGACAAGGATGTGCAGACAGGTCCCAACAGTAGTGCAGGTGGACGATGGGGATGATGGGGAACGACCATCAACTTCCGGGCATGGTGCAACAGATGGCCACACAGACGCCATGCATGTGTGGCACACACATAGCCAAGGGCAGCTACTGACTGGGGAGGGGTCAGTAGGGGTATTGGGATACACCGGATACCAGGATGCAGCACAGTCGGAGGAGGGTGGTGTAGGGGATGTCCTACTGTTCACCATCACCAGTGGTGAGGACACTGATGTGTCTGACTTGGCACAACACCTGGCTGTGCCTGTGCAAAGGGATGCAGGGGAGGGGCTGCCGGCAGGCTGTGGGACAGGTGCCAGTGGTGCATGCAGCATCACCGGTATGGCTGTACCTGTGTACATGGTGGTGCGCAGTGTAGGGAACAGTGCAGAACCACAGGGTGTGCAGGGTACAGAGCGAATTGGTGTCCATGCCTATACCGTTCCACAGACCACCACCAGTAGTCGCCAGCAGCAGGACGTGCCTGCCATGCGACAGGATCCAGTTGCTCCTGTGCAGCAGGCACCTCTGCCAGCTACAGCTCAGGGTAATGTGCCCCTGGGACAGGATGGCCATGGTGCCCGCCCACTCCTGCTGGCTGCTGTCACCTCCCAGCAGGGGGCGTGTGTGGATCTTCATGGCATGTGGAGGGAGATGCGCCATGAGCTTGAGCAGATCAGAGAGGCCATCACAGTGGGCTTTGCCAGTGCTGAGCAGTGGGCGGAGGACAGGATGGGCCGCCTATTGGGTGCCATCGAGCATGGGTTTTCTGGTCTGTTGGCTGCGGTGGTTGACATAGGGAATGTCCTGCGTGGGGTGCATGGGGTTTGCCAGCATGGGATGCTTGGCCATGGTGCAGACAGCACAGGGGGCACACAGACAGGCAGGCCATGGATGCAGGGCTGCCAGTGGCTCCAGCTCAACAGCATCACACACCCCATCCGTGACCCAGCGCCACCATGGCCGTCCACCCACCCTGTCAGGCTCCACCGTCCCCCGGGGGCACAGGAGGCCAACTCTTCCTGCCTTGCCTTTCACATCAGCATTGTCCTCTGCACAGAGCACACCAGGGTCTGTGTCCCACGGTAGTGGCACACGTCGCATGCATGGTGGGAGGCGTCATTGATGGCCACACTGACTATGTGGCACAGCGCACTCATCACCCCACATTTGCCACATAGGCACACCCACATGCACGTTCACACATGCACACACACACCTCCACTGCCACGGTTGCATCACTTACCCTCACGGCACACATCACAATTCCCCACCGACACCACACCGTTTGAGTCCGACCCCCCCACGCGTGTTCTGCACAACCCCGAACTCACAACACATGCACACATGTTGTCAGATCCACTGTGTAGGTTTACTGTTGGTATTGTTATTGTCACTCATCTGTGTCCATGTGCACATTAAAGTCATTATTAATTGTACCTTTTCAAGTTGTTGTGCAGTCTGTACTTACCCTTTTGTCTGTTGCAGTGTTCTGATGATGTTGTCCCTGTGCTGTATGGCCCTGCGTGCCATGTGAGGGTCCCTTCTCTCAAGGTGCTCCACTATCCCCCCTGACCGCTGGCTCTGGCTCACTGTCAACTGTCCTTCAGGTTCAGGTGCCTGTATCCCACGGTTCATTGCCATGTTGTGCAGCATACAACAGGCTAGGAAGATACGGCATACCTTCTGAGGTGTATACTGTAGGGCACCGCCTGATGTGTCTAGGCATCGGAATCGCATCTTCAGGAAGCTAAACACCCTCTCTATGATGTTCCTTGTGCTGGCATGTGCCTCGTTGTACATCTCCTAGGCCACTGTAGCTGGTTGGAGTACTGGTGTCAGCAGCTAGGGTCACAGGGGATAGGCACTGTCCCCTGTCAAAGGATGTATACCTGTTAGTGACGTACGGCAGTCTGTCGGATGCTGTCCTGCACCCCCTGTGTAGCCCTCCCACACCCCTTTCCTGGCCTGCAATGCCTGCCCCCATGCATGCTGGTGTGTGTATGCCTTGTATGCTACTACTCACCGATTAGTTGACCACTGGTTATCCTGCCCTCCTCGAATGCTTGGCACAGCTGGGACTGGTGCCAGATGAATGCATCGTGGGCACTGCTGGGGTACCGTGCATAGACATTGGTGATGCGCCCAGCCGCATCACACACCACCTGGCAGTTGATGGAGTGGTACCCCTTCCTGTTAATGTACACGTCACTGCCATCACCAGGTGGTGCACGGATGGGAACATGGGTGCAGTCAATGGCACCCAGTACGGATGGTAGGTGCGCAACCCGATGGAACCGCTGCATTGTTTCTCTGTGCTCTGCTGCCGTGCTTGGGAATACTATGAACTCCCCAGCATGTGGCAGGAAAGCCTCTAGGAACTGGATCAGGAGGTGTGAGGTGGCAGACTGCGATACCCCGATGGTGTCCCCCATTGGTCTTTGGAACGTCCCTGTGGCGAGGAAGCACATCGCTGCTGTCACCTTCTCCTCCACTGTCATGGCATGGCTGCATCTGGTACTTGGGTGCAGCTGTTCATGCAGGAGTTCACAGAGCTGCCTCAACATTCCCCTGTTTATCCTGTACCGGCCAATGATGTGGTCATCAGGCAGTGTCTCGAGGGAGACCCTGGGCCGGTATCACCTGTTTGCAGCATACCATCTCCTTGGCCTGTGTTGTGGCCCATGTTGTGCCTGCTCCCTCTCCTCCTCCTCCTCCTCCACTACAGCTGCCATCAATGGCAGCATCACTGCTGCAGGCACTGCACACATTCCCACTTCCTGTTCTGGTCTCTCCTCCTCCTCTGTGTTTTGCCCTGGGTTAAGACCAGCCTTTTATAGGCTGTAACTAGCGCAGCACTATGTGTCGCACTATGTGTCCTAGCGCGACACTGGGCCTTTGAATATCCCTTTGCGCATCCCTCATGGGCCACCCCCCCTTCCTGTTGCCCCTTGCATACATTAGTGCTTTGCCCCGTGCTACTGCTGTTAGCGCACACTAAATGGTCCTTTGAATATGGCGGCTCCACGCTATTCCTGCACTATTATAGCACTATTGCTTTGTGCACCGCGCTATGCTTTGAATATCTGGGCCTATGTATAGAAATACAATTGGAAGCATACTTTGGTGCAAAATCTGTGAGATATAATGGGAATGCACCTGATGCACTACATACCAGAAGTGATGCAAAATAAATATTAAATAAGTAAATGATTTTGGAGTATTTGTCTAATCATCCTCCACATTCCAAATGATAGGATTTATGTGGAAAAATGCTATAATAGTGGGGTTAAGGGAACACTGATATGAAATACAGAACTCTATATATGTATGTATGTGCCTGACCACACAATGGCGTAGAAGCTTATAAAACTTAGAATGTAAATAGCAATTATATATATACTAATGTCTGGCACCTCACAAGGATTAATTATAAGAGATCTTACAAACATTGTAATATTTATTCTTTCTCTTATTTTTTTTTTTCAATTAAATACATTGAGAGTAACTCCCACATAGATTAAATACCACCAGTGTCAATTGGCTCACCTCCCACATACAGATACAGGCTTCTCAACAGCGATAGCGATTTACTGCATTCAAGTGCTCCAAACCTGTTGGGTACAATAGAGACTGCGCTTTGAGGTAAATGTACCGAGGGAATCGAATGAGGTGGTGTGAAGAGGAGGGATTCTGGTGAGAAACTGCTATACCACATCTAATTATGGGCCATAGTATTTATTACAAATTTTTTTTTTTTTTTTTTAGTGGGAAAAGCCTCAGGTAGCCTTGCTCTTCGATTTTCTTCTCCTTTTCTTTTTGGGTGGTTCAGATGATTTAAAGGGAGAGCTGGACACAAGATCAGCCCAGGAAGAGTCGGGAGAGTCATTACCCATTGAGAGCTTCTTCGGGTCTTGAGTAAATGTGTCAGATACAGTCTGTCTCAGATCCTCCATAGATGAGTGCAGATCTTCTTGGAGCAGATCTTCTTGGAGTGGGGAGAATTTGTTAGACAAGGTAAGAGGAGTAGAAAAACTGATGTGACGTTCCACATGGGAAGCTGGAGAGGTGGAAATATTATTTAAACAGGAGGTAATATTGTTTAGAGAAGAACCAGATGCTTTTTTTTCTTGTATCCGTGCGGAGCTTCTGGCAGGAGCTACAGTGGCAGATATGATGGCTGCAGATTTCTCAGGGACCTGAAGGACAGTTTCAGCAGGAAGGTCAAGACATTGTAATTGCAAAGTGCTTGTGCTGGAGCAGAAACGCTGCATTAGCATGTGAGAGCAATGGTAAGCGGGCTGTGTCCAATTCAGAAATTCAGAGAGAGATTCTGGGGTACTGAAATCTCTGGTAGAATCATTCAAAAAAGACACATTGTTGCAGGGTAACGCAGTGCAAACTTAATTCCACGCTGATGAAGGATTGTTTTAATGGGGTTGTAAGCTTTTCATTTGTTAGATAATTCTTTAGAATAGTCTCTGAAAATTAGGAGTCTGTTTTCTTGCCAAGTAAGTGCACCTAATTGCCTCGCTTTTTGAAGAATCAGTTCAGTATGTGCGTGGTTTAGAAATCTGGCAATGATGGGCCTGGGTTTCTGGTTGGGTCCAGGCCTCGGATTTAAGGTGCAATGAGATCTCTCGATGGTTAGGTCTTGGCCGGCTGATAATTTAAGCAAAGAAGGAAGTACATGAGTTAGAAGAGCACTGGTATCTCCTAGTTCAACACCTTCAGGAAATCCGAGAAATCTAAGGTTGTTACGTCTGTTTCTATTTTCAATATCATCTATTTTGTCCTGAAGGTTCCTAATAACTCTGTCCTGCTCTCTGATGGTAGCCTGTAATGTGTTAATGGAATCTTCATTTTGAGATGCTTTAACATCAGTAGCACTGATTTTTTGATCAAGTGCCTGCATATTATTGATATTTTGTTGTGATGCAATTTTTAATACATTGATTTCACTTATTAGTTGCTGGAACATTGCCTCCACTCTATTAAGAGAACTGTTATGTGGAGATTGGTCTGCCATTATTGTAGGCCTTAATAGAGAATTGAAAAGCTGTAGATAACTCATTCAGTAATTATGAGGCAATAAAAATACTGTACCAGAGCTGTTCTGCGATGTACATATAGTAAGATCTCAGATGTTGGTGAAGGTAGGAAGTCTGGAATCTGTAGGATGGATGATGATATTTGGTGAATCCAGGGAGATGAAGAATCAAGCAGCCATCTTCAGCACAGCAGGCCACACCCCCCCCATTTTATTATTTTTGTATTATAGGGGTGCAGTAGTGCACCTATAGTTAGGGTTGAGTAGGGTGCTCAATGTTGGGGGTGGAATTGTTTAACCAGGAGAGCTACAGCTTGTTTTCCAGTGTGACCTAGGAGTACAAGGAAGTTAAGTGACTTGCTCAAGGTCACAAAGTATGCAAGTGGGGACTGATGGTATTCAAACCCAGGTCTCCAGGTTTGCAGCTCACTGCCTTTAACCACTGCAAAATACTGCCACCTATTTTAAACCTCTAACTTTTCAGTTTAATAATTTTGGCAGGGTTTGTCAGAATAGCCCACATATTTGCATTTTCCGTGGACATGACATGTTATAAAAACGTGAAGAATTTCATGATGGTACCTTGTGTGGTTTCAGAGATCTGGATACCCCTTAATTTGTAAAAGGGTCACATTTTTCTTTATACTTAACATGTTGTCTTTTATTTTTGCTCTCATGTGCAGGCTACACAGTGCTGAATTTCTGAACAAAACATTCAGGGTGCATGTGGTCTGTGCTGAAGTAGGGCATTTCAAAGGTCTGGTAAAAAATATTAAAACAGTTCCTGAGTTATAAGGTTTTAAAAATTTGTTTTGGAAAGATGTCCCATACTGTACAAACCCGAAATTTCTGGTTCCTGGGAGTGTTTTTCGGTTCACAAATTTGATGTATCACAGACCAAAAATGGGTCTCATGAACCACTTTTTCTGGAGGGGGGGGTTTGCGAAAGCCACCATCTTGTTTCTTTATTTCTGTTACTACTAAAGTTGGAAAACACTTGCTAAGGGATAGTTTTAGTAAAGCTAAAACATCCCTGATGTACAATGTTTTCCCTAAGCAAGATTTTATAGTCTGGTTATGGGGAAATTTACCAACATTTTATATTTCACATATTCATGATCTCTCCAGAGCAATTTCTGGTTCAAATCATTCTTTTTGGTTCAAACTAAAGATTTTCTGGTTTGTGAACAAGGAAAAATGGTTCAACCTACTAATTCTAGTTCATAAACCAGAAAAAGTGTTTTTATCTTGGTATTCTGGTTCATGACCCAGAAAATGTGGTTCCAACTATTGTAGTACCTTTGGATCGTAAAGCCAAAAATCTGTTCTAAAGTACTACGTTTGGTTCATGAACCAAAAAATGTAGTTCGGACTACTACTTCTGGTTCATGAAGTACAAAATGTGGTTCAGAATTTGACTTTTGGTTGATGAGGTAGTAAATATGAAAATATGAAAAAGTTAAGAGAAGAAGGTAATTTGGTCTATACAGTCTGTTCCTACTGCAGTGTCCAGAGGTTGACTCACTCCTTCCATGCTTCCCATCTTTACTTCTCATGGAGAATACTTCCCCCTATGGCTATTGTTGTCCTCTTGAAGCACAGCACATTGCTAGTGTCCACCACCCTATGTGCAAAGAAGTGCCTGGTCAGTTTGCTTCTACACTTCCCTGACTGCATCTTAACACTGTGGCCTCTCTCATTATGGTTGCCACTTAAGTTAAAGAGAGTTTCCATATCCATGTTATTTATATGTTTCTAGTACTTGAAGGTCTCAGTCATGTTTCATCTCTCTGTACTGTTCTGTACTGAGTAGATGTTCAGTGCCCTACACCTCTCATTCTATGCCAACTGTGATGATGCACTATCATCTTTGTAGCCATCCTCTGGAACTTCTGCAGTAGGTTAATATGCTTTTTGAGGTATGGACACCATTAATGAAGTTCATATTGTAGCTATGGCTTCACCAGAGAGTTATACAAGGAAAGTATAAGTTTGTTTCTCATTTAACAAGCCAGACAAGCAAGCAAATAAATTCCTGTTTTGCCAGAAATGGAAGTGTGCCGGGCCCAGAGGGCCCTGTGCTTCCATACCAGCATGGGGGAAATTGCTTAACCAGAAAATCACACTAAGCTAGAGTTTGTTTCCAGGTGCAACCTGGGAGCACAAAATCATTGTTTTGTTTTGTTGCTGTATTGGTCCTTGTGACAAAGGATCCAGAAAAAAAGATGATTTTATACCTCTTATTGGACCAACATAGATATAGCACCTATTTTCTTTTGTATCATCTATGTTGTTCCAATAAAAGGTATCACATCATCATCCCTTTTTTTCTGGTTCTAGGAGCACAAGAAAGTTGAGTGACTTGCTCAGAGTCACACAGAATGTAAGGGGGAGCTGATAGGATTCAACACCAGGTATCCAGGTTTGCAGCTTGGTGCCCTTAACCACTATGCTATACCGCCTCCTATGTATGCATCTATGGAGTGATGGAAGTGCAGGCCCCATAGGGCCCTGCGCTCCCCCAGGTAAATAAGTATACAATAATACTATCTCAAAAAGTAAGGACATTCATTGCAAAAGCCTTGTTAATGCACTAGGCAAGGCAAGGCAATGCACATTTTATTTGTATGGTGCCCATTCCCAGAAGCTCTGGCAGCCTCACAGAAGAATAAAAATAAACAAGTAATGCAAAATATAGAATAACATCACCCAGTTAAAACTAAAATATAAGACTCCTAAAAACTGATAAAATGTCATATATAGGGACTTGGTAATTTGTTATAATTCAGAAATTATTAAATGCCAGGCTCAAGAGATGTGCCTTCAGCCTCTACCGAGGGGGCCTTCTGGACTGCAGATGGTAATGCGTTCCACAGGAACAGCCTAGAAATGCTAAAAGCATGATCTCCAGAAGTCCTAAGCCATACCCTGGGAATGACCAGGAGGCCCCTTGAAGAGGCACAGAGGGAATGGGCAGAGATCACCAGAGTCAGGAGCTTTAACAGGTAGCCAGGACCCAGTCCATTTAAGGCCTTGTAGGTGAGAAGTCCCACCTTAAAAAGGACCCTCCACCTGACCGGCAGCCAGTGCACAGCACGCAGAACAGGGGTCACATGGCTAAACCTAGAAAGGCCAGTCAGAAGCCAAGCTGCTGCAGTCTGCACCAGCTGCAGCAGGTGAAGGATCCCTCCCATGTCCTTGAAGTAAACAGCATTACTGTAGTTAAGTCTAGAGGAAACAAATGCATGCACAAGCATCAGCAGATCTTTGGGCAGAATGAGGGGCTTAATCCGAGCAATGTTCCATAGATGGTAGAAGTCATGACTGACAGCAGATGACACCTGATCTTCAAAGGTCAGCCTGCTGTCAAGGATCACGCCCATATTTTCCACCCTAAGAGGAAGCCATCAATGAAGTAGAACCCAGAACAAGACCAAAATCCACACTGGACAGTGACCCATCTCACCCGTGATCAGGCTCAATCAGCAGCACCTCCGTCTTAGCCGGGTTGAGTTTCAGCCAGCTGGAAGCCATCCAGTCATTGATTTTAGCCAAGCAGATGTTAAGCACATCCACAGCTCCTGATGTTTCAAGAGCAAAAGACAAATACAATTAGATATCATCTGCATAGCAGTGAAACTCCACACTGTATTGTCAACTCATCTCACCCAGAAGCAGTTTATACACTGCGAACAACATTGGTGACAGGATCTAGCCCAGTGAAACTCCACAAGACAGAGGCATTGAGGAGGAGGAGAAATTCCCCAATACCACCCGCTGCACCCTGTCCAAGAGATAGGACCCAAACCACCTGATGACAGTACTGGTGAGTCCACAAAACTCACAGAGCAGATTCAGCAACACGACATGATCCACAGTGTCACAAGCTGAGGAGAGATTGAGGAGCACAAGACGTGACCTGTCCCCACTATCTCTAGCTCTGAAGAGATCATTATACACCATCACTAGAGCTGTTTCAGTGCTGTGTCTAGCCCCGAAAACCCAACTGAAATGGCTCATAAATGTCAGAGGACACCAGGTGATCCTCGAGCTGCTGTGCGACCTGCTTCTCAACAACCTTGCTAAAAAAGGCAGGTTAGAGATAGGACAGTAATTCACCAGGACATCGGGGTCCAGGGAAGATTTCTTAAGGAGAGGCTTAACCAGTACCTCTTTCAAGGCAGCTGGGAGAATCCCCTCTGCCATCAAACACCTGACAATCCTAGTGAACACTGGGCTGACGGCCTCAACAAATCCCATTAAAAAACCATGTCATGGCTGTGTCCAGTTCACAAAATGTGTGCTTCAGCTCTACAATCACCTTAGTCACATTGGACACCTCAACTGGCCTAAACTCTTCCCAGATAGGCAGAATGCCTCTATCCCCTCCCAGCCTGACCACTGCTGGGTGAAGGCTCAACTGGCAGAATCCCTGACTGGATGGCTGACACTCTGTCAGAGAAGAACAGAGAAAACTCTTCACATAAAGTGGATGAAAAATTGTTTTTGGCTGCAAACAGGCAGGATGTAAAAGCCTGTCTACATTTCAAAACAGCTGAGATGGTCTGTTCCTCTCTGCAGCAATCTCCCTGAACAGGAATTTTGCCTTCTTATGGGAGATTGCCCCCTGGTACTCATCGTAGTGGGCACACAGGGCCAGCTTGTCGGACTCCAGCCAAGTTCTCCACCAGCAATGTTCCAACTTCCGACCCCTGATCTTCATCACTCTGAGATCCACATCAAACCATGGGGGTCTCACTTGAGAAGACCTGGGTCATAAACAAACTGGTGCAATGGCATCATGAACCCCAGAAACCACCCTATTATAGGTGGCAACCGCTTCTCTGGTGCCAATCGAACATGCTGCATCAACCCTAGATAAATCAGCTACCACCAAGTCCCGCTGGGTGCAAGCCCCTCAAAGGGCGATAGTTCACCATCTCTACAAGAAAGGGACTTTCAGGAGGGACCCCAAACATGAACTTCATGGTGTAGTGATAAGACCAAATGACCTGATCAGTTTTGAGGTTATCAACCTCAAGGTCCTGCTGGAACATCAGATTGAGTGTGTGGCCAAACTGGTGGGTAGCAGAAGCAACTACTTGTGACAGGCCCAGAGACTAGTTAGGGTTAAAGTGACAAAAGTAGGGAAATGTAGTGTTAGGGTTCCCAACCCTAACACACCACCCCTATCTTGCAGACAGCAACAGAAACACATTACAGTTTCACCTCTTCTGCGTCTTTGCAAATCAGCTGTGGGGTGTACCTTGGGGTTGTTAACCCTAACGCTTGGTTTGGTTTTCATATTAATTGTTGGATCTGATGAAAGTGGAGATCAGGAGGAGGAATAGGGAAGAGTGAGTAACTTGATGATGGCTGATGAGGAGGACACTATTAGGGTTGTGAAGACCAGGAGACACAGTGGGATGAAATGGGGACTGGAGAGAGGCCAGGCATGTTTAGTCCCCATACTCAGGGATCCTGCCAGATTGAAAGGGCAGGTTGCTGTGTGGCTGGCTGCCACCTTTCATCCACTTTAGGCAGTGTTGTGCAATGCTAGCTTGATGAAGAATAAGTCTGCAATTATGATGGATCTTGTTTCCTTGGTCGATCTGGCTTACATTACCATGATCTGGCTAGGGGATGATTCTGGCCCGGTTCTGGTGTCTTCTGTCCTGACTGGGTTCTCAGCTGTTCACTGCCCAAGAAAGAATTGCAGGGGAGTGAGGGTTGCCATCTGTTTAAGTTCTGAGCTGAACCTGGTGGTGCACCTGGTGGGAGATACCTAATTGTTTGAATACGTGGTTGTGCATGGGGGTCCAGATGCAGTTACAGAATCCTCCTTCTGTACCAACCTCCAGGTCATGAGGGGGAGTTTCTGCAGGAAATCACAGCTTTTGTCACTGACAGAGTGCTGGAATCACTGAGGGAGCTCATCCTTGGTGACCTCAATGCTTGGATAAATGGTGAACGATTGCAGTTTGGTCAATATTTCCTCAAAAGAATGGAATCTGTGGGCCTCACAGAAGTCATAACTTCTGCAACCCATCTGCACAACCATGCCTTGGACTTGGTATTCTCCATGGGGCTTGAGCATGATAACCTTAAAATTGATGTGGTCAATTGGATCACTGCACTATCAGGTTCAATTTCAGGGTCCCCCCTTGTAGTCCATCCCCTATGGAGGAAGTTCAGTTTTGCCCTTTGAGAGGGCTTCTGTAAGAAGGATTTTTGGTGGTTTTAGACACATCAGGAGTGTTGATAACATTCACTGAGGGTTCAGAGGTGACTGTGGTGGCCTATGAGAAGGTCATCACAGAGGCCTTTAACCTTGTAGTAACAGTCTGTGCATGCCTGCTGTTGTTGTGCCTCTGTTCACTATGGTTTGATAGTGAGCTGAGGATGTCAAAAACCAGATGGCAAAGGTTGGAGCAAGGTTGGAGAAGTTCCAGGGCCCAGGATAATAAACTGGTTCCAAAATCTTACTATGATGATTATAAGGCAATCACTCGTAAAAAAAGCAGAATTTCTGTTAAGGGAGATTGCTGCTAGGAATAACTAACTGCCTCAGCTCTTTCAGACTGTGGATAGGCTTTTATAGCCAGCCTTTCTAGCACCTATGAGAGCAGTTTCACTCATGAAATGCAAGAAGTTTGTGTGGTTCTTCTTGGACAGGGTGTCATATGTTAGGATGGGATCACTCCAAAGGGGCCGTTACAGTCCACCAGGGTAGAGCCTTTGAGTCAGGGATGCATTCAGTGGTCTAAGGGGAAGTTTGACCAGTGAGAATGGAACAGGTGTGTGAGGTGATCTCTGAGCTGTGGCCAACATTCTGTAATCTGGATCCAGACCCAATATGAGTACTTGTGAGCTGTGTTGGGCATCTGGGCCTGGTGTTTGCTGAGATTGTCCAGTGCTCCTTTTCAGAGTGGGTATTCCTAGTGTCACTGAAAAGTGCATTGATGAAATCCCTTCTGAAGAAGCTATCTCTGGACCTGTGTGTCCTGGAGAACTACTGACATATATCTAACCTTCCCTTTCTGGGAGAGGTTATTGAGAAGGTTGTTGCACTTCAACGTGAGGCACACCTCGCTATCTTTGACATCTGTAAGCCTCTCCAGTCTGGGTTTAGGCTCAGGCATAGCACAGAGACTGCACTAGTTAGGGTGCACAATGACCTGCTCAGGGCAAAAGACAGAGGAGAATGGTCCATTTTTATCTTCCTTAATCTCTCATCAGTGTTTGACAGGGTGGTTCATTGACTGGTTTTGGACCAGCTTAGCAAGTTTGTAGGATTCGTTAGCAAAATCATTTACTGGTTTGAATCTTGTCTCAGTGACAGGACTCAGAGGTGGTGTTGGGAAAGTTTTCCTCATGTCTGATAACTCTGTCCTGTGGCATATCCCAGGGTTCAGTTCTATCACCTATGTTTTTTGCCTACCGGGTCAATATGTCATACGCTATTAAGCATATGACAAAACCCCAAAGCAGAATCAGCATGGTATAGAACACCGAGAGAGTGCAATATCATGAATGGGTCTGTGCATGGTACTGCACCCTTTCACTATCCCAGTCAGAAGATAAGACCTCTGATGGGACAGGGTTCCTCCGAGCAGCTTCTGTGACTCGACGGGATAAGCCATGGGGAGCAAGGGAGGCAAAAAGTGAGTTTGGGACCGGGTTCGATTCCCAGACACATGAAATTTTTCATTTTTTCACACTTTGTGCAATATTTACTTTTAATCCCGCCCTGGAGTTAGTTATTTTAGTTGGGAGGGTTCGGGGGCACCCCCCCTCATAATGGGTGGTGCCCCCGCAAAACCAAGACTTATGCCACTTGCAATTTATTGCACTGTATTGGCAGCATGGTATATTGCTGTGGCATAATGTCTTGTGACATTATGACCCCATGCCCATTGTTTGCAGTGTATATGTTGCCCTTGGGTAAGATCATTTGGCAGTATAGACTTAGGTTTCAATGCTTTGCAGATGATACCCTGCTCAACATTTCCTTTTGCACCTGGGACATTGGGTGCAGTTGTTGTTCTTAATAGGTACCTGTCCAAGATCCAAAATTGGATGTCATTGGGCTGGTTGAAACTGAATCCAGAGACAGCTGAATTTCTAGTAATTCAACCAGGTCATGGGAGGGAGCGGCAGCTACCAAGAAGGAGGCCTGGATTTGTCTTGGCCTTCTACACTCTTGGCTGCCTCAAAGGTGAAAAATCTGGGAGTTATTCTGGATGAGGGACTGACGCTTGAGGCTCAGGTGTCGGCAGCAGTCCGACATGGCGTTTACTATTTATAGAACATCAGTCAGATTAAATCCCTTATCTCTCTTGGTGATCTGGCAACGCTGATGCATGCATTTGTGACTTTGAGGTTTGACTACTGCAATGCTCTTTATCTTGGGATCAGTGGAGGTATGTTATGATGCCTGCAGCTGTTGCAGATTGCAGCTGCTCAGTTGCTGATTGGCCTTCTGAGGACATGTAGTGTCTTTCTGGCCCTTCATGATCTGCTCTGATAGCCAGTTAAGTGGTGTATCTCCTTTAAAGTTAGACTTCTAACCATTAAGGCCCTAAATGGGCTGGGCCCTGGTAACTTGGCAGAGCTCCTGCATCCTCACATACCTGCGTGACCACTTCATTCCACTGAGGAGTTCCTCCTGGTAGTTCCTAGTGCATGGCTGAAGTCCTCAGAGGACCAGGCCTTTGAAGTGGCAGTTCAGGTCTTCTGGAATTCCTTGCCCAGAAATTTATGGGAGGTCCTCTTGGTAGTCGCCCTTAAGCGGGGTCTGAAAAACATTTTTATTTGAACAAGCATATAGGTTTTAACTTCCCTTATTAATATTATCCTTTGATGGTCAATTTATTTGTTATCTATTTATTGGAATAGTTTGTTGTTTTTTAGAATTTTAGATGAGTTCTGTAAGTTGATTGATGAGATTTAATATGGCTGCTGTATGTATTGTAATGGCACCCTGAGCACCCAGGAAAGGGTGCCACATATAAATAAAGTCTACTGCTGTTACTAATATTCATGACTCTATTAAGATATTCTTCTTGGCTTTGTTCTGGTTCCTAAGGGCATATGTTCCTTTTTGTTTTGCCTTTTCCCCATTTGCTCCACTTGGTTTTTCTTCATTTGTTTTTAGCTGTTGATTGTTCTTTGCAGACTGCCCCTTGACTTCTGTATCTGTGTATTCAGTTTTTGTTGACTGGGAAAGGAGGACTAGACAATTCTGCCTATTTACAGCCTTGTCCTGGGGGATGGGGATACATATGGATGCCAACTGACATTGAACCAGATTAATCTGCTGGTGGTATTTTTCATGAATGGGGGAAATTTGGCCAGGACACTGGTGAAATTCCCCTACTGTCCTGTAGGGGAACCTCTGGCTGACTGTCATTCGGGTGGAGCGCTTGAGCAGGATGGAGGTCCAGGAGACAGAGGTGCGTGTTTTGCCCATTGCTATCCCTTTGACAGAGTCTGAAGATTTTTTTGATGCAAAGGGTACGGATATGGAGACAGATGGTGAAGTTTTGGGACTTATTGGTTGCACAGAGGTGATCTGGGAAAAAATGCTAAAGGAAACGGACCAAGAAAGTGAAGATTCAGTTGTGATTGTTAAGAAAAGCATGATATCAGAGGATACGACTACAGAGCTGCAATTGTTGTTGCAGAATGAAGAGGCTCGCTTTAAGACAAGACGAGCAGAGCTTCAAGCCACTACTGCGGTAGCGCAGAAGCAGGATTAGGCTACACAGGCCAATAAGCCAGAGGTGAAGTTACTACTGCAGAGTGCTGACATGGCAGAGCCTGTATCATCTCAACAGCAGACTCAACAACTAGCGGATGTACAGGAAAGTTCTGTGGAGTGACAGGAGGTACCGCTGCCGTTCTCATTTTCAGCAGGTACGGGCAAATCTCCTCTTTTTGTGTTTGCGGGGAATCTAAACAATAACTGTGCAGGGGTCTTGTCGAGAATGGCAATTATGGGCACTGAAAGGCCCTGCCTAAGCTGAGACTCTGAGACTGATGTACTCCTGGATAAGAGCAATACAGACCCAGGCACATGGTCTGTGGACAAAGTGCTATTAGCGGCTGGCTGGGAAAAATCTACTACTTCTGCTGCTTGGGAATCAGGCCCTACAGGTTTTTTGATCATTAAGGCAAGTGCTAGTATGTCTATGGATTTGGAAAGTGCTCTTGAGCTAGAATGAGCCACAATAGATTGGGGTTCTGTAATGGACATTTATTCACCACTTCATATTCTGGAAGGGTTAGATTTAACCCAGAATCCAATACTGACTATGAAACAGTCCTTAACTTCCACTACTAAGATACCACAGCAAAAGTCAGTGGCACTGTCCTGCCTAATGACCAGGAGGTTGCTACTACAGATACTAGACATAGAGAATGAGCTCGCTCTTATGCCTCTTTATTCAGGGCTCCTTTTTTTCTGGCCAGAAGACATAATGCTATTAGACTACTCTATAAAGGAGGTCTTGAGAGGTTTCCAGACCATAAACATGTAGCAAGAACTTTATTGAAAGGCTCTATGCACTTTACCACTGTGGAAATTTCTGCCCTAATCCATGTTTCAGGGGAACCTGTCTTTGATATTTGTTTCAAACAAGGCAGTGGCCTGCAGAAATTTTCAGCCTTATACCAGATGCTGAAAGCTTCACCTTTATGGTCCCCTTTTGAAGTGGTCCCCTTAACCAAACCTGCACACCGCATGATTACAGTGCTATTCAGGAGTGAGGGGGTGAGCATTACAGACTTGTTTTTTTGGCTGAAACAAAGATGCATGGTCCAGGGTAACCCGGAGTCAATACTTGATGAAGATCACATTTGAACTGGGGGATGGAGAGTACAAGTGATTTTGAACACATCTGACACGGGACTAATGCATTTACCAAACTGTTTTTTTTGGGGGGGGGAGGATAGAGGGGTGTAGTTTTATGCAGGACAACCCAAGGCCTACTACCATTGTGGATCCACAGATCATCTCAGTAGTATGTGTGATGTGTTGAAATGTACGCATTGCAATGAGTTGGGTCACATCTCAGGCTTATGTAAAAGCGATCAGGTGTGTAATCTCTGCTATCTAAAGGGACACACCTATCCCTCCTGCCCCTCAGCAGCCCACAATCAGATAGACCAGGCAGATTGGGAAGAGCAAAGAGTTACCATCGCACTTGCTCAACGTACCAGTGCGCAACGCACTGCTCCTAGGCCTACCCAGCTCACCAATACAGGTTATACCCCCTCCACTTGAGCTCCCTCTGAAACAGGCTTCCACAGCAGGGGGAAGGCACACATAGGGTAGAACAGGATCTGGTTGCACTTCTAAAAACTAGTGAAGATATGCTCCCACCCCAACCCATCCTGCTTCAACCTAATGAGCAGGTGGTGAGAAACACGAGGCACTGACAAGCTTGGCAACAACCTATTCCTAAAATTCCTAAAGCATCTGAGATCCCCACTAAGAACAGGTTTGCATCCCTACCAGTAGAGGTTTTGGGTTCAGGGCAGAAAACAGAGAGTGGTGGTAAATGGTATACAGTCAGAAGAGATGCAAGTCACAAGTGGGGTACCTCAGGGATCAGTCCTGGGGCCAGTCCTCTTCAACATCTTCATTAGTGACCTTGCAGATGGACTAGAGGGTAAGGCTTGTCTGTTTGCAGATGACATCAAGATCTGCAACAGAGCAGATGATCCAGATGGGGTGGGCAGAATGAGAAGAGATCTGGATAAACTAGCAAAATGGTCAGAAAAGTGGCAACTGGGGTTTAATGCAAAGAAGTGCAAGATCATGCACATAGGGAACAGAAACCCTGAAGCCACCTATAGGCTGGGAGGGGAGTTGTTGGCAGTCACAAGGGAAGAAAGATACTTGGGCATCATCATCACCGATTACCTGAAATCATCCAAGCAGACCAGTAAAGCAGTAGGTAAGGCTAGGGGGATGTTGGTGTTATGCTTGGGTTATGCCCCTATCGTCCCACATACACCTCACATACACCTCACACTGTATTCCTGGTCTATTGCACTGTGATACTGCTATTTTGCACTTATATATAGATATGAGTGTTAGGAATGTGCTTTGCTGCTAACACATGCTAATATTATCATGCATGATTTATTATACCTCACTATAATACATTTATCTAGATTATGTTTGTCTTTTATATATATTCCATATATAATCTACCTAATCACTGATAAGATGACTCAGAGGGATCATCAGTGATTATTGTATACTTATATTCTCATAATTTTATGTAGTGTGTATTTTACACTCAGGCAGATATGCCTGTCAACAGTTCTCTTTGTCTAAGCAAGCTGACACAGAGAGAGACAGCTTTTGTTATGTCTCTATGTTTTATATTGTACATAAGCAAGAAATGTAGTCTGAACTGTCAGCATTTCTTTTGTCTAAGCTATAATGCTAATGGAAGCATATTCTGTCTCATATGATACTCAATAGTAATTCTGTCTCCTAAGTTATTATCCAAAGGAGAATGATTTAGGACCAATACATATTGTTTCTCATATCTGTAACTATGTTGTAATCTCTGTTGCTATGCTGCTATCTGTAGTATTTAGCTGTCCGCAACCCATTGTAGCTCTCTCAAGACACTACTGTAACTTCTCTAGAAGGGCACAGAGCTGGAGTGCAGGGAGAGATAGAACAAGATCTTAGAGAACCTAAGATCTACAATTCTGGAGATTATGTACATTCTTCAGGAGTGGTGAGAAACCCATCTCCTTTGTGATTTTCTTTGTCACATGCTTGGCGTAAGTAGCATAATAAACTTTATTAGTACTCCTTGCTTGTTTAAGAATGTTTCTTGGCAGACTCTGAGACACAATAATCTGTATTATTATTATTTTTATTGTTTACCCTACACACCAAGAGTGTTTAGACAACATTGGAGTGTATTAGTAGGGGTATCACAAGTCAGAAGAGGGAGGTAATAAACCATCTTTACAAGACACTGGTTAGGCCCCATCTGGAGTACTGTGTGCAGTACTGGAGGCCACACCTTCACAAGGACATTAACCAAATTGAGGCAGTACAGAGAAGGGCAACAAAAATGGTGCAGAGACTGCATCAGAAAACATATGAAGCCAGATTAATGGAGCTCAATATGTACACCCTAGAGCAAAAGAGGGAGAGAGGTGATATGATCAAAACATTCGAACACTTTAAGGGCAGTAACAAGGTGAAAGAGTCTAACACGTTTCAAGATAAGAAAAATAGCAGGACAAGAGGACACAGCATGAGATTAGAAGGAGGTCAATTAAGGGGTAATGTGAGGAAGTTATTTTTCACAGAAAGGGTGGTGGATGCATGGAACAGCCTACCTCAGGAAGTGGTGGATATGAATACAGTGCAGGGCTTCAAACAGGCATGGGATAGGCATAAGGGAGCAATACAGACGAGTATGAATAGATTGGCCATTGACAGGGCAAAGGCCAATGGCACATTCATAAGTTGGAAAAAGAAATGAGCAGACTGGATGGGCCTTGTGGTGCTTATCTGCTGTCATCTTCTATGTTTCTATGTTTCCATGTATAGGCTACAACCCATCTAAGGATAGTTTCCTTATGTAACAGGTACATCAGAGTCTGTTATCCAGGGCATGTTCCTCCAGGTCCTGAGCAGGTCTCTGTTTTGCAGGTTCTTCACATTCTCACCATATAATGACTGCAATTCCCTCATAATTTTCTGGATAACCTCCTCATGAGGTAAATGCTTTTTCTGTAAGGCAAATAAACATCTACTATTCTAGAGGAACCATTTAATGATCAACAGAACCCTATGTAGAGTCTCTATATGCCAGATATTCCTAACCCCTGTATATTTACCCACCATGAGCCCATCCATGGTGGCTGTCTGAAACCAAAGTGCTTCCCATGTAGTAGCCAGGGTTGCCTAAAAGGGTTTAACATATGTGCAAGAGAAGAACAGGTGTTCTGTTGTCTCTAGCTGCTGTAGACACATTGGTCTAATACAGATGTGGTCCTCTAACTGCTTGTGTTTCTGGTTCGTCTTCATGTTAATTCTGTGATGGCAACTCAACCAATGAAGATCCCTCATTTTGTCCGGAATTCTAGGGGTTCGTAATAGATGTAATAAGGTCTCTTTGCATTGATCTGGACACCTTGGGAATGTGTCTACTTCTCTAAACTGAGTTCCTAATAACAAATGGCTTGATATATGCCACTTTTTAAAATTTAAAAATGTCTCCCTAATGCATGTGGGAATGTTCAATGATCTTTTTAGAGGACCTAACTATCCTCTTTCCCATAATTTAAAGCACGTTTCACAATTTGCAAAGAATAAAGATATCCAGCTTAAATCCATAAAAACTAACATAGGTCTGAATTTGGTATACATAAAAATACTGTAATAAAATAATGTAGGATTCACCATCCCTAACCCCCCTTGCTCTACAGGAAGATAAACAATATTTATTTTAATGGGGTCCAGTCTGCTGCCCCACACCTCCTGAAAAAAATACACTATAAATTGTGGTGTCCAGTTGTCGGGGCGGGTACATAACTAATGTACAGGAATATGAGAATTAAAACATTTTTTATTAAATGTATCCTTTTCAACTTGCCCAACTTCCATTTATTCCACTGCGATACTAAGGCTCTACCCTGTTGAATCCAAGGCTCCAGATTTAACATACCCAAATCCCCAGGATCAAATGTGACACCTAAAATCTTTATGTGACCTGATGTCAAACGTATCCCCCCAACTTTCAAAAGGGGTTGTCTAGCTACCCCAAGTTGCATACCTACTGATTTAACTAGGTTCAGTGTTGCCCCCGAGCATGCACTATATGACTCACAGATTCACAGGGCTTCCGAGGCCGAATCTCCATCTGCAACTAAAATGCAGAGGTTGTCTACATGTGCCAAGTCTTTGTGTCTAACAGGAGCTTCATTAACAAAAATGGGTTTCAAAAGAGCAGAAGAATTAATCAACCATAGTAGGAGTCAGTATAGAATGCATACAGCAGGGGGCTTAAGGGGAACCCCTGCTGGACTCCCTTTAACACCAGCAGCATAGGATCTTTCTATCCTTTTACTATAGAAGTAACAGTTGCTGTTCTATATAAGCATTTAATCCAGTTGATAAATCGAGTGGAGATTCTGTATTTTCCTAGTATTTTCCATAAAAATGTGTGACTAATTGCATCAAATGCTTTCTTTTGGTCTAAGGAGAGAACTAAACCCTCTGTTCAATTTCTATGACTGTGTTGAAACAGCTCTGTAAGGAAGATCAGATATTCAGTTATACTTCTTCTTGGAATGGCACATGTCTATGCCTGTGAAATAACACATTTTGCACTGTTTAATAATCTTGTATTTAAGATGTATGCCAATATTTTAAAATCCATGTTTAACAATGAAATTGGTCTCCAATTATCAAACAACTGCCTATCACCCTGTTTAAAAATATGAATTAACATCCCCCCTGTCATGCGTAAGGAGGGGGTCTTGGAATTCAGAATTGACATAAAAACTATAGCCACTTCTGTGTATAGCCATGGCCCCAAAAATTTATAGATCTCCCCAGTTAGTCCATCACCACCTGGCGCTTTATCAGACTCCAGTGCCCTGATGGCCATTTCCACTTCAAGAGGTGAAATCTCCACAATCAGAGACTGAACCTGCTCTCTGGGAAAGTCAAGCCTAGGTACCGATTCCACAAAGTCATTTAAGGTGTCCTCTGCTTTAAGAATTGGTTCCAATAAGTGTCTAGTGTGCTGTGTAACAATTTATAAGATTCCTTTAGGATCTGTGCCCACATGATTATTGCCACCACTCTGGTTATCCAGTCAAAGAAATCTATGAGATTAGTTTGACAGGACCTTCCTTTTGTAAACCCATGCTGTCTTGGATCCATTGCTCCTATGGATTCCAGGCGTTGAACTATCCCTTCCATAAGGAGTGCCTCCATAATCTTGCCCACTATTGAGGTAAGACTGACTGGTCTGTAGTTCCCTGCCTCCTACTTGCTACCACTCTTGTGTACAGGATCACATGAGCCCTCACATGAGTCTTCTGGGACCTCTCCTGTGCTCAGAGACTCACTAAACAGTTCTGATAATGGCTCTGCTAGTTCCACCCTTAGCTCCTTTAGTACCGTGGGATGTATGCCATCAGGTCCCATTGCTTTGTCCACCCTGAGCTTATCGAGCTCTTGCAGGCCCCTTTCTTTTGTGAAGGGGCTTGTGCACACCTCCCTCCCCCTGTGTCCATGGTTCTGAGCTGTGGGCACTGCCCTACCTTCTATTCAGTAAATACAGAGCAGAAGTATCTATTTAGGATAGATGCTTTTACATGGTCCTCCTCCTCACATGCCCCCTTATCCCCTTTGATCTCAGCAATACCCCCTCTGGACTTTCTCCATTCACTAATGTATCTATACAAAGCTTGTCATCTTCTTTTACTGTTTGTGCTAATGTTTCCTTGGTTTGAGCCTTTGCCTGCCTTACTGCCTTCCCTGCTTCCCTTAGGGAAGTTTGGTATGCCTCCCTATCTTCATCCTGCTGCTTTCCCTTATATTTCCTGAAGGCCAGTCTTTTAGCTCTGACCTTTTCTGCTACTGTTTTTGAGAACCAAAGTAGTTTCCTTCTTCTTTTGCACTTCCTTTTCTCTCAAACACAATGGGATGTTGCTTCAAGTATTGCATCCTTAATGCTTGCCCACTTTGCCTGTACCCCCTCACCTGTATTTCTTTTTGCCAGGGCTAGCTTAACTCTGTTGGCCATCTTATCAAAGTCAGCTATACAGGGAAGATGGATTGGCATTAGGTTGCTAGGGGCTGTATTAGGTTTGTAATCCCTTTTTCCCATTTGTGATAACAGGTTAACACATTTGGGGTAAGGTTTGGTTATCCTGTTATGGGGAATTATGTCAGGCCAGTTGTTCTCATTTAAATGTGATTTGACTATTTCGTTATGCTGCTTTTCTTTTTGTTCATTTTTGCCTTAATTTTTTTTCTCCTTAAAGCTACACAATGAATGAAACTGTATGTGAATTAGAAAGATTTAATTTTTGAATGCTTTTGTGTTTTTTTTCCTTTTTACCAGTCTGTATAAAAATTTGCACCTTATATTGTATATATAATTAAACATTTTCTTATTTTTCTTTTCTGTTTATATTGCTTGTATTGTTGCTTTAAGTGATTTGTGAATTGGTTATTGTATGATTTTTTTTCCCCTCAATAAATTCCCCTACTCTGCCGGCAGGGGACGCTGTTCCACTGTCGCAGGGATGGACATTCCCAGTCCTGAGTTGGCTATGGATGAAGGTGGAGGTATTCCTGTGGAACTTGTACTCATTAACCCAGAGACAGAGGCTTCTGGATTGTACCCTTCAGGTGGCCAGCATAGCGCCTCCTTTCCTGCTTCCTCTCCTGATGCTGAAGACATCACAATGGAGGAACATTTGTCTGTAGTCTCGGGGTGTCCCTACACAGAAGTAATGGATATCAGGGACAGCCTTGTTCAGCATAATGATCACCAACAGCAGCAATTCGTGGATCCCTTACCTGAGGAGGTAGCTCTTACCCAGGATGCGGCAAGAGGACTCGATGATGAACGAAAAAGGAAACATTTTCTCCTGGCTTCCCCAAGTCCAGGGTCTACTCCTGTTAAAGTATTTGTCAGCAGCTCTCATTCTGGGGAACTGGGATAGTCTCGTGCTGATGCTCCTGTACACATGCAGAGTTTCCTGATAACGCCGAAGGCGATACTCCATGGACACATGAAAAAGTTCTGCAAGGAGCTGGATGGATGCAAAATGCTGACGGGGTGTGGATTGCCAGCCATGATGTGGGAGCAGGTCCTCATGTCTGTGATGCAACATCTGCCACTATACTTGCTTTGCCTTCTACAGTGCTTAGGGAGTGCAGTGCATCCCCAGGACACACAGTTTCACCCTCTTCAGATCTAACTATGATTTCTTTTTCACATACTGCTAATTTTTCTGAGACCTCTTGGGGAGATCATTCTCTTATGCCTCTGATTATTGCCTCTGGTGGGGTGAAATTGGGGGATAGCAATGCTCACCCACCATAGTCTGAACACTGCAAACAAACTTTTGCCAGGCTTTTTAAAAAGCCTAATGACTTGGCAAAACATTGCAATGTAATTAGATTGCACCACTTAAGTGGTCTGGATCAAGCCCCCGATAGATGTTATGTGGGTAGGGTTCTGGTGAAACAATCTTTCGGATTTACTGCTTCGGAGGTATATGTTCTTATCCATGACTCGGGGATCATACCTTCAATATTAGCTTTCATATTCCTGAACTTCTGGAACACCTTTGGACAAAATATATGACTCTCAAAATGAATCCTTTGTGGACCCCCTTTCAGGTGAACCCCTTGGCTAAGCAGGCATTCAGGATAATTACTGTGTTGTTTAGAAATGAGGAGGTCAATGTCTCAGACATTCTTCACTGGCTGGATAAGCACTGTACAGTACAAGGCACCCCAGATCCCATTCTGTACAGGGAGGGCTTCTGGAAAGGGGGTTGGTGCATTAAGGTTAAGCTACATCATTCGGACAATGATTTCCAACATTTGCCTAGCTGTTTCTGTATTGGCCGAGATAAGGGCTTTATTTTTTACACCGGATAGCACAAGCGGTGTTATTGGTGTGGCGCAGCTCGTCACATCAGTACTGCTTGTGAACTCATTCAATGTAACCAATGTGGGGAAATGGGACATTCAGGGTATGACTGTGACAACCCACCCAAGTGTAATCTTTGTGATGAAGGGGGTCATAATTTCACTGAGTGCCCATGGGTGGCTCATAATATAGAAGATATGGGCTCCAGTATGCAAGAGTTTTACATTTTGAGGGCTGCTCATGCAGCTTCTGACCCTCACAGGGGTCGTCAGACTACTAGTCCATATCCTCAGAGACATTCCCATCCTAGACCACATTCATAACCTACCCCTGCTGCTGAGGAGGCTCACCTTGTTCATTCTCCCTCTACCACTCACCAGCCCACGGCACCACTTGCTGATGTTGTTCCTTTGTCTCTATTGCAACATGGGCCTTCAGAAAATTCCTCAGTTATGCCCTCCCACCTCAGCCCAAGATTTCTGCTGATTTTCAAACAGTGACACACAAAGGCAAGGCTAGATGACACTCTGTGACACAGGTTCCACTGAACCTCTGGTGATGGAAAACAGGTATATTGCTCTTCCTATAGAGGACGGTGATGATGTAAAGGACTCTGATTCTGCATCACAGACTTCTTCACAGTTGGATGCTACTTTGGATCAGGAGGTGGCCATGGACACTGATGCAAAGGTTAAGAAAAAGCAGCAGATGGGCATCAGGACAGGGGCTCCGGAAAAGTACTAGGAAGATGGCCACTCCTACCTAACCCACTTATCTCTTTCGTCAGACCTGTTTTGAGCTGAAGATTGCTAGCTTAAATACTAACCGTATCAGGTCCGATTTCAAATGTTTGGCTACTTTTGATCTGTTTTCACAGTATGATTTCGATGTAATTTTTTGCAGGATACGAGACTTTATACTTTGCAAGACTTCCAGACAGCTTCGGATGCTTAGCTTTGGGGTCCAAGTTATCGGTCGGGAGGAGACGATGTCTGTTGTGGAGTGGGGATTGGTTTCATTGATTGCTCTATTAAGGTATCTCATCTGGTAGATATATCCCTAGGGAAGGCTCTTTTATTGGATGTTGAGGTACAACGGATTGAATTCCGGCTCAGCAATATCTATGCGCTACAGGGTAAGGTGGATAGGATCTCACTTTTGACATTAATAAGGCCATATCTGTACACACGTAGAAATGTACTTTGTGGGGTGATTTTAATATTAATAGATCTACTAAAGACAGGAATTTTGCTACTTACAAATTGTACTGTGACACTAATTTTTTGAATTCTCTTCTTAGACAGACCGGGTTGTGTGATGCTTTTGCATAGTACGATTCTGCTCCCCACACTTTTCACCAAGGTCGTAGGTCATCAAGGATTGATTATTGGTTTCTGACCCCTACTCTGTTATTTCGGGATCCTGAGGTTTAGTTAGTTGCTACCTCTGACCATGGGCTTTTAAGCTTAACATTATCAAACTATAACAGTACTTCTAAGGGTATGGGGTAATGGAAGTTAAACTTGTCATTGTTAGAAAATGAGTACATTTTGACAGGCTTCAAGCAATTTTTTATATGAGTCCTCACAGGACTGGTGGGAGGCCAATAAAAAGGATTTTAGACAATATGTTGAATCTGTAGGCCACTTATGGGGCCATTATATAAAGAAAAGGTATCAGGATCTCCGTAATGACCTCTTGAAATTTCAGGATAATCTTTCCAGGGGTGAGGTGATATATACAGCAGTTTTCATAGCCACTAAAACAGAATTAGGGTGGTTTCAATATGATAGGATGACATCTTTAATTACAGAGCAAAAATTTGGGATGAAGGGAACTCAGGCACACACAAACCCATTTGAATGTAATTTACTATTAAGGAAAAAAAAAGGATTTTCATTCCCTACAGACCTCTCAAGGAACTGTCACTCAGGATAATCAGGAGATGTTGGCAGAGACAGAATCACATTTACATATGATTTTTACTGCAGATAGCTCTATTACACCATATAAAATTAATGAGTGGTTGTTATCTTATGGCCCACCTAGAATCCCAGACTTTTTTCTCCCCTCCCTTACTGCCCCTATTTCTGCTCAGGAGTTGCTTACTGTTGTGGTACGCTTACCGAAAGGAAAGACATCAGGGAAGGATGGTCTCCCTTGTTAACTGTATTCCCTTATTAGTCAGTCTCTTCTTACGGAATTTTTGGCCATGCTTAATGCCTATTTTTCACAATATTTAGCTCCCAGTATGTATGATGGTATTTTGATTTTACTTTATAAATTGGGTGATAAATCATGTTTGAATAATTGGGGACCAATCACGCTTTTAAATTCAGACTATAAGCTCATTTAAAAAATACTAAGCAGCAGACTTTCAGCCCTTCTGACTGACATAGTGCATCCCTATCAGTTTTATTCTGTTCCTGGTAGAAGTATCTCAGATGCTTTGATTTTACTGCAGGAAATCTTTGAAAGGGGACATTCTGAAGAAATACAAGGTTTTTGTCTGAGTCTTGATCAAACTAAAACTTTTAATCAGGTGACACATTCTTACTTATGGGTTTGTATGACTAAGCTGAGATTTCCCTCCCTTTTCATCTCATGGATTCAGACCTGTTATAGTAGGGCAGTGGTTTACCCTTCTATAAATGGATGGTTAGGAAATAAGTGTTCGATCTCTAGAGGAATAAGACAGGGCTGTCCTCTCAGCCCGTTATTGTATATTTTGACCCTGGAAACTTTTTTGTGTAAGCTTTATCAACATGACTCTATTAAAGGAATTTCTATCAGTAGTGATAGTGGGGAATTGAAATCAATAGCATATGCTGATGATATTTGTCTTACTTTGGCAAACCTCCCCTCATGTGACACCACAGCTGGGTTGTTGCAGGATTTCACAAGGGGGACTGGATCAGAATTCAATATGCTGAAAAGTGTTTTCTCATTGGTCCTTTATCTTATGAACAACCTCACCTTTTGGGCATTCCTATACAAAGAAGCTGGGAAAATTTGGGGTATCTATTTTGGATCTGAAAATGTGGATTTCTTTAATTGGAACATCCTTTTGAAAGAAGTGCAGGGTAGAGTCCAGAAGTGAAATAAATGGAAAATGACAAAAAAAGCGCATTTATATGATCAAAACTTATTTGTTAAGTATCTTTTCATTTGTAAGGGCAATATTTCCTCCACCTAGACAGCTGGAGCCTACCATCTATAGTGTTTTCTTTCAAGCCCTCTGGGGGAATAGATTGAACCCCATTACGAGGGGAAATACATATTTGGAATTTAAGCATGGATGTCTTAAAATGATTAACCCACTGGTGTTCTTTTTCTGTATTTTCTGTAATATTAACAGCAAACCTTTCCTGTCACAGAAATCTGTGGTCTGGGGTCTTTCAGTTTTGGGTGTTATCTAAGCGTGGCTCAGAGATTGGGCTCCAGAGCAACCAATCCCGAATTAATGATCACTGCAAGGTTTGCCTGATTATTTTCACTCCTGTTTTGGGAGAATTAAGTTGTGGGTCTTGCAGAAAAATACTATGAACACTTTGCCTCGAAAGGATCTTTATTCTTATATTGCAGCATTTTTTTGAGCCTGCTGCATTTAGTGATAGGGCACAAGCAGACCTTGCTCAGATTTCCTCTATGTTGACTACTTGTAGAATGCCGGCCTATATGTAGGATATTGTCTGGCTGTATACACATGAGAAAATGAATATTAAGGGTAATTTGAAACATAAGGAATTGGAGGAAAGGATGTGTCCCAGGACTGATGTTGTTGAATCAATGGAACACTTTTATTTTCAATTTTCATTTATTACACAATTTTGGACTATTCTTTTTTCAAAGTGGAAGAACCCACCATTAAGATTAATCACCCCTGACATTTTGTTCTTGTTTTACCTACATGGTGGTTTCAATATGACTTAGGCACTATGCATGTTATTCTTGGCTGTTTGAAATATTATGTCTGTCAAGCCAGATGTTATTGGTCATTACAGAAGTCAAAAATTACACCTGAACAGTTATTTTGGTCTGTCCATAATGCCATGCATTCATTACGGGCTCAGGACAGACAGAATCTTTTGGCATCTTTATTTGGCCAATGATGGAAACACATGAATTGGCTTGACATGGGTTGATTCTTTGCGGTTTCTGTTTGTCGTTTTACCTTGTTTGTATGATACCCTAATTTTTTTCTCCCGGTTTTTATTTTCCTGTTGAGAGCTGTACCACTATCATTTCACATTTATACTTTACCATTAGAGTATGATCTTTTTCCCTACTTTTTGGTTGGGGGAGGGGCCTTTTACAGTTTTTCTTCTTAAGCTTAAGGGTTATTTTTCTTTATGTGTTGTCGGCAGTAGGCTGTTATGCTGATTCAGGGTTATCCTTTTTTGTTTTTGCATTATGTTTTAGTGTGTTATAACACTGTATGATTTATAATAATGCTTTCAGATTTGTTTTGAACCATTCCTCTATTCTTTTTGTTGGGGGGGGGTTGTTTACAATGTTGTTTTATATATGGTGGGTTTTGGGGTTATGGTACTACAGTACTGAATTGTATACTAGTATGCTGCTATTCTTGTTTATGGTTATTTTTCTTTCTTTTAGTTTTCTGATTTTGTGTGATGTAACACTGTATTGTTTGTAATTTTGCTTTCAAGTTTCAAATAAAACATTTCCCTACTCTTTTCGAGAAGTGCCATGGGATCTTTAACATCCACCTGAACAACCACCAGAACAGGTAGATGGGATCTCGTTTTAACATCTCATCCAAAAGACGGCACCTCAGGAATACAGCACCCCCCTCATGCTGCACTACAGTGTCAGTATTGGGATTTAACCCAAGTGCCTGGTGTGGGGCTAGAACCGCAAGCCTTCTGATCTCAGAGGTGAGCGTGCAACCTGCTGAGTCATTGACACTGCAATCTATGCCTCAGATGAACTCATAAGTTGTTCTTCCTCAAAAAACAAAACAAAACAAATGCCTAGTTGTTTTCTTGTACTGATGAAGCATTGCTTTCACTCTGTGGTCTGTTATTGGACCTGTATTTTGTTGTTTGTTCTTACGCCTGCTTCAATTCCACCTGTTTCTGGTTCTGGATCATCCCCAACTTTTGAAGCATGCCACTCTATCCTGCTTATAAAATCTGACCAGATTCAAAATCCTCTTTTTCTCTCTAGGTGGTATGTGATTTCTCTCAGATTGCAACTTGGTTTTGCACAATTCAGCTATGTATTTTGTTATGTGCACCTTGTGACAATATACTGTGATTTCACTGTATCTGTATGCCTCTCCAACAAATAAATAGAAAATAATGGCTAGGTAGGTGTGTGTTTTGATGTTATATTTACTAGTTACTGATGATTAACCACTGCCAGTGAGACCTCAATAGCTCCATAAACCACATATGTGGTTTACGGAGCTCCGTAAACCATGGGCACAAAAAGAAATTGAAGGAGCAACTCAAAAGCTATCAGACAAGCTGTCCTCATGCTGGACATCCACAACCACAAAACAGTCCATGCGAGACACAAGCTTGTTGATGGCTTCACAGAACCTCACAAAGCAGTAAAAAGTTCATTTAAACAAACAGAGGAACATTCTTTTAAAAGAATATGGCAACACCGTCGCATTTTAAAGTAATCCCTCTGATTCGCCAACTTTCCACACCTAAAATGTATCTCTTACCCCTCTCCCTTAGCTTCCTCACTGACCAGTCACTCAGATATAGAAGACTTTCCCTTTGAAGTGATGCATAATCATTGATCAGGGAACCACAGCCTTCAACAGACTTCTAAAAACCAGTAAATATAAAAAATAAAACATGGGGAAAGTGTGATTTAAGGGGGATTTTCTGCACACTCTTGGTGTGTGATGCCCATATAAACTCCTCAAGCTTCACCCTCAGGGTTTATGGAGCATCACACACCTCAGGTGTGTATAAAATCCCCATAAACCTCACTTCCCCATGCATTATTCTATATTTAATTAATGGGTTGCATTTTGTCCCATACAAAGAGCCATGTATTAAATGCCATAGTACAGAAGTGTTAATTTCGACAAACTATACAACTCTTTGTGTGAGACTGGTTCCCCGAGCAGAGTGAGTTGTCAGGATCTATGGTGTTGGCTGATGTTGCCCTGGTTATTTGCTTTTTAATTTTAAAAATAAAGTTTTGGTCCCTAATCAGCAGCCCCCACAAGTGTAGCCGCATCCTCACAGCCTCTGTTGGGCCAGTCGAGAGAGGAACATCGAGAGCAGCAAGGCTCCCAAGTCATCCCTCCTACTGCCTGAGTCCAGTGCCCATCTCCAGCCAGCATCTCTCACCTCCTCCTCCTCCTCTACCTTCACCCTGGCCTGGGGCAGTGAGTTGGCAGTAGCACCACTGGCCAAGTGCTGACCATCTGAATCTAAATAAATAAAAAAAAAGCTTGTTTTCTGCAATGCAGAGTGCATGGACAGGCAGATGGGAGTCTTTTTTTCTTCTTCTCTCTGGCTCATTGTTTTAAGTCTAAGCCAGCAAAAAGAAGTGACCCCTCAACTAAATAAAACAAAGTATGGGGTGCAGTATGTAAAACTCGAATTTTACATACACCATTGTTGTTGAATGGCTATATAAACCCCTTGGGCTTCACCCTCCAGGTTTATGTTCCATTCAACAACTCAGGTGTGCTTAAAATTCTCACAACACACTGAACCCTATACTTTATCCTATATTTTTTATACACCCAAGGGCAATGATGAGCCATAAACTTTGAGAGCAAAGCTAAAGAGGTTTATGAGCTGATCACTCATCAGTGGTGTGTAAAAAACATCATGAATGCACACCTACGTAGACTTTGTTTTTTATAATTACTGGTGCAAAGACTTACTCCTCAAGACAATCTTTTTCCTTTCTGCAGCCCATTAGTGAGTAACTCAGGTCCCTTAGTGAAGCATGACAGAGCAGTGCTCGTTCTAGAAAATGATATTGCCCAAAATGTACACAAACTGCAATGCTTTGTTTAAAAATCCTGCCACTTGTAGCAGTTAACCTCAATGTTCTTATTTTTCAAATTAGGAAAGCAGCTGAATATAGACTGAGGAGATCAAATGATTCGGTGGCTTCAGAACATGAGATTCAAGCATAAGGCGGTGTTGCTATATCCTGGGAGCACAGGGAAATTAAGTTACTTGCTCATTGTCATGCAGTATGCAAGTGGTGGCTGTGAGATTTAAACTACAGTAGTTCCCCAAGTTTGCATCTCAGTGCTATAAACCAGTATGCCACTCCAGCTCTCTTAACCACTATGCTATACTGCCTTCACAAATTATGTGAAAGGTAACCTAATAGTTTACCACTTAAAGAGACCTACCAAGTTAAATGAAGCAGCTCCTGCACTTGTCATATAGGTGCTGTACCTCATGGGGCTGCTCCTAATGTACATCTTGCTGAAAAGAATGGCATCACTGAAAAATCACCCTTGTAAAATCAGAAATACCAGGTCCCAAGGACTTTCTGGTTTTCTGGTGCTGCTCACGCTCCACCTCTGCGCTCTGCAAATGTATGATTTTATGAGGGTTGTAATTTTTTACTGATGTTTTTGCAAAATTGGGCTCAGGGTCCCGGGTGCTCCCAAGTTTGTCACAGTCAGAGTATCAGTGCAAAGTGCACTGATCTAATGGGGCTCTGAAAAGTGAGCCCAATTACTTCAATTTTTTAAAAAAATATGCTCATCAAGGGGATCAATTTATTATGGTAATGACTAAAATCTGGCAAGTAAAATATATATTTTGTCCTGTGCTTGTACCTTTTGTAGCATAAGCTATTTTTTTAGTAAACATAATTTCAGGACTTACTATATCAGGAGAGAGCAAAGCCATAATTGTGGGGATTCTAATTTATATTTTAACCCACTTTTAGATAAAACACCACGGCCCACAATAGAAGATAAAAAAATGGCCTTTTTCTTTTGGAGTGTTTCTAAATGAACAAAGTCTGCTGGATTTTTGGAGAAATAAAAAATCCACCACTGAAAAGTTTACGTACCATTCCAAACCAAGTGGTACATACTCAAGATTAGACTATATTTGCACCTAAAAAAATTATGGAAGGAAGGGAACGTTGTTTAACCAGAAATAGCACATTTAGCTGAAGCTTCTTTCCAGATGCAACCTGGGAACACAAGGAAGTTAAGTGTCTTGCTCAGGGTCACACAGTATGCCAACAGGGGGGCCAAGGGATTCAACCCCACATTTCCAGATTTGCAGTTAAAAGCCTTAAACCACTGCACTATACTGCCTCCCTAATTATAGGGAGACATTGGATTTAAATATCAATGTGATAGTTATATCAGATAATGCAATGGTTAAATACATCTTTATACTTATCTCTGAGAAAAGCAGTCACTTACTAGAAATAAGTTAACACACTGCTTAGATTACCATATTTTATAAAAGAAAATAAATGAGTCAACAAGGAATTTTGTTTTTTAATTACAATAACACAGGATGAAGTGCAGTGTCACAGGTTTACTGCATGACAAAAGGGATCAACTCATTGTCTCCTAGCAAAAGCCTGTAGCAATCAATAAAATACACTGGTGTGTCCTGAGGACGCCAACAGAAGTCAGCTACTGACTTCCTACTGACTTCCTGTGTGCCCTTGCGATGTCTGGAGAAGTCACTTACATATTTTAATATATAATATAATAGAACTGTTAGAAAGGTAATGTTATGGTGAACAACATTGCCACTGACATTTTGTGTATATCAAGTATACTTTAGGAGTTATTCACATTTGTTTATGATATGGTGTATATGGCTTATGTTGTCTTTTTTAGTGAACAAAATAATTTTTTATGTTGTTTCGACCAGCATAGAAACAAAATGAAGTGACATATTATTATTTGCATACCACCATTGGGAAGGTAATTTTGTGATGAACAACTTTGCCACTCATACTTTGTGTCTAGCACTTACGGTTCTTGAGCTATTAAGATTTGTTTGCTGCATGCTGAGTATGGCTTAATTTTGCTTAGAAAGGCCCGAGATTCACTGTTAACAGTACACAGGAGACAAGTGGTGCAACTTTAGAGAGCTCCTATGGAGGCAATGAGTTAACTCCCACTGAAATTGCATTGCTTGCTGCAGTAACTCTACTGCAGAATTCTTTTTTTTCATTTAAAGTTTATTGAAAAAGTTTTTAAATTTTACACCACAACATACAGTGGCTGACATACCAAGTCATGAACATGATACATTAGACAAGTGATAAGCTGAGTCAGCCACCCAATTCCCCCTCCCTCCACCCTCCCACCCTAACCATATTGAGCACAAATAATCCGTTAGAGAAATATCTTGACACAGTACCAGTGCTGACTTAGTGAGTTGGACATAAGGGGACCTGATAGCTGGGTAAGCCTTATTGCAGAGAGTATAAGGTATATAAAGGGTCCCAGATTTTCTTGAATTGCTCCATTCTATTGCTGAGACTGGCAATGGCCCTTTCCATACTGAAATTCACCAGAAGCTCAGATAGCCATTCATTATAGGGGATCTCGCTCTGATCAGTCCAGTGTCTTAATACAAGCTTTTTCACAGACATAGCTATTAAAGTATTATGGTACTTACGAACTCTGCCTTGGACCTTGGATAGATCCCCCATAATACATATTACGGGCATAAACAATTCTTTGAGCCCCAGTAAGGGATCCACTGACTGCTTGATAGCGGCCCAAAGGGGAGACACTTTGGAGCAAAACCAAAATACATGGGAAATTATAACCTCTTCCCGCAGGCACCTGAAGCAAGTCGGGACGGGCTTTAAGCCCAGTTTAAATAACCATGAAGGGGAATAATATGCATTGTGCAGAATATACATTTGCATTAATCTAAGCCTATCTTGAGTCACAAATTTGTGACAGTTATGCCACAGTTTCGGCCATTCTATGTTATGATTAGGAAATAAAGAGGCCCATACCTCAGTGGGCCCTGAAAGGTCAGGGAATTTCCAGTCGTGAAGAGTACTATAAATTGCCAAGACTGCACTGGATGATGGCACAATTTTAAAAGTTCCGAACAAAAAGGGATATCCTGCACCATGGGGGGGGTTACCCAGAGCTGTCATTAAAGAGTGTCGTACTTGCAGGATACGAAAGTAATATTTATTGGTAATTCCCAAATGAGTAATTACATCTTTGAGTGGGCACCATTCTCCATTATCCATAATAAAGTTAGAAACTTGCATATTTTGTAGACCGGGAATCCAATTGGGAGGAATTAGTTTGCCCTCTATTAGGAAATGGGGATTTCCCAATATCAGTTGATTAGGGTCTCTGCCAGGTTCATACATAAGATACCGGCAAATCTGAGCATGGACCCTAAGTGAGGTTATAATAGTGGGATTCATGGTTTTTAAAGGAAGAAGTCCCGGCCTAATAAATAACAGTCCCTCCGGCTTCATACCATATGCATGGATTAGCGTATGCTCAATTTTTAGCAAAGCAGGGGTGAAGTGAAAGTCATCCCGCGTTAGCCATCTTAAATTATTGTTAATGTGATTGGCCCAAAAATACAAAAGAAGGAAGGGCAGACGGAGTTCCCCTTTTACCTTGGGGGTGGTCAATTAATAGTAAGCAATCCATGGGGGTTTGTTGTGCCAGATGAATTTTGTAATAAGAGATTGAATTTTAGTGAACCATGACATTGGGAGCCAGATATTGAGCATTGAAAGGGGGTTAAAAATCCAGGGAAAAACATTCATTTTGATTACATTTATTCCGCCCCACAGGGACAGGGGAAGAGAAGACCATCTGTTGAGATCTAAGGAAATCGTGTGAACTACATGATCAAGGTTTAACCTGACAATCTGAGCAGGGCTCCTGGCTAATTCAATACCTAGGTATCTCAGTGATTTGTACTTCCAACTTAACCCCAAGGCCAGAATATCTGCCTTAAAAACGTTATGATTTAAAGGATAAACTGTGGTTTTACCCACGTTCAGTCTGTAATTTGAAATAGTACTGAATTCCTCAATGATCTCTAGCATTGGGGGTAGGGAATCTTTATGGTTTGCTACCTACAGAAGGAGGTCATCCGCATAAGCTAACACTTTTACCTCACACAGATGGATGAGAATCCCCTGCACCTCTGGACAAGCTGTTAATTTATGAATTAATGGTTTCAGATAGAGGTTGAACAAAAATGGGGACAGGGGGCATCCCTGTCTGGTGCCAGAGTGCAACTTTAACACTTCAGAAAGCACACCGTTACAGGCCACACGAGCAGAGGGGGAAACGGTATAAAGCCTTGACCCACACGATAAACTCTGCAGGGAAGCCAAAAGCCTCTAGAGTAAGAAACAAGTACCGCTAATTAACCCTGTCGAACGCCTTCTTGGCATCCAGCGAAACCAACACAGCTGGATATGGAGCATCCCTACACACCGAGAAGACATGTGACAGGGTGTGCAAATGGTCAGAGGACAACCTTCCGGCATGAAACCGACCTGCTCACGGCAGATCAGGGTACCCATTATCGTACTGAGGGGGTTTGCCAAGATCTTAGTTAGGATTTTTATGTCTATATTCATAAGGGAAATGGGTCTATAATTAGTGACCTGGTCAGGGGCCTTATCTGGTTTCAGTATTAAAATTATAAGAGCTTCAAATAGAGAGGTGTCAATCTCATTCCCAGAGATAATCTGTTGAAATAAGGGAATAAGCATCGGGATCAAATGGGTCTTGAACTTCTTATAAAAGCCGGCGGAGAAACCATCTACTCCCGGGACTTTATTCACTGGTAAATTATCCAGCACCTCAAATTTCATTAGCAGAAATAGGAGTTACCAAATAACTCCGTTGGTCCTCGGACAATTGGGGTAAACTGGTGCCCTGCAGATAGTTTCGTATGATCTGTTCCAGAAGGGGGGATGGTATGGGACCATATAGATCTCTATAGTACCAGATAAATTCTTTTAAAATATCTAAGGGGTGGGTTTTGAGGGTACCATCTACCCTGGAAGTTACTGAGTATATATAGCAGGAAGACTCCATCTGCTTGATCCTAAGCACTAAAAGACGTCCTGCCTTCTCGCCCTGATCGGTGTAAGATGCCCGGGTTTTTAACATAGCATATTCAACTTTCTCCCTCAAGATTTCATTATACGCAGCTCTTACTTTGGTTAGTACCTGTCTGACAGGCTCAGAAGATTGTGGGGAAAGGTTCTTCTTGAGCTCCCTCATTCTAGTCAATAATTGGGACAGCTTTAGCTTTGCCATTGTCTTCCTGTTGGTAGCCATACTAATTAAGATGCCCCTCATATAGGCTTTGAAAGCTAACCATAGCATATCTGGTCTCCCTGTGGGATCAAAGTTATATTCACAGTATCTTAAGATATGCTCTTGAATATGATTGACAGAATCCGGTTCTCAGAGCAAAAGATCATTTAACTTCCATATTGACCCCTCCTGGGTAATGAGAGCAATGACAATTGACAAGAGACCAACGAATGATCAGATAAGGGACCTGGTAATATCTCAGCCTCTATCACCCCCAGTAATAAGGAGTGGGAATGAAGGATATAATCAATTCTGGAGGAGGACTGGCGGACTGGGGATGTGTAAGTATACCTCCTATCCTGTGAGAGTAACGCCCTTCAAATATCACAGAGTCCCATCTGATCCTTTAGCTCTCTAAGTGCTCTCTGAGCAGGAGAAAAGCCCTTTCTCTGATAAACCGATTTGTCTACCCCAGGGTCAAGAACTAAGTTAAAATCTCCCCCAATAATCAAAGGTAAAGCAACAAAGGGTAATAACACCTGCAGTAACTGCATGAAAAAAGTAGGGGTGTCCTGATTCGGGCCATAAATACTAGCCAAAAGGACCTCCTTATTAAAGAGGAGACCGTGTACTAGTAAGAATCTTCCTAAGGGGTCTTTGACCTCCTTAATCATCCTGAATGGAATTCTTTTATGTATAAGGATCACCACCCCTGCACTTTGGGTTGTCCCCCCCACAGCGAAACATTGGGCAAATTGTTGCCTACGTAACTGTAATGCCTCAACGTCTAGCAAATGTGACTCTTGAATATACGCAATATCAATGCTCAGAAGTTTTAAATGTTTGAGTATTTGGCCCTGTTTAGTTCTTTTCTGGGCCCTTTTTGTGTTCCAGGAGGCTATTGTGATACAGTTAGCCATTTTCCCAACCAGAAAGATCTGTAACCTTGTAACTCAACCACACTCTGTAAGCTCTAAGGAAACTTGTGCTCAATACAAAAACCCATCCCCCCAGCACCTCCACCCCCCAAAAAATAATAAGCAACACTTGTACAATTTCCCCACCCTTACCTACACCCCATGCAACCCACACGCTGTCTGGAATCTGTTATGCATGGTATCCTGAGCTCTCCATTCCCATCCAGCTCCCAGTCCCCCAGATCATGACGAGAACCTCTAGTCTGCCTACCAGAAAACCTTATGAGAATGGCACTTCTAATCAGAGAATAGGGAATTATATAAACATAACAAGACAAGATGAAAACCTGATAGAATCATGGCTCTATTATTTAAATAAACCTCTGGTTAGTAGCGAGAGAAGAAAAAGGGTAGGCAGACTGAGTAAATAATCGGGGCAAGGCCTGGGGCTTATACATAGCTGATTGTGCTGTAAAGACTTCCGTGAGCCCCGATACACAAAAAAGTAAGCGAGTGGGCATCCCCAACAACTTAAAAGTACAATCGGGGAAATGCCGCAACAATCACAGCCTGAGAAGAAAGTAAGGGCGAAAGTGAAGCAAACGCACCCTTTTGTGTCGTCTGAAGGCAAATTCAGTCCCAGTAAGGAGTCTACACACCGTAACTGGTAACAGACTGTTCTAGAACATAAACGAAACTCAGCGGATTACACATTAACCTGTGTGGGCAACAACCTACTAAAGCCAACAACCAGAACATTACCCCCTGGTGACAGAAGAAAACAAAGCCAGAATGCACAGTGAGATTAAACCAGAAACAGAGACATTAAACTACAATAACAAGAAGTCCATCCTGTAGAGCACGTTATCCCCAAAGCCCTATATCACATGAGGAAACTAGGAGTAAGTTCCATCATAGAGAGAATTATTGATAACATGCGACAAATTTGTCAACATTTCCAAAAAACACCGAGGGTGCTCTCGTGTAAAGAAGTTCCCAGGTAATGAATTGAGACTAGACAACAGTCCAACACTTCGAGAAAGTTCAGGGTGCAGACTTAGTGAGATGAAATCTTCCCTTCAGGTCCCCTTCTTTATTCAATGAGTGGGAAACAAATCTGGGAAGGCCTTATACAGGACAGATTTAGCATTTTCCAAATCCTCAAAAGTCAACCAAGCACCAGATATTAGGACTTGTAACCGTGCAGGGTACCCCATGTGGAATTTCACTTCTGCAGCAATTAACCTGGACACTACAGGATGGAACTGGGTTCTCCGCTGCCTCAAGGTGGTGGGTAGATCTTGAGTGATACAAATTATTTTTCCATCCCATGACACCTCCTGCAGCACTTTAATCTTCCCCATAAAATATTGCTTTTCTTGGAAATTCAAGAATTTTAATATAATGGGTCAGGGGTGTGCACTGGGGGCAGGCATTGGCCTAAGGGCTCTATGGGCCTGCTCTATGGTGTAGGTAGCACTGAAAGGGGAAGGTCCAGCCAACTTTGTAAGAAGTTTCTGAATGAATAAAATAGCATTCAACCCTTCTTCTTTCTCAGGAATCCCAATTATGACAATATTATTTCTGCGACTCCTCCCCTCAAGATCCTCTATTTTCTGCTTGAGCTTCTTTATCCTTTGGCAGTTATCCACAACTTCAGTGCTAGTGTGGTCAGCTTTTTTCTCCAGAGAGACCAGACGAGACTCGCTGTCTGCCATCCTAGTGGAAAGGTCCTCTAGCACTGTGGTAATCTGCTTTACTTCATTGACCACCGCTTTAAGATCCTCCCAGAAAGACTTCAGCTCTTGTAAAAATAATTTGAGGGTCAGAGGAGTCGCATCTGTAGAGGGGTTAGCAGTGGCTGCCCCCATAGTGGGCTTAGAACCAGTTGCAGGTGGGGCCCGGGATCTCTTGCTGCCTTTTTCTGGTGTGACAGGAGGGGTATGCTTCGGCATAGCACAATGCATTTCAGCTTCCATTTCCAACCAAATTGCTACCCAGGGGTTCACTGTGATGACAGGAGACTTTGTAGGGTATAGCCCTGTGCACAAAACAACAAAATAACCCCGAAAATAGCACTGAGCGACGGGAGCTGAACCGAGAAGCAGCTACTCGGACCTCAGTATCACGTGATCTCTCTACTGCAGAATTCTGCAGTGCTGTGCTTCATCCTGGTGGGCTTCACTGAATAAAAGGTTTCCAGTCAACCTATCAAAAAAACAATCATGCAGTGGTGAAACAAACAAACCAGTTAAAATTTATGTTAGCAGGGGTCTTAGCCCCCCAACCCCCCCCACATTAAATACAATCAACTTCAGGGGTGGTCATACTTTGGAAGAAGAAGAAGAAGTTGGGGGGAGAACAAAAAAAAATAAAGGTGTGGAGGAGTGAACACAAAAAAACACCACAATCAGGAGATCAGGAACCAAACCCTCATCTCTTAGATGCTCCGCCACCATACCTGCTTCTGTTTTTAGTCCCCTGCACCATGGGAGCATCTCACCAGCACACCCCTCACATTGCTCCTTTCTCCTTTCCTCTAATGTGACGACAGCTACAGGGTTAGCAGTAACTCCCTTTCATTGTATTTATCTGTAGCTGTTATCAAAATCAACTGTTTTTACCTCGCTCTTTTTCACTGCACTGTTCTTACAGTGCTTTATTAACCAGACACCCATATAAATGGAATCAGAAAACTGAATTACAGTGCTTCCTCTTTTATTCACCACCCTCTGTACATTCTAAAATTTTGTGGATAAAAGAGGGTGGCAGATAATAGAGAGTGGCAGTTAGAGAGATAACATTTCTGGAATGGAATAGAGATCACAGTGGTGTTAAGTGAGCATGGCAAATAAGGAGGGCTTATAAAAAAGGGAGCACTGTAGTTATATTAGAAGACAAGACTGAGAAACTAGACAATAAATTTAGACAAGGACATCAACAAGCTAAATATCTGAGAGAAATAAAAGAGCAACAAGGTCAGGATATAATAGGTTGAAAATGATATGCATGTTTTGAGCTCTGATTTTTAGAGGAATAGAGACTGGTCTGGAAGACTTTAACTCATATGCTAAAGAAAACCAAAGGAAAAATACATTACCCGTGAATTTTGCGCTAAGTGCCAAAAATTTGCATTTCACAGAATTCACAGCTTTCTGGTCGGTCCATCAAAATTTGATTCACGCATTTTTTCGAAGTTTGCTGAGAAATTCAACAAATTTTACCACAAAGCACAAAATTTGTGGACAAAGTGTGAAATTCATGCAATCTGTGGCTGCAAATTACGTAAAATCACTCCGTGAATTTTGCAACATCTGCAAATTAAATTGTGGAGCAAATTTCATGGACTTCATACATCTCTATCCACCATCCACCACTTCCACCAATCGCAGCATGTCCACCTGTCCCTGGCTAACCAGCTTCTCACTACTGACAGGGATCAGTATGTCACTGGTCTCTGAGACCCTCCCTTCCTGAAGGAGGAGGAGAGTGGTCCATCAGATGCTCATCCTTCTGCCCCATCTGGCCCTCCAACATTCTAAAATCACTTCTGAACCGGGGCCATCGGCATCACAATTAGAAGTACTACAGCTGTGCTAACGTGTCAGTCTCACTCTGAATTATTGTAATGCCATTTATCAAATTAAACAAAAAGAGACAATTAAAGAGATTATGGAATGTATATCTCACTCTGTATTTAAAAATATCTAAATCTTGGATAGTTATTTCAATATTTCAGAAGTAGAACAAGCCATTATATCCCCCAACCCCAACAAAAAATCACCAGGCATTGATGGATTAACCACTGAGTTTTGTGTTACTTTCAAAAACTCCATCATCCATTGTTTGGAGCTGATGGTAGAAGAAATCATGTTAAATATTGGGCTTCCACCATCAATGTTAGAAGTACCTGTAATATTAATACATAAAGAAAACAAAGAACGTACACAACCAGTAAATTATGGACCAACAGGTTTATTAAACATAGAATAGCAAAAATAAATAGTTAAAAGAATAGAAACACTGATTCCCTCTGCCATCAACTTCAACTAAACAGTATTTGTCATGGGAAGGATAATATTCCAGGGTTTAAAATATATAATTACTTTTAGAAACCTATAGAAACTCTCCAAAAGATTGTGTTGCATTAGTAGTTGATCTTTTAAAAGCCTTTGTCAGGCTTCAGTGGTACCAAACCAAAATATTAAATATTATAACATTATAGTATATAGTTAGGTCTTATTGTCGATGGAAATCTGTGGCTTCCTAAATCTTGTTGCAGGACAGTTCAAAGGTCAAAAAAGTTGTTCTACTATCATTCTGACATCACATCAATAGTACAACAGCTTTTCAGCCTTTGCCTTGCCTCCTGATTTGTTCATTTGACTGGCTATAATAGCAAAAAACTGAAAACATGGCGGCACGACTAAGCGAGCATCGATCACAGATCCTGCTACTTTTGACACGAAGAGCCTTAAATTGCTTGTGTCACAAAGGTTAGCTATATTTTTAATTATTTAAACAAAAAGAAGCACTACAGCTAACAGAGAGCGAGTGGGAGCAGGGAAAACCCGACACCAGTGGGAGCGGTAAGTGGCAGTGGGGAGAACCAGGAGCAGGATCACCAGATATCACAAAGCTAAACAGTGACCTAAAAAAAAATAAACAACAAAATCAACAATAAGACCCAACCATATGCTATATAAAACAGTGGATGGGTGACTATCCACAGCTAAGGCTGTGTTTACATTTCAGTAGTTGATGACATTAGTGAGACCTCTCAAGCTTTGCTCTTGAGGTCTCTATGATGTCATTATCTGCCTCAATGGAAACAAAGCCTTGCTGTGTATGGTCACCCATTCATTATTCTATATATTTTATTGCAACCCAGTAGCATATTTTCAGATAAATCAATACAAAACACCACCACTGATTATGGGAAATGGGGTGAGACAAGGCTGCCCTATTTCATTCATAGTATTTATCATAGACTTAGAAACCCTGTTAACACACATAAGAAATAACCACCAAATCAAAGGCCTGTTAATAGATAAAGAAACGGTGAAACAGAATGTTTATGCAGACAATATAATGGTCCTTTTTTCTCATCCACAGTTCTCTTTTTCACTCCAGATAATGAAATATTACACCTTTACTAACTTTGCTGGATACATACTTAATAAAGATCAAAACATAAATCTGCCAATAACACATTTAACTCAAGAGACAAAGAAAATATTATTGTATGTGACATAAAAATGTAATCACATATCAAGTACTTGGAAATACATTTAACAAATAATGTGGAACTAACAGTACAAAAAATTTAATATAATTTACAGTAAAACTGCACATGTGCTGGACAGTTGGAAATAACTGTCACTTTCCCTTTGGGGAGAGATAGAGGCTTTAAAAATGATGGATGTGCCACATTTACTGTACCTCTTTCAGGCCATTGTTGGTAATATAGCTCAAAAATCATTCAGTAAGTTCAGAGTGATTTTCAGAAAGTTTCTGTGGCAGGAGGAGCACCCAGAATAGCCTGGCAAATCTCATGTTTGCCTAGAAGTAATGGTGGTGTGGGCTGTCCAGACCCACTTAAGTGTTATAAAGTAGTTAACTTATCGTACACATGGGAATGGCTGGTAACTGACAGGAATTAGCGTTTAAGCATTGGGAAAGTATGTGCATATTTATTAAAGTCAGAAGAGATTAGTGTTTCATTGAGAGGCTTTCTCTTCTGTCCATACTCATTTAATAAATGTAGAATACCAATTTGCAATGAAATTGATAATTGCATATCCTTCAGTTACAGTAGTGGAGACCCAGCATTGCCATGGACATTGTCCCCAGTAGTAATGTGGTATACTACTCTACAGGATACAATAATTATAAATAAGATAAAAAAAGAAAACAATTTCTTGGGTGGATATTTTGGACCAATAAGGTCGCCCATCTTAGGTTTTGATAAAAAAAGGAAAAATTCAGAACCAATCTATAAATTGATTAGACTACATCTCTTTAAAAACGTTTTTTATAAAACTAACCAAAACTCTAATCTATCTCCCAAGAAGCAAATTGGAGGATTATTACATTTTTAGACCAAAGAATTAAAGATAAATATTTTAAGAAACAATTAGCAAATGTTATTTAGATATCATGCAAGGGCCAGGGGATATAAGTTAACCATCGCAGCTCTAAGGAAGCTTTTGCTTCTACTACTGCTATGCTCAGGTCGTGCAAGGGCCAGGGGATATAAGTTAACCATCACAGCTCTAAGGAAGCTGTTGCTACTACTACTGCTATGCTCAGGTAATGTGGAGCTTAATCCTGGTCTGTCAGAAACCATTCCCTCACCCACAGACCTAGCTAGGTTTAAAGGTTTGAGCTTCCTGCATGCTAATGTATGCAGCCTGCTAAAAAAAGTTCATCATGCTCCAAGTATGGGCAAATCTCACATCACCAGACGTGCTAGTGGTCTCTGAGACCTGGCTTAGACCAGCTACATCTGACATGGAAATTAATATCCCCAATTACTTGTTGTTTAGAACTGATAGGCAGACAAGAAGCAGAGGGGTGGCTATCTATGTTAAGGATAAATTCAAGGTGTCTGGTATTAACTTGACTACTGTGCCAAATGAATATGAATGCCTGTCTCTTAAGGTTGCTATCCCGCATACTAGTGTGCTTTGTGTTATAGGGTGTTATAGACCTCCATTCGCAGGTCTTCAGCTACTGACACATCTTAGCAATATTCTGGGAAAAGGGCTAACAGAAATAATTATTCTAGGGGACCTGAACTTAGATTGGCTTTCCAAGGCATCTATACCTCTTATGTCATTTTGCAATGTGCATGGGCTAACACAACTTATTGGTAAACCAACGTGACCAAATAAAAAGAGCCACAGTAACAGCACCCTGTTGGAGGTTATCCAAGATGGTAAGCCACATCTTTTCTCCCATGCTGAAACCTTCTTCACTGATGTCAGTGATCACTGTTTCATTGCCGGTGTAAGATCACTCAACAAACCACTATCCTCAGAAAAGTTCTCTGTTAAGAGATCTAGACGGGACTTTGACCTACTCACCTATGTTGACAAACGTAAATACTCCTTGCATTAGCAGGACTTTTACCTGGAAAATTCAGTACAATTGGCTTATGACATCTTCAATTAAATAATCTCAGGGGCTCTGAATAAACATGCCCCCTTAGTAAAAGTGCATGTAAGAAATAAAGTTTGTCACTGGTTCTCCCCGGAACTTAAATCAGCCTTGTCTGAGAGGGATAGGCTTTGGAAAAAAACACCTAGAACTAAGACCCCCTCATACTGGTGCCAGTTTAGGAGGGCTAGGAAGGCATACGCAGGGGTATCACTAGCATACGGAGGGAGTTAGTGATGCCATTATATAAAATCATGGTCAGGCCTCACATGGAGTGCTGTGTGCAGTTCTGGAGGACGCAACTTTGGAAGGATATTTACAGGCTGGAGATGGTCCAGAGAAGGGCGAATAAGATAGTACAGAGCTTGCAACACAAGACTTATGAGGAGAAATAAAGGAACCTCAATATGTACTCACTAGAAGAGAGGAGGAAAAGAGGGGATATGATAGAAACATTCAAGTACCTCAAGCGTATAAACAAGGTGCAGGGGGGAGACATTTTTCAATACAGGAGGAGCACAAGAACGAGGAGGCATGACATAAAATTGGAAGGTGGGAGGTTAACAAGGAATGTGAGGAAGTTCTTCTTCACAGAGAGGGTGATGGATGTGTGGAATGGTCTGTCTCAGGAGGTGGTGGGAGCGAACACTATGGATGGATTCAAGCATTCTTGGGACAGGCATAGGAGAACCATAGAGGTACAGCAGTGAAGTGGGTCAGAAGCAGTAATCCAGTACAAGGGCTTATGGGCAGACCAAATGGGCCAGACAATTCTTATATGCTGACAATTTCTATGTTTCTATGTCTGTGTCTCTTTCTCTTATGAATTACACACAGACACAGAGAGACTCACAAGCATATGCTGCTTGCATGTGTCATTCCCCACTATGTCATCTCTAACGCATTACTATCCACAGTCACACAAAGAGAGGACACAGCACACATTGTCTCTTCAATCCTGCTCCCCCAGGGTCTCTGTCTCTGTCTCTCTCTCTCTTGCTCTCTCTCACTGTTACTTTCCCTGTCTCGCTTTCTCTATGTCACTCTCTCTGTAAACACCAAGCTCCATTCTTGAACATTGGGGGGAAAAAACTCAGTTGCACTCTCTCACTCTCTCTCACTGGTATGGGGGGGTTGGTAGAATGGGACACAGAGAACTTGCTGCATGGGTGGTGGGAAAGCAGCGCAGAGGTTCCCAAAGGAAAAGACACTGAGAGACAGAGAGAGAGAGAGAGAGAGAGAGAGAGAGAAACGCAGCAAATACACAGGTCTCTCCTGCACACAAACTGTGGCACTGTTCTGTACTGGGAAGCAAAGGGAGGCCACAGACAACAACATCCCAATGTTTTCTCTCTTGCTGTCTCACAAGACATTTCAGCCACGGTGCAGGTGCAGAAGAGTGATAATGCTATCTCTCACTCTCCCTATCATCTGTGCATTGAGGGTGGGGAATGGGCAATGGGGCAGCCACAGTTGGGGGGTAGCAGGAAACGAAACTCTGGGTGGCCACTGTCACACTCGCTCTCTCTCCTCTGTTCTCCTGTATTACAGCCTGTCAGAGGGCTCTCTACTGCTGATCATTGCTTCCACTGTTTCTGCAGACAGAGACTTAGACAGACAGACAGAGAGAGATGCAGCACATTGCTGCAACTTTGGTACCTACTGTCTCCCACTGTCTGTGTCTCTCTCTTTCTCTGTCTTACATGCCAGACTGCATGGCTGCTGTCACTCTCAACTACCACCTTGCCACTTGGACTGCTGATTATTTGCAAACTGGAAAGGGTAGTGGCAGGCAGAACACACACAGATGCTTTGTCTCCAAGCTCACAGGCTACACAGCTGCCATGCACGTCTTGCTGTCTTGCACTGTGTGGTGTTTCTATGTCCCCTAGCCACAACTTGTCACATAGACATGAGATTGCCATACCATTGCTTGACATTGTGCCTGTCCCGGTCGCTGTCTCTCTGCATCAGATTGCACAGTGGGATAACCACAACAAAACCGCTCTGAGGGCTAACAGTGTGTGCTGGATATAAAAATACCAAATGTAGCAACAAATCTCCATACCACACAAGCTTAAAGTACAAAAAGCAGCTTTTAATGTTTTAAAAAAGCATGCCAAACAACATCTGCTCACAGACTACCTCTACTGGTTTCACAAAAGTTGCGTCATCAGGAGGTGACCATTGTATCTGACATGGACCCTTATATACGTGCGCACACCATAATTAATTAAAGTGACAATACCCTATATCACATATACAATGTAACTACATATTTTTTATCAGTTTAAAAAAACTTTTAACACATAATTAGATCCATTTAAGTGTTACCAATATCAGGGAAACAGGTTATTCCTATTAGATTTTAATGAATATAATTATAAATATTTAGTCCTACTTATTTCGAAGAATGGACTGCAATACAGTGCTATGTCATTTTGTCCTTAAATCTCAATGAAGGTGCTTGAGATATCAAGATACTCCTATGCACCCTAGAAAAGAAAACAGACATATAAATATATTATTATTCAATATCAAAATTAAATATAGTTTTAGTAGGCAAAAGTGTACAGATATGTCCAACAGTATGCTAATAAATTCCAGTTTACTTTCCATTGTATCGAATACATGACATAAGTTCAATGCAATCATTTAGAACAGGAGGTTCCAAAGCACCCAATGTGAAAATCCAAAAGGATTCACAGTGTACCAATTTTAGATATAGATTACCACCTCATGGTCCTAATCTGACCTTTTCAATAGCACAAAACTTGAAAACATGATGGCCCATCACTTTACTTTTTACATGGCATGCTAGGGCATTTTTCTCATCTCCCTTTGCTATAGCCCTCAAGTGCTCCCCTATACATATCTTAAGGGGTCTGGTAGTTTTCCCTACACGAAATGAGCCACATTCACATGTGGCTAAATATACTATGTTTTCAGTAGAGCAATTAAAAAACTCCCTCACCTGAAAACACCTTTAAATGTTGCTTGTAGGGAAAGTATCAGTCCTCATAATGTTAGGGCAAAATTTGCAATACCCACATGTAAAATTACCTGTAGGCAAAGGGGGAAACCAAGAATTTATATTTTGAACCTTGTACTCCAATGTTCCCTGGTAACTATGGACGAGTTTATCCCTCAGATTTTGACCCCTACGATAGACCATCCTAGGTCTATTTTTTGCAATATCAAAAAGCAGGGGTTAATTTTCTAGAATATTCTAATTTGTGTTGTTAAGGTCCTGTATTGCTTGGGCATGTCATGAATACTTAGTTATAAAGCTAGTCCTTTGATTCATCTCTTCTATATGTTGTTTGCCCTGAAATAAATTGTCCCTTTCAATATTGAGTGCTTCCTCATATGCTTCCTCCACTAACACTGAATTATGGCCACATGTCACAAATCTATTACTCATATCCATATCTTGAATTACATAATCAGTCTCTTTGGAGCAATTTGTATGAGCTCTTAACATCTGTGCCTTTGGGATGTTATTTACCATATGGCATGGATGGTAACTGGAAGCCAACAGGATAGAATTTCTGTCTGTTTTCTTTCTGAATAAATTGGTACTAAAAGTACCATCAGATTCCATAGATATTTTTAAATCTAGGAAGGAAACAGAAGTAAAATCACATTCCACTGTGAATTTTAGATTCGGGTTACTGTTCTCCAAATAATCTAAAATTCCTGTAGCTCAATCCGACTGCCTTTCCATACCATAAATATATCATCTATAAAACGATGCCAGATATCAATCTTATAGTAAAAAGGATTTTTCTGGATGTCATAGACAAATATTTTCTCCCATAAGCCTAAGTAGAGATTGGCATAATTGGGGGTGAAAGTCGCCCCCATTGCCGTTCCCTTGAGCTGTAGGTACATTTCATCCTGAAATAGAAAACAATTTTTCTTAAGAATATTTTCCACACATAATATCAAGAAATGTTTTTTATGCATATCAATGCCTGCATCCAAATTCAACCAATACTCCATAGCAGAAATTCCTTCTTCATGTGGAATGTTTGTATAGAGAGAGGTAATGTCCATAGATACCAAAAACCAACCTTGCTCTGCCTGCATATTGTCCAACATTTCTAACATATGTATAGTATCTCTAATAAAAGAGGGAAGCTGGATACATATCCCTTAATATGAGAATCAACATATCTGGACAATGGCTTAGTTAATGAGCCTATGCCTGCCACTATTGGTCTTCCTTGAGGGTTATGTAGATCTTTATGTATCTTGGGAAGTACATAAATACTGGCTCTAACTGGATGTAAAACTGTTAGGTACCCTGATTCATCATTTGTAATAATCCCAGACATTAAAGCATCATTCAAAAAAATATCTATTTCTTTGCTATATTTATTTGTTGGGTCACTTTATAGTTTCATATAAAAAGATTAATCACTTGGTTGCCTATAAATTTCTGCAACATATTTGTCAGTTTGCATCACAACCACTGATCCCCCCTTATCTGCAGCTTTTATTGTTCAGTCAGTATTTTCTTGTAGACTTCTTAGGGCTTCTGCCTCACCTGTAGATAAATTAACATAAGTGGCCCTTTGTTTTGTTTCAAAAAGATTTTTGAGGGCCCTCTCACATGATCATTAAAAAATCTTAACTGTATCCTTATAGAGGGGCACATAGGTAGATGCTGGTCGGAAAGGACTTACCTCCCCCTTGTAGGTAAATCCACAGTCTCAAGGTCCAGTGTAACTGCTCCACGGCACATTTTGTTTTTATTATAATGAGCCTTCAAATTCAAATTCCTGGTGAGACGATGTAAGTCCACATATACCTCAAAATTATCTGAATCTTGGGTGGGTATGAAGGAAAGTCCTTCCTGTAACACCTGTTGTTGTGTCGAAGTCAGTTCATAATTCAAAATATTAATGACAATATTTTCTTCTGCTGTAATCAATTTATCCTTCACCCTCGCACTCTGCTTCCTATATTTCCTGCCTCCTCTCCTCATAGGTTTTCTCTGCCATGATCTGGGTTCCCTCGAATATTCCCCTGGCCTCTCCTCTGTTGGTATGACATAGTTGGAAGCTGGAATTGGACACTCCGGTTCTGTTCTTCTATATTATCTATACTTGCCTCTTGAAAAGGATCCTCTGCTTGTGACCCGCTATTGTCAATTGTGTAGGAGGGGGAATTATTTCTATTTTTAAGTATAGACTTTATTAGTTGTTTTCCTGGGGCACCTGGATAAGCTGTAGTGGTAGTTTGTGAGCGGATGCTGTTTGGCGTGCTTTTTCAAAACATTAAAAGCTGCTTTTTGTACTTTAAGCTTGTGTGGTGCAGAGATTTGTCGCTATGATTGCACAGTGGGATCACTTCACCCAGCTTGTCCCCATTGCACTTCACCAACTTGGGGACATAATCTGTCTGTGCCACTGGACTGCAGTCTGAAAATGCAATCTGACTGCACACAGCATGGACTGGGGCCTCAGAAGCTACAAATTGTGCAGGACGGTACTGATTTCACCGAGGGCGCTGTGCCCAGTGATCCACGGGGTGGCTGAATGTATACACGGAAGTTGTTAACTGTGCTCTGGTTGCACAGAGATCTGCATTATCGCACTGTCAGGTGCTGCCACACAGTCAATCAAATCCATTCAAAAGAAGAATTGTACAGATTTGCTTTAAGAACAAAAGTGCATTCTTAGAGCCGCAGGAATATTTGGAGCACTGCAGGAGTATTCTGCTATTCACAAAATGTATGCACAGTTTGAGTTGGCCATCCACTCTGGCTCTCAGAGAATATCAGGTTGCAGATCTTACAGCAACGCTTGTCCCACAGAGCACTAGGCAGCTTTGTGGTGCATCATTTAAGCTAAAGCTTCTCTGGTTCCTCCCGTAATTTGTGAGGCTGATAGCAGCACAGCTTAGTTAGTTCCCTTCGCATGGTCACTGAAGCATGGCTCGAAGAAATGCAAAACATGAGGAGACAGGAGGGTCAGAGGGACAACAAGGGAGAAATGAGGTATGGGGAACACACAAGACAAAAGGTGTGTGCAGGGGAGGAGGAAGAGACAGCAAGGAAAATGGAGAGATGGAGGGGAGAGGGGACGGCTTTAGGTATATGAAACGGAAGCAGTGTTCTCTCATTGGAATACTTCATTTGTTTCAAGTGCACAAAGTTTCCTCCCATAAACTGTAAACCATTGTCATACTTAGCTTGCATGATAATTGGTCTGTCAAGGATGAGCCCAATGCAGTTTAACCTGCATTGGGCTAGTCAGTGACACACCTCTGCAGTGCCGTTCTCTGTAGCAAAACATTTCTTGTGCAAGCGCAAGCAACGTAAAAAGGAAGAGAAAGGCTGACAGTGGTTGTAATTAGGGAGTAGATTCAGTATACTGAAGCTTTGATAGGTGAAGGAGGGGAAGGCCCCTCCACCCCCGAAGCCACCTCACAGTTCAGACCTATACCAGTATGGTTACTTGCTGGCATTAGCAGTGGAAGTGCAGGAGTTAGACAGATGCAGTATAGGAATGGCAGTGAAGTATTGAACTGATGCCAACTCTACCCCCACCCTGAACAGATGATCAGGCATTGGGGTGTGCCTTTGGGTCTTCGCCCTTAACACTCACAACATTTCACCTCACCCTACCCTGCAGACACTTACAAGTGTCGAGGTGTGCCTTGGGGAGTTCAGGATTTACACTCACCTCATTCCATAAGGAAATACACTGAAATGGGTGCAGTATAGGAGAATGGGGTGAACTCTGGAGCCAAGTGTGCACCTTGATGCCTGTCACTGGTTGCAGGGTGGAGGTGGAATGGTGTGAGCATTACTGCCGACAGTCCTAAGTCACACCCTTGATGCCTGTCACTTCCTACAGGGTAGGGCATTATGGTCAGAAACCCTAATGCCCTGTGCGTTTCTTGGTATTTGTACTCCAAGTTTTCAACATGGGCTTTTTGTGACCCCACCTAATGAACAGTGACACTATCAGTTTGTTAGCCGAAAGGAGATTTTGCACAGTGACTGTGCCATTTGGTGCCACAGGTGCGAAAACACATTTCAAACAGGATATGAAAAATGACAGCTGTACTGTTCATGAGAAGGTGTAAAAAAATGATAATGTTGAAAATCTGGAGTAAAAATATGAAAAAACTGGTGAAGTCACGAGCGTGCGTAGAAACTACGCAACACACACCTGTAATTATTTTGGGGATTTTTATACCAGATTTTAACATAAGCATTTTGGGACCTCTGCTCATGAACAGTGTCACTGTGATTTTCTTACTCTGTCCTGAACACTGATTTCCCACAGCGTCCACGCAATTCTGTGCCGGAAGTACAAAAACACATTTTGGCTAGGATGTGAAAAATGACAGCTGTACTGTTCATAAGGAGGTGTGGAAAAATGCCAATGCTGAAAAATCTGGAGTGAAAATATTACAAATTTGTGAAGTTATGAGGGTGCGTGGAAACTGCACAATGCATGCTCATAACAGTCATTTTACGGACTTTTGCCACCAAATTTTCAACATAGCCATTTTAAGACCTCTGCTCATGAACAGTGTCACTGTGATTTTCTTAATCTGTCCCAAATAGTGTTTTCTGGGAATTTTTTTCACTCATTTGTTTTAACATGGGGGTTTTGGGGGCTTATCTCATGAACTGTGACACTGTAATTTTGTTAATCAGTCTCGAAAGGTGGTTTCACGCAGTGACCGTGAAATCACCTTTCAGAACTGAATAACAAAATGGCAGTGACTGAGTTCATGAGGTGGGGTCCCAAGAACCTCATGTTGAAAATTTGGTGAAACAATTCCCAAAAATGGCCTAGATATCCCCCTAAATTAAAAAAAAATATTTATGCCAATATACAGCTTATCGGCATTTCTTCTGTTAGCGGTCGGCATTAAAGAGTGCAGACTTGTTCCTGGTACACCGAAGATCGTTGCAAGAGGCTCCAGAGGTAAGTATGGGGTGAGGGGGTGTGGGGATGTGGGGTGCACAGACGGTGGGCGCGGGTTGGGGAGGGATGGCCACAGACACTGTGGGAGTGTTTTCTTTATTTTTACAGGGAAAAAAATCATGCAGGCAATTGGCATGCTGGGGATGGGCTCCCAGTGTGCCACCTGGATGTTTTTTGGGGAAGGGGGAGTGGAGCCAATGGGGACTGGGCACCCCATTGGCCATACAGTGTGCTGGTGGGGATGCATGAGTCGAGGGGGATTGGGCACCCCCCCTCAGCACACAACAAATAGGGGTGTGTGCATCATGCTGACAGGGCTTGGGCTTCCCCATCAGCAAATTAACTGGGGAGCTGATCATGCTGACAGGGGGATTGGGCACCCCCCATTGGCTTTTATTTTATTTATTTATTTATTAAAATGTTTCACCAGGAAGGCACATTGAATGGCAGGTGGCGGCTTTCCATCAGCTTCGTGAGGACTGTGAGAGGCTGGCAGAGAAGCCATCACCATTGGGACACCACACAATGCAGCTTGTAATTGGCTGTTGCAGTCAGGGATGCCATGCAGCAAAAACAGCTGATTGTGTAGTGATGGGACGCTCCCTGATTGCAGTGGCCAAGATTCTTTGATCATAGTAGCATGCTCATTAACTGCCGTCATTGACAGCATGCTCCTGTATTCGCCGCAGTAGAGACCAGCCCCAGAACAGACTGCTGCCATTTGGCACAACACTGCCATGCCTCCACAACCCACTGGAGAAGGAAGGTGACGCAATGTGTTTCTTGCACATGCGCGCAAGCAACACAATAAAATAGATTTTGCCACCACATCTTAGAATTAATGAATAAAAAAGTTTATTCTCATAAATAGTCTTTTTCTTTCTCCTTGTTTTGCATATAATCTTTTTCATTAATCATCTGTATGAATTTATTGATGTAATACAGTATTATATACATAGTCAAAAAGCACGCTCAAATATCTGTATTCATGAACACACTGTAAACTCAAACCAGACAAGTCTCTAATTTATAGAACTGGAGTTCTACTTAATTTAGACACTTTAACATTTTGCCTATTACCAAATCACATACGTTGGCCTTTTTTATAGTCATCACCAGCCTTGACCTGGCAAGTAAGGGATAAGACCCAGCAGGGTGTGGTTTATTACTTATTGTGTGATACCTGTCCTCTCCAGAGCATGGTCTGACACTGCAGCTGGAGGACCATCATAGTCCCAGGTAGGAGAAGTATCACACAACAACCCATACCCCGAAGGGTGTTATCACACTTAGAAAATGGACTGAGTGAGAAAATGCCCAATTAGTACTGCCAGAGCCATTGTAATAGTAGAAGAAATGGCCAGGAGTGGAGGGCGGTAGTGAGTGAGTATGGATGTGTAAGGGTGTAATTGCTCTTTTTGTTACTGGGTGGTGTTGCCTGATCAATGTATGGGTAGAGAATGCTGTCACCAAGTCAGACAAGCGTTTCTCGTACCCATTTTATAAGGAGTAGTTACTATAGTTTCAGATTAGCCAGGCCCCACTAGATTGCTCTTCCTTATGTTCTGAGCTATAAAGTTTGCCACATTCAGAATATGATTCTATTTTTGTATTCAGAAAGCCTGAGAAGGAAAAGCAAGAGCTGGAGTTGGTTGGAGGAGATATGAAGTGTTCTTAATACGATTAAATCCATAAAATGTGAGTGCATGTGGATGAAACTGTGTCACATTATTTATGTATGCAGCAGTGAAGCTTAAAAATGACAATTGTGACCTACAGTGTCCTGTATTATTCTGTTTTAGATTTTCTTCATTTCCTGTCTGGTACAGTGCCTTTTCTTCTCCATTTTGAATCTGTCTGAAGATACAGAGCTGGAAGGGCATTACCCTTACCACACTTGTTAGAATCACTGTTGCCATATCTTCATCATTATTACTGCAGCTACAATTACTATCCCTCAGGTTGACTGGGCATTGTTGCTTTACCAATTGTTTATTATTTATTTATTTAGTTTTTGTTGACTGGGTAAGTGCACTAGACAAATTCTGCCTATTTTCAGGCACGACCCGGGGGAGGGGGATACAGATGAATGCCAACTGACCTTGAACCTGATTAAGCTGTTGGTGGTATTTTTAGTGAATGAGGGAAATTTGGCCAGGACACCGGGGAAATTCCCCTACTGGCTGCTGGTTAGTGGCTAGTGGGGATTCTGCCGACGTCATGCTGCAGTATGGCAGACTTTTTGGAGCAACGAGAGGAGATGGAGGTCGGAGTTCGCACGGTATCTGAGGAGAGGTTGAATGCTACTGTTGAAGAGGATTGTAACCCTGTGACTAGCGTTAGCCAGAGGGAAGCAGCTTCGGAAATTTCTTTTGCCTTTCCGGTTTCAAATAATAACATTTCAGCCTCAAAAACTGAGGGGAAAGCAACTTTTGATTTACCTTTGGCTGGGGTCTCTCATTTGGCACCGATGAATGACGCTAAGTCGGAAAGCGCGGCGAATAAAGAACCGCAGGAGGACTTGATCTTCATGGAGGACATTCCCAGGAGGACTGAATTTGGTGACGGACCGCAAACATCACACATTATGCGACGGCAGTTCGGCTTGCCAGGAGCACACCACCGTGATGGGATCCAGGACTGGTCGGAAGAGGTGGCCTTAACAGAAGCAGGCTGGAGAAAAACAGAGTCGGGAATATGGAAGCCGGATACTTCTTGGACTGATTCTTCTCCTACGAGTATGCATGCCAACGACATTCAGATTTTGAGCTCAGGTACAGATTTGGTGCACAAAAAAGCATTGTTTAAAAGTAATAAAGGGGAGGGTGGGGAGAGTATCTCGGCTTTTTCTAAGCCCAGTACCTCCACAGCCACTTTGGCTACTCTTCAGAATACTGCTGGTCTTTTTTCTCCAATGAATTCTGACTTACAGGAGCAAGCAAAAAAAACCCCTATGTCTGAACTTTTCAAAAACAAACTGGAACAAGCTCCTCGGCGTAATGCTATAAGGATAAGATATAAAGGGGGTTTGCAAGGACATCCTGATAGGTATTTTGTGTTTAAACAATTGTTAAAAAATTCTATGGGGTTTTTGGCTAAAGATATCTATGCTCTGATTCATATTTCAGGGGAAGACTCTTTTGACATCAGCTTTCAAACTAATGCCCATATGGAAAGATTTTGGGAAAAATATTCTGCACAAAAAAATACACCCCTATGGTCACCTTTTTTTGCGATACCTCTTTCTAAGCCCCTAGTGCGTTTTGTTACAATAATGTTCAGGAATGAAGGAATAAATGTTAGTGACATTTATCACTGGCTTCAGTCAAAATGTGAAATTTTAGGCCCTCCTGAAGCTTTGCTAGATATTGAAGGCATTTGGACAGGAGGCTGGAAATTTAAAGTTAAACTCTTCCAGGTTAATTCAGAAATTGTGCACTTGCCTAACAGTTTTTTTCTAGGCAAAGATAGGGGTGTCTGTTTCTACGGGGGTCAGCCTAGAGCTTGTTACAAATGTGGGGACCGAACACATATTAGTAGTGTATGTGACGTTTTAAAATGTCCTTTGTGTGGTGGTTTTGGTCATTCTACTGACGTGCACTAATATTTTCCAATGTAATCTTTGTGAAGAGAAAGGACATGCATTTCACCAATGTTCTTGGGCTAGACGTAATTGCTCAGAAGGTCTTGACCATGATGGACTACTACGTAAAGCCCAAACAAAAAATAAGGGAGCTAGTGAGCCTATTCTTTCAAATTCCCCTACAGTTTCTCCTCCTTTACCTTTAAATAAATCTGTAGACTCAATTAGAATTAATGAGGAGTTGGCAATTCCTGAAGAACACCAGGCCTCAGTTGAGAAACTCATATCAAGGCCTTCAGCTGTCAGTAAGCAAAATCCTAGTTTAATTATGCCCCCTCCCTTTGAGATAGTAAAAAATAGGCGTCTTACAAGAGCTTCCCTAAAACAAACTCCCTCAAACCCTCTTCCTACTGAAAATTTCTTTTTGCCCTTACAGGATGAAATTAGGGATTCGGATCTTGAATCCGATACATCCCATATTTCAGAACTAGTAACAGATGATGAAGACAGTAAAGCTACTGAGTTAGCAAAGGATAAGAAGGGGAAAAAAGGAAAAAAAAGAAAAGTTTGTCAAAAAAATAGCATTTAGAAGGATTCATGTCTACATTAACACTAGCCACGTATAATGTGTGTAGCTTGAAAGCTTTCAAAAAGCAATTGCCTATTTTTATGTATTTAAGCTCTTTAAAATTAGATGTCATCTTTTTACAAGAAACTAGGCTTTCTTCACTTTGGGAAGTTAATCAATTAAAGAGAAAATGGATCTAGGGACCATCTTTTTGGACATTTGGACCAGAAGTAGCAGATGATCTTGGTATACTATTTGGAAATTCTGCTTTTAAGATTACTAAAGTAATTGATGTTAAACCGGGTAGAACTTTTAATTTAGATTGTTCTCTCAATAATTATTATTTCCGTTTGATCAATATATATGGTTCCCAGTCTAAAACTAGTCGTATAGAATTATTTGATGAGCTCAAACCCTTCCTATTTACTAAAAGACATATTATTTGGGGTGGTGATTTTAATTGTTCCATAGATATAAAATTTGGCAAATCTAATGGGAAAAAAATTTATTGTGATTCAAATGCCCTTTACAACATTATTAAGGATGCAGATCTTCAGGATGTGTACAGAAGCATGCATTCACAGGCTGATGAAACTTACCATCGACATACTTTTGCTACCCGTATTGATATGTTGTTTATTTCTCATTACTTATATCCTATCTTTTGCTCAGTTACACCTACGGAATTCTCAGACCATTATATTTTACTTTGTACCCTTTCTTTAAAAAATTTGCCTCCCACACTGTATTCAGCTATACACAGGTGGAGACTTAATACTTCTTATTTAAATAATCTGGTTTATTTTTCTAAATTGAAAGTTTTTTTTGCAGCTAAATATTCTACACTAGAACTTTTTTCATCTCCTTTTGAGTGGTGGTTACAGACCAAAAAAGAAATACAGAACCTTTTTCAGGGTTGGGGCAAGAAAAAAGTGGATTCGGATTATAGGCAATATTTACTTCTCAGAAATCAATTGTATAAATTAATGTCTCTACCTCCTAAAAACCGTGCTGGTTATAATTCTCAAATTATGGAAGTTAAAAAGCAGATGAGATTGTTTCAATACGATAGGGCTAAGTCCTTGGATTTAGAATTTAGGTTTGGTACAAAAAACTGCCCAAGGTCTGATCCTTATCGAGCGTGTAAATTACGTTTAGCCGACACTTTCATGACAGGTTTACTTGATTCAGAGAATAAATTGATTACTACAGATTTCGATATGTTAACTCTTGTACAGCACCATTTAACAGAATATTTTTCATGTCCTATAACATCATCATTGGATTCATTTCCAGTGCAAACATTAGGTGCTTTACCTAAAGTTCCTGAAAGTTTATTACAGCTTTTAACTAATCCCATCTCCACTCAAGAAGTGACAGAAGTCATAAAGCAACTAAAAACTGGATCTTCTCCAGGGATTGATGGAATCCCCAATGAATTTTATAAATCTTGTATACTTTATATGGGTTTTTTTCTACCTTTAGTGTTCAATTCAGTTTTGTTTTCAGATCAGTCTTGTAAAAGTTTTTCCATTTCACTATTGAAATTGATTTACAAAAAAGGTGATAAAACTCTTTTATCAAACTGGCGACCCATTAGTCTATTAAACAGTGACTATAAGATAGTAGCTAAAATTTTAAATATTCGTTTAGAGAAAGTAGCTGAGACTCTAATACATCCTACACAGACATGTGCCATTTCTAAGAGAAGAATTCAACACAACCTTTTTTTAATTAGAGATCTGTTTGCAAATAGAGTTGGTTTTCAAAAATCTGAAATAGTGGTAGCATTGGATCAAACTAAGGCATTTGATGCAGTTTGTCATTCGTATCTTTACTTTGTTTTACTACATTATGGGATTCCACGTGTTTTTGTACAATGGATTTCTAAATTATATAGTCAGGCTGTTACCATCCCTATTGTGAATGTTTTTTTTGGTACAGAAGTTAAAATAAATAGGGGTGTTAGACAAGGCTGCCCTCTTAGTCCCCTTTTATATACATTTGTTTTAGATCCAGTTATCAGACATATTATTTTAGAGAAAGAAATTATTGGTATTGCCCCTATCCTCATTTAGATCCAATTAAGGTCACTGCCTTTGCTGACGATGTTACTCTGTTATTAGCTGATACAATGTCATTACAAAAAGCATTGGATATTTTTACTTTCTTTGGTCAATTTTCAGGAGCCTCAATTAATATACACAAGAGTTTTGTATTGCAATTAGGACAAACAATTCCTAATCTATCAAATTGTTATAATATTCCCTTATCAAATTCACCTCAGAAAATTTTAGGGATATGGTTTGGGATGAAAGATATGGCACTTTTCAATTGGGAGAAACAGTTATTGAATGGGGAAATGAAGGTAAATCAATGGAAACATTGGCATTTTGGGAAGCAGAAAAGGGTTATGATTATAAAAAAATTTCTTTTACCAATTTTTATTTATGTTAGTCATCTTTTTCCACCTCCAATAAACTGTGAAACCAGATTATATAGTATTTTCTTTCAAATGCTTTGGGGAAATAGGCTTAATCCGGTAAAAAGGGAGTTTACCTATCTTAAAAAAAAAAATTGGGTGTTAAAAATGATTAATCCTGTAATTTTTTTACACTCTATCTTTTTGTATTCCTCCTTTCCTTTTATTTGGTGCGATGAGTATTTACCATGGCATTTTTGGGTCAAATCAGTATGGCATAAATATTTTTTTAAATGGTCCCTTTTTCCTCCTAAAATTTTAGTTTCTGACGAGCTCCCAAAATATGGCCTATGCACCTTTAAAAAACTATTTCAGTGGAAAATTCCTCTACAAATATTACGCTCTTTGAATAGAAAATCCTTTTATAATTATATTGTGTATGATTCGCAGAAAGTTATTCTTATTTTTCCTAACTGTACCCCATCTCACATGAAATATGCTTTATATAAACTAACGGATTTTAGAATTCCGGTTAAGATTTGGAATGTTATTTGGATTTCAGCACATGGGAGGTTGGGGGTAAGAGGGAATTTGAAATATAAACCTACGAGTGATAGGTATTGTTTAAGGCATGGATGTATCAATATGGAAGAAAGTCAAAGTCATTTCTTCTTAGATTGCTCTCATAGTCAGGATTTTTGGAAATTTGCAGCACTACATTGGCGTATGCCTCACTTAGGTTTTCTAACTTATGGTACTCTTGTTCTAGGAGATTATTCAGGGGTTTGGGATAAATATCACAAAAGCACTTTAAATGTTTTCTTTGCTCTTCTACAATTTTTTTTGTGGCAAGCACGTTGTCAGTTTGTTTTACAACAACATTATACAGCCCATTCTGTAATTATTTCTTATATTGAAAAAGAGTTAGAGGATCTTAAAATCAGATATGGGAAGAATTTTTCAAGTTCAAAAGTTGTTAATCTATGGAAGAATTTTTTATAATTTGTTAAACAATTGAAATAATTGTTTTCTGTAACCCTCAATTGATGTTATTTTCTTGCTATTTTTCTGTTTCAATGGTGGAAATGTTTTTTTTTTTTCTGTGATGTTTTTGTTTATTTGTTCAATAAAACTTCCCCTACTCTTTTCCATAAGTGCCATGGGATCTTTAACATCCACCTGAACTACCACCAATCCAGGCAGATGGGACCTCGGTTTAACGTCTCATCCGAATGACAGATATTGTTATTTTGATGTACCCTATCTCCTCTCTGGCATTCTTTGGGCATTGTAACCCACAGGCCTATATGCATTTTTACACCCTCCCTAGGCAGGGCAAGACACTGCCCTGGTGGACATCTTTGCCTACATGTCACTATGTGCCAGTTAGTGGCAGCTTATGGATCAGCAACCAGAAAATAGCATACTCCTAAAAATCTGGATATAGCTGGTTCAGCCATGTGTGTCTCCCTTCCAATATCACACTGATGGTCCTAATGACCCACTGGAATGAAGTTCTCTGTACAACTCAGCTCCTTGGGACTTAACTGGCCCAATTGTTGCCAGGCCCCTTATTCTGATGAACAATTACCATTTATCATTTCAACATGCGTTACCTAAGGGTGAACTCATTACACTTTAAGGTACCATTCTCCTCAGAAGCACTTAAATTATGGTTTACTTACACATCACTCCCTCCCTTGCATACTTCTCTGTGGGGAGTGGCTCTGCAAGGATCTTGGTAACCTTCTTTGAGAGGAAGCCCACCGATGCTCCCAAGAACCATTTGGGTTGAGGTGGTTCTTTACCTTGAGGGAGGACTGCTTTGGTCTTCCTCTTCTACTGGTTTCCAGATGGCCCTCCCCACCTCAGGAGGGTGAAAGAGGATCAGGAATCCCTCTTCTGTAGCTAAAACATGTGAAGATAGGTTGGGGTCCTGAACATGTCCTCCATGCAGGAGACGAGGGAGAAAGGGGACATATGGAGACCTTCAAATGAAAGGGATATATTTGGTGGACAAGGAGGTTCTCTTTATGCTAAGTGGCAGCAAAATCATGAGGAGACACAGTCTAAAGCTGGAGAGTGGAGGATTGGGAGGGAGGTTAGAAAGCACATCTTCACAGTGAGGGTGGTATCCAGTTGGAATGCGCTGCCAGAGGAAATGGTCTTGATGAAGCTGGTAGGCAGCATCACGAAAGGCTAGGAAAGGCTCAGGGGGAAAGTATGAGGCATGGGGTGGGCAGGTGGAAGGGAAGGAAGGACTGAGGGGGGGCAGGGTCAGTAGCATAAGCTGAGGACCCTGCAATTATCAAACTAGATTGAATGGCCTTGTTCTGCTGGCTTCTTCATATGTACACAGGTTTGTATGTTCTGTGTTCTTCTAATATTCAAATGCTGCAGTACTTGGGCAACCCAGACCTCTCTGGATCTAAATATTCTGAAAGGGCTTTAGGATCTGAGCTGTCAGCTAGCCATCCTATCTTATACTGTAAAGGGGGAAAGGAAGGTCCATGAATATTTATGTCTCAGCTTCCTGCTTCTGGCTGAATTAGGAAACACAGAGCTCAAACTTCAAACACCCTGCCTGGCTGAAGCTCACTAGACAGCAGCTCTCAGGGTCAGGTTTAACCCTTTGAGTACTCACTAGTAACCTGCCTCAAACTTGACAGAAGAGAGAAACTGGTTACTCTTTTTTTTACATTTAAGCTAGTAAAAGGAGCATACCTTTTAAGGCATTTTTTCCCCAGGCTTTCATCAATGTTCTCAGCTCTTTCTGAACAACCATTGTTTCACATCACTGTTCTTATGACTAAAATAAGCAAGCATGCAAGAAACACTGCTCTCTGGCTTATGGGAAAATGAGTGTTCAGAAACAGCTGACAATAATGATAAAATGTGGCTATAGCCATATTAAAAAAATCATTTTTTTATTTCAAATGTAAAACTAAATGTTACAACTTTGTTATTGAATGAACTTGGTGGCAGAAGTGGTCATTGAGAAACCCATTACAGTTCTCAGTGCATGAGGTACTCTTATGGCAAACAGAGTACCCTAGGCGTGACTGAAGGAAGCACTGTGATTGGTAAGGAATGCTTTTGCCATCTGTAATAGAATAAAAAAAGTATAGGTCAACGTTTTCCCTGCACTGCTGCTTTAAATTGTTTTAAATAAAACAAAATTTAGAAAGTGTTTAGAGACATAATACTATGTTTTCCTAAACCATTATTGTCCTTATAATCATATAGGAGTGCACCTTCTGTGTCACTGCCCACTTCTGGCATATTGCCAGCATTTGACACCATCTTTTCAGCAAGTCCTCCATCACTAGCCTGCCCCCATTCTCAGAAGGCCATTTCCACAAACAATCCCCCTCCTGATTCCTATTTATGATTTGGGGGGGTACCAGTAGTCCGATTCCCATACTAACTCTGCATGGTGGTCATTAGTCATGTTGTACTGTATGTGGTCATGTCAGATCAGCAGTGAGTGTGCTTGGCAGAGATGAGGGATCTTGCATCACTGGCAATGCCAAGCACAATGATTGCTCAGTCAGAGAGCAAATGGTCTGGTACTCACTTCCCAGTCCTCCAGAATCACTCTTGAAAAAGCATAGCTTCTATGCAAACATTGGGTCTGGTTCATGTTTACTGCTACTGCACGCATTTGCAAAGTTTACTGCACCATTTGCACAAATAAAAAACAGCTTTCAACTAATAATAGTTGCTAGATTTGTTCTTGTGCTGGAGGATTGGGATGTAAGCTCTGTACCCTCTGTGCTCCAATTGACTTTTCATGTTTGTAACCTACTGACTGTTGGTGCTGCACCTACTTGCCTTTGGTACAATGACCATTCAGTCTATTTAGTATCATCAGGAGGGGGAGGAGTGGTCTCCCATCATTAATAATGCTAGGTACAGTGATTGGTTAATCTACCTAGTATCACTGACAGGTTCCATGTCATAATAGCGATCGAGAAACAGCGATCGTTATTATGGCAAGTGTACACCGCTGAAAAATAATTTGGGTGATGCACACTGGCAGCAAACATAAAAACGGTGCCTGAGATCTACAGGTCTCATTTTTAATATGGAGGCTATGCTCCACAACACCCCTGCACTCCCATACGTATAGATTCTCTACTCCAAGGGGGTGCATGTTGGGGTGTTGGGGGGTGAAAACCTTGACTAAATACTTGCCGCCAGGTGGCAAAAAAAACAACCCGCACCATGCCGGACCAGAACCTGGTACCCCCATGCCTCCCAGCTGACCACCCACCCCACAACACCAGTGATCCAGCTCAGCAGCTGCTTACCACAACCCCTCCTACATGCTATCCCTTCCCTGCATCTCCGTCCCCAGCAGGTGCATGCATGTGTATATGCGCAAGTTCCTGTCGTGGTTTTCACTGACCACAGTATCTGGTCACCCTCCTCCCTAGGTAGCTGTGATCACAGTCACCGAGATTGACTCGCAGTTTTTCTAGGCACTTAGTCTTGGTCACTACAGTCACAGAGTAACTCACTGACAGCATGAGACCATTTCTTCCCTTTCCTCCAGGGCACATATGCCGCTGCTTTCACAAGACATGAATCCTCTCTTCTGAAAACTACTCCTTGCCTGTACTTTATTCACCCCCATGAGATATTTGTTGTCTCTGTCTTGTCCCCCAATTCATCCTCTCATCCAGGGTGTACATACTGAGATTCCTCTGTCACTCCTCATGGGATTTATGATTTAGCCCCTGCACCATTTTAGTTGCCCTTCTCTTGACAGCCTCTACCTTGTCTATGTGCTTCCTGAGATGTGGTCTCCAGAACTAGACACAGTACTCTAGGTGCAGTATCACTAATGAATACAGTGGCAACATCCCCTCAATCGTTCTGCTGGTAATACACCTCACAATGCACCCCATCATCCCTCTGGCTCTGCCTTTTCCAGTTTATTGAATGGCAATACCACTTCCCCCATTTTATGCACTGCCTCTGGGGTTCTGTGCTCTAGGACCATGATTTTGCACATTTTTGACATTGAAACCCAGTTGCCATACTCTTGACCACTCCTTCAGTTTTCTCTGGTCCCTACTCATTCTCTCCATTCCCTATGGATTATCTACTGTATTGCAGATTCTGGTGTCATCTGTAAAGAAGCATACCTTCCCTCCAGGTCTTCCAGAATATCAGTAATGAAGACATTGGAGAGAACTGGTCCCAGTACTGAGTCCTCAGATACCCCTCTAGTCACTCTCCCCTTATTAGTGTGCATGCCATTTACCACCACATCTGTAACACTGTCCCTGTTTGTGAACACCAGGACAAGTATTGCCCCATCATGAGTGGAGTCTCTGACTAGTTGCCTGAGCAACGCTCCTGCAGATAGTCTAAGATAGCCCTGCTTCTAGCCACAGCTGAAGCTAGAAGGCTCTAATCTACATCTGGCAGACACAGGTGTGTGCTGGGGGGGTGGGCTGACCCTGGCTTCGCCCCCCCTATTAAAAGTTATCCACACAAACGTTAATTATAATTATTATTTTTTATTTGGGATTCTGCTGGACTCGGCAAGGACTATCACTCCTGAATCAGTTAGTCTCCCCTACCAGCCATCGTTGCCCAACTACCCAACAGATAGCAATACACAACTTGGCTTCAGTACCTCATAGAGCCAACCTGAAGCTGTTAGTCTCCCTTACCAGCTACAGTTGCCCAATCACCCAACAGATGGCAATACACAACTTGGCTTCAGCATCTCAGACAGCCAATCAATGTGCGCCATCTTGGGTGGTTCAATCATAGGCAGTTTTACTCTGGGGGTGATGTGCAGTCACACATCATTTTGGTGGGATATGTAAAAAACAATCTTCAGACCCTCACCCACTCACTGCCCTGACTGGGGTTTACTACTGCTTCTGCTGCTGTGGGATGGGATTGGGAAGATGTCATGTTGGGAAGAAATTGCTATCGCTAGCTGTGGCTACTTCCCACCTGCTGCACTCCAACATGATGCAGCCAACCACTGCCAACTAGGGATGAGAACCGAGGAGGAAATGGGACACAATAGTGATGGTGCTGATCTAAATCTTAGTGCTGGACCTGGATCCCAGAGTTTGAATGGATGACATGCACTGTGGCCAAGACATTGAAACTGTCTTCAAGCAAGAGGGGGATGCCAGCAGACCAAGAAAGCCACAGGTATTCTTTTCTGTTCTCCGCCCAGATATACTACCGCATATCGAAATGCTGAAGCCCGATACCCAGGAGCCCAAAAATTATAATCCAGCAGTCGATATTCCAACAGTCAGGAATTACCCACAACGGGAGGGTTTTCTGTGTTTCAGGGGGCTTCACCCTTCCCCGCACCCCTTCTCATTTATGATTACCAAGTCTGCCATGGGCAATTCCTGACTGTCAGGATACCAACTGTTGGGCTATAATTTTTGGGCTCCTGGGTGTTGGGCTTCAACATTTCAGTGTGCCGTAATACTCCTCTCTGCCCCGTCGGTCTTCATGCTGCTACAAGGCATTTTAACTTTGTACATGATACATGACACTAAATACGGGGCATGATCTCTTATCTTGGAGATAAGTAAAACTTTCTTACATAATTCTAAAATACAGGAAAATTCACAATTTACAATATTGCTGTTTTGAACTATTGAGGCTACGGGAATGGGCACCATACAAATAAACCTTGCCTTGCCTTATCCTGCCTGTTTCAAAAAATTTCCTCTGGGGGCATGCCTTCACTTCCCCCTAGCTTTGAGAGGATTTTGGCCTCCCTTGTTCACTGACTCTGCACACGCCTCTGTTGGCAGATTAAACTCCCCCATCAGCAAGACCTCCCCATTTTCTGCCATCACACTGGTGACTTCCTCTAGTGCCCTATCCATTTCCTCCCCCTGTGTTCACCCCAGTGCAAATAGGTGCTACAGCTCCTGTCTTCAGGGTGACCCACATCACCTCCAACCCCTCTTTCCCCCACAACTTCCTTTGCTTTGCTGTGGCATTGCCCTCCCTCACATACAATATAACCCCTCCACCCTTCCTCCCCTCCCTGTCCTTTCTAACTGGGTGTAGCCTGGTATGGCTATGTCCCAATCATGGTTCCCTGTGCACTATGACTCAGTAATGGCCATAAGGTCCAGGTCTGCCTCTGCCATGATGCCATTCAGGTCTGGTTTTTGTTTTCCAGGACTTCTTGCATTTGCACACATGGCCCTCCACACCTTGCTTCCACTCTTCCTGAAACCCCCTTCCCTTTGTACCCTGCCTCATTACCCCTTTTCTTTTTACTACTTCTCTTTCTATCCCTCTTCTCCTCTACTACTCTGCTGCATCCTTTAACCTGCTCACTGGTGGAGCATCCTCCCATCTGGTCCTCCATTCCTATTGCTTCAGTTTGTGTGTGGGGGGGGGGCACCCTTTGTATAAATGTATAAACTGTGTCAAAAATGTGTATATAAAAATGCATAAATGTATAACAATATGTCAAAAATAGAGGCAATTTGATTAGCAAACAATGGATTTATGACTTTTCGTGACATTTCCTATGATTATTTTTTTGCTTTCCGTCATTCTGACCATGACAATACCGTGACTGTCTTCAATATTTTCCATTACAAAAGTATAGACCTAGCCATGGTAGACCGACCATGTTAAAACATGCCCCACTAAAGCTTTGCTGGGGTCAGTTTAGAAGGGAATTGCCAATTGTGCCCCCTCCACAAAAGGCTTAAAATAATATCTCAGTCTCACACAGCCCATTACAGCTTGGATCTGTCAAGAGTAAAATACATTAGTATTGTGAAAAGACTGTCTCTGCAGGGACATTCTTGCACTTAGACTGTGGATAACCAGAGAGTTTTCTTTTCCAGCAGTGCGTATCCTTTATGAACCTTGACTAAAATTCATCGCAAATGCTGAACAGGGACGGCATCAATTTATTAATTCTGGCTCTAAGGCATTTCACAGCTGAAGGCATATAGTGTAAGAGAACAGTACCTTGCTTCCCAGCAGTTACTTGTCCTGGGATGATTTTAAAGTACCTGAATACGTAGTGGGTTTCAGTCCTTCACAAATCATTTCATCTGTTCTTTAGGGATCTAGCGAACACTTTACACTATCCTAAGGACAACAGAATTCCAGCAATGCATGTTCTAGGTCTGCCATCTGTCACCTTGATGAATATGAAAACCAGTGCATACCAATGAAAAAAGCTGTCTGAAACCAATTAGAACACATTCTTTATAATCTAGTGCTATAGCGCTTTGCTCCCAGTTTCTGAATCGGAAACTGTTTTGTCTGACTCACAATTGTAAAGAAGCTGCCCCTTTGCCATGATAATAATTACAACAATGTGTAGCATGAAGTTTGTTTTGATTAGGTTGTTTGACTTAAAATGAAAGAATTATATCCCACCCAATGGATACTGCATGAGAACATGTTTGATCTGAGGTTGCATTCTCATTTAAAGAAAATATTTTGGAAGCCACTGACTTCTTTTTCCTGCCAGCTAGTTTTGAGTTTCATAAAGCATAGTGGTAATAGATTACAAATGTACCTATAATTTTTACATTTGTTTTCATAGAGGCTTTGTGGATTCTTAGCATCTCTTGGAGGATTTTAATTGTGGTTACGTGAGGGTCCCAAGACTCCCAAATATGTGTAAGTCTTCATATTTTGTCCTTAAAAACAATATTTTAAATTGTTATTTTATAATCTAAAACACAAGCAGGCCTCTGGCAACTTCACTCTGAGTTAAACCTAAGTCTTATGTGCAAATCCCTAAAGCAAACTGTTTTGTGCAAATGTTTTTTAATGTATTTAGCTACAGTTCTGCGAGCATAAACAGGACTAACTCTCCATCCTTTGCATGCACACACATGTGCACTACACCCACATGCGCACACTACAGAAACATACATGTGCCATATGCAGCTATACCACTAATGAAAGCATTGTAGCTTTTCCCTGATAGAGACAATCGCCTGTACGTTTAACATAGAAACATAGACAATGTTGGCAGAAAACAGTAATTGATCCATCAGTCAACTTAGTTTAACTCTACTCTGCCCCATTACCTATTGTCTAGATGGACTTTTTGCCCTCAGTTCCCATCTCCCTCAACCCCTACCTTCAGGATACTCCTGAGTAGTTATTAAGACCTTTACTCTATCTAGGGTATGCTTGAACCCATGAATGATTTTTGTATCCTCCAACTCTGTTAGTAGGTCGTTCTACAGGTCAAACACTTCTCTGCAAAGTAAAACTTTCCAGCATCTCTCCTGAATCTACCTCCCCACACCACCACCACCACCTTACATCTATGTCCCCTTGTTTTCAGATCTCCTTTCTTGCTAAACAGTTCCTTGCAGTTTACCTTGTTTATGCCTTTTAGGAACTCAGATTTTATATATTTGAAATTATTTACCATAAAGGACATACTGACCTGAAATAGATGTTCCCAGATGTGTCCAGGGGTAGAGGGGGAAGAGGAGAGCACAACAGTAAGTTACAACAAATAGGCTGTAATACAGTACGAGTTAGCAATAAATAGTAACAAAAACACATTGTACACTAAAGTGCAGATGGTGACAAAACTGTAGTAAGAACGTAACAAGTTCAACAAAAAGTATAGATGTAGGTCAAAACTGCAGGGTAAGCAGGGCATCAACAATTGAGGAGGTAAGGGGAGGAGGGGGCAGTTAACTCATGGCAGGTGCAGGGGCACAGGGGATGTGGAGATGGGGGGGGCAGTAAAAATGAAGTCCAAGTCAGGGTAAGGGGGAACTGCAGGAGTGAGAAGCCAATGCACAGAGGAAGGATTTGAATGAGTGGAAGGCAGAAGCAGTTTGAATGGGAGAGGGGAGGGGAGAGAGACCCATGATTTAGGGTATCAGAAGGAGAAAGCACCTTGACTGGATGAGGATTTTACTGAGAGGAGTACCAATGTATTTTGGCACCAATAGCTATATATGTATATGTATATATAGATATATATATATATATATAGATATATATATATATCACAAATTTAGTGAGGCACCAGTAAGTGCTTTGGATCAATAGGTATTCCCTGAAATATGACTGAATCTGAAGGAGACCCACAGATAACTAAGTAAGTTGTCCAAGTTTCTGGGTCAGAGAGGGAGAAAGCTTTGTAGCCACTGGGGGCCCCATATTAAAACTTTTGCCCTGGTGCAAATCCTAGTTTGTGCATGCAAACCAGGCTTTGGATGGATATCCCATATTCAAAAGCCCAGTTAGCATGGGCAAACAGAATTTGCACCAGGGCAAACTGGGGAGAAGGTGCAATGCAATGAAGGGGTGGGGACCTGAATATTGGTGCAGTCCAATATGCAGAGTATATGTGCTGTGCAAGGTGTTTTGTGTGGTCCACTTGCATGGAGAAGATACTGCTGACCTAAACCATAACTTAATCCCATGCACCCCAACTGGTTGGTGGAGGAAGTACGTCACCCCCCAACCCCCAACATAGTAGTTCCTGGTGTGTAGTGATGCCCCCTTCCTCCGATCCCACTCCCGTATATTATATGGCATGTCCATGGTGTCTAGTGGTTCCCCCTTTGTCTGATCCCATTCCCATATATTAAATAGCGTGTCCCTGGGGTCTTTGTGGTGCCCCCTCCCTCCATCCCACTCCCATATATTATATAGAATGTCCTGGTGTCTAGTGGAACCATCCTCTCTCTGATCCCACTCCCATATATTAAATAGCATGTCCCTCATTTCCAGTGGGCCCCCAACCGCACCCATGCCAGATGTGTTAAGTATTATTCCCTGGTGTCCAGTGATCCCTCCCCCCAACCGATCCCTGTCTGTATACAGATGAAAGCCTCCCTGGTTTGTCAAGTCCCCCCCATGGCAAAGGCCATCTCACCACAACCGTGTGGAGAAGCCATGTGCAAGGCTCCCCAAGCATGGCCCCAAGCCCCTTTACAGTGTGATGATGTATCCCCACCAGTTTGTCCTCGGTGGTGGTTACTGTTCCCCATCCAGCTGCCCAACTGCAGCACCAATAACCCACCACCCCGTCCTCTTACCTGACTGTTGGTGCCATGGTGAATCGATGGTGAGTGACACAGCCCTCACACACACTACCTCAGCTGCCCACCATCTAACAGTAGCAGGGAGCATGGCTTATTTGTAGGGCAAGGTGCATCACCTGTGTCCTATGAATAAGCTGCATTCCCTGCTACTGTTAGACAGCGGACGGCTGAGGTGGTTTGTGGAGGGCTGTGTCACTCACCATTGATTCACTGTGGCACTGACAGTCAGGTAAGGGGGACTGGTGGGGAGTTATCAGTACCATGGGTGGGAAGGGGGGACACTAACCACCACTGATGGATGGGCTGGGAGGGGCACAGATCACTGTTGGGGTACAGAGCTGGGGCTTTGTTGTGGGGTGGCTCTCCTTGCACACGGTGTCCCACATGGTTATGGTAGGACTGCTATCGCAGTGGGGAAGACTTCTGCAAACTGGGGGGCTTTCATCTGTACAGGAAAGGGGATCGGGTGGGGGAGGGACTACTAGACACCAGGGACTGAGGCTTACATCAGCCATGGGTGGTGGTGGGGGGAAGGACCAGCTAGACACCAGGGAATAATACTTAACACATTGGGCATGGGTGCTGATGTGGGGGAAGGACCACTGGACACTGAGGACATGCTATTCAATATACAGAAGTGGGATCAGAGGGAGGGGGCACCAGTAGACATCAGGGACATGCTATGTAACATATGGGAGTGGTATGGGGGGGCACCACTAGACATCTGGGACCTGCTATTTAGTATATGGGAGTGGGATCAGAGGTAGAGGGAAACCACTAGCACCAGGGATAGCTCTTTGGGATCAGGCAATTGGTGGGGCAGCACCGAGCAAACCAGCCTCACTTCCCATGCAAATGAGCCCATAATTGGCATGCAAATGTCCCTTTAGCACCTTGCATGCCCATCAGGCTCATTTGCATTGTTCCATCTGAATATTGGAAATTTAGCACAGACACAAGCCATTCTGGCGCTCTATTTCAGGTGTGTAGTTGGGGCCATACTAAGTGGCTTAGCACTGGACTGACATGGCCCTGTATTTAGTCAACTAATGTTGGTGTGCTATTCTACTGAATATAGCTTCTTTGGGCACCTGGACTATCGTTTAATGTGGTGCATATTTCTACGCTCCACTTTGCACATTTTTGAAAATAGGGCCCCCGATGTCTTCAAAGTGGGAACTGTCAGTAGGAGTTGGTCTGAGAACCTCAGTTCCCTAGAACAATGCTTCATATACAGAAGAGGAAAGGAGTTAGGATGATACAGGGATTTTCAGAAAACAGCACCTATGAACAGCAGGGGAGAAACACTGCAGCCTGGAGTATAGGGTACAGTGTACAGTGATGTCGGCAAAAATGCAGACAGGGCAAAGCAACAAATGTTGTTGCACATGGTCTTTACTACTAGCATTTAGGAGTAAGTGGGCCCAAAAGTAAAATGGATGGATAGAGGAGGGGTCCTATGACAATTGCTAGATTGGTCTCAGGTTAAACACTGATTTAACCTGTACAAGGCACACAGCTTTGGATTGATAGCGCTACAAAGTTAAGTAACATGGTCACTGCAGGGCAAGTTTTAATCAAGAGTGACACCTAGGTACTTAAAGTTAGTTACATTTACAAGTTGGATACTACCACAGTCAAGTACTTTAAGAGTGATATTAATATGTCTGAGCTTGTGTGAGGAGCCAAACAGTGTAGATTTTTTTTTGTCTTTTTAGAGTTGAGTAGGAGCCAGCTCTCCATTAGCCAACACAATGCTGACTGGACTGCTTTACTTAAGGAGAGGGAGACCTCGTCAAAGGATATAGAGCCATGGTGGATTATTATGTCATCAGCATACATGCCATTTTGCTGTTATGGTAGTCTGTGGGAATTGAACTGCTAAATAAGGAAATCATCAGTGGACCTAGTGTGACTAGACCGATAGTTTTGTATCTTGTGAAGCGGTGCAACTGAGACACCAACCAGCTGCAGCTTGGACAGGAGGATGTCATGGTCAGCCACATCAAATACTTAGATCAACAAAGGTTGCCGCAGTCCGAAGGCCATTGTCCATAGATACGGTTACACGACAGTGTGTTTAATTAGGGCTGTGCCAGTGATACAACCTCTACAGAACCCATACTGCTTGGGAATATATAGGTTATTCTTTGTTATGTAGTCATTAATCTGAGTAAACACAACTTTTTCCAGCAATATACATGGGTGGGAGATGATGGAGACGAGATGTTGCCTACACTAGTAGAACAACAGCTTTTTCAAAACTGGGATAATTCTTCCCCTTTCCAGACAGAGGCCTCTGAGGAGGTGATCAGCAAAAGATTAAGAATCTTGGAGTGAGACAAGGCTATAAAGTCTGCAATAACCCTTAGAAAACTTGGGTCCAGATCATCACACCCAGCATTTCCATTGGAGGTGAGAGTGAGCAGCAGTTTCTGGACATTGGGGAGGGCCTTGAAATAGAAATGGGGGGGAAGGGACAGGAGGCAGTGTGACTGAGACTGTCAGAGGTAGAGTAATTTTCAGTTACGTGGTCTTTGGGATGAAACTTCATAAGGAAGCTACAGTACATACTGTAGGTCAGTGAATTTCAAGTTTGGGTGGTTACTGTAGCAGTGAGCTCAGGCTCAGTAATAAGGGTGTTTCCATGCTAAGTCAAACAATTTTAGGGTTTGCCCCAGAGTTAATTACTGCATTCACTGGGTTCCAAGGTTCCTGACCTGTTAATTTTTCAAGTAGTTACCTTTCTGGGACCCTGTTGCCTTCTTCATTGATTTGTAAATTATCAACAAGTGTGCCAATGGTCAACAGATCAAGTTTGCTGAAAGGTGTACCACCATTTGTCATAAGAGAGATGTTTATGTTGTGTATAACCAGTATTCACTTTTAGTTTATATGTGTTAATAATTTTGTAGGTGTTCCTACTTTATTACCCTTATTCACAGTCATGGCTAAAGATCGGTCTTTGGATCCAGTCCATTTTCCAGGTAAAAATGAATATATAGATAGATAAAATAAATCCCAGACTGATGCCTGGAGCCAGGGTCTGGAACAAAACTCCATTAAAGTCTGCTTCGAGCATGCAGTTCTTCGACATTGAAAATGTTTTTATTTGCAAAACCATTTTTTTTTCTTAAGGGTTAGACCATTGAGCAACCCTTGCATTTGTCAATGCTGAATGTTTGCTTGCTGATACTGGCATTGGTAGTGCAGGAGTTAGAGAGGTGCATAATAGGAATGGCAGTGAAGTAATGAAGTAATGCCATCCCCCACCCCCAACCTGCAGAGACTGACAGGCATTGGGGGTGTGCCTTTGGGTTGTCAGCCATAACACTCATGCCATTCCACCTCACCCCATCCTGCAGACACCGACAGGTGTCGCAGTTTGCCTTGAGGTCTTCGGCCCTTACGCTCACCCCATTCCATAAGGAAATATGCTGATATGGGTGCAGTATAGGAGAATGGGGTGAACATTAGAGCTGAAGACCCCAAGGTACAACTCAATGCCTGTCAGTGGCTGCAGGGTGGGGGTGGATGGGGTGAGCATTACAGCTGACGACCCCAAGTCACCCCCCCCGATGCTTGTCAGTCTGTACAGGGTGGGCATTATGGTTGGAAACCCTAATGCCCCAGGTGTTTGTTGGTAGTTTTGCTAAAAATTTTCAACATGGGGTTTTTGGGACCCCCACCTCATGAACAGTGGCAGTATTATTTCATTACTCAATCCCAAAAGGTGATTTCTCACAGCGAGCGTGCCATTCAGCACCACTGGTGCGAAAATACATTTCGGGCAGGATGTGAAAAATGACAGCTGTACTGTTCATGAAGAGGTGTGAAGAAATGGCAATGTTGAAAATCTGGATTGAAAATATGAAAATGTGGCGAAGTTACGAGTGTGTGCAGAAACTGTGCAATGCACACTCATAATGCAGTCATTTTTTGGAATGTTTTCACCAAATTTTCAACATCACCTTTTTGGGACCTCTCCTCATGAACAGTGGCACTGGGATTTCATTAACCTGTCCCGAAAGTTGATTTTGCACAGCAACCATGCCATTCTGCACCACAGGTGCAAAAACACATTTCGGGAAGGATGCAAAAAATGATACACTCTTATGTTCATAAGAGTGTGTGAAAAAATTACAATGTTGGAAATTTGGAGTGAAAATATTAGAAATTGATGAAGTCATGAGCATGCATGGAAACTGCACAATGGACACTCATAAACAGTAATTTTTTGGAGTTTTTTCACCAAAACTGCAAAAAGGGCTTTTTGGGACCCCACCTCATGAACAGTGGCACTGTCATTTCATTAATTGATCCCAAAAGGGGATTCCACACAGTGACTGCAAAATCACCTTTCAGGACCGAGAAATGAAATGACAGTGACAGTGTTCATGAGGTGGGGTCCCAAGAACCCCATGTTGAAAATTGGGGACCAAAACTCCAACAATTGGCTAAGATATCAACCTAAATTGAAAAGCCCCCATTCACTGCCATTATTGGGCTTACCATCATTTCTTCAGTTCCTGGTTGGTCTTTGAAGAGTGCAGACATGTTCCCGGTCCACAGAAGATCGCTGTCCCTGACCTCCGGAGGTAAGTATGGGTGAGGGGGGTGTGATGAGGTGGGGTGCGTAGAGGGAGGGTGCAGGTTGTGGGAGGGGGGGCCCTCAGGTTTAAAAAAAAAATACCTTGTGGGACTGTTATCTGTTTTACAGGTGAAATATTATAAAACAGATTTTGACACACTGGCTTGGGCTCCCAGTGTGCAAGAGTACTGGGGGGATCAATGTTGACCTGGGGATTGGGCATGCCAAGGTTGGCTGAGAACATAGGGGCATGGGGGGGTGAGCATCCGACACCTGGAGTGGGCATCCCAGTGTTGTAAACATCAAAGAAGTATTTTATGGCACACTGGGGTGGGCTCCCAGTGTGCAAAATTAATAGGAGGAGGGGGGATACATACTGACATGGGGTTTGAGCACCCCGATGTTAGCAGGGGATGGAGAACAGAGGGTGCAGGGCAGGCAGCAGCAGTGGGAGGGTGCTAATTTGTTGTCCTGCTGAGTGACTGGTTGGGAAGAAGGCAGGACTGCCACTGCAGTGACGAAACTGCCCCTGATTACAGCAGCAGATTTCTTTCAAGTCTGGCGCTCACTCTGAAATCCTACCAGGTCCCTTTGTCATATGCTATACAGCATATGACAAAACCATGCAACAGTAAAAGCACAGTAGGGATGAGTGAGAGGGTGCAAAACTGTGAAAAAGGCAATATTCATGGTAGTGCTCCCTTTCACTCTCCCAGGCAGAGGATAAGACCTCTGTTGGGAGAGGGGTCTACTGAGTAGCTGCCGTGGCTCAACGGGATGAGCCACTGGCAGCAAGGGAAACAAGCAGTGCGTCTGGGACTGAGTTTTGATTTCCGGTTCCAGATGCATGAATTTTTCATTTGTTCGCACTTTGTGGAATTTTTACTGTTAACTCCCTCCCAGTTAAATATTTTGGGAGTTCAGGGCGTGCAGCCCAAGTAACGAGGTGTGCGGGGGAAGAGCTCCCCACAAAAAAAAGACTTATGCCACTGGCAATATATTGCACTGTACTGGCAGCACAGTATATTGCAGCGGCATAACGTCTTGCTACATTATGACCCCATGCCCTCTGAAACTGCCATCATCGGCAGCTTCAGCATTAATTGGTGGCCGATAGATGAGCCCATTAAAGTGTTCACTGGATTGGCCACAACACTGCCACACCTCTGCAATGCTCTACTACCTTAATATGTTTTTTGTGCGTTGAGCATGGAAGCAAACATAAAAACGCAGACTATGTAACTGAGTGATTGATGCACTGCATAATTTTAACCCATGCGTTACTTGCTTTAAAAGCCTCTGAATTCTGAATGGTATTAAAATAAGCAATTGTGGACACATTTTCTTTTATGTTAAAATTGTTTTGCTCCTACTTCTGTTTTTTTTTTTTTACAACTATGTGCATTAACACGTAAACAGGATCACTGTCTCCTAGCCTTCACCAGCTGTTCCTGCTGCTTGTCTGAACCTGACATAACTATCCCCCACTTGTGAAATCATAAGCTATTGCCACGGATATGACTGTGATGTCACAAATAGTGATGCTCGGATAGTATCCTAGCAATTAGAAACCACCAAATACCTGCCGTTTGGCAGGATAGTGGATCCGGTCAGAAAGCAGCACCGTCATTAAAGTGGTTTCTACTATCTTAGGAACATAGCCTGGATCCAGAACTTGCTTCTGCCTGAGGACTTGCCTACTCTGGTACATGCTTTTATGTCAAGGCTGGACTACTGTAATGCCCTATACCTAGGGTTGTCAGGAGGCAACCTCCATCAGCTGCAGCTGGTGCAGAACGTGGCAGCAAGATTGCTTACTGGAACAGAAAAAAATGACCATATTACCCAAGTTTTCCATGAACTGCACTGGCTGCTGGTTAGATGGAGGATTGTCTTCAAGGTAGGTCTTTTGACATACAAGACCCTACATGAAAGGGGGCCAGTCTATCTGCAGGATCTCCTTGTTCCGTACTGCCCACCCCAGGTGTTTCGTTCTGCCAATGGTTGCATACTAGAAGTTCCCAGGGCTAGGCTGTGGCACTCAGGAGACCATGTATTCTCAGTGGCTGCGCTTTTCCTGTGGAACTCACTTCCAAGCCATCTTAGGGAGGCACCCTTGGCAGACGCCTTTAAAAGAGGTCTCAAATCCTATTTATTCCAGCAAGCTTTTGGTTAATGTATGTGTTTTACAGTATAGTTAGATCGTTGATTGCTGACTCCCATTTACATTTTTATTTAGTTACTTATTTGTGCATTTATTGATTTATTTATTGTATTAATGTATTTGTTGTTTTAATTGTACAGCACTCTGAGTCTACAGAAAGGGGCGCTTTATAAATAAAGAATCTATTTATCTATCTATCTGACCATGGATCTGACCCCCCCCCCCGGATCCAAGTCGGATCCTGTGTTATCCGACATAGGATCCTGGATCACATTCGCAGCCCGTGCTCAATCTGTCATTCTAGCCTGCCTCTTTTCTGTCAATGGTTATAGGGCTTCCCCATCAGCCTCATTCTGTAGTCTTGCTCTCATCCTAGCTCTTGGGTGCATGCCAGCCATGACCACTGCCATGTCTCCTACGGCTCGCCAGCCCTGTAAGCCAATGGGTTCACTCTCCTCCCGTGAAGTCCACATCTTGAGGGTGGGTACCTTAACTCAGGTGGAGCCCTTCTCTTTCTGCCCGTTGAATGAGAATGACCTATGCTCCAGATAAACCTTAGCTGACCATAACTGGACATACACTAGGAAAGTTAACAAAAAGTCCCAGAAATTCAATGTCCCTGCACTGACAGAAAGCATCCCTATTGCATAATTGAAATATACACTGGTGAGCTGTCAGATAAATGATTTAGCTATACTTGTGCTGTTTGACCTCAGACACCTCACTCATGGCTTACGCCACTCATGAGGTTACCAGGGGACAAAGAGCACTTGTGCAGATAAATAATTTATCTGACAACTCACCACTGTGTATGCGGTATTTATCGTTCTCTCTCTCTCTCTCCCTATATACATATATATATATTCATTTATGCAATAGGTATGCTTTCTGTCAATGCAGGGACATTTGCTTTTGACTGTTTATCTTTTTTTTAAATGATAATTTTTGGGACTTTTGTTAACTTTCCTAGTGTACGTCCACCTAGTGCAGTGATCACTATTAAATGAAACACCACTCATTTTGTTTTTTCCACTCAAATTTTATTAAGATTTTTGGATTACAAAAGAGAGAACAGATCCACTTCTAATAATACAGAAAACATGTACATAGAAAAAGTATGGACTCGCCATCCCACCTACCTTCCCTCTCCCCAACACAGAATAACAAGTAGTATAATTGTGCACGTAGAATCAGGTACCAGGTCATTCTATTTATAAGGAATACAAATTGTGCAAGGGATCCCAAATCTTTTTATACCTATGTAGTCTATTATTGAGGCTTGCAATAGTTTTTTCCCATCCTCAGATTGGCTAAGAGTTCCTGAAGCCATTCTGTATAAGAAATGTCAGCCCCATCCTTCCAGTGACGTAACAACAATTTTTTGACAGACATTGTGATTAAAGCTATGTAATATTTTTGGCAAAGCACAGTGATTCCAGTGTAGTCTCCTAGTAAACATATTTCTGCTGTGAATAAGTCTTCTAGAGAAACACCACTCATTTTGTAGAAAACATGCTGAACAAATGGCATGCTCGCAGTACCATGCTATTTTTTTTTTTCATTTTAAAGTTATTTGCATTTGTTTGTTTAAAAAGTGGATAGAAAATTGAATTTTCTGCTTTTTTTTGCTAATTAAAAAGAAACCTAAAAGGTATCAATAAATGAAACACCACTCATTTTGTAGATATTTTTGTGCTGAACAACTTCTGTGCTCACAGTACTATGCAATTATTTTTTTTATTTTAAAGTTATTTGCTTTGTTTGTCAAAAGGTGTTAGCAGTGTCAGTGGCTCAGTAGGTAACACACTCACCTCTGAGGCTGGGAGATCAGAGGGCTGTGGGTTTAGTTCCCACATCTGGCACTTGGGTTAATATCCCAATACTGACACTGTAGTGCAGCATGAGGGGGGTGCTGCACATCTGAGGTGTTGTCTTTCAGATGGGATGTTAAACCGAGGTCCCATCTGCCTGGATTGGTGGTAGTTCAGGTGGATACTAAAGATCCCATGGCACTTGTCGAAAAAGAGTAGGGGAATATTTTATTCATTACTAAAAAGAACACATAATTGAATCAGTATTACGTCATACAGATCATGAAAATGGAGAAAACACAGTCACAAAAGTATTACTGCATACTTCAAATCCCAAACACAAATTAAGTCCTACATACATACCCCCTCCCCCCTTATACTAAACGAGTAGGGGAAGATGTTAGTGGAAAGCATAAACAAAAGTGTTTACATCACACAAAATCAAAATGCAAAGGGAAAGAACTCATAAGTAAGTATTCAATCATACCTACAATAGGAAGCTATCATAATTAAAGGAAACCGACCCCCCCCCTTTAATTCTGGAAGGAAATACTGTTATCAAAATTGGAAAGCAAAAAAATGCATACCTAATGGTGTTACAACCATATAAAACCATACGAAAAAAGAAAGGTAACCCCAAGCAAGGGTTTCATCCTGCATACAAAAATTCATGTTTAGCTGGTCCCAAACCCCTCCCCTCTTCAGCTAAAGGGAGCAGGGGGAGACATTGTGTATAAAGGGAACAATCATAACTAACACAAAAAGGATGATACATAGAAGACCATACATAAAAGGCAAATGTGAAACGAAAAGCCATTTGTTCTCCAAGCTGAGAACATAAAACCGTACCAAATAAAAACTTAAGGGAACTAAAATAAAACCTATCCCCCCCTGCTATTTGGGTAGCCAACCTCCAAAATGTAGATATCTTTCTAAAACACATTCTGGTGAATGTTTGTGATTCTCTCCACACCCTTAAACATAAGGAAATGTAGCATAATCAACCTGTGTCCAACCAGGACATAGAAACATAGAAACATAGAAGTTGACGGCAGATAAGGACCACAAGGCCCATCCAGTCTGCCCATTTCTTTTTCTACCTTCTAAATGTGCTATTGGTCTTTGCTCTGTCAGTGGCCAATCTATTCATACTCATCTGTATTGCTCCCTTATGCCTATCCCATGCCTGTTTGAAGCCCTGCACTGTATTCATAGCCACCACTTTCTGAGGTAGGCCATTCCATGCATCCACCACTCTTTCTGTGAAAAGGAATTTCCTCACATTCCCCCTTAATCAGCCTCCCTCTAGTCTCATGCTGTGTCCTCTTGTTCTGCTATTTTTCTTATATTTAAACATGTTAGACTCTTTCACCTTGTTAATGCCCTTAAGGTGTTAAATGTTTCGATCATATCACCTCTCTCCCTCCTTTGCTCAAGAGTATACATATTGAGCTCCGTTAATCTGTCCTCATATGTCTTCCGATGCAGTCCCTGCACCATTTTGGTTGCCCTTCTCTGGTCTGCCTCAATTTGGTTAATGTCCTTGTGAAGGTGTGGCCTCCAGTACTGCATGCAGTACTCCCAATGGGGCCTAACCAGTGTCTTGTAAAGAGGGATTATTACCTCCCTCTTATGACTTGTGATACCCCTACTAATACACCCTAACATCCCTCTAGCCTTACCTACTGCTTTAGAGGTCTGCTTGGATGATTTCAGGTCATCGGTGATGATGATGCCCAAGTCTCTTTCTTCCTTTGTGACTGCCAGCAACTCTCCTCCCAGCCTATAGGTGGCTTCAGGATTTCTCTTCCCTATGTGCATGATCATGCAGTTCTTTGCATTAAATCCCAGTTGCCACTTTTCTGACCATTTTGCTAGTTTATCCAGATCTCTTCTCATTCTGCCCACCCCATCTGGATCATCTACTCAGTTGCAGATCTTGGTGTCATCTGCAAATAGACAAGCCTTACCCTCTAGTCCATCTGCAATGTCACTAATGAAGATATTGAAGAGGACTGGCCCCAGGACTGATCCCTGAGGTACCCCACTTGTGACTTGCATCTCTTCTGACTGTATACCATTTAGTACCACTCTCTGTTTCCTGCCCATCAACCAGTTTGCCACCCAGTTGACCAACTTCTGACCCACCCCGAGCCTACCCAGCTTATTATCAATCTTCTGTGTGGAACAGTGTCGAAAGCTTTGCTGAAGTCAAGGTAGGCGATATCAACTGCTCCCCCTTGGTCCACCACGCTGGTTACCCAGTCAAAGAAATCTATGAGATTAGTTTGACAGGACCTTCCTTTTGTAAACCCATGCTGTCTTGGATCCTGTGCACCTATGGATTCCAGGTGTTGCACTATCCTTTCCTTAAGGAGTGCCTCCATAATCTTGCCCACTACTGGGGTAAGACTGACTGGTCTGTAGTTCCCTGCCTCCTCCCTGCTACCACTCTTGTGGAGCAGGATCACATGAGCCCTTTCTCCAGTCTACTGGGACCTCTTCTGTGCTCAGAGACTCACTAAACAGTTCTGATAATGGCTCTGCTAGTTCCACCCATAGCTCCTTAAGTACCCTGGGATGTATGCCATCAGGTCCCATTGCCTTGTCCACCCCAAGCTTAGCGAGCTCTTGTAGGACCCTTTCTTTTGTGAAGGGAGTAGTGCTCACCTCCCTCCCCCCTGTGTCCAAGGTGCTGAGCTGTGGGCCCTGCCCTACCTTCTCTTCAGTAAATACTGAGCAAAAGTATCTATTTAGGATATATGCTTTTACAGGGTCCTCCTCCTCACATGCCCCCTTTTCTCCTTTGAGCTTAGTAATACCTCCTCTGGACTTTCTCCTTTCACTAATGTATCTATAGAAAGTCTTGTCACCTTCTTTTACTGTTCATGCTAGTGTTTCCTCAGTTTGGGACTTTGCCTGCCTTATTGCCTTCCCTGCTTCCCTTAGGGCAGTTTGGTATGCCTCCCTATCTTCACCCCTCTCTGTTCCCTTATTTTTCCTGAAAGCCAGCCTTTTGGCTCTGACCTTTTCTGCTACTGTATTTGAGAACCAAAGTGGTTTCCTTCTTCTTTTGCACTTCCTTTTCTGTCTAACACAATGGGATGTTGCTTCAAGTACTGCATCCTTAACGCTTTCCCACTTTGTGTGCACCCCCTCCCCTGTGTTTCCTTTTGCCAGGGCTAGCTTAACTCTGTTGGCCATCTTATCAAAGTCAGCTCCTCTGAAGTCCTCAATTTTTGCCTTGGAATGGGATGATTTAGATGTAGTGGCCAAATTGAACCATACCATGTGATGGTCACTGGCCTGTAGGTGACCTTCTACCTGGAGATCTGTGATCCCTTCCCTGTTAGTCAGTACTAGATCTAGGATAGCCCTGTCTCTTGTGGGCTGCTGTACCAGTTGTTTGAGGCCCTCCCCCTGCAGGGAATCCACCATGTGTCTAGTTCTGGTGGATGTTCCTGCTGGTATTGACCAATCTGTATCTGGCATGTTGAAGTCTCCCATTATCAGAACCTCCCCTTTAGCTGTCATGTTTTGTATATCTTCTAACAGTAATGTGTCTATGTCCTCCCCCTGGTCTGGGGGCCTGTAGACAACCCCAGTTCTTATGGCTGTCTCATTTCCTGTTTCCAGGGTGACCCACAGTTCTTCTGGTTCCTTATGTGTATTCTGAATTTCTGTAGCTTTGATATTTTCATTGACATACAGGGCCACTCCACCCCCCTTTCTGCACCTTGGTCTCTTCTGAACAGTACATAGCCAGGTACTGAAGTCTCCCAAGTGTGGTTACTGGTAAACCACATCTTATTAATTGCTACTATGTCCAGTTTAGCCTCTGATATTATTGCCTGCAGGTCTCGGATCTTATTTCCCAGGCTGTGAGCATTTGTGTGCATGATTTTCCATTGGCCAGATATCAGAGTGATAGTTGTTGGGTGAGGTTTGGCATTTTCCCTGTGTGTTGTATGGGGAGACGGACCTTTTTTCTTACCTGGTGATGCAAATGAACTGCAAACATGCTGAATCCCTGTTTGACCACTAGCTGAGGTGGGAGGGGTGTTCTTCCCATTCAATGTATGGGGTGCTGCACCCCTCTCCCCATTTGCTAATTTAAATATTTTGCAAAGACGTCAAACTTCTGCCCCAATTCACTGACTCCCTCCTTAGTCAGATACCGTAATTTGTAGAGGTCTGGGAGCACTCTACTTCATTCCATAGTCTGCCATTTTATCACAGCTTTCTGTAGTAATAATAATACTTGTTCACCAGAAGTCAGTCTTTTTCTAAGGGACCATCCACACCTAGCCTGCCACAGCTGATAACTAATGAAACTCATCAAAATCCAGATTGTAACAGGGTCAAATTTGGCCCATGCACCTTGAAGCACACTGTCAGTCAAAATTTGAGGAGACTATTGGTTAAAGGGGTTCAATGGCCATTTCTTGGGGAATACCTTCCAAAAGGACCTAGCGAAGGGACAGTCTAGCAAGAAATGCGAGAAAGTCTTGACCAACCCTATACATTCGTTCCCCCAAGGCAAGTTTGTTCTTTAAGATCTTTATGTTTTAAATTACCTTGAACTCCCAATTTTTGATGTGCACATAGCCAGAAAAAATTCCTCATATAATACAGGAGTCTTTTACTAGATAAAAAGAAATGTATGGAGGATTGATGTTCTGCCAGCAACACCTAATATTAGAGTGAAACGTAAAAAATGGATCCCATTATCCAATTGTAGAGGGATTTCCTAGAAGAAGTACAGAGAAAGCTTTTCACAGTCTTCCATACTTTTAATTGACCTGCAACCCCAATAAAGTGATTTGGTACGTGTGCCACCCAGGTCTGGAGTGTGAGAAAAGTAGAGGAGTCCCAGTTAGCTAATAGGGGCCCAAGATCATCTTCAACCCAGAGGGTCAGATATTCAAAAGAGTTGAGCCATGCGCAATAGGGTTGCACCTGTGCAAGTCCGTAAATGCGCCATTCTGCGATATTCAGCAGGAGGCAGTTGCACCCCCGAAATCATGCTGAGCAACAGCGTAATGATAATGAAGGCATGCGCAACCGAAGGGGGAGGAACCATGCATAAATGGTGCAGTGCAATATTCAACAACTTGCACCATGTGCAATAGGGGAGCAAGTGGAAGTTGCTCCATAGCGGAAATGAGCCAAAATAAAAAGGAGCAAGGGAGAGGCGCAAGAATGCTACAAGGAAGCCACATGTGTCAGAAACATAAGCAGACAGACAGGGTAGGAGGCACAAACAGGGCAGGCCAGGGAAAGGGCACTCTGAACA